>CM051826.1:45482649-46732649 GCA_028451465.1 Erethizon dorsatum
GTTGTTGTACAAAATATATGACAAATACTAAGTGTGACCTTCAGTCAGTGGAGAGAAGGCCAGGAAAATCATGGAGCTCCTCAAGTAGCTCCCAGCAAACTAGGTATTTAACTGTGGTGGAATTAGATTTTTTTAATTTAGCTAGACACCTGCAAATGAGATGTTTGTCAACCTAAAGATTAGAAAGATGCACAACAAATTGATTTATTTCCCAACATCTTTGGAAGGCAAATACCATAGATATGAAAATATAATGTTCTCAGGGATTGTATAAACAAAACAGCCTCACACTCTGCTACCTGTACTGGCGTCATCTCTTATACTTAATGAACAATATTGTCTGGGGCTTATGCCAGCCAGAACAGGTCCATTTACATTTTGGCTAGCAGAGACTAAGAAAATAGAGTTAGTTCCATCTCTGTGGGTTGTGCATTTTACTAATGGAAAGACACTGCTTCCATAATCTATACACTGGCCAAGCAGTGAACTCCAGCTCATTGACAAAAATGAATGCTCCTGTTTTCTTTCTTGAGAATATAACATTTGCCTTTCATATTCTTAATAAATGAACTTGATTAGTTATATAAGTGGAGTAGTTTCCTCATATGATCATTCTACATTGCTGTACAGCCTTCTTATAGACTCAGAAGATGCACAGATGAATACTTATTCATGGAAGCTCCCAAGAATCCCTTATGAAATTAAAATAGCTCTTCCAGTTTTTTTTAACACATCAGCTACAGTTTGAATATTGCATCCTCCTCAGGTTTATGTTTTAACAGCCCTCCTTACTGCTTTCCCTGGGGGCTTACTGCATGTTGGACTCACTGGATCTGAAAGTGACAAAGAAGAATTGAGGGATGGAAGGAGAAAGGAGCCTGTATTTTCATGTTGCCAGGCACAGGATTCTACACTCTTGCTTCTTGGTCCACTTTGGCATAGAAAGAAAGAACATGTTATTTCCATTTGACTTTGTTTTAGCTCTTGCCAGCTCCCAAAACCAGTAAGTTTTATCCCTATATATTACCTACCAGTCATCTGTTAGAATTTCTGCATGTATAGCTTCAGATAGAAAAGTTTTTAGAACTTACTTGGGTTGTAGGAGCCAAAGTTGTACATGAGTGTTTTTCCATTTTTTCTTTTTTGCCCTCACGTTCAAAAGAAGGATATTCTTTTTGGGGTGAGAAAGTAAGTTGGTTTTTGAATTTGGATTTCTAAAACTTATACATTATGTAGTCTTTGCTAGATAGGCCCAGTAATTTTCCTATGTAACTAAACATGAGCTTTTCTTCATTTTGAGATTTTAAATGGTATCCTTGGTTTTATAGCACCAGCAAGTTTTTGCAGTAAAATTTTTTAGCTAGCTCTGGGATATAATTTGTCACAGAAATCAAAATGAGAAGGAATATAAGCCCTTATTTTTGCTTTGGATCTGCCTGTATTTAAATATATATTCATTCGGAGAACCAGAGTTCCTCTTATGAGAATACCACAAGCAGGCTTAAATCTGGCTGTTTGAAAGATGAGTTTCTATGGCAGCAGTGGACTATGCTACTATTAAAATGCTTTTATTGTTCTTGTACTAATTATCTGTTTTAAAGAGGGAAATAATCTTCAAAGTTGTCTTAATCTATGATGGTGCCATTTTATCCCCTGGTACTGGGGATGGAACCCAAAGCCTTTGCGCTGAGCTACATTCCCAGCCCTTTTTTATATTTTGAGACAGGATCTCACTAAGTTGCCCATGCTGAGCTTGAACTTGCTGTCCCTCCTGCCTCAGCTTCCCAGAATGCTGGGATTGCAGACATACGCCACCATGCCTAGCTAGTAGTGCCATTTCTTGAATGCATTCTTGCCTTACTATAGCACTTCTCAAAATAAACTATGACGTGTGAGGGCCGGTGAGATGGCTCAGCGGCTTAAGCGCCTGCCGGGCAAGCGCGAGGGCCCGAGTTCGACTCCCGGATCCCACATACGAAAAAGGGGCCGGTGATATCGCTCAGTGGCACGAGCGCCTGCTGGCGCGCGAGGTCCTGAGGTCGACCCCCCGGTACCCACAAAAGAAAAAAAAAAAAAAAAACCTATGACGTGTGTATGAATCTCCTAGAGATCTTGTACTGGTACAAAGACATCTTCATTTTGTTAGGCTAGGGTAAGACCTGCAAGTCTGCCTTTCTAAAACCTTCCAGGAATGCTGGAGCTCCTCCTGATCCATGAATTACGTTTGGCATAGGAAGGATACCTGCAACCACTATGAACCACTTCAGTTTGGTGTTTGAACCATAGCTACCAGTAAACTCAGATCCCTTTTCCTTCTAACTTCAGTAGCAAGCATACTTCTGGAAAGAGAGCTCCAGCCATACCCCATATTAATTGAAGAAGGTCAAGAAACTTGTGAAATTATTAAAGCTCTTTCTTTTATACTCTTGTTAGGAGAATGGTGTTGCTTATGACCAGTAAAATTTGACCCATGCTGCATATAAAACATGGCTAGAGGTAGCATGCTGTGGTTGTTTGGCAAGAAGCATTCAGGTTAGAAAGGCTATTGTTTGTTTTCCATTATTGTGACAAAATACTTGAGAAAATCAACTTACAAGGATGAAATTTTATCATGGATTTAAAGATTTAAGTCCATGGTATCTTGGCCCTGTTGCTTTGGGCCTGTGATGAGAACATCGTTGTAGCTAGAGCATGTTGGTGGAGGAAGCTGCTCACCTTATGGTAGCTGGGAAGCATACAGAGAGACAGGAAAGGGCCAGGGTCCCAACATCCCCCTCAAGGGGCTGTCCCTAGTAACCTAACTTCTACTAGGTTTCACCATCTCCCAAGAGTACCACAGGCTGGTGACCAAGCCTTTAACATGAGCCTTGGGAGGCACTTAACATCCAAACCACGACAGCTATCAGTCAGGCCTCAGTTTCTGACAGAACCTCACCCATAGAGGTCAGTGATGTGCTACAAATGAAGTACTAACAGGCTGCTCCTAAACTCTCGATGACTTTCAACTCTAGCTGTATTAGTTCCACATTAGTACCATTTTACAAATTAGTATCAATACTTGGGCCTAAGAACAATTAAACAAAGCTGTGAGGTTGGAGCTAGACTATTTTTTTTAAAGTTACACTGGTTATCTTAATTTTGCAGCAGAATTGAGAACATTGAGCCAAAAGAAAATCCAAATTGAGTTAGGTAGCTGATCTCTAAGCCAAGACAGTGATTTTCACATAAAAATGTTATTTTCTGGAGAGCTTCTTAGGCACAGCTTACAAATACAGACTTGTCCAACTTTACCTTTGCACTTTCTCCTCAGGATAGTTGTTTTTTTTTTTTGATGATTTTCCACTAGATGATCCAACTTATCAGAAGTTGGCTGGAAGTTAAATTTGACCAGTTTAGGTATAGTTGCTCAGTCCAAGGGTCCTAAGCCTTACTCACTTTGCATAATTGGAGACTGAAAAATGAGGACATTTTATATTTCTGATAGTCTGCCTGTTTTCTTAGAACCTGATATTCATTAGAAAATATTTTTATTTTTTTCTTTTTATATCCTAGTAATCCTCTCACTAGATTTTATTCTTTTTTTAACCTTCTTTCATCATTACATTTGTGAAATTAAGATTTATTGAATTGTGACCTTTTCTAGAACTGTTACATTCAAGAAATGTTAATTAATTGCCCACATCTTCCATCAATAATAATAACTCATAAAATTGATAATTCTTTTTTTTTTTTTTTTGGGTACCGGGGGGTCGACCTCAGGACCTCGTGCGCCAACAGGCACCCGTGCCACTGAGCGATATCACCGGCCCCTTTTTCGTATGTGGGATCCGGGAGTCGAACTCGGGCCCTTGCGCTTGCAAGGCAGGCGCTTACGCCACTGAGCCATCTCACCGGCCCAAATTGATAATTCTTATACCAAAGGAGAATGGGGTGAAGATATTGCTGTGATATAAGGAAAATACATACCATGCCTCCCAGATGGTTGGTTATTATATGCTTTTTGAAAGGAGGCAGTCATCTTTAAAAATCGTTGATTCAGGTAGGGGTTTAAAAATGGAATGTCAGGGCCAGTGATATGGCTCAGCGGCATAATCACCTGCCTGGCAAGTGCGAGGTCCTGAGTTCGACTCCTGGTACCCACATAAAGGAAAAAAAGGGCCGGTGATATTGCTCAGCGGCACAAGCCCCTCCTGGCAAGCGCGAGGTCCTGAGTTTGACTTCTGGTACCCACTTAAAAAAAAAAAAAAAAAAAATGGAATGTCTTTTCAGCACAGGACTTGAATCAAAATGAATTTCCCACCTGTTACTTTTAGTCTTACTAGGACATCCCTATCATTTTTTGCTTTCCCCTCAGCATGTTTTTTTGACTGTACTCTATAAACTGTTTCCTCCTTCTGTCACTAAACTTAACTGTCACCTTGGTGTGAATTCAAGTAATGCAATTTATGTGACTGATTTTTTTTTACGTGTAGAGCATACTATTTATTTGTAGTCTTGCAAAAGTAGTTATTTTGGGGGTTTTGTTCCTTTGTTTTAGAAGGCATGTATTGCTGGAGTTTTGTTTTTGTTTTAATGCCTCTGTTATTTAATATGAAACTGCCTGTTCTGGATGGTGTGGTTTTACTCACAGTGCAGATCCTTCTGGTTTGGTGTTGTGTAGGAGGTGATGTGATAGCCATGTGTATAATTTTTGTATGTATGTTATGTGCTCAGGATATCTGTGAGGATCATTGAAATAATCACCGAATTCAATCTGTTGCCTTTACTTTCAGCCTATCAACAGAGGCCTTGTCTAAATTATAGTCTTGCTTGTCCAAGGTGCTATGCATTATTCTGTTATCCAGAGTGCCCTTTCTCTATGTTGAGGAAGGAATCTGTACAAGAGAAATATACTTTCTGTGTGTTTGCCTGAAGTGGAATGGCATGTAAGAGAAACTGTCTTTTCCTAACTCTTACTATGAGGTGTAATCAAAAAAGTTGGTGAATATTTTTCTTTTTAATTTCTTACAGTAAGACACATTGCCTCTCAGAATACCCTCCCTTGCTTCAAGCACACTTATCCCATCATTCTTGCCATTTTCTGAAGCAGTTTTACAAGTCTTCTTTTGGAGTGTTACAATGTCATGGCTGCCTCATTGATCTGAACTGATTCAAAATGTTTACTTTTCATGGTTGCTTTAACTTTGAGGAAGAGCTAAAAGTCACGTGGTGCCAGATCTAGTGCATAAAGTGGATGAGGACACATTGTGATGCTTTCATGAGCCTGCATTTCCTTCAGATGACAGTTGGCAACAGCATTCACCATATTTTTTTTTTTATCACATCTCATAAAGACTCGATTTTTCAAAACCTCCCACACTGTTTCTTACAGATTTTTGCCTTTCAGACTTTTTTTGTGTGTGTGTGAGCTACTTTATTAACAGTTTTGAGTTTTTTAGTCCACAGGAAAATTCATCATGCATACTAGTGTTGTACCTTCATTTTTCTTCCTTTGGAGGAGCTGTGCAGTGATTTAACAGTTTTTTGTTTTACTTGTGTGGAAAGAGCTTTATAAGTTGTTGCCCAATTTTGTATTATAAAACTTTCACTGTGGCTTCTATAACCATTATCTTTTATCAAATACGTAAGTTTAGTTAAGGCTGGCCTCAGTGTTGGTCAGTTACCTGTCACTATTAACAGAAACCTAAGATAATTGACTTATAAGGAGAAAAGATTCATTTTGGCTCACAGTTTTAGGGGTTTCAATCTATGATCAGTTGGCCCTGTTGCTTTTGGGCTTATGACGAGCAGTATATTCATAGCAAGAGCACATGGCAGACCAAAACCTCTCACCTCATGTATGGAGAGTGAGCAGGAAGAAGAAGCTAGGATCCACTATCCTTTTAAGAGGAACACCATAATGACCAAAAGACTTCCCAGTAAATCCCACCTCAGAAAGATTCTACTACTTCCCAACAGCACCATGGTCTAGAGACCAAGCCTTTAATACATGGATCTTTCAGGGATACTTAATCCAAACCACAGCAGGCAGTTTCGAGAATAATTACCAGTTACTGAGTGCTAGTCCTTGTGCTAGAACTTTTGTAATTTCTAATCCTCAAAACAACTCAATAACATAATTGATTCTGGGCTCCATTTTACAGAATACTGAAGGTCACTGGCCAGTGAGTCAAACATGGAATTTAAACCCAGGACTTCTTCAAAATTTCAAAGTTTATCTTCTTTTCACTATCATGAGTCCTACAGTTATTGTCATTTTCTAGAATAGAGGCCAGTTATTACTTAACTTTGATCCTTCTCAAACTGGGGTACACAATCTAGAGTATAGAGAAGAGTGCAGGGTACATTTGAAGCTACAGGATAAACATGGCTGGCTCATCATCTTGCAATGTTAGTCGTACTTGATGATGAGTAATATGAACACAGAATAAGCACTGATGTGTAGGGCTTAGAGTATAAAATTCCATGACCTATTAAGATAAAACTCAAGGGTTTCTTCCCCTAGACCTCTCTCTGCTGTACCGTAAGGTTCTCTGGACATGTGAGTTTGGGCTAGTGTGTCCTAGGAGGCACATGAAAGTCAGAACTGTGGGACTGTATTCATTTGTGAAAAGTGACTGGTAAGTTACATCTTTTTTACAGCAGAAAGATCAGGATTATTCCTCTTATCCTCATTCTTCATCTTTTCCTCTTTTAAGTACAGCTTAAAATCTCATCTTCTTATCTTTTTTGGCAGCAAGTAGTGAGAAAGCACTAATACTTTCAAGGCAGTTAGTGATGTACAGGTATTCTTCTGCTGAAAAGTTGCTACCAAAACCATACATATACTACATTTCCTCTCTTGAAAGGGCTTTGGCCTGGAGAGGTTAATTTTTCCCTCAGTTGATTCTTTTCATATGTATTGGCAATACTGATGCAGATGCTGTGCTCTAGCCAGTTGGTAGATAATTTTGTCAACCTTCTGTCCTCTTGGTGATTTTTTTCTCTAATAAGATGTTTGTTTCAAAATCGTTTTCCACGGGACTGGTGATATGGCTCAGTGGCATAAGCACCTGCCTGGCAAGCACGAGGTCCTGAGTTCGATTCCCAGTACCCACATAAAGGAAGAAAAGGGCAGTGATATCACTCAGTGGCACAAGTGCCTGTTGGTAAGCGCGAAGTCCTGAGTTCGACTCCGGGTACCCACATTAAAAAAAAAAATTTGTTTTCCAAGAAGTACTGCCAGTAACCCCACTTACATGGTTACTAGAACATCGATTCATTCAATAAATAAATGTCACTGAGTTCTTACTATATGGCTCTATTCTGTATACTAGGAATATAATTGTGAACAAAATTGTCCTTGCAAGCTTATCTTCTAGTGGGGAAGATAAATGATACATACATATATAGTGAGATAGTAAATGCTGTGAAGCCTAGTGAGGCAGGATGCAGAATTTTTCCTGTAGATGTTTACTGTATTCAACATGGAGTTCTGTGGTCATCGTGAGGATTTTTTCTCTCTTACCAGGATGTTATACAGTAAGTCCCCAAGTTAAAAATGTTCCAGGAGAATTGTTCATAAGTCTGATTCATTCGTAAGCCGACAGTAAATCTTACACAGTATACCTGTGAAAGTTCTGAACGCGAATGTTCGTAAGTTGGGGACTTATACTGTATCCTGCCCTATTAATAGAAGCCTTTTTTCCAAGTTAAGCAATCCTCTGATGATTTTGTATGAACTTGATTACTTAGGCCAGTAGTGACAAACCTGTGGCACACCTTTTGTTTTTCTTTTAAAACAAAAGATGTTAATGTATAAGTTGTTTTTTTAAACTAAAACCTCAGTATACAGGTTTAATTACAGTGTTGGAACACTTTGTGATAAAAAAGTGGGTTTTGGGTTGCAGTTTGGGCACTCATCTCTAAAAGGTTTGCCATCACTGACTTAGGCTATTTTGTGTCAAAGCTACTCTCAGCCATCAATTTATGCAATAGCTTTTGTATGGTGACAGTCTTTTAACTAACTTCATTAGTATTATGGTGCTTTTTCAACATACCTTCTGAAAGATACTATTAAAATTTCTGCCAATAGCTGAAAACCATACTTTCACCTAAGAGATGTTATATGCCTTCTGAAATCTTAAACTCTGATAGGAAAACACAGATTGATATTTTTGAAAGCAAGAGGATTTTGAAAGCAATTACTTTCAAAAGTAATTGTGGGGCCGGTGAGATGGCTCAGTGGCTTAAGCGCCTGCCCGGCAAGCGCGAGGGCCCGAGTTCGACTCCTGGAACCCACATACGAAAAAGGGGCCGGTGATATCGCTCAGTGGCACAGGTGCCTGCTGGTGCACGAGGTCCTGAGGTCGACCCCCCAGAACCCACCAAAAAAAAAAAAAAAAAAAAGTAATTGTGGGGTTGGTGAGATAGCTCCGCGGCATAAGCGCCTGTCTGGCAAGTGCGAGGTCCTGAGTTCAACTCCCGGAACCCACGTAAAGGAAAAAAAGGGCCGGTGATATCGCTCAGCGGCACAAGCCCCTCCTGGCAAGCACGAGGTCCTGAGGTCCACTCCCGGACCCACATTAAAAAACAAAAAGTAATTGTGATGGAAATCATTGTATCCTATATTGACATCATTCTGTTGACTGTCACCTCATTCACAGAGCTGTTGGTAAGTTATATTGGTAGTTTCCTAAAATTCCTTTTGGGTCTGTGAATTCTGGAAAGTATCATATATAAAAGAGATGAGACTTTTAGACATGAGCATAGACATATCAGAGCTTAATATTTACAGCTGTAATTAAGAAGATGTCTTGAGAGACACAAACAGCTGCAGTTTTAGAAGCAGATAGGTGTACTTTGGACTGGCCAGATATACCTCAAATGGACTAACCCAGATCAGTCAGTCACATAGGTGATAATACGTGGGAAATTTTTTTTTTTTTTAATTCCTTGGTGGCCATCCCAGTTGATACTCCTTTTTAAAAATTTTCTTGGAGTCAGGCAATTTTGTTCCCTTATAGAACATCAGTCTTGAGCTCTTTCTTTGTATTTCTGCTATCGTAGCATTATAGACATTGAATTTGATATTTCCTGTTGGGATCTGTAGTGGACCTGGAACTTTTTTTTTTGTTTTTTTGTCTTTTTGAGACAGGGTTTCACTATGTAGTTTAGGCTGGCCTTGAACTCACTTTGTAGCCCAGGCTGCCCTCAGACTTGCAGTGATCCTTCTGGCTCAGCCTTCCGAGTGCCGGGATTATGGGTGTGTGCCACTATGCCTGGCTGGACCTGGAACTTTTACATGTGGGCTCAGCTCTTAAACTTTTGACTCTACCTGGATCTGTTGCATAGCTCATAAAACCATGCTGAAATCCCTTTAGCCTGTGAGTTACAGTAAGTCACCGTGAAATTACTGCTTGCCTTCTAGTTACTAATTTAATAGTCCAGTGGCACATTATTGTGTAACTCATCATGAACTGAGGCTCACTCAGCAGTACTTCAGACATGGTAAAGTGACCACACTTTGACAGTGTTATTTAACAACCACAGCTACGATGTTTTAGATTGGGGAACTATACAACTAGTGGGAAATTTGGACTTGGTTATCAACTAAAAACCTTTAGGAAAAGTATGCTCAGCTTTCAGCATTTTAAATATTGTCTTCCTGAAATTGGTACCTCTCTCTTCCTGTATCCTGATTTGGTTAGTCTATATTTGACATCATTTTTTTTTTCATGGAGAAAATGGCAGCTTCAGAAAGGCAATCCTGGGAACAACCAGCTGTGAAAATCTCCAAGAGATACTTAAAACATAGTACAATAAGTCCCTGACTTAGAAATGAGTTCTGTTCCAGGAAAACGTTCATAAGTTGGATTCATTCGTCATCTGACAAAGTGAGTCTTATACAGTACACCTGTAAAAGTTCGCAACTTGAAGGTTTGTAAGTTGAAGACTTAACTGTACCTGGACACGAAACTGGGATTAAAGCCATGTCATGAACACCTATTCCTTTTCACTCCTGGCTCCCACCAGCTCACTAGATAATGAATATCACTCTGAATTTCACAAGTCCTATCAATTGATTTGTGTGAGCCCCTGGTAAGTGTGGGCTCAGAGTATTTCCAGATGGATGAGCCTGACTGCACATAATATCAGCCACTGACCTGGTTAATGTCTAGTTCAGACCAATAGCTTTCTTTTTTCTTGATTATCTGCTTCCTTCTGCTTATCACAGTGGTAGTTAGGTGAGCCCACTTGATAAGTCATTTCCATCCTTGCTGCCATCTCTGTATGAGTCACTATTCTCTACTCTCCATCATTGTTCCGTCACCTTGCCATATTCTCGGAGGAGAATAACTTCTCTTGGAATCTTTTGCATTTCAAGAGGAAAGCTGCAGAATAAAGTCTGAGTAAGCTATATAGACTTGCTAGTTAAAAAATGTGTAAAATTGTTACTTCCCTTTACTTTCTGAACATAGCACAATTGGGTGAACCTTTATCTTGCAGCTATGTGTCTCTGGTACCCTTGGAGCCCTGTCTGTATCAAATCAGAGTTCTTGATTCTAACTAGTTGTCTCTGTAATACTGAACATAAACAAAAGCATGTCAAGATTATTTTTTTAGTTTCTTCTATGGTTTTGAATAAAATTGATCAGCAGCATAGGGGAAAACTACATTCAGATCTTTTCTAGCAAAGAATACTCACATAGTATTCAAAGATAAGAATGAAATCTAAGAAAATAAAAGCTGTAAATGGGCTTTATTTCCTTTTGTCTAAGTATCACCAATGAGTCCTTATTCTCAGTGCTTTTTACTGAACTTAGCATATTTGGTAAAACTGTTTCTTACTAATGTGTTTTTTTCTTGCCATTGAATGCCAACCCAAGACCGTAAAGAATTCTCTCTTTCAAGCCTGGGTTGTCAGTCTGGCCAGAAGAGGGCGTAGTTAGAGGGAGAAATCTTATCAGAAAGTCATAAAACCCAGCCAATCAGACCTTTTGTAGAAACCTTTCCATGTTTTTTTGTACTTAGCCTTTTTTTTCCTCAGAAAGGGTTTTTCTGTCTCTCAAACTCTGACCTCCTTTTTATTCAGAAGTTCTAAAGTCATCTTGTCTGACTCTAAAATCATTAATCCTCTAAGGCAATATTTTAAACCTTGGCTGTACGTTAGAATCAACTACAGGAGCTTTTTAAAATTATGCCCAGGCTAAACCTCCCAACAATTAATTCATTCTCTGGGGGTAAGACTCAGACAATAGCATTAATTAATCGATTGAGGAGAGACAGGCTCTTGCCAAGTTGCCCAGGTTCGTTCCAAACTTGTGGGCTCAGGCAAACCCCCTGCCTCAGCTTCCCAAGTAGCATTTTTTTTAAAGCACCTTCACACATACACTAATGCAAACAGGTGATTGATTCCATTGTATATCCAAGGGTTTTGTTTTGTTTTGGTTTGGTTTTTGGTTTTTGGTTTTTTGAGACAGGGTCTTGCTATGTAGTTCAGGCTGGCCTTGAACTCACTGTGTAGCCCAGGCTGGCCTCAAACTCACAGTGATCCTCCTGCCTCAGCCTCTCCCGAGCGCTGGGATTACAGGCATGTGCCACCACGCCTAGCTTGTATATCCAAGGTTGAAAATCATAGTTCCTGGAACATGGTTACTACTAATATTTGAAAGTTTAAATCTTATTTTAAGAAACTTCTAGGATGGGCTGGTGAGATGGCTCAGTGTGCCTGCTTGGCAAGCGCGAGGGCCCGAGTTCGACTCCCGGAACCCACATACGAAAAAAAAAAAGGGCCGGTGATATCGCTCAGCGGCATGGGCGCCTGCTGGCGTGCGAGGTCCTGAGGTCGACCCCCGGTACCCACAAAAAAAAAAAAGAAACTTCTAGGTTTCTATAAAGCAGAAGACCTCCTAAAATTAGACTGCCTTTGCAATCTTTTTTTTTTTTTTGGTACTGGAAATCGAACTCAGGACCTCACGCTTGCCAGGCAGGTGCTGCCTTTGCAGTCTTATTCTGTACAATTTATGGTTGTTGTTTGTTTTGTTTTTTGAGATAGGATCTCACTATGTAGTCCATGCGGGCCTTGGACTCACTATGTAGCCCAGGTTGGCCTCAAACCTGTAGTGATCCTCTTGCCTCAGCCTCCTAAGTGCTGGGATTACAGGTGTGCACCATCATGCCCAGCCTAATTTACATTTTAAAACGGATCTACCCTGTGCTCCTGTCTAATTGGTCTACTCATATTCCCAATCATGCTTTTATTCTTGATTTTTCAGCCTTCATTCATACTATTTGAGAAATGTACCTCTTCCATTTTTGCTTTGACCTCTTTGGAACTTCTCTGCATTCTTCTCAACAGAAGGAGGCTTTTCCCTTCAGAGCTTCCATTTTTTTGCTTTAGTATATTCTGTATGGTTTTGTACTCTTGTTGTACTTCTACCAGTTTGCAAATTGGTTCTTATTTATCTTGTATAATCACTGTCTGATATCTTTGAATTCCTTGCATGCTGTAAATATTATGTAAGTGTGTGAATAAGACGAATGTGTGTTATTCTAGAGCCAGGGAGAAAGCAGATATATAATATTTTTTCTATTTGTTTTCACTCTTTTTCCAGTTGTTCGAATTCTTGGTTGGCCTGACCTCTTTGTCACTAACTATATGATTTTCATCCCATGTCTAACCATTTAGTAATCTTCAGGAACCAGTATCTGGAAGTGTCGGCTCTGTGATATGGAGTGTTCTGTAGTTCAGTGCAGCGAGTGCTTCTTATTAAGCACCTGCTGGGGTTATTTTCTGTCAGAGTGAACGGTTTGGTAATAGGCCTATTTTTTAATATAGATCGAATGTTAGATTTTGGCAACACCATTTTATATACTATCAGTTCATGAAGAAGATAAATGCATGAAAGTGCATTACAATTTTGTTTTTGAACACAGTCACTATACAATGATCACCAAATTTCTACCACTAAATGAGAGACAAACAAAACGTTTTTAGTCTTGCAGTCTATTTTTAAAGCACACAAGGCATTTCATGATTGAAACAGGCATTGTAGATAAACAGAAGTAGGGAGGAAGCAAATGTGAAACTGTAGCAGAAGGGAGGTTTGCTTTCAAAACACTGCCATTAGTTTTATATACAGGTACCGTGTGTGTTTTACCTTGCTTGGATACCAGCTGTTTTTAGCTTCAGCTTTCAGCTTCAGTTATTTAATGTTTTTGTCACAGAAGACTGATTTCTGGGTGATTTATGTATCAGAGCCCTGAGGAAAAAAATGCAAGACTAAGATCATGTGAAAGTATTTTCCTGTCAGCTAGCTAATTCAGTTAGTCGAATTCTCTAATGCTGAGCATCTTTTTAAATGGGCTACTCCAAATAAATCATAGCATTTCCTCCTTAGTTGTATCGACTGCCAGGGAGATTTAAAGCATTGCATGCCTCCACCTTCCTCCCCAGATAGGATAGATTTCTGTCCCAACTATTTTCTTTCAGGAACAGTCTAAACTCTAAAAATCACTTTTATTCCACCTGTAATTCTCAAAGCTTGAAATTGCAATTCAAAGCTAATTTGATTCTAATCATCTCATTAAGATAGCAGGTTTTGTAGATCAAAGCATATTTTAGTCTTTCTTTTCTTTTATTTCCCCCTTAAATTTCTTTTTAAAGGAAAAAAATATTCAAAACATTGCTGCTTGGGAGTAGAGCTTCTTGGAATATGCAAATTGTTTGGGTTTGTGCTCATGTGTCCTGCTGTAAAGATTGGATCTGAAACATTCTTGAGATGTCTCAGATCCATCTTCTTTCCAAGTTTTCTCAAAAATCCCACACCCCCTCACTACCACCACTTGGTTCCCCTAGGGCATATTTCTTTGCAATCTAGAATTTCCTTAGGCTTTGGGAGACACATTGAATGGCATATATTTCCAGCAACTTGGTAGAGCAATTTACAGATTCTGTATGGGCATCTAGTATTTAGCTAAATGAACTCTACCTCTCTCTCCTCTCTCTGCTTTCTCTCTTTCAGCTTGGCAGTGACCTTGGCGGGGGCATTGGAGGAAGTCCGGCAGTAAGTGCCATCCGTTTTTTTCACCATGGGAAGCGCTGCCCCCTGTTTGATGCCTTTCCTTTGCAAGCACTGTCAAACCAGCCACTGCTGCTATCTAGCACTACACACCTAAATCTCTATAGCAGTATATATTACACACCAAAATCTCTGTAGCAGTGTATGAGCGGTAGAAAATAGAATAGGGTTACTTAGAATCTTTGGGATCTAGGGACATCATTAGGGATTGATGCTCTGGCGCCTGTACAGATCTTTCTGACATTAAAGAGCTAAAGGAAATGGAACCTCCCATCTTGACTGGAGAATGTTCTTATTCCCTGGTGTCATCCAGAAAGAACTTGAGAGAGTCAGCTGGACTCAGTGAGCCTCTCCTCACAGATGAGTGAGTTTGGGAGTGTGAATATCATCTCCCTCAGGAGAGCTTCCCCCTGGGTATTTATGCCTAAATGGGAAAGTAAGACTTGGCTGAACCCAACTGGAAGTGGAACGGCTGTTTAAGTTGGATGCTTCTCCATCTTTCTGTAGAGACAAACTCCCCCTTTTTTAAGGTACCTGTAGGCCTTTTGCACGGAATCATGGAAGCTAAAATTGGAAACAGACAGACAAAATGTTGGGTCACTGTGTTCCTGTGTCTGCTGAGTACTCTGTATCGATAAAGCTTCAGAAGAGTATATGTGTATCTTGTCAGGGATGAAAAAAACAAAAACTGTGATTAAAAATATGAAGATATACCAGTTTGGCTCCTAAGAATATTACAATTGTGGTTTTTTTTATTGGTTTATCAGTACTGCTAAAATAAATAGCAGCATTTTAAGGGCTATTAATCTGTTCTTCCTGATCTCTCTCCCTTTTTTTCCCTGCAGGTTGGACAGTCCTTCATCCCATCATCAGTGCCTGCAACCTTTGCTCCCTCGCCAACTCCTGCCGTAGTCAGCAGTGGTCTAAATGACCTATTTGAACTCTCCACAGGGATAGGCATGGCACCTGGTGGATATGTGGCTCCTAAGGCTGTAAGTAGAGTTAGCATAGCAATACTTTCTTAATGGGCAAAACCCAAATTATTTCTAACATTTGTCTTACCACCAGAATTCATAAATGTAAGATTTTGCCCTGGTTCTGAGGGATCTACAAGGAAGATAAAAAGCAGCTTCAGACTAATAGGAAATACCATTAGCATCCTCACTAAACATTTTTTATAGTTTATCAACACTGAAGTGACTCTAGTGAAAGTCTGTTATACAGTGCATCAACAGGAGAAAAAATACAGTATAGAGAAGTAACATTTTTTTCATTCCTTCCATGCTCCTTTGTTCATTTGATTCTAGAGTACCTTCACTCAGATTTGATTTTCATGTACTGCTGTAGAGTACTGGTTTAGATTTGTGTCATTGTGGCTCTTACAGTCTCAACCTTGCTTGATGTCTGTCACATTAAAATTCAAAACAGGAGCCTCCTTGTAAATGAAGCTCTTTTTAACCTCTTGGGAAAGATACTAGCCAGGGCAGGGTAGACTTTGTATAATCTTGACTTTCTGAGAACTAGCACGCCTGTTTGCTTCCTGATTTTTCTGCCTGCTCATCTGATTCTTTGTGGAGAATCTCAGCTAAAGACATGTAGGCCAGTTGTCCCTTCCAGGATTTATAACTATGTGTATGCAGCCATTGCACAGAATAACCAAAAAGAGGACTCAAAACAGAGCCATGGTTTTCTGGCACAACTTAGTACTGTAGCTTTGTTGTAGTATCTGCTGTGTTGGACATTAGCCCCACAGACTTTATTAATTAAAAAATTATCTGATGTACTCCTTTACCTGCAAATGACCTGTTTACTATACAAATATAAGACAAAAATAGTCTCTTCTTGCTCCTATTTCCCCACATATAACCATTGTTAACTTTGTCATGTGTCCTTTCAAAAGAAAAAGGTGAAGATCATACATATAGTCAAATATCTGTATCCTTTAAAAATACTGTCAGTAGGATTTTTCATTTTTAAACATTTATTGGCACATGTTTGCAGTACGTTATAATTATATTTATTGTGGGAGTTAGTACATGTACACAGCACAGCTTAATTCTCTTTCTTTCTCTTCCCTTCCCTCCCCCTCTCTCCATCTCTTGCCCCCTCTCAATTGTGAAAGATCTTTCTCTGTTTTGTATTATCTGTCTTTTATTTTGCTCTGTAAATTATTTATACTTTGTGATACACTGTTTTGTACATTGTTCTTTCACTATCACACTCTTCTTTTTCTGTGTTTTGTTTTGTTTTGTTTTCCCCCAGACTAGGGATTGAGTCCAGGGCCTCCACATTGAGCTACATCCCCAATCCCTTTTTTATTTTGAGATGGGGGTCTTACTAAGTTGCCCCGGCTTGCCTTGAACTTGTGATCCTCCTTTCTCAGCCTCTCAGAGTTCTGGGATTACTGTGCCTGGCCCCACATTCTTTTGAGAGGCTATATCAGATATAGCCATGCACCCATTCTTTTTGGTGGTTGTTATAGTGTTGCAGTGAGCATCCTTGCTATATGTATGTTCTGGTCTATTTTTATATATATTGTATATATATCTACAAGGTAAACTTGAAATTTGCTTGATCATTCAACATTTTATTTATTTATTTATTTTTTATTTTTTTATTTTTTTTTTTTGTGGGTACCGGGGGGACGACCTCAGGATCTCGCGCGCCAGCAGGCGCCCGTGCCACTGAGCGATATCACCGGCCCCTTTTTCGTATGTGGGTTCCGGGAGTCGAACTCGGGCCTTCGCGCTTGCAAGGCAGGCGCTTAAGCCGCTGAGCCGTCTCACCGGCCCTCAACATTTTAAATAGACATTACCAACTTGTACTCCAAAGACAGGCATCAGATTACTTTCCTAACAACAAAATAATAAGAGCACCAAGTTCCTTATATTCTCCTCTGTTGGGTATAACTGATTTTTGTTTTTGTTTTTTTGGTGGTATTGAGGATTGAATCCAGGAAGCGCTGAGCTTCGTCCTATTTTACCTTTTCAAATAGGATCTCACTGCATAGCTCAGAATGGTCTCGAATATGTAATAGGCATGTATACCACCCATGGCTGACTTTTTAAAATTTTTTGACCAAATGATAAATGAAAAATAGTACCTTCACCAGAAGAGACCTAAAGTAGCAAAGGCAATCCTGGGTAGCAAAGACAAGGCAGGGGGCATCACAGTCCCTGACTTGAAATTTTACTGTAAAGCTACTGTGATAAAAACAGCATGGTACTGGCAAAAAAACAGACCCGAGGATCAATGGGATAGATTAGGAGATGCAGAAACAACTCCAGGCATACTCAGCACCTTATCTTTGACAAAGGAGCCAAATACCTTTATTGGAAGAAAGATAGCCTTTTTAATAAGTGGTGCTGGAAAAACTGGTTTTCCACATCCAAAGATTAAAACCAGATCCATGTCTTTCACCCGTGCACTAAACTAAAATCAAAATGAATCAAAGATCTTCATATTAAAACAAACACTAAATCTACTGGAAGATAGAATAGGTAGAACTCTTGAAGACATATAGTGTAGGCAGAGACTTTCTGAACAAAACCCCAATCACACGGGAAATATTAAAAAGAATCAACAACTGGGATCTCATCTTATTAAAAAGCTTTTACACAGCAAGAGAAACCACCAACAGAGTGAGGAGACAACCCACAGTGTGGGAAAAAAAATTTGCTAACTGTTTCTCAGACAAAGAATTACTATATCTAGAATATATTAAGAACTCAAAAAATATCAGACCCCCCCCAAATTTAAAGACCCAGTCCAAAAATGGGCATCTGAGATGAATACACACTTCTCAGATGAAGTAGAAACAGCAAATAAATATATGAAAAAATGTTCAACATCACTGGTCATTCGAGAGGTATAAATTAAAACTGCTGAGATTCCATCTCACTCCAGAAAGAATGGCTATTATCAAGAAGTCAACCAATAACAAATGCTGTTGGGGCTGTGGGGAAAAAGGAACCCTCTCCACTGTTGGTGGGAATAGACTGGTATAACCAGTGTGGAAATCAGTGTGGAGTTTGCTCAAAAAACTAAAACTAGAGGTTCCATTTGACTCAGCTATTCCCCTTCTTGGTATCTTCCCAAAAGAATTAAAATCATACCACAGCAATATCTGCACACCCATGTTTATAGTAGCACATTTTGTAATAGCTACGTCTTGGAAACAACCCAAATGCCCATCAACCGATGAATGGATAAAGAAGATGTGGTTTTTATACAATGGTGTACTACTCGGCCATAAAGAAGGATAAATTTGAGACATTTCCAGCTAAATGGATGCACCTTGAGACCATACTCTTAAGTGAAATAAATCGGACACACATATAAGGCAGGTGCTTACGCCACTGAGCCATCTCACCGGCCCCAGACACACATGTAAATACCACATTGTTTCTCTGGTGTGAGAAACTGAAAGTGTAAATAAGGACCAAAATGTATAATAGATATTGTAAAATAGGACGAAAATGTTCAAATGGGAAGGGGACTGGTGGGGGAGAAGAAAAGGGGAAGAAAAAAACAGAAGGAAAAAATAGAAACAAAGCTTTTATGAATGAGGGGGAGTTGAAGGGAAGGTAGGAGAATGGAGAAAATATAGAATCAAGATGTATCATGTGCAGGTACAAGTTCCCTATGATGGATGTGATCATGATGTGTACCTAAAGTGTACCAATAAACTTAATTAATAAAAAAAAGAGAAAAATAGTATCTTCTGAATATTTATTTCCTCTTCTTTTTTCTTTTTCCTCCTCCTCCTCCTCCTTTTTAGTATGGCTGAGTACTCATCATCATTTACTATTTTTTTTTTTTTTTTTTTTTTTTTTTTTTTTTTTGTGGGTACCGGGGGGTCGACCTCAGGACCTCGTGCGCCAGCAGGCGCCCGTGCCACTGAGCGATATCACCGGCCCCTTTTTTGTATGTGGGTTCCGGGAGTCGAACTCGGGCCCTTGCGCTTGCTGGGCAGGTGCTTAAGCCGCTGAGCCATCTCACCGGCCCATCATTTACTATTTGCAAACTCCTTGGTTTACAGCTCATGAATTTCCTGCTTTTATATATATATTTTTTTTATTTTTAAAGTTTTTTTTACTAGTATAAGCCAGGAATATCATAGGTTCTGTAGCTAGGGGTGAGATTATTTAAGCAACACTGGAGTATTTACTATTTACCATAATGATAGCAAAAGTTAGAAATATATGTAAGATATATCCTTAGAAAGATTGCTAGTAATGATAACAGTCTTCAAAGATTGTAGGCATGTTGTTTTCATTAGTAGATTCAGTTTCTTCCCTTTAAAACTTTTACCAAAACTAATAGAAACACACATTAAACTCATCGAAATTTCTTTTTTACATGTAAATGTATTTGGTAGGCATATTCAAAAGCATTAAAATGACCAAGTTAAACAAAAGACAGAAAAAAGACCAGGGTTACCCATAGGCTATTGTTTTGTTTTATTTAGGTTTGGTTTTGGTTCTTAAATAATTGAGAATGATGTTACAATTCAGAAAATACTACTTTATCCAGATCCTTTCACACTGACTTGTTATTTATAGTATAAAATTGCAATTGCCTGAAGAAGTGAAATCTTAATCTCATCTTTATTTGTTTAAAAAAAAAAAAAAAAGAAAGAAAGAAATAGCATCAGCATAAATCTTGTCTGGTTCCTTTGGGCCCTCTTCTGTGTTTCAGGTCTGGCTACCTGCAGTGAAAGCTAAAGGCTTGGAGATTTCAGGAACATTTACTCACCGCCAAGGGCACATCTATATGGAAATGAACTTCACCAACAAAGCTCTGCAGCATATGACAGACTTTGCAATCCAGTTTAACAAGAATAGGTAAGACATATGAGCCCCTAACTTGATACTGAGACAAGAGTGCACCGTGTGTCCAATAAGAGAATATTTCATTTAACGATGGGTAAAAACTCACATCTTGGCAGACACTGAATGCAGAGTGAATCCTGGCTCTTGCAGACAGTCTGTTCACTTGTGACTTTCAACTCCAGAGGCCATAACTGAATTGGAGAGGAATATTCATCCATATGGATTAAAGGAACCAGAACCTATTTATTGTCTTTTTAAAGAATTCTAGGACTAGAACGTTTTTAATAAAATAATTAAAATGCACTTTTAATTGTAATTCATTTATTTATTCAAAAAATATTTGTTCAGCATCTGTGTGCCAAGCATTTCTAGGAAGTAGGTAGAGGTAGAGTAGTGAACCAAACAAAGCCACTGTCGGAAGTGTATGTTTTGGTGGAGGAAAAATTAATGTACTTTGCTTGATGTCAGAAATGTAGAAGACAGCCAGTGTACATGTTAACCAAATAATCACCTACAGCCTCTCAGCAGTGACTTCTTTGCCTTAAGAGAATGTGAACGAGTGAACTGTTGATTTCTTATATTTATATAACATTGGTTTTTGTTAAGTTTTATGATTCAGGCAACTGGCTACTATACTTTAATCGTGAGCTCATTCATTCGTAAATACAAGATATTCAACCTTGTTATAAAAAGTAATTGGACCCTTAAAACATATTTAATAAAATTTGTCAGACAGTTTGTATCAGTGACTGTCTGATTTGTTTCTGATGCTTGGAAACACTTTGTACTCTGGATTTGAGAGTTTGGCACACTAGAAATCTTAAGTATCTTGAAGGTCTGGGTTTCCTTCTGTTAACCAGATATAACCAGTTATATTTCCATTCTCTTTCAGGGAATTGGCTCTGTTAAAAGACAAGGCTGTTGAGGGAATGGATTACAATGAACGAAATCTGCCTTGCCTATAGATCTCTACTTATCTTGCCTTTTTAAAAGTTACTCTTACACTTAGAAAGGTTTATATTTTTATTCTGTTATACTTATTCCTTTAGAATACATAACCTAGTCCCTGCTTTCTAAAGTGTGTTTCCTCCCATCTTCTGCATCCTCCCTCATGACCTAATCTCAATAATACTCTTTCTTTGCATTGATGGTACTTCTTAAGTATGCTTCAACTTCTGCTTACTTTGTCATCTGATCCCCCCCCAGGTGAGGGAGATAAACAGATGAAGCTTAGCGTCTATTCTACTCTCTACCTACCTGCCCTTTTCCTCTCATTTGTGTAAATTATATCATTTACTCATTTCATTGTTTTCTCGTATTTTTTATTAGTACATGTTTGCAGTACATAGTGATTACGTTCATCATGGGGGTTGTGTAGATTTCATTCTTTTACCTGTATCTCCATCTCAGATTTGTGTTTACTGCCAATTCTTTTATTTAAGTTTCTCCTGTCATTTCTTGGATGTCTTCTAGTAGGTTCCTCAAAAAGAGTTCATGTGAATACACAGTAGTCCTTAAATTTTCTCACATTGTCAAAACTGTGACCTTTATATTTGAAAATTCTTCCCTTTTTTCTCTAGTGTTGGGAATCAAACCCAGAGTCTCACGTGTTAAGCAAGCACCGTACACCACTGAGCTGCATCCCCAGCCTGCATACTTGAAAATTCTTGACTTGAACTCTTAAAGTGTTTTGTTCCAGGGTATTTCATCTTTGAAAGTTTCTGTGGAAAAGTCTGTTGCCAGCTTGATTCCCCCCATATAAGTGATTTGATTAATATGTTAAGCTACCCAGAGTTTTAAAGTCTTAACAGTTTTACTAGGATTTTCTCAATGTTGACTGTTCTGGGTCAGTTTTGACTGGAATAAGATGTGCCATTTCAGTTCATACATTAAAGTCTTTTACTTAAGAAAGTTTTCAGCGTTTATGTTTAAATATTTTTCTCCATTATTTTGATTTTGTTCTTTCATCTTTCACAGTATGTATTTATTGGCTCTTGTTGTCTATATTTTACATGTACTATTTTTCTGTGTAGCCTTTTTAAAAATATCACCACCACCATCATCATCATTATTTTTTGGTACTGGAGACTAAACTCAGGGCGTATGCACTTAGCAGCATCCCCTGCCCCCTTTTTTTGAGACAGGGTCTTGCTAAATTTCCCAGGCTGGCTCCAACTTGTGAGTCTAGGATCGCTTCCTTATTACATTTTGGTACAGTAAGGTGAAGTTTATCTAAGAAAAGGGAAATATTTCTTCAGTCATTCTGACATGAAAGAGATACTATTTATATAAACTCTTTAGTTATTTTATAAACATTATTGTCTTCAGATAAAACAAACTGATGCTATTTAAAATATAAAATTTTTTTTTAATGCGGGTACCGGGAGTCGACCTCAGGACCTTACACTTGCCAGGCAGGTGCTTATGCCGCTGAGCTATATCACCAGCCCAAAAATATAAATTTTATATCATTATTTCTAGGCCCATTTCTCCATTTCTACTCCATCTGTAAAGTTTTTATGTTTCTCAGACTATCTGCCCTATATCATGTTTTTGTTATTTTATATAATATCAGACTCAGGCCACATTTCCAATCCTTTTACCATTCTTGCATTGTTATTGAACTGGCACTGCTTGGGAATTCCAAATGGTGGATACTTGCCTTCCTTGAGTTTAGAAAGTGGCCATATTTACACCTACAACTTGTCCTACTTGTTTAGAAAATATAAACCAGTCAGTTGTGCTCTATTTAGACTAGCTCTTTCCAGTGATTGTGTCCTATGTAAGTGAACAAAAAAGAAAGAAAATGGGACTTATAACTAAACAATCTTCTGGACTGGTCAGACGGGTTGTCAAGCTATTGAAATAATATCCATTTATTGCACTTTACAGAGTGGAAAAAAGTCTTGAATCTTCTTTCCCAAGGATTATCTAATGAAGGGTGTGAGTGTGTGTGTGTGTGTGTGTGTGTCTGTGTGTGTGACTGGGGTTTGAACCCAGGGCCTTTGCACTAAGCTACATTCCCCACCCTTTTTAAATTTTTATTTTGAGACAGGGTTTCACTAAGTTGCCTAGACTGGGCTCAAACTTGCAGTCCTCCTGCCTGTGCCTCCTGGAGTGCTGGGATTACAGGAGCGCTCCACCATATCTGACAGGATGGATTTTAACAATGCTTACCAAACCTGTGTCTCTTTAGTGGCTTGGTAAATCGAAGAAACTTTCAAAATCATAGCATTAGCAAAACAATTCTGTGCTTATGAATATTTTATCCTTCCTCAAAGGATAATGGAATATAGAGGTAATGATGTGACCAGTGTTATGGCAAGTTGGAATTGAGCACCTTGCTTCATGACATTCCTTCCATTTAATTGTATTGAAAAATGTTTCCTTGAAGTGAAATAAAACCCAAGATGTGGCTAAATCCTGCCTCTTAATCTCTGTGATTCTTTCATTCTCTTTCCAAGCTTTGGTGTCATCCCAAGCACTCCTCTGGCCATCCATACACCACTAATGCCAAACCAAAGCATTGATGTCTCTCTGCCTCTCAACACCTTGGGCCCAGTCATGAAGATGGAACCTCTGAATAACTTGCAGGTCAGAGTTTTATTTCACTTGGGTAGTATTAGTCAGTATCATGCCTATATTGTTTTTGTGTGGAAAAGAACCGTTCAGTAGTAGTTCATTTTCCATTGCTATAACAAAATACCTGAGGCTGGGTGCTTCATGAGAAAAGAGGCTTATTTTGCTCACAGTTTTTAGATGTTCAAGAGCTTGGTGCAGACCTTTGCTTGGTTCTGGTGAGAGCCTCTGTGGCTCATTCACATGGCAGATGGCATCATGGCAGGAGCATGGGTGATACGGAAAGCTCATAATGATAAGACAGGAAGTCAGAGCGCAGGGAAGGGCTGATCCTGCTCTTTTGATAACAACTTACTGTCACAACAACTATACGAGGTCCGACAAGAACTTGAGGTCCTCCAAGGGCAGTGCCCCCAATAACTTAACCACCTCCCATTAGGCCATTTATCACCTCAGCACCAACACATAAGCCATTAGGGGACAAACCATAGCACTGTCTCTCTTTGTTATGTTAGAGTTGGTCATGAACTATGGTTTGAAATAACTTTGTAGAAAAGAGTTTTGTTTTTAAGGAAAACAAAAGTCATGCATTCGCATAGAGAATTACTCTTTTTACTCATTAAACATTTAGAAACTTTTTTCTTAAATTCTTATTTACAAATTTTTTCCCTTAAGACTTTCATAGCAAAGTTTAAATATAATTTATGTAAGAAGAAATTTCTGAGGAAATTTGTATGGGGGTTACTTTGAACACTGAATCACTGGGTTATTTGGATTTAAATGCCCTGTCAGCACATATCTATGATAAGTGAAACAGCATGTTAGAGGAACTAAAGAACAGCTTTATCAGATCTTTAAAAGCCTGTTGGTTTTGAAAATGTTGAATTTTTAAAAAATGCTTAGGTATTAGTTTAGAGTTTCATCCAATTTTCATCTGTCTTGAATTGTCTTTGAAAACAATAAAATTTTCTGGCATTGAAGCAACATGAAGCAGAATGGTAATCATAAGCTTAAGCTGTAGTACCCTGGAGGAATATTGGTATAGCTGTAGACCCTAGAGGTTGTGGTTTTAATGCTCAAAGGACGTAAGAGAGAACCTTGGACCACCCTGAGATGGGAAACTGGAAAAATGTTTCTGATATCCCAAGAAAGTGACAAGAATATTCCTCTCTGAGCAGAGTTCTGAGTGGCCTCTTGTAAGAAAGCCTCCTGTGTGTCACACTTGCATACATAATCCTGTAGTCCAAATGTATATGAGGTACGTAAGTGCAGTAATCTCCAAATCAGTAAACCAGTTACAGTTGGTCTGGGGCTGGTGAAACCTAGGATACTTGGCAGAAACAAATGGAAAGCAGACCTTTAGCAACTAAAATCTGGAACTCCTAACTAAAAAAAAAAAAATCTCCACTGAAAATAAGCCCATAATTTAACAACAACGAAAAGGGGAAACTGCATCGTGAAGGACAGTCAAAAGACACACCAAAGAGGAAGATTGGAATGCACGTCAGCACATATCTATGATCCCACCTCTACCTAGAAATTGAGATGATAAAGCAGTTTGAACGAGACTGTGAAATATATATATTTTTTTTGTGGGTACCGGGGGGTCGACCTCAGGACCTCGTGCGCCAACAGGCACCCGTGCCACTGAGCGATATCACCGGCCCCTTTTTCGTATGTGGGATCCGGGAGTCGAACTCGGGCCCTTGCGCTTGCAAGGCAGGCGCTTACGCTGCTGAGCCATCTCACCGGCCCTGTGAAATATATTTTAAATGAGAAATGAGAAATATCAGCCTTCCACTTTCTAGTCAAAACAGGTGGGAATCACATTGCTCAATCTTCTAGAAATACCACTGTGAGATACTAGTACCAATGGTGAGATAGCAACAATAAAATTACTTGGAGTTAAAAAAACTAAATGTTCTGAGTAATTTAAATACCAGTGCACCAGGTTTGTTTATTGGCTCATTAGCTTATTGTCACAGTAGTTGACTGCTGCTTTTTTCAGCAAAGGAAGTAGTGATTTAGAGAGTAGACAAGTGAGTCACAGTTTAAGTTGGCTTAGCAAGAAGAATAAAACAAGGATTACTATGCAGATGGAGTTGGCTGTTACTATGAGAGTAATGTGTTGAGGGGCTTTTCCAGTTCAAGATCGTGAAGTAACTAACCCAAATCTGTATCTCCTCTCTTTTCTTGAAATCTAACCTCCCTCCCATTGACCCACAGAGCCTCGAGCCTCGAGCCTAGTATCTGAGGACAGTCAGCATGCATGCAAGAATGCTTTGCTTCAGCAGTAGGAAAGGGAATTTGGGTCACAGAAAGCAGGGCAAATTTTCTGCTTTTATAAGGAAAGGACAAGTTCCTTGTTCAGCAACTTGTTTAATGACTGGATTTTATACCCATATTTACAGTTCTGTACATCTCGGTTATAGAACCTCAGTGTCTTATTTTTATACAGTACACCTTATTTATACAGTACTATAATTTTTGCTGATAGTACTGTATCATACAGTACTACAGTTTTGTGTTCTATTATACCTTACAGTGCTGCATGTAACAGTTATGCAAAGTCATCAAATTGGAGTTTCTTTTGACCATTTCTTTGTTCTGAATATTGTAATATACATTCTATATGTAATTCCTCATGTAGTGACCAATTCATTTAACAGCCTAGTCGCAGTAACATAATGCAGTCATTAAATGAGGAATGTCTATAAACAAGTACTAGTTTACTTTCCTATTTGCACATCTATTTCACCAAGTCCCAGTAGGAACCCTCCTAAGAGAAGTTGGATCTTCATCCAAACTTTTCTCTCAAAAGTACTGATATGGTGTTAGAACTAGCAAGTTTTAATTTTCACATAACTGATGATATAAAAAGCAATCTTAAAACTTTGCTGTCTCTAGTCAGCTACTTGATTCTTCTTCATGGGTTTTCTTCTTTCAGGAATGTTGTAATTGTAGCTTTCTGATAAATTGGCATTTCCCAAGAGCTAAACAAAAGTTGAAAAAGAGATACTTTTTTCTCCTTTGAGCAGCTGTATTTAATGTCTGCTGGTGGAACTTGAAACTAATGGCTAGCTTATGATGAGTGAGTATTTTAGAGTCCATCTTCCATTCTGCCCTTGTCTCCATATGAACAAGAAGAATCAAAAGTTAACCCCAACCAGTTTAGAGCATCTAGGTCTATATAAAGCCAGGCAAAGGTTTTCTGGCATTTAAACATATTTGCATAATGTTCAGATTCAAGAGCTCATGTAGGAAAATTAGTACTTTCCTAGTACTTTTATTAGACCATAAAATCAAAAAGAAAAAAAATGTTTGGGAGTTGAGAAAATGAAGTTTTGAATGCCTTGTGGGTTTTTGCTATTTTGGCTAATTTTATATCAATGTGTAGAATGAATCAGCTGTCAAATTATAATACTGATAAAAGAAACTTTTCATTAAAATGCTCATTACACAAGGTATGGTGAAAGTCTGAGGCAGGAGGATCACAAGTTCAAAGCTGGCCTGGACAGCTTAGCAAGACCCTGTCTCCAAATAAAAAGTACTAGGGATGTAGTTAAGTGGTAGATACCCCTGGGTTCAATCCTCAGTGCTGTGGGGAGGGTGCTCATTATACTTATTGGCTTATAGTCTATAACACTATTTAAAGGTTAAAGATATCATTCCTTCTTAAAATGTGGGTTACATTATACCTCAGTGACAGAGTTATATACCTACTAGAGATTTGAACCTAGAAAAAAAATTTTTGTTGTACTGACGTTGGTTATAAAAGCTTTTGTGGGGCTGGGGATGTAGCTCAGTGGTAGAGCATACATGAGGATCTGGGTTTGATCCTGGGCACCATCTGAATAAAGCACCTTTGCTGGGCATGGTGGTACATGCCTGTCATTCCAGCACTTGGGAGGTTGAGTCAGGAGGATTCCCATGAGTTCAAGGACAGCCTGGCTACATAGTAAGTTTGAGGCCAGCCTGAACTACATAGCCAATGCAAGACCCTGTCTCAAAAAAACAGAAAAAACACCTTTGTAAATCCAACTTATAAATATTATACAGAGTAAAGTTAAGCTTGTCCCTACTGGGAACTTTTCTTGAGTTTATTTATATCATACAATTAAATTCCTAAAACAGTTTATTCCCTGTATTTAAAAAAAAAAAAAAAAAAACTTTAACAAATTTCCAGATGAATTTTTCCCTACATGAGTTAAAATTTCTCTGATGTTATTTTGCATCTCAGTTTTGTTAGTTGCTCAGAAACATTTTTTCAGTATGCCTTTTTAAAAAATAAGTTATTTTGGGACAAGTTCTTGCTAGTTGCCCAGGCTGGGCTTAAACTTGAGATCCTCCTGCTTCAGCCTTCCAGAGTGCTGGCATTACAGGTACACCACTACACTCAGCTCTGATGTACTTTTAACTTGACATTTGGCATGTGACTGCTTCTTCAAGTCAGTGTTTACAAGAAGACCGTGGTCTTAGGATGTATGTGTTCGACCCTAGGGTGATGCCCATGGTCTCTGCATAGACACTGTAAAATCCCCACAGCTGCTCAGCTTTCACTGAGGTGTAGACTCTCACGAGAACATTAATAGCATCATTCTTTCAAGTTAATATTTACCAGGGTTGCAAAGCCACAGTTTAAAGAGTCAACTAGCTCTACAGTTATGAAAAACTATGTACCCAGCCTTCTCTTTCCAACATGGCCCCAATTTCTTCCTCCACAGAGGCAATCTCATACCTGTTTTAGTTGATTCTTTTGATATTTAGCTCTCTCTCTCTAAATAACTTGGAATTTGCTTATGTTGGTGTCCAGTGTTTACAGTATTATAATAATGTATACTCTTCAAAGCTGAGCCATATAGTAAGGTGTGATTTTTTTCCCCATAAAATATTTCGTAAATAACTGGAGTCTCCTTTTGTTTGTCTGTGTTCTTAAGTGTAATTCAATCCCAAATTCTGTTGAGATCAGACCCTTGAAAATATTCTGTCACTTTCCCTTTCTTGAAGTTTGTTCTGAAGTCTTTTAACCTACACCAGTCTGAACTGATTTTCTTGAATACCTGGATAACATAGCTATCATCTTAGGATGATTTCCCTTTATCACCACCTTGAGGATTCATTCTCTTCATCTCTCTCCTGAATTGGGTCTCCTATTGTATTTTCCTTTTCTCGGTTTACTCCCTTATTTTAATGAAATGTATCTCCTAGTAGTTTCCTGAGAACAGGAAAATAAAATTTTTGAGATAGCATTTGTTTTTAGTCTCCTTTATTTATTTTGTCTTCATGTTTGATGGTTTTGTATAGTTAAATTCTAGATTAGAAATCATTTTTACCTACTCTGAAGCCATTCTGAATCTTCATCTTTTTCTGTGCTTTTTTTTTTTCAGTGAGAGCTTGTATAGTCTACCCATTTTCATAGCCTTACTCCATGTTATTTTGAAACAAATCCCAGGTATTAATATCACTCATCTGTACATATTTCAGTACTTATGTTATGGTTTAGGTTGAGAATGACCCAGAAAGCCTCATATGATCATAGGCAAAGCTTTTGGAAGGTGAATGTGAATGTGAAGTTAGGAGGTAGGGCCTGGTTAGAAAGGGCAGGTTGCTGAGGGCTTGACCAAGAAGTGTTTCTCTCTCTTCTTGGCTCTTCCCTTCTCTCTGCTTTAGGTCACAGTGACCTGAGCAGGTTTCCTTAGCCCAGGTCCTTCCACCATACCATTTATGCTTTGGGAGCCTCTGACCATGGACTGAAAACAGAAGACAAAGTAAACCTTTCCTCCTTAAAGTTGTGAATATGGGTGACAAAGAAAGCAACTAAGACAACATATCTTCAAAACAGAATTGTTTTTAAAAATAGCCACAGGACCGGTGATATAGCTCAGCGGCATAAGTGCCTGCCTGGCAAGCGCGAGGTCCTGAGTTCTACTCCTGGTACCCGCATATAAAAAAAAAATAGCCACAATAACTATTCTCATACCTTAAAAAATCACCAAGGTGGTTTCTCTTATATGAGAAAACAAATTATGTAAGTTGGGAAAGAAGGCTGGAGAGTCTCTAGCATTCAGTGTACGTAAATTCACTTAATCTACTACCCTTGAAGCTATGTCTGGTGTCTGTTTTTAAGTGCCATCCACTTTATCCTCTCTAAAAGAATTAATCTTTATTTTCATATAGGAGCTGGAGAGGGTGACAGTCGTTAAGTACCTAGCAGTATGGAATGGGGCAGAGGACCTAGGACTCTTAATGCCATCTTCATCCTCTTTTTTTCTCTTTCTTGCTTTCTTTTTTTTTTTTTTTTTTTTTTTTAAATATGCGGGTACCGGGAGTCTAACTCAGGACCTTGCACTTGCCAGGCAGGCGTTTATGCCGCTGAGCTATATCACCAGCCCTTGCTTTCTTTCTTATTGGGAAGGAGGGTGGTTGTTGGGAATGGAGCCCAGGGCTTTCCCCAATTTAGGCAAGCTACAGCCCGACCCCCAATCCTCTTTCTTTTAATGCTATTCCCCTCCATACAGTACTAGAGGTGCTGCCAGTCCTAAACCTTTGAGAATTATGTGGTGTTATTGATAATCTGTGTTTTCCAGCTCCAAAGATTTTGTTGCTATAACTTTTTTGTTTCTGTCTTTATGAATTCATGGCTTTACATTTTTTTATTTTCCTTTAATTATGTCAGAATTTCTTTCAAAAGAAGGGAAAGATTTAAATGGGATTTTAAGTCTACTAGTACCTTCTTGAAAATTCTTTCCTTTCTTCTGTACTGCTGTATAAAGGAACCTAGAGGTGAACCTGGGGATAAGGAATTGGCCTTTTCCTAATTATAGTTTTTGTCATCTTTATCTCTTTATTGTCTTTAAACCTCATATAAACACTGTTGAGTAAATGGCTGAATGTTAATTAGGGAAAAGAAATAGACATCTCATTTTTTTTCTTTTAATATTTCTAGAATAAGGCAGTATTTATCAGTTCTGTTCATTTAATCTTTGGATACTGAAGCCAGAGAATGCTGAAGACACTAGCTACAAAGAATACAATTTTTCAATCTTGTTTATTGATGTTTTTAAGATCTTTGTCAGCCGAAAGGGTCTTTTGCTAATAATGTATGGCCCTGAGGAAAGTCTGTCCTGTTACTCCTACTTTGCAGCCCCAGCCTATGAGACAGTCAGTTGCAGATGGTGCTTGTCTTTGATATTTCATATCTTACATATGTCCATTCACACTCCGAAAACGCCCAGCTGTAGCTATTGTACCAGAAAAACTGGTAAATGTTTCCAAACGGAAGACCTTTTCAGCAGCTTCCATCCAGTGAAGCAAACCAGTTTGGCATTTGCTGACTTCTCTTGGCTATTGTGTAATTCAAACAAGTTCGGCATTAAAATCTCTTTTGGTCTTCGAAGTCCACAGTTGAGTACTGCAAACTCTGATTGCTTTTATGGGACCACAATGCTGCTTGTATACACTTGAGTCCTTAAAGTGGTGGCTATTACAGGAACTACACAGAGATTCCCAGCTCAGGTTATGCTGCAGATAATCCCCGTAGACTTCTGCAAGCAATATGTAGAGAAATAGGGTCTGAACTGTGAAAGAGTCACACATTTTGGCACCAAAGAAAAGAAAGAAATATTATTTTCTGTTTCAAGTTTGATGTATGTTTCATGTCACATCAGCACTGTACACATCCTTTAATTTCATCTGGGAAATTTAGGTATCTTATGTATTAACACTTCTTATCATTTTTGTCAAAATGACCTAGACTGACTGGGAATGTAACTCAGTAGTAGAGTACTTACCTAGCATAGTTAGACCCTGAGTTCAATCCCTAGCCTGTCCAAAAGAAAAAAAAAGAAAAACAGAAATTTTACTAAGCAGTGTCTTTGGCCTTTCTATAACCAGTGCTTGACTACTGCTTTCTGGACTCCTTTAGGAATCTGTTTATTAATAGCAACTGCCCTGAATACATATAAGCAGTAGACAAGAGCTCTCTATTCTGATGGATCAGAAATCTATCCTCAATGGCAGGAAACTGTTATTTCGGAATCCCAGAATTCAGTTCTCAAAACACCAAACCAGTTCCTAAAGGGCCTATGAGGTGACATTACTCAAGGGACAGAAAAACCCATGCTGGCATCCCAAGCAAAGGATAATGATTTTTACAAAGTCGCTTTAAAATATTAATAATGAAAGTATTAATAATAAAAGTGATTAATAATAAAAGCTGTCATTTATTAATATCACAGCCATCATTTTATCATAATTATAAGTTAGGAATTGATGCTAGAGAATGAACCAGCTGGGTATGGTGGTACATGCCTGTAATCCCAGCACTCTGGGAGGCTGAGGCAGGAGGATCACAATTTCAAACCCAGCCTGGGCAATTTAGTGAGACCTATCTCAAAACAAAAAAATAAAAAACGAAAGGGGAGGGGATGGAATGGATAGGAAGGAAGGAGATCAGTTTTGAGTTTCTAGTTTGTTAGATGATTAGAAACGGTTCCTAACTATGTGCTCTTCATGCTTTAGGGGGTTTTGAACTTTTAAAACAAAATAGGTACCTGTTCCTGTTATGCTGATAATATTTACACAAAACCTTAAGGTACATTGTATGTTAGAACTGAAAAGAACTCAGATTTTCCTGAACTGGATTGAAGACCATTTGACAGTCATATCTTGCTTTTGTTTCTTAGATTTTGCTATAGCATCATTTTTTGAGATAGAAAAATAATTTACTGACAGTTTTTTATGTAAGGGTTATACGAGCTTCACAGTATGAGGGTCATACATCTTGAAAATAAACTTTAGGATGTAGCTCAGTGGTAGAGCATTTGCCTACCACGTGAAGCCCTGGGTTTGATCCCCAGTACCACAAGAAAAAAGAAAACTTGAAAAGCTTTGATTCATGTGAGTATTCACATGTAAAGAAGACAAAATCTTTAACAGTTTTAAAGGATGACTTTTAATGTTGTCTGTTTCAAAACTGATCTATTTCTAATAGAATTTACCCTATATTGGCAGTGATTGACATTTTGGTGTCTAAATGAATACTCATAGTGAGTCACTATGCCAAAATGGGCTACTCTGTATTCATGTGACTCTTACCAGGTAGTTAGTTATTTGAACTAAAATACATCTTCCTTTAGGTTCTATTTGTAGATCCTAATTCTACATTTTAGCTTTTTTTTTTTTTTTTTTGTGGGTACCGGGGATCAACCTCAGGACCTTGCACGCCAGCAGGCGCTTATGCCGCTGAGCCATCTCACCAGCCCCTTAATCGCTTTTGAAAAGTGTGTGAATGAATGGTGGTCCTCTGCTTGGTAGCAGTCTTAGTTTCCAGGAACCATTGAAGGAATTGGAGGACAAATATACAAAGTACAAAAGCTCAAAACTTCTCAATTCCATTGTTGACTCTGTGCTCCTAACAATAATTTCTGTCCCCTCTGTGTGTGACTTGCTTCCCTAGTGGTCGGTCTACCCAGAGACAGAGTCTGTGCTCAGTGACCTGCCCGTCTGTCCAGGCATCTTGACAGCCACATGTCCTCTTTTGTCCATGTAAGGTTGGATAGTGCACTAGGCTGTTTATAAACTCAGCTGTAAGTTCATTTTATTTGCAACTTGCCTCTAAATTCTCTGAGACTGTTCCACTGTTACTAAGGTCTGTTCTTCTATTGGGTTTTCACTAATAACATACTAAACTGGCTTGTGGAATATCTCTTTACCTGATAGTTTGCTAATCCTGCCTGGGCTATCTTGTGATTCAGTACAGTGTATATTAAATGCATTTTAAAGTTTAACAATGAGCCCTATACAGCATACAACTGCTTATGATTCCCCTCCCCCATTCTTGAATATTAACATAGTCTTTCTAAGATGTGACAGCTCCAACCAGGTATATACACATAGCTGTCATTTGAGGGGAAAAGAGAGATTGGTGCTGCCCCTCCCCCACTCCCTTACATATGCCTCACTGAAGCTGTTAAGCTAGGATTTTACGGTTTGAGGAACTTACTTGTCAGGTAGGCTGAAAGGCCTATGAAATTATCGATGACTATTTCTGACAACTGAAACTAGGATGCTGGAGGAAGGGAAACTGGAGGATTGAAGTAAAGGTTTCTGTGTAGTACTGGTTTGCTCAGTATAATATTGTCTTACTTTTCTCGTTGCTGAGACAAAATGCCCGACACCCAAAGTTAAAGGAGGAAAGGTTTATTTGGCTCACAGTTTGTAGAGGTTTCAGTCCCTAGTTGGCTGGCTCCAAGGTAGGGTGGCATGGCAGAGGGGCATCGCAGAGCAGGCAGGCAGAAGGCAGCAAGCCACGAGCAACAAGCCAGCACCCTCTTTTTGTCCCTGAGAGAGAGAGAGAGAGAGAGAGAGAGAGAGAAAGAGAGAGAGATCTTGAGGCAAACTTTAAAGGGAAGGCCAAAAGTGGTCTTTTGTGAGGGGATATTTATTTTGTCTCATTGCTCAATTCTTTGCTTTAAGAAAATGTTTTTTCAGATAACACTCAAAAAAGTCTAATTTTTGCCTTTAAAAGAAAAAAAAAGTTTGAAAATAAAGGTAATAGTCTAGTGCTTTCCAGTTCCAGGTTTTTCTTTGCTTGCCATCAGAAAGTTTGCTTTGGTGGAAAGAGGTATGATTGTAAATAAAGAGATAAGATGTAAAAAAGTTGAGATTCCTAAGCTGAAACTCACTTTGGGACCGAGTTGTCACCTCTCTGGCTGTCCATGTGTGTTGGGACTTTGAGGGTTTGAATTTAGCCTGAACATTTACAGCTCAGATGACTTCACTAACGGCTTTGGGTGGACTACTTTTAATGCTGTACTTGAGAATCTAGATTGCGTTGAAATAAGAATTACAGGACTTGATTTCAGTAGTTCTAACTCTGCTGTGATTTGGCCTTCTCCCAGTGGACAGCCCAGGAGTTCATCATTCTGATTTATTCCTGCCAAAATCAGAATTTTGACAGCTTAATCTAAGAGTCTTTTAAACTAACGTATATCCATACCACCTAAAAATCTTAATCTTCTCTTTGGTGTTCTGAAATTTAATCTACATACATTCTCATTCATGGTCTAAATTTTTTGAGAGTTTCGCAAAACTGAGATTAAGTAGATCTCTTATCAGGATGAGGATTGCAAATATTATTGTCCTAGTATTTGAGTTTCAATATCGTGGGTTCTGCTCACCTCCTCTTAAAACAAGGCCTACTAAGAGAGACTGGCCCATAGGATCTCATTGTGTTTTTAAAGGCCAATAATTATTTGTGCCGTTGGAGAACTTAGAGTTTTAGAGATCATCTGAGAGTCTGGTCAATGCCTTTCTTTCTGGTTCTGAGTCACTTAAATATAGAAACTTGAAATGTTGAAGTGCATGTTATTGCCCACAGGCGCATTAACCTAGGGACATGAAACCACTGCTTCTATCAGAAGGAGCAGAACTTGTCAAATATTTCCTATTAAAGATTCCAGTGTCCACATACTATTAACAGTGAACAGTGTCCTAACATCTCTTGAGAATAAACAAGTGTGGCTTTAACCTGGGATGAACAGCAGGTTGATACTGTTTCAAGGGCTGCTCTGCTGTCATGGAAATCCATCTGATTTATTGAATGGATATAGAAAGAAGGTTCTTATTTTAATCTTAGCTTCAAAAGTGGATTTAAAGGTCTGGGGATATAGCTCAGCGGCACAAGCCTGGCAAGCGCAAGGTCCTGAGTTTGATTCCTGGTACCAAAAAAAAAAAAAAAAGTGAATTAAAGATGACATTTAGGTTGAAATGCAAATAGCAGCCAGGTATGTTGGTACATGCTACTCAGGAGGCAGGAGGATCACAAGTTTGAGGCTAGCCTGGGCAACTTAGCAAGACTGTTTCAAAAAAATTTTTAGTGTAATTAACATTAGAAGGAAAATATATTGATATTTTCTGTGGAGGGTTTCATGACTATTTTTAACTATATAATCATATCGTCAAACATCGTAGATAACCTTTACGTTTTGTCAGGATATCTCAGAGAATTCTCAGATAATTTATTTGTCAGTAGGGTTTGAAATGGAACACAGTGTTTCAATTTAAGATGGAGGACATTTTTGGCATTGACTAGGAATGCGCAACTGCGGGTCGATTTATTTCTAGCAGCTAGCAGAAGGGGCTACTTCTGCTTGAGTCTTAGCTGACATATATCACACATTTGGAGTCAGTGCCATTAAAAACCTGTCACTCAGAGCCATTCCCCTAGGATCTGTTGACTAGGTTTGTGGTGCTTAAAAAACACATCTGAATCATCATTCCTCAGAGAACTAGAGATGGTTGGCGTCACTGCCTGGTCTTAACTTGGACCAGCCTGCAAATAATCTTTCCAAAAGCTAAATGTAGAGGAGGAATAAAAGAAAAAATACCCTTCCAAGACTTGGAAAGGTCACTAGTGACGTCATGGCAGAATAGATGATACAGTCTCAAAGGTGAGTGCTGTCCTACTGGACATGTTGCTTGTGATGGTTCTTCATTTGCCTGCCTGTGGTGAAAAGTGTGGTAAGAGCCCTCATTTGCCAGAGTTCAGACTGAGTTCATCTTATAACTTTTAATAGTACTTTTGAGTACACTGGAACAAGGTTAGAATATTAACTTAGCCTGTTCATCTCCAGCTGTGGCACCATAAAAAGGCTGCAGCTCCTGCACAGGCTTCCCATATTATTGAAGGGAACTAATTGCTAGGTACAAGCTGATGCTGACAGGCTGCTCTTTCCCCGGCAGCCACTGAAAGTAACTTTTAAATAACATTATTATTATTAGCACTTTTAGCCTGCTTTTGTGTTTCAGAGTGCTTTCTAATCATTTCTGTTTGCTCTTCCTATTGATGCCCCTGAGAGGCACGTTAATGTTGTAATGGCCACACATTGCACACGACATATCAGAGGAATAGAGGACTAGTTGATCTGCTTCTTGGTACCATCTGTGATCTGCTTCAGGCATCCTTAGAGCAGGAGCTGAGGTGTGCATTCTGTTCTTTGCTCATTGAAACCATTTCCTCCCTGCTTTTTATTTGGTGTGTGAATATTGTGGCTTTGATACTTTTAAACTGCAGCTTACAGTAGAAAGTGTATTTTACATAGTGTGCACACACAATATATATGTAACACTGAAATGGGAAATATTTTTGCTCATAAAATGCACAGCATTTTTTCTATTCTATTCTTTAATGGCAGTTTCAACTTACTCGGTTTGTATCCTGCTCCCCACTGGGGATTTGATCCAGGGCCTTTGTTTTTGGAAACAGGATCTCACTAAGTTACTGTGGCTGAACTTGAACTTGCCATCCTCCTGCCTTAGTCTCCCAGAGAGCTGGGATTATGGGCATGAGCTACCATGCCTGGCTTTAATTAAATTAATTTTAAGAACCACACATTTGTCAGGACCCTCCATGCTTAGGATACTTGAAGCTAAAGAATATGTAATGGCGCCCTCTCCTGGAGCATCACTACTCAGAGATAAAGGGAGAAACTTATTTTCCTTTTAAACACACATGAATGTATTCTAGAATTTATTTCATGAAACTTCAGAGAAATTTTGTTCTTATGATAGGCTACTTCATATTAAACACCAATCCTGGACTTTCTCCTGCTTCCTCCCCAATGTGTGTCCATACTCTCCTTTGCTGTCAAGGGAAGTACAGTAGGAAAATGAGAAGTGCTGTCTTTTTGAAACCTTTGAACTAAGTTCACATCTTGTCTAAACCGAAAGGGGATCTTTTGAGTACTGTATTTTATAATAATTCTTATTCAGCTTACTCTCTGCCAGGCACTGTCCTAGAAGCTGAAAACCCTGTGATAAACAAAAGACAAAAATCTCTTCCTTCATGGTATTTGTACTTTGCTGGAAGTGAGGTATGTTGCATTGGGACAAGCAGTAAACCAATAAATATTTTTTTAAAAAACAAAGTCAGATAGTAGTGAGGATAGCATAGTGGAAGAAAGTAAAACAAGGATTAGGATATAAATTCCTAGGGTTGGAGGTTGGGTGATACCATTTTATAAATACAGTAAAATCATGAAAGGTCTACCAGAGAAGATAATATTTGATTAAAGCAAAGACCTAAAGGAGGCAAGGATGAGCCATGCAAAGGAAAAACATTCCAGACAAAAGAAAAAGAAGTAGCAAAAAGCCATGAAGTAGGAGCATGCCTGGATGTGCAAGGAGCCGCAGCAGGCTCCTGTGGCTGGAGTCGAGCTAGCAGTGGTGAGAAGTAGCAGCACATAAATCAGAGAGGTAATAGGCAGCTCTTTATTTTTGGTTTTATTCTGAGTAAAATGGGAAATGAGTAGATTTGAGCAGAGAAGTATTATGAGCTGACCTACATTTTAAGATCACTCTGCCTGAAAACTGAACAGAAGAGACAAAGATGGCCACTACGTACTGGCAAAAGGAACAATTCAACAGGGAGGGATAACAGCTTTAAATATCTATGTACCAAGTGTCAGTGCGCACAACTTATTAAAAAAAAAAAAATACTGGACCTAAAAAGACAGATAGAAACCAACAAAACTATAGTAAGGGACTTTAGTACCCCACTCTCACAGACAGGTCAACCAGACCGAAGAAAAAAAATCAAAGAAAAATCAGAGTTAAACCACACCATTGAACAAATGGACTTAACAGATATTTAAGAGTGTTTCATGTAACAACAGAATACATGTTTTTCCTAACAGCACACAGAATTTTTTCCAAAGTAGATGCTATCTTAGGTCATAAAGCATGCCTAAATAAATACAAAAGAATTGAAATAATCCCCTGCATACTATTGGATCATAGTAGAATGAAGCTAGAAATCAACAGCAAAAGAAGACACAAAATCTACACAAATACAGAGATTAAATAGGACATTATTGAATAATCAATGGATCACAGAAGTTGGGGAAGAAATTAAGAAGTTCCTAGAATCAAGTGACAGTGGCAGGACAACATACCAAAACCTGTGGGACACAATGAAAGCAATTTTAAGAGAGAAAGTTATAGCTGTAAGTGTACACATAAAAAGAATAGAGCGACCCCAGGTAAATAACCTAATGTTGCATCTCAAAGTCCTAGAAAGACAAGAACAATCTAAATTTGAAACTAATGGAAGGAAATTATAAAGAGCAGAGCAGAAATTAATGAAATTGAGACTAATAAAACAATACAAAGGATCGATGAATCAAAGAGTTGATTATTTGAAAGGATGGGAAGATCTGAGAATGGGGGAGACGAGAGAGAGGGAAGAAGGGAAATAAAAAGGATCAAAATACAGTATGTATATGTACCATTTCTTCCAGATGAATGTGTTTACTGTGTGTTGCAAACATATACTAATAAAGCTGAGGAGCAAAAATTTAAAAAAAGATAGCTCTGGCTGCTGTGTTGAGAATAGACTGGAAAACTAGGTGTTGTAAAAGGGTTTTGCAGGGAGGGGATGGGTAAAGACAAATGCAGAAGTAAGGGGAAGTTAAAAGGTTTTCCCGAGTTCTGTTTACTGAGTTTGGTGAGGCAGCAGGAGATTCTTTTGGGGGATGACACAAAGAGATCAAGAGTTTGATTTTGGACATGTTCCTTTTGGGGTGTCTGTTATCAAAGTGAAGATTTTACCTTGGCAGTTGGATATATATATATATATATATATATATATATATATATATATATGTGTGTGTATGTATATAATCATTGATTTCCCATAGGCAAAGTAGGTAGGAATGATGTTAAAGCTCTTGGAAAGTCACTATCCACCCTCTCTAGATTATATCTTCCTATTCTGAACCGTTGGGATAGTGGATTTTAAAATAAAACAGAAGCTAGGCATAGTGGTACATATCTGTAATCCTAGCTACCTGGGAGGCTGAAACAGGAAGATCTCAAGTTTGAGGCCAGCCTGGGCAACATTGTAAGACCCCCCCCCACCTTGAAAAAGAAAGCAAAGAACTCCCGCATTGCTCCTCTTCATTTTTCTCAATCAATCACTATACAGCTGATTCAGGTTTTTTTAAGAATAGTCAACATCAGGATTGGTTATTTGAACTGGCTTCATACTGTGTTTTCCGTTGGTTCTTATTTTGCCTAAACACCCAAAGAATGATTGACATATTTTTGATGAATCTAACATTCTTTGGATTGTGATCCACTAAGTATGTTACTCTTCCCTAGTGCGTAGATGCAGTATTATTTTAGCTCAGTGATTCAAAATAAAATTACCTTCACATTATCCCTTCCCCCATCCCTGCCTCATTGAGAATCCATGTGCCTGAGAAATGTTCCTGATGAAATAATGTTGTACATATGAATGAGGTAGAGGTAGGAAAAATTGAGAAACTATTATTTCATTCCATTTACTTACCATCTTCTCCTTAATTTTATGCAACAAATATATTTTGAACCAGACAGACAATATGCTAGTGAGCTGAAGACAGCCGCTACACTCACAGAGTTAACTGTATCATGGTCGAGCCTGGTGTAAACAGTTACTCTCTGCTGTCAGAGAAGTGCATACACTAGATGCTATAAGGAAGGTTTAGAGCTTTCCAAGAAATTTCAGGACTGAACTGAATCTTAAGGTTAGATATATAGTCTCCACACAGGTAAAGCATAAGAAGAATGTATTAAGCAGAAAGAACACCAGATTTTAAAAAAAAGGCAGAGCTGTGAGTTTTAGTATTAGAGGAATGAGAAGTAATTTTGATATGATTGAAATGAAGGAATAGGCTGCAGAGGTGGGTAGGAATCAATCCAAGAGAGCCATATCTTTTTGATAATAGTAGTACTACATTTGCATATATATATAAGATTTCAGGTAAGTTTAATGTGGTTATCCTTAATTATGAGAACTTCTCAGTAAAACGGAAAAGAGAGCTGGGAGTGGTGGCACATGCCTATAATCCTAATAGTCTGGGAGGCTGAGGCAAGGATCACAAGTCTAAACCTAGGCTGGGCAACTCAAAGACTTACCAAGCCCCTGTCTCGAAATTAAAAATGGCTGGGTATGCAGTTCAGTGCAAAAGCTCAATCCCAGTACTGCCCCCACCCCTGCAAAAAAAAAGTAAAATAGGAGGTGTTAAAAGCAGAGGGAGTTTTTCTTTGTTGAACAAACAGTTGCTATAGTATTTGTTGGGATCAGGCACTGTTCTACATACTTTGCAAATGTTAATTCATTATCCTTGTAACAGCCTCATGAATTGAATACTGTTGTCTCCTTTTCACAGACAGGAAACTGATCTGACTACTGCTTGCCTAAAGTCACAGTAGCTAGCAAGTGTCAGATCAGAGTTTGAAATCAGGTATTCTGGCTCTTAAGACTGCTTTGAACACCTGTGTCTGCTGTCTCTAGTTAGGGTGTCCCTTTCTCAAGAAATTAGTCTAGACTAGAGCAAAAGTCCTGGTGTAGTCTCAAAACCACTGAAATTATATGCCCAAATGTTATATACTATGTTCATTTCTCAGCAAGAGAGGTCCTGGCTTTCATCTGTTTGTCAAAAGGGCCTGGGAGGCAGATGGTTTAGCATCTCTGACTTAAAGAGCATTTCATGGCTTTTCTGTTGTTAAAGGGCACTGATCAGGACAGTGGTTCCTCAGAAGAACAGGGTGTTTGTGGGGTCATTCAGGCTCCCTCCACAGCATTGTTCTAATTATTTATCTGATTGGTCTTCATAGGTACTTTTCCCAAAATACTCAAGCCAGGTTCCAGATTTAGAAATTATGATTCTTTCCCATAGATTGATTCCCTATCTAGATGATTGTGATGTGTCTGGTTAAGAACCGCTCTGTCCTGGAGGACAAAGATATTTTTTCCACCTCTCAATATCTCAAATACTTAGGACATAGTAAGCATTAATAAATATTAATGGATAGAATGTTTTGAGATATAACTGCTTTGTATTCAAAGATGAGAGTAATAAACAAGGCACAGTGGGGCATAATTTCAGCTACTAGGGAGGCTGAAGCAGGAGGACAAGTTCAAGCCCAGCTTGGACAATTTAGCAAGATCCTGTCTCAAAATAAAAAACTAAAAAAGGCTAGGAATGTAGGTCAGTGGTAGAGCACCCCTGAATTCAATCCCCAACACCACAAAGGGAAAAATGATTAGTCATTGGTAATTAGCCACTCACATTTCACAAGACACCTTAATATGACCCATGACTAGCCCACCCCAACTCCCCAGCTTTCACTTCTAAATGTCCTTTACAGAGCCTGGCACTTCAGCATCTCCTTGTTGCCCTTATTTGAAATATGAATTCTTTCTAATTCATCTGCTGAAAACCAGATGAATTAGAAAATACCTTTTTCCCAAAAGGCCACAGCTGGTAAAAATCATTGAAAGTAGCACTCTGGTGCATCTTAAAGGATGTCTGAAGTCCTTCTTTCCTGACATAAGTTACTCTGCTCTGTCTTTCTGGGAATCTTGCTTTCAGCGTTTTGGGCATTGGGCTCTGTGATATAGGTTAGAAACTCCTAGTCTTGATAATTGAAAGGTTAAGGGCACAAGCTACTAGGAAGATAATTGGAAGGATTCTTCAGGGAGAGAGATCAGAAAGACTGTATCAGGGAGACATAGCCAAACAATTATGGAGGAAGAAGGAAAGATACTGTTTCAGTCAGAAAAAGTAATTAAGAATAAATGTGAAAGGTCTGCAAGGACTTCAGAAAGATGATGTTTGGATCTCAGCCAAAATTTTGATGGGGAGATAGGTATACAATTGAAGTACAGACATTTGCCATAAAAAGAGAAGAAGAATAGTGGTACTAAACAAGCACTTTTTTCTTTTATTTTTTTTTAGAGCAAAATAAGATGAAATAGTTGCTGATCACAAAACTTGCCCAGAGAACTGTTTTTCTTGCAGTGCTAAGAGCATAGGCAGGAATGTCACTGGTGACAGAAACCAGTGGGAGGTAGTTTAGACAAGTTCTTCTCCCTCTTCTTCGTATATGGGTCTTATAATCTGTGCAGTGGAATCTGCCTGTTCCTGAATCATGCCAATCAGAGCATGCCAGTCAGTGTTGCCCCAAATAAAAATACCTAGTATAGCATTTTTTAAAGCAGCATGCTTTGAATTAAAAGGCCATGTAAAATCACAACCTAAGAGTACGTATTGTGAGAAGAAAACTAATTTCTTGACTTGCCTAGTCTTTTTCTTCTTCTTCTTCTTTTTTTTTTTTTTTTTTTTTTTTTTTTTTTTTGTGGGTACCGGGGGGACGACCTCAGGACCTCGCGCGCCAGCAGGCGCCCGTGCCACTGAGCGATATCACCGGCCCCTTTTTCGTATGTGGGTTCCGGGAGTCGAACTCGGGCCTTCGCGCTTGCAAGGCAGGCGCTTAAGCCGCTGAGCCGTCTCACCGGCCCTGTCTTTTTCTTCTTACAGTCATCAAGTTGACCAGCGTTCAGCCCAACAGCCATTTTTGGTAGGACCTAGGAAACAAGGTTTTATAAGAGAAATAACTTTAAAACTTGTATTTTAAAAAAGTATAATTAGAGGAATTATGGCACTAGTAATTATGGAAGAAAAAATATAACCCAGGTTTAGGATCAGAGTTGAATTTGAACCCTGATTCTGTAACTCTGGATGTTACTTTGTCACTGTGAACATCAGTTTTTGCATCTGTAAAATGAAAGGGGAATAATACCTACTTTGTTTGAAAAAGTTATAAAAATAATATCATTAGTAGGTACTGGGTAAGTGGTAGCAACCTAGTATTAATAATCGTAGAAACTGTCGACTAAAAAAAATTTTAATCATAGAAACAGTAGGCAAATACATTATTCTGGGTATAGGAGTTGAACCTTGAAGACAGCCCTCCTGGAGAGAGGTAGAATGCGGGTGGTCACAATTCTGACAGTGGAGTAAGGAAGGGTGTGCTTTCGCTGTATAGGCTGGCATGTCTGATTGAGGAGGCCTGCCCTGACTACAAGAAAAGCAGGAGATAGATTTCTAGACACACAACTGTTCCTTCCCTCCTACCTGGCCTCCTAGGTTGTCCTCATTTTCCCTTGTTGCTTTCTGGGCAGGTGGCTGTTAAAAACAATATTGATGTCTTCTACTTCAGCTGCCTCATCCCACTCAATGTGCTTTTTGTAGAAGATGGCAAAATGGGTAAGTACATCCTCCTGTCCTTCTGCTAAATATGCCTCTGAATATGCCCTTCCTCTGAATGTCAGGCAGAGCACAACCTAGAAGCACAAGTTATTTTAAGGTTAAAAAAAATGAGGTACAAATATTCTAAATCCCTAATAATTGCTCATTTATCTGCCCTAGTCTAAGTAGCTTTTTGTTGTTCTGCCATTAGTCTCTAAATCATCCCCCATTATCTGAATAATCCAATCAGATCTGTATCCCAAGATACAGAGTAAGAGGTTTGGGGACAGGAAGATATGAATTTGAATCTTAGCTCTGCCATTTACTAGCTGTGTGACCCTGGGCAAGATGGTTAGCTTTTCTATTTCATTTTCTAAGTTTGCAAAACAGAAATGGTTTTTATAATGACTTAATGAGGTAAGGTGTATAAATTTAGCACTTAACCCTGTACTAGGTTCCAACTGGCTCAAGAATTCAATAATTTGTAATAAACCATTAGTACTTCCATGTGGCCCTTGGCATTTCTCTTCCTTTATTTATGAAACCACTTCCAGTAAGACTAACTTATATTGGTACCTGTTCAGTTGTATTGGCATTTAATTGATCTTCACAGTAGATATAATTATTTACAAGGAAATTAAAGCTCAGTACGATTACTGGACTTACCCAAGATCACTCAAATAGGAAAACAAGGGGGCCAAACTAAAAGTAGACTCTTTTCCAATGCATCTTAGTGCTATTGATGTGGAACTAACTGACCTGGAGGATGTAATACCTGGGCACAGCTAAAAATTGTCTCCAATTCTGCTAGCTGTATTGCAAGAGCCAGCATACAGGAGAAGTGGTGCAAGGCATCGGAAATCAGAATACTAACATTGTGCACGTCTGCCCTTCCCCTGCGCTTCCCCACACAGAGCGCCAAGTCTTCCTGGCAACGTGGAAGGATATTCCCAATGAAAATGAACTCCAGTTTCAGATTAAGGAATGTCATTTAAATGCCGGTGAGTAATAACTAAATTTCACCTTCATCTTAGTAAATCAGTTAGATATTTGAAGATTTTATGTTTCCTTTACTTACCTCTTTCCACATCGGACATGTGTCCAGTGAGTATATGCAAACCTCTCTTTAAAAGCTTGGGATGTTTGATGTAAGGTACTCAGTTACGTACATGATGACAGTTATAAGGAACAAACTAGAGTGCATCTGCCTACCCAGTGCTTCAGTGGTTGAAGATGTGTTAATCATACATATTACTTATACATACCAGGCATCAAGTAATGGAAGTGACTCCTGAAGATAGGTATTCTCCTAGGAATTGAAAGAACCTGCAAGTTCGAGGTCAGCTTGGGCTACAAAATGAGTTCAAGGCCAGCCTGAACTGCATAAAGAAACCCTGTCTCAAAAAGACCAAAAAAAAAAGAATTGAAAAGACCATTTTGTCTTTTATAGCAGCCTTTGATATTGGAGGAAAGGTGACTGTCTTTCTGAGATCCTGTATTTAGAATCCTATTTATAGTGAAAGAATATATCATGGTTGATTAAAGTCTGGATGATAGTTTTGTGGGGGTTTTTTTTGTTTTGTTTTTTGTTTGGTACTGCCATTTGTCAGCTTTCCTATGATGCTACTAAACTCTTTAATCACCACTAAAAATCTCCAGAACCTTTTGTGGTTTAATTTCTTACTATAATAGAACATAAAAAGGGGTAACCCAAGAGAATAAACAATAGCAGCTGTCATTCCTAGGGCTTTTCAAAATTCTACCTTTTATATCTGACACACACACACACACACACACACACACACACACTTAGAGGTTAGTACAGACTTTCTGGCTTTGAATGAAAGTGAGCCTTGGTGCTTGGGCAGCACGTCCTCTTTCTTCATTGACCCAATGTTTCCTCCCTGCATTGGTGGTTCTCATAAGGGTCTTTCAACACACTGCCATCTTCCCATTGCAGTTGGAGGGGAAAGCACTGGGAAAGGGAGAACACTGGGGAAAAGAGGCAATATAACAGATACAGAAAAACCACACATGCTGCCTTCTGATTTTTGGAGGTTTTTATTTAGTTGGTTTGTGGTTTTTGTTTTTGTTTTGTTTTTTGAGATGTAGTTCAGGCTAGCATTGAACTCACTCTGTAGCCCAGGCTGGCCTTGAACTCTGGGCAGTACTCCTGCCTCAGCCTCCCGAGTGCTAGGATTGCAGGCATGTCCCACCATGCCTGGCTTCACATACTGTCTTCTCATTCCAATATTTTGTTTTCAGTTTCAGTTTTTTGGCTTTCTGTATTATTTTCATCTTTCATATTCAGAAAAATCTTTTCATATTGGGGCTTTTGAAATCCAGCTTCATAGTGGTGAGCTTCTTTCTGTGATGCCTGTTTTAAATGTGATGATCGAGTAAGCCTTCTCCAAGACATCCAGGGGGCTGAATCCCTGACTAAAAGACAGACAGCCTGGCATCTTTTGAGTGTAGAAACTGCAGACAGAGGCTTGCTTCCGATAAGGATTGTCTAACATCCACTCAGCCTCTGGAGAAGCTTGAGGAGAGTCTTCTGTGATTTCCATCAAAATAATTAGTTGATTTTCTTCACTTTGTGCTGTACTGTTTTAAGTAAATGACAGTGTTATATGTCCCTGTCTTTGAGGCTTGCTAGTCAGTTATCTGTGAACCTCAGAGGTGAGCACAGGAACTGGGGGGCAGCTTTCTAGAGAATAAGCTGTTTCTCTGGAAGTCCCTGGGTGCAGTGCCCACAGTGGCTAGTGGTGAGAACCAGAGAGGGTCCCATTAGATTAAAGAAACAAACTAATGGGTGTAAAACCTGGCAAATAGTTCTTTTTTTTTTTTTTTCCCCTGCCTCTTGTCAGCTTTCCTATGATGATAGTAACCTCTTTAATCATCATGAAAAATGCCTCTCCTCCCCACTTGAGAGAAACCAGGCGCTGGATTAACTGTCACCCTTTGGCGGTTGGTCCACTGGAAGTATTTCGAGTACTGTGTTCCTGAAGCACTTGTCCCTCAGAAAAGGGAGTTCTGTGGTCAAAGTTAAAAAATAAAGCATGTGATACCCCTCTCTTGAAAGTTTCACACTGGCACACTGAAAGCTCTTGAGAAGTCCTTCATTGACGAAAACACATTTAACTCAGTGTCCATTGAATTTATTTGACTGTGGGATTTTAAATCACAAAGTGCTTAATGGTTTGGTTTGGTTTGATTTTTTGAGACAGTGTCTTGCAATGTAGTTCAACCCAGCTCTCTGTGTAGCCCAGACTGGCCTCAAACTTGCAGTGATCCTCCTACCTCAGCCTCCTGAGAACTGGGATTACAGGTGTACACAACCATGCCTGGTTTATTGTTAACATCTTATGGAACACCATTGTTCCTTGAATGTGATCTGAGAAACACTGAACTACAGAGAGCAAACAAAGGCCAGAGTGACTGGAAAGCAAGTTTTTCGTTTTGGAGGTCCACTGTGAAAGGGACTTGCTTTTTCAAAAACGAAATTGGAAATTCAAGTGACTGAGGATTTTAGTCTGGCCTGCCAAAATAATGAAAGAAAAGATCCCTGTGCTTCCTGGTCAGTTTCGAACCCTTATTGTACCTTGGTGTATGTGATTTCACCAGAGAGGAAATGTCTGGCCTTTCTCCAAGTGAGACTGTGTCCTCTCCTAGTGATGTAGTCCTCAGAGCAGATTCATTTATCAATTCTGCCATGGCCTTGTGCTAATCCCTCCCTGCCTTAGGTGCTCCAAATACCAAATGAACTGGTTTTCCAGTGACACCATTCTATGGCAGTGGAGCACATAGAACACAAGGAAAAACAGTTCGTTTTCTTCAGGAGCCCAGTGCCATCATTTTCCCCACACTAATCATTGCTAATCTTGCAAGATTAAAACTAATGCTCTTCCTTTGACTCCACCCCAGGTCTGAAGTACCCTGGCCTTTATATTTCCCTCCAATCTTTTTTTTTTTGGGGGGGGGTGACAGGGTCACTCTTTGTAGTACAGGCTGGCCTTGAACTCACTATGTAACCCAGGCTGGCCTTAAACACCCAGCAAGCCTCCTGCCTCAGCCTCCCGAGTGCTGGGATTACAGGCGTGTGCCACCATGCCCAGCTTCTTTCTAGTCTTGAAGGTTCTATTAACAGGAGCATTTGCAGGTTTAGTGCCTTCTGATTCAACATCCTGGGTCTAGCTGAGAGCTAAAAATAACATCCTTTCCAGCTGATCTGCCCTAATCGCAATAGCCACAACACTTAAAATAGCTTTCCTGTGCTAGCATAGATGGTTGACAGATGGAATGAACACTCTGAGGGCTACAGGAAGTTTCAGACTTAAAGGACTTACCAGCCTGGCATTGAGCTTTTACTTTTGCTCTTTCATCTCTCTCTAGAGAAGGAACCCTCTTCCTGAGTCTTAATAATCAGATCTTAATAGAAAGATGTATATGATAGCAGTGTTTATGGTACCACTAGTTGTTGTAAATACTAGAAAATATTGTATCAGAAAGATACCAATAGACAGGACCCTCTGCTTCCCAGCACCAATCACTTCTACAGGTGTCTCAATTTACATCTTACCATTACAGTGGCATTTGAGGTTAATACATATCTGGGAATGCTACCTTATGTGTGTAAGAAGTAGTTGTGTCTTCAGCTGTATTAGAAAAAGAATCTTGGGGGCCGGTGAGATGGCTCAGCGGCATAAGCGCCTGCCTGGCAAGCGCGAGGGCCCGAGTTCGACTCCCGGAACCCACATACGAAAAAAGGGCCGGTGATATCGCTCAGTGGCACGGGCATCTGCTGGCGCACAAGTTCCTAAGGTCGACCCCCGGTACCCACAAAAAAAAAAAAAGAAAAAAAGAAAAATAATCTTGGTGGCAAGCAGTTCTATAAGCCTATTTTTTCAGCTAAGTGTTTATTATACTGTGTAAAGCTTGGAGACATGATGTGCCTGTTCACTAGTTAGGCATAGTAACAAGAGATACTTCTTACAAAAAAAGAAAAGAAAGAGATACATGTGCACTGGGTGAGGGCAAGCTCATTTTGTATGTGTATTATGGCTCTTCCTGTCATCCATTAGAACATTTCAAAACTGGAAACTTTCCCAACCAGTACTTAACTCAATTGTTTGCTGAAGAGGTAAGGACAAAAAAAAAAAAAATTATTTTAGTTCTGAACAGACTTGTTTTGAACTTGCTAGTGAATACCCCAGCAAGGTCCCAAATGGAAGTCCCCTGTCCCTGCTGTCTACTCTGAGTATCTTCTTCACTCTTACTGGGGCCAGAGGAAATGTGACCTCAGCTAAATAAGAACGATAAAAGAAGAAAAGCAATTCACATTGCATTCTCACTCTCACAGTCTCCCAGCTGCAAGATTCCATCTTATTTTCCAGGAGTTTAGGTATGTGAAACAAAAAACTGATACAAAGAAGTCTATTCTAGCCAGGGACATAGTGGCACATGCCTTTAATCTCAGCTACTCCTGGCTCAGGCAGGAGGAAAGGGCTGGGCTTGTAGCTCAACCGTAGTACATATGCCTAGCATGCTTGAGACCGTGGGTTCAATCTGCAGCATTTAAACAAACAAACAAAAAAACCAAGTCTAATCCAGACTGGCAAGGGAGCTCCTTATATCTGGTTTCCATTGCCACTCTTAAACAGTATATTTACCAGAGTCTGATTATCTAAAATCTATAAATCCTCAGACTCAAACTTAGTATCAGAAATGTGGAGGGCTGGTGATGGAGAGGGGAGAGCATGTTATAGAGCCCTCCTTCCATTCAGTCCTCTGATAGAAATCACAGTGCCGCCATTCATTCAGTACGAGCAGAGCCTGGTTCCTGGCTTGTCACCTCTTCCACATAAATGGTGCACTTATAAGAAGTCTGTAGGCATCTGGGCCTTGCTATATTTATGAAATGTGTTCACACCTGTGCACAAGACGATTCTTCAACCATGTTCCTAGTGTGTTTTCTGTTGAGGGAAATGGGCAAAGGCCTTGAAAGTTAGGAATAGGGCCAGTGAGACGGCTCAGTGGCGTAAGTGCCTGCCTGGCAAGCGCGAGGGCCCGAGTTTGACTCCCGCAACCCACATACGAAAAAAGGGCCGGTGATATCGCTCAGCGGCATGGGTGCCTGCTGGCACGCAAGGTCCTGAGGTCAACCCCCGGTACCCACCAAAAAAAAAAAAAAAAAAAAAGAAAGAAGGAAAGTTAGAAATAGTTAGGAATAGCTTTTACAACACAACACAAGCTTCTGTGTTTTAAAGACAATCCTGTCAGAAGACTTTTGCCAAACTCCAGCTGGTGATATTGGCGTAGTAACCGTTCTAAGCTGCAAGAACCCTTCACTGTGACAGCAAGAACTATCTGACCCCCACAAGGTGATTGTAGAGCTTATGGAGGCCCCCTTCTCCAGCAATATTGCATGTAACTACTCTGAGATACACTTGTTGGCTCCTCAACAGAACTGTTGCTTAAATTATAACTATTGTGCTTGATGTTAGTGAAAATCTTGAAAATGAAAGAGGAAAAGTTAAGTAAGAACTAAGTGTGGTGAAAATAAATATTTAATGAATGTTGCCTTAATGCATCTTCCCCAGAGTTTTACTGGTGAGTTTGGGAAAGGGACATCAGGATGAGAAGTACTTCCAGAAGAAGCCTACTATCTGAGTAGATGGTTATGTCTATAGCATTATGCAAACATTGGCATTTTTATCACCCAAGTCAGGCATATTCACAGATAGTGATGACATTTACCTGTTGTGTCCCAAATACTGTGGGAAGGATGATGATGAAAACTCCACAAGATCCCTGTGCTGAGAGCCTACGTTTAGGAGGGTAGAAGGCCATCCATCATACCTTTTCCTAGAGAGCACACTAGAATATGACAGATTTTTATGTGGGAGAACTTAGTTCCTGAAGTAGGCATGAGTGATTCAAATTCTCATCAGAAATGAGCATAATAAACAGTTAACGAAGAAGCAGTGCTTATCATCTCTAATAAAGTTTCTCTTTCTCTATGCTGCAGCATCTACTAGAGAAATGACCTTTAATTCTGGAACATTATGTCTTTTTGGTGCTGTATGCAGTCATGAGAAAGAGCCCAAGCACCAACCTGTGCTTACCCTGGGTTGGTAACAACGAAGACTTCCACCATGACCAGCAGCAGCATCTGGGCCTAGCGCCAGTCCTTTGCACAGCTTCAGTCTTTCTCGGTCTCTTGTTGAGACCGTTTGTTTCATTATTTGGAGCCATGGTGTGCCCTAAAGTCTTTTTTTATTAAGTGTATGTTGCAACACAATACATTCATTGTGGGGAACTGGTACATATGCATATTGCATTTTGATCTTTCTAATTCCCCTTCCCACTCTCCTGTCTACCCCTACCCTAAAGTCTTAAGGAGGCCCTGGGTCTGATCTATAGCAACACACACACACGGGAAGGGGAAGGAAGGGAAGGGCAGGGAAAGGAAAATATCCAAATTATTTAATTTGACTAGAAGGACTTCTGCAGCTTTATATCCTTTTCTGATCCTGGCAGCTGAGACCCAAGTGGTGTACAGTGAAATAGTGGTGAGTTGGGAGGGAGAGCTGGGGAGTTGAACAGCAGTCTGTGTATCCCTACTGACCTAGGACCAGCATTCCAGAAGTGAATACCAACACAACAAGGCACTCTGGAACCCCCACACATCCGTCTTTGTTCCCTTCAGATCAACCTTTCTAGCACACAGTTGATACTAATAAATCCTTAGGCCAACCCATCTCTTAATCTCTACAGGTAACTCTCACACTTTTAAATGCTTAGGTGCACCTTACTCTTTCTTCTGGGTGTCTGCTAGGCAGGCACGTCACGAACCTGTTCCTCACCATTTGCTGCTCGCGGGAGAAGGGCTTCCTGAAAGGTACACTTGGGCACATGATGGTACTTGTCAGAAAACATCAGTGTGTATTTGTTTGAGATTTTAACTGAAGATGTTGTATTTCTAGACACTGTTTCCAGCAAGTTGCAAAACAACAATGTTTATACTATTGCCAAGAGGAACGTGGAAGGGCAGGACATGCTGTACCAATCCCTAAAACTCACTAACGGCATTTGGATTTTGGCTGAGCTACGCATCCAGCCAGGAAACCCCAATTACACGGTAAGGCCTTTCCCCGTTGATAACATACAGTTAATTGTACACCTTATTCAGAGTTCACCAGTTTTTGCAACACGTAGTCCTTTATTTTAATTGGGTGGTATATAGTACCGTGAAATTTTGTCATAACATACAGTGGTGACTCAGTTCACGAACTTTTTTTTTTTTTTTTTTTTTTGGTGGGTACCGGGGGTCGACCTCAGGACCTCGCCCACCAGCAAGCGCCCGTGCCGCTGAGCGATATCACCAGCCCTTTTTTCGTATGTGGGTTCCGGGAGTCGAACTCAGATCCTCGCACTTGCCAGGCAGGCGCATACACCACTGAGCCATCTCACCAGCCCTCAGTTCACGAACTTAATTCGTTCCATGATTCTGGTCACAAATTGAATTAAATGAGAACTGAATAAAATTTCCCCATAAGGTCAATATTGAACCTAACCACTGAATTTGATTTGGTTCTCATCCAATTTGGTTTGCAACCAGAATCATGCAAAGAATTAAGTTCATGAATCGAGGTACCACTAAGGATGCACTGTAAGCCCCACCATACAGTCCAGACACAGAATTGTTCTGATCCCACAAAAAAACTTCTTGCTATCCCTTCATAGTTAGACTTTCGCCTTACCCTAACCATTGGCAACCGCTTGTTCAACTACTATGTTTGTCATTTTGAAAATATTACATAAATTAAATTTGTACATTAGGTACACCTATTTTTTTTAGACTGTTTTTTTTTTTGTTGTTTTTTTTTTTGTGGGTACCGGGGGGTCGACCTCAGGACCTCGTGCGCCAACAGGCACCCGTGCCACTGAGCGATATCACCGGCCCCTTTTTCGTATGTGGGTTCCGGGAGTCGAACTCGGGCCCTTGCACTTGCAAGGCAGGCGCTTACGCCGCTGAGCCATCTCACCGGCCTTTTAGACTGTTTTTTGCACCTAGCATAAGGCCTTTGGTATCCACAAAGTTGTTATATGTATCAATAGTTGGCTTTCTTTTAAGATCAGCTGAAGTTAATCCACTGTGTGCATGGACCGTAATTTCTCCATTTAGCCATTGAAGTTTTTTATTTTTTTTCATTTGGGGGGAGTTTTTTTGGGTGGTACTAGGGATTCACACTGAGCTGCATCCCCAGCTGTATTTTGAGACAGTGTATCTATCCCTAAGTCACTAAATTGCCCAGGCTGAGCTCAAACTAGTGATCCTCCTGCCTCAGCTTCCCAGAGTGCTGGGATTACAAGGGTTCACCCAGCTTCTCTATATTTTTAAAAATGTTTTTATTCTAAAATAATTATAGATTCACACACATTTGTAAGAAATAGCATAGTGAGTTCTTCCCATAAACCCTCTGAGGTGATCGCTGAAAATGTATCTATTCATTTGACCCAGAACACAAGTGTGTAAATCAAGGAATTCAGATCTTTATGTTTACTATAAGAACACCTGGAACTGCCCAGGCCATCAGAAGTATCTATGTCCAAAAAGTCGCCAAGTATCTGAAAGATGTCACTTTACGGAAGCAGTGTATGCCATTCTACATTACAGTGCTGTTGTGAGTTGCACCTAAGCTACATAGGGTTGGTGGCCATGAAAGAGTGCTGAATTTTTGCTGCACATGCTTAAAATTGCAGAGTAGTCCTGAACCTTAGAGATTTAGATATAGATTTTATGGTCATTGAGCACTTACTGGTGAACAGAGCCCCAAGATGTGCCACCATACTTATAGAGCTCATGGTGGGATTAACTCTGACGGGAGCTCCCCATCACACTGAGATGATCTCGACCGAAAGAGAAGAAACTATTCCTAAACCAGAAGAGGAGAGTGCACAGAAGAAGCAAGAGCTTAAGGCCTAGGAGTAAATTCAGCAGAAAATAAATGCAAATGAAAGAAAAAAAGGAAGGTGGAGGGCAAGAAAGGAGAGGAGGAGATAAAGAATACAGTCAGATTTTTGTCCTCATGGTACCCTTTTTAGGTACACCCACCTTCCATCCTGCCCTATATTTTTAAACGGTAAATTTGTTTTTTTCCTTGCCTTCTTTTCTATTCTTTAACCAACTGGTAACTAGGATCCCACTGCCCACACTGCCATCTAGATTCTAAATCTTTCATCACAGTACCTAAATCTATTTCCCTAAGTGGTGTGCGTGAGACTTCAAAATCACTCAGATCCATTCTTTTCCTTCCATCACTCTAAACACCTGTTACACCATTGAGCTGATCTCAGCCCCATGTTAAAGAGGAATAAAATCTGGTTGATGTACTGCTGCATAAAGAGTGATAGTCCCTTAGTCTTCTAAAACAAGTTGATGCAGCGCTTCCCTCCAACATCAGTCTTTTTGTATTTCATTAATAAGGTATGTTAATCCTGTAAGGGTAAGGCCACATCTCTATAATTAGGTAAGTCTCACCTGGAAAGATAACTTGTTCAGTTGAAGAAGCATGTGTCCCAGACTATACACCACAAGTGGGTATGTGAGTCCTGGCTTTAATGAGACAGGACAAGTGACTCTTCTCCCTTGGTGGATCTAGATGGACAGCATTTCTGTGTGGTTGATAGTAAAATACGTGCTACATAAAGGCTAGCACTTCAAAAGTTTAAGACCCAGGAAAGGCCCATTTTCCCTTGGAGCCATACAAAAGGAGACCCAGGGTCCTAGCTATAAGGTGCAATTGAAATATACAGTGAATGTTTAAATTTTTTAAAAATTATTACAAAAAAGATACATTAAAAAAAAAAAGGCAGGGCCGGTGAGATGGCTCAGCGGCGTAAGTGCCTGCCTGGCAAGCGCAAGGGCCCGAGTTTGACTCCCAGAACCCACATACGAAAAAGGGGCCGGTGATATCGTTCAGCAGCACGGGCGCCTGCTGGCACGCGAGGTCCTGAGGTCAACCCCCGGTACCCACAAAAAAAAAAAAAAAAAAAAAGGCAACCCATTCGGGACCCCTCCTGTCTCTCAGGAGCTATTCCTATTCCCCATTCCCCCATTCTTATTCCCCATTTATTTTCTCCAATAAATTTTCCTACTCTTAAAAAAAAAAGAAGACACATTGCCATTAATCTTCCTCAAAATACTCCCCCTCACTTTGAATATACTTATCCCATCATTCTTGCCATTTTCTTTTTTTTTTTTTTTTTTTTTTTTGTGGGTACCAGGGGGTCGACCTCAGGACCTCGCGCGCCAACAGGCGCCCGTGCCGCTGAGCGATATCACCGGCCCCTTTTTCGTATGTGGGATCCGGGAGTCGAACTCGGGCCCTCGCGCTTGCAAGGCAGGTGCTTATGCCGCTGAGCCATCTCACCGGCCCTTTCTTGCCATTTTCTGAAGCATTGCCAAATGTCCTCTTTCATGAATGTCTTTACGAAGTGAGATCAAAAACATGGTGAATGCTGTTGCCAAATACCATCCAACAGGAAAACAGGCTTGTGAAAACATTGTGATATGCCCCCATCCATTCTGTTCACTGAAATAGGCGCCATTCTACTTCTAGCTCTGCCTCAAAGTCAAAATGACCATGAAAGGTTAATGTTTTGTATCAGTTCAGAACATTGAGCCAATCATGACAGTGCAATTAAAGACAGTAGTTAAGAAGACTTACGGAACTGCTTCAGAAAGTGGTAGGACAAGGGGCCGGCGATATAGCTCAGCGGCATAGCGCCTGCCTGGCAAGCACAAGGTCGTGAGTTCGATTCCGGGTACCAAAAAAAAAAAGTGGTAGGACAATGGGATAAGTATGTTGGAAGTGACGGGGGGAGTATTTTTATTTTGAGGGGGATTAATGGCAACATTAATGGAATAGTATTTTTAATTTAAACACATTTTTTTTATTACATTGCATATATTTAGCAAATTTGACCCTTGTTAAAGTTGGATAGCAGCAAGGGTAGGGGTGGAGGATCCGGGTATTTGGAGTCCACAGAGACAGAAGGATTCTTCCTCAACCCCCAGAGAGCAGTTCAGAGTCCAGACCTGTTCGGTCCACCAGGCACAACTCCCCACCAGTGCCAGCTTTGGCAGTTGGGCTTTTGTTAAGGAAGGCAAATTTCCTCAACAGTATTTTGGGAAAGAGGAACTACCTCTCTTTAGTCTTGGAGTTAACTCCCTTAAGCTGCTCTTTGTCTTTTTAGTTTCTTTTCCTTCTCCTCTTCTGAACCCACGTACTCTCCCACTAGAATTTTCCAAAACATTGGGAGTGGAGAGGCTGTAGAGAAGGAGGTACAAGAATTGCCTGAATGGGGAGTTGAAAGTCAGGAAAATGCTTCAAGCTGCAGCTTGGAAAGAAAAAAGTAGGGAGCTATTTTCCTGCACATACAGTATTTATGTTCTTATGTTAGTTTTGCTTTATTTTTGCTTTATCAGAATTATTTTCCTGACAGATATTAAGCAGTAGTTTAGCAAATGCCTTGGAAAGTGTGTGTTAACACGTTTCCTCTGGCTTGAACTACCAGTGGTACTTGCATGACTGTCCCAACCAGTGGCATGGGACAGTCCTGATGGGTGGTAAAAGCCACTTGATAGTACAGTCATGTGTGTACCACCAGTGGTTCAAGCTGGCAGGAACGTGTTAAAGCTTTAAATAAGCACCTTTTGATGTTCTTCTTCTTCTTCTTCTTCTTCTTCTTCTTCTTCTTATTATTCTTCTTCTTCTTCTTCTTCTTCTTCTTCTTCTTCTTCTTCCTTCTTCTTCTTATTCTTCTTTTTTCTTTTTCTTTTTCTTTTTCTTTTTTTTTTTTTGGTACCAGGAATCAAACTCAGGATCTTGCACTTGCCAGGCATGCACTTGTGCCACTGAGCTATATCCCTAGCCCCTTGATGTTCTTTTCTTCAATTGGTTTATTTTTTATTTTACTTTGTTTTTAGGATGTTAGTTATTCAGGGTTAACCAGTATCTTTTTTACCTTTTTTCCAGATATTTTCACCTTTGATACTATATTAAATCATCTAGAGTCTCTAGTAAGAGAATAAAGAGATAAAATCATCTAAAATTTCATGGTTATATATTGTTAAAAGCAACTTTTGTTGCTCTGCCCTAATATACAAAAGGAATGATGTAATACCAAAAAGAAATAAACCTAGCCAGGCATGGTGGTGCACGCCTGTAATCCCAGCACTTGGCAGGCTGAGGCAGGAAGATCACCAGGAGTTCGAGGCCAGCCTGGGCTACATAGTGAGTTCAAGGCCAGCCTAAAACTGCATAGCAAGACCCTGTCTCAAAAAAGAAAGCAAGCAAGAAGAGAGAGGAAGGAAGGAAGGTAGGAAGGAAGGAAGGACGGATGCAAACTAAATTTTCTGGCTCTGGAGTACATTTTCCTTGCTTACAATGTTATATTATTGTTAATAATAATCTGCCAAAAAAAAATAATAATTTGCCTAATGTAAGAAAATTAAGGAGTCCAAATCTGGGTTTAAATTTTATCCTTACTTAAAAAAAATCAAGTTATACCATATACAGGTACAAATTCCCTATAATGAATATAAACATTATGTATACCTAAAATGTACCAATAAACTTAATAAATTTTATCCTTACTGACCCAAAGGGAAAACTCAATATCAACATTGATTGATTGGTGGTTGTGGTGGTGATGGTGGTTGATATGGTGGGGATTAAACTCAGGGCCTTTTGAAGGCTGGGCAAACCACCGAGCTATATCCCCAACCTGAAATATTGAATATTGGTAATTATTAGACTAAAATAGGTAGTGCTGGAGAGGTGGAGTGGCTGCAAGTATCTGATTTGCCTGTCTAAAGAGGCAGAAAGTGAAAGACTAAGCAATTGGCATGCATTGCTGTCCCCTTATATAAGTAACTTGTCGGCGCTTGTCTCCCTCAAGAGTACACACTCAGTGGGGCGATCCAGAAAGGACTAATAACCTTGGACCTTCCTAACTCACACTTTTATTTGACGGGATTATATAAAACGGAGACTGAGAGAACCATCTTCCTTGGCAGATTGAGGAGCTTGGGGCAGATCCTAAAAATGACCATCACCCAGTTAAGAGATTTTGCCTATGCCTATTCATTTGGAAATAATCCCTGTAACTCCTAGCAAAGCATAAGAGCGGCTGTTCTCCCTGCAGTCAGAGGCTTTGGTGTTTTTAGTGTGAATTACTTCCTAATCTCACAGGCCCACAAAGGATGGAGGTAGAAACACAGCTTGACGTTGATGAAACTGAAATTCTAGACTCCACAGCATTTATGAACATGAATCTTGTTTGGCTACTCCAGCAATGAAAGGTTGTCTCTTACATCAGAAGTTTTCTTGAACTGAGCGTTTGGGCACTTCTAGAGTTATGCCAACATCCATACTAATCTTCCTCTCCTTTTCCTCTTGACAGCTGTCACTGAAATGTAGAGCTCCTGAAGTCTCTCAATACATCTATCAGGTCTACGACAGCATTTTGAAAAACTAATAAACTGGTCCAGTACCCTCTTGCCACCTTGTGATCGGTGCAAGCCAAGAACTATTAACTGGAAGAAATTGTACTGCTGTGTAGAATCTGAACAAAACACACTGAGGCCACCCACCAAGGTAGTGACTAGTCTAACCTGTGCTAACTGTAGAGCACAACCTGTTGGATAGTTTTAGCTTCCTGTGATCATTTGTAACCACTGCTTCAGTCACTTCCCACCTCCTGCCACCTGCTGCTGTCTGTCCTGACTTGTGGGCTTCTCCATGCTGTGCCAATGGCTGGCTTTTTCTACACCCTCTTTTGAGTGTAGTTTGGTGTTTTGTAATCGAGAGCTCATTTCAAAAGCAGAAAAAAACCAACAAATATTAAAGCAAGGAAAAGTGTCACTGAAACATAAACTGCACTTTATTGTTTTATACTTTTGTACATATGAGAAATCGAGGTAGTATAACTGGTAGAAAGTGTTTAAATAACTGGCCGTCAATCACCACAGTCCTAGAGGAGGAGATGCAGATACCATCCCACTCTATTAAGGATTCTCTCACCTGTGGCAACCGTGTCCCTAGTCAGTTTGGATTCTTTGGATTTGGATTTTTTGCTCTTTTTCTCTCCAAACTCTCTTCTTGGCCAGGCCTTCATGCTTGTCCGACCCCCATATTGTCATCTCATTTGATTGCTCTGCAGTTGGGAATGGTGACTTCCGCTGAGTGTTTTTTCAGAGTGCAGGAAACAAAGGGTCTGTCAGCACCAAAGTTGAGAGGAGTTAAAACTTATTCATTCCTTTCCACTGAACCAACCCATTAATAATGCCCATTAAGAAATTTGAGGAGGGGCCGGTGAGATGGCTCAGCGACGTAAGCGCCTGCCTTGCAAGCGCGACGGCCCGAGTTCGACTCCCGGAACCCACATACGAAAAAGGGGCCGGTGATATCGCTCAGCGGCACGGGTGCCTGTTGGCGCGCGAGGTCCTGAGGTCGACCCCCCCAGTACCCACAAAAAAAAAAAAAGAAAGAAAGAAATTTGAGGAGATGGCCGGGAATATAGCTCAGCGGCATAAGCGCCTGCCTGGCAAGTGCAAGGTCCTAAGTTCAATTCCCGGTTCAAAAAAACAAAACAAAACAAAACAAAAAAACAAAAAGAAATTTGCGGAGGGATGGAGTAATGGAACCACAATGCCCTCCCCCAGTCCTCTTGCCTTTCTCAGATCCAACTCAAATCTAGAAATCAAGTTTTGAAACAGACTTTATGACTTATCCAGCCCTGTTATTCTACAAAGGAGGAAAATAAAAGGCAAAAAGAGCATTATTGCTGAGGCCTGTCAGCTGTTCAGTAGCAGAGCTGCAGCTGGGACTCCTGAATTTCCACTGTGGTGTTTGCACTGCAAGACCGCCTCATTGCTGTTTCTTTCCTTGGTGCCGTCTTCTGCATGCTCCGTACTGATTTTGGCATCAGGTGGCAGCAGAGTTCTCTTCAGGTAGTACATCCGGATGACAGAATGAAAACGTAACTAGTGTTTCCCATGTCCTCTTGGAGCCAGGGTTCTTGAGGCCAGCAGGGTGGGCACAGAGATGAAATGAGCTTACAGGTGTTGCACTTTCTCTTTATCTCTTCAGCTCACTAATGTGCTCTTTGCTCATGTTATTCAGGTCCCAAAGCAAATTAAGATCAAGCCCAGAAGCTCAAGCAGTTCTTATTATCTCTCAAAAGACTAGGAGGTGAATCTACTCCCTTAACACATTGGGTTGAGAATGCTTCACGCCCAGACCACCACCCTCCTCAACAGTGTTCACACTGTGTGGTTTGTGGGCACTTGTTGTATAGCCTGACGCCCGATATTGAGGTTTCATAACCAACACAGCTCTTCTCAGATTCCTCTTACCCAGTCAGAGGCACTCTCGGGCCCAGGGGCCTCGTGTCGGACTCAGACCTAACCCACTGGACTGAGAGGAGAGACTGTAGGAAACAAGCCTAGAAGCCAAGCCCTGGTCCATCACGTCTGAAACGACCCTTCTTCATACCAGTTGCAAATCTCGGGGGTGTGGGTTCTCTAAAGCAGTTTCTTAAACCGTGAAAATCTTTGAGGGAAGAATAACTGGATAGGAGAAAGGAAGTATATTCCTCACCGCCCGCAGGCACGTGGGCAATAGGAAATAGCACCGGATTGTGTGTGGGAGGTGGGTAGGTTGGTGATGTAGGGGCGGGGGGAAGCAAGTTGATGACGTTCCCTGGCTGGGACTCATTCATGGAGTCAGTGGTGACTCCACACAAGTGGTGAAGATTCACACTGCAAACACTGTTCTCATCTCAAAGGAAACCATAGTTGCAGAAGGAAGAGTATGTGTCAGGCAAGCAGACAGTTTTATGCCAGGATATGCCCCTCAAGCCCTGAAACTGAGGCTTCTCTGAGCCTCGCTGCCAGTAATGGGTAACAGCTGCTGTTCTGTGCTGACCTGGCTGAGCCAATCCAGGATGTCTTCACACCTTTGGGGAGGCTGCCTCCAGATACCACCTGAGCAGAGTTAGGGAAGGACTCTGCGTCACATAAGAGGACCCCTTTCCTGAAGAGGCAGCCTGGCGCCTCCACTACAGCTTCCTTGCAGGCCCCTTTGAAGCCCGGCCAGATAGGGGGAGTAGGGCAGTTGCCCTGCATCCCCCTCTCTTCTGCTCAAGTGAGTCTCTTAATGTGAGCCAGCATCATGGGAAGGGCGAGGGAAGCAAACACACACCCAGAACTCTTGCTGGTCAGAGATTCCCTGCGTGTCTGTCCTCACCCGAGCCTGCTCCGTGAGTCTGTATTGTGAACTCTGTGTTGGGACTCTGGGGAGAGACGGGGAAGAGTAAGTGTTGCCCTTGGAATCGCATCGTTCTTCTGTTCTTACTGGGATATGGTCTTGGGGAGGGTGGGGGTTGTGGGAAGCTTGACCTTGTGTCTTCGTCAATAAACTCTCATTTACAAAAAATGAAGTTTGTGATATGTACTTCGTTTCCAGGCACTCGAGAAATGGGGTCATGGTAGTCTAAATTGAGGTTCGGGGTGAAAGATATGAAGAAAAACCCTATTGAGATCACCTGTTCGGTTCATTGTTTAAGAGTAAGGTACTTTGGACAAAGAAAGTCCCCAGAGAGGGACTCGACTCTTGGATGCACTCTTTCCATCACCTGGAAAGCTTTCCAAAAAAACAGAGCCAGGAGTGGTGGCACAAGCCTCTGATCCCAGCACTCAGGCTGAAGCAGTAGGATTGCAAGTTCAAGCCCAGCCTGGGCAACTTGGCAACTTAGTGAGATCTTGTCTCAAAATAAAACAATTAAAAAGGGTAGGGACGTAGCTCAGTGCAGAGGCCCGGTTCAATCCCCTGTTGAATTGGTTGAGGTTGGAAACAGGAAATCTGCATTAAAACAAGCTTCCAGGGTTTCTTACATATGTACAACCAGGATTCAGAACAACTGCCAGGGAGAGACGCACACCTGTTCGCCTGCTTCCTGTTCTACTGCAGTACCCATTCTTGCAGCAGGAAATGGTAAAGCACTTCATGCACATGATGCCTGCTTATTCCCGTGCGTTATTTGGGTGAGATATGGCAGTGCCGAGTCTTTTGTCTACCTCTCTGTGTCTTTACACTGCGCTACAGCTTCCTCCATACCACTGAGGCTCTGTACGAGGCTTTCCACTCTCTCTGCTTTTACCACATCCAACCTTGCTAAGCGCCCAAGATACTGACATATTCAGGGCATATACTGACCCCGATTTTCCCTGAGATTGCACCCGTCCTCTGCCCCTAGAATGGCAACTGGGAAACAGATACATTGTTTCAGAGGCCAGAAAAAAGCCCCGGTCTCTAAGTTTGGTCCTTTCTACTCCCACTTCACGCATTAATGCATTTTCTGTTTTTTTGGGGGGGGGTTGGGGGGACCCAGAATCGAACTCAGAACCTTGTGCTTGCCAGGCAGGCGCCATGCTGCTGAGCTATATCCCTGGCCCCTGCGTTTTCTGATTTTGCTTGAATCCAGATTTCTTTTCCCTGCCACCCCCAGCTCTAGGAGGCAAGCGCCTGTTTATTTTAATACCTGGTATGGCACTTGGGAAAGATCACACCTCCCCCATTGTTACCCATTTCTATCTCTTGAACACTAATCCTAGAAGCCCAACCAGCCCCCAGACATGGTATTAGCAACAAGGATGTTTCTTGAAAAGTTTCCCAAGCTGGCTCCAAATTTGCCATCTCAGTTTCTCGTTTAGCTTTTGCTCCAAAATTGGCTAAGGTGTAGCTTGGGTGCCAGGGGAGCAGACACAGGCCCATCTGCAGCATCTGAGGCCCAGACACGAAGTGGGACAGAAAGGACAAATACCTGAGCCCATCTCCCCCTGCTCTGCTCCTCACAGTGGAGGACCCCACTGAGATTTCAGAGGCTGACTGGCCAGATCTGAGTTGGCTCCAAATTTGCCATCTCAGTTTCTCATTTAGTTTTTGCCCTGCCATTCTTGATGCTGCCAACAAGGAAAAGGCTAATTTGGGGGTTGGTTAGACCCAGATTCTGAGTTAGAGAGGTAGCTTTCCAGGGCTTAATTTCTAGGAGCATTGCTTTGGGACAAGTCTGCCTTCTCTAGGATCATTCATCCTTTGGGCAGGGACCTAACACTTGAGCTGAGAGAACTCCACTCATATTTCTTGGACTGGGTCAGTGTCAGAGGATGAAGTTCAAGTCTAGCCTCTGGCCTCCCTCCCATGTTTCATTCACTCTCCATCTAGGGTCAGAGGCCCCTGGATCTGGCCAGTCGGCCTCTGAAACCTCAGTGGGGTCCCCCACTGTGGGGAGCAGAGCAGAGGGAGATGGGCTCGGGTCTTTATCCTTTCTGTCCCACTTCATGTCTGGGCCAGATGCTGCAGATGGGCCCATGTGTCTGCTCCCCTGGCACCCAAGCTGTGCCTTAGCCAGCAAGCATTCTCTGAGCCAGAGCCACCTGCAGTGCAAGGCCAGACAGACTTAAGGACAGGTCCTCTCATACTTCAGACTTTTTCATTAAGTAATCCTAATGACAGAGGAGAGTAAACAGACTCCTAGGAGTGGACGTTCTTGGCCTAAAGTGACTCTCACCAAACCAAAACGAATTATCTTAAATTTAGGCATGTTTGCCACAGTATGAAGGTACTATCACTTTGTTATTTATTCATTTTTATTTTTGTGTTACTGGGGGTTGAAACCAGGAAGAATTGAGCTACATCCAAGCTTTTTTTAGTTTGGAAAAGGATCTCGCTAAATTGCCCAGGTTGGCCTTGAACTTGTGATCCTCCCACCTCAGCCTCCTGAGTAGTAGGAATAATATGTGTGCACCACTTCTCCCAGCTCACTTTGTTTTTTAAATAAAAAACACTGTAATGTTTTAGCTGGATGTGGTAACATGTGCTCCCAGGACTCAGGAGGTTGAGGCAAGAGATGTGTTTGAGGTCAGGCTGGGATACACAGCAAGACCTTGTCTCAAAAAAACAAAGATGATGACGATGATGATGACGATGATGACCTACCACTGAAAGTCAGTATGAACCCCCATAATTAACCTGTGGCTTTGCGTTCCCCTGGTATAAACTAAGTTAAGAAGTCTGACCCTGAAGTATAAGTGTGACCATTGCTCAATTTCTTCTTTCTAGTCCCCCTTGGGCTGAAATGGAACCATGTCCTGAAGGAATAACAAAGCCTGGGATCTTCGGGCAAGCTAAGGATAAAATTTTCAGATAGAAAGTGGGGAAAGAGAGTGTCTTAAGTGATCCAATCAAGTTGAAGGACTCCCAGAGCCCATTGTGATCTCTCAGAGCCAGGAACATCAGATTTCACCCACCTCCAAAACTGGTGCTCTAGAAGGAGGCCCTGTCTTTCTCAGCCCTATTCTAGCTGTTGCCCCAGCCTTTCTCATCATACACCCCATGCCAACCCCCTAGCAGCCCACCAGGAACGATGAAACTTCCCAGGATATTGTTTGACCTCCCTTAGAATAGCTGTGCATCTAAAAAGGCAAAAAAAAAAAAAAAGCCACATGCTGAGATTTACTGCATCCCAGGAATTAAGGACTTTACACCTTAGCTCATTTATGGTGGGAACAACTAATCATGTAGCTTCATAAAAGTGAGTAAACTTTGGGGAGTTCAAGTTACCTGCTTCAGGTACACAGTAAGTGGCAGGACCAAGAGTTAAACCCAGATAAAAGCCCAGGCTCATGATCACCGTGCTTTCGGTCTGGCTGGAAAGGGCATGGGGGGGTTGGGTGGAGGAGCCTTAGTGGAGACACTCAAACGCATAACCCAGAGGGAGGGGAAAACTGGGCCTCTGAAGGGGCGGGACCAGACGGTAATAGAAAGTCCTAGTGGAGGATGCAGGGTCCCAGGTGTGAAAACCCATGGGAGAAATCTCAGAGCCCCCTAAAGCCGTCCTGCCCTAGAAGCAAACTGACCACAGGCCCTGCTTCAGTGTTTCCACCCTTCCTATCCAGCACAGGGCAGGATCCAAAGTCTTCTCATCCTGGCAGCTAGGGCCTCTGGGAGTTCACCTTACCAGCCTCTCAGCCTCTCCCCTCACCATGGTTCCAGCCTCCCGGGCTCCTCTCTGGTTCCTGGACTTCTCAGCCTCTTTAATTGTTCCCAGCTTCTCTTACCTACAAGTCCTCACCCCCCTCCACCGTTCCCCAACCCACTTCTGCCCCAGTGGCTTCCTTGAAAGTTGCCTCCTCTGAAGCTGGCACCAACTCCTTTGAGTAACTGGCCGGCGCCCTCTGCTCCCCAGTCCCTTGACTTTGCACACAGCACATCAGCGTGGCTTGTCTGCCTGTGGCCTCCTCATTAAGGTGTGAGCCAAGCCCCATGCCAAGCTCATCAGCCGCTCCCCAACTAATGGCTTGATCTCTGTATTCCACATTTTGCATTTAAGAGGAGTTACTCAGCCCCTCTCAGCCTCAGCGATCTCATCTGTAAAATGGGAGAAACGGAATCTACTTCATAGAATTACCGTGGATCAAATTTGAGGATGCAGGCAAAGTTCCCAGCACATCGTGACAACCGATTGATGAAGAAATGACGCCGGCGATGGCTTTCAAATACATACATGGGTGATTTTGCCTTCACCCATGGCAAACGCTGGTGTCTTCCAGTCTGGAGAGGAGAGCGGCACAGCAGGATTAGGGGAGCGGAGGTCACGCGTTGGCAGGGGATCAGCTTTGCTTGGCGCTAGCCAGGTCTGCCTTTCACTGCCGCAGTGACCACCCTTTGCTCAGTCCTCCGGGTTGTGCAGGAGAAGAACGCGGATGTCCAGCACAGGGCACACCCGGGCGTCTGCCAGTAACTGAGAGGACTGGTAAGGGTCAGAAGGACAGAGCCGGGGGAGGGGGAGACGGAGAACTTGGGGTGTGTGTGCAGGGTTATGAGGCAGGAGTCGCAATGGGAGAAGCCAGAAGCTTCAAGGCCTTTCCATCCTTTTCTCCCACTCTTCCAGGTTCGAGCTAAAATCCCGCAGGGAGACTCTGGAGGGAGGTGAAGGTCGAGGCTGAGGATTAAGGACACGGTCCAGGGCCGCGCGAGGGAATCCGTCGGGCTCAGGGACCCAGCGGACGCCCCCGCCCTCCTCCCCCTCCCGCCGGCGCGAGCAGGCGGCGTGCTCCGCGGGGACGGCAGGGCTGAGCGCGACCCTCGGCGCCGCAGCTGCCCCCGCGCCCCAGCCCGCCGCCGCTGGCCAGCCGGGGGCGCCCCCTCCTCTCCCCCGGGCGGGGGAGCCGGGGGCAGCGCCGGAGCCCGGGGGCAGCGCGGCCCCGCCGGCCGGCCGGCCCGGGCAGGGGGCAGCGAGGACGGCCCGGTAAGCGGCGGCGGGGCCGGGGCGCGGGGGGGGGGGAGCGCGGGGCGGCCGCGTGAGCGCTGCTGCTGGGCCGGGGACGCTGCGAGGTGCTGGAGGCGGAGAGCGAGCTGGGTTCCTGCATCCCCCCCCCCAAAACTCCTACCAATCAGGTCATGGGGAGCCCAGCGTCCTCCGATGCACCCCCGCAAACACCCTCACGCGAACGTGGGGGGACAGACAGCCGGCCGAACTTGCGACCCGGTCCTTGCGATCCACAAAAGCCCCAGCCCACTCTCAGTCGGGGAGCAGGGACCCAGGCGTCCAGGAGCAGAGAGGGGTCAGGAACCCAGCTTTGGCCCCAGTGCGTGGCCCCGGTTCCTTGCTGGCCACTGTCTGCAGACTCACTGCAGAGCGCAGGCCTTGGGGAGAGAGCTCAGGGGTCTGGGCCCGGCTTCCTAGGACTGTCCCTTCCATCCCCACCCAGCCAGGCACGTGGGCTTAGTAAATGCTTAGACCCAGGACTTCTGCCCAGGAGGACGGAGGGGGCATTGGTCACCTCTGAGCTGGGGACAGGGTCACTCTTAGGCCTGGTGAGTTCTGGGCCCCTAAGAAGGGGCCTGTCTTGCACCCTAGCTCCTTGGGCTGTCCCCAGATTTCATTTGTGCTACTCCCCAGAAAGGGCAGGTTTCTGGGTGGGGAATGTGGTGTCCAGGAGAATCTGCAGGTAGGGTACATCCTAGAAACCTCTAAATTGCCACACGCAGAGAGGCCTGGGACGCTGGTGTTCCTTGCCCTTTCTTCCTCCCTTAGGACTGCCCCCTCCTCACCAGCTTTTGCTGTTATGTAATTAACCCAGCTGAGTCTCTCGCCTCACTGTTGGTGTCCAGGGATGCCCAGGGAACCTAGTGGCCTGGAGGGACATAGGGGGAGGGGGGAATTGGTACTTCCCCACTAAGTGTGCAAGCACCTGTTGGGGAAAGGAATCCACCGTGCACAAAGCAGATCAGGGTCCTAGACTTAGCTGACAACTCAACTGGCTATGAGGTCTTCACTTCTGTAAATCTGTGAGGTTTTGTTTTTTTCTTCAATAAAATGTGAAGAATCTCCCTCTTGCACACAGTTAGTGTATGTGAGCCTATCCAGCAGTGGCTAGTGACCCCCCAAGATTGCTAGGCGGTCCCTAGCAATGTGACTATGGAAAACCTTAAATGAGCAAAGGCCCCCTGTGTGTGGCAGTAGTCACTGTTTATTGTCACCTACTCTGTGCCAGGTACTGTTTCTCACATGCTTAGCCTAACAGCAACACCCTGTGAAGTTTCTTGCAGTGACCTGAAGTCACACACACTTCAGGTGAATGGCAGAGCTGGAAATCAATCCCTGGTGGTTCTCACTCCAAATCCTACCCTTTGTTTACTATAATGCGTGCATACATACCCCTAGATTGAGTCCATTGAGCCAGGACGGCCTGCAGGACATTCAGTTAGGAATTGCACATACATGGAAAGAGCATGCATCCACAGGAAAAACATACACACATGCATGGGCCCATCCAAATCTAGCAAACCTATCTGTTCCGAACCTACTTAGCAATCACTGGGGTCACATCCCAACAGAAAGAGAAAGGTTTCCAACTTTCGACTAAAAGTTTATTGGGATTATCTCAGAAATAGGGACTGTTGGCCCCACTTTACATATGTCCAGAGCACGGCTCTGATAGGGCAAGTGATTTGCCCACTGGCCCACTGGTAGGGAACCTCAAAGCTGGGGATTATAACCAAGCTCTAAAAGTCATGGAAATTGAGCAAGCAAGGAGCTAATGAATTCCTATCAAAGTCCAACACCTTAGCAGCTCTTTTCTAGGCACTGGCTCTACTCAAGTTCCTCTGAACTCCTAGGGATGCTGTCAGCTTGTAGGGAGTCACCATCTAGAACCACTACACTTGAAAGCTGCGAACTGTAGAAAGAAGTGGCTGCCATTCCAAACTGTGTGTGTGACTTCGGACACAGTCTGCTCTAAAGTGGGAATAGTAATAGCATCTCCATTAGGGATATTGTATTGACCCCGGATAAATAACCGTGAGGTGTGAGAACAGTAAGTGCTCTATGGCGCTGCTGTCCAGAGTCAGTGTGAACATCTAGCACAGTTTTTCTCCAGTGAGAAATGAAGGGGGACTTTTTGGTCATCCTGAGGAGGCAGTTGCTGGCAGTTAGCTCCTGGGAGCTGCTGTGGAAGTACAATGCCCTGCAGTGTGGGGACAGTCCTGCACAAGAAAGAGTACCCTGCCCACAAAATGCTAAGAGTTCCTGCACTGAGATGCACTTACCTTGTCTCAGCCCTTCAGGATGAGACCGAGACTCAGGGGAGTTGCTGTCTTGTTCCAGACACAGTGGGAAAGCTGGGATTTGAACCTAAGTCCGGTACTCTTTCCACTCTGCTTTGCAGCCTGCCTTGGTTGGAGAGTCAGACTTGGTGAAGATTTAGATCGAAATGCTAGTCAATTGGAATGTCCTGGCAGAATGGCATGCAAATTGGAGAAGGAAGGACAGAGGGGAAGTTTTGAATAGGTGGAGTCAGGATTCTGGGAAAGGGAAGGCATTCCAAGTGGCAGCGAGTGACAGCTTCAGCAAACGCCAGAGGCAAAAAAGTGCAGGACATGTCCAGGATAAGCCCATGCACTAAGCCTACCTCTTGTCCCCCAGTCCAGGTGGAGGCCACAGAGATCCCAGGACAAGCGGAGGCAGCAATGATTGGTCCTGACGGTGGCTGAGCCCCCAGCCCCTGGAATATGCAGCCCGGGGGAGCCCCAGGCAAGGACACGGTGGCGGAGTGGGGCGGGAGGCATGGTCTCCACCTACCGGGTGGCTGTGCTGGGGGCACGAGGCGTGGGCAAGAGTGCCATCGTGCGCCAGTTCTTGTACAACGAGTTCAGCGACGTCTGTGTGCCCACCACCGCCCGCCGCCTCTACCTTCCTGCTGTGGTCATGAACGGCCATGTGCACGACCTCCAGATCCTGGACTTCCCACCCATCAGCGCCTTCCCTGTCAACACACTGCAGGTAGGTGGCCCTGGGGGTCAAGGGGCCATGGGACAGTGGGGTGGTAGAGTGAAGGAGGCTGGACTCCAGCGGCTTCAGCTCTAGCACTATTGCCAGGGCCCCACAGCTGGGTTTGAGAGCCCTGTGCTGCACCTTGGGCCTCCCTGCTTACAGCTATCCCAGGAAGCTGTCCTTTTGTGTGCTAGCTTATTCAACAAATATTTGATGACTGCTTAATGTGTGCCAGCCCCTGCACTGGCCACCAGCACAGAATGGTCAGCAAAACAGATACAGAGTTTGCTTTCAAGGAACTCATAGTCTGGTGAGAAAAGACTAACGCAATTATTAGATAGTGTGAAAAGTGCTGTGATTGGAGGAGACGAGCAAGATAAAGCAGCCCTTAAGGAGGCATCTATCTAACCCACTCAGGTGGGGTGGGAGGGTCGCAGGATGTGATGTCTCAAGTAGGTTTAGGCAAGCAAAGACTAGTGGGGAGAAGGGTAGGGAAACACTTGCTGCCTGGGGAGACTCTGGGCTGTGCCTAGTATGGCCCTAGACACTCCCCTGGTCCTCAGCTGTAGAAGAAACCGCAGAATAGGCTGGGACCTGAGAGTGTGTACAGACCCAAATCAGATCTTTTGCCCAAGGTCCTCTGCTCCTGGGTGATGCTCTGCCCCCTCCCCATCTCAGGGCCACTTGCTGAGCACCCTACCTGTAGGGTTTGGATTTAAGTCCCTCCAGTGCCCTTGCTTATGGTGTACCTTCCCCCAGCCTGCTGGAACCAGGCCTTCCTTCTCCCTGTCTCCCTCTGGCTTGAGAGGGTGTGGGGTGCAGGAGGGAGCTGAGCTTTAAGATGTGTTTGCTCACAAGGGAGGCCTCTGACAAGAGTGTGCAGAGGTTTTGCAGAGAAGCTCAGTGATGGAGACTCAGAAGACAGAGAGAACAAGCCCTGCAGATACAGCAGTCTCAGGCTGCTGTGGAGGCTAGGGCTGGCGGGAGCTCAGTGCTGTCTCAACAAGTCTGAGCAGCAGGGCTCTTGCCCAGCCTGCCAGAGATGCTTGTCTCTCCCAGCCCAGGTGCCTGGAGTCAGCACTAAGACAAAAGGCTGATCCAGGCATCTGCTCCAGAAACAGCGCAAACACTGAGACTGTCAGTGCAAGTAGATCTGGGGTCGGGTCCTTCTAATTCTCCTCTAATGGAGACTGATGGCAGCCTTAGCAGACATGCAAATCTGACTCCAAGCCCACATGCTGAGCTTTGTTGTTTTTCTCACATTTAGTTGTATATTTATTTTAAATGTAATTTTAATTTTGGAATAGGTAAGATACAATCAATAAAAGCCCAAACTGTAGCCTAGAGAAATTGATCACATCCCTGCTCCTTCACCCCATGGTTACTCTCTGTAACTGTTCTCATTGGCTTTTCATTCATACTTCCAGGGCTTCTGTACTCAAATAAGAAAATGTATTCTTATTCTACTCCCTTTTTACATAATAAAAACCGTACTGTTACGTTCCTTGTTTTGTTTTGTTGGTGCTGAGGATGAATCCAATGCCTTCCTCATGTTAAGTGAGCCCTCTACCACTGAGCACTGTACCTTGGTTTGTTGTTTGTTATTGTAGGGTCTCACCATGTTTGCCAAGCTGGTCTTGAGCTCAAAATCCTCCTGTGTCAACCTCTTGAGCAGCCAGATCACAGCTGCATACCACCACATGTCCCACCTTTTTAAACATTATAACATGGGGGTATTTATTGTATCAGAGGGCTTCCTCATTCTTTTTTCCTGTCTACGCTGTACTCTGCTGAAGAGATATTCCATGGATCCCTCCTTGTTGGACAAGTGGGTGGTTTCCAATCTTGGGCTGTTTTGAGCAATGCCATGATGACTAACGTACTACATAAGTCACTTTGAACATAGCTAGTTATATCTGTGGGATTGATTCCTGGAAGTGGTATGGCTGGGTCAAAGGGTAAATGCAACTGGAATTTGGAAGATGTCTCCAGATTCCCTTCTACAAGTCTGAATGTCTCCAGATTCTACAAGTTCAAGCCCAGCCTGGGCAACTTAGAGACTTAGTGAAACCCTGTCTCAAAATTAAAAACTAAAAAGGGCTGGGGTTGTTCATCGTGAAGGTCCTAGGTTGCACATATGCTCCTGCGAAGGATTTACATGAGAACCCATTTCTCTAAAGCCTCACCGTCAGAGTATATCATCATACTTTTGGATTTTCGACAACCTGAGAGATGAATTATGATAGTCTTACTGTGGTCTGTATTTGCATTATGGTTATGAATGAAGTTGAGCATTTTTCCATATGCTGAGTGCCTTTGTGTTTCCTTTTCTCATGTCATTGGCCCACTTTCTGTTGGACTTTTGACCTTTTCCTTCTTGATTGATCCTGAGACTCTAGGATATCTAAGGTTTTACTCCTGAGGCATAGATAAGGGACTGTGGGCAAAGAAATACTGAAGAACTCTGATGGCCACTATCTGAAAATAAAATAATGCGTTCTTCTCCAATGCCAGGTGAGATGAGATCCAGCCCAAGAGTGGCATTTGCTGGGCCCAATATTCAGTCATTGCTGGACCCAAGATTCAAATCAGCTGTTCCTTCCACAGCTAGGTCTCCCTGTCTCTCTGTTTCTGTCCATGTCTGTCTGTGTCTGTCTCTGTCTCTCTGTCTGTCTGTCTGTCTCTCTCTCAGATTGAACCCAAAGCCTTGCACATGCTAGGCAAGTGTTCTACCAGTAAGCTATATGGTCATCCCCTCCATTTCTTATCTTTTCAGGAACAAATTAGAACCCTGCAAGGAGCAAGCTGGAAGGAAAACTGAACTTTCTTAATTCCTCCCCTCAGGCAAGGGGTGAAGGGACAACCTAGCCAATCAGAAGTCTTGGAAGTCCTCAGAGGAGTGAGTGGGAGGCAGCCTGGAGGTCTCCTTGAGGAGGCAGCGTGTTGGGGAAGAGGTGGGGCTGTCACCCTCAAAGGCTGGCAGCTGAGAGTGTGAGAGCGGAAGGGAGCTTGCAGAGAGTAGGGGCCTCTCCTCCCTCCCTCTTCTCCCTCTTCATCCGTATCTGTGTAGGATGGGGGAGGAACCACATTCCCATGCAAGCCTGCGCTCCCAGAGGTCACTCTGTCTCACAGAATGCATCTTCCTGGACCTGGGAGGAAACCAGCTCATGGTATCCTACAGTTTAGATTTGTCCTCAGCATCCTCCCCCTGCACCAAAAAGTAAAACCTCAGCACAAAAAAAGATGCCACATCATCTCCCTGGGGAATCCACTGCAGCATCTTCTTCTGAGCCTTTGAGTTGGAAGTGCTGTTCTGAAGTTGAACTTCACTTTTCATAATTGCCATCAAAATCTGTTCCCTTGTGTTCTTTCCTTGAGGGGAAGAACCCATGAAAGCCCTTCTTTGTAGGTGGCCCTAGCCACAACTGGACTCCAGCTGTGACGGGAGACATACCTCTACCTCCTTCTAGTATGTCCTCCTTTTCCTTCCTTCCTTCCTTCCTTCCTTCCTTCCTTCCTTCCTTCCTTCCTCTCCTCCTTGTCCTCCTTCCCGTCTCCCTCCTCCCCCTCCCCCTCTCCCCTCTCTCTCTGTCTGTCTCTGTCTCTGTGTGTGCACTAGGGATTGGACTCAGAACCTTACACGTGCAAGGCCTGTGCTTTATTACTGATTTAAACCTCCCTGCTAGTCTTTTATGTGGGCCCTTGAGGGAAAAGACCCTGGTTCCCTTTGCCCTTAAAGGCCTCTCTCCCCACCTAATTTCAGGGACCTCCCCCCCTTTTAGCACACTGGCTGCCTGAAACTCTTTACAGTTGCATCTACTGGCAGGTTAATTAACTAATTAATCTCTTCAGGAACTTTCTCTGTAGCACATTCAGCATTTCTAGAGGCCTATTCATTTTGAACTACAGTCCCTGTCTAAGAAATTGCCACAAACTAACATTCAAGAAGTTCCCTTTCCTGAAGCTGCCCTGGGGCTCTGTTCTACGACTCAGCCAACCCACCCCCTTATGCACCCAGTCTCTATCTTTTTCTCTACAGGTCTTCTACTTCTCAAAACATGAGGGCAAAAGAGGAGGATACACACAAAGGGGCACATCAGGTAGCAACGTAAGAGCATTATTAGGTCAGGAGTTGCATTGATGCCAGCTTGGACCCTGTAGGATTCAGCACCATGGAGAGCTCACTATCCTAGACAGTACAATTAATAAAAGTTAGCAGTGCTACTGTAGGTACAGAACAGACTAGGGAAGCCAAATGTGATGGCACACACCTGTAATCCCACCACTCCAGAAAGCTAAGGCAGGAGGATCACAAGTTCAAGCCCAGCCTGGGCAACTTAGAGACTTAGTGAAACCCTGTCTCAAAATTAAAAACTAAAAAAGGGCTGGGGTTGTTCATTGCAAAGGTCCTAGGTTAAAAAAGAGAGAAAAGGGAGTATGTAAAATGAAGAAGACTAGCTTTGGCCCTCTTAAGAGCTCACAGTAGATGTGGAAAACTGGAATTGTAACAGTTTTTACCAAGGTATAATTGAACGGTTGTTAGAACACAGGAGGTGAAGGGAGAGGTTCTCTGCTTGCCAGAAGGGTGGCAAATCAGGACGATTTCTTAGAGGAGGAGGACTTCAGCTGAGCACTGAGGATAGAGAAGATTTCAACAGGTCCGACAACTAGTTCAAGGCTGGGCTCTTAGAGGCACTTAATGTACTAGGTGATGGATGAGAGTACAAAATGTCACTAGACAGATCTAATGTCTACATACACACAAGGTAGTGCCATGCCCTGGAGGTCGGTTAGCATGACTTGCCATCCTGACTGGGGGGTGAGGAGGGTGTGGCACTGAGCACCTCTATTCCTGCAGGGCCTGGCTTCCCGGGCATGAGGGATAGGTGTGGAAGGCTTCGGCCGCAGGGGCAGGTGATGAAAGCACCCTTAGCTGGAGATAGGGGGACCCTTGTGGCTGCTCTGACTCTAGTGTTGGCTGGGGATGTTGCAGGAGTGGGCAGATGCCTGCTGCAGGGGACTCCGAAGTGTCCACGCCTACATCCTGGTCTACGACATCTGCTGCTTTGACAGCTTTGAGTACGTCAAGACCATCCGCCAGCAGATCCTGGAGACGAGGTGAGGGGCTGTGATCGTCTAGTGCCACCTCTGTGAATCCTCCAATGCTACCTGCCCCTGAGGAAATGGGACAGTGGGAGGTCACAGGGGAAATATATGTGCCCTCTGTTTCCCACACATATTCTCAAACATGCACACATTCATATTTTTCTGTCCTCACTTCTGTTGTCTCATTTTGGGACCACAAGGTTGCTAGGGCTAGTTAACATGTAGGCCTGATTCCTCATCTGTAACATAGGAACAACAGTACTCATTTTGGATCAGTTGTGATTAGAGTATATTAATTCACACCAAGGGCTTAGGGCTGCACTGGAGCAGAACACAGAGTACTAGAGTCCAATGGTTGTAAGAGTGGCCAAGTTTTGAGATTCTTGCCTCGTCTCACAGGGTGATTGGCACCTCGGAGACGCCTATCATCATTGTGGGCAACAAGCGAGACCTGCAGCGCGGACGCGTGATCCCACGCTGGAACGTGTCGCACTTGGTGCGCAAAACCTGGAAGTGCGGCTACGTGGAGTGCTCCGCCAAGTACAACTGGCACATCCTGCTGCTCTTCAGCGAGCTGCTCAAGAGTGTCGGCTGCGCCCGCTGCAAACATGTGCATGCCGCCCTGCGCTTCCAAGGCGCGCTGCGCCGCAACCGCTGCGCCATCATGTGAGGCCGGGGCGCCCTGCTCTGCCGTCGGCAGCAGCCTGGGGCCCAGCGGAGGGCAGTGCCAGGCGGGCAAGGATCCTGCAGAAATCGAACTCATGGTCCGGGCCTAGAACGTCCCCGCAGCCACGCACCTCCACTGAAAGGCGAGGGCGAGAGGGAGCCTCCACGGAACTCCTCCGCCCTCCCCTTCTCCCGCGTTTGTCTTCCTGGGACAACCACCTTCACTGCTGTAGCTAGTGTAGTGCCCGCCCGGCCTGAGCGGGTGCCACATCCTTTTGGGATTGGGGGCGAGTGTGTGAAATGGAGGGTGGGGTGAGGAGGTGCTGCTGCCTTGGCCGGGCCCCCACCGGTCCTCTCCGGAGTGTGTCTGTCTTTGTCCAGTGTCCTCCTTTTCCCGTGTCTGTCTGCCCAACCGTCAGTTCTTCCTTGTCTTATCCACCCTCCGGTCTTCCTCCCCACTCCCAGCTCCGCTCACAGGGCTCTCATTTCGTTCATCCCCTTGTCACAGATCCTGGTAGCTTTTGATGCCAGGCCATCTGGCTGTCAGCGCCACTGGCACAGGGCAGAGATGCAGGTGGCCCGTGGACCGCAATTAAGAGGTCTAAGGGCTGAGGTCCCAGATCAGTCGGGGGAGAAGGCTGAGCTCTCCTGTTCCCAGGGAGACCTCCCTGCCCAACAGCCCCCAGAGACACAACAACCTACCTTCCAGCCTTAACTCGATGGTCCGTCCCTGCCAGGTGCCCCTCACCCCCTTCCTGACCCCAAAGCCAGGTCACCCCCTGGGTGAAAACTTTTAATAGCGTGGGGAGGGAATTCCCCCAAAGGATAGATTCCTTCCCATGACGCCAGGTTCCTGTCCTCTTACCTCCTGCACCCGGTGATCTGCCGGATCGGGGGATGTAGAGTTCTGGGAATCTGTTGGTAGTGGACAGGGTGGTGCCCAGGAGGGGGTCAGGTTGTGCCAGTGACGATTCTGCCTCCCCATCCTACCCCACTCTGATTACCCCAAATTCTGCCTGCCTCAGATCTCAGGGTACCCTGATTCTTCTGGGCAGGAGCTGGGAAAAGAATTATGGGGACCCCGTGCCTGGGGGAGATATACCTGCATCCCCACCCATAGGTGGAGACCCTCAGGATCGGACACCCCCTGTCCCAACACCAGTTGGCCCTATGCCCTAACTCACTCCACCCCATTTTCTCCGGCTGCCTGGCCGGGTTTCTACCTCTCGTCACCGGAGCTGATCACTGTCAGTTTTGTACCGATTTAGAAATAACAATAATGATTCTAGGAAATGCCCTGAGGGGTTAATGGGGGGTCTTGGAGAGAGAGAGAAATGGTGCCATGTCCCTTGCCCCGGCCAAAGGAAGTTCTCTTTGAGGCTGAGCCCTTGGTCCTGGTCCAGTGGGAGGATATCAGGGGCCCTTGGTTAAAGGGGGAGGGCACATAGAACAATCCAGCTTTGGCCAGCTTAGCCAAGGCTGCAGCACGTAGGCCAGGAAATCAGGTGGCCCAGAGTAGTGATGGAGAGGAGGCTGGGGGAAGGGTCACGGGTGGGGGATTTATCATTAAGATCCAGTGTGGGGGGAATCTATGATTCTCTTCTGTTTCCCCCACTGATCTCCACTCCCTCCCCCCACTGGGGGCAGCACAGCCCTAGAGCAGCTGCCCTGACCTTGGGCAAACCATTATACTGGGTTTTAGCCCCTGCTGTGCTGCATGACTTTGGGCAAATGACTTGACCTCTCTGAGCCTCCCTCTGAAACAGAGGTGGTGGCTCCCCTCCCCCACACTTTAGAGTGGCCAGGAGGGTAAGGAAGAGGGCTGCCCACTCTTTTCTTTGCACCCTTACCCTCTGGTTCACCAGAGGGATGAGGGGATGGATGACAGCATCTCATATGTCCTCTTACTCCCAACTCTGAGGCACCTGAGGTGATGGTGGGGGACCCAGACTTCTGGCTGCCCCTGTGGGTACAATTGGACTGAATCCCCCCATAGCCCTCCCCCCCACCCTTACAGCCCTGCGCTTTATCCAGGTCTTGGATTTCTGGTCCCTCCACGCCCATTCTGAGTCTCTGTCCTTCCCCATCCCCCACCAGGGTTTCCCTCCATAGGGTCTGGAAGTGTGCGTGATGCCCATTAGGCTGTTATTGGAAGTCAGATTAAACATCAGGGAGTGTTTCCCTTGTTTCTGTACCAAGGTGTTGGCTCTGTTCCGAATGGAAGGAGGGTATGGGTCCCTACAGTGTCTGCCTACTGAGTTCTGTGTGGCAGGAGGGTGATGACGAAGTGGTCACCAGTCCCAAAGCTCAGGTCAATGAGGAAATCGAAGGAGAGAAGTTTGGGGACAGTTCTCCTTTCCACCCAATTCCAAACCAGGAGGGAACATAATATTTCCTCTCGCTGTTCTCTCTGCAGTTCCAGCTTCTCCCGCGAATTCTTCCCGCACAGGACTGAGAACTTGTGGCCTCTCAGGCAAAGCTTCTGGGACCCTGTTGTGTTGGAAATACTCTTACCCATCCCTCTTGCCCTTGAGTGGGCTGGGTTCCCAAGCCACATAACAAAGCTTTGAAGTCCTTGGAGAGGCGGCGGACAAGAGCTTGTGTGTCTCTGTCCGTGGTGCTGAGCCGCCAGACGCCTCCAGGAAAGAAAAGCCTGTCTGGCGAGGTTGGCAGTCTCTGGAGAGGAGGCTGCCTTTGCCCCCGACTCCCTCCAGTGGGGTAATACTTGAAGCTACACGTTCTTACACCTCCACAGTCCTAGAGTTGGGGAGCTCAAACGCTGGGGGCTCCAGCAGAGACCCATGTGTGTTTCATGACTTAGAGTGTGGGAACAGGTGGCCATGGTGAGAGGCTAGGAGTGTGGGGAACTTTTCTGTGGAAGTGCAGTATGATACAGGGTCGCCCCACTGCCCTTGGGCTAATGCTGGAATCGGAATGGGAGCGACTGGTTGTCCTTTTGCTTAGTGGAACAGACGAGTCCATGCTTGTCTTTGGACGCCCTCCTGGCCAAGGTCCCCTACTGAGATGAGAACCTCCCTTCTGCTCTTGCATATATAGGCATCTGTTTTGCTTTCCTCCTCCCCCACCTGCAGGCTCCTCAGACCCAGGATTCCTCTGAGGGGAGCTGGGCTTGATCAAATTGCTGAAGGCCCTGTCCCTCCAAAGGCTGGGGGCTTTTTTCCCCTGGAGCCGGTAGCTCTTCCTTCTTCTTTTCTTCTTCCTCTTCTCTTGCCGAAGCTCTATTCACCTGGGCTACTTCTGCTCTCTTGCTGCCCAGGGCAGCTCTCGATGGCCTCTCCCTGGGGGCTGCCCTAGTTGGACCCAGGCAGAGGTAGGACAGTGGCTTGGGGATTCGTGAAGGATGCTTCTCTGGTCTGTGGTCTCTCCGGGGCCGGATCCTGGGCCTCAGCTTCAGCTTGTAGATGGATGGGACCCTCTTGGGCTTCCGGAGTACTCTCTTGCCTTTGCCCAGACACACCTTGGTTTTGTCAGAACTGGGGTCTGAAGGCAAAGGTGTGGGGACCTCAGGGCTAGCAGACACCTTAGGGGCTGAGCAGTCCTGTCCTCCTGGAATTGAGACCTTCCACATCTTGGTGCCTTTGGCACTAAGGCTTGCCTTTGTCAGTGGCCCACTCTCTCTGGCTTCTAGGTTCTCTTTTGTCCTTTGTGGGCCTACAGTAACAGCTGGCTTAGGGGAGCCTTCAGGGGACACATTCCAGGTTCCCAGGTCCACTTTAAGGAGGGGTGGGGGGCCCTGAGCCAGTTCTTGGATGACTTGGTCATAAAGACCCCCAGGCTCAGGCCACTGCCCACCCAGGCTGGGGATATAGATTCTACTTCGAGGGACGACTGCAGGCTCTGTGCCCTGGGGATGGGCACCCCACACCTGTAGTCTCTTCATGTTGGTCGCAATCTCCTCCTCAAGGCTGTGGTGAGTGGTTTGCTCCTTGGTCCTGTCCAGGGATAGGGGAGTACACCTCCCCTCCTGCTTCTGTGGGCCTAGGTCCTGGGGCACTCCAGCCTCTGCAGTGACCTGGGTGTCTGCCTGCTGGCCCCCCTGCCTCCTCCCTTCCACAGAGTTGTCCTTATGTCTGGACCCAGTCAAGTCTCCTGTGACAGCCCTTAATGGGATGGGACCTCTGCTCAGCTCTGCTGTGAGTCCTCCACTTAGAGGACTTGGAAAGCTTCTTCCTGGGGTGGGAGGGCGAGCAGGGGACACCCAGATGGGGACCTTAGTGAGCCCTTTGACAGGGGATGGAGAACGGACAGATGCTGGCTCCCTGAACTGGAGGGATGCACCCTCAGCCTCACCCCGGGGTGGCAGCACGAAGCTTAGGGGCTTGGCTGGCCTGGAGGAATGAGGCAGGGGAGATGATCCTCTTGCTGATGTCCCTTTGGTGGTGGCTTGAGGAGCTTGGGGTTTCTGAGGGGTGGGGGCCCTGGCATGGGTTCCTCGGCTGGCCGTGTCCTCATGAACCCAAGATGTGGGAGTCTTTCCCCTAGGGAGTTCCCCGGGGTATCTGATCTCTCTCTTCCCTGATGGGGTGCACTGTAGGTCTTGGTCCCTATGAGTGGATGAGAATTGGGGATGGGGTGGGCTGTCGCCAGCTGACAGCTGCCTCTGAGATGAAGTAAGAAGCCTTTCCTGAGACCTGAAAAAGAAAAAGAAGAATCACAGTCTGGAAAGGGAGACTTACAAGGCTGCCAGGGTCATCAGTGCATAACCTGGCTCTGGGAAGGGAGAGCTTTTCCCACCTGAACACCAAGGGGGCTGTAAAATCCCCCTGTGGCAGTCACTGTTCGAGTCTCCTCTCCCTTGTTCCCCGAGTAGCAGATAGAGGGAATAGAAGGAAATCTGGTACAGGCCTGGGGTGACTTCAGGTCCTGTGAGTGATGATCCCAGACCAGAGATCTGACAACCAGAGGTCACTCGTCTTGGGGGGAGGTCTTAGTCTCAGCTCTAGCATAAAATGGCAGAAGGACCTTGGGTATGTGTGTTCCCTTTGTGGGCCTCAGCCTCCTTGTGTATGAGATGAGTTGGCATATGAAGTAACTAGATGATTCCAAAGCACTGGGATGTTCTGAACACCTGAGATTTGTTAGGGTACAGGCACTGCTCCTTTTATCTTGGGGTGGGATTCCCTCCAAGAATAGGGACACCAAAGGAGAAAGAAGTTTGTACCTTTGAAGTGGAGCCATCTGTCTGAGGTCCCCAGCCTCTGCTCCCCATTCGCTGCAGGGTCTGGGGGGGGAGGAGGAGGGAGGTCTCAGCTTTCGGCCTGAAGCAGTATATGTCTTCCAATCCACAGGGGGAAGTGGGCTCTGCGAGCGGCTGATGGTCATTGTAGGCTGGGGCGGAGATGGTCCACCCTGCACCCTCACTTCATGCTGCACTGGTGGGGCTGGAGCCTTCAGGAAGCTGACTGGTTTGTGTGCTACCACCATAGTCCCCCAGAGAAAGGAGAGGGGTAAGAGTTCAAATCTTGCTGGTGGGGTTCATTGTTCCCCTCTCCCAGCTGTCCCATGCCCCACATTCCACTTTAAAGACAGTGGTAACTACAGTGGCAGCACCCATGTTTCCTCACAGGAGGACTGCGGGGGGCAATCTAGTCAGAGGGTTCACCTCAGGGACTTTTTTAAAGCTGTATTCGTGTTGCTGGTCCACACCTCTTACTTAGATTATGTGATTATTTGGGGTGTCTCTCAAAGTGCTGACAGAGATCACAGAAGGAATAAATACCTTCCCAAGTCACGATTGGTGCCACCACTGTGGACACAACAGCCAGACCTAAACGCCTCAGAAATGCACCCTGACCGCATGCCAATACTGCATGTGTTGTGCACCATCTTGTGGCTGTAGTTAGCACTGCACTATGACTGCTCCATCCTCTCCCAACCCCCCAAAAACCCACGCACACCTCCTGCACCTGGAGATGGGTCCTGCCTCCCACCTCTGCTGCTGGTCTCTCAACCCAGAGTTATGTTTCTGCAGCCAACCCCACAGGGAGGGGACTCTCAGTGGACTTACAGAGTGATGTGCACCGGCAGGGGTCATGTTTGTCCAGATAATGGCCAAGCGTGTCCCAGCCACCCCCCACACGCACCATCACGTGGTTCCGGAGGATCTGAGGGGGCAAGGGTGAGGCTGAGGGCAGGCTGGAAGGCATCCTCTGTTCTTGGGCCACCTTGAAGGCTTGTGGCACATTCAGGGGTACACCCACCCACGTACCCATGCACACGCAGATAGTCCCTTGTACCTGTGTGTGGTTGGGAGCAGATATATTTTGCAGTCTAGTCCCATGAGTTGCATGAGAGAACACATCTTGTCATGAGTGAGGACCAAACTTACAAACAGAAGGGTGACCCAGCTGGGCAAGGGGTTACACAAGCATTACATAGATTCCTCGGGGCATCCCCTTCTTTCTCTCCTTGCAGAGGGGTTTGCACCTGCCCATCCCTGTATGTGTAATGTGGCCCTAATGCCTCTGAATGCCTCTGGCTTTGCCTCTGTGGTGTATGTAGCAGAGCTTAACCCATCCCACACAGCGTTGGGCCAGGTCACGTAGTCTCTCCAGTCTCATTTCGTCAGGTGAAAGTGGGGCCATAATTCCTCGTGCCTACCTACACCATAAGGCTGTTGCCTCAGGGTCTGGGTGAGGCCTCAGGCTGCTAGCTGTGCTCAAAGGTGTGCCTGGTACTCGAGGAAAAGGTGTGGCACTGTCCCCAGCTGCTGGCCACAGGCCAGCACCCAGACAATTTCTGGTGAGCAACCAAGTATTGGGGGGTGGGGCGGGAGGCACATCTCAGGCCTGCACTGCCGCTTGCTCTGCAGAATACACCGAGCAGGACGATGGGGTTGAGCTGCAGGGGCTGCGCACTGAACACAGACTTGGGGTTCTCCAGCCCCTTGCTCTGACTGAGCTTGTGGGTAGAGTGGAGCACAATGGAATGGGAAAATGAGGGTGCATTCTCCCTTCCCTAATTCTGCCTGAAGGCACCCTTTAGACTTAGTATGATGGAAGCAGTGGAAGGCAGTGGTTCTGGATGCCCTGATGGGAGGAGAGGACAGGCTTGCTAACTTTGCCAGGATTCTCCTGGAAATCTCTGAGGGAGAGAAGGAGAGCCAAAGGCCTGATAGCTTGGTGTGTATGATAATTTCCTGTCCTTGCCCTTGGACTTGGGCAAGGTCTCCTGGAAAGGAACCTGACTGCGCTGAGCCTGGGGGGCCCTCCACTCCCAGGCCAGACTTACCCTGATGAAGATGAGGGTGCTGGAGTCCCCCACTCGGTACTTCCCCTCAGATACCTTGACCATGGAGAACTGCACTGGGCATGTGCAGTGGCTCACGAGGTTCTGCACCTGCAGGAAGTGGGCAGAGGGCTCAGCCTTCCCCTCTGTCTGGGCACCCAAGGTTCCCCCAGTGCTGGGTCAAGCTAAATGGAGGCCTACCTGCCTCCAGAGCCACCCCTGAGCTCGCTGCTGAGGTCAGGGACGGGGGCTGAGAAGCAAGTAGAAAGCCGAGAAGACTTTAAATGAGCAGGTGAGAACAAACTGCGGCCCGATGCCTTCGTGGGTCAGCTGCCAGAGCCGTGGAGTAGAATGGCTAAGCAGGTGGGCTATGGAGGCTGACGGGCTCGAGTCAGAGTCCTGTGCCCCCACACACAGGCCTTTAGTTAAAGAGGCCTCCCTGAGCTCCATTTTCTCGGGTAGTAGAAATGGGGTTAAGCACGGTAAGAGCGAATGCCTATGAAGCGCCCCCTCTCGGCAGACGCGCTCCAGTGCACTTCACATTCACTGGTTGACTTAATCTAGCAGTCCAGGAGACCGGTGCTGCTACTGTCCTGACACGGCAGGGACAGAAGCACAGAAGGAACCCAGTCATAGAGACGTTAAATAATTTGCTCAAGGTCACCCAGTGGCGAAGCAGTGGCGCTAAGCCTTGAGCCAAGGTGCCAGGGAGGATCGAGCGTCCCTCTGGGGGTTCAGTGGCAGAGGTGTGCGGTGCCTTGTTGGTAACGACGATAATTAGAGGCATAGCCATTACGACCTGTGGTTAGGGTTGGGGCTCAGAGTGAAGCGTGAGCCACTCAAAGCCACACGGTAGGGACTGAGGCTCAAGCAGGGGTGGCTCAGAGGGGGCTGGGGTGGAATGGGGGAGAGGAGGGCAGGGCTAAGGGTCTTGGGCCTAAGGGTGCATGCTGTGCCTCACCATCTGGTCCAGGTTTTGGAAGTGGCAGGGCCGGCGAATGGGGGGCGCGGGCCGCGGGGGGTCTGGCGGGGGCAGGGCCAGGTCCTGCCGCAACTCCTCCTCGATCTCCTCCTCCAGCTGCACCAGGGTGGGCGCCGCCACGCCGAAGCGCCAGGCGCGGCGGCCCAGCTCCAGCAAGCACAGCACCACGTTCTTCACGTTCTTGCGCAGCACCAAGTCCTCGGTCTCGAACATCAGCACCTCTGACATGGGGCCGGGGAGAGGGGTGTAGGCGGCCTGAGTCCCCTGCTGACCTCCCGGGGAGCCCTGGGGGCTGTCCTGAGACCGGGTAGGAGACAAGATTCAGGTCTCAGGATCTCCTGGTCCAGGAAGCCCCCGGGACGGATCTGGCAGGGCTTGCTCAGGGGCTGGGGGCAGAGAAGACACCCGTCTCTCTCGAGAGGCCACACAGCAAAGCAGAGGAACCGTGGGCCTGGCTGCGGACGGGGAGAGAAGGGTGAGGGGCGCACCACCTGCCCTCCTCCCACCTGGAGGCTGGAACAGGAAGCAAAGCGCTCTGCTTCCCACCGAGGCCTTTCGGCGTCCACCAGGCTCCTCGACTCCCTCGCACCCAGGAAGAACCAGGCAGGAATGACTACAGGCTCTGGATCCCCTCCCACCGGCCAGCTGTGTGACTTGGGCCTCAGTTTCCTCTTCTCTAAATGGGAATGTAGTCTTTTTCATGGAATCATTGTCAGATTTGATAAGCTAATAATTGTTAGTATTTTCAGATAATGTCTGGTACAGCAAAATTGCTCCATAAAACACCAGCTTTTTTTCTTTTCTTTTCTCTTTCTTTCTTTCTTTTTTTTTTTATACTAGGGATTGATTGAATCTAGGGCCTTCACAGTGAGCTATATCTCTAGCCCTTATTCATTCATTTATTTTTATTTTGTTTTTTAGTGACAAGGTCTCACTTTGTAGTGCAGGCTGCCCTTGAGCTCATTATAGCCCAGGCTGGCCTTGAAGTCACAGGGATTCTCCCGCCTCAGCCTCCCGACTATTACAGGTGTACACCATTATGCCTGGCTCCTATTTATTTATTTTTAAATTTTGAGACAGGGTCTCACTAAATTGGCCAGGCTGGGCTTGAACTTTCAATGCTCCTCCCTCAGCCTCCCTGAGTACTGGGATTACAGCCATGCACCACATACCTGGCTAAAACACCAGCGCCTCCCTGGCACACACTAAGCACAAGTTCTACCACTGAACTGCACTCTCAGCCCAAACCTTCCAACCCAGCCCCTCGCTGCCACCAGCCAGTAGCCCAACCCTGCTTTATCACTCCCTTCATTCATCACCTTTGGCCTGGAGGAGGGTACAACTTCCAACCTCATCCCACTCCTGAGCTCAAGGCCAATGAGACGAGGGATCCTGACAGGTCACTCCCCTGAGTCCTACAAGCCCTGGCATGTTTGTGCCCTGCCTTAATGTCATTGTTCCTCCTACCTCCTCCCGAGTCTCACCCCACACTAGCCCCGAGTACTCACTGCCCCCAGCTTCTCCCAGTCATCAAACACAGGGCCTTTCCTGTGTCTTTGCTGCTGCTCTCCACCTGCCTAGAATTCTCCTTACCCCAAAATGCCTCAAGATTTAGCCCCAGTGGCCTTCCTTGGCTTCCATTTCTCCATCATCATGTTGCTGTTTCCTCCTCTGGCTCCCCAGCACATGCACCTAGACTTTGAGAGCTTCTTATCCTGGGCTGTAATTTACATCTCTACTCATCTGTCTTGCTAGACCATGCATGCCTTGGGCACTGGGTCTTGGTTCTTAGTAACTGGCACGGTGTTCAACATAGAAGAGGTACTTCATATGTTTGTTGAATGAACCATCAACAAACATTTATCAATCATCAACACGTATTCAGTGAGGATTTGTATGAGATAGGGAAACTGAGGCATGAAAAGAGATGAACTGGCCCAAAACCAAATCTGGAAGAAGCACCTAAGTTCTTGACCCCCAGATCTACCCTGAACGTCAGAAAAGGGATGGGTGCCCCAGAAGCTAAGAGTCTGGGCTGGGTGTGGTGGCACGCGCCTATAATCGCAGCACTTGGGAGGCTAAGGCAGGAGGATCACTGAGAGTTCAAGACCAGCCTAGGCTCCATAGTAAGTTCAAGGCCAGCCTGAACTGCATACTGAAACTCTGTCCCAAAAAGAAAAAGATAAGGGTCTGGGATAGGGTGGTTACCTTGGATGCCCATCTCCTTTCGACACCACTGGATGAAGTTGGAGACATTGTCCCTGGCCTGGAAGGTACCTGGCTGGGCAGCCCCATTACAGGAAACCCTGGTCTGAGGCACAGGAATCCTTTGGGCTTGGGCAGGCGCCTCTGCCAGGAAGGCCAGAGCCGCTTCGGTGACCATGTTGGCATGTTGGCACAGCACCAGGCCCGTTTCCAGCACCTGCAGGAAGTTGGCTGTGTCAATGTCCAGCCCATAGAGATCCCGAAGCCACTCGGCCAGGTCTTCCTTCATGGCCTCCAGGTACTGCTCGCTGGACTTGAAGGGACGGATGCTGCGCACCGGAGGCCCTAGGGCCCCACGTCTCTTCCTGTGTCCTCGGAGCTGGGACATGGCTGGACTTCAGCAGGGAAGGAGGTGGGTGCCTGTTCTCTCCCACTCCTGCTTCTTTACTCCTGTTCCTTGAGTCTTGGCCCAGTCCTCTCTGATTTGGAGCTTTCTTGTCTACTCTAGAAGAGCCCAGGACTTCTGGCTCTGCTGCTGCTTGCTACGGGGTTCAGCCTCCAGGCCAGGTCAGGCCCCTTCCCCGCCCCCCCCACATTCCTCAGTCCCTGCCAGAACTGTCCTTGTTTGGTGGCCCTGTGGCAACCTCACATTCCCGCCGCCCAGCCTACTTAGAGTTCAGCACCTCCCAGCCAAGGTGGAGCCGAGGACACTCCTTTCACCCTCAGGGCTGGACAGATCAAACGCTGCTCCCACCCACTGCCACCACCAGCCAGGCTGCCTGGCATGGCTGCAGCCTCCCTATCCTGCTTTCCTCTCCTCTCCTTGGAGACAGCAGCTGCTACAAACACTCCTTGTTAACCCTTCCAACAGGCGCACACTGCCCTGCCCAACTGGCTCTGGAGGGAGGAAGCACAGAGAGGCTTGGCTGGCTTCTCTCACCAGCTGACCCCTGCCGGGGGTCTAGGGGAGTGGGAGGAGGGCAGGGACAGGGGCAGGGGTTGCTGTGCCCTAGGAGCTTAGAGTCCAAAGACAGGAGTTTTGCCCTAAATCCCCGTGTGAGTGGCAAAGACTCCCAAGCCTCTCTGAGCCTTACTTTCTCAGCTGTGAAAGGGAAGTGATAATGTCTGCCTGCCTGGTGTTGTGAGGAATAAAGGAATAGTGTATGGGGAAGTGTCAGGCTGTCAGAACACAGAAGCACAGGTCTGGGTGGGTGCTAGTCTCAATGATTCTCCCGTGGCAGCCCTGTCTATGCAGCCTTGTCTGTGCACCTATGCACCTTGTCTCTGGAGAACCCGCCCCTCCCCTGCTCTGGCCATGTGATTCTTCTAAACAGGCTGCCCATCATGGTACCTCACCCCTTAGGCCACAGCAATGCATTTGTTCAAAATTTCTTGAGTACCTAATATGTGCTAGGCACCAGTGTAGCCCTGAGGATATAGATACACAAAAAGACCAGGTTCCTGTCCTCATGGAAGCTACTTGCAGTTACTGGATAATGGCTGCTAGATAAACCAATACTTCCATAGTAAGTCAGATGGTGATAAGTACCAGGGAGAAAAGTAAAGATGTCAAGGAGCTGAAGGTGTGTATGCGGCATTTTGCAAAAGGAGACCAGGGCAGGCCTTCTAAGAAGGTGCTATCTGAGCAGAGACCAGAGAGAGGTGAGGAAATGAGCCCTGCAGCCCTCTGGAGAAAGAGCACTCAGGCAGAAGGAACAGCTGGTGCAAAAACTCTGAGGCAGGAGGATACTGGGCACAGACTAAAAATAGCAAAGAGGAAGGATATGAGGCCAAGAAGAAATGGGGCGCCAGGTCATGCAGAGCCTTGTTAAAGACTCCAGAGACTTTGACTTCTTCTCCATGTGAAACGAGTTTTGGGTAGAGGACGAATGCGTTCTAACTCAGGCTGCTGCATGGAGAAGGGACACAGGACCAAGAACAGTGGAACTGGAAAACATGCAGGCTACCGTTCTCATCCAAGGAGGAGCAATAGTGGTTTAGACCGAGTGGTGCTGTTGGAGGTGACAAGTGGTCACATTCCATGTAACTCCTGAACAGTCCATAGGATTGACTCAAAATGGGTTCTCAACCTTGGTGTGGTTGAAACTCAAGGCCAAATAATTCTGCATTGACAAAATATTCGGGCATTGCCAAATATCCCCTGGGGGGGCGCCTCTCCCTGTGCTACCAGTCTAAGAGGTGACTGTGAGACTCCAGCTGCCCAGGTAGAGCCTTTCCCTGGGCCTTTTGAACTGAAGCTAGAAGGGCAGGTTCTTCTTCTTTTTTTTTTCTGTCTTTTCGAGACAGGGTTTCACTATGCAGTTCAGGCTGGGCTATAAACTCACTTTATAGCCCAGGCTGGACTCAAACTCACAACAATTCTCCTGCCTCAGCCTCCCATGTGCTGGGATTACAGGTGTGCACCACCATGCCCAGCCAAAGGGCAGGTTCTTTTTTCCCAGTCTGATGGTTAAGATTTTAAGGACACAGCTCAGGAGCCATGCTCCCAGCACATAGAGAAAGCCCTTCTGCTGTGGGCAGGTATGAAGTGGCATACCAGGAACACAGGGTTGGAGGGAGAGAGGAATTGAGGGCCTGGAACACCTGGTTCTGCTGTCTGCAGGCCAGACACGTGCCTGCCTCTGGTAGTCAGGCCCAGGTGACAGTGCTATGTATAACAAAAAAACCACCTAACACAGTGGCTCACACAGAGGAGAGATTAAGCTCTCTCAGAGCTAGGCAGAGAGGAAAGAAGGGAATGTCCAGGGCCATTGACAACCTCACTGAAACTCTAAGTCAGTGGTTTTGGTGGTATATGCTGTAATCCCAGGACTCTAGGAGTCTGAGGCAGGAGGATCTCAAGTTTGAGCCAAACCTGGGCAATTTAGCAAGACCCTGTCTCAAAAAGGGAGAGTGGGGCTGGGGATATAGTTCAGTGCAAGGTCCCTAGGTTCAATCCCCATACCTGTAGGGGGAACAACAGCAAATAAAGAAAGACAAAGGACAAATTTCAAGGTACAAGGGGCCTGGGAGGAACCTGCCTCTAGTGGACTGGCTCAACAATCTCCATGATTGACCCATTTTTATTAGCAAGCGAGAAGCACAGAGAAGGAGGTAGTGAGTGTACTTTTCCTGGAACAGTGACCTCAGTAGATGGGGAACAATTTAATGGAGAACAAGTCCTTCTCCATATCAATGTGCCTACATTCCTTAGATTGTCCTCAGGAGATACTATCTTGCCTTAGGAATCCTGCAGTCAGGAGCTTTCTCTGCACAGCCAGGAAGTATGCAGCCTTCCGCATACTTCTCTGTTCCTAAAACAACTCACACAGGCCTTGGAACCATGGGACCCCAGTCACGTAGCCTGGTCCCCAGCATAGTAAAATATTATTTCATATCCCCTGTAGCCCTCTACCTTAAGACTTATTAAGTAAATGAATACATTTTATAAAGTTCAGTCATTCTTATTTGGGAATTCTAATATTTGAGCAGCAAAGTACATTCTAATTGACATATGCTTAAAGTTCAAGAAGCCCCATTCCCTGCCTCTGTATAAATGTAAGCTCAGATACCTGTGGGGGGAACAATGGGGAATAAAGAAAGACAAAAGACAAATTTCAAGGTACAAGGGAACCAGGAGGAACCTGCCTCTAGTGGACTGGCTCAACAATCTCCATGGTGACCCACTTTTATTAGCACGTGAGAAGCACGGGAGGAGGTAGTGTATAGATATTCCCATTAGAGTAGTACTTGTGTACTAACTTCATGGCTACTTTTTCTTTTAGGTTATCTTTATCGCTCAACTAAAACAAATATTGCATCTGTGTTGTGCCCACTAGAAGTAATGAACTATTTACACTATAACTATAAAAATTACAGATTACTATGACAAAAGTGTACTTTTTTTTTTTTTTTTTTGCCTCATCTTGGTCTCTAGGTATGATTTCTGTGAATGGCAGAGAATTACACTTGAGCTTGCCAATAAAGATAGCTCATTCTCTTTTGATGTTAAAGTATTTCTTTTGGGTAGAGGCCCAGTCCATAAATTTGCGCTCATTATCTGTGCATTTTGTGCCCTCTCCAGGGGTCTCCAAGGTGGCCTCTGGGTGCAGGAGGGATGTGTATGTTTTTAGTGCTGCTGGCTCTGTTTTCACCAACAACTGCCCTGTGAGATTACTCCTCTGTAAGATCAATTTTTAATATGCTTTTATGCTGGCATTGTTTTTATGACAATCCAAGTTTTGGTGAAAGTCCCATGAAACCCACAATGACCCTGAGAAGAGGGAGCACACGCCCTAAAGATGGCAAAGGGTTGCTGGGCAGGTTGGAGTTGGGGACACCTTGTGGTGTCTTGATGGGATGCACCCTAAAAGTGACAGCATGGCTCATTGGCTCAGATGTACCTGCCAGGGGCATGACATCTTAGGGAAAGACTTGAGGAGCTTGCTTATGGTGCCCATGACCAGGAATAGCCCTCAACAGTGACCTCCTAATTGATTTGTTCCTGTGAAATGGTTTTTGCTAAAGGTCAGATAGCTTTTAAATTTGTATGGTACAGCTGGGATCTGAACCCAATCTGTTAGGGGCCAAAGCCACCATCTACTCCCTTTTGATGCCCACCCCAGGGGAAGGTAGGGCCCCTGGGTTTTGAATTTTTCAAGAGACTCTGGGAAGGGCAATCATTCCTGGGTGGGGAGCCTACAGGCAGGCAAAGCTCTGGCTCCGCCCCCTGTGAGCCAACAAAGGCCCTAGAGACAGATCAAGTTCTATGGGTTCTGGGCACCCCCCCACACACACACATCCCAGTCCCTGATCAGGGAAAGTGGGAAGAATGGATAAGCACGGTGAGTGGGTTCAGAGGGTGGAGGCAGGGTGGGCAGAGGACAGGACCTCTTGACTCTAGATCAGACCAACCTGCCCATCACTATGGCAACCCCAGAGGAGAAGCTGAGCCTTTTCTCAATTACCTATTCATGTAGCTACAAGCCATCTCCTTTCTTGACATCTGTTGCTTTATTTCTACCTGCTCCTGTTTAGACCTTTGTCTTCTTCAGCCTGCACCACTGTAACAACTCTGAAGTAGGTTTTCCACCATCCTGTCAGAGGGAACGTCCGGAGACACAGCTTAGAGCAGTTCTGTCTGTCAGAACCTTCAGTGGCTCCTACTGCTGGGAGACAAACTGCATTCCGACTCCCAATCCTCCTTTTTCAACCCCATTTCCTATAACCGCTCCACCGGAAAAGTCCCCAGCACCTGCCTCTGGCCATGTGCCTTTCCCACCCACAAAGTTCCTTAATCTGTTTTCCTAAATAAAAGCATGATGGACCCTCTGACTCTCCACCGTTAGCAGTGCCAAGGACTGGCAGAATGCTCAAAAGTACTTGTCTTTTAAGAGTTCAAACGCTGTGGATCACTATCAGAGGCCCCTCTGTGACCCACCCTGTCACCCCCCAGAGAGGGTTGTAGAGATTAAGAGGCAAGATGGATGAAGAGAGTTGGGTCCAGTGACTACATGGTGCCCAGTACGCACGGACTAGAACACCAATTTATAATCATTTTCCTTTTCTCCCAGCCTCCTCCCCACCCCGGCGGCTGGGGATTGAATTCTGAGTCTTCACACACCGCCAAGCTTTCTCTTTTTTTTAAATTCTGGTAGAGGGTCTCACTAAGTGGCTAAACGCTAGGCTAGGTTCAAACTCTGGGTATTCCTACCTCAGCCTCCCAGAGTGCTGGGATTATAAACCTGCGCCACTACACCCAGTTTGCTACCACCTTTTTGTTTGATTTGTTTGTTGAGACAGAGTCTTGCTATGTAGTTCAGGCTGCCCTTGCACTCCTTGCGAATCTCCGGCCTCCACCTCCTGAGTGCTGGGATTACAGCCCTGCACCGCCATGTCCAGCTCACTGCCAGCCTCTTAAACAGGATGGACGGGGATCTACAGAAATGTCTGTTGACTGTTCCAGGGCAAACCTCTAGAGTCATGTTTTCCCTGGCCACCTCCCCCTTTTTATTATAAATTTAGTTCTCCAGATCTGGTAGGAGCTGGCGCAGGTGTGCTGACTGACACATCCTAGAGGAAGCCAGTTTGGTTTCCATGTTAGGCCTGGAACTTGTGGCCTGCTTGGTTGAAAAGACACAAGGTCTGTGCACCAGCAGGAGGGGCAGTGGTAGCTGAAATGCACTGGCAATTGGGTCAAGCCTGGAAGAAAGAAGAGGAACTTTTCCTAGTTAATCAGCTCATGCAGTGCCCTTTTCCTGCTCAGTCTGCCCATAAAGGTGACTTTTCTAATCACTGAAAGCCCCTGGATGCCCATCTGCCTACCCACTCTGCCGCCACTGATGCTGGGCAAGATCCACCCTGAGGAAGGACATTTTAGAAAACAAAATATACACAGCCACTATTAAAATGACTATCAGTGTTTATTAATAGCCTATCTGGACATCAGACACGCCCCGCCCCATCGAGATTGGCAATCTCCCGTTTGTTGATTGTCTGCCCCACATCAAGCCGGGGGTGGGGGTGGGGGTGGGGCTGGGCTGAGCGCCGGACACTGGAGGTAAGAACTACTTCTCACTCTACAAATGAGAAACAGAGCTTGATTTAGAAGCGAGGAGACTCGTCCAAATCGTTCACTAGGAAGGAAGTATAACAGCCTGGGAAACTGGGCGCCCGGGAACCGTGCATGCTCTGTACCCTCTGGCGGAGTCTAGCTGGACTGGGGCATCTCGCACACACTGTGGTCCTGCAGTCACCTGCAGCAGGCAGAGTCCCCAGGTCCCCGGAGAGCACTCTGACGCCCTCCCCGCCCGCAGGCGCGAAGACTCCCTTGTGGAAGAAGGAACTGGAGGAGCCCCGGGCCAGGGAGGCGGAGCAGGAGCGAGTGGAAGAGGGGTCGGAGGAGGACGACGACGAGAACGAGGACGAGGAGCGGCGGACCTCCGAGAGCGCGGCCGGGGTCGAGGAAGCGCCCCGCGCGGCTGACGAGGACGACGGCCGGGAGCGGGGCTCGGTGTCCTACTGCCCGTTGCGCCAGGAGTCGAGCACCCAGGAGGTGGCGCTGCTGCGACGCGCGGATCCCGGCTTCTGGGGCTGGTTCAGCCCCTTAGCGCTGCTCAGCCGACTGGTGGCCCCCGCCGACAGGTGAGGCAAGCGCCGGGCGCGGGGTACCGGGTGCCGAGCCCCAGAACGAGGGTCGCCGCAGCACTGAGCGCCCGGGTCCCCGCCCATAGGAACCGCAGCCTCCCCGAGGAGCGGTGCGTGCTGGAGACGCGGCGTCTGCGGCCAAGCCGCGGAGGCTGTGCGCGCTGCGAAGTCCTCTTTTGCAAGAAATGCAGCACCCTGCACAGCCACCCGGCCTACGTGGCACACTGTGTTCTGGAGCACCCGGATCTGGGTAGCGCGAAAGCCGCCGGGGGCTCTGAGCGCCCCGACTCCCAGCCTTTGTGTCTTCCATCCTCATCTGACCCCCAACTCCCCTGACGCGGAGCCCTCTCGGGTACATTGCACAGAACTGCCCCCTCTCCCAGCTGCTATCCCGAGCGCCCCCATCAGGCGAGAAGCCCCCTGTTGGTGCGGGGTTCCCACCTGTCATCTACCGGGCTTCAGCCATGCAGAGCCCGGGATAACCGGGCGCGCGCGACACCGGCAGCACCCAGCACCTATCTACAGCCCACCGGTCCCTTGTCTCCGGCGCAGCCTTACGCGTATCTCGAAGATAGGCAGAGACATCGCTTTAGGGAAATAACCTCAGGGTTCCCTCATCCCACTGAGCAAGTGCCCACTCCCCTCGGGGCATTCAATAAAGCCTCTCATCAAAGTGTCGGTGCCTTGAGGTGAGGTAAGGTGGCTGCAGGTGGGAGTGATAAAGACTGGCCGCTCCTTCTCCCCTGGGCTCAAGCCAGAGAGAAAAGGGCGGGCAGGGAGCCTCTTCCCTCGCCTCCCCAGGACAGGGCAGCACAAAGCACTTGCTCCAAGAAAGCACGGAGAAGGCCAGGCAACGCCAGGCCAGCAACGTCCCTGGGGGACCGCGGCAGGGGTGGAACCCTGCCAGACCGGATTCCCCTCCCTGGAAGCAGCCAGCTGAGTGCCTAGGAGGCACTGGCAGGTGTGTGTTGGGGGAGGGCAGGGAGAGCTGAGGCACAAGACGGAGGCTGGGGAGCTGATTCCTTCTCCAGGAATCCCAGCTATTACTTGGCCAGACAGCGGGAGTTTCGGGAATGCTGCGTGTGTGGTCTGCAGAATGGGGCTATTGTAAGCACCAGGCATCCCCCCAACCTGCTAGGCCTTGTGGAGGCTGCTATAGCAGTGCAGGCCCCCAGGGGTCTGCGGTGCTGGACTCTCCATCTGGCATGGGAGGGGGAGTGAAGGGGGTGAGGACATTTTGCTTTTTAGAGAGAGGCAGGCCTCCTCTCCCATCACAACTACACACAGCTGGCCAGCCCTGGCTTGGATGGAAGAGCATGATCCCTGCCTCTCCCATGTCCATGCCCACCTGCTCTCACCAGAAAGGATGGAGAACAGGTACAAAAATGCTGCTTGCTGCTTCCGGGTCCACCAGCTGGGGGCGCCTCTTCATTCTGTCCCAGACAAAAAGCCAGATCCTAGGAAGTCTGCATCAGTCTCCCTCCTGCTCTGCATCGTGGTCCCCTAAAGGGTCTCCGATGTTGGAGACAACTTGTGCCTTCACCCCTAAACAAGCTTCCTGAGGGTGAGGGCTCTGATTATATAGGACACAATTTTCTAAGAACCGAGCCAGGAGGCCCTAAGAGAAGGGGACTGTCTTGCAAAATAGTCTCCAAGCTTTCCACTCAGTTTTGCATTCTCCCAGGTTGGACCCCAGCACCATCAAACTCACCAACAGAACAGCATTTTTAGCAGAAGAAACAAAATCCCCAAGGCTTGGGAAGGAAAGAGGTCCTTGGGGGAAAGGGCTGAGGATCTGGGACCCTTTGTTGCTTTTCCTTAGATTGATCCACACCCATGTCCATGTAGTGGGAAAAGCACAAAGACAATGCCGCCTTCTCTGGGAAACAAGTGCAGATGCTTACAAGTTTCCTGGTGGCAATTTTGCTGCCTGCTCTTCTGCAGTGAGGCTCAGAGGCTTCCAAGACAGGCTCTGCCCCTGGCGCAGGAGAGGTGAGTTGGCCTGAGAGCACCAACATTCATTAGGTGTGGTGTGGGGGGGTGTCTTCAGAACAGGGCACCTCCTGAATTGGCAAGCCAGCAGCCCATCCAGGGCAGCTCAGTGGCCCAGCGCCCCGAGGTGGTCACTCGCAGTTTGGCTTGGTCGAGGTGCCAGTAGTGGTCATCTCTGAAGAAGATGATGGAGCCATCAGGTCTTGGCAGGGCACCACTGACCTCCTCAGGAACACTGTCCCAGTCCCGCAGGAAGCGGGGGTAGTAGGGCTCCACTTGCAACCCCCCACGAGCCAGCATATAGTATCGGGCACCCTTGAAGAGGATCAGGCGGTGTAGAGGAGGGAAGAAGAGGGCTGCATCTGGGTGGCGGGGCAGACCCCCTGCCCGGCACAGCTGGGAGGAACCCCACACTGACTTGGCACCCTGGAACCTCCAGCATCGACTCCCTGCCGGGCATCAAGAGAGCCAGGGTGAGCTGGAGGCTTGCACCCATTGGTCCTCCACCCACCTTTGCCCCCCATCCACCCCTACACCCTCTCAAGTTGGAGCCCAATGTTGTTAGTACTGGGGACAAAGTGGATTCTACTAAATTACTGTAGTTACAGGAGAGGGACTGTTATAGCCTAGACCTCCAGCAGGAGTCAGCAGAGGGCACATGGCCCTCAGTGAACCTAACCATCCCAGGCTGAGGTACTGGGTGGGGAGTGGAGGCCTCCTTGGGTGAGGAATGGAAAGTTAAGAAGGCCTGAAACTTCCTTCACTACCATTACTATTACTAATTTTATGAAGGCAGGGATTTTTGGTTTATTCACTGCTATATGCCCAACACTGATGTCAAATGTATAGAAGCCACTCCATACTGGTTGAATGAAGAAATGAATACTAGTAACCTATCCAGTGTAGATGTAGGTGTAATCTAGTAATATACTGTACACACATCTGTCATTCTTCTTTTTTTTTTTTTTTTTTTTTTTTTGGTGGTACTAGGCAGGGCCTTTACAGTGAGCTATACCCCCAGCCCATTTTTATTTTTTATTTTTGAAACAGGGTCTCACTATGTCACTAAGTTGCCCAGGCCGGGCTCCAACTTGTGATCCTCCTGCCTCTGTCTCCCAGAGTGCTGGGATCACAGAAGTGGGCCACCATCCCCAGCTAGTTATGTATTATCTTTTATCTTCCTTCCACACACACACACAAAAACAAAACAAAACAAAACAAAACAAAACAAAAAAAAACTGAGGTATTATTTTCCTTATCTAAGCAATGCAAGCTCCAAAAGTTAAGTGATGCCTCTACCTCACACAGCCAGAATCCGTGGAAGACACTACTCTTCCTGCTGAACTGCAGATGGAATGCTCTTCTCTGAAACGCCCCCCAGAACCACCTTGGCACTTGCTGCTCCCCATTCCATCACTGACAAGAGTCTCCTGACAGAGTCTTGCCTGCGTCACAGATTCAATTTGGAGCAGAGACCCCATCAGGGACACACTGTGAGATTCTTTTGACCTTGGGCAGGACTCTTCCCCTATCCAGGCCACAATTTTCTCAGTTGCCCAGGGCTGGTACCTTTGAAGAAGTAGAAGTCTCCATCGTCCAGTGTCACTGCAGCAGCCTCAATATTGGGGGGCAGCCCTGGCCACCTTTCCTGCAGTAGGCAGGGCTCTGAGACATTGCCGTCAGGGGCCACCTCCCAGAAGTGGCTCCCTTTAAAGATGTACAGTCGCTGTTGCTCATCTGCGTAGATACAAGAGAAACTTGAGGAATGACTGTCGGCCTCCTGCCCTCTTTCCAGAAAGGTGCTGTCCTAGAACCCAGCTTCCCGAACCAACAGGCAGAGGTGTGGTGGGCACAGGTGGGGCAGGTGGGAAGCAGGCAGGAGGAAGTAGCACCACCAGGCTTGGTGTGAGTTTGCTATCCTGCAGAATGCATGTGGTATGGGCATTCCTGATTCTATAATCCCTCCTTCCACCTGTACTCCAGCTCTGGGGACCTCTGGAGATGTGGTAGCAGGGAGACGGGGGAGAAGAGAAGAAAGAAGCCAGGCACAGGTGGGTCCATCTTACCTACAGTGATGGCATCGAAGGTAGAATGGCAGTATTTAGGATCCTGGGTTTCAGGGCGCCTGCCTTGGGAGTTGTGTGGGTTCCAGGCCTCAAAGTCAGTGAACAGCTTTCCTGGGAGCTGGGTACCCACTGAGCCCCCCAGGGGCTTTCCTTTAAGGGCAAAGACAGAAGAGGGAAAGAACAGACATGGGATGGGATATGTTGAAGGCTCAAGACCTCCCCTTGGTTCCTTTCATGATCACCTCATGCAAGACACAGGGAAGGAGAGTGAGGGGTGGGTAAGAGCTGCTCCAGGTGTTGGTGTTTTCTAAGACTGCAAATCTTCTCTCTTACCCAATACCCTGGGAAGGAAGGAGCTACTGAGATACAGTTGGAAGGAGGGACCAAACAAGGGTTTGGAGCTAAGAAGGACAGGGCCCTTTTCCCCAAGTCCTGGGCAATAGGGACATGAGGGCAGGTTCAGGGCCCCAGGCTGTGATAACTACAATCATGATTGCACCACTATCCTTAAGAGAGGAGTGAGGCAGAGTCCAAGTTTAAAATTTGGCACTAGCTCCTGAATCCTGGTTTGCAACTTCCTAGCTGTGTGACTTCAGGCAAGTTACCTAATCTCTTGTAACCCCATTCCCTTGGTCTGTGGACAAAAGATAACTTACCCCATGGACATATTGTATTTTAAATACTTGGCCTGTGAGAGATACCCCTGAGATGGCAGCTATCACTGTTACATTGTGTAGGTTTTCCAGCCTACAAAGCATGTTCGGGCCCTTTTCACAGAACGTAAAGCCGAGGTTTCTCAGAGGGGAAATGCTTTGCTCAGGAGCATCTGCTAATCAGGGATGGAAGGTGATTTGAACCCAGGCGCTGTCCCGGGCATCTGAGGGAGACCGTGGAGTGGAGGCAAGTCCCCAGGCAGCAGCGCTGGTCGACGACTGGTCCCGCCTGCACTGCGGGAAGCACCTTGTCCGTGTCCACCTCCTAAGGCCCAGATGTGGGGACACAGGCATCTGCATTGTGTTGAGTGAAAGGCAAGCAGAGAGCAAGTGGGGCTCTGGGCAGGGATGAGGGCTTTGGGGTCTTGGACGGGGTGTGGCAGGCAGACTGGGTTGGGTCTAGGTAACCCACAGGGATGTGATATGACAGCTGCTGCCATGGCCCAGGGTTGGGCAGGAATTGGGGAATTGGCTGGGACTGAAGAAAAGATCGGGGCCACGGTGGGGGGTGGGGGTGGGGCAGCACATGAGCTTGAGGATTTTCAGCTTTAGGATTGGCAAGGGAGGCCAGGTGACGGGGAAGTCAGAGGACAGGAGTTTAGGATGGGATCCTACTTGAGTAGTGTCCAAGCCCTGGAGGCCCAAGGGACAGGGATTATAGAACAGCGGCAAGGCTCGGGGGCTCACCATACAGGTTCTGCACGGCCAGCACGTCGTCCCAGCTGAGCAGTGCGTCGCGGCCCAGCCTCTTGTAGTAGGGCGCCATGAGCGCGCGTGGTGCGGGCGAGTGCGCGAGGCCGAGCGTGTGGCCGATCTCGTGCGCCAAGACCACGAAGAGGTTGCGCCCGCGGCGGCGGCTCAGGGACCAGCGCTCATCTAGGTCGAAGTGCGCCTCGCCCCGGCGGGGCAGAAAGGCGTGTGCTAAGGCGCCCCCTGCAGGCGGTGTGAAAGATCAGAGCGTGAATCGGCTGAGAACCCCTCGCGTACCCCCGCGCCCAGGGAAATGCTGCTGGCTGGTTGGGTGACTGCTTTCTACTGCATAATTTCTCTGCTAGTCAAGTCTGGGAGAAACAGAAGTGTGGAGAGGTGAGATGATTAAGTTATAAGGCATGGACTCCTAATAGCATGGTGTAGAAGTGTGGGGCAGAACTGCCTGGGCTCCAATACTAGTTTTATTGTACTAGCGTTGTGACTTTGAGCAGGCAGCTTAACCTGTGTCTTAGCTTCCTCATCGGAAAATGGGCATGGTGATAAAAAACTATGTAACAGTGTTTTTGTTTTTGTTTTTGAGACAGGGTCTCACTATGTAGTTCAGGCTGGCCTTGAACTTACTATGTAGCCCAGGCTGGCCTCGAACTCACGGTGGTCCTCCTGCCTCAGCCTCCTGAGTGCTGGGATTACAGGCGTGCGCCACCACGCCTGGCTCTTGTTTTTGTTTTGTTGAGACAAAGTCTTGCTATGTAGCATAGGCTGGACTCAAACTCACAATCCTCCTGTCTCGGCCTCTGAGTGCTGGGATACTGGCTAGTGCCACCATGCCTGATATTTTCAAAGAGATCTGGAAGAGATAGTGGTTATCCTTAGAAGAGGCATGTAGGCCTTCTGTGCTATATCTTGGTCTGGGTTCTGGGTGTGGGAAAGCTCACCAGTCTGTACACTGAGATGTGTACACGTATTTTCTAAGTATACCTATTCCCTCCCTCAGCCAGGGCTCCTCTGTGGGCCACAGGAATGAGCAGAGGGAGTTGGGGTGGATCGGTGATTCTCACACTTTCAGTGGGGACCAAATGCAGCTTATTAAATATACAGTTTCAAAAAATAAATAAGTAAATAATTGAGTAAATAAATAAGTAAATAGGCAGTTTCCAAGGCCTCATCCTGCACAGGTCACTTCTGCAGGGGAGCTGACTCTGACACAGGGTCAGCAAACTGTTCTGCCATAGTGTTGGCCTAGAAGCTTGTGGAGGGTCCTTCTGGGTTTGGCTTCTTGGAGCCCAGGCCACCTGGGGTGGACAGAGGTGGGGCGGTTGGCATTAAAGGGAGAACCTGATGGGGGCATGAAGGGCCAGCCAGGTGCTCCCTAGGGCGAGTATACCTTGAACTGTGTCAGTTACTGGTCACTGCATGTGGCGCTCACTGGGAGACAAAAGGGCAGATTTCAGGGAGGAGAAGACCAAACTCAAAAAGACAAAGCATCTTCCCAAGTGAGAGAGCTGCCTGAGGAGCCCAACATGCTGTCTTAGTTACTGGAGTCTGCGTGGGCATAGAAGTAAACCTGTAACGCAGGTGTCATGGGACATGAGCTTCATGTGAGCATGTGTATATGCGCCATCAGTTGCTGGCAAAGCCTGTCCTTCTCCCTGACCCAGCCTGGCGGCAGGCTCTGCTGCAGGTGGGCTTGATGGAAAGCAGGATAGGGGCCGGTGAGATGGCTCAGCGGTTTAAGCGCCTGCCTTGCAAGCGCGAGGGCCCGAGTTTGACTCCCAGAACCCACATACAAAAAAGGGGCCGGTGATATCGCTCAGCGGCACGGGCGCCTGCTGGCGCGCGAGGTCCTGAGGTCGACCCCCCGGTACCCACAAAAAAAAAAAAAAAAAAAAAAAAAGAAAGCAGGATAGTACAAGGGAGGAGGGGGACCAAGTTCCCTGGCCACACAGAGCTTCGGTCCCCACCCTGAAGCTGTCCAATCAGGGCTCTTCCCTCACTGGGAGTGAGGAGATGTGCAAAGAGCCCACGCTGAGGAGGTCCTGAAGGCCAGCAGCAGGCAGAATGGAAGAGAGCAGTTCACACTGCAGCCAGAAGCCTTCTGGTTGGGGTCAAGTGGAACCAACTGCGGCTGTGGGTATGTGAAGCCCCTCTGTGGCTGTTAGGGGTAGAACATCTCTGACTCTGGGGCAGTGACTGTGGTAGTCAGCTGGGGGTAGCAGTGGCACTGGATTTTCTTAAGGTCTGGAGAACAAGGGAAGCACAGGCCTGTCTAGAGTCAGTGGGTGGGTGATGGGGCCTCAGAAGGTTCTCCCAGAATACAGTACCCTTTAGAATTTGCAAAGCACTTTCCAAACAGAACCTCATCTGACTGTCCCTTCAGACATGTGGTATATAATAGGGCAGGGACCACTGTTCATTTTATAGACGAGAACACTGAGGGTTCTTGGGAGGGGGATAGAGCTTGGCCTTGGCAATAGGGAGAGTGGATGCTCCATTGACACCCCCAGATTGCCTCTCCTAGTTGGGCTCCCCTTCTCCCATGTGGAGAGAGCCTTTGTCAGCACCTGGACCGTCGAAGGCATTGCTCAGTCCGTCGTTGTGGTCTCCTTGGAAGAAAGTGAGGCGGATGTCTGCGGGGGCTGTAGCTGGGGCCTCCCAGAACTCCAGTGCTGAGACATTGCTCCACAGCTGGAAGGCAGCCCGGACGGCACCCCGGACTGCAGGCTCGGGCAGGCGCTCAGGCCAATTCTCCAGGCGGTAGGAGAGGTGTTGTTTGTACCACTTGTTGCCTGCCACCCAGAAAGGCCACATCAGTCACACCTGGTCCCCATGGGCCCCGTATGATGCAGGATAGGCCCTCCGTTAGGGAGCTCCTGACCTCATGGGAAAAAAAAACCCCTGCCCTGAGCAGCCCACATTTGACTGGGAGATCCCATCCCTGCTGAGGGAAACCTCAGATCAAGAGGCTTGCCCTTGTCCTGGAGAGTTGCCAGCCTAGTGGCTCGGCCTGGGGATGGAAGAGATGTAGCCTCTGCCCAGGAAAAGTCCCTACCTGAAGGAGTCTGAACCCCTGGTCTGGGGCCTTATTCTTCTCCACAGCCTGCACTGAGCCTGAAAAAAGCTCTGTGCCTCTTGCTGGCAGCAAATCCTAGCCCCTGCATGCAGCGGCAGTGAGGAGAGGCACTGAGGTCACAGTTGTGACTGCCCTCACCACTCTCTCCACCCTCACACCCTCCTGCCACTTCCCAGAGGCTCCGCCCTGCCCTTTCCAGTGCCATGGCCTGCAGCTGGCCAACAACCATAAGACCCGTATTTGAGGTCCTTTCCTGCCCCCTTGCCCTCCTCCTCACTTCCTCGGGGGCTCTGCAGAGCTCTGAGGTGAAAACAAATAAGAACAAAGGGTGTGTTTTGTCACTGTCCCAGGGAAAGTTTTCCATATCTGCTTAGTTAAGAGTTTCTCTCCCTTTGCCCCAAACCTTGGCTCCTCCCTGAGGGCTGGGCCTCTGCCCTCTGCCCCAGCCCCAAGTCCACCACCACCACACCCAGGAGCAGAGTGGCTAGAAGCCCAGCTCTGGAGTTTCACTTGGGCTCTTTCTGAGCCCTCCAAACTCACGAGTTGAGAATGTGACACCAAGAGGAAGACTCGAAGCTTGGAGGCAGGACTTCTGGGCCTGGGGTGGAGTGACCGAGACCCAGGGGAAGGGGCCTGTCCAGAGTCCCAGAATGAGTGAGTAGCTGAGCTGGACCCTGACCCCGGATCCAGTGCTCTTTCCATTGTACCACACAGAGAAGCAGGCACAAACCTGCGCAGACAGCACTCCTTTGGATCAAAGTAGTGACTGCACCAGCTGAGACTCTCCAGACAGCAGGGAGGTCTCAGGGAGCAGAGGAGCTGGGCTCCCCTGCCCGGCCACCCATGGAAGTGGGGGAGGGGCGTGTCCCTTCTACCCCTGAGCCAAGCTCCATTCAAGGCAATGCTGCCTCCCTGGGCCTGTTTGGCCTGGCAGCCACCCAAACCCTGCCTCCCAGCCAGTGACCAACCCTGAGGCAGGGAAGAGAGAGAGTGATTCTGAGAAAGGGAGGGAGAGAGGGAAAGCCGGGGGTCCAGAGGTACAGCTGAGGGTTTATTATATACCAGAAGTACTCTGCTCATTACTATAAAGTCTTCACTGGACACCAACTGGCCAGCACTTGATTCTTTCACACCCTGTGATGGGTGGCTGACTCCCAGGCTCTTCCTCCCCCACCACAAACATGTAATTCTCTAGCAAGTGTGACTTGATTTCCATTCTTGGGCAACTGGTTGGGGGGCTCACTTGATGGACAAGAAAGGGGAAAGGTAGGCAATTCTTTCATTTTAGGTAGTGAGTGAAGATGACTGGTCTCAGGCTGGGTGTGGTGATGCATCCCTGTAATCCCAGCACTCAGGAAGCTGAGGCAGGAGGATTGCTGTGAGTTGGAGGCCAGTCTGGGCTACATAGTGAGTTCAAAGCCAGCCTGAACTGCATAATGAGCCTATCTCAATAAATAAATAAACAAATAAATAAATAAATAAAATAGACAACTGGTCTCAGGATAAAAATCCTCTGCAAAACTGGTATGTGTGTGTGTCTGTGTGTGTGTGTGCACACGGGGGTGTGTGTGTATGTGTATGTGTTTGGGGGAAGGACAGGTTGAACAGGAACAGGAATTGAGAGAAAATGACTGCTTTCCTTGGGAAGAGGGCAGGGTCGGGGGTCACTGGTGCACCTGCCAGGAAGGAAGGAACTGGTGGGGGGGCAGCAGCCCTCTCCCTGTCCTCCAGACTGGTTCTCTTGGAGAACACTAGCTGCTTCAGGCCCCATCCTAGATTCCTGGCTGGGCAAGGCTGGTTTTTATGGCAACTCTCAGGTCCCAGGAGCACCTGGCATTGCACCTCCTACACCCTTGTTCCAAAGTCCTGAAGGGAAGAGGGCAGGAAAAGGAGCTGGGGAGGGGAGGGGAGCTAGAAACTCTGCCTGGGAAGGACCCTAGTTCCTGACTCCCAGCAGGCAACTGATGCTGTAGAAAGAATATGGGTTGGAATCCCAGGATCTCCACTTGCAAACTTACAAAAATTATGGAAGCTTTCCAAGCCTCAGTTTCTCTACCTGCAAAGTGGGATTAATAAGACTTACCTCATGGTAAGATGTGAGGCTTAAATACAATAGCAGAACAAAGCTGCCTGACATGTGGGTGCTCAGTAAATATTTGTCCTCTTCTCTTTCCATTTCCACCCCAGATATACTCCTGTGCCCCCGTATACCCTCCAGATTTGTGAAGAAACAGGGGAGGTTAAATATCCGGCAGAGAGGAGCAGGTACTGGGAATGAAGTTGGCTGACTGAACAAATAAATTTGAATTCAAAAAATATAAATACAGTTTTTTGTCATTCATCTGAAATTCAGATCTAACTGGGCATCCTGTATTTTATCTGGCAACCAAGTGTCACTATCCTCTGTGCAAAAGGGAGGGTCCAAATAGGCTACTGACGAACGCACTCCATTAGATTCCTCCCTGGGACCTGGGGAAGGGAGAAAGAGAGAGCCCGGGGAAGCATCCCCAGACCTCAGGCCCCAAGAGCAGCTGCCCAGACTCTGTGTGGGGCTGCCCTATTTTCCACTGCCTCTCACAACAAACCCTTGAGCTCGGTAATCAGGGACCAACTTTCCTTTGCAACCTTTGAAGCTCTGCATCTCAGATGTAGGAGGATAAAGAAATGGAGCCTCAGTGAGCAAATGATATGGCTGGGGTCACACAGCTGAGACTTGAACCCAGGGCCTCCTGCTCCGGGGACCAAGTTCTCTCTGTTCTACCAGTGCCTCCTGAGCTCAAACCTCTCCTCTCCTACTTCACCCTTCTCCTCTACGTCCCAGAAACACAGTGGGAAGCAGGATATATTGATACCAAGGACATCTTGACCTCATCAAGTCAGAGTCTGGACCCCATCACTGACTCCGTGCTTTACTGTGTGCCTTTGGTCCTGTTACTAATGAAGGTTATTAGTAAAAGTAGTTAACAATTAAAAGTGGCAGGGCCCAAAGTGCTCACAGTAAAATTAATTATAGATGAAAACCTGACTTAAAAAAAAAATTTGCGGGGCCGGTGAGATGGCTCAGCGGCTTAAGCGCCTGCCTGGCAAGCGCGAGGGCCCGAGTTCGACTCCCGGAACCCACATACGAAAAAGGGGCCGGTGATATCGCTCAGCGGCACGGGCGCCTGCTGGCGCGCGAGGTCCTGAGGTCGACCCCCCGGTACCCACAAAAAAAAAAAAAAAATTTGCTAGCAACCTTGAAAACTGCAAAAATTGATCTGAGAAAATAAGACTTAGAGCAATTATAAAGCTAGAATTACACGTGGTACAATTTGTTATTTGTGAAAAATTGATGGAAGAATCAAATCTTCATAGATCTTAGATCTGTCCCATTTTACCCTGTAATATTTTGATTCAGGAGAAAATAAAGATGAAAAGGAGGAGGAGGAGGAAGGCTGTGAGTAGAGCTCAGTGGCAGAGCCTCCAGGCCCTGGGTTAATCCCCAGCACTGCCAAACAAACCAACAAAAAGACAAAAGAAGAAGAAAAAGAAAAAGCTACAAATGGAATAATCACAACAGAGACCGTAATATATAAAATGTGTTATGATGAAATGCTCAGAACAGGCAAAACCTCCGAGACAGAAATAGATTAGTGGTTGCCAGGGGTTGCAGGGAGGGGACATGGGGAATAATCTCTAATGGACATGGGATTCCTTTTGGGAGGAATGAAAACGTTCTGGAATTAGATCGTGGGAATGGTTGCACAATTCTGCAAATACACTAAAAACTACTGGGTCGAAAATTTTAAATGGGTAAATTGCATGGTATGTGCATTCTATCTCAAAAAAGCTGTTAAAATGTTCTATGAACAAAATGAAACCAATTAATGAACCCCATCTTTGTTGAGTAACTGTCATAAAAATAATTGATTCTGATGAAAGTAACTTCAGTAAAATATAAACGAAAAGTGTTGGCAACATTTTAACTGCCCTGCATAGCAAATTGATCCAGGAGTTAAGTGGGCCTGATCTGGAAAATACTTGTACAATGAAAATTCATCAGTGTAAGTATACTTCAACTTAAATGTCTATATTCACGATCATGGTCCTTGAGTCAAGAGGTCCTATTGGCCCACCCTTCCCTTGCCTAGGGAAGAGAGGTTACTGACCAAGCCCAGTCCCAGACTGAGCTGCTTTTCTAGCTGTTGGCCTGAGGATATTGGGGAACCCCAGCCTCTCTGGGTTTCAGCAGTGCTCACCTTGCTTTGCAAAGCGTTTCTTGCGTCTCATTTTGGCTCGGCGTCCAGCAAACAGGGCACTGACACGCTCTGTCCCGGTTGCATGACTGTTGGTGTCTGCGACCCCACAGCGGGGTCGTGTCATCTGATGCAGGGTGGCACGGTCTAGTACACCACTGATGGGCAGTTGAGACACCCACTGGAACTCTCTGCCAGGAGGAACAGAGATAAAGGACCACAAAGGGAGGGATGGTAGTAGCATGAGGACTGTCTTTCTGGGACATGGCCCCCTGTAGCCTTCCAGGAGAGAAAGGAGATAGAGCTTTGCACCCTGTACCCTCAAGTTCTCCACATCCCTCCATCCTACCTGATGGCATTGCTGAATTGAGTGGAGGTGGGAGCTTTGGAGACCTGTTCATGGAGGTATCCATACTTCTCCAGGAATGCCTGGGGGAGAGAGGAACAACAGCCTTTCCTACCATGTGGCATCATTTCCCCTCTCCTGACATCCAAGAGTCCACGGCACATATATATTGCTCAGTCTCACCTCTTATCCCAAGAGGGTCTGTAAACTCTAGCAGAAAGTGTGCTGGAACTAAAGTCGAAAGAACCTGGACTCAATTTCAGGCCACCATTGACTAGCTCAATGATCTCAGACAAGTCATTCAATATTTCTGAAATTTAGCTTTCTTACCATGTTATGGCATTGCTAGAAACCTAGCAAAGCACACTGGAAAGTTTTATGGGCTCTGGAGTCAGACTGGCCTGGGTTTGAATTTCAGCTAGCACATCTCTTCTCTATAATAGTCCTTACTCTGCAGAGGTTTCTTCTGAGGACTGATCACGATAGCACTTTAAAGCACTTGACACAGTGCCTGTCACATCGGAAGGACCATATAGAGTAGCTATTATGTGTGTTGTGTAAACACACCATTCATATCTATCAATTTGCTCCAGAACATCCAAGCTTTCTAGGCAATGCTCAGGTCAGGAGTGGATCGGGCGCTGGCTCTGCCATGCCAGCCTTGAGAATTACTATTTAACTCTGGTTTCTTCCTAAACAATTCTCATCCCAAACGCAGACATATTTAAGGCCCTATGACAATAAATACATTTACCCTTAATCTTACAATTGATATAAAAACTTGGTTTTCTGGAGATGTATATTTTGAATTAGAAACACCCAACTTCCTTCTTTCATTCGTTTCTTTATTCATGCAATGTGCTAGGTACCCTGCTAGATGCAGTGGTAATTAAGACATCTCTAGAGGAGCTTATCCACTAGTGATGAGAGACAGGCAAAAAAAAAAAAGGTAACAAGTAAATAGAAGGGGTAAGTTGGTGCTATAAAAAAAAAGAAACCAATGATGTGATTGAGAATTTTTTTTTTTTTTTTTTTTTTTGGACACAGGGTCTCTCTATGCAGGTCAGGCTGGCCTAGACTCACTATATAGCCCAGGCTGGCCTCAAACTCGAGGCAATCCTCCTGCCTCAGCCTCCAGAGTACTGGGATTACAGGCATGTGCCACCACACCTGGTGATTGAGAATAATTTAGAGAGAAACTTTATAATCAACAAGATGAGGAAGGACCTCATAGGCACGGTGGTGTTTGCCTGTATTCCAGCTATTTGGGAGGCTGAGACCAGAGCATTGCAAGTTTAAGGGCAGCCTGGGTGAGACCCTGTCCCAAAATAAAAAGGGTTGGGGATACAGTGATAGTGCTGGCCTAGCATGTGCCAGGTCCTGGGTTCAATCCCCAGTAACCCATCCCGCCACACCCTCCGCAGACGCAAATATCTGATATGTATCCTAAAGAACATGAGGTAGCCAGCCATACAGATGCAAACGCAAAAGTTCTGAGCTGGGCATGACACTGACCTGTCTACAGAATAGAAGGAAACACAGTCAGTGTGAAGAAGCAGAGCTGTGGGCCAGGGTGAGAAGTGCGGGCTTATTTTATTTAACCTTGCTGATGGATTAATTGTCGGGAATGAACAAAAGAGAGGCATCTGGGATGGCACCTAAGATTTTGGCTTGGAAGGTGGAGCCATGTATTGTCTGAGGACACCTGAGAGAGGAATGGATGGGGCAGATGAGTGTGATTAATGTGGCACTGGCCATACAATCCCAGACCTCAGTGAAGCAGCAGTCTTTCTGCTTGAAGATGATGTAAAGCTGTGGATCTGGGTGAGATCCTCTGGGGAAATTAGGATAATTAGAGGCTGTCCCATGTTCCCAGGGCCTTTTATTCTCTGCCTACCCCCACATACCTGGAAGCTGCTTTCCCAGAAAGACCAAGTTCTTTTTTTTTTTTTTTTTTTTTTTTTTGGTACTGGGAATCAAACTCAGGACCTTATGCTTTGCCAGGCAGGCACTGTGCCACTGAGCTATATCCCCAGCCTGGAGACCAAGTTCTTTGAGTCCAGTGGAGAGAAGTATGTGACTCATTCTCCTCACCTATCACCACTCCTACCCTCTGGCTTCCTGCTTGCCTAATAGAGCCCCATAAATGTCACCATGGGTAAAAAAAAAAAAGTCACCTAAGCTGCTTAGTTCCCACACAGACATACAGAGTCTTAATTTTCACTACTATGTGTTGTGTTATTAAACAGATAATTTTGTGTTCCTTGTTCTCTTACCCTCATTTTCCTTTGCTGTATTTTCTGTTCTTTCTTTTTTTTTTTTGGAGACAGGTTCTGGCTATGTAGTGCGGGCTAACCTTGCACTCACTATGTAGCCCAGGCTGGCCTCAAACTCACGGTGATCCTCCTGCCTCAGCCTCCTGAGTGCTGGGATTACAGGTGTGTGCCACCACGCCCAGCCTTTGCTGTTTTTTGTTTGTTTGTTTGTTTGTTTGTTTTTGTGGGTACGAGGAATCAAACTCAGGACCTTGGGCTTGCCAGGCAAGCGCTTATGCTGCTGAGCTATATCACTGGCCCTGCTGTATTTCTTTCTTTCTTCTTTTTTTTTTTAATATGCGGGTACCGGGAGACGAACTCAGGACCTCGCGCTTGCCAGGCAGGGGCTTATGCCGCTGAGCTATATCACCAGCCCCCTGCTGTGTTTCTTAAAGCAAAATAAATTCAAGCGTCGCTGTTGCCTTGAGGAAAAGACATAGCTGGAAATGAGGCTAGACACCAAGAGCCAGGATTGGCAAGCCCCTAAGTCTTTGCAAGTGTCCAGACTCCTCTTTGTGGATTTCACTTACAGCTGTCTTCAGCCACCTGTACTGAAGGCCACTTTCGCAAACTAAAGCCAGAAGGAATTCTCATTTTAGACGACAGAGCACTTTCTTTATTGATCTCTGAGCATGTCAGCACAATTGTTTTTCCTTCTTTCCCTTTTTTAATGTTGGCTATTTCCAGCTGCATAATAGATTAGGGGGGGTTCTACTGGTTTAGGAAAATAATTTACTGCTCAAAGTAAGGTGGCATCATAGTGGGCTTGAGATTGAAAAATCTGTTCCTGATCCCGACTCTGGTAGGTGGGTGGGGACAAGTTATTTAACTTCTATGACCCTCCATTTCCTTACCCACAGTGTGAGAATAAGATGAACCTCACAGTGTTCCCAGAACTAAATAGAACTAGCATGAAGCTTGGTGCATAGTAAATGCTCAATAAACTGTTGAGCCAGGTGATTCACCTAAGAGAGAACATTAAAACAGGCTTCTGGAATGCAGCTCACCTGTAATGTGGGAACTGCTCCGAACAAGGCACTTACACCTGTTCTCAGTTCAGGGGCTTCTGGTGTGAATTTGCGCTACCTCTGCCAGGTGCCTGTTCTCTTCCCTGCCCCTCTCCCCTCTTGAGGATGGAAAGAAGCCTTTCAAAGGGAAGCCGGGGAAGTAGCATCTCCTTACAACCAGTTTGCTGATTGAGTGACTTGGGAGAGACCAGGTCACAGGCTCACCTGGCTGGCACACCCTTGTTCTTCCCTTGTTCCTCTCCCCACAAACCCGCCCAGCCCTTATTGGGGAGTTGGCTTGGGTTCTGGAACTATGAAGCCTTGGACAGAGTGGGAGGGAGGGGAAATTGTCTGGTGGCATCTCCTGTTTCCTGGCTGGGCTGTTCTGCCTGGCACTCTGGCAGGCAAGGTGGGGTGGAGACTGGCTCCAGGGGCTGTCAGGGGGTAAGTTCTGAGATCTGGGACCTTGCAGTTGTATGGCAGAGTTGAATTCCCAGTAAACAGAATGAGCACGTGCCCAGGACGCCAGCCAAACAGAGGCACTGAAAGAATGAGAAAAGACCTTCTAAGAATTTGACATTGTATATTCCATAAAAGCAATGAAGTATTTTAATGGGGCTTATCAGGATGTGTGGACTCTCAAACTTATTTTATGCTTAACGCACATATATTAAAATTCTTTTCTATGACAAACAGGAAGTTTCCCCTTACTACTGTCTGTGTAGAGTGCTCTAAAGTGCTGTGGCATGGGGGCCAAGCTGCGTTCCTGAGGGAGGCTGCGCCAGATTCCCTCTGCTCCCTGTGCCTCAGTTTCCCCCTGCAAGGGTGAGAGAAATGCCAAACTCTGTATGCAAGAAAGCAGGAGTGGGGGCTGGAGGGATCCCAGAAGAACCAGGCAGAGGACCAGCCCTCATCCCAATGGCACCGCTCCTCCCCTTGGGAGAGCCATTTCTCCCATGGCTTCCATTGGGGGCTTCCATTTGGGGGGCTTGTCCTGGGTTACTTAGGGACTCTAAGCTCCACCTGGGGCCCTCCCTGGCCCACATCATGGAGGGAGTGCCCAAGCTGCTCCTCCCTGCTTCAGATTCAAGCATGGTTCTCTCTTCCCTGTTCTCTACTCAGCCTTGCTCCTGGGGAGTCCCAGGCTAGAGCTGAAAGGAGCACAAGCTGGATGGCTGTGCCCCTTAGGTGACTCACCCCGCTCTGGCCTGAAAGCTGTGCCAACCCGCCTTGCCCACCTGGTTAGGGATGGGGCCATTTCCCTGGCAAGTCACCTCTGAAAGTCCCTGGGAGGGGCTGTGACTCTGGGCAGAATGCAAATGGTTCCCCTTGGGCCAGCCAGCGAGGTGGGACTGGAACTCTGGGGGTCCCTCTAGTTCTGTATTTGCCCTGACTTGTCATGGGAGGGTGTGTAGGGCCCAGCCCATTTAGTGCCTGAGGGAAGGGGAAATTCTGGCCATTTCTGAGCAGGACAAGACTAGCAACGAGGTGTAGCAATGAACCTACACCTGCATCAAAATCTCTTGGGCCACTGGATTGGCAGGGCAAGAGCACTGGACTGAGAGTCTTGAGTTTTATTCCCATTGCCCCTGCTAACTGTGTCCTCAGACAAGTCCTGTCCTCTTTGGGCCTCAGGTTCCTCTTCTATAAAATGAGGGGGTTGGATTAGAGCACTGAGGTACATTCCAGCTGCCTTATTTTAGCCTTGCTTCTGCAACTGACTGACTAGATGTGTGTACTATGATGAAGTTATTTAACTTCTCTATGCCCCAAAGTAGAAAACAAGGGAAAGTATACTGATTACTTTGTCACAAGAGCATCATGAAAATTTAATAAGAAAATGTTTTGGGAAAGCTTTATGACAGTTGTCTTATTAAAAATGTTATTTTTGCCAGGTATGCACACCTGGAATGCCAGAACTTTGGAAAGCTGAAGCAGGAGAATCACAAATTTGAACATAGCTTGGGCAACTTAGCAAATCAGCAAGGCCCTATCTGAAAATTTTAAAAAGGGCTGGTGATATAGCTTGGTGGGCAGGCCATGGGTTCAATTCCCTGGCACCAGGGAAAAAAAGGTTATTTTTACCTCTGTTGGTAACAGAGCTTTATTGCTGGAAGGGACCAACTGGCCTCAAAGTCACGGGGATCCTCCTGCCTCAACATCCCAAGTGCTGGGATTACAAGCGTGTATCACCATGCCCAGCTTGGAAGAGACTTTTGGTAGCTGAGTCTAGGGCTCATCTTCCTAGATGTCCTCCACATCAGAGAATTTCAGCAGCAGAAATAAAACCAAGAATTAAAAAACTGCAAAATGGCAAACTCACGCAGAAACCACGTTGCTTTACCTATGATACAGCCCACCTTATATTTTTGTGATGATTTTTGTTTCTCTATAGTGACTCTGTATGTTGGCCTTATCCTTGAAGTACATCTTTAGCATTATTAGCCAAGTCAACATGCAAGGGATGATAGCTGGGATTCTGCCTTGACATATTCTATACATATAAATTCTGGTATTCAGGAGCACAATAGGCCCTTGACAACTGTAAAACTTTTAAAGGTATTATGCCTTCTATGAACCTCATAATCAACTTGCAAGAACATAGCCAGGTCAGGTGTTTTTATTTCCATTTTAAACATGAAAACATGAAGTCTTAGGAGAGTACAGTTTCTTGTTAAAGTGTCCGAATAAATGATAGAACCAGTACTTGAATCCAAATCCTCTGACATCTAGCCCAGGATATTCTGTTTTACATGTAAACAAATGACCCCTGAGGCCTTAGCACTGAAGAAGAGGGGCCAAGCTCTCTTCCCATCAGAGGGCTGCCTCTTAATTAGGGTAAAGGTAAAGCAGTGTATTTCTGTCTGGATTTCTGCTGCCTTCTCTGCAAGGTGTCCAGAGCAGAGCAGAGGGAAGAAGCTGCTCAGACAAAGGACTCCATGGCTTTCAAACAGAGGCTGGGATGATGCCTCCCATCACACCCTAAGCTGGTGGTCTGACAAGCCAGAGGCACTCAATGAGACTGAAGCAGTTCCTTCCAAAGGTCAACATTTGCCTTTGGGTGCCCTGCGTTCCTCTCCCACCTCCTGGGGGCCTGGGAAGGCCTCAGCACAGTGGGATCAGCTCAGCTCCTCCGCTCTACTTTGGGGAAAGGTTTCCCCTTCCCTTCTGTCTGATTCCTCTTCTTCCTTCCTGCTTCTCTAGTCCTAGGCTCAGATCCACAGAGTTGTGTGTGGGTACAATCTAGATAATTCTTGCTGTATCTTGTTCCTTCTTTCATTTTCTGTTTCCAAAGAAGACTGGAAACATGAGCAGGATAGTGTCCACCTGGATCCCATCTTACACTCTTTCTAATGTGAGATAACCATACTGTGTGTCCTCACTAGGCTGTGGGGGAAAGTTTAGGGCACCAAATAATGCCTTACCCAAGGCTGAATTTAGCAAAACGTTGTCCAACAGAATCTGCCTATTGTGTTCTTGCTTCTACTACCCACCTCTTACTAGATTTCTTCATTTTCTTTTTCTTCCTTTCCTTTCCTTTCTTTTGTGGTAGGGATTGAACCCAGGCTTTGCACATGCTTGGCAAGTACTGAGCTACATCCCCAGCCCCTTTTTATTTTGTTTTGAGACAAAGTCTCATTAAGTTGCCTAGGCTGGCCAAGAACTTGCCATCTTCCTACCTCAGCTTCCCAGGTAGCTAGGATAACAGGTGTGTGCCACCATACCCAGGTCTATTTCTTCATTTTCAAACTGGCTTGACAGATGATTTTCCACCAACTTGTGGTCCCCTGGCACCCTTTATGCCTCTTCTGCACTTCTGTTCACCCTGTATCCATGAGTCACTGTGCTGAGCTCTTAGGAATGGCCTCCACACCCGGGCTTCTGTGTTTCTGACTCACAAAAAGTCAAATGAATGGCTCTGGGGTATGGGAAACAGACACCACATCTGGGGGTGGATACTCCACAGTAGCAGTAGCTCCAACATCTCTCTGGAGAAACAAATGACTTAGTTCCTGCACTGGAATTGCACTGGAATACTGGGAGTAGCTGCACAGATATGGGTAGATCACTGAGTGTGAGTGAGGTCCTGGAGCTACTGCCTGGTTGTTCTAAAGAAGGTCCAAGCAAAGATAGATCCCTTAGGACAGTCTGTCACAGAGCCAGAGGATAGGGGCTGGCTGGGAATGGGAGGGGAGCCAGGGCGATGATGTCATTCATTAACCCTCAATCTTACAACTCAGAGGCAGAGGCTCTTACTACTTACAAGTATTGTGAGCAGCTCTAGTTTTCCTAAGTGGACAACAATGAACTTGTTCATAACACAGCTTTGGAAGCAGTAAGTCTCCTCTCAGACAAAGCCCACTTTGGAAAGCCCTCAAGTTTATTACTTTGTATGTACACAGGGGACACACACAGTAGTACAGCCATGCACACAGGATGCGGGGAGACTTGGGAACACAGGTGCATCCAGACAGACAGATGCGCAGATGCTGTATCTACAGACACACAGACACACATACACACACACACACCAAAGTCAGAGCTAGAGAAAATCTTAGAAGTCACTTAAGAAATTTAGCCTCCAGGGCCAGGGATATAGCTCAGCAGCACAAGTGCCTGCCTGGCAAGCTCAAGGTCCTGAGTTTGATTTCCAGTACCAAAAGAAATTTAGCCTCTTTAGCCAGGCATGGTGGCTAATGTATCTCCAGCTACGTGGAGACTGATGCAAGAGCACTGCAAGTTCAAGACCAGGGGCCGGTGAGATGACTCAGTGGCATAAGCACCTGCCTGGCAAGCGCGAGGTCCTGAGTTCGACTCCCGGTACCCACATACGAAAAAAGGGCTGGTGATATTGCTCAGTAGCATGGGCGCCTGCTGGTGCGCAAGGTCCTGAGTTCGACCCCAGGTACCCACAAAATAAAATAAAATAAAGACCTGCCTGGGCAAATTAGTGAGGCTCTCTCAAACTACAAATTTAAAAATGGTGGGGAATGTAGCTTAGTGGTAGAGCACTAGCCTCACGTATGCGAGGCCCTGAGTTCAATCCCTAGTACCATAAAAAAAGAAAGTCCCCTTATTTTACAGAGGAGGAAGTATAGCCCAGAGAAGTGAGGAACTAGCTTATAATCATACAGCTTTTATTATTTCTTCCCTTCCATGTCCTTTGGGATAAACCTGCTCTTTTTGTTGTTTCTTTAGAGTAGAAATTTAGAACATTGATCTAAAACCTTTCTTCTTGTCCACTGTATTTAAAGATGTAAATGTCACTCTAATCATTGTGTTAGCTGCATCCCAAAATATTAATATGAAATGTCATGTTTTCATTATTAGTCAGTTTCAAAATATTTTCTAATTTATTTTGTGATTTCATTGACCCATGGGTAATTAGAAGTGTGTTGTTTAATTTCCAAATATTTGGGCCATTGCTAGATATCTTATTGATTTCTGATTTTCATTTATTTGTTTGTTTGTTTTGAGACAGGGTTTCTTTACGTAGTTATGTAGTTCAGGCTGGTCTTGTATTCATTATATAGCCCAGGCTGGCCTTGAATGGCCTCAAACTTGCAGTGATCCTCCTGCTTCAGCCTCCCAAGAGTTGGGATTACAGGTGTGTGCCACCCCACCAGATTTCTAATTTAGTTGTAATTTGGTCAGAGAACATAATCTGCAAGATTTCAATTTTTGAAATGCATTTGTACTTGTTTTATGATCAAACATATGGTCATCTTGGTAAATAATTCACGTGAAAGAATGCATATTCTGTAGTTCTTAAGTGTAGTTTTCTATCAGTATCAGTTAGGTTAAGATGATTGACAGTGTCGATCAAGTCTTCTACATCTTCACTGATTTTTTTGTTTTTAATCTACTTGTTCTACTCATTATTGGGAGAGAAAAATTAAAATCTCTAATTATCCAGTCACAAAAGACTATATTTTATATGATTCCAATTATATGGAATTTCCAGGATATAAAAAAAAAATAGAGGCAATAATTAGTCTGCAGATCTTGTCAAGGCTTAGTTTTAAATTGGTGTGTGTGTTTGTGTGTGCGTGTGTGTGTGTGGCTTCCTTAAACTATCTTAGTACATCCTTAACCTATTTTAGTCCACTTAGAATATTGTACCAATATTAGAACACTTTACACTTCCCACTTGACACATCCCATTTCCTGCTTCACACCTGACACTCCCAATTTACAAGTGTATTATCCACAACAGCAGAATTGTTTTCCTGCCCCCTACCTTGTGCTACCTGTCATAACTTTTGCATGTGTTATAAGTCCAACTTACAATGTTATTAGTTTGTCTTAAACAGGTTTCCTTTAAGAAAATTATGACAAGGGAAAAAGTATTTCATGTCTACCAATTTCTGAGCTTTGTGGAGTAGGTCTTACTTTAGATTATGCTCCTTACTCCTAGAATGTGGCATTACTGTGGTTTCAGATGGATGCCTGAAGTGTTCAAGTGTTTTCCTTTCTTTCTGGGCCAGACCCTCAACATCTTCCAGAACTGCTCAACCTCTATAGTCTTTCTTCTGTTCTCAGTCATATAGCAGCTGTTCTCTGGTAAGCTTCATGGAGTCTCAACCTACACATACTAGCAAGGTCCTCAGGCAAGGATTTGTAGTTAACTCCCATATAGATTTATGGGAACCCCTTTCACTGTAATCCCCTCTTCTGGGACACACTGCTCCACAGATTCCAGCTGCTTCACCACCCCTGAACTCTGGATTTTTCCACCCCAGCTCAGCTGGACTCTGTTCTGCTTGGGGTCTTGCTCTCTGCACTGGACTCAGAGCTCATGGGGCTTACTCTGTGTTTCCCTTCTGTGATGATTGTATTTTCCTAAATGACCACAATAATATCTCCCATTCCCGTACTCTTCTTACAAATCCTTGTCCCAACAAGTGTGGGATGAAGGTTCCCTCCCCCTTGAACTTGGGTGGGGCTTGAGTCTGCTGTAGCCAGGGTAGTACAGCAGAAGAGATGCTAAGCAACTTCCAAGTCTAGGTCATAAAAACCATTTGTTCATTCTCCCTCCCCTACGCCACCATCGTCAGGACTCACTATGTTGTGAGGAAGCCCGAAGTAGCCCACAGAGAGAGATCATGCGGACAGACCAACATGGACTAGAACTGAGGCCCTCAGCCAACAACCAGCACCAACTGCAGAAATGTGAGTAAACAGCCTTTGGAGGATCCCAGCCCCAGACACTGTAGAACAGAGAGAAGCTACCCTGATGTGTCCTGTGTGAAATTCTGACCCACAGTATCTATGAACCTAATAAAGGCTTGTTTTATTTCACTAAATAAATAAACTAAATAAAACCCTTTTGGGGTAATTTGTGATGTAGTCACAGTAATTGCAACTCCACCGCTAAGGAATTGCACCTCTAAGGAATTCATTGTCCAATGCTGAAAATAGTTGCCTCACACATTTTGTCCTGTGGTACTGTTGTGGGAGAGGCAGTCTCTAAGCCAGAACTTTGTGTGTGTGTGTGTGTGTGTGTGTGGTACTGGGATTGAACCTCAGTGGCACTCTACCACTGAGCTACATCCCCAGCCGTTTTATTTTTATTTTGAGATAGGGCCTTACTAAGTTGTCCAGGCTGTCCTGGAACTTTTGATCCTCCTGCCTCAGCTTCCTGGGATTATAGATGTGTACCTCATTCCCAGCTACCTAGTTAAGACTCTAACCTAAACAGTATTATCTAAATAAAGATAAAGATAATTTTAACATCAATTATATTGACAGCAACTAATTTCTATGTACTAGGTACAATGCTGAGCATTTTACGTACATTATCTCCATGAAACCACACAACTGTTTTGTGAAATAGGCCTTATTAAGCTCCATTGGTTAAATGAATTTGCATATAGGTCTGGAACCCCATGCAATTAACCATATAGAAACACAGACACATATATATGTATATATATATATATATATATATATATATATGTGTGTGTGTGTGTGTCTGTTGCACATATATATGTATATATGTTGCACATATATATGTATATATGTACATGCATAGACAACAGACACATTACACTTTCCAGAGTTTTTGTGCTTTTAAAGTATTTCTTATGCTTTAAAAATCCCCCACTCCTGACTTATGTTAAATAGATTGAAATGACTCAGTCTGTTAGACATTAAGTTTCCCAAGCATACCCCAAGATGAAATTCTCTCCATCTGGGGCTACCACAGGCACGGGCAGCAGAGATATTGTCTCTCTTCCCCTGCCAATGAATGCCCGGGACCAAACTTGGTGGGAGGTGGGGTGGGACCCTTAACAAGACTTGGCTTGGTAGAAGCCATCTCCTGGGGCTCTGGAACTCTGTAACTGATGTTGTAAGAGTCTAAATTCACAGAAACAATGTGATTTCTTGAATACACAAAAGTGAAGAGCACAAAGAAAGAGACCAGTGCTTGGAAGGAGAGGGGCTGAAGGAGTTGGAGAGAGAATCCTTTGTTGAAGCAAGTTCTTTTCCAAGTATGCCAGATGCTGTGTGTGGTGGCGAATGCCTGTAATCTCAGCTGCTGGGGAGGCTGAGGCAGGAGGGTTGAAAGTCCAAGTATAGTTCGGGCAACTTAGTGAGACTCTGTCTTAAAATAAAGGTAAAAGAAAAAAAGGGGGACTGGGGATACAACAATGGCACTTGCCTGTCACACTTAAGGACCTAGATTCAATCCCTAGCTCTGCAAAAACAGAAACAAATATTCCAGAGCAGTGATAGGAGCTGGCAGATGGAAAAAAAAGATTCACTCAGAGAGGCCATCCTCTTTCTGTGTGTTTCCCAAATTCAGCTGGCCCGTTCTAGGAAAGACAAGCAGAGAGGGTACCCAAAAGCTCCCAACTGGCAGCTTTAGGGCAGGAAGGAAACTCTTAGAGGTGCGAGAGTCTCAGGACAGAGGGTTGGGATCAGTAATTTAGAATTTGTGTACATTCCTTCTTTAAATAGTGGAGAATGGATCCTACCCTTGAGAAAGATAACACGGAGAAGCTTCCTTGGGGAAGAAAGAAGTGATACTTCTATGCTATTGCAATCACCTTTATATGGAAAACAGATGGCCCAAATCGATCCCCGCCCCATCTCAAATAAATAAATAAATAAAAAATCCTGCTTGTGCAACCTTGCAGCACACACTCGAGTTGGCTGCAGAAGAGTGAAATGGGAAATCTTTGGTTCACCCCCACCTTCAAGTTCAGTCCTGAAGCACTGTTTAAAGCTCCTTATCAGTACATGGAAAGAACATGGTTCTGAGCTGTTTAAACGACTGCCCTAGCTGGGCAGGGCAGCCCACGGCATGAGGCCAGGGCTCTCCCAGAGCCCAAGCAGTCAGCAGGACGCCCTCCTCTACACCACTTGGGGCTTTTCCGGTGAATGAATGTCGAGTTTCTCAAGTCTAGGCGGTGAGAGTTGGGGTTCCCGGGGTTTACCAGACCCGTTTGGTTGCTGTCCCCGCCCTGGCCTGCAACAATCAATGCGGCCCCACGTGCCTGTGTTCTCAGCTTTGGCAAGGGGAAGAATTCTGCCCCGGCTCTTTGTGTGCAAGTGTGAAGGGGGCATAGGCCAGTGACAGGGCACCCGCAAACTGTCCGCTCCGATGGGGCGGCCGGGTGACTGATCGGCAAAGTCTCCGCCAGGCACACACCCCGTACCTCCGCCTCCTTGCGCAGCTCCTGGGTAAGGCGCTCCGCCGGCTCGGCGTCCAGGCCGCCCCACAGCAGCAGCGGCAGGGCACGCAGCAGGAGGTCCACGCGCGCCACCATCGTGCTCGTCGCTGCTGGCACCCGGCGCGGCTAGCCGGGCGCACCGGGCTCCGGCCGTCGGTCAGCGGCGCCGGGGATCCGGGGGATGCGCCGGCTCTGCGCCGCCGTCTCGCTGGCAGAGAAGGTCCCAGGGGCTCGCCGGTGCCCGGCTCCACGACCTAGGTCGCTCCTCCGCCGCGTTCTGTTGGGAGCCTGCCGAGGTCGTCCACCCCGGCAGTGCCTGCCCCGGGTCCGCCAGTCTGAGGACCGAGGAAGGGAGGAGGGGCCAGAGGAGGCGGGCTCGGCCCTCCCAGCCGGTCCCACCCACCGCGCGCCGCGGTCCCGGAGCCTCTTCCGCCGCCTGCACCGCCTCGCCCTGCCGGCCGGTTGTCTCGCCTGCCACCTCCAGTTGGTCCGGATCTCTCCGAGCAGGGCCGGAGATGAAAGATCTCCTGGCAGACTTCGAAGAAGAGTGGTCCTGGGTAACGTGGTCTGTTTCAGTCGGGCGGGGAGCGAGGCCCTGGGGTGTGGGAGAAGGAGCCTTGGGCTGCGGTCTGAAAAATTAGGTTTGCGTTTCTGGCGTGCTTCTTTGGGACTCCTGCCCCTGCCACCTGCTGTCCGTATGGTCTTGGACCAGTCACTCACCTCCTCTGAATCCAATTTTCACATCAGGAAAGGGGGATATCAATAATACAGATATGTGATTGTTGGGAAAATTTCATGATAATATTGCCTGTAAATAACTGGTATCATGAGTATAAATGGTAGGCTTCAGCTGTATGATCCTTGGCAGATGACTGAAATACTTGGAGGTCAGTTTCCTTATTAAAAAATAGGAGCAAGGGCTGGGGAAGTAGTTCATGGTAGAGCACTTGCCTAACATGCAAGAGGCTCTGGTTTTAATCCACAGTACCAGAAACAAACAAACGAAGGAACGCCAGAGAGTGAGAGAGCAAGAGCAGGTGAGAAAGATTAATTTAGTTCCGAAAATTGCATGAAGAAAAGAAAATGAGTGCAAAGTGCCTTATATAGCCCATACAGTCTTATAAGAAGGCAATGAAAAGATTTCCATGAAAGCTTTTGCTAAACTCCTACTGAGCAAAAATAAACTTCATTAAGTGCCTTTGTAACTAAGAGCAGGTTGCAGTCTCTTCCAGCCTCAGTTCAGTCATTTGTGAACTAAAGTTAGACCAACAATACTGACCTGTGGAAGTTTTTAGATGACTGTGTGTAAAAATAATCTGGAATCTATAAAATACTACACAAATGAATACAGCATTCTGACCCCAAGCCTGAGGGCCTCAGTAGCACACAGTTTTGTGCTAGTTAGAAAAAGACGCCAGGTGGGTGGAGGAATCAGAAAAATTTCTTTGAGTAGACATCTTATTAATAGCCATTCCTATGGTGACACTTTATTGGAAATAATCCCCCTTTCTTACCTTACAACCAACAATGAAAAAGAGATGCCGCTCATCCAGGGGGGACCAATTAGAAACAGGTTCTTATCTGGGGAGACCAATGAGGAAAAGTCACTCTCCACGGTGCAGACTGTCTGCCAGAGATCAGCTGGGAACAGAGCTGAGGATAGATTTCTTGCTCATCTATGCTCCTCTCTTACAGTGCTCTTATATACATCTGTAATGAGCATCCCTTCTAGGGTGCTACCTCAGAGATGGTGGAAAGGCATGGGCCTTGCTCTCAGAGAGCATCCAGACTAGCTGGGCTGACCAGAAGGAAAGTTCTTAGCCAAGGGCAGAACAGACTGACTTGGCAGCTGGTTTAAGGAAAATCCTGCAGTGGAGGCCCTGGGGAGAGATTCTGAAGGGGAGTGGGAAAGAGTTGCTAGCAAATAAAAATACAGGACCCCCCCAATTAAACTTGACTATCACATTGATAACAAAGAGTTGTTTAATCCAAGTGGAGACCATGCAATAATTGGGACATACTTATACTAAAAAAAATTATTCATCACTAATCTGAAATTCCAGTTTAACTGAGCACTGTCTATTTTATCTGGCAACCCAGGGTGTGTGTGTGCATAAGTTACAGGTATGACAATGGCATATTATGGCCTTGACCAACAGGTAGATTTTGATGCTCCAGAAAGCCCTGCTTTGGAACAAGGAGCTCTGAAAAGCATCAGTTGGTGAGGACTGTGGGCTGACCTGGAGTCCAGTCTGCACTTTCCAAGTCTTTCTCCAGGCAAAATCTCTCCATCCATCCCTTCTTCCAGAATATGCCAGAGGTTCTTCATTTTGGCTGCACTGGGAAGAGAGAAGAGGGAAGCTGTGGTTCTCTGGAGGGCTGAATGTCTTGGAGGAAACACGCTTGGCCACACAGACAGCTGATCTTGCCTTTCTTTGCATCCCAGGCTAATCCAGGCCCATGGACCCCTCAAACTAGAATCACTTGCTGCATTTGAAAATTGACTTGATTTTGTCTTGTTGGTTCTATTGTTTTCTTACATCCTGATCTTTTCCCACTCCATTTCTGTTTGCGGTCACTTAGAGATGCCATCTGGACTTGGAGGTGCCTGTAAGAATTTAGGCAGAGCAGAGCCTCTTCTACCCACACACTCACTCTGGGCTTCAACCACACCTTTGCATAGGATATCATTTCCCAGGAAGGGAGCATGCTTCTATAGTTAGCATTTGGGTAGTAGGGGGCTCTGGTCCTCTGAAAATTATTCCTTAATCCCAGAGTACCAAATTCCATGATCTTCTTCAACACCCAGAGGCCTGCAAAGCTTTATAACAGACTTGATGTACGTTTTCATTTTCTAGGATATAGCCAGAGCCAAATAATGTTGGATAGGGTAGGAAAGGACAGCTTATTGTGTTCACACTCAGGAATCAGAAGGGATCTGAGGAGGAAAGGAAGATGAGAAAGACAGGGCAATTTATTGGAAAGAGCTCATTCCATAGTGAAGGTAGGGAATAGCTTTGGAACAGGGATTCATGAAGCACATTACAAAGATGCCCCCATCCAAAACAATAATTTGGCAACAAATCCTTCTAGGGACCCAATGTTATTATTTCTTCTCTGGTGAGAGTAGGGGTGGGGATGGGAATGAGGAATTGGAACAAATAATAACAATTAATACTTGTTGCAAAATTAATATGTGCCACAGTTTGTAATAGCCAAACTTTGGAAACACCCCAAATGCCCATCAACTGGTGAATGGATAAAGAAGATTTTTTTTTATACAATGGAGTACTACTCTGCCATAAAGAAGGATAAGCTTGCCGGGTGTGGTGGCGCATGCCTGTAATCCCAGCACTCAGGAAGCTGAGGCAGGAGGATCACCGTGAGTTCGAGGCTAGCCTGGGTTACATGGTGAGTTTAAGGCCAGCCTGAACTACACAGCGAGACCGTCTCAAAAAACAAAACAAAACAAAACGAAACAAAACAAGGATAAGCTTGAGGCATTCCTAGGTAAGTGGATGCACCTTAAGACCATATTCTTAGGTGAAGTAAATCAGACACACGTGTAAATATTGCATTGTTTCTCTGGTGTGAGAAACTGAAAGTGTAAATAAGGACCAAACTGTATATTAGGTATTGTGAAATAGGAAGAAAATGTTCAAATGGGGAGGGGAGCAAGGGGGAAAGGAAAGAAGGGAAAAGTAAAAAAAGTGAGAAAAGAAGGAAAAAATGGAAACAAAGCTTTTGTAAATGGGGAGGAGAGAAGGGGTTGAAGAGAGGGTAGGGGAATGGGAAAAAGAAAGAATCAAGTTATATCACATACAGGTACAAATTCTCTATGTTGAACATGATCATTGCATCTAAAATGTACCAATAAAATCTGATTAAAAAAATTAATATGTGCTATATATGTGTTATGTGGTTTCCATAACTCATGTCATTGAATCTTTGTAACTTTCTTGTGAAAACTATAACCATCCTTATTTTAAAGAGGAGGAGCTTGAGGCACAGAGGTCATACCATTTGTCCAAGGTTATAATCCAGTAATGGAGCCAGGATTCAAACCTGCACGGCATAACTCCAGACCCTGGACCTGTACCTACTACACTATCTTGCTTCAAGTCAAATTTATAAAATGTGGTTCTTGGTCACTTGAAGTGAATCACCTAGAAACACTTGGGCTGGGGGATAGACTGCATGCCTAGTACACATGAGGCCCTTGGTTCCATCTCCACCACCCCTCCTCCCAAATTTCAGATTCTGATGCCTACTCCAGACCAGTTGAATTACTAAATACCCAATGCCAGTGTCCAAGAGGAAGACAGCTCTGGATTTTCCAATGGTCTAGTTCTCACCTCCCCTCCTATCCCATGTTGGTTGAGTGGCTTCTAACCCAGCTGGGCTGACACCTCCTGTTCAAAGAGAATTACCTCCTCTTCCTTCCTTTCTCAGTCCTGGGGTTTGGCTCAACTCCAAAGGGCTTCCAAGCTGTCCAGGGTGGACAGGACTCCTGTGGAACTCCTGGTGGATCTTGGGCATTCCCAAAAGAAGTGGCTAGCAACTGCCACTCAGGCCTATTTCTCCTGCTCTGACAGAAGGCCACAGCAGGATCCCTTGAATCAGGCAGGATGTGTGAATCTGGACAAAGAACCTCTAGCCTCAGTTTCTCTCTAAATAATAGGAGGAACAATTGGCTTTGTCTCTGCTCTTTCCTACTTCCCAGGAAATATGCAGAACACAAAGTAGATTTTATCTGAAGGAATTTTGGGCTCTGGCAGAAAGGCATTTATGGGAGGACCATCCTCAAGAAACCACAAGAATAGGAAGAATAAGAGGAATAATGTGGGCAAGCAACGAGTTGAGAGAGCTGGAGAGAGGCTTTCTGCAGGTTATGAGGATTTCAGCTGGGATAATGTGGATTCATTACTGTTGCTTCTGTATCTTTCACTATGATGCAATTCCAAAAGTCCTGACTTTCTAGCAACCACCTCTGCTTGTGGAGGAGTGGTTTCCTTGCTCCAGCACATGCAGATGTGGGCTCCTTAGGCTAGATCACATTCATAAGTGCACCTGCCTACCTGAACAGAAACACATATGCTAATGCTCATGGAAAAAGCAAGAAATTTGGAGCAGGACAGACCTGTGTTTAAATCTTGACTTTTTCACACTGTTTGTGACCTTTGCAAGTTAACTAACCTTTCTTGAATTTTTGCCATTTTAAAATGGGACAAAGAGGTTGGAGGTGTAGCTTAGTGGTAGGACATTTGCCTGACCCATGTAAGGTGCTGGGTTCAATCCACAGCCCCTTGTTTAAAAAAAAAGACAATGGGTCAGAGATTTCTTGTCCTTTTTTTGAATTAGAGAATTAGGAAATTAAATCCTGTACTGTGCTGGATGGATTTCGGGAGCACAGACATAAATATACACTCGTATATTTTGTGCACAGTTTTACAGTTGAGGACATTTACATCCAGACAACATACCTGAGCCTGCCCAAGAACAACTGCAGAAGCATTGTCTTACTAGGTAACGCTCTGTGGCTCAGAGCAGCCCTACCACCCCAAACCCTGGTTTACCAATGTGTCGGCCTCTTCTGGTTTGTTTTTACTTGCACCAGGACCCAGGAGACTTGCAAGGAGCACAATAAAAGCTCAGCCAATCTGGCATTATGCCTTACTTCCTTTCCACATAAAGGCTGTCTACCCGCCAGGCATCTGGCCTCAAAGCCTGGGCCAGGACCTGCTCCGCATCTGCTGCTTTGCTTAAAAGACCTGTTAACAGGAAAGTGTCTGGTTCCTTTCCACCCCAAACAGGAAGTGCCTGCCACAGTTGGGAGGACAGGGCAGCCCGGTCATTTCTAAGGAGACTCCTACTGCAGCACTGGAGTCTCACGGTAATTGTTCTGGGAGGCCCGCTCTCTAGGAAGGCCAGAGAAACTGGGCTCCAGGGACATCTCTTTGGGGAGAGCTTAGGGTAGTGACAATGGCTACATGTTGCCTGTGGCACTTGGTACAAAGTGGCTGTCATCCTTTCAACAAACACTCAAGTGGAACACTTACTTTGTGCCCCATGGGAGATATGGGAGAGTGCTAGGTAATGTCTTGAAGCTTGAGGAATTTACAGGCAAGCTAGAAAGACAACTCATGCTCTTTTTGTTGTTACTTTTATTCATTCATTCATTCAATACAAGATCCACCTTCTTCCTTAAAAAAATGTCTATTGTTTTAGGCAGTGTGCTGGGCACTAGAGGTTCAGAGGGAAATTAGTTATGCTATCAAATCACAGAACAAATTGGCAAAATATGAAAGCCTTGAATTATGTGGTTGGTACAACTGTGAGTTCCACAAGATTTCATTATGGTCTGGGTTTTACTTTGGTCTGACCAATAACCTCTCCCTGCTTCCCCTCTTGCCTCCCATAGTCTATGATATGTTCAAAACCATAGCCAGAGAAATCCTGGTAAAGCAGGTCAGGCCCCTGCTTAAATGGCTCCCTCAGATGGCTTCCCCTTTCACCCTAAGCAAATCTATAGTCCTTACAATGTCCTTACAAAGCCTACACCAGTGGTTGGAAGGGTTGGGAAGCTACAAAGTAGCTGGAGGCAACTCAGAAATTATCAATGACAACATGACACTACCAGCAATAAACTGAAAGGAGAAAGGGAAGAGGCAGATTATGGAGCCCAGGAGCCAGAGTCACCAATAGAAGCTGGAATACTGGACATTTCCTGAGGCAGAGGAGGGGACAAAAGAGCCCTCCATTCTCCTCCCTTTCTTCCTCTCTTTCCATTTAATTTCCTACCAGGTCTTCCATTGGGCAAGTCTAGCTGGAAGCAATGGCCTGAGGGAGTTTTTCAATTCTGTGTGTGTGTGTGTGTGTGTGTGTGTGTGTGTTGAGGAATTAAGCCCAGGCTAGCACTGTACCAGACACACACCAGCCCAGCCTGAGGGAATTTCTGACCCTGGAACAATACCACCTGCAGGAGGCAGTTCCTTCTGTGAGGACTGATGGAACAGATCAGGGCCAAAAAGGCCCAGAACCAAGACCTTCCTGGAAACATTCTGCTAAAGCTGATGTGTAATGTCCCTGCTGTCCTCCTTCAATATGCAGACTGAGGGCAGGACAGTGTCTGTCCAAGGAGCAGGATTGTGCAGTATGAAGAATAACTGGGTGAAGATGACAGCTTGTTGCAGAGATGTATTCTTAGTGGAATCATCTGAGGCAAAAGCCTGGAAGGCAGGAAGATGGAGGAATCAACATGAGTATATTTGTGGTGAGAAGGACCCTTGGTAGAGAAAGAAGTCCCAAAGCAGTGCAGATATGGGAAGAGTTCTCTCTTTCAAGTTTGGGAGGTCAGGACACTGTGTAAAGGTCGCTAAGCTTAGTTCAAAGGCCTGGTAGGGGCTCTGCTTCTGTGCCTATTGGCTGAGCTGAGCTTTGGGGTTCTCGTCCACAAAAATGAGGAAAACAGCAATAATCTATTTCACTCGGCTGTCTCTGTTTAGAAAGAGATAAGGGACATAGAAAATTAAATGTCACTCCTTTGACTAACTTCTTCAGAAGTTCCCCCATTGTTTTAAATTTAATGTCCAAACTCCTCTGTAAGGTACATAGGGCTCTTCACAAGGTGGCTCCTGCTTACTTTTTTCACTCTGTTTATTACCACTTCTTTCACCCTTGCAACTCTACAGACAAGTCAGGAGGAACAACATGCAATTCTGAAAAATTCTGCTCTCCTAAGATAGCAAATAGAGCCTGTTTTGCATGGAGCATGCCATTCCTGGTATACCTCTGCTGCTTAACTCCTATCTTTTTTTTTTTAAAAAAGGAGTTTTTCAGGTTAGGAGGCACCTCATGAAGGCAGCCTTCCTTGATACACTTCCTTCTGTGTGTGCTTTTTGTTTTGTTTTTAGTGCATATTTGTTTACACAGAATAGTGGCTTTTGTTTTGGCATATTCACAACATAATTTGACTGCTCTCCCTTCCCCATTTCTCCCCTCTCCCCCTTCCTCTGTGTTTTTAGAGCACCAATTCTGCATCCTCCAATCCTAGTACACTCAGCAATTGATCAGAACCATAGGTTTGTACCCCACCCCCTTTTGTGGTACTGGAGATTGAACATAGGGCCCCATGCACGCTAGGAAAGTGCTCTACACTGAGCTACCGCCCTAGCCCTTTATTTTATTTTATTTTATTTTATTTTATTTTATTTATTTTTTTTTTTTGTGGGTACCAGGGGGACGACCTCAGGACCTCGCGCGCCAACAGGTACCCGTGCCACTGAGCGATATCACCGGCCCCTTTTTCGTATATGGGTTCCGGGAGTCGAACTCGGGCCCTCACGCTTGCAAGGCAGGCGCTTACGCCGCTGAGCCATCTCACCAGCCCTATTTTATTTTATTTATTTTTGGACAGAGTCTCACTAAGTGGCACAGGCTGGCCTGGAACTTATGATCTACCTGTCTCAGCCTCCTGAGTAGATGCAATTACAGGCATGGGCCACCACACCCAGGTCTGTACCATTCTTGTTAAGAGACTGTAGTTCCTGCGAGGCAGAGGACATACTTATTTCTCTATTTCCAGAGCTTCCAGGTTCTACACATGGATTAAGACCTCAGGAGATGGCAGTTGAGTGAAGAATGAATGAATAGTGGTATAAATTTAGGAAGTCAGTATTGAATAGTACTTTATGTATTTCTTTTTTTTTTTTTTTCTTTTGATACAGGGTCTTGTTGTGTAGTTCAGGCTGGCCTTGAGTTCACTATGTAGCCCAGGCTGGCCTCGAACTCATGGCAATCCTCCTGCCTCAGCCTCTCAAGTGCTGAGATTACAGGTATGTCCCACCATGCCTAGCTGTATTTCCTTCTTTAAAAAAAAAAAAAAAAGAACCTGGAAAATTCCTTTCCTGCCCCATAACCTACTTCTCTGCTGTTATTACACATGCTAAGCTGTCTTGGGTTGCCCTCTTCAATATAGACGCTAGACAGTTAAATGGCTTTTAGTCATGAAAGAGTTTTTATTTCTTTAGCCTTGCTTGTTTGGACCTGTGACCCTATCTAGAGCTGAGAGTGCAATTCCTGTGGGTCTAATGAGAGATGACCTCATGTCTTTTTTCTGGCCTGAAGGCATAAATTCTGAACTTGCTCCTCCACCTCCATCCCAACCTTCTTCTCTTGCTCTCTATCACAGTGAATAATACTTCCTTCCATCTGACCACTTATATATGCAGTTAACCCAGAATTCACACAAGACTCTTTTCTCTACATTAGTCCCTCTCATCCAAATTGATCACCAGCTCTTGTCCAGGTCCCTACATGTACCTGAGATCTCCACACTTACTTCCATCTGCACACCTACTACTTGAGTCCAGGGCCATATGCTCTCTGAGCAGAATTATCACATTGGCCACCTAATTGGTCTCCTTTCTCTTAGGCGCCTCTCATTTCCATGCATCCTTCATCCTGAAGCTGCAAAACACAAATCTGATCTTAACTCTTCTTTAATGTGCTTTGGTGCGTGGTTCCTACTGCCTTCAAGATACGGTTCAAACTTGAACCTACAAGCCTGCAGCTATTTAGCCTCCTACTTGTCTGGTATCATCTCTTACTCTCCCCTGGGGGTTATACACCAAATACATTGAATTACCAGTTCTACAACTAGTACGGACAATCTTTTGCCCACTCCTTGAACTCTGTCAACTTCTGCTCATCACGTAGGGTTTTTGGTTTAGGTGTCACAACCTCGGGGAAAACGTCGTTGCTACTTCTCAGAGCTTTCCCAGGTCTTTTTCATCTATTGGGCTTACATTCCTACCGTCCTTATGTTGTACAGCATTAAGGTTAAAACCACAACTGTGTTGGGTTACCAGACTTCAAATTTCAACTTGGTCGTATACTAGCTGTACGACCTAGGGCAAGTAAATTCCGTTTCATCTGCAACACGGGGATAATATTTCATCATTCTGTTTTGAGAATTAAATGAGATGATGTAAGGTGCTCACAATTAAGTTAGCTGTTACCTTGCTGTGCCGCCCGGCCTCATTCTCGGGGTGAGGTTTATGTGTGATTACGATTTAACGCATACTTTTTTCCTCGTCTCACCTTGTTTTCTTCTGGATCAGGCAATCAGAACAAGCCAGGAGATACCCGACTTTCAGTCACGACTTTCGGTCCGGGAGTCTCTCAGACTCTGAACGCCCCCAGATGGCTCAAACTCCCTGCAGCAAAAGCCAAGCGAACTAGGACATACCATTCCAAATTTTCGGCGAATAAAGGCCTTTTCTAACCGAATAGTTTGTGTTTATCAGGTACCGCCTCTTTAGCTTCATAACTTCGAATTGTATCAGACCCAATAAAGTGAAAAATAGGATTATAAAACAGTCTTCTAGCTTCCTCCCCCATCACGACAACGGCATTGGTACTTTCCCTTCTCGATTCCCTCTCAATAATGGTACCGTTCGCGGAGGGGAGAACGGGGAGGAACTCCGAAGCCCTCAGGATTCGAAGGCTGGTACTAGTGTACAACCACCCCTCCCTCTCTGACACCGTGGTACCGCTCGCTAGCCGCTGATTGGCTGCCACCGCCCCGCAGTCCGCCTCAGTGCGCCGCTCCGCCCTCAGAACAGCTCTGGCCGTCGCGCCGCCTGGCTCTCGTATTCCTTGTTCTTGGCGGGCTCTGGGGCCTCCGCGCCGCGGCCCTTAGTCATGTCGGGTAGGTGATTCCTTCAGCGAGCAGCGGCCGCGGCGAGAAGGGGCCTGGCGGGGTTGGGCCACCTTCCCGCCCACCGGAGGGCCCTGAGGGAAAGCCTCGGCCTGAGGAGGCTGGGGTGGGGGTGGGGGGGAACGCGGCGCCGCCATGTTGGACCAGAGGCACGCACGCTCCCAACGCTCCCGGGCTGCAAATCACGGCGGGAGCGCTTCGGGGCCGAGTCTTTTGGCTCTGTCCTTGGAACCTAAAGAGACTTGTGGTCCCCCCGGGAGGGTGTGCGTGATTCGGGGGTGGGGGCTGTCAACGCCACCCTAGGGGCGGGGGGACCTGAGATCAGAGCATCTGCCTGAGAACCGGTGCGTCTGGTTCTCCGCTCCGCCTCAGATCTTTCTGCGAGGCCTCGGGCCAGTCGTCTCACCGCCTCGTTCCTCAGTTTCCCCAACCGTGAAGTGGAGCTGGGCCTTCCTGACTCACCCATTCTTCAGGTGGGGGCCTTGACGCTCTGGGAGCCCTATCAAAGGACATTGCCTTACACGAAATCGTATTTATCGTCGTTCCTCCAGTAACCACGTGGATTCGAGTTGGGGGTGTTTGCATATAATTCGATTTTCTCTTCACCTCCTGTGTTCTCTGCTCACCTCCTTCCCACCCCCCGGTGTTTTATGTCCAGGAAAAACTTGAAAGTGAGCACTGCAATTATTGGTAATTTTTATATATATATGTGGCATTTTTCTTACAAAATACAGATCACAAGAAGGGCAGTTTCTTCCACGAAGTGGTTAAGTTTGTAGAGGCCACCCGTTGTGTGGAAGAGAGAAAAGCATCAGTGTCTTCGGGACAGCCAGTTTAGATCCTGCTAAACCACAATAAAAAAATCTAGAACATGGAAGTCCTCTTGATGTAGCAGTTCTGTCTGAACACACAAGGTCCTCTGTTGTTGGACAACATCCACAGGCGGCCAAGACCAGGTATCCACTTCTTAGAGATCATCGTGAGAGTTAGATACCACTTTTCTTGTGAGAAAAAGATTTCCTGAAGCTATGTGGTTGGGCTGAAACAGCCATGTAGCAGAGGCTTTTAACATTTTTAAGGGCCAACCTATTAGTATTTAAAAAACTCCCAGTGACCTCGTCTTGTAGAAGGATGGGAAGGTGTGGCATGGAGAAGAGTCCAATTTAGCAAGAAAGATTGGACAGGAGAATGATAGACTTTCCTTAGATTAAGATTGTTAATAAGGGGCCGGTGAGATGGCTCAGCGGCGTAAGCGCCTGCCTGGCAAGCGCGAGGTCCTGAGTTCGACTCCAGGTACCCACATTAAAAAAAAAAAAAAAAAAAAAAAAAAAGATTGTTAATGAGCCAGACCAGCAGTCTTTTTGAGCCTACCTTATGGAAAAGACTAAACTGCATTGAATTTACCTCTTGCTTTTAATTTGATTCTTGCTGAAACGGAATAATTTATTCCAAAGTAGACGTGTGTACTTCTACTAGGTACGTAATTTGGAATGAGGTCCAGTAAGGCTCCAGAAAAATTCGTAGAAGTATTGATTTAAGAGAATGTATAACTTTCTCACGGATAAGTATTACAATTGTGCCTTCAGTTATACCAAGTTTCAGTAAATACAGTGCTTATTAAAAGCTTTTAGCCTGCCTGGATTTTTAACATAATTACTGGTATATGATAATGGCTTATTTTTATAAGACTGGGTAGTTTTAGTGGAAAATTAAAATTTAGGGGTTTGCCTGTATGTAAAATTGAGACTTTCCTGTGTATCACTATAGGAGCTGATCAGTACTAATCTGATCTTGAAATTACCAAACGCCAAAATGTTTGTCCCTTTGTAATTTCTTTAATAGGAGATAGTTCTCAAGGAATGAAGAACTGTTCAACATAAGCTTGGTTCTAAGCAGTTGATTAAAGCTAGAATTTTAAATTCTATTTAGTCTTATAATATGTACGTTTTGTAATATGTGTATAAAAATACTTTTGACTTTGTAAAATAATGCGTTTGACTTGTTTGATGAATGTTTAATAAACATTAAATTTCCCTTAAGCAGTTAATAACAATAAGTCCTTTAAGCATTCAAGAGTGCCCTTTTAAATTTAATCTATCAAATAGACTCAGCCACTCCAAATGCCTGGCAGGGCTGATTTACAAATCTAGTAAAGTGTAAGCACTTAAGTAATAAATCAAAATTGTAAATACTTCAAGTGAGTCTGACGTTCAAATACTGTTTACAAAGGTGAATTATCTGATGTTTCAATTAAAATTGCAAGTATATCAATTAAACAAAAAGACAAAGTCAAGATACTTATTCTGGCAATGTTGCAGGAATCTTGAAAGTCCTGTCTTCAGACACCAAAAAAATGCAAAACATAGGAAAAGAGCTGGTCAGGATACAGCACAGTTAAGGTTGGGAGGGAGTTAGGAAAAGGGCAAGTTTTTGCTGCTGCAAATAAGGTAGAAACGAATGTGGTAAGGCATGGAGCTAACTCGCAGCTAGCTACACTGGAGAAGAGGTTATAGGTCTTGTTTAGAGATTTGGATTTTATTGTCCAAGTAGCTGTAAGGACAGGAGATGAAACCTTGACACTGTTAGAGCTAGGTAATGAGAACTGAAGCCCTTACATAACTCTTGGATTTAATAGATTGTGTTTGAAGGACTATATCTTCACTGAAGGAATGAACTAAAAAAAAAAACTTCCCTACGAACATTACAGAGATAAGCCTGGATGATGAGTGGGAAGTCTTACTTGATTTATAACCTGGGAGCAATGCTTCACACACCTGTGAGTTACTCATTTAAGATGAGTGTTAAGATACATAAGCTGAAAAACTGTTTCTGGGCTGATAAAATCCTCGATCCTGGTGAAAACATGAAAAACGTTTTTCTGGAGGAAATGTTACAATTTAGATCACAAGGAATCTCAGAAAAAAGCCTTGTAAAAGATGAACTGAGACTAGGGATGTGACTCGGTGATAGAACACTTGCCTAGCATTTTTGAGGCAACAAGTTCAATCCCAACACAGTAAAAAATTACAGAACATTACAGAACACTTCTTTTTTTTATTATTATTTTTTTTATTTTAAAGAGAAGAAAACAAAACAAATCAAAAAACAAATTTTCAAAACAACATAATATGAGGGTAACTATGGTCAATGCATTACGTATTATTATCTTTAAGTTAGTTATTCAGGATACCAGACATTAGCATTCAATTGTCCAAACATTATTGGCTCAAACCTTGCTCTTCAATGAACTGAGTAAAATTGGTAGTGTATCTATCTTAACCATCTTATATATATATATACAATTTTTTTTCCCTTTCCCTTCTTTCTTTTCCCTATTCCAGTCTCTTTCCTATTGACCAGTTTATTTTTGATTCACCGTGTCTATTGTACATTTTGTATCTTATTTACTCTTTCAGTTTCTCATACTAGAGAGACAATACGATGCTTACACATGTGCGTCCGGTTTATTTCACTTATGAGTATTTTCTCGAGTTGCATCCATTTACCTATAAAAGTCTCCAGTTTATCCTTCTTTATGGCTGAATAGTACTCCATTGTATAAAAATACCACATCTTTCTTATCCATTCCTCAGTTGATGGGCATTTGGGTTGTTTCCAAGATCTGGCTATTACAAATTGTGCTGCTATAAACATGGGTGCACATATATCACTGTGGTACGATGTTTTTAATTCTTCTGGGAAGATGCCCAGAAGGGGAATAGCTGGTTCAAATGGGACCTCCAACCCTAGTTTTTTGAGGAATCTCCACACTGATTTCCACAGTGGCTGTACCAGTCGACACTCCCACCAACAGTGAAGAAGGGTTCCTTTTTCCCCACAGCCCCTCCAGCATTTGTTATTAGTTGATTTCTTTATAGTAGCCATTCTTTCTGGGGTGAGATGGTATCTCAGTGTTGTTTTAATTTGCATCTCTCGAATGACTAGTGATGTTGCACATTTTTTTGTATATTTATTTGCCATTAGTATTTCTTCATCTGAGAAATGTGTATTCATCTCAGATGCCCATTTTTGGAGTGGGTCTTTAAATTTGGGAGGTCTGATTTTTTTGAGTTCTTTATATGTTCTCGATAGTAATCCTTTGTCTGAAGAACAGCTGGCAAACATTTTTTCCCACGTTGTTGGTTGTCTTTTCACTCTGTTGGTGGTTTCTCTTGCTGTGCAAAAGCTTTTTAATAAGATGAGATCCCAGTTATTGATTATTTGGGATACAGAACACTTCTTAAGAATGAGAGTAAATGACAAATGACTGGAGTCCCAATATAGTTATAATCTAAAAGTATATGATTATTAAAAATCTAAACAACTCTAAGACCAAAATGTAGAAAAAGGCTACATAGATTTGAAAAAGAATTGGAAAAAGAAAAGTTGAATAGCAGAAGAAATAATGGATAGGATTGATATGACTTGCCAGAATTCAATTTAGAAGAATAAAGATGAAAGTAAATGAAAGATTTAAGAAATATGGGAAATGAATTGTGAAGTCTTGAAAAGGAGAAATGGGGAAAGAATAGATATCTTAAAAAATAATTGGGATTTTTCCAAAATAGATGAACATTTTAAATCAAGCCCTTATCTCAAACATGAAACATAAAAATCATATCTAGATAGATTCATGTGAAACTGCACATTATAAAATACCAATAACATAGCAGAGGAAATAGAGAAATTGTAATATTGATAACCTCTCATAATTGTTACCAGGTTAAGGTTAATAAGTTATGAGGATGGAAAGTAAATGATCCTTAGAGTTTAGAGGAAAATAACCATTGACCCCAAATTTTCTATCTAAACTATAATGTTGATAGGTACTTCAGAAAGACAATGAATACCACTTCCAGGACTTTGCTGCAATAATAAAGATTAAATCTAGGGCTGGGAGTGCAAGTCAGTTTTATAGCAATTGCCTAGCATGTGCAAAGCCCTGGGTTTGATCCTTAGCAATGGGGAAAAAAACCCAGAAGGGAAATTTTTACAAAACCAATGTAAAAGAAACATGGTAAATAAAAGGAGTATTGTCTATATAATACTGAACATAAACAGTGAATAAATTTAGAGATTTAAAAAGTGGAAACAAACTAGGTGAGGCTTGCAGTTGGATTTAGCGTATTAAGGTCAATGTGTTTCACGGGAAGTTGAACTTTAATTTGAACTTTCTCAGGGAAGCATGTTGAAAATTGACTTAAGACATGAAAAAATCAAGCAGTAACAAAAATTGAAGTTGACTGTAAAAGAGTAGGAGGAAAAAAGGGAATAAAAATCTAATAGGCATTAAAAGGAAAAAGAAAGTTCTATGGTAAATAGAAAGTTCCAATTTAAAAATAAATGTCGAAAGTAACATGGAGGAAGATAAACCAGGCAAATACCACCCTAAAGGTGATTGTATAGTGAGTAGTAGCCATCTTGTAATGTTAAAGGGAAATTCACCAGTGTATGTTTAGTTCTACATGCCTCAAAGGATAGAAAACAAAAAAGGACTGATTACAATAAATTGGCAAGTCTGTAGTGGGGTGGGAAGTTTTCAAAAACCTACCTCTGTATAATTAATAGATCAGACAAACAATAATAGGACTCTGGGAGGCTGAGGCAGGAGGATTACAAGTTTGTGTCTAGTCTGGGCAATTTAGCAAGGCCCTGTATCAAAATAAAAACTAAAAGAGATGGGGATGTAGCTTGGTGCAAAGGCCTTGGGTTCAATCCCCAGTATCACCAAAACAAAAAAACCCAAACAACAACAAACTGGTAAAATCTGAATGATAATTTTATTGACACAATATTCAAAATTTAGAAACTATAAGTCTTTTCGAGCATCTGTATAGGGAACATGCTTCAAAGGGAAACAACAGCAAGTCCTAACATACTAAGCATGATACAGAAAATACGTTTGCTGGCTTCAGTGGAATAGTGTTAGAAAAAAAGTAAATTGGATACAATTTACTGATACAATTGGAAATTTAAAAGCACTTCTAAGTAATTCACAAGTCCAAACACAAGGCTTGAGTGTCTGGTGGTTGGTATTGGGGATAGAACCCATGGTCTTGAATGTGTTAGGCAAGCACTGGTCCTTTTTCTAATTTTGTATTTTAAAACAGGGTCGTGCTAAGTTGCCCAGGCTGGTCTTGAACTTCCCATACTCATATCTCGGTCTTCCAGTAGCTAGGATTACAGGCCTGTGCCACTGTGCTGGTTGTGTCAAGTAATCTTAACAGTTGTTTGAGATAAATAACATTTGTAAACTGATTTTCTCTGCTGAATATCAAACATCTGCACTTTATCACTGAAGTATTTATACTAGGCCCAGATTTACTGGTCAGTATGTCTTTTTTTTTTTTTTTAATGTGGGTACTGGGAGTCGAACTCAGCACCTCATGCTTGCCAGCAGGCGCTTGTACCACTGAGCGATATCACCGGCCCTTTTTTCCTTTATGTGGGTACGGGGAGTCAAACTCAGGACCTTGCGCTTGCCAGGCAGGCGCTTATGCCGCTGAGCTGTATCACCGGCCCCAGTATGTCTTATTTAGAATTTTAAAGTCAGACAGTCGAAGAAGTCAGATTTACTGACTGAAGGAACTGGGTTAAGGTTAAAGACTTTAATGCTTACTAGGTTTGAGATAGGGTTATGGGATCTAGGTGCTGTATTCTGTGGTTTTGCCTGAACCAAAAGGAAATACACTAGGATTATAGTCTCCACTTTGTCACTGGGAGAATCCGTATCCTTGCCTTGGGATACAGTTTAAAGCTTCACGCATTCTCAAATGTCTTAAATTTTACTCATACTTACTTTCCCTCATAACCCTTTGTGAAGTTAATTTTCTTTGTCATGTGATAGATGCATTTATTCTCTTTATGGTCTAGTTAGATTCTTTGTCATTTTTCTTTGTTAGCCTTCTCTAGTCATTTTATTTGTTATCGTGGGCATAGCAATGAGGCAGATATTTTTTCTTTTTCAGTTCTGGTAGGCTTACGCACTTCACATCCATAGAAACAGTTTGTGTCAAGATTTCATTTAACTTGTTCAGTATGTGGGAGACCCTTGGATTCAAGCCCTGGTAGAGCACCCCTCCATCTTTTTCAGTCAGATTGGAGATCTTTACTGCAGAAAAACGGTCAATTTCATGTCATCCACTTGAGCAGCCAATGATGATGTTTCCATATGGTAGCTTTATGTTAATTGAAAAAGTTATTAATTTCATTTGATTTTGGATGGATTTTTCAGAACTGTTTAGCAATGAAGGTTTTCTTTAAAATTGGGTGTGGTTGGGCTAATGGTCAGCTGTGTGAGATACAGAGCCATTTTGCAGTTGCAAAAGTACATTATTTTATATAAAATTGATCTTGTTCATCACAAATGACTTAGGTTATTCATTTGATTGAGTAGAAGCCTAAAGGAAGATGGGGCCTCTTCAGCAATTTTTGATATGACTGACACTTTGAAATACTGAAAAAAAGTTACTGTTCGGGCCGGTGAGATGGCTCAGCGGCTTAAGCGCCTGCCCTGCAAGCGCGAGGGCCCGAGTTCGACTCCCGGATCCCACATACGAAAAAAGGGGCCGGTGATATCGCTCAGCGGCACGGGTGCCTCCTGGCGCTCGAGGTCCTGAGGTCGACCCCCCCGGTACCCACAAAAAAAAAAAAAAAAGTTACTGTTCGTGTGTCTTTTATTTTTTGACATGTTAATTCATGCCTTCGTTGGTAGTTTTTTATTGCTAAAATGGAGGCTAGAAGCAGTTACCAATGAGTTGGTTTACCAATGAATTGGTATACCATTTGGTTGAATTTCTGAAAACTTGGTAAAATTAGAGTTAACTAAGTGAGCACCTTTTAGCAAGTCTTTGGAAAATCTTGTATTGGTGCTGACAACCACAGCAGTTTGTTATAGGGGAATGATGGTATATATGGGGTTGGTAAGAATATGAAAGAAAATATAATACTGGGGTTTTATCTTGTCAAAGCACATATCTTTCCCTTTTTTGGACCTGATGAGTTTTAACAGGTGTCTTTTTGTATATAAAGGTCCGTGTGCACATGTGTGTGTATGTATGTGTGTATCTTGAGCTTTTGAGTTTGTTTTTGTTTAAAACTTTTCCTTGTGGTACTGGGGATTGAACTCAGTGGTGCTGTACAGTGAGTTACACTGCAAGCTGCAGGGTCTAGCTAAATTCCCCAAGGCTGGCCTGGAGCTTGTGATCTTCCTGCCTCAGCCTCCCAAGTAGCTGGAATTACAGTGAAGTGTTGTTTTGTTTTTGTTTTTGCATTACTGGGGATTGAACCCAGGGCCTTTGTACTGAACTATGTCTACACCCCTTTTTTATTTCTTATTTTGAGACAGGATCTTGCTAAGTTGTCCAGGCTGGGTTTGAATTTGTGATCCTTCTGCTTTAGCCTTCCAGAGTACTGGGATTACAGGCATGTGCACTGTGCTTGCCTACCAGTTTGTTTTTTTTTTTTTTTTTAAAGGATAGATTTTCACGGATTGTTTCACATGTTTGTCTGGTTTACATGACCATTAGCACACATATTTGTAGAGCAGTGGTTTTTAAAGATGTAGTTACTGTAAAAAGCAAATGCTGTTGGTATAGATTTTTCCTCCACAATGTATAACTCCTAGTTTTTCTTTCCATGATTAATTCTTGACATTTTCTTGGCACGTTTCATCTATCTGAGCTAAAGTCTTGGGGAAAATATAATTTTAAATAAGATTTAAAATTCTTTTTATGTATTTTAGATTCTGGAAGTTACGGTCAGTCTGGGGGTGAGCAGCAAAGGTAAAGTATACATACTTTTTAAAAAATAATAAAAGGCTAAAATAGAAAAAAAGATGAATGTAGTCAGGCTTCTCTCTTGAGTCTTGGTATCTGGATGTCTTAATTAAATTTTAGCTTGTCATGGAAGAGAGTGGGCCTATGTAATAAACAGAAGCTGTGAAACATTTCTTCTTTTCTCAAAAGTCTGTTTGCATCAATATGTTTAGATGCTTCCTAGAGTAAAAGAATCTCTTAGGTATTGTAAAGATTATGTTTTCTTAGGAAATTTCTTAGAAGGGATTATTATTAAGGGGATACAATAAGTTCTTACAAAAAGCATTTTGTTTTTTGTTGGTATATAATATGCTAATGTGTTTTTGAGCAGATTTTCAGAGTCCTTAACATGCTCACAATAAAAACTTGGTGTGACTGTGTACATGTAATAGGCTTCTCCTGCTTATCAGAAGTACAACTTTCTTTTTTTTTTTTTTTTTTTTTTTTTTTTTTGTGGGTACCGGGGGGACGACCTCAGGACCTCACGCGCCAACAGGCACCCGTGCCGCTGAGCGATATCACCGGCCCCTTTTTCGTATGTGGGTTCCGGGAGTCGAACTCGGGCCTTTGCGCTTGCAAGGCAGGCGCTTAAGCCGCTGAGCCATCTCACCGGCCAGAAGTACAACTTTCAACTTTTCCAATAAATGGTTTGCAGCCCAGTGTGAGATATTCAGAATAGCATGTCAAATATCTTCAATCATCATATTTTAAACCTCCTGAAAACCAAACTAATCTGACTTTCTTTATTCTCATGAATAGGGTTAACAACAAAAGATAGGGTTAACCTCCCAGTAGGCATCTGCCAAGTATTTATTCAAGGAATTTTTTTTTTTTTTTTTGGGTACTGGGAATCGAACTCAGGACTTCTTGCTTGCCAGGCAGGTGCTGTGCTGCTAAGCTATGTCCCCAGCCCAATAAAATGTATTTTTAACAGTTAAGGAACTTTGATAACACATGGTGCAACTGTTTTCTTTTTATTAGGATATTTGAAAGTCACAGTATGTATGGAGAAAGTTTGTTTCTAGGGTGGGGCATGTGGCTGTGTGGTAGAGTGCTTGCCTAGCATGCACAAGGCCCTGGTTTCAATCTTTAGTAATACAAAATAAAACAATACCTACAAAGTTTGTTTCTAAATTCCTAGAGCTTCCATGCTATAAAATTAAATAGAATTTAGATATATGAAGGTATATTTATTCACTTAGTGAACAAATATTTATTGAGTTCTTGCCAGGCTTTGCTAGAATACTGAAAATACAATATACTATAATTTAATTCTGTGGCAGTACACTGCAGATACACATGCTTCTAATTACTGAGGCATTTAAACTGGACTTTTAGTGCCATATTGCCTTTTCTAGGAAGTTAAAAACTTTTAACTAAGGCAAATAGTAGGAAGAAATTAATTTGTCAGAATGCAGCTAAGAAGAGTTAAAAAAATTATATTTTGCTTCTAATATTTATGAGCTGAGCGTGGTGGCACACGCCTGTAGGTAGTCCAGCACTTGGGATGCTAAGGCAGATGGAGTGCCTTGAGTTCGAGACCAGCCTGGCTATATAGTGACTTAAGGCCAGCCTAAACTACACGGCAAGACCCTGTCTCAAAAAAAAATTTTTTTTTTAAATGATGGGTCTTGCCATGTAGTTCTTAGGGGAAAAACAAAACAAAACATTGTTTAGCTGTACATGATTTAAATATTAGAAAAATTCAAATTTCTATAGGTTAGAATAAATAAAAACCTTTTGATAGAATTAGGTTCATCAGTGCTTACCTCTGATTTTTTTTTATTTATCCCAAAGCATAATTCTTTTGAGACTTTCTAGCTCTGGTAAAGTTTTATTTATGATAATTTATTAAAGGAACACTTTCGGTACTTGTTCAACATTCAAGAGGTCTGCAAGTGACTTTGTTAATATCTTTAATAGTCTTTGATCATTACCTTTTAGTTTAGATCCTAAGAGACTGATAGATTGGCCGTTCGCAGAAAAAATTGTGTCTTAGTTGAAAATTGAAAATGAAGACAGGGTTCTTCCTTTAAGTTTTTAAATTTCTTTAAGCACATCTCTTTGAAATATTATTCATTTGTGTTTTACAGTTATTCTTCCTATGGAAATCAAGGCAGTCAAGGCTATGGACAAGCACCACAAGTAGGTTGAAAAGTAAATTGTCTTCTTCAAAGTTAATTTTATTTTAAGTAGATGATGAAACTTGAGTATTTACCTAAATTTCAGAGCTATTCTGGCTATGGACAACCAGCTGATTCTTCATATGGACAGAACTATGGCAGTTACTCCAGTTATGGACAAAGCCAATCAGGTTGGACTGGCTTGTTAATTTACTATTTTAAAGATTCTGAACTCACAACTTTCACTAAATAGTATACCTATCTAATATTTAGGTTATTCACAGTCCTACGGTGGTTATGAGAATCAAAAGCAGAGCTCATATGGCCAGCAATCGTATAATAACCAGGGACAACAACACACAGAATCATCAGGAAGGTAAGGAAAGAATAAGAGCACTGAGATTGTGTTGGGCAGTGGAAATAAGTAGATTTAATCCTCAGAATTCTAGCTTTATAGTTTTTGGTGCCTAACTTTCAATTTCCATTTTATTTTTCTGTGGTGCTGGGTGGTCGAACCCAGGGTCTCACGACAGACAAGCACTCTACCACTGAGCTATATCCCTAGCCTCTGTTTTATTTTTGAGCCATTTGAGTGTGTACTTTTTCATATTAATTAGGGAAAAGGCTAAAACTCATCCACATGTATCAGATACTATAGAATGGTGGTGGCAAACCTATGGCATGAATGTTATTTGTTTTTAAGACAAAAGATGTTAATGTATGAATTGTTTTTCTACAGTAGAACCTCAGTACAGTAAGTCCCTGACTTAGGAATGAGTTCCGTTCTGGGAGAATGTAAGTCGGACTCAATTCTTAAGTCCAACAGAACGAGTCTTACACACCTTTGACACACGTATACAATGTAAAGCATAAAAAACCAAATGCAAGATCTGTTCATATCTGTAAGTTCGCAACTCGAATGTTTATAAGTCGGGGACTTACTATAATCAGGATTAATTGCAGTGTTGGCACTTTGTGATAACTAAGTGGGTTTTAGGCTGCAGTTTGGGCACTCATTTCTAAAAGGTTCGCCACCACTGCCCTAGAATATGTTTTGTTTGATAATATATGTAGAATTTGCCGATGAAGTAGTAGGTTTTATAAAGCGTTCCGAAATTTCTGCGTTGAAGAGCCTGTATTTATTAATTATTAATAGCACCTTTTTAGTATACATTTAGTAGAGGTCCTCAGATAGCACTAAGATAGTGTTAGTAGTTATCCCCATTTTGCAGAGATAAAGGAAAGTTAGGATTATATAGCCTGTTAATACAGTTAAAAAATACGGCAGAAACTGAGGTCTCTAGTGTTTTCCATTTGCAGTGAAGAAAATTATTCTAAATGAAATTAAAAGCATCGGGGAAAGGATAGGCCTTAGATATGGGAATGCTTTGAAAAATAGAGTACAAACGTAGAGAATAATATCCACAAGTCATGCTGTATTGAGAAGAATAACTCTTCAAGACCTATTTATATATTTTATTTATTTTTTTTTGTAGTGGTACTGAGGATTGACTATAGCCTTACACATTCTAAGCAAGTGCTCTGCTACTGAGCTACATCCTCATCCCTTTTTAAAATTCTACTTTGGGGCAGGGTTTTGCTAAGTTGCTCAGGCTGGCCTTGAACTTGTTATCCTGCTTCAGTCTTCTGAGCAGCTGAGATTACTGCAGGTATGCCATCATGCTTGATAATGAGACCTTTTTGCTGTTTTTTTCAAGTAAATCTGTTGGAACTCCAAGTCAGTTAAATGTTGCCTTTTAACATTTCTACCCTGAGAGCAGGGAATTAATACCATCATATTACTCCAAATGTACTTGGAATTTTTGTTTTTTGAGACAGGATCTTACTGTGTTGCCTAGGCTGCCTTGAACCTCCAGGTTGAAGTGATCTTCTCTCAGCTGCCTGAGTAACTGGGGCTGCAGGGCATACCGCTGTGCCTAGTGGGAATTTTTCTTATGAATTGACAGAAATAAGAAAGCTGTCTTAACTATTTGATAGACTTCTTTTCAGATAAACAGTGACATCACAAAGCAAGCTTCTATTGCCAGATTTAAAATAGAAATCATTGGGGCCGGTGAGACGGCTCAGCGGCTTAAGCGCCTGCCTTGCAAGCGCGAAGGCCCGAGTTCGACTCCCGGATCCCACATACGAAAAAGGGGCCGGTGATATCGCTCAGAGGCACGGGTGCCTGTTGGCGCGCGAGGTCCTGAGGTCGTCCCCCCGGTACCCACAAAAAAAAAAAAATAGAAATCATGTATTAGTTTTCTAAAATTTACTATTGAAGATTTAGAAGAATGTACTATAGGTTCTCAAAATAATTAACAGAATAATTGTAAAAATACTTAAAAGGATGATATTGTTAAAATGAAGTGACACAGCCTCTTAGTATAAAAAACTCATCACTTACGGCATGTTTGTTAAAGAATCAGACATTGTTCTTTGTAGCATCTTTTACTGTTAACTAAAGAGACGATAAAAACCATAGTTACTTCTTGCTTTATTACAGTTTCAAACGTACATGTGGTTTTTTGCATAATGTGGCATCTTTTGTTTTTTTGGCTCCTCTTCAGTGATGGTGATTTGTCTTTTAAAGGGCATTTCATTCATGATAAGGAGACTGTACATAAAAGATCCAAATAATTACCATGAGAAAGTACTATTAGTTATGGATGCATTCTAGCTTTTCAGGCCTTTTATGCCAGTCTCAGTCAACTTGCTAAACATAATTTTCCTATGAAGTCTCTCAAGTTCTTGATTTCTCTTTAGCCAAGGTGGAAGAGCATCTTCCTATGACCAATCAAACTATAGTCAGCAAGATTCGTATGACCAGCAGTCAGGCTATGATCAACGTCAAAGCTCATATGATGAGCAAACAAATTATAATCAGCAGCATGATTCCTATAATCAAAACCAGCAGTCCTATCATTCACAAAGGGAAAACTACAGTCACCATACACAAGGTAAGATACAGTGATTTATATTATTTTTCTCACAAAATTGTTTTAATACTGTGTTTGGATTAAGAGACTCACAGAGGATTTCATGTTTGTAAAAGTTTAGGGTGACCTTGAACATAATTCTTTCCTCAGGGCCATAAATCTGTTACTAGATTTTTCTTTTTTAAGATCTTGGAGACTGCCAGTGGTTGCGCTTTTTGATGACTGATTACATGAATTTTCTTTGTTGTCTCAGTGAACTCTGATCTTGTGACATTACTGTTGCTGCCAGTTCTTTTGGTGATGGGGATGTACTTGAATTGGGGAAATTATCCTATACAGTGTTTGCCTTCCCTAACTTCACCAAAGAAGGACCAATCGTTATTTCCTCTGTTGTCCCACAGCACTCTGTATACATCACTGATACTTAGGATTCTCTGTGCTTTATGAAAGTGAATGACTTAAAGGCAAAGGTCCTAAGTTATCTATTTAGTTATGCCTTGGTTCATAGTAAGTGCTTAGTAAATGTTTGCAGATTTCCCCCTGCTGCTGGGGATTGAACCGATGACCTTGTATATGCTAGCCATGCGCTGTACCACTGAGCAACGTATGCCTTGTTCAATAATTGAGAATGAATGAATGTGGAAGCTCATTTGTTTGGTATCTTCTCTGTTTGAAAATCCACTTTTGTTTTTTTGTAGTACTGGTTGAACCTAGAGCCTTCATACTGAGTAAGCTATATCCCCCGCCCTTTGAAAAATTTTTTCATGTTGAGACAGTCTTCCTGAGTCACTAAATTGCCTGTGCTTGGCTTGAACTTGCAATCCTCCTGTCTCAGTCTCCCAGCGTGTTAGAATTACAGGCCATCTACACCATGCCCTTCTTCGAGTTATGTTTTATCTGTGCATAGTTTACATTTAAATGTTTTTGAGGCAAAGTAATAACTTTCAAGACTAGGATATGCTTTTTTATATGTAAGTTATTAGATAATATTTTGACTCATTATTCCACATTACCATTTTGTCATCTGATTTTCTAACAGTATGGAATTTGACACAGATACACTTCTCAAACATGTTTAATTCCTGATGATTTTATAATGACTTGCATTTGAGTTCTGTGTGTATGTGCCTTTTTCCAAAAGGTATAACATATAACCAAAAGCGCCCTTTAAGGTTATATTATGTGAACCACTTTTCAGAAATGATAGTATTCACTTAGATGTGTGTATATTTTCCTTTTTATAGATGACCGTCGTGATGTGAGTAGGTATGGAGAAGATAATAGAGGATATGGCGGGTCACAGGGAGGAGGTAGAGGGCGTGGGGGATATGACAAGGACGGAAGAGGTCCTATGACAGGATCAAGGTAAGTATTTAGATATAGATACCTACATTTCTTCTCTCTCTGCTCTTTTTTTTTTTTTTTTTTTTTGGTGTTACTTTGCTGGTTTGAGTCTGGCATTTAATTTAGTTAAGAGACTTTTAGGAATTATATTGTGAAAAAGAGGGCAGAAATTTAAAATTTATTTTGTCATAAGATCTCATGAATTAGAATAGGCTATGTAAACAGTTTTACATGATATATGTTAAACCATAGTAAAGAAAAGTACTGTGCTACAGTTGTGGTTAAACCACTTGACTAGTTTTTTCCTACCAGAACTAGAAGCTAGAGTCCTTTAAAAGGTGACTCTGGGAAATCAAAGTGTTTTGTAAAAAAAATAAAAGGTAAGTTAATACTAGATTGGAAGTAAGAGAGGCTATTCCTTAATCTTGAACTTCTTTGAGCAGAGAAAGATTAGGGGTATGCATTTTTATATAAGGAATGGCAGAGTAGAAAGGTGGGATTGGCAAATAAGAGAAAGATTTAATGTAATTAAACAATTTTGTCTTCTTTCTTGAGTAAATAATTATTGAAACAGTGTAGCATCGCATGTCATTCTATATTTAGAGTAAGTTGTGGTAAAAGAACAATTTTTAAAATTTATCTTTTCTTTTCCCCATTGCTAGTATTGTTTGTGGTTTTTCTTTTTTTTTCTTTTTTCCCTCCTTGCAGCATGTTTCAAAAGCTGGTTTTAAAATTACTTTTAAATATATCTGTATGGTTATCAATTTGGCCCTAAAAAAAGAACGAAAAAGTAGTTGATACCTATTCTCAACGAGACTTGTCAATTTGTAAAATTTGTAAATTTGTAAAATACCCAGGTTTAAAGATAATTTATTAAAAAAAATAAAGATAATTTATTTTCATTGGAAATTGAAGCTGTCAGTCGCCTGTTATTTATACTTAATAATATATCAGTACCAGTTCACTCTTAAGCTCCTTAGGCATTGAGCGTCCCCTGACATAACCTGACAGACAAAACCAGTATATGCAGACTTACTTTTTTCACTGACTTGTATGTCTGTATTTTTACTGTACAGTGCATCTTAATTGGTAGTTTACCAACATAAAACAAATGTATCATATGCCTCTTCCTTATCAAAGAGAGTGGTCTGCTCTCAATGTAGACATGAATGAATGATGTAAAGTGACATGGCACTTACTTTTTACCTATTAGCCTCCCACCTACCTAAGACAATTCCAAAACAAGATAACCAACAGATATATTTAATTTTCCAGTTGATGTGTTTTAAATAATTGGTTGCCTTGGAATGCTGTGCATTTTGTAGTACATCATAGGTTTTTCTTCATAAAAAAGTTAACACAATAGAGTATCTATTAAACTATGATAGCGTCTGAGAATAATGGAATCCCACTTTTTAGGAGGAAGAGGGTAGGCAGTAGGAAGGGGAAGCCTTTATAAATAATGATTTTCATCAGTGAGTGAGGACTCATCTTACAAATAGAGAATTGAGAAGACCTTGAATGATGTTTCTGATAAGGAACTGTTTCTTATCAGGGGTCCAATTTTTAAGCAATATAACCTTCTTGGCAATGTATTTTAGTATAATTTGTGGCCTAGATACCCATTATGAACTAAGTTTTTCAGTTTTTCAAGTCTTATTTTTAACCCTTAGATGCCCTTCATAACAAAGACTTGGGTAGAAGCCCAATCTATATTTGGTCAAATAATGTTGATCTGGATCAAGTGGAAGTAAAATTGGGGTGAGGGCTCTGCAGTCTTGCCCCTCTCCCTCTTCCCTCAGTAAATGAAGTGGTCACAAAAACCCTTTTTTAGAAAATCTGTATGGAAGGTGACTATTCTCTGTATCAGGTTGGCAAACTTTATGTGAAAGGCGAGGTAGTAAATGTTTTAGGCTTTCAGACCATGTGAGTTTTGTTACAGCTCTTCAATCCTGCCCTTGGAGCACCAGAGTGACCATAAATATAATGCAAATAACTAAACATTGTTGTGTTCCACTGAAACTTCATTTGTGGATACAGGTCTGAAATTGGAAGTTCATATACTTTTCGTGTGTCATGACATTTTAAAATGTGCTTTTGAGTTATTTATTGGGGTAAAGCATTTTGAATTTGAGTATAAATACCAAGTTTCAAGATTTTTTTTTCACATTTGGTTTTGCATTTAAACACCAAAAATAACTCCAAATGTTTTTCATTAGTCTTCATCAGCACTACCATTTGTGATGTTAATCATCTTAATAGCATGTTGAAAATGTTCTTTTGGGGACTGTTTTGAAGATTAGCTGGCATTAGTTGGATTTATACTTAAGTAGGAATATGGATGAGAGTCAAATGTGTGGTAAAGGATAAGATGTTGTTAGACTTAAATGCTGTGATTGCTTGGGTGGTGGAAGAATTCAGACCAAAAGGAGACCAAATATGGAAGAGAAAGATAAAAAAATTTAGGGACTATCAGAAGCATAATCTATTTCTTTGATTTTTTTTTTTTTTTAAAAAACAAGGTCTCATTATATAGTTAAGTCTTAAACTCAGTATATAGCCCAGGCTGGCCTTGAACTCACAACAATCCTCCTGCCTCAGCCTCCTGAGTGCTGGAATTACAGGCATGTGCCACCATGTCCAGCATCTGTTGTGTTTCTTTGAAAAAGCAACTGTAGCAAAGAAGATTGAGTATCTTATTATTGTCTGTAACTGACATTGACCTCTTAGTGGACTAAGCTAAGACCATAAATTGTCAGTGTTTTTTAATTGTAGCATTGTGATTACTGCTTTTCAAAATTGCCAGAACTTCTTAGGTAGTTGTTATTTATTATTATGTCATTAAGGCTTTTATAGTCAAGTATCTTGTCCTTAAAAGTGATTAATTAGCTCCTACGTTTCTGTAGTTAACACTGTAATGTGCCTTGGAGCTTAGTAGTAAATCTTCAATAAAGCTTCAGTAAAGCTCCTTGTAATAAATTCAGTTGATATTAAAAAAATTATGTGGGTCAGACACGATGGTGCATTCCTATACTCCCAGCACTCAGGAGGCTGAGACAGGAGGATTGCTGAGAGTTCGAGGCCAGTCTGGACAACATAGTGAGTTCATGGTCAGCCTGAACTTGATACCCTGTGTCAAAAAACTAAAACAAGCAAAAAAAAAAAAGGTATATGTTTTGGTGACAGTCTAAAACGATACTGGCCAATAGAAATACAACATGGGTCACAAACATGAGATGTGTATGTAATTTAAAATTTTCTAGTAGCCACACTTAAGAAAACGGAGGGCTGGGCATGTATAACTCAGTGGTAGAGTTTTTGCCTAGCATGTACTAGGCCCGGGGTTCAATCCCCAATACCATACACACACACAGAAGAAACCAAATAGGTGAAATTAAACATCTAAAATACATCTAAATTAGAATTTCATGTAATCAGTATAAAAAATTCTCTTTTATGTGGGTACTAGGAGTTGACCTCAGGACCTCGCGCTTGTCAGCAGGTGCTTGTGCCACTGAGCGATATCACTGGCCCTTTTTTTCCTTTATGTGGGTTCTGGGAGTCGACCTCAGGACCTTGCACTTGCCAGGCAGGTGCTTATGCCGCTGAGCTACCTCACCGGCCCAGTATAAAAAATTCTTAATGAAAGCCAGATGTGGTGTTGTGTGCCTGTAATCCCAGCTACTTGGGAGGCTGAGGCAGGAGGATCATCAAGTTTGAGGCCAGCCTGGGGAACTGAGTGAGTGAGACCTTATCTAAGAGATGGGATGTAGTGTTTGCCTAGCCTGCTCAATACCTCGTCAAAAAAAAAAAAAAAAAAAATCCTCAGATGAGATAGTGCACATTTTTTTTTAATATACTAGAACTTAGAAATCCATTTTATATATATATATATATATATATATATATTTTTTTTTTTTTTTTTTTTTTTGTGGGTACCGGGGTGTCGACCTCAGGACCTCGTGCGCCAACAGGTGCCCGTGCCGCTGAGCGATATCACCGGCCCCTTTTTCGTATGTGGGATCCGGGAGTCGAACTCGGGCCCTCGCGCTTGCAAGGCAGGCGCTTACGCCGCTGAGCCATCTCACCGGCCCTATATTTATATTTAGAGCACATCTCATTTTATACTACTAGCTACATACTCAAGTACTCAGTAGCCACATGAAGTTAGTGGGTACTGTATTGGACAGTGCTTGGCCTCCTAAAATGTTGATAAATGCTGAATCCCCAAAGCCTTTTTACTATTCACGTACAACGTAGAAGGAAATAAAGTGTAAATACAGCTACTACTACTAGTAGTAGTAGTAGTAGTAGTAGTAGTAGTAGTAGTAGTAGTAGTAGTAGTAGTAGTAGTAGTATTTTTGGGTACCAGGAATCAAGCTCAAGACCTTGCACTTAAACACAGCTATTATTGAGAATGATTTTTAAATTCAGTGAGTCATTTACATTTGGAATTAATGTTGGTCTTTTCCTCAGACTCTAAAATATTGTATTCTATACTTAGTAGTATGAAAACTCAATCATGGTGCCAGTTTTTAAATCAGTCTTTTTCAATTTTTAGTTAAGTCCCCTTTTCTCTCTCTGTTTTAACATTTTCTAGTAATAAAAGATTCCTGCATTGTCCTCCTACTTCTTGGCAATTTTAGTGCTTGCATAGAGACATTTTGATTGATTGATTGATATTGGGTTTTTTTTCAGACAAGGTCTCGCCTATGTAGTTCAGGCTGGCCTTGAACTCACTGTGTAGCCCAAGCTGGCCTTGAATTCATGGCGATCCTCCAGCCTCAGCTTCCCCAGTGCTGGGATTACAGATGTGCACCACCATGCCCGGCTAGATTTTTTTTTTTTTTTTTTTTTAATTAAATACTGGAAACAGAGATTTTGTCAATGAATTTTTTCTTTCTTGACAAGCAGTTGAAATTGAATCTGATTGTCTTCTGTAGATATGTAATGCTATAATAATGAAGGAACCCCCAGAGTCTACCCTACGGTAGACTGATTATGGTTTTGACTTTGGGGGGAACCATCTCCATGAGTCAAAACATGTGCAGCTAGGTTTTTTATTCAGCCAATAAAGTTGACTGTGTTATATTATGTCTCTGTTAAATATCACTACTACTTCATTATAAAATGTCCTTCAAGAATTCTTGATGTGTGTACATTTGCTGCTTTTTCTGGGGTTGAAAACAGATTTGTTGTGGCAGCATCTTGACTCAGACGTTGAACTACCTTTGTGTCTTAATGTGCTAGCAAGGCCTCAGTAGTATGTGGTAAAGGACTTGTAATTTGCAGGTTTGAAAGAAAGACTCTTAGCAAGCATATCTTTTGTTATTTAATGGTGGTACTATTTGAATTTATTTACTGTATTTAATAAGTTTTTTCATGTGGGTTGTAATGTAACTAATACAGAATTTCCTAATAAGGAGAAAGAAAGAACATAATTGAAACATCTTCATGTAAAATTATAGATCACCTGGAGCAATGTGTCTCAGACATTAATGTGAATATGAATAACTTAACTAAAATATAGATTCTGATTCATTGAGGTCTGGCTGAAGAATGAGATCCTGCTTTTCTGAGATGTTCCTAGGCTGTGCTTATGCTGCTGTGCTTGTGCTTACCCTTTGAGTTGTAAGAATGTAGACTTTCATTTTGTAGAAGAGGAAACTAAACCCAAAGGAGAATTTTACTGACTGAAAATTTCATGATTCATTAGTGATAATTAAGACTTCTCTTAAGTCTCTGGTTTTAAAGACTCATTCTTTTTGTAATGTACTATAGCAGTGATGGTGAACCTTTTAGAAGCAAGTGCCCAAACTGCAACCCAAAGCCCACTTATTACAAAGTGCCAACACTGTGATTAAACCTGAATTACTCAGGTTTTAATTTAGAAAAAACAACTTATACCTTACCATCTTTTGCCATAAAAGAAAAAAAACTCTGCCATAGGTTCGCAACCACTGCACTGTGGTATTCCCACAGTTACAGTCATTGTCTTGAAACCTGAGCTGCTTTATTTTCAGAGGAACTGCTCAGTGAAGATGACAAGTTAAAATGTCATTTATATGGAAGAATAGGAAATTATAAACATACTTAAACTTACTAGTTTTATAGATTCCCTTCTTCTGAAACAGGCTCTTTTTTTTTTTAATGTTTCAAAGTTTTATTATTGGCCATAGTGGAAACAGTAGGAACTAGGCTTTTATTTTTATTTTGTGTGTTTTTTTTTTTTTTTTTTTTAGGAGACAGGGCCTTGTTACATAGTTCAGGCTGGCCTTGAACTTTCAGCAGTCCTCCTGCCTCAGCCTTCCCAGTGCTGGGATTACAGGGTGCACCACCAGCTTTTTAAAATATGAAATTGCATAGCTTCTGCTGTGATAAGCAAGTTGGTACTCTGTTTAGATGACAGCAAAGTAGTTAAGAGGTACCCTTTCCAGCACTCGTTTGTGAACATATGACTTCCATTTTCTTATTTTAAAAGTCTACTTTATCCCGAGGACATTTAACCACCTAACATAAGAATGTGGGCTTAATATTTTCACTGGATCTTGTCTCATCACTTTTTGGAGTTTTAAGGATCATGTTTGAAGAAACCTGAGATATATTGGTCTTTAATATTTTCAGCAGTTTAATCTTGAGAACCCTATTGATTTCCCTTTCTCTTTTTTTATTTTTTATTTTTTCTCCTTTGTTTTGAGACAGGGTCTTTGCTATATAGTTCAGGCTGACCTTAAACTTGTTATGTAGCGCAGGCTGGCCTTGAACTTGCTGGGATGCTGCCTCAGCCTCCCTAGTGCTGGGATTACAGGCATGCACTACCATGCCCAGACTGGTTTCCCTTTCTTAAAGTTAGCTCTGATATACGTATATGTCATTTAGAAGAGTAGGAAAGGCTTAGGTACTGCACCAAAGTAGTGGTATATGTATATATGAAACTATGTATTATATGTGAAAGTCTGATTTTAGTATTATCTACATGGCCTTGAAATAGTTTGCCTTTCCTGCTTAAAAATGTGTTCTGGAAATCATATAAGAATTAAAAGCAAAGTAAAATGCATGTGTCGCTACCTAAATTGATTGCAAGGGTAATGTTTTTATATCAAGGTAATAGAATATACAGAGATTGCCAAAAAATGTATACATTGGGCAAAAAAAACCCATGTAAATATTTTTCAGGGCCGGTGAGATAGCTCAGCGGCATAAGCGCCTGCCTGGCAAGTGCAAGGTCCTGAGTTTGACTCCTGAAACCCACATACGAAAAAGGGCGGGTGATATCGCTCAGTGGCATGGGCGCCTGCTGGCATGTGAGGTCCTGAGTTCGACCCCCGGTACTCACCAAAAAAACTCCAAAAAACATATAAATATTTAATACTAAATGTATTGAGACATCATGAGATTAATAAAGTTACGTTTGACCTCTACAATTACAAGAGGTGCTCAAAGTGGTGGCCATTAGATTCCAGACATTTATTAGTATAGTGAACGGCTGAAGTATGTATACATTTTTTTGGTAGATTTTGTATTTATTATAAAGGAAGAATGCTTTCTTATTTAGTCAGTGTTTTATCCTTCAAATGGTTCAGAAAAGCCTTCTAAAGAGTAGGGTAATCACTAAAGTAGAGGTTCTTAAGTGGTAAGAGACGAGACATCAGTAGATTGGATTAGCTTCTTGGGTTATAAGAGAAAGTACATCAGATATTACCATCTAAAAACTTATTTCTAGTCAGCAGATGAACCTTGAGAAGATTATGTAATTGAGTCTTGAGAAACAAGCCTTTATTGGATGAGTTGTTCAAGAGTTTCTTTGATTTTTTTCGTACCGGTAATCGAACTCAGGACCTAGCGCTTGCCAGGCAGTCGCTTGTGCCACTGAGCTATATCCCCAGCAAGAGTATCTTGATTAGAGACAGCTTTATAGATTTCTTACATAAATCTGTGTGTACTCTGACCACTGACTTATCTGACAGTGGCAGTTTGCAAAATAAAGTTATCCTGTGGGTGGCTGTGGTATTGGAGTATGCTGCATGCTGTCTCTGACATATGCTACTGATGTGGTGTACAGAGCATTTGGCATCATGAACCTCAGTAGCTATGATATGAAGAGATCTCTAGTATATTATGGTGGGTATGAAGTAGGGCAATTTTGTTACACTTTTTTAGTCCTCATTTTATCAGATTTTGGAATGATTTAAAATTTGAAGACTACTTTCATTCAGGCTCACTTTTGTGTATATTTGTATGTCCCTTTTTTTATTCATCTCATACACCCACGATTTGGTATCATAGCAGAACCTAGTACTGAAGTTTTTACCTCTTCTGTTCTACTATCAAAATCTTAACCTTGCTTTGTATTCTTGTAGTCTTTTTCTTTTTCTCATGTTTTAAAAATACCCCTTTGGAAAGAATACTTGTTTTAATTTAGCATTCTTCATGCTGTGACTCAAGCTTTAAGTCACAGTTTGAATAGTGTCCTTTTGGCTTGGGGTTGGGAAGATTTTAAAATAAGAGTGTATTTGACATGTTATCTAGTAAACTAGAAAAGGCATCTTGTAGAAATAGATCTTTGGGAAAACACTTAGATGGAAACAACATTTTTAGGTCTATGAAAATGGAATTAACTGGAACGTTAGCGGTGCTACTGTTTTCCTAAGTGCTCTACTTGTGACAGTTAAGTGTAGATTGAGCCCAGGGCTCAGCACATTAGAGACTTAAGGAAGAAATCATTTCTTCAATTTTTCCTCTGCAGTGGTGGTGACCGCGGTGGCTTCAAAAATTTTGGTGGTAAGTGCTGAGTATCCCAAAATGTTTCAGTGGAAATGCTATATAAATCTAAAAGCCACCAATATCCCGCAGATGCAGTCTAAGCCCTTTCTTACTCTGTTGAGGCTGGTGTGTGTTGTGTGCTTTTAAAAAAAATTATATATATTTATATACACATATATATATCAAAGTAAATATTAAAAAGCCAGAGCTGATCTCAAATAGTCCAATAGGTTTCTACACAGTGTATTTGCATGAAAGAATCTGTGGTGACCAATGAATGAGACCTTCACTGGATTTTGACAGTATTTTTTTTTTAATAAAGGTAGCTGACGTGTTTTTAAATTATTAGGGTTTTCCAATCAGCCTTCACAACCAGAGCTTAATGAAAGGATAGTGCCAAAGTAGTGGGTGCCGTCTTGGACAAGTTTAAGGAAGAAATGTTCACATTCATCTTGATTTCTTAAAACTTTTAGTAAAATTTAATTTACATAGTTTGTAAATCTGTGATGGTTGACTTTCAAGGATTTTGGAAGTATTGAGTTTTCATGCCTTGGTTATTATTACTGTTTTTAAAAAATTACTTCAAATGAGTTGCCTTAAATAGCCTTTTTTTTCCTTTTCCCTTAGGTCACAGGGATTATGGACCCAGACCAGATGCCGGTAAGGTTTATAGTAGTTTGTAATTTTGCAGTTAAATGTTAGTTTTCAACTTTTTGAAGGGGAAAGTGTATGTTTGGAAGGATTAGTACTGCGTGAAGTAGAGAGCTTTATTTCTAAACAGATGTCAAAAAGAGAAATTCAGGGGCGTGGATGGGAAAGTTTGCTGGGGAAATTGCTGTTTGTGTTTTCCCATGGTCTACTTTTTGTTCTTTAAAGAAACACTTGCATTTTTACTGCTAATAAGCCTTAATTATTTAAATTATTGCAAATCAGATTTATTGAAAGTATTGGTATCATCAGGGAATTAGAGGCAAAAAGCTGTGTTCAAGAAAATCCTATGTTGAATTGATAGTCTGCTTAGGGGGCCTAGGAAACCTGAATTCATACATGAGAGAATTGTCTTACTCTGGATAGAGGTCAGTGATTTTATGTGGCTTTTTATGTTTAAATGAAATTCAAGGCTACAGATTTACTCATGGAGACTTTTGAAAGTCGTGATTTAGAAGTTAAAAATCTATTTGAGCCAAAAACTTTTAATATATATTGAAATCAGAACTTTTGTTTTTATTAAGATGCCAAAGTATTCTATATGGATGGCAATTTCTGAATTATCCCTTGATGGACTGAATTTTTGTACATCTTTCTTACTTTATTATACTAATCCAAAAGTGTGCGTGTAAGGTAAGGTGTGTGTACAAGGTGCTGCTACCCTCTGATCTATATAAGGCTTATTGCAATGAGTGCGAAACCAGCAGTTTTGCTTGGCTTGCTTGGAAGTCCAAAATGTCAGATTTGGGGGAATTTTGTCCTAGAGAGCCTTATTACAACTTTTAATTAGTCATAAAAAATTAAAAGTTCTCCAAAGAAAGGAATGCTATTTTAAATTACCTCTTCATCTCTTCATGAGCTGTAGTCCTGTGTTTAAATCTGAAAAGTGAGATTTTAAAGACCTCCCTTTTAATAGGTCTATTTATATTTCAGAGTATGGACTTGATGCACTTCACCTGAAGTTTAGTTGTAAGAATTGACCTACCGTACTATTATTGTAAACACTGCATGTTTACATAAATTTTTTTTTTTTTTTTACATTAGTCCTTCTTTCATTTTGGTCTTAGAAACAGTTGAATATTGGGCAATAAATTTTTACTCTTTGACTACTAAACAGGATATAGTAGAAATAAGGAATGTAAAATTAACCGTAATTTTTTTCCCCGCTTAGATTCAGAATCTGATAATTCAGATAACAACACAATCTTTGTGCAAGGACTTGGGGAGGGTGTGTCTACAGATCAAGTGGGAGAGTTCTTTAAACAAATAGGAATTATCAAGGTGAGTAAAAAGTATGGCTTATGTTAAAAATTTCTTAATTGGGGGCCGGTGAGATGGCTCAGCGGCTTAAGCGCCTGCCCTGCAAGCGCGAGGGCCCGAGTTCGACTCCCGGAACCCACATACGAAAAAGGGGCCGGTGATATCGCTCAGCGGCACGGGTGCCTGCTGGCGCGCGAGGTCCTGAGGTCGACCCCCCGGTACCCACAAAAAAAAAAAAAAAAAAAAATTTCTTAATTGTTAATATACTCTAGTTAAGATACATAATTTTATCATAAGCTTATATACTCCAGTAAGGATTGTCTCTTAAAATCCTCTGATGTTCATGCTTACCCAGGTCTGTAGACCTTTGCTAAATTTATAGAGATTTTTTTTTCTTGTTTGTGTTTTATCTTTCTACAGCCTACCTGTGCTTAAACTTCAATCCTAGGGCTCTAAAAATAGTTTCTGCCTAACTCAAGATTGAGGGAACTGCTGGGCATGGTGGCACATGCCTGTGATACCAGTACTTGGGAGGCTGAGACGGTAGATCTTGTCAAGTTCAAGGCCAGCCTGAACTACATAGCAAGACCCTGTCTCAAAAAAACAAAAAAAAGAAATTGTTAGAACATTATAGATTCTGAAATCTATAAATATGCAAACTCAAGTTGTTACTAACAACTATTTTTTGGTATTTAATATCTGTACTGCTCAATATGTAATACATTATTTTGTAATTATTCACTTGAGTGTCCTGTGCACTGTTGATTTGAAGCGTATTTTTTATCTCTTTAACTAGAAAACAGTTTTTAGAACAGTGTTAAGTGGATAATAACACTTGAAATCATTTGTCTTTTTTTTTTGAGACAGGATCTTGCTGTGTAGTTGAGGCTGGCCTTGAATTCACTATATAGCTTACACTGGCCTCGAACTTGTGGAGATCCTCCTGCCTCGGCCTTCTGAGTGCAGGGATTACAGACATGCACCACCAGGCCTAGCATTTGTCCTTGTTTTAATGTGGAATTACTTGTTTGTTTTGTTTTGTTTTTTTCTTCTTGGGGTATTATAATTTTTTAAGAAACTATTTAAATGTGAAATATGTGAACAATTCACAATTTTATAAAGTAAAACTTCTCCCTTGTCTTCTGAACATCCTTCCTGACTTTTAAATGATTTACAGAGTATATATATTTACATGAAACATCATCTACATTTAATTTTTGTGAGGTTTAAATAAATTATATGTAGGTAAGCAGTATACTGTCCCCTCCTTCTCTCCCTTCCTCCCCCCTTCCCTCCTGTTCTTCCTTTCTCTTTCTGCCTCCCTTTTCTTCCTTCCTTCCTCTGTTCCTCTCTTTCTTTGACAGTGCTGGAGATCTAATCCAGGGCCTCATGCATAGGCAGATGCTTTATTACTGAGCTATATCTCCAGCTCCTATATCACATTTTTGTAGCTTGGTTTTCACTTACTTTAGCTTGGAGAGTTTTTGTTGTTCAAACCTATGGATAATTTCAATTTTATATTAGGTGATAGATAACTTCAATTTTTATATTAGGTGCATATTATTTTGTAGTATGGATATATGAATTGCTTTAAAAAATAAATCTTTTATTGTCTAAATGGTACAATTATCACATATTCTTTTTTTTTTTTTTTTGTGGGTACCGGGGGGACGACCTCAGGACCTCGCGCGCCAACAGGCACCCGTGCCGCTGAGCGATATCACCGGCCCCTTTTTCGTATGTGGGATCCGGGAGTCGAACTCGGGCCTTCGCGCTTGCAAGGCAGGCGCTTAAGCCGCTGAGCCGTCTCACCGGCCCCACATATTCTTGAAATGCTAACATTGACTCATTTTTTCCTCAGATAAACAAGAAAACTGGAAAACCAATGATAAATCTTTACACAGACAAAGACACAGGGAAGCCAAAAGGGGAGGCAACAGTGTCATTTGATGACCCTCCTTCAGCTAAGGCAGCCATTGACTGGTTTGATGGTATGCCTCATTTGTACAGTTTTCAATAACTGTTCTCTAGTGTGAAAAACAAAATACATTCTAGGAGACTGATTGTAGTATTTTTACTTCTGCAAATATTAATGAAAGCCAGAGTTTTTGTGTACTTACAAAATGAGCTCTTTCTTTCTTTGTCTAGAGTATTTTCTTATACCATGCCTTGCATGAGACCTAACCCTAACCCTGATATAAGTATTAGAGAATTGGTTATAGTCTTTAAAAATTTAGTTTTCCTTTCAATATAAAGTTAATACATACTTAGAAGGAATAATAAGACTTTTTTTCCTCCACTAAAATGAGTAAGGTATCCACAATCTTATACAGAGTTAACCGCTGATAATATTTTTTGTTAATTTTCCTTCTAGTCTAACAAGTTATATTTTAAGTTTACCATGATGTTCCCAATACAGTTTTGTCTCATGCATTTTTTCATTTAACATTTTAAGTTATTTCTCCATGTTATTACAAATCCATAATAAGTAACACTGCATGTTTATGAGCTAGGCACAGTTTTCTTTTCAGTGCTGGGGGTGAATATCTGTCCCCATCTCTGTATTCTTTACTTTTTTTTAAACCAGGTTTTATTATTACTTAGAATACTGATCTGTGAGTTGGCTTCTATGTCAAAACCATCTCTAACATCTTAGGAAGTTGCCAGCTAGAATGATGAGGGCTTTGGTGAGGGAACTAAGATTGATGGATTTATAACCATTTTATGAATCCTTGGGTACTTTTTAGATATCAGTTCTCTTGTTTAATATAAAGCAAAAAGACTAATTCTTATTGCTAAGACCTTAGGACAGCAGAGTATGTGTATGTGTATGTAAGTAATTGCATATTGTACACACATTATCTTTAAGATACATTGTGCACATGGTAAAATTTCAAATGGTATGAGGAGTATATACTATGTAGTTTCTTTTCCACCTTGACCTCCCCACCATGATCTTGTTTGTCCTCCTGGGAGGTAAGCAAGCACACAGTGGGCAGTGCATACGCAAGCATATGTGTGACTATGTAGGTACATGTGTGTGTACACACCATTTCCTTAAACAGAAATTGTGACATACGTCTTCATATATGTTTTCTCAGTTGGCTTTTCATGTAAAAATATTAAATGTAGGTTTTGTGCATGTGTGTATTTTGTCTTTATTTTTAGCTTAATAAAAAGTGATCTGCTTTGTTCAATAGGTGGTGTATCATACTTAATACTGTTACCTTGACTTTGGAACATTAGAGTGTTTGAATTTTTATGAGGATATCAATTATTCCTATGAAACTAAAAATTCCCTAGATGGTTTTATATTTTTGTTGGGAGGTGGAGGTGTGTGAATAGCATTTCTTCAAAACCATTTTCTTTTTGCTTAGGAAAAGAATTCCATGGCAACATCATTAAAGTGTCCTTTGCCACTCGAAGACCTGAATTCATGAGAGGAGGTGGAAGTGGAGGTGGGCGGCGAGGTGAGATACTCGCTGCTCACAGCTCTGGGTACTATACACAGGGTTTGAATTTGAGTCCGTGTTCTGTTCCTACTTGCATGAATTTGCTTTTACCCTTTCTTTCCCTAGGTCTTTTTTCCTTTTATGTTTAAGTGAGGGTGAGTATTGAATAGATTAGGTAAATGAGGTATCATAATAGCTAAGAAAGTAGTGGGAGAAGGTTATAGAAATCCCTTTGGAAAGCTGTATAGCAGCTTGTTCACCTGGAAATCATGAGCAGTTGTGCAAGTGCTAACTAATTAAGTAGTTCATCTAATGAGTTCTTTAAGCTCCTTGATTCTTAAGCTTCATTATTTTTTGGGGGGGTGGGTAACCCGGAATTGAACTCAGGACCTCGCACTTGCCAGGCAGGTGCTATGCTGCTGAGCCATATCCCCAGCCCAGCTTCATTATTTCTATTGTGCCCATTTCCTCAAAATTTGGAATTTATATTCTCACTTAACCTTTATCACTAAGACTCTCAAACTAAATAAGATAATGTAGAAAGTACACTTATTAAAGTTTTTTTTTACTGTATTATTTATATTGTATATCTGGTCTTTGTTCTTACATTTTGTGAATTTAAGTCTCAATTATAGATTCTTTTGTAAGGGTTATTTTGAGGGGGCTACCCAGGCATTAATGAATATTTTCTATTCTTTCTTTTATCTGTTGCTTTTCTTTTTGTATTAATGTCTGCTATATTGATTTTTCTCCTTTACCTACCCTTTCTCACCCAGGCCGTGGAGGATATAGAGGCCGTGGAGGCTTTCAGGGGAGAGGTGGAGACCCCAAAAATGGGGACTGGGTTTGCCCTAATCTGTAAGTATTCTTTTTATTTTGGTTGGAGTAGAGGTTGGCATTTGGCATTGGGGTTGGGGTTGAAGAGTGCAAAAAGAGGTTTTGAGTCCATTAGAAACCATCCAGGAGCATTTTGTTGCCATCCTTTCTCAGATCATGTGGAAATATGAACTTTGCTCGAAGAAATTCCTGTAATCAGTGCAATGAGCCTAGACCAGAGGACTCTCGTCCCTCAGGAGGAGGTAGGTCAGCTCTTCAATGCAACTGCATGTTTCTTTTCTTCTGACCAGTGTTAAAGAGGCTTTACATCATTTTGTTGGTCTCACTGGTTTGCATTTCTACTTTGCAGATTTCCGGGGCAGAGGCTACGGTGGAGAGAGGGGCTACAGAGGTCGTGGGGGCAGAGGTGGAGACCGAGGGGGCTATGGTGGAGACAGAAGTGGCTATGGTGGAGACAGAAGTGGGGGAGGCTATGGTGGAGACAGAAGTGGGGGAGGCTATGGTGGAGACAGAAGTGGGGGTGGCTATGGTGGAGACAGAAGTAGTGGCTATGGTGGGGACAGAGGAGGTGGCTATGGAGGAGATCGAGGCGGCTATGGTGGAGACCGAGGGGGGTATGGTGGAGATCGAGGGGGTTATGGTGGAGACCGAGGAGGCTATGGAGGAGATCGAGGAGGTTATGGAGGAGACCGAAGTCGAGGGGGCTATGGAGGAGACCGTGGTGGTGGTGGTGGCAGTGGAGGCTATGGTGGAGACCGAAGTGGAGGCTACGGAGGAGACAGGAGTGGTGGTGGCTATGGAGACCGAGGTGGCTATGGAGGCAAAATGGGAGGAAGGTGAGTATTAAAATGTACTTGTAAACTTTTCTACCTCATTGCTTTAGATTTTAGGGTTTGAGCTTTTTGGGCACATTTTCTTTTTTAGACAAGGTCTCACTGTAGCCAAGACTGGCTTTGAATTCAAGATCCTCAGACTTCTGAGTGCTGGGGTTATAGGCATGTGCCTTCAAGCCTGGCTACATTTTCCTCTTTTTTTTTTTTTATGGTTTTTTGAGACAGGGTCTTGCTGCATAATCCATGCTGTCCTTGAACTCACTGTGTAGCCCAGGCTGCCCTTGAACTCATGGGCAAGTGCTGGGTGGATTACACCACCATGCCTGCCTTTCATCTTGTCTGACTTTTTGTAAGTTAGATTTCCTGTTGGTAACTCTCTCGGGATGAAGAAAATCCATTTAGTTTCCTGCTTAGCAGTGTCTAGATTTGTTTCAGAAATTATTATTTATAAATATTTGTATTTGTCTGGATATGTGTATTATTTTTTTTCTCATCATTAAAGAATTGAGGTGGACAGATAACTTGAAATTGTTATGTCCAGGGTTCTTAATCTAAGTAATAGGAGAGCATACTTTTTATAGGTGTGTTCTTTTTAAATCAGATGGGCTAAACCAGATGTGGTGGCAAATGCCTGTAATTTCAGTACTTGGGAGCCTGAGGTAGGATTGAGAGTTTGAGCCTAACTTGGGCTGTATAGCGAGACCCTGTCTCCAGACCCCCACCTCCCAAAATAAAATTATATGGGTTACCCTACAGTTTTTCTGGAGATTCTGGTACCTGTTCTAGATGAAAATCACTGATGGTGGGAGTATGCTGTATATATGAATGGTGTGGAGTTAGAACAAATTGAAGGGCCAGTGATATAAAGTAAATTATACTAAGGATCTATATGCCAGAGGCAGTTTAGGGTAATGAGAATTAATATAGTATTTAAAGAATGCTGGAGTTGAGAGAGTCTGGGTTCTGTCTCTCCTACTTAACTAGCTGTGTGACTTCAGGCAAGTTACTTAATCCTTTTGATTATCTGTAGTCTCAGCTATAAAAGGGGGCTAATAACCTCCTTTGTAGGATTGTCTTAGGTTATAATAGCTGTGGGATAATTGTTAGCTATTAATTATTAATAGCTTAATTACTGTCTGTAAACACACATCTTACTGTGTGGCAGATGTCTTTATATACTTGAGTTCTAGTCCTTTTGTCTACTCCGAGGTACAGTACCTCCCATTTTATGGAGGCAAAGTAACTTTTCCAAGGTCACATAATAAAGTGGCATATCCAGGATTCATACATGAAAGCTTGCTTATTCCCCATAACCACTCTTCTTGGCATAATCTGTAATCTGAAATATTGTAGTGGTTCGGAGTTCTTTTTCTAGGTGGAAAGTTGTTATAGCAAAGCTTCTTCTAGGAACTTTGACTTAAACCTGATAAATATTTATATTCTAAGAATATAGAAATAGATATTGCATTCTTTCAGAAACTCTCTAGCTGATGCCATCACCAGCACCCTGAAGGGTCTGATAGTCCCTTGATAAAAAATTAGAATTTAGTCTGGCTCTTTATTTTTCATTCCTAGAAATGACTACAGAAATGATCAGCGCAACCGACCATACTGATGACTGTTTTGAATGTTCCTTTGTCTCTGACATGATCCACAGTGAGATTGCCAGAGTTTTGCCTGCTGCTTTCCTCGTGGCCTCTTCTCCGGTAGTGAAATTAAGTGACATTTGGATTTTTATTTGGGTGGGAGGGCTGGGACAGTTTTTGTTTCAGAAATGTCATTGAAATTTCCCTTTTTAGTTTCCCACCTTCTTCTTCCCAACCTTGAAGCAAAGTGCGTTGTAAAATATTGCCAAAAAGGAAAGTGTTTTGTAATACTGCAATAAAGGCTGCTTGTTTTTGTGGACTTGTGTACATTAGTGTATTTTTCTGTCACACTCAAGCACCAGTTACAGCAGACTCTAACCCTAAAGAGTTAGGGAGTGAATTCTACTTCAGTAAGTTAAAATACTACTATCAACAATATTTATTGAGCTCTACTCTGTTTGGAATAATAGTTCTCAAGGCTGACTTGAAGTCAGAATTCTGTGAGAAATTTGTTAAAATTATGGATTCTTGGGCCTCAGCCCAAGTCTGCTGGGTCATTATTTGTGAGGTACAGGGAGTTAGTCGTGGGAATATATTATTTAGATCAAGCTCACCAGATGTTTATATAGTCAGCTTAGTGCCAGTTTATAGTTGAGAAACATTTAAAGCAGTGTTCTGTCTGGATGCTGGGAGTATGGAGTTTGAAGGTTGGTAGTTAGAAGGATTCAACAAACCAGGTTTAAGTTTTCAATATACATGTGTATTACTTGGTATTCGTTCAGGAACTTTTGTTTATTTATTTATTTATTTTTATGTGGGTACCGGGAGTTGACCTCAGGACCTCGCGCTTGCCAGCAGGCACTTGTGCCGCTGAGCGTTATCACTGGCCCTTTTTTCCTTTATGTGGGTTTTGGGAGTCGAACTCAGGACCTCACGCTTGCCAGGCAGGGACTTATGCTGCTGAGCTATCTCACCAGCCCTGGTTTTGTTTTTTGAGACAGGGCCTTTCTATGTAGCTCAAGCTGGCCTTAAAGCCTGTATATCCCCAGCTGGCCTTGCACTTACAATCCTTCTGCCTTAGCTTCCTGAGTACTAGGATGACAGGTATGCTCTACCTTGCCTGGCTTCGTTAAAGAACTACTTATCCTACCTTTACTGTGGGTGAGGCACTGGATTAGACACTGGCTATTCTCCAGTAAATAAGATAGCAGTTTGATAAGTGCTCCAGTAAGGATAAGTACAAGGTGTTATGAGAGTTGATTTGGATACTTAACGCAGTCATGTGAGACCAGGAAAAGGCTTGGTGAATCTGGAGGGAAGAGTAGAAATTGGCCAGGTACAGAGACTTGGGTGAGGAAATGGTGTTCCAGTAGGAAACTTAACGATTTGAGTTAGGAGTTAATGGAGAGTTGGGAGCAGGCTATGTTTGCACTTTAGAAGAGTTGTTTGTAGTTCACTGTGACCAGAGGGAACAGTTTAAGGAAAAGACTGGAGAGGTAAAGAAGCTCTCTGATAAGGGTCTTGCATTACATTTTTTCACCTGCCTCCAAACAGAGAACCATTAAAAGATTATAAACAGGAGTGGTATTAGCTGAAATGATGATGTTGCCTTATGGAAAGGCTGGACTGAAGACAGAATGCTAAGCCAGGTGAGAGTATATTGGCCTGAACTCAGCAGGAGATAGCTAATAGATTTGAGAAATGAGGAGGTAAGTTTGCAGGATTTAGTTGGATGGCAGTAATATTGGGGAAAGAAGAGTCAAGTTTCTGACATACCATTACCCCCAGCCTGATTTTTTTATTTCTCCATTTTCCATGACTTCTGCCCCCTACCCCCTTGACACAGGTCTGCTACCCAGGACAATTCTGCCTCAGCTTCCTGAGTTCATGGGATTATTATAGGCATGTGGCATTCCATTTGGCTTTTTGTGTTTTTAAATTTCATTTTCCTCAGCTGGGCCTGGTGGTGCACACCTGTAATCCTAGCACTCAGGAGGCTGAGGCAGGAGGATCTCTGAGTTGAAGGCGAGCCTGAACTGCATAGTGAAATCCTATCTCAAAAAGAAAAAGAAAATTTTTTTCATTTTCCTCCATTAGGCTATAAACTTCAGGAGAGTATGGAACCTTAACTGTATTCACTGTTCTAACCCCAGTGCTTAGAACAGTATTAGGCATAGAGTAGGTACTCACTAAAAATGAACTAAATGAATGTATTTATTACATATACAGATTTGAGAGTCACCAAAATATAAATGGGAATTGATGAGAATGGATATGTTTAAAATAAAACTGCCTAGATCAGTGGTTCTCCAACCATGAGTGGGTCTTTCATCTGTATGAGAATCAGGTGGGATGTTTTGGGAAGTAGAAAGATGTCTAGGTTCTGCTCCAAAACATCAGTGAATGAGGCCTGGGCATTTTAAAAAATCCTCAGTGCTAATAGTTTTGAGAATCAGTATGTTAGGGAGAGAGGAGCCAGAACCTTGAGAGACTGCTATTTAAAAGATGAGCTGAAGAGGATCCTAAAACAATAACCAGAGATGTCAGTGGAACCCAAGGGAAGAGTGGATTTTAAGAAGGGAGAAGCTAGTGGAATCAAGTGCTTAAATCAGGCCAACTCATGTAAATAGTATTAATTACATTTAGCAATATGAGAGTTGTAAATTACTTCAGGGTTTCTCAGCCTTGGTACTACTGGCATTTTGTGGTGGTTACTTGTGGGAGGCTACCTTCTGCATTGTAGGTCTAACGTCATCTCTGAAACTGCCCGTAAGGTGGCAGCACCTACCAAGTTGTGACAACCAAAAATACCTGCAGACATTGCCAGATGTCACCTTTGGGGAAGGGGGAGGAGTCATCCTTTGTTGAACATAAGTTCTTTAGTAAAAGCAGTTTTGGTGGAGAATTGGATTCTGAACCCAGACTGAAGAAGGAATGAATAATAGAAATTGGAGAAATGGAGACAAGTATTGTGGCTAATTGTTTAGGAATCTTAATTGTGAAGGGTGATTAGCAATCAGGTGATGTGAGAGGAGGCAGCAGCTAGACAGGGATATGGCAGTTATCGTTAAGGTGGATGGGAATTGAGCATACTTATATACTGCTTAGAAGGAAATGGAGATAATCCATGGTCAGACTCCTTGAAGGAATGGCATTGGAGACACCTGTGGAGGATTTACCTTAGAAGAAAGTAATTAGAGGTAAGGATAGGTGCAGTAGTAAATGACTAACTTACTAGTCTAGTTTGTGACACTGCTATAAGCAGGCTATGTTTTATTAACTCATTTAAATTCAACAATCCTATGAGGTTAGCAAGTATAGGGGACAATTCATAGAATGGATGGTGTAAATTATTTAGATTTATCATTGGGAAGGGGATTTTCAGAAGGTGCTGTGAGGAGCAGAGGCATTGAGGGTTAAGCAACTTGCCCCAAGATCACATCTGTAGTAAGTGACAGCTGGGCTTCTAACCCAGGCATTTGGCCTTAGATCCTATGCTCTTACCTACTGTAAGCTCAGATAAGGTAGGAGGGAGGTATTTGGGGAGGGGGGCAAGTATCAGTCTACATGGATAGATCAGTCTACATGGATAGATCACTTTACTCTCACTTTGATCAGCAATGTGGTTATAGGAAAAAAGCTAATTTGAGGGTAGGTTCCCCCCCACCCCGTATTAGAGATTTGAACTCGAGGCCTTTGCACTGAGCTACATCCTCAGGCACCCCCACCCCTCTTCTGAAGACAAGGTCCCACTAAGTCACTAAGTTGCCCAGACTGAGCTTGAACATGAGATCTTCAGCTTCCAAGAGTGCCGGGATTACAGGCACAAGCCACAGCACCTATACAGGGTAAGGTTTTTATTGGTCAGAGAGATGATAGTGTTTAGTGGATACAGGCTGAGTAGAAAGTAGAAAGTAAGAGGGACTAACGAGATTGTATGGAAGTCAAGAGCTTAGTGTTATTGATGAGTCAAAAGATTTTGTAGTGAGTATAATAACTGGACAGGTAGAAGGTTTAGGTAAAAAAAGGATGTTCAAGATTCGGTGATGAAGCAGTTTTTGAGAATGTCAAGGGTGGCTATGGAAGTAAGTAGCTGAAGTTGAGATCAAGGATTGAGGGGCTGGTGTATTAGATGATTGTCCAGAGGGCTAGAATTAGGGCAGTGCTAAGACTAAGGTCTGAGCAATGAATGAGGAAATGGGGAAGTGGACCAGAGGATTGTATAGCTGGTTGGAGAATAGGACGCTCAGATACTGATCTTACATAAGGATGCAAAACAATAGCCTTTGCCATCAGAGGGTACATGCAGAGGTACCCTTTGAGAGGTTTGAGAGCAGGAAAGAAAAAAGGGGCTTACATTTTGGATCCTGTTCAAGGGTCAGTTCCAAAGATCATGATGGATCATCATGGGACTCAAAGAAGTTAGCCACTGCTTGGATTAAGCCTGCTTTTAAGAGTTTGATCTAGGGGGCCGGTGAGATGGCTCAGCGGCGTAAGCGCCTGCCTTGCAAGCGCGAGGGCCTGAGTTCGACTCCCGGATCCCACATACGAAAAAGGGGCCGGTGATATCGCTCAGCGGCACGGGCGCCTGCTGGCGCATGAGGTCCTGAGGTCGACCGCCCGGTACCCACAAAAAAAAAAAAAAAAAAAAAAAAAAAAAAGAGTTTGATCTAGAATTCTTTGGTTCTGGAAAAGCACTGGTACATTGGTGGACCAGATGGCTGATTCTCTGTGATGATAGGCTTGTTGCTGTCTTAAATCTAGTGCAGATTGGTGAAATTAGGATTGATGTACTACTGGTCAGAGGTGGTGTCTGGCTGAGTTACAAGACTCTCTGGAGACGCCCAGAAATACAGACTGGTGAGCGGCTGCACCCATGTGTGTGTGTGCTGGGGGGTTGGAGAGCTGTAGGAAAAGTTTTGTAGAAGTTGAAAGCCTAAAAAATGTAGTTAAAGCAGTGCTTGCTTGTACCCACAGGATTTTGAGGCCCAAGGATGTTTGAGTTATATTTTTTCATGGACCCAAAGCTGCAGAGTAGGCAAGAAAGAACATCTGTCCTGTCATTGGACTTTGCACCACATTTTCAGAGTCACCAGGTATTGCTGCTTATATTCCAAGATAGTGAAACTATGTTTTCACTTTTTACTTAAAACTCTCTGAGGCAAAACATGAATCAAGAAATGGTGGAGCAGGTTGGGAGGTAAAACTGAGCAATGTACTATAGTAAATTCAGAACAACATTTGAACTGCTCTAGAACCTGTGATGTGGTGAATGGGAAAGAGGATCCATTTGACCTTTCTGTACTTGATGGGAAGAACTCCAATATGATTAAAGTAAATGAGGGTAGCAGGGGCCGGGGATATAGCCCAGCAGCACAGCTCAGCAAGCCCAAGGTCCCGAGTTTGATTCCCAGTATCCCCCCACCCCCAAATGAGGGTAGCAGGAGACAGTCTTTTTGACTTCTGGTGATTAGGGCTTGTGTGACAACATTAAATAAAGGAGAGAAAAAAGTTCCTATTTGAGTGTTTTACCATGTAATGTCAGGCACTGATAGGCTTTTATTAATTTCATAGGAGCACTTTAAGATAATAGGTATTATTTTCTTCATTTATAGGTAATAAAACACTATCAGAGAGGTTAGGAAACTTGGCCAAAGTCAAAGATGAGATAAATGATGAACCCTAGGATTAGCTTTCTCTTCAAAGATTAGACTTCAAAGATTGGGCTTTGTCTTTTTGTGTGTGTGTGTGTGGTACTGAGGATCCCAGGGCCTCGTGCGTGCTAGGCAAGTGCTCTACTGATGAGCTACACCTCCACCCCTTATTTTTTATTTTGAGACAGGTCTTGCCTAGGCTGGCCTGGAACTTGTGATTCTTCTGACTCATCCTCCCTAGTAGCTGAGATTATAGGTGCACGCCACTACTCTTGGCTGGTTAACTCACCCTACAAATTTCATCTGAGGCATCATGTCCTCCAGGGCTTTTCTTTCTTGGTAGGGTTATAGCTTGTTGGGATTGGAGTTATCGTGTTAGTGCAAAGTTCGGGAAAAGACAGTTTTGCAGTGTAAATTGGATCTCTTAAAGGGAATGATCCTGAGGGAGGTAGAAAGCAGGTACCTAGATAGCAGATATAGTGGGAGGTTATTTGGCTCTGATTGACACTAAATTACTTCCTGGTGACCTTAGAGAGGTGTGTAGATGTGTAAATGTGGGTGGGTCAAGTTAATAAGAGATGGTCCAAGAACCAAGCTTCCCAATATTTCCCCCTTTTTTCCTTCAGCAGCTCCCTGTAGACACAGGCTCAGCTGCCTAACTGTCATCAAATTCTGGGCACAGGCAAGGACTTGATTTAGGGAGGTAGGCTGACCTTCCAGAGAAGCTTTGGTTCTCTTTCCTTCTTTACTCTGATGAAAGGAGAGAAAAGGAGGTGTGGCCACGTGAGAAGAACACCTGTCTGGGAGCCAGGAGACCTGGGCTCTGTACCTTCTGATAGGAACAGCAGTAGTGACTCAGGTGGTAGGTGTCGTGGCACTCATTTATTCATGAAAGGTAAGTATGGATTGTCTCCTCAGAGAAGCATGAAAAGTATCCTCTGGGAGAGAGTAGGCCCAAAGAGCTGACTTATTTGTAGATTTCAGGAAGGGCCCAGAGCCTGATCCTTGGCTGCCAGGGCCCTGTGGTCTGTGGCTTTTGTTCTTGTGGTTTAGAGAGATGGGATGGGAAGTCAGGAAACTGTTTCTTTTTATCTACCTTGGTGCTGGCCTTTGTAACAAACAAAGGATTCAGCTTAGCAAGTTGAAAGTCTTGGATATTTAACTCTTCTGGTTTCTCAGGCTCTTTCCGGAACCTTGTAGGCTCTGTCTTCTTATCGGTGTTAGGTAGCTCATAGACAAGGAAAACTTTGTTCTTTAGCTTCTTTTGGATCCAGGGATCAATTGAAGCCCAAATGAGTAATGTCTCTTGCAGCTGCATTAAAACAAAGGTCCTAGAGCTTTTTCACTTTGGGCTCAGCCTGGGAGGGGTAGGCGCACCCAAGGGGAAGGGAAGCTGTAGCAAGGAACCAGGTCAAGGGACAGTGTCTAAGGACTTACTTCCCTTTCCTTCTGACAAGGAACATATGGTGAAGTGAATGAGAGAGATTTGGGGAAGGGATAGAGAAGAGTAAGTGGTAGAAATGCCTTACACTTTTCTTCACAGCCTGGTTCTCTTCTGCATCTAGCATGTCCAGGAGCAGGTGGAATACTTGTAGGCCACGGATCCCCAGGACACCCTGGCAGAGGCAGAGCGACCTGCCTAAGTAGCCAGCCCTAGGAAGATGCCCCATTCTCTTTCCCATTCTAGTCTCTTTGGATGACCTTGTGGCCTAGAGGAAGAGATGGTTTCCCAGCTGAGATACTTCTTTCCTTGCCAGTTGGGGCCACTACATGGATTCCAGTTCCCATTATTTACCCAGAAGAGTCAAGATAATTTCTGCACTAATAATACCCACACACCCGTCTCCTGAAGTTTTACTTCACCAGGTACAGGTTACTCTGAACTCTTGATAGATCTAGAATTCTGAAATGAACCTCTCAAAACTTTAGAGCCCTTTCTTCCCCTCCGTGACTCTGTTCAGTTGTCTATTCCCCTGCCATCAACATATTACAGGACTTGGGTCAGAGAAGCAGAGCCTGCCTTACCAAAGAAGTGATTGCTTGCTGTCGAGCAGTGACATCTGGGTTCATTAATTGCCTGTGTAAAGACAGTAAGTATATTGTCCAAGTAAGGGGGGGAAGGATGCTTTTCAGGCCCAGAGTGAGTTGGGCCTAATGCTGATAAGTGATGTTAATTTTCATTTCCCTTTTTTGTTTCTCAGGTCAGGGAGGGGAATGGAAGGGGAAAAGCAGGTACTGTACTTTGCCACAAAGCCCTAAATGTTGATCAGGACTCATCTGTCCAGAACTTTACCTTTTTAAAGTTTCTTTCAGGTTGTATTTAAGTTTTATAGCAACCCTGAGTGGTGTGATTAGCCTCTTTTTTCAGATGAACAAAAACCTGGGGTTGGGGGGAGGTGTCAAAGAGTGACTTACATAGCAGCACAGGCAAGGTTCTCAGCCAACTGCTCTGCTCCCCTCCCAAACCTAGGATTTGACCCTGGCAGCTCCCAACCCAGACCACTTACGCTTCCACCAAGTTCATCATCATAGGCTTCATCTTGAACTCTTCCACAGCTTCAGCCACAGCTTGCCTTATAGCCTGTTGAGGGACCAGAGTGGGACAACAGAGAAAGGGAATGCAGAGGTGTTTAAGTGCTTCACAAACCTTTATTAAACTCTTAATAGGGTCCCTACCTTGAGGAGCTCAGTCTGATGGAGGAAGCAGATGAGTAAGGGGCAATTAGAGTACTATATAGGGTGCATATAGGAAGATATTGTGACTCATTTTGGGTGCTAGGAAAATTTCCTAGAGGAGGAAATGATGCCTTAGCTGAAACTTGCATGGTGAGAAAGTTAAGCAGCAGAAGGTTGTGTGTGTGTGTGTGGCGGGGGGGTTCTGGGCAGAGGGGAAAGAATGGGCAAAACTGGAGGCAAGAGAAAGTGTAGAGAGGATGGGGAGCCAAAAATAGTTCGGTTTAGGGAGGTGACTGAACTGGGACCCTAAAGAACACTCGAGTAATTAACATTGAGCTAGCAAGTGCAAATCAGGACTTGGTCATTCTAAGCATGCCTGGTATATGGCTCTGAGGGGGAGAGTCGTGAAGATGAAGTTAGAGGTAGGCAGGGCTCAAGTTGTGAGGCAAAGTAAGCAATGCTAAGAGCATTGAGAGCTTCTGAAGTTGCAGAGATAAGACAGTCTGATTTATATTTAAGGAAAATGACTGCAGAAGTGCTAAAGAAGTAGTAAAGATAAAAGTAAGGAAGTACAGAGGAAAGCCCAGGTTGAGTCTGATTGGCAATTTGGGAAAACTTCCTGTATCAGATGTCATTTGGGCTGGTCTTGAGAGAGCAAAAGAGCATTTTAATAGACAGGAAAGAAGGGGTGGATCCTTTGAGTTAGTTCTTATCCTACAGAAGGAGGAGGGGTTTAATGGGGTATTTTGAACTGAGAGAATGACCTGAGTGAAGGGAAGGTGGTTTAAAAACATGGGCTATACTAGGGAGTAGGTTAAGATGAGTGTGATACAGTGGGGCAATATGACAGGACCCTCCAGAGAAGGGACAGGACAGGTTTGGGCTTCCTGGGCTTGGGAGCTATGGTCTCACAAAGAATGGTTCGTAATGTGTCTTCCATTTGAGCAGGTCAAGTGTGAGTTCTTCTAGCCCCTGTGCCTTGATCTTTTCCAGCCCAATGGTCCTGAGCATCTGGATGGCTTCGAAGCGGTCCTGAGGAGGGGAAATGTGAAAAATAGGTCTCCTTTCTCATGTCCCAACCCTGTCCTAGAATTGAGGAAGGAAGGATAGAAGGCAGCCCAGAGCTTACCTCAGTGACACTAGAAGAACATAGCTGGGCCAGAATAGCCCTGGTGACTACAGCAGAGTGCACATGCATGATCTTGACCAGCATCCTAAGTGCCTGTGAGGGGTGCGGTGGGGCAGGGTGTACAGATGTATACCTAGAGGCATCTGGATGGCCAGGTGGGCTTGGTAACTGGGTGTAGAACTATGGGGAACAGGTGAGGTCCTTTCTTCTGCCTCTGGGCCTCGAGTGAAAACAAGTTTATGTGTGCACATGTGTACACATACATAAATGAATCTTTACACATACCAAGTATGCACAGACACTTGCACACTTACATGTCAGTATAACCCCATATATATGCATATGCATATTCTAAATTCACAGAGGACCCTCTATGCTCTCTGAGAGCTTGTGCTCTCAGCCAAGGCTTATTTTCTTCAGGACAAGGATGACAGTATCCAGATACCATCCAAGTCAGCACTGGCCTCTGTTGCCCTAGGGAGCCCAGCTTCCTGCCCCTCACACCTTCATCTGCTGGGTCTTGGTCCCTTGGCACAGGCACTGCAGCAAGAACTCTTGGGCCATGTTGCTACAAGGCCTCAGGAAACCCAAGCACAGGGCTGCCTCCAGGGCTGCTTCATCCGAGGATGACTCCATCAGTGTCTGCAGCACAAGTACCAGCTCTTCTTCATTCCCGATTTGAGTCCTCTGAGGGAGACAGTAGGTATAATGGGCTGTGTTTTCAGCCAGACTTCATGCTTCATGAAGAAGGTAGTTCATCATGCTTCCAGACCATTCTCCTTTCTCTCTAGCTAAATTTCATACCATCACATTATTTTACCCGTGTTCCCTTGTTTGTGCAGTCACCTACTTGCTCCTAGGTCACATTGCTCCTAGTCACATATGACTATCTTATGGATGGATCACTGTTACTTCTTTTAACATTTCTGCTATCTTAATTCTTGGTGTTTTAAGAAATATACATGCAATTGATTCAGCACTTCAATTCTAATAACTTCCAAGAACTTTAAGCTACCTCAGTCATTAATCCAACAGACAGCTTATTGTACAACAGCAACTTCTCCATAATTTCCATTTCATTGATCCCACTCTGAATATTACTCCCTATTTCTCCAGTTCATCTCCTAATTGTTCGATTCCATAGAAGACTAACAGTCCATTGAAACTGCCACCTTTTCACTGATCCTGAACTTCCCTCTACCCAACTTAAATTCCATGGTCCTGTTATAATCATTCAGCTGCTTTACCCTACTTTACCCCCTCTTGTTTCATTACACTCCCTTGACGAAACTACAGTTCTAGTTAAGTCCAACTCTCCACTTACTCTGTACTTGCACTTCATGGAGAAAAGTCACAATGACAGATCTTGCTTTAAATTTATGTACACAAACCTTAGGTAGATCCTTGATGCTTTTTGTTAATCATACTGTTTTTCCCTGTGTAATTCTCTTTCCCTTTCTCTTAATTCATAACCTTTCCCTCCAGAGTCTCTAACATTTCTTTATCTGTTCACCGTCAGATGATAACTGTGCTTTCTATTTCACTGGAAAAAAAAAAAAAAAAGCAACTAGAAGTTACTTAGATACCTCCTATTACTTCTAACTTCCTCTTCCTTTATACTTGTTATTAAGCATTATATACCCATCTGTCTAAAGCCAGTTTCTCCACTTGGAGAGATATCATCCCCTCTCATCTACTCAAGGATATTTTTGTAGTAATTCTTGTTCTCATCAAAATAATTTTTTAACTACTGGATCATTATCCCTCAGCATAGAAACGTGATTTTTTTTTTCCTAGACTTATCTCCAGTGCCAGCTACTACCCTTTTCTGCGAAACTCAGAAAGTTGTCCATGTTTGCTGTTTCTAATTTTTTTCTGCCCAATCTCTTAAACTCATTTTGATCAGGTCTGTACCCCCAACACCCCACTAAAATGGCTCTGTTAAGATAATCAGTGATTCCCATATTGTTAAAGACACATCTCAATTTTCAGTTCTTATATTCCTTGATATGGTATTTCCTTGACATGTTCTTTCGCTTGATTTTCAGAACAACACACATTGTATTGTCTTCCAATTTCATTGGCTACTTCTCAAAATTTACCAGTTCCTCCTCTTCTTCCTGACCTCTCAACACCAGAATGCCTCAACAGTAGATTCCCTTGGTCATTTCTTAGTGATCTCATCTAATTTAGTGGCATTAAGTGGTATCAATATGCTAGCAAATCCCAAATTTCTCTCTCTAGTTCAGAATTTTCTTGCAAAATCCAAATTGTTACATCTCCCTTGGAATTCCAAAAGACATCTGAGACATAACTTGTCCAAAACTGAATTTAGGCTGTTACTTCCAAACCTGGTTCCCTGCAGTTTTCTCAACCTTGATGCTGACTCTATTCTTTTAGTTGCTAGGCCAAAAACCTTGTCTTCATCCTTGTTTCCTCACTGTCTTCTACAGCTCACACTCAGCCTGTCAGAGTTTTGCTTTTAAAATATACAGTATTTAATCAAGTCTTACTAACTCCACTGTGACCACCATTGTCTAAGCCACCACTACATCTTACAGGATTGTTTCAGTAGGCCCTAAGTGGTCTCTCTGCTTCCTCTCCTCACCCCTTCTGCCTCAGTCTTTTTGCAGCACAGCAGTTAGAGTGAAATGTAAGTTGGATCACATTACTGCTCCGCTCAGAAACCTCTAATGGCTCCCTACTCCACTCAGAATAAAAGCTGAAGTACTTAAAATAGCCCAAAAGGCCACATATATGTTCTAGTCGACTGTCAACTTCTTTGACCTGACCTTTATTTCCTATAGCTTTCTCTTCCTCAGTTCAGCCACATTGGCCTGCTTGCTGTCCCGACTATGCGAAGCATGCACTTGTCTGCATTGACTGGTCCTTCTGCCCAGAATACCCTCTCTCAGATACCTCTAAGGCTAATCCTCTCATCTTCATGTTATGGCTTGTATCTAGATGTCCCTCCAAAGCCTCATGCACTCATAGGCAGGGTTTTTGGGAGCTGGCTGGATCTAGGGTGTGTGATGCTGGGATTAAGGGTGTGTGATACTAAACTAGTCCACTGAATTAGTATAGTTCTGGGTGTGGCTGAATGGATTTACTGAAAACAAGCCCCACTCTGGGTGCGGGTGACACCATGAAATGACTTGTACCCTGGATGGAATAAAAGGGAAAGGCAGGTTTGGTACTTGCTGCTTGTTGTTTTGCTGCCTTCTGTATGCCATGCCATGAACTGTTTCTCCTCTGTGAAGTCCCTCTCCATGCCACCATGCCTTGGAGCCAGCTGAATATGGACTAGAAACCTCTACAAACTGTGAGCTGAAATAAACCTTTCCTCCTTTAACTTGTGGTTGTCAGATATTTTGTCCCAGCAACAAGAAAAGTAACCAAGACAGCTTTGTTCAAGTGTACTTTCTAAATGAGATCTTCCCTGTCCACCATGCTTATATTGCAACTCATCCCCACTTGTCACTCCTTGTCACCTTCCCTCTGTTACCTGATTTTTCCCATTGCACCCCTGACATATGATACAACTTTCTAATTACATTTATTGGTTATTGTGAGTTTCCCTCCACTAGAGTGTAAGTTCCACAATGGCAGGGATCTTTGCCTCTTTGGTTCACTGATGTATGCAAGTGCCTGTGATGGTGCCTGACATATGTTATCTGTTGGTATGTATTTGCTGAATAAATGGATGGGTTCTTGTTCATATGGAACAGTGATGGAATCAAAGGAGTAGTAACTTAAAGGGGGAAAAAAAGGTAGTGTCAGGACTGTCTTGGTCCCTGTCACTTCTTGCCAGGTTTTGCTTCAATAGGTTATTTTAGAGATTATAATGATGGCTACTATTTAAAAAACACAGTTATTATAGTAGGTGTATTATCTTATATAGTACATTATCTCATTTAATCTTTTGCAAACATTTACTCTGTCTCCATTTTAAAGATGAAAAAACGTGGCTCTGCATTCTGGCTTTTCAGAGGTTGTCCAATTAGTCTCTGCACAAGCGATGTGCCTCTATTCAACTCTGGAGGGAATTCCACAAGGATAATATCTTCTGTTAAAGCTGAGAGCTAGGTTGTCTTATTTCTGACCAAGCGTACAGCCAAACCTGTCAATTACATTGACCTGCTTTGCCCCAATTAGAGACCCTTCCATTCACCTTGTCTTCAGGGACAGCAGCCCAGGAGTTCAGAGCCACTCGTAGCCTTGTCAGAGTCTCCATCCCTCGACCCTTACTTTCCTCTTTCAGTTGTGCGATGAGAGCCTGGATCACGTGGTTATTCAGGCAGCCTGGACAGGGAGGGTCATCAGGTCACATGGCAGAGCCGCAACAATCCATTGAACTCCACCGTACTCCCAAGATGGAAGTTCCAAGCACTAGATTCTAGGGTGTTGCCCATTCTCTCAGGACACCAGAGCAGCTGGCTGAACATGAACACAATTTCTGGAGTTTCTCTGCTTCTGTGTCTTGGTCTCTGTCTCCCTTTTTGCTCCATCTTCCTCCTCTACCCAACAGTACCTAGGATACTTCTCAGTCTCTGTCAAATGCTAGGTTTCCTTCCATGCTTTCAAAAAGAAGTGGCTACACCTCTCTCAGCCGCCCACCCAGAGAGGTGATGTACTCACCTAGGGTGGCGAGGGTTCGATAAGCCTCATCCTTCACTTTCTTTGGACCAGTTCGGGCCTGATTTAAAAGGTAAGGGGTGGAAACATAACATAAAGTGATGGAATGTCAGAGCTGTAGGGACTTTCTCAGCTTAGCTTTTCATTTTATGAAAGAGGAGACTAGGTCTAGAAAGTGACCGGTCTATGCTGAAACACAGTACAGGCAGGATAGTACAATGGAAGGAGCACTGAACCTGGGAGTTAGATTTTTGTTCAATATTTCTATCTGGCATTTAGTAGCCACTTAGGCTTGGATTCCCAGAGCTTTTCTCACTAGAAAAATACAGATACTAATAACTATTAGTGTTGTGAGATTTAAGTGAGATTATCAGTAAGAATACATGCTCCCAATTGTAAATAGACCTAAAAGCCTGGAGTGTTGTTTCAGTTAATGAAGAGAGTTAACTCAGGCCCAGTCCAGGCTTTTCCTGGCTTTTCAGTCCAGCATCTTTTGGTAGAGTAAGGGAACCTTCAAATTCCCCCTTTCCTCCAGCTGCTCTTTGGAGAGGCCAAGGGCATGAGTTGGGGATATGCCACATGCTGGTGGCTCTTTTCTCATTGGCTTTGACCTATCAGTCTGGCACCCTGGGGAGTCTGGTGTTGTGCCTAGGTGCCCACCCTCTACACACCTCAGACTCTGATTCCACCTTTCCTAAACTCCACACAGCCTCCAGACTCACCACCTGCCGTAGTGCCTTCATAATAAACTGCTCATTGATGCCAAGATACCCCAGAGCCTGAAGAAAGAGGGATAAAGGAAAGGGAAGAGAGCATGGAAAGGACCTCCAGGAGTTACCATCCCCCAGACACAGCTAGAGTTTATGTTTAGAACACCGCCCTTGTTCCCACCACCCACCTCTAGCTTCTTGTTTCTTTCCAGCTTGGCCAACTCCTAGGTGTAACTGCCCCTCTCTGTCTTTGCTGGTTCTCACCTGTGTTGCGTAGAACTGATCATCTTCTCTGGGAGATTTCAAGGTTTTTGTGAGCTCCTATCCATCCAAGGCAACCAGTGGAAAGAAAAAAAGGGAAAATATAAAACTTCAAACTGAAAGGAGCTAAGCCAATCTGATCCTTCCACCCCCAGCCCAGGTGTTGCAGGGAGGGACTAAGACTGAACGGTGGTATGAACTTAAGGTAAAGGCACCCACAGGTAGAGAGTCTCCTTATGCCCCTTCCCACCATGGTCCTGACCTTTAATCTTTGCCACTTCAAGTGATCCCTGGTAGGCTGTAAGGGCCCAGATCCCACCTGAGATTTTATAGTCAACTTGCTCATGGGGAGGTAGAATTTTTGGTTACTGTCTTTGAGGTTCCTGTGTGAGAAATTGTACAAGAAGCCTCTGTCCCCTTGTTCCTTCCCTCCTCAGTCACTGCTCCACCCCTGCCAGAAGGCCTCAACCCAGATCAGAGATGGGACCTGAGAAAGACACATGAGGGCTCAGTGATATCTACCCCCTAGCCAAGCTGCCCTTCTATCCCAGGGTCCTCCCTTGGACCCTGATATGGGCCACCTAGCCTACCACTCCCCTGCCCTTCCTCTTTTTCCTAGAAGATGTGTAGAATATGCAGGTGGGCAGAGCATACCTAGGATGACGGTCTCTCATTTTCATTAACGTTTGCTGGGCCTTCCATTCCTTTCGCTGGTCATACAGGGTGTGCCAGTGTGTGTAGATCTCAGGTTTCTTGAAGTAGCAGTAAGGGACTGAGTTTGGCTTGCTTGGGTGCTGCCTCCAGCACTCTGGACTTGGGGGAAACTCTTCCTTTGGCATCTGGGGGTACAAGTGGCAGAGCTGTCAGAAGGATTCCATAGGCCTTACCTGAGTGTTGGGAGTCAAAGGTCAGCGGTGGAAGCTAGAAAGTCTGTGCCAGTGGGATGAAGGATCTGTGCCAGCAGGCTGAGGGATCTGCACTGGAGCCAGGAAGCGACACTCAAAGTAGGGACCAGCGCTCCCCCATAAAGTACCACAGCCATCCTCAACAACAATGAGGTCCTGAGCTCCTCCAATGATGAGAACAGCTGGGTTTGTATCAGGAAAGCCAGCGCGACAAGCTTCTCCAGGAGATTGAACAGTACACCATCTTTCCCTCCAGATGCTCAAAGTAAGGACCAGAGCTCCCCCAAAGTGAACTGCAGCCATTCTCAGTGACAACAAGGTCCTGAGCTCCTCTGACGATGAGAACAGCCAAGTTCATACCAGGAAAGCCAGCATGACAATCTCCTCCAGGAGAACCAACAGCACCACCTCTTCCCCTCCAGTTCTCTTTATGCTGTTGGCAGCAATCCTCCGGTGGACCCTCTACACCCAGCACCACACTGATTCAGTTCAGCTGGGTGTTACAAGTTGACCACCAGTTGTCAGTCCACCACACCAACTAACTTGTTAAATTCACAAAGACAAGGAAGATAATTACATCCCTAGATGTAATTAGAGCTCACATAGAGCTCAACACATAGTAGCTAATTAATAAATATCTGAATAAGCAATGGCCTGCCTTTAGTCTATAACTTCCCCAGCCCTTGCCTTTCATTTTCCTGCTCAAATGTCCTTTTGAAAGTGCATTGAGGGCCAGTGAGATGGCTCAGCGGCATAAGCGCCTGCCTTGCAAGCGCGAGGGCCCGAGTTCGATTCCTGGATCCCACATACAAAAAAGGGGCCAGTGATATCGCTCAGCGGCACGGGTGCCTGTTGGCGCGCGAGGTCCTGAGGTTGGCCCCCCGGTACCCACAAAAAAAAAAAAAAGTGCATTGAGATCCTCAACTGACCACACTGTGGACTCAGATCAACTTATAGATCACTTCAAAATCTAGATTTCTTTTGATACACCCTTGGGAAGGGAACAGAACAAGGATTATTAGCTCTAACAGATGAGAAGACTGGTAGAGTGAAATAACTTCTTGCCCAAGTTATGTAACAGGTTAAGTGGTATCTGTGACTTCAGCCAGAATAAGAGGCTAAAAATTGTCTCACCCCACCCTCTCAACCCTCCACTCCCCCTCCCCTGATGTTATGGTTTGTGTCTACATGTCCCCCCAAAGCCTCATGTGGTCATTGGGGGCAGGCTTTTTCGGGGGTAGCTGAATCTAGAGTTTGACTGATCCATGGTACAATGCTGGTATTAAGGGTGCTGGGATTAAGGCTAGGTGATTGCTGGATCACTCCATTGATTGGATTGGCAGCACCCTAGTCCCAGCAGTCTGGACAAGATAAAAGGGGCAGAAAGAGGCTTGTTTCCTACCCGACCTTTTCCCCTTTTGCCCCTTTTTACTCTTGTTGCTTTTGCTGTCTTCCACCACCATGAACTGTTGCCCCTCTGCCATGTGCCACCCTGCATCAGAGCCAGTAGATTATGGACTGAAACCTCCACAAACTGTGAGCTAAATAAACCTTTCCTCCCTTAATTTTGGGCATCAGGTATTTTGTCTCTGCAATGAGAGAAAAGTAACTAAGACAGAATTTGGTACTGAGAATGGGGTCATTGCTGTGATGTTGCCTGGCCATGTGGCTTAAGAGCCTTGGGAATTAATTTGGAAAGGTTTTGAGAGACTGGCCTAGAGGCAGCCCCTATGTGCTGTAAACTATTATGGAGACTCTGGTTGGAGCCTGGAAAATCAGAGTACTGATGGAAATGCTGTCAGTTTAGGTGAAGCTAGGGAGGCTTCTATTGAGAAGGACCGCATTGGCTGCTGAATCCCAGGTAGTATATCGTGCTTTGGCAGAAAGTTGGTCTGTATTTTGCTTGTGTTTAGACATATTACCTGGGTGGCAGAAAAATTTCAGTGCAGTCTACTGTTGGGATAGTGGCATGGTTACTGTTGAGAGAGGTTTTGGCCAAATCTATGTTTAAAATTAAGAGTGAAGAGCCAGCAAGGTGATTTGAAGCATTTGGCCAGAGGGAAGGCTCCATGGAGCTGTGGATTGCAAGGATGAAACAGAGGAGGACATAGTTGTTGAGAAGAACGGGACAATGGAAAAATGAACTGAAGCCTTTCACCTGAAGATAAGTGTGTATTTGAATTGCAGGAGATTCCTGTTTTTTAGTCTTGCCATGCCCTGTTGTTAAAAGTTAATGGGACCTGCCCGGCAAGCGCGAGGGCCCGAGTTCGACTCCTGGAACCCACATACGAAAAAGGGGCCGGTGATATCGCTCAGCGGCACGGGCACCTGCTGGCGCACGAGGTCCTGAGGTCGACCCCCTGGTACCCACAAAAAAAAAAGTTAATGGGAAGCAAGGATTGTGATTGTAATAGTTCTTTTAATATGATTTTAATGTAGTTTTTAGGTATATGTTTGTAATTAGGTTAATTAGTCAAAGTATTCTAACCTTGAATTTTGATCACCCTTTGAATATTTTGCTTTTGGTGCAGAGATGAGTGCAATAAGAATTGTATATATCCAGTTGTTATATTAATATAAATCTGAATAGACCAAGACGTTAACTTTTCACAAATCTGCCACTAGAGAGTATGGTTTAACGAATTGTGTCTGGTTATCAAGTTGACCAGGGATGGATTGTGGTGGATTGACAACTAGTGGTCAACTTGTATCACCCAGCTGAACTGAATCAGTGTGGTGCTGGGTGTAGAGGGCCCCCCTGAGGATTGTTGCCAACAGCATAAAGAGAACTGGAGGGGCAGAGGTGGTGCTGTTGATTCTCCTGGAGAAACGTGTTGCACTGGTTTTCCTGATATAAACTCGGTTGTTCTCATTATTGGAGGAGCTCGGGACCTCGTTGTCACTGAGGATGCCTGTGGTACTTTTCGGGAGAGCTCTGGTCCTTACTTTGAGTGTCGCTTCCTGGCTCCAGTGCAGATCCCTCAGCCTGCTGGCACAGATCCTTCATCCTGATGGCACAGACTTTCTAGCGTCCACCACGGACCTTTGGGTCTTCCAGCGCAGATCCATGAAACAGACTTACAGGAGACATTGTTGTGGGCTCTAGGCCTCCAGTTGGACTTGTGGGGGGCATTGCCAAGGACTCTAGGTCTTCAGCTGGACTCATGCAGGACATTGCTATGGAATCCAGGCCCCCAGCTGGATTCTTTGGGTCTTTAGTGTGTGGACAGATTTCTTGCACTCTTTTTGCATTTGACTCTGGGTGACTATTATAAAAAATTCTATAAATTATGTGTTCTGTATTAAATTGTTTCCCTTGCAAACCCGGACTACAACAGTTGGGAAAATAGACTTTCTCCAAATCTCTCTCTTAACTGTGTAACTTGTGTGTGTGTGTGTGTGTGTGTGTGTGTATGCTGGAGATCTAACCCAATGCCTTACGCAGGCTAGGCAAGTGCTCTACCTCTAAGCTACATCCCTAGCTTTTAGCTGTGTAGTTGTAGCTCTGACTATAGTGGAGGGTTTTGGATGTGTCGGGAGATTTTTTTCTGAGGATTTGGCTAGGAATCATCCCTTTCTCTTTTCCAGCCTTCCTATCTTTGTAACTGATCTGTGGGCAATAGGGAAGGAGATTCAGCCAGTGGTTCCCACCTTAGTGACTGAAAAAATCGTAATAAGAGTTTGCAAGTGTCTGCCATGACTTCAGAAAATGGAGGATTGACTCATAGTAAGAGTTTCCACATATAGCAAAGAACAAGCAAAAGAACTAAATGAGACATTGAGTTAAATTTGGATTTTAGGTAACAAATGAAATATTTGGGACATGTTTATGCTAAAAATGCACTCATTGTTTACGTGAAATTTAAGTTGTATTGAGCAGTCTGTATTTTATCTGGCAAGCCTGAGGATCTGCATGTTAACTAATAAAACTGAATCCCATTAATAGTTCTCCCTGCATAGCCCAGGCCTTGCAGACTTTCTCATACAAGGGGGATTGGCAGGGGTTGGCTTGTGACAGGAAGCTCCGGAGGCTTGGAGAAAGTGATTGTCCAAGCTCACAGGAAGTTAATGGTGGCCGCAGGGGTGAATGTGAGGATTCTGTGAGTTGGCCCTCCTATTTTGACATAGTTCTCAGGGTAGAGGTCTTACCTTGTGGCAGGACAAGGGCAGGTAAACAGGAGCCATGGCTTTTCTGAATTCTGGCAAGAGGGGTAAGAGTATGTGTGTGATACAAATAAGATAGCAGATACAAAGGTGGGTTAAAGAATCACTCACTTAGGCATTCATCCATTCAGCATTGCGTTACCAGCCGCAGGTATTTTATCAGGCACCAGGGAGGTAAGTAAGGCCCTTAAGGATCTCATGGTCTTCTAGTGCCTTGCTGCTGTGGTCTGTAGAATAGCCAGAGACAGGGAGTGTCTCAGAAGTGCTGCCTCAGGCTCCATCTCAGACCTACTGAGTCAGGATCCTCACTGGAGCAAGATCCCCAGGTCATTCCTATGTAGTTGAAGTTTAAGCAACACAGGCCTAGCAGGTGTTCTCAACCTTGCCTGCATATTAGAATTATTTTGGGGAACTTTGAATGTTCCTAAAGCCCTGCATCAGATTAATTGTATCAGATTCTGTGGGGATAGGGCCTAGGCATGTTAGAAAGATCTCCAGAAGATTCAAATATTCAGCTAAGGGTAAAAACCATTGTTCTTGTTCAGTTTCTCACACTTGAATGTGCAATAGCTTGTTAAAACATATTTCTGAGGGCCGGTGAGATGGCTCAGCGGCGTAAGCGCCTGCCTTGCAAGTGCGAGGGCCCGAGTTCGACTCCCGGAACCCACATACGAAAAAGGGGCCGGTGATATCGCTCAGTGGCACGGGTGCCTGTTGGCGCGCGAGGTCCTGAGGTCGTCCCCCTGGTACCCACAAAAAAAAAAAAAACATATTTCTGAGATTCATCCCCTTAGTATCTAATTCACTACATTTGGGGTAGGCTCTGATAATTTGCATTTCTTTCTTTTCTTTTCTTTTTTTTTTTTTTTTGGGTACCGGGGGTTGAACTCAGGCCCTCATGTGCCAGCAGGCACCCGTGCTGCTGAGTGATATCACCAGCCCTTTTTCTTCGTATGTGGGTACCGGGAGTCGAACTCAGGACCTTGCACTTGCCAGGCAGGCACTTATGCCGCTGAGCCATCTCACCGGCCCATAATTTGCATTTCTAACAAAGATGCTGCTGCTGCTGCTTCTGGGACCATGTTTTGAGAACCACTGGTGAGACATGTTTCTTAGTGACTAACAGAGGGAAACAAATGTGGAGATAGATAAAGGATGGCATTCCAGAGAGGCACCTAACCTGGCTGGGAGGATGAGGGAAGGTTTCCCAGAAAGATAATATACAAGTCAAGTCTCAGTACAAGGAGGAGTTAGCCAGATAAGGGAAAGAGCATTAGGCACAGGAACATCTTATGCAAATGCTTGGAGGTGTGAGAGCAGGTCAGGGTGCAGGTGTGGGAGCAGAAGCTGGGGAGACAGATGTCTTAATTTAAGAGGACCCTGTAAGCCCTGCTGAGGGGCTGGAGACTTACCTTGAGGGCTGTGGGACATCAGTGTGTCCAAGGCCTGCCCTATGGATTTGCTGAACTCGCTCAGCCCCTTGCCTGGGATTGGGAGCCAGGTAGGCCTGCTTTTACATACCTCTGCCCTGGCTACATTCCTGCCCATTCCATCCTTACCTTTGGTCCTGTCTGGATATTCCAGCCATGGATACATGAACACTGACCTGGAGATTTCAAAGATGTCAACTAACTTTTCATAGGCCATCTTCTTCTGGTGGGGCAAGAGGTAACCTGGGCAATGGGTAGTTTAGGACTGTGGGAGAGAAGGCACACAACTGGAGAAGACCTGTTCTCTGGTGCGAGAGGGACCAATGAGGTGAACAGACTTCTGAAGGCAGAAGCTTCCAAGTGCTGAACAACCAGATCGCCTTGGTAAATAGAACACTCAAGTTCCATTCTTGAGCCCCACCCCTGGCCTCTACTGGCCTGTGGACCGAACTGGTCACTTTACATCTCTGAGCTTCACTTTCTCCATCTGAAAAAGTGGGAAGGTCATGCTTGTCTGGCTAACTAGAGAGTTGTGGTTGAGGCATTCAAAAAGATGTCAGAGCGTTTGGGGTGTTTCTTAGGACTAGTCAAATCAACAAACTGGCAGGGAATGGGAAAGCGCCTTTTATGCACACATCCCCTCTGGCAACAAGAGACTGTATGTATGGTAAGGAGCTGCTATTTATTTATTTATTTATTTATTTATTTATTTATTTATTTTATTTTAAAAAGAAAAAACAACAAAAACGATACAGAATTTCAAAACAAGATAATAGGAGATTAACAATGGTTAATACACTGTGTATTGTTACATCAAAGTAGTTGCTCACATTACAAGACATAGGCATGAAAAATTGATCAATGTAAGCACAAACCATTCTTTTAAATGAACTAATAGAGATTAGTTGTATAATTATCTATCTTTTGTATATATATATATATATATATATATATATATGTATGTATATATTCTTTTTCCTTCTTTCTTTTCTCCTTTCCCCCATCCAACTTGTTCTTCCCTTTTGAGCAGTTTCTTCCCCTTTCACTTTCACAATATCTATTGTACATTTTGGATCTTACTTACTCTTTCAGTTTTTTGCACTAGGGAGACAATACAATGTTTACACATGCGAGTCTGACTTATTTCACTTATAAGTATGGTCTCAAGTTGCATCCATTTACCTATAAAAACCTCGAGTTTATTCTTCTTTATAGCTGAGTAGTACTCCATTGTATAAAAAGACTGCATCTTTTTTATCCATTCCTCAGTTGATGGGCATTTGGGTTGTTTCCAAGATTTAGCTATTACATATTGTGCTGCTATAACATGGATGCACATATATCGCTGTGGTATGATGTTTTCAGTTCTTCTGGGAAGATACCCAGAAGGGGAATAGCTGGGTTGAATGGGACAGGAGCTGCTTTTTTTTTTTTTTTTTTGGTGGGTCCTGGGGGTCGAACTCAGGACCTCGCGCGCCAGCAGGCGCCTGTGCCGCTGAGCGATATCACCAGCCCTTTTTTCGTATGTGGGTTCCGGGAGTCTTAACTCAGGACCTCACACTTGCCAGGCAGGCGCTTATGCCACTGAGCCATCTCACCGGCCCAGGAGCTGCTTTTTATACTTCCTACTTTTGCATATGCTGTTCCCTCTGCCTGTCAGTGCTTTCCCTTCCTTTTCTACCTGTTAAACTTAACTTTCAAACTCCATAGAAATGTAATTTCATCTCTGAAGTTTCCTTTCTTCCCCATGCTCCCTATTCCACCCTCAGTGATATAATCCCCTCTCCTCACAGTGTGACCACATTCTTTTGTATAGTTGCTTCCTTTAAGTGCTTATCATATGTTTAATATGTTCCTAGGGCCATCATTCTTACTGGACTATGAGTTGCCTGATGGTGAAGACAGTGACTTATGGTTATTCACCTCTCAATTGTGGTCTCCCCACCCCATCTTCAGTGCCTAGCACAGTGCCTGGCAGGCAGCTCACTGTAACAAGAATACATGGGCCACTAAGTCAGCACTCTTCACATCACCAGTGAACTGACAAAATGTGCTTTGATGTGATGCACTGAGAAAGACACCACCACCCAAATAGTATTCCTTCCAAAAGTGTTTAACCTGAATATAATTATGAGGAATAATTAGGCAAATCCAAATAAAGAAGCATTCGACAAAAATCTGATCTGAACTCCTAAAATAATGGATGTCTCAAAGACAAAAAGTATGTTAAAGGACACTAAAAGACAAGACAGCTAAATTCAATGTGTATACTTAATTGGATCCTGAATTTAAAAAAAATAGCTGTAAAGGACATTATTGGGCATTTGGGGGAATTTGATGATGGATTGTACATTAGAAAGTAATATTGTGTCTTTGTTAAGTTTCCTGAGTGTGTTACCCATTTTGTGGTTATCCAGGATATTATTAGGAGACACATACTGAAATTTTTAGGGTTAATGTGATATCACATCTGCAACTTTCAAATAATGCAGAAAAAATATATATACCACCCCCCCACACACATATGCTGACACACACAGAGAGAGATAAATATGGTAAAATGTTAATAGTTGAATCTGGATGAAGAGTATAGAGATGCATTCTTGTAAATATATATAAGTTTGAAAATTTGCAAATTGAAGATGGGAAATAAAGTATGGGCTTTGGCATTATTAGACCTAGTAGCTTTAAGTCTTAATTTAAACACTTCTTTCCTGCCCTTTTTTGGCTATGGGGTTTTGGGCAAATGATATACCACTTGCCAAGTAAACAGAAACATAGTATAAATAGTACCTACCCCATCATCTTATAAGGATAAAAAAAGATGAATGTAAGAGGCCAAGCCAGTGTTTTGCCATATAGTGAGTGCTTAGTTAATGATACATACAGTTATGACCGTATCTGTTGTCAGTATATGTTCACACAAAGACATACGTAGATGGAAAAGTTGGAATACTCCTACCTAAAAGGTGGTAGTGCAGTTGTGAAAACCACAGAATGCCTCATTCTCCTTATTTGGAAGACCTAAGACCTTTAGAATTGCCATTAAATCTGTTCTGGGGCAGATTTAAGATGGGGTTGAAGAAACACACTGGGGATAGGATATAGGATAGGCTAAGGTGGAAAGGCCAAACAAAATCTGAGGAAATGAAGGTGCTGTGGCAGGGAGACAGATAAACTCTTGGGGACTTGTGGGGGGCAGGGCATAGTAACTATCCTCTCCCTCTCTCCCTCCTGTGGATAAATCATTAGTTACTTTATCTACTCTGCCTTCCATGTCACCTCCTCAGAGAGCTTTTACTCCCAACCCTGATCACTGGGTAGGGCCATGAGTCTCAAATCTAGAGTGGACCCCAGATGTGTGCAAGCCTGAGCCTCCATGTGTTTATTAATGTTCATGGGAAAGGAGGGTTCCCAAGGAGGAAATCAAATCAGGGGCCAGCTTTGTAATTGCACTGAGAATTTTAATGAAAAGCTGATTTCTAATGTTGGCCAGTCAGCCATTGTGAGGACTGGAGATGGGCACACTGGCCATTGGAAATTCTTATGGGAGCCCAGCCTTGAGAGACATGCGGACTTCCTTCCTTGTCACTGAGCCATGGGCAAGGTGAGAGGCCTGAAGCTGGGAACCTAGAGACTTCCCATGGCCAAGACAGGGCCTCAATAACTTTTAGGCTTTAAGTGGGAGAAGCTGTTACCATTGCTGCTTTGTAGTAGAATCCATGCCCTCCCCAGGATGAATGAAGGTAGGGATTGAGGAGACGCTTCCTAAGCTGGTTAAGACTAGAGCAAGCAGCAACAGCTGAGTTTCCACAAGGTCAGGTTCAGGATGCTTCCTCTCCTAGCTCATCTCCAAAGAGTTGATGTACTCTCGAACCCACTTCTTCTCTGGGTTAGCACACACCTGGCGGTTCTTTCGGGTAACAAATCTGTAGGAGAGGAGAAGTTGAGACCTGTTAGCACTGGGACAGCCAGTTTTGGGGATGAGGTGGATTGAGGCATAAAGGGAAATGGTGGTCCTGGGGAAGGACATTTTTAGTGCTCCATAAGGTTTTATTTCTTTTTAGGGGCATTTTTTCTATTGGATCTAAAGGCTTTAAGCGAGAAGCAAAATTGTGTGCATTTTAACCTCCGCACAAACACATGCAGCCTGGAATTCGAAGGGAATCTGAAGCCTAACCACTCAGGATTTTCCCTGCTCCAGACCCTGTGCCAGGTGCTCAAGATGCAGAGAGAAGGAGCCAGGTATCTGTAATCCCAATACCTGGGTAACTAGGCAGGAAGATGTTGAGTTCAAGACCAGTCTAAGTTATATAGAGAATTTTTTGAGACCCTGTATCAAAAAAAAAAAAAAAAAATTGCACAGAGAAAAGATATCCCCTAGGAACTGCACTGGCAGAATAAGTGGGTGACAAGTAGTTAAAGGAACATATGACTTGGCTTTAGACAGTACAGTGCCTGACATAGAATAGACACTCAACACATGAACACATGAATATGTGGGTAGATGAATGAAAGACGAACTTGAGCCTTGGTTTCACTGCTTGCTAGTTGGATCACTGTGGACAAATCACTGAGGGCCTTTCACCTCTCAGCCTGTTTGCTACCCTCTAAGCTGTGGATAGAACTCCTACTTTGCACAATTGTTGTAAAGCTCAAATCAGACATATGTGAAGGAGTTTGGAAAATCACTCTCCATGTATTGTCGTTATAAGGATGCTGTGAAATTTCTGCAGTAGGGTGATTGGAGCAATATGAAACCAAAGGTCCTGGTACTAGACCATGGCTCACAGAGGTTGAAGGCCCTGAAATGTTGGCAGTGTCAAAGCACTTCCACCAATTTACCAGCCAGAATGTGGAGGCTTGTGAGAGTTAGAGGCCTTATCTCTATAGGCATTGATGGTGAAAGAGCTTCACAGCCTAAGAAACATTAAAAATTGGGAGTCATGAGGGTCAGTCAGCTGCTTCCTTCACCTGTCTCTTGGGGTAGATTAGGGGGCTGGATAACAATAATGCTGCCATCAACACATTACTTCAGGGTTAGCCCTGCCTACTCACACCTTTCTCATTTTGGCTGCTTCTTTAGGATGTGTTCCATACACATTATTATTATTTTTTAAATTGAACATTAATTTTGCTTAAGTTAGAATATCATATTAAATATTTTAGAGGTTCTCACAGGAAGAAAGTTACTTATTGTGCAGCTGTCTAGAAGTTTATTTTAAAAATTCTATTGAGCTACAAAGTATACCACATTATTATATGGCCTGACAAAGGAATTATATGTCCCTAACAACACAGGGAATTTACAGTTCAGCCTTTGTTTTTTTAATTATGATCATATTTCTAAAAATATAAGCTGGGTATGGTAGTGCACACCTATAATCCCAGTACTTGGGAGGCTGAGGCAGGAGGATTACTGTGAGTTCAAGTTCAGTCTGGACTACATACCGAGTTCAAGGCCAGCCTGAACTACGTAGTGAGAGCCTGTCTCAAAAAAAAAAAAAAAATGTATTCTCTATATTGGCATATATGCTCAAATATGTCCTGAGATGCTATGTACTCACCTCCTTTAAATATCTTGTTTAAAATAAGACATCTTTGGTTTGGTATTTTCATTCTTTATGCATGTATCAGTTTGTCAGAGACACTAAGCTTGTGTAGTTCTGATTCCATGCCTAACAGCATTTGAATAAACTTTTAAAAAATTGTGGTAAAATAACATGAAATATATCCTCTTAACCATTCTTAAGTCTATCCTGCACGTTCTTGAGCTTAAATCTTTTCAGGTAAAGTGAAGGCATAGGTTGCCCGGTGAGAATGAGGTTTTCTTGACTGCTTTTTGGGCCCTCACATGGACAGTGTTCTTGCTCAGGCAGCTGCTTTCACTTTCCTAGGCTTCACAGAGCCACTTGATCATTTGTGAGAGCTATTTGACTATCTCCCACCATGCAGTACAGAGATGAGAAAGTGATCAGAAAGGCTCTGGTGCCTCCTAGTGTTTTTGTTTTGTTTTGTTTTAATTTGGAAGTGTGTAGGAGCTTCTGACAGAGACCCTGTCGAACTTATTCAGCCAGGAATAGGAAATCCTGAGTGGTTATCCTCTCTCCTCAGCACCCTTAGTCTGTCTCCAGGAAGTCAAAGCCCAGGGAACAAGTACCTAAGATGAGGCTTGCTCGGACCTCCATTTCCTCCTCCCTGCAGCACATGGTACCAAAAGACAGACTCTTCTTGTCAAGTCTTCCTTCCTCCTTGCCTGAATTCCCTCTTTCTACTTGCTCCTTAAGAGTAGTGTTCCCAAGTCTTTTTCTAAATCTCTCTTTTCTCTCAAGTCAATCTCTCCCTCCCTCCCTCTCTCCCTCTTTCCCTCTCTCCTTCCCCCTCTCTCTTATTTTTTTGAGACAGTCTCCACAGTTTCCTCTCCCTCTCTCCCTCCCTCCCTCTCTCCCTCCCCCTCTCTCTTGGTTTTATGAGACAGTCTCCACAAAGTTTCCTCTGACCCTCTTTCCCTCTCACCCTCTCTCCCTCCTCCTCTGTCTTGTTTTTTTTTTTTTTTTTTTTTTTTCTCTGTCTTGTTTTTTGAGACAGAATCTCCACAAAGTTCCACAGTGACCTCAAATTTGTGATCCTAGTTCAGCTTCCCAGAGTGCTGGGATTATATATGGGAGCCACCACACCAGCTTTCCTTTTTTCTTTGTTCTTCTTCTTTTTTTTTTTTTGTGGGTCCGGGGGTCGACCTCAGGACCTCGCGCGCCAGCAGGCGCCCGTGCCGCTGAGCGATATCACCAGCCCTTTCTTCGTATGTGGGTTCCAGGAGTCGAACTCGGGCCCTCGCGCTTGCCAGGCAGGCGTGTACGCCGCTGAGCCATCTCACCGGCCCTCTTTTCTGTATTCTTTCCCAAGTCTCTGGACCCAAGCCTGGTGAGTATGCTTAATGGATGTTTATTCAGTAAGTGGATGAATAAATATATGAATTTTATTTATTTTTAAGTTTTACCTATCATTTCTATGTATATAATAAGACATTTATATAATGATGATAATAAATTAACATTTATTTCACACCTAATATGTGCCAGGGAATAATCTAAGCATTTTATTATTCCCTCTGTGACCCAGTGAGGGAAGCGCTTCTGTTATCCAATTTTGGATGAGGAAATTGAGGCTCAGAGAGGGTGAGTGTGGGGGCCAAGCTTACCAAGTGGCATAGCTGGGGTTCTAACATGGCATACTAACTCTAGAGCCAGTGCTCAGCAAGACAATGCAAACTTGCATCTTTATTATTGGAAGGCCCTTACTCCTACAAGAAAATGACATTTCCACAAGGTTGTTTTGGTGGCATCTTGATGGCTTCCTCCTCCTCCTCCTCTTCCTCCTCTTCCTCCTCCTTCTTTTAGGAGAAGGGTCTCACTAAGTAGCCCAGGTGGGCCTCTAACTCAATCTGGCTTCTTCCCCTTTAAAGATGGGTCACCCTCAGGTTTAGGTGGTTTCACGCTTCTGCAGCCATGTTGCCTGAAACCTCAGTGTAATCCTTTCCCCCTCTCTCCCTTTCTCTGGCTAATCCCACCTCTCAAGATGCTTCACTCTTGTCTCTCCTTTCCTCCAGGTACCACTGAGCCCCCAGTACTATGCATGTACTATGGCAGCCTCTTAATTGGACTCCTATTTTCTAGGATTTTCTTGTTCCAGCTCATTTTACACTTGACAGCTTTGTGCTTTTGCTGAATTTTCCTGCAAAGCCCTCTGTGTTTTCCTGCATAGAGGTCCTACACAAACCAAAGTAGAGTCCTCGAGACATTCTCTGCTTGATAAACCCCACCCACAGGCTTTTCTCTGCTAGTCCAAATCTCTCATCACAAAACACCTTTTGTAGCAACCTCTTCTAAATCCCCTCTCCTCACCTCTGAAGTTGGATGCGCTCTCTCTCTTCCTTCTGTAATGTTCTTTTGCAGGGTACTCTAGTCATTGCTGTGTCTGCCCTATTCCTCTTATTAGACTGTGAATGGAATGATGGTTTTATTCATCTCTGTCTGCCCATAATAGGTGCTCATGGGAGGATATTTTCTTTTAGAAATATTTATTTCTAGAAATAAAATTTGTAGGCTAGGTGTGGTGGTGCATGCCTGTAATCCCAGAACTGTGAGAGGCTGAGGCAGGAGGATGGCAAGTTCGAGCCCAGACTGAGCAATTTAGTAACTTAGCAAGAATTTGTCTCAAAAGACAAAAAAAAAAAAAAAAAAAGAGAGAGAGAAAAGAAAAGGTGGGGGAGGCCCCTGGGGATGTAGCTCAATGAGAAGGTCATGGGTTCAATTCCCAGTACTAAAAAAAAAAAAAAAAACAGTAGTGCTAAATATTACCACTATACTTTTGAGTGATTCATCAGGGCCCAAGTCCATCTTTGAATACCTATAACTTTGCAAATGTTATGAAAATTTTTGGATTAAAAAACTTCAGCCTTTTTATACAAAACTTCATGATTGTACCCTTTTAAAAATTTTATTTTTATTTTATTTGATTAAGTTTATTGGTGCAATTTAGATATACATAATGGTAACATTCATCATAGGGAATTTGTACCTTTATATGATATATTTTGATTCCTCTTTTTTCACCAGTCCCCTCTCCTCCATTCAACCCCTCTTCCCCTCTCTATTTACAAAGCTTTGTTTCTATTTTATCCTTTTTTTAAATCATTTTTCTCCTTTTTCCTTCCTTCCTTTCCCCTTCCTCATCCCTAATTCCTCTTTCCTTTTGGACAATTTCTTCCTTTTGTTCTTTTTTTTTTTTTAATGTGGGTACTGGGAGTCGAACCCAGGACCTTGCGCTTGCCAGGCAGGCGCTTATGCTGTTGAGCCATATCACCGGCCCTTCCTTTTGTTCTTTAACTTTCTACCATTTTAAATTTCTTAACCAACTGTCACTAATGAACTTGCTATATAATAGAAAGAAAAGGCTCCAGAAACAGACTCCACCCCTCACTTACTGAACAGCCCTGATAAATCAACAAAACTCTTTGAGTCTCACTTTTATCACCCAAGTCATGGAAAGAATTGTGCATACCTGAGAGGGCTATTATGTGAAATGTAAGATAAGATAAGATATTCGACACTTTCTATGTAGTGAGGATCATTATATTTTTCCAAATATATTGGCTTGCACATTTAAAGGTGAATCTTATTTTCTTCTCAAATGTATAGGTTTGGTTTTGTTTTACTTGACTGCAATTAGGGCCCTGACCTCTGACTACTCCTCGCTAATTCTTCTGAGGTTTAGGTGGATTTGACTGAGTGTGGAATATGGGAGACTGTAGGGTTCTTGACTAGAAAGCGGTGTTCAAGTGAAAGCTACACTGGCAAAGAGTGAGTCCTAGGGATCTAGTCTGTTGGAATGGGCAGGATACCCCCAGGATACCTGTCTAGTCCTTTTACATTATAGATGGGGACTCTGGGGCTAGAGATGGAGGAGCTGTGGTGATTTGAGTAGCTGGAGAATAGGTAGGGGTGTGTGGGGCACCGTCTCAGAGGGCTCCTGGGGGAGGACTATCTCTAGGAGCCAGAAATGATCCCCCACCCCAGGAATCCATGGGGCTGAGACTCACACGACTGCTAAGCTGGAGCACTTGCTACTGGTGTAGAAATATTCCTTGATGTGGGTGCGGGGCAGTGGCCGGGAGATGTAGGCAAAGCAGCAAGGAGTGGTGTCCGAGGCATCTGGGAGAAGGAAAAAAAGGAAGGAGATCTCTTTATTTAGTGCCAGTGTCACTGGGCACTTGCTGGGTACTTTACATAATTTATCTTGAAAGGACTTTTATGCACGTTGGCAGAAACTGAGGCATAGAGAGATTAAAGTCACTTGACCAGGGACACACAGTGGCAGAGTGGGGATTCCAACAGAAGCCCAAGAGAATCTCCTCAACCTCCCATCTAATCCCTGAGCTAAGCTTGTATCCTTCCCTCTATACCATAACCCCCTACCCTTGGCTCTCAGGATGTGCTGGGCCTCCTCCTTCCCTGTCCTGGGCCCTCTGCCCTCATTCTTGCTCTTTAAGGATCCCCAGTGGATTCAAAACTTGGCTTCTTTGTGGCACAGGGGAGGCTGGGAGGAGGCTTCCAAAACTGAGGCTCCATGGATTAGCCAGGATCATAAGTGAGGCCTGAAGGTGCATATTGCCTCCTGTAGTAAGAAGGGAACTGAATAGGAACACACTTGTTGGTCAGTTAATTCAAGAGGCTGCTGAAAGCATCAGTTGCTCCTTCCCAGCCAGAACTGGTTTGAGTATCACCACCCCTGGCTGTCCTTATTCAAATTACTAAATCTCTGGACCTCTGTTTCCCTGTCTGTGAGTAAAAAACAGCTACTCAAAGAATAGTTGTGTTAAATAAGGTGACATATGTAAAGCACCCGGCACAAAGCCTGATCCATAGTAGGCATTTAATTAGCTTCTATGTTTATAAGCCCCATTTTTTCCATCTATGAGCTGAGAGAATAGGGTTGTTTTAGGAGGGTTTTATTAAGTGTTTAGAAACCCTGTTGATGACAGGGATGGGTCAATTGCTTTTCAAGTTTACTAATATTCCCAGCATCAGCCCCCACTCAGTGAGTGCCTGCAGGGCTCAGGGGTATGGACCTTGGAGGCACAGAAAAGTTGAGGTGGGGGGGTCCCTGACATAAAGCAGCTTAGAGATCTATCAGGATCAACAGGACATTTGGGTAAAACAGTCCATAAGAATATAAATAATGGGGTTCAGACAGTAAATGCTACAGTGGGAAAGAGAGTGAAGTCTGGCCCAGCAGGATGGGTTGGGCATTCTAGGCAGAAGGTCGACTGACTCCATGAGCTGTGGTGGCCAGGACCTGAACTTACATGGGGAGGCAGATGCAGGAACACAGAGGGCAGCAGCGGTGAGGATGACAGAGAGGGCAGCTGTGGAGACCTTCATGGTACTTGCAGGCAGGGGCTGTGGCAGCTGCAGGTGCTGTCTCAGGATCCTCTGTAGAGATCTTCTGCAGCTTGGCCTGGCTCTTTATAGGGAGCCAGGGCCAATAGAGAGAGCGCCCCCACAAGGGGAGTTTCTGAAAAAGCAGGCAAGCACTGGCTGTGAAATTGCACAAAATGGAGGACTATATCTGAAATAGCTTGGAAACTGAAATTGTCTCCGGAAATTCCAGTCTACTCACTGCCCTCCCAACTAAAGTGAGCTCATCCTCTTTGTTAAGTTCCAGGGTAACAAAACCTCTTCCTCTGTTGGCACCCTCAGCTTGACCTCCTTGGGTAGGGTCCTCCCCAGAGACCAGGAAGTTGCTGCTTTGGAGGGAGGTGGGGCATTAGGACAGGATCAGAGCCATTGGATATTTATTATTATTATTATTATTATTATTTTAAAGTACCTGCTTGTGCCTGAATTTATCTCCCTTCTCGCATCCACAGAAGGGTGTTTTTCACAAGGTGTTTTATTGAGGAGGGTCCTTCGGACATAGAGTCCCTCAGGGAGGGAGGTGAGAGTACCCCCCTTATGACTGGAGCAGTGGAGCTGAGCTGGGCACTGGGAGGCCATTTCACCAGGTATGAGTTGGAGCGATTCCTTTGAGGGTAGTTTCTCACTTTCATCACTGCCATGGGGTCACCCTGTCACCTCTGTTCATTTGCTGAGGGAGCTTTGGGGAAATTCCTTAATGTCTTTGAGTTAGTTCTATTTCTTTGTTTATCAAGTGGGATAAGTAGAGAGAGAGAGAGAGAGAGAGAGAGAGAGAGAGAGAGAGAGAGATCTTACAACACACACAAACATTATTAGCCACCCTTACTGAGGGCTTAGTTGTGGCCGTCACTACTCCATGGGCTTGGCATATGTTGTCTCATCTACTATTATTTTCCCTGTTTTATAGATTGGAAAACTCAGTAAATGCTGAGATCCCATCTCATTTCTAAGGTCTTTTTGGGCACAGAAGTTTCAGAATATGAATGCTGCAAAGCACCTGGAGGATTGTTTTTCTCCATGTTCTTCAGTTGCAGAGGAGGAAACTGAGGCTCAGAGGGCAGGAATGACTTGCTGAGGACACACAGCAAATAAAGGAGAGTTGGGATCAGAATCCAGGTGCTCTGGCTCCCACTTCCGTGCTCTGTCAGGTAAATACAGCTTGATATTAAAGGCTTTATGGTTGGGAACATTCTCAAAACTGAACTCATATAGAACCCCTGGGCTGTAGCCCAGGGTCATCCTTACCCCATTCCAAAGAATTGAATACAATAAATCTTCCTCAATTCCTGTTTGCATAGTTCAGAGTTAGTGACAATTTAGCCTGGGTGGGGCTGCAGTGGGCCTCTGAATAAAAGTGTATATCAACAAATACAAAAACAATTTGAAAAAAATGTAACCCTATATTAAGAACATTTTTGTGCTAGCTGCTGTCACATATGTAACATGGTGGCTGAGATGGACTAAGTTACCCAAAATGGGAAGACGTTGTCACATTTCTTCCTCACAATGACTCTGCAGAGTGGCTGTTATCCTCACTTTACAGAAGAGGAAACTGAACCTCAAAGAGGTTATTAACATCTTCACGGTCACACAGCTGATAAATGGGCACTGAGCCCAGGATTTCTGATGTCCATGCCCCGTCTTTCTATTAATAAGGCACTTAACAGTTATCCAGGTCTTTCTAGGTGCCAGGTGCCATACGAAGCCCTCCATAACAGTTCTCTCATTCCCTTCTCACAACTTATTCCTCAACAGTGGGAAGAATGAGTTCAGTAGAAACATAACTTTGGAAATATAACTTTGAAACAGTAGAAACATAACTTTGGAAAGCATGGCCATCTCACTTAATGAAACAAATTACAAATATTTTAGAAACAATCATCCATTCATGTAAAAATTTTGTGTCTATTTTAGCTGTTTCCTTTGGTCTAACTGAAGTTAACCAAACACGTGGGAGGCTGTGGGTAATGTAATGATTAAGAGTAGGGACTTGGCAGCTTTTCCTGTTTATTAGTCATGTAGCCTCGAACAGCTCAATATCTCCAGTTTTAGTTCCTTCATCTATTAATCAGCGATAATAATACTCCTTACACAATTAAGTTCTTATAAATGTATGTAGCTTGTAAATTTTTAATTTACAATTTTAATTTAATTTTACAATTTTTAAATACTAATAACATTAGCTATTATTATAAATTTATTAAAAGCAAGGAGATGGCAGAACCTTAAGGATACTCCATTCTTTAGGCTTTTTGGCAATATAAATCAGACCCCAGTTAATATGAATTATGAACCTTATATAAATGTCCTTTTTTAGGCTGGGTGTGGTGGTACACACCTGTAATCCCAGCACTTGGGAGGCTGAGGCAGGAGGATCGCTCTGAGTTCAAGGACAACCTGGGCTACATAGTGAGTTCAAGGCCAGTCTGAATTACACAGTGAGACCCTGTCTCAAAAAAAAATGTCCCTTTTAAAACAGACAAGTCACTTGAGGCTTAGAGAGGGTAAGTGACTAGCTCAAGGCCATAATCTATAGTTCTAGGCTTCAACATTAAACCCATTATCACTTTTTACCACACTGCACTGTTTCTAGAGAAATCCTGAAACTCTTGCCAAGGTTCAGTTTCCCCTGTGAGCTCTATATCTATTTCCTTTCCTGATCTCAGTTTCCCTCTTAAAGGAAGAAAGGAAAGTATATTTCTGGATATCAGATATGCTGAGTTGGGACACTAGCTGAGGACAGAGGCGAGGGAGCCCACAGTTGAGGCTAGAAACCCACATGCTTCTCATCTGTAAGTGCCAGTGACCCTTTCCACTGTGTGTAAGTGTGCACATCTGTCTGGGTTTGAGTGGTGGTGATGATGGGGATGGGACAGGGCTGGGATAGTTGCTGAGCAGGAATAGGCAAAGGGAGAGTCAGGAATAATTGCCTTCTCTTTTGGTGGTTTCAGTGGGTAGTGAGGAGCAGAAGAAGATGAAGAACCTAATTTTTATTCAGTTCCTTTCTTCCTGTGTAAAATCAGGGATTGGACTTGACTTAGCAAGCTATCCTTGAGTTACTCTCTGGCTCCAATGTATTGATTCCATGAACAAATCAGAGCGTCCAGGGAAACAGTATGGAACCCAGTCCAGGGTGAGGGTTCAATGAATGGCACACTTATCATTAGATCTCTAGATAAATTCACCTTATATACTGCAATTTTGTATACTTTGACCATTATGTCCCCATTTCCCTCACCTCCCTGCCCCTGGTAACCATAGTTCTACTCTTTGCTTCCATTTATTTAACTTTTTCTTCACTTGTGGTACTGGGATTGAACCCAGGGCCTCACTCATGCTAGGCAAGGGTTGTACCACCAAGCAACATCCCCATTCCTTTCAAAAATTTTATTTTAAGACAGGGCTTTACTAAGTTGCCCAGAATGGCAGTGTGCCATTTCTGGCACAAAATAGATACTTGGAAAACAATTCTTTCCTTTTCTTTCCACAAATTTCCAGCATTTTGCCCTTGGTGTCCTCTCCATCCCTGTAGACATGCTCATCTCAGCTAAGAATCAGGAAGCGTGGGGGTGAGGGAGAGGAGTGGACAATGATTTTCCATCAGCTGTTATGCACCATTCTAGACTTTTGAAGCATTATTTCATTTATTAGGAAGAAACATATAGAAAATGGTGATGACTCGGATCTTCCCTGAGCTCTCTTTTCCTCTGTGCAACAGACTTCTGACACTCAGCCCCATGCTGTGCTCTTCACTGCATTTCTCTCTCAGAGCCTGGCCATGGAGTGAGACATGGCCCCTCAATCCTCCTGCCTCTGCCTCCCAAGCAGCTGGAATTACAGGTGTGTACCACAGTACCCAACCATATGTTTAACTTTTATTAAGATTCTACATATAAGTGAGATCATGCTGTATTATTCTTTGTGTGTCTGGCTCTCTATTGTTTATTACTGATGACTTTGAGGAAGTTGCTCACTTTCTTTGGACCTGTTTCCTCATTTATAAAAGTAAGAGACTAGATCCAACCTGTTCTGGGTAATGGAGCCATTTAAGAATCTGATAAAGGCTGTGAAAATTTTTTGCCAATAAGTAGAGAGCTGCTTGTCATTTTGAATATACAGTGTTCACAGACCTGGCAGGCTCACCGGTGGGCCTCAAGAACCTATAAGCTCCTCAATCAGCCCTCCATACCTCAGGTTCCCCTTTTCCTTGAGAGTCACTAAATCCAGGCACACATCCCCTCCTGCTGAGTATGGCCGCTGCTCCCCTCTTGCTGTGGCCTGTCTTTGTTTTTCTTCTGTCAGTTATGTTTTTCCTAAGCTAATCTGGCTTCTAGCCAAATGTTAAGGTGACATTAGAAAACCAAATGCAGGCAGAGAAAGTGGAACCTTATTTTGTATGGATTCTGGTGTTTTAGTCAGACATGGAGTTTCCTCATTACTGTGTGTGGGCAGAGGAGGGTGCAGCTCTGGCTTTTCTGCTCTTAATAAAATGCCTAAAACAGGGAAAGTCCCCAGTCTCTAGGAATCTGGGTCCTCAAGAGAAGCCGGAGGCAAAGCCATTTCCATCTATGGGCTTTAATTTTCCCCATCTGCAAATTAAAATGTTGCTTACTGGTTGTTCCCCTATTTCTCTGCCCTCTCCCCTGACACAGCAAACAGGTGTCTTGCTGTTTTTTGCTTCTGTAAGGAACTGCCTTGGGCAGGTGCTCCACAAGCTGCTTGGAGAATCTGCAGGAGGCTGCAGTGCAGGTACAATCTGAGGCCTCCCAGCAAGCTGGGACCTGCCCAGGTGGAGGCAGGATCAAATCCCATCCACAACTCCTTCTACTGCACCCTGCCCTTGCCTTTTGGTCCATCTCTGGTTTGTTCTTTCTGTGTTACACTATTCTGCCTCTTTCCTTCCTTTTCCTTTGTTCCCCTCCCTGTCATGAACTGTGTCTTTTACTAGGTCAAGGGCACTGACTTTAACAACTGCTCTCATAGTTCCCACCACATTCAGGCTTGAGGGTTGCAGCTTGGCCTCCCCCCACTCTTCTCACCTTCACCATATAGGACAGTGGCTGTGTACACCCACTTGTTTTCTACAGCTGGAGGCCGCATGTGGTATGTTTGTTGATGGGAACTGTGCTCATCCGCCTTGGGTTACTGCAGGAGCCCACCACAAGTTACCTTAGGGGGTGAGGTGGCCATGAGAGTGAGGCCTGGGGGGGAAGTATTTGTTCTTCTGAAATTGCTGGCTGACACGTGACTTCAGAACCTACCCCTCATACATTGGGGTCCTTTTATTTGTTGTTTTCTTCTGTGTATTTGTTGGAAGATTCCCCTTTCTTTGGGTGTACCCCTTCACGACATTCCCTATCCTTTACTCTTTAAGGACCTCTTATTGTCAGAGCACTGTCCCTCGCTTCTGCTGTCTCTGGCCCCCACTGAAAGCTTGGTGAAGCAGGACAAACTTGAGATTGAAATCAGACTCACTCTCTCTGTCTTTGGACAAATTATTAATTCTTCTGTGCTTGGTTTCATTTTTGGAAATGGGGCTAAGAAATATCTGGCTCCTAGGATATCTCAAAGGATTAAATGAAGCAATGAAAAACTGCCCACATCATTTCTGGCACAAAGTAGATACTTGGGAAACAATTCTTTCCACAAGTTTCCAACATTTTTTCCCCTTAGTGTCCTTTCCATCCCTATGACATGCTCACATCAGCTAAGAATCAGGAAGCGTGGGGGTGAGGGAGAGGTGGACAGTGGTTTTCCACTAGCTGTTATGCACCATTCTAGACTTTTGAAGCATTATTTCATTTATTAGGAAGAAACATAGAAAATGGTGATGACTCAGATCTTCCCTGAGCTCTCTTTTCCTCTGTGCAGTAGACTTCTGACACTCAGCTCCATGCTCTGTTCTTCACTGCATTTCTCTCTCAGAGCCTGGCCGTGGAGTGAGACATGGTCCTTCCTTCCTGGAAGCCCCCATAAGCCAACACACAGATCCTTTTCAATGAGTTTCACAGACAGGGATATAAAGGAAGTGATAAAAATTTCAAAATCTTAGAGGATTCTGTAGTTGCGGTCTGAATTCTGTCCCTTTTTGTTTAGTGGTCCTGGGAAGTCCCTTGGCTTCTTACCCATTGCTTTTAGTCTCAGAGTTGGGGGTCCTAGTTTCTTGCTTCTTCTCTATGCTGCTTCTTCTGCCCCCTCTATCAACCCTGCACCCCCACTGGCCCTTAGGCCTGAAGAGCATTCTGCCTCGAATATTAGGGACCTTAGAACTTCCCTAGGTATTTGTTTTTTTGAGGACCTCCAGCTTGGGTGAGGAAGTCCCATTGGGGAATTTCCTCCAGCTGGGGTTTGGAAATTCTGCACCTTAGTCATTCCTTCTAGAGTCAGTTTTGAGTTGTGAAAAGAACATGGGACCTGGAAGTAGGAGACTTGAGTTCTATTCCCAGTTCAGCTCCAAACCTAGTTGTGAGATTTTTGCACACCACCTGCCCTTTGTGGGCTCAGTTTCCACATTTGGGAAATGGAGGTCTGACATTACCGTTTCTGAGGTCCTTTTCCTTCTCAGTTAAAAGATTAAAAAAGTAAATGATTTTTACTGTACTAGAGAAAGATTTGAGGGTATGTGTCTTGTTGCTCTTAAAATCAGTTCACACAACTCCTAAAAATAAGGCTGAGGGCTTATCATCCCTTCTTTCCCTCTCATCTCCCAAGCCCTGGGACTCACCACTTAGCTCATGAGCTCCTTCCATGAGTCATACGGCACCCAGTCTTACCTCTCCACTCACTTCTTTACTCTTCTTGGCCCTCCCATCATCCACTGTGTCAACTACTCGTTCATCTCTACAATTCCTATTGGTTAAAATTCTTTCTTCATAAGTGGAGAAAATGTTTGCTAACTCAGTCAAGAAGGTGGTGTGGGAGGTAATATTGAATAGTTCATAGAATAGATACGGTATTGCAGACCTGGCTTCGAAAAAGGGTGGGTGAGAAACTAGAAAAACTCTGGGTGTTTGGGCAGCAGGTACTACTTGACAGTACCATCAGGGTACCACTGTTTAAATAGATGTACTCTGACTAATTTTTCTATCTTTATGCCACTCTACCAATGACTCACAATCCTAGGAGAGGGAGAGGGTATGACCAGCTAAGCTTGTGTTATTTGCTTGCTTCTTGGCTAGGAGAAGATAGGGCACCTGATTTGTAGGATCAGTGATACTATATACCCCAAAGAAGATTGTATGTGTGGGTGATGCCACAAAAAAATGTCACGGTGATATTGGAAGTGGAGACTGGATGGCATGTGGAAAAATAAAAACAAGACTAGCCAACCAACTAACCAACCAATACTCCACCTACCCAGTAACTCTCCCATCTATCCATCTATTCACTCATCTATCTATCTATCCACCCATTCTTTTAGCCAACCAAACAGCATACCTTTGTTGAGTACCCATTATATTCCAGAAGCCATGCAAAGCACTCAGATATAGTGCAAGGCTGTCAATTGGAAACATCTCAAGAATCTCCTCATGAAGGACTCATCTATGGAACTGAAAAAAAGACAAGGCACAGGGAAAGGAACTCATATGTATATATTGGAGGGTCCAGACAAACATTGCTAGGTCCATGCCATATCATTCTAGAAGTGGATAGCTATCTAGAAGTGGATAGCTTATACCACCAGGAGATTGCTAATCACCATCCAGAAAAAAATGTTGCCAATTAGGCACCAGAAAACCTGGATCTGCCTCTGTGCTTAGCTTTTCTCAACAGTGGGCAAGTCATAGTCCTTGTCTTTATTTTTAAAATGGGAAGAATGAGTGTATTAGTCACTTTGCTGTTGCTGAGACAAAATACCTAACATACACAACTAATAAAGGAGGAAAGAAAGCCAGGCACAGTGCTGCATTCCTGTAATCCCAGCACTTAGAGATGCTGAGGCCGGAGGATCACAAGTTCAAGTCCTTTCCGGGCAACTTAGTGAGACCTGTCACAAAATAAAAAAAATAAAAAGGACTGGGGATGTAGCTCAATAGTGAAGTGCCCCAGTACAATCCTGGTTTTTACCTGGGGGAAAAAAAGGAGGAGAGGTTTATTTTGGCTAACCATTTTATAGGTCATCTGGATCAAAGGTAGAAACATCATGGTGGAAGGGAACAGCAGAGGAAAGTTGCTCACCTCATGGCAGCTAGAAAGCACAGAGGCAGCCAGAGAGAAAGGGGCTAAGGACTAGATATTTTCCCCATGGTCATGCCTCCAAAACCCACCCAGACCCATCCAAATGTGTGCTTTACTAATCTCTGAGGCACCTCTCAAGCCAATGAGATTGACAGTCAAGAATAACCATCACAATGAATATAAGAATCTCTGACTTGTCCAAATCAGAGAGCTGTTGCGGAGGTAAAATGAGTTAATGGATGTGAAAGTACTTTCCAAGCACAAAGTAAAAGAACTGTTTCGCCATGGTTACTTCCATTTCCAGAGTGGCTCGTGATAGCACTCATGGCTCTTGTGCTACTCTGACTTCCTTTACACCCTCATGCCTACCATCCAGTGGTGACCACAGAGAGGATTTGTTGAGCGTTTCAGTTCCTTAGGCTGGAAAACGAAATGTCCAGGGTAATCTCTGCTCTGAACCTCAGAGAAGTGCTTCGTGGGCCTCAAGTGGGTTGTAAACTGCAGCAAAGTGAGGCTGGTATTGTAAATGGGAAGGAACTGACCAGGGGAGGCTCTGAATCATGTGGGAGACCTAACCATTTCAGCTTACAATGGGAAAGTGCTGGGTTCTCCAAGTCGTAGTCAAGCTAGCATGGAGAATGAACACAACTCGAGATCGGAGGAGGAAGCCCATACCGTTAGGAGAAATTAGCTCTAGACTTGTAGGACTCCAGGTCATGCCCCTGAGTGAGGCCTGCCACCTCTCTGAGCTTCAGTTTTGTCCTCTGAAACGGGTGGTTTACCTTTAGGGAACAGGCCAATGGTGGTGCTGAAGTCATGTCCTAGGCTGAATTTCTGGGCCAGGCGTAGACCTGTCTGTCAACCCCTCAGCTGATGTCTTTCTGCTAAAGATCTTTTCTTCATATCAAAAGCACTCCCTTGGCTGCCTTTCATTGTTGGTGGACTACACATCAGTATGAACTCTATGGAGCATGACACAATTTATTAAATTTTAAAAAGCACATATTATATTTAACAAGCATTAGCAATTCTACTTCTAGGGCTTTATCTTATAGGTATATTGTCAAATGTACAATTTAATCTACGTAAGATATTCATGGTATGTAGTGATAAGGATTGGAGGCAGCCTAATTGTCCATCAGTGAAGACTGATGAAATAATTCTGGCACTCCGTTATATATAAAGGAAAGTCCAGCGGTACTAAAAAGGAGGAGGCATCTCCCTACATGCAGATTTAGACCAATCTTTAAGACATAATAAGTGAATGAAGCGAGGGGGCAGAATGGCTCAAATAGAATGTTACAATGTGTGGATGTAAAAAACAAAACAACAAACTCATCTTTCCTCTTACACGCATTCTCTCTCTCTCTCTCTCTCTCTCTCTCTCTCTCTCTCTCTCTCTCTGTCTCTGACAGAATCTCACGATGTAGTGTTCAGGCTGGCCTCAAGCTCACAGTGATCCTCCTGCCTCAGCCTCCCAAGTGCTAGGATTACAGATGTGTACCACAATCCCTGGTTTAACTCCATGGGGGGCTCCATCTGAAGCTCAACTTCTTTTGCCCCTGAAACCAGAATGACTCGGTGCTCTGCAGGGGCCCCTTCCTGTCCCAATCCCCTCACTGAGCCCTCACCACAGGGGAAGTGGGCTTTTTGAATCATGTTTTGACACTGAAAATACGTGCCTTCCTCCCAAAGAAGAAGAGCCTGGGGAGAAAGGGTAGATCGTTATTTCCTCTGACTCGGGCTGTTGCGAAGGGGAGACTGCACAGATGTCAGAGCTGCAGGAACTTTGCATCACACTCTGGACCCTGACATTTAAGCTGTGAAAGCTCGGTTGCTGCTGTGCTCTCCCTGGACCAGCTCCTCACTGTGAGATGGGCTGGCTTTCCACGGAGCTCAGGTGCCTGGGAAGAAGAGAAGTGGTCATTATATGCAGTGCCTGGCTCATAAGAGGTGCTCGGTACATGGGAGCAGTCGTGCTCTGTAGGCTCAAGTAGTTGTTGAAGGGACAATTCCCATGGAGCTTCTTCCCAGCCGCAGACCAGCAAGAGATCCAGGCGCCTCAGAACCTCTGAGGTGGTGAGACTCACGCAGTAACTCCTCGAAATAGCCCCTCCCCGTCCCAGCCCACTCACCCCACTCTACACCACATCAGGCAAGGCCTCATACAGGTATTTTTTTAATCCTCACAATGAGTGGTAGGTAGTAGTTTTATCCCCATGTCTCAAACAAGGAAACCAGAGCTAAACAAGGCGGAATAGCATGATTGCTAAGTGAGTCAATAGCTCAGTGAGAACTCAGACCCAGTGAGTATTGGTTTCCTTTTTTCATTTCCAACTGCCCCTCCTCTTGCTCCTGGGGACTGGGCTGTGTGACAGGTTTCCTGGGTCAGAAATGGACACAAAACTGATGCTTCTTAGAAAGTGACAAGGAGAACCCTGGCTGGAAAAGAGGAAACAGAGGCACTTCTGTGACTCAGGATTTCCACTCTAGGGTACCAGGGCAGGACTGGGTGGACAGCCTCCCACAGTGTGAGAAGTAAACAGACAAGACTCAGCAAACTCACGACTTGTCACTCAGTGGGGGATTTCTGAAGCCTGGCCCAAGAGGAAAAGACACCCCAAGAGGCTGGTAGGAACTCTGTCTGTGGTAAGACAAGAAAGGAGGTGGGCACCCAGCCAGTCCTGCAACCAGCAACCACAGCTACTGTCTGAGCCCAGGAGAGAGGAAGGCAGCCATCCCGCTGTGGTTCAGCCTCAGGCTTGGATCAAAGGAGTCTGTGGCCAGACCAGGGTCACAGGGAAGCCACAGTGGAAATGCCCTCAGCTGATACCTGCCTGCCTTGTGTGTCTGCAGCCAGTGACACAGGGTAACAAAAACACTAATGACAATTATGCAAGGAAAACACAAACATATACAAGATTCAAGTTAAAAAGATTCAAATAAAAAAAGATTCAAATCATTATCAAAGTCAAGTGAGGCAGTAGTACACAGAGTTGTAACAGGAATCTGTAATCACAATCTACAGTTGCAACAAGTGTACAAATGCAAGACTGCAGGGAATGAAACTGCTCCTGTCGCTTAGTTTGGTGTATATATTCCTGCTGTTTTGCCGGCCTGATGGGGGAACTTTAACCTCAGCCCTTCCGGGTCATGTCCAGGTATTTTGGGGCCTATATGATTATCCACCTCCACAGGTTCTTGCTGAGCCATCTTCCCCTGAATTGGAATAGACTGAAGGTCTGGTGGTTTTCTGATAGTTTGGGGTCATACTTGAGGAAGGTCATGGAAACCTGGATGGTACCTGCAGCCCTTCCTCTCTGGGTCTCCCTGGCTCCCTGGCTCCCTGCCTGCCGTGACATGTACGAAGCATCTGCCTCCCTCCAGCCCAAACTGGGAGGCTCTTTGTGGCTTGAAAGACATCTATTCCACTTGATCACTCTCGAGAAGACACTGAATATGTCCTTCCTGCTGCATGCTGTAGTTTTTAGAACACAAGCCAGAGACTCATAGCTCTCTGCCTGCTTTATTTCTTCCCTGAGAGGATGGAGGAGGTGCACATTGCAGACAGTTTGCTCCAATGAGGGGAGGGGAGAGAGGATAACAATAGGAAAAGATCTTTTAATTTCCTACCAGAGAATAAAACATGAGGACCTACCTTCTAATAGTACCCTGTTTCTCAAAGTCACTCTTTTTTTTCCTTTATGGGAACCAAATTCAGGACCTCACACTTCCAGGCAGGCACTTATGCTGCTGAGCTATATCACCAGCCCTCAAAGTCACTCTTAAGAACTTGTCCTGTATTTGCAAACGTAAGGATTTGGTAACCTATGTGTGTCCCTAAGAGGGTAATACCAGGGCTGGAATCATGGCTCAGTGATAGAGTGTTTTCCTAGCATGCACAAGACCTGGCACTGCCACCACCACCACCACCAAAAAACAAAACAAAACAAAACAAAACAAAAGAGGTAAGGACCCTCTACACCTAGGGGCACTTCTCCACCTCCTCTCCAAGACCTGCTTCACCACTGAAGAGTTGCCATGCTAGGGAGCAGCAGGGTACAGCAGGGTGATCAGAGCTGGCCACATTAGCCTCTTCCACATCCATAGCTTCCTGGTTCCTACCAGGCAGGCACACATTTCCCAAGAGAGAAGCATGAAATTGCCACTCTCTCAGTCCTCCACTTCTCACTCCTTATTTAAAAACTCACTGAGACATAACTTGCGTAGATTGAAGTGAACAAAGGTTTCGGCTTGAAGAGTTTTTATACACGTCTGTTCTTGTGTAACCAAAGCCCTGTCCAATCTTTTCAGCTCCCCAGAGCTTTCTCCCTGTTCCCTCACAGTGGTTATCCATTCTGAAAGGTAACTACTGTTTGGCATCTATGACTGTTTATGCTGTTCTTGAATGTCATATAAATGGACAGGATTGTATATACCCTTTGGGTTTGACTTTTCTTCCAAATTGTGTCTGTGAAATTTATTCGTATTGTGCTTATCCATGGTTTGTTCTTTTTCACTGCTGGATAGTATTTGCAAGGATGCACCGCAATTGAAGCTAACCACGGACTCCTCTCATTTCAGGTCCCTCACACCCTCTTTGATCTAAATGGGAAACATCAGGACACCTTGCTTCCTTCCGGTTACCCCTGAACTCTTGCTCTCCACACATCTGGAGGTGAAAGGAACAATATTTCAAAAGCTGTGCAAAATGGAGCATACCTGTAATTCCAGCACCATGGGAGTCTGAGGCAGGAGCATTGCAAGTTCAAGCCCAGCCCAAGCAATTTAGTGACTTAGCAAGACCCTGTCACAAACAAACAAACAAACAAACAAACAAACAGGTTGGGGATGTAGCTCAGTATCAAGGCACTGGGTTCAGTTCCCAGTACAGAAAACAAAACAAAACAAAACAAACAACAACAACAAACTAAGTTTTCCAGTTTCTTCTATCTCAAGTCATATTTGGCTCTCCCTTCCCTTCTGGGGCTTCCTGACAAAGGACAGGAAGAGAACTATTTTACTGAGGAGGATTTCTGCTGCATTTGGGAAGAGTGGACTTTGTGTGGAGTTCCCGGTCTGGAGAGAGAGAGAGAGAGAGACAGACAGACAGAGACAAAGAGATAGAGAGACAGAGACAGAGACAGATGAGGAGGAAAGGAGGGAGGGAGAATTCTACCTACCTGGGCATTTGTGGTTAATTAATTTTTGGCTGGAAGTGACAGAAATCTAATAGAAATAAGCTTAGTCAAAAAGGAAATGTAGGGCTAGAGGTGCAGCTCAGTGGTAGAGTACTTGCCTAGCATGTGCAAGGCCCTGGCTTCAAGTAGTGTAAAAAAAAGTAGTGTAAAAAAAAGTAGTGTAAAAAAAACGGTAAAAAAGTAGTGTAAAAAAAAAAAAAAGGAATGTATTTGGAAAGTGAAAGAAGTTCCAAACTTAAGGAGGTCTGATTTAATCTAGAGTTTAAACAATGTCTTCCGGGGTTTCTTTCTTTTTTTAAATTTGGGTTAACATATATTCATTGTACATATTAATGGAGTTCAGTTGCTATGTCAGTAGCATACAACATCACTGATTAAATTCAGCCTTCTTTTATCCATCCTCCCCATTCCCTTCCCAACCTGTAGTAATCACTTCCTATATTCAAGCTGACTTTTTTTTTTTTTTTTAATTTAGAGTTTCCATATTTGAGAGAGAACATGCCACACTTGTCTCTCTGTCTCTGGCTTACTTCATTTAACATAATGTCTTCCAGTTCCATTCCATTTTGCTGCAAATGACAGGATCTCTTTTTTATGGCAGAATAGTATTCCACTGTGTCTCCAAGGATTAATTGCACTCTCTTTTTCCTCTCTGTTCCTCCTGGGTGTTGCCCAATTTTCTTTTCCTGAGGATGGACTTTCTTCCTTTAGAGGTGGAAGAAAGGCAGAATCCTCAGGTTAAGTCTTTCATAATTCTAGCTCAGCCAACTGCAGTAAAGAGTGAGTTCCTTTCTCCCGAGGTTCCTTAGCAGCCTCAGGGAGGGACTCCATCTGACCCTGTGTGAGTCCTGTGTTTCTGTGGTCAGGTTTGGGAGAAGCCCATTAGGATCATGTGGTGGGAAGACACAAAAATGATCCATATTCACTGTGAGGGGTGAAAGTGGGGTAGGGCACACATCCCTCTACTACCCTGACCTATTATTTCTTATAATACTACCAGCAAGGATTTAGGGATATATCAGACTTCCCTGAAAATTTAGGGGAGATGTTGGGTGGTTTATATTGCAGCAATGCAAACAATCCAGAACTCCTGGTCTTAGATGTGCTTTGGCCTCCGTGTTGATCGATCTCAGGGAGATTGTGATTTCTTTCTGTTGATCAATCTCTTGTCGTATTGTCTGGTCTTTTCTCTTGTTCCCCCGCCATCTCTCTTCCTTTCTCTGCTTTTCTGTCTACTTGGTATGCAGAGTAGTTTCACTTTCCCTTTTCATTCCCTTCTCCTAACCCATGCCCTAAGATTCATATTTACTCTTCTAATTTTTCTTTCTTTCTTTTTTTTTTTTTTTTCAGCTTTCAAGGTATTTTCCTAAACCCAAACAATTCTGTAAGCAATTCCGGTGCCAGCTGTTGGGATGATTGGTGGTTTTTTTTTTTTTTTTTTTTTTTTTTACCTTACTCCATTACCTCTATGAGAAGTCAGCCATAGGCCAGAAACAGGATCCACTGAAATTCTGTGGACATGCTTCTTGTGATTTAATGAAAGTCTCTGGGGAGAAGGAGCTGGCTGCATTTTAACTTATTATGACATGTTGGAATACAGCAGCTCCAGATAGGGAAACTGGCTGAATTTTGACACTGGTTTGTGTCCAAGTTGAAGATAACAGGCAATGTACTATTGATATAACTGGAGTTTAAATTATACCCATCTTGATACTGGAGGTTATTACATTTCTCAACACCAGAATGATTACATTTCTCCACACCAGAACAATTAGTAATTATAATTTTAAAAGGACACCAGAAAGGATTTTGTTGTTATTCTTTCATACAGACACAGTCCTTGCAAAATGAGGCCCATGACAGTCATCTTCTCCTTCACACTTCTCACCCTGGCCTCTCACAGCTGGACTTGCTGATTTCCATCTGCAGGCTTGGTAGCTCCTTGCTGAGCAGATCAAGGCTGACTAGGATTGGGGGTCTTTAAAAAGTTGGACCCTGAAGGCAGTGCCCCAGAGGTGATCCTGGACTCCAAGTTATACAACTTACCCCCAGGTACTTAGTACCACCTTTGGCACATAAAGGGCACTCAATAAATAACAGTTATTACCATTTCCCATGCCCTGTTTTTTCTTACCCACATAGTTCAGTTAAAAGAACATGGCTTCTACTTGGACTTTCTCAGTTCCTGTTACTATTTTTCAATGTCTCATCTGGGAGGACTGAGATCCTGTCTTGCCCCGAATTCTAAACTTGGGTCTTTCCCAGATATCCCCAGTCCATCTATTATGGGCAGCTAAGTTAGAAATTAATTTACAGTCAGAGAGAGAATGGGCTCTCAAGAAAGTCAGTGAAAAATAAAGACACCAAAATTGTGGCTGGAGGTGCATCTGAAGAAGGCCAGACCTCAAGACAGAGATGCAATGGCCAGACCTACATGCCTCCCTATGGAATAAACAGTAACTTGAGATTAGATTGTAATTAGCACCACCTGGTCCAGTAAGTCCAGATAGGCATCAGTTTCCCAAGTGGGTGGGTGACTGGAGCATCTGGACCCATGTCTTCCCCAAAATACTTCGTTCTTTCCATGTAGCCTTGCTAAATGACCTGTTTCCCTACTGGATCAATATTAGCTAAGTGGCTATACTTGTAATTCTACAGGTTGATTGTTATTTGACCCACGTTGTACCCACATTGTGACTTTCTATATAAATTACCCCCAACAAAGGGCCTCAGTGGCCACTTATTTGGGACCCTTCCTGGAAACCCAGGAGCTATTCTTTTGTCCTTATTCCCAATAAAACTCTCCTAACTTCTTCCTTTGGTTTGAAAATTCATTCCTTGATGTTGTGGGACCATGAACTCAGTACATTTGAGATCTAACAGGATGGGAATTATATTACTTCTATATCACATCTACCAAATGTATATATAAATTTGGAAGACAGGGTTTCTAGTTTCATACCAGGTATAAGATTCTAGTCCCCGCGTGTTTCCCAGAACTTCCTTAAAGACGAAGAACTGGCCTTGCTCTAATACTGCCTTCTACAGGAGCCTGGACCCCAGACCTTGAGCTCCAGCTGAGTTGCCCCCTCCCCTCCCGGCAGATATACTTAGTATTGCTGGTCTGCCTGGCCTCGGGTGTCTCTTGCTCTGAAATTCTTGGGTCTGTGTTCAGCTTGGTTCTTGGGAACCACTACTTGCTTGAGCAATAACTCCGCCTTATCAATCCCTAGATGGCCTATCTTTTGGAAGCCAATAGCAGTCCACCTTTGGCCTCTGAAGCAGGGCCTAGTTCTAGTGCCTGTCTCACCTTGGGGGACAGGTAGGGTGTGGTGGAGAGGACTTGTTTTATGACCCTCCTCATATTTACCAGCCTAATTGGTTAGGAATCATCAACTCTCTTCTGGTCTGTAATTTCTACCATTACTTCTTCTCCTCTTCCCCCTCCTCTTAGTTGAAATCGGTGAAGACTCTTAATGACGATAATAACAATAACTAATAAATAATGGTTAGTAACAGATGAAGTGGTACTCAGCTGTAATCTCAGCACTTGGGAGGTTGAGGCAGGAGGATCTCTGAAAGTTCAAAGAGACTGGGCTACATAATGAGTTCAAGGCCAGCCTGAACTACAGAGCTTGAAAAATTTGTTGAGCTTTAGTTTATTCACTATACTAAAGCCTTTAAATTGACCATTTTATGTAAACCCCCACAACAATCCTAGTTCCACCCTTATAAACAGGAATACTGAACTACTAAATTGTTTGAAGCCACATAGAACTAGAGCCCTGACAATATACTGTGTGCCAGGTGTATCTTATTTAAGCTTCATACCCACCCTCTTGCTAGACACTGTTATTTTGCTTCCTGTTCTACAGATAAGTCAACTGAGATGTGGTGGTTTCAAAGCATGTCCGCAAATCCTTTTATATTTCTCCTATCAAGAGGTGTGGCAGTGTTGTCCTTTGATTTTGGACCTTTAAGACAGTCTCAACAGATAGAGCGGGCTAGATCAGAAGCTAATAAATAGCTCCCTGCTGTTCATTTTGAGCTACTTGCTCTGGAAGCCTTTGAAGTGTAGCTGTCCTGAGGCTACAAAAAGAGAGAGAGAAAGAAAGAGAGAGAGAGAGAGACAGACAGACAGAGAGACAGAGAGAGAGAAGTATAATCATGAGACCCCAAATCAGAACAAGCCTAGCCTTTCCTGAGTTCCTGACCCACAAAAACTATGAAACATAACACATAATAAGTGGTGGTTGTCTCAGGCCATGGAGCTTTTGGGGAGATTTTCTATATAGCATAGATTACCGAATTTTTTTTTTTTTGTAATGGGAATCTAACTCAGGACCTTGCGCTTGCCAGGCAGGCACTTGTGCCACTGAGCTATATCTCCAGCCCTGGAATATGGTTTTGATGGGGTAGAGAACATGCTATCCCCCAAAGATGTGGCACATTGGTGCACTGAATGTTTCAAGCAGAAGGAAATTGAGAAAACTACAGAAGCAGGAAAGTCATTCTATGACCTTCTCCTGGCTATCTCCATTGAACCATGGCCATACAAGAATTTTCTGACCTACCTCTCCTCAAAGTATGTCATAAAACCCTTATTCCAGAGGAGTCATACCTAGAGGACAGAAGAATGTGAACAAACTGGCCCTGTTAAGTCTCTCGCTGTCCCATTCCACCTTAATTTATTACCATTAGAACGTATTCTTCTGTCCTTCAGTCATACTTCTGCATGACTGTCCATAAAAGTACAATTTTCCCTGGGTCTTTGGGTTTTCATTTCTCAAGGCTCCTGTGTCATATAAAATTTATGTTAAATACGTTTACATACTTTTGTTAATCTCTTTTGTTATAAGGGTCTCAGCTATGAACCTGGCAGTGGGTGAGAAAAGGATATTCTTTTCCTTTCCTTCAGTTTGTATCCAGATTTTTTCTGGTCCCTAAGCTCCTTTTTAATAACTCATTATTTCACTGGAAAAAATTCCCAGACTCCTCTGTATAGCATTCAAAAATGTTAACAATTTGGACCCAGACTACCTACTTTTCAATGCATACTCCACAGCTACGTCAGCTGCGACTTCATCCTAAAACTGTGGTGTGGAGAGGAGAAGCATGAGCTTTGGAGAGAGATGGGCATTGTAAAGGAGAAAAAGTAATGTCTTTTCCTTACCCATTCAAGGTTCATGACACCCTAACAGTGACAGATTAAAATGAGTGAAAAATTATAAATTTATCTAACCAAAGTTTTATGTGTCACAGAAAACTTTAGAAATGAAAACCAAATGATCCAGGGAAAATGATGTGTTTTTATGCTTATATTCAATAAAGAAAGGACAGCCATGTAAAAGTATGATTAGATAAAAGGGGGTATGACCTAATGGTAATAAACTCGGGGGGTGGAGTTAGCAGAGCCTATTTGTTCAGATTTCTCTGGGCCTCCTGGTATAGGGCAAGATCCCATTGGAATGAAGGTTTTATTGCCTACTTTTGGAGAGGTAGATCAGATCATCTTTAGGGGAGGAAGAAGGTCAGAGAAAGAGAAGGTTAGAGAGGCTTTTCTGCTTCTGTGGTTTTCTCAGTTTCCTTCAGCTTAAAGTACGCAGTGTTCCAAGTGTCATATTTGGTGTAGTTTCCTGAAGTTCATGGGTATGCTTCCCCTCTTACCAAATGTGTGACGCTGGGCAAGTCACTCTACCTCTCTGAGCCTTGGTATCTTCACTTAAACTGTGTCCCTTTCTGGGATCCACTTAGGTAGAGTGTTTTCGGGCAGGACAAGAAGCAGTGAAAGACAGGGAAATTGCTTTAGGATTCCTAAGAACATCAAGGGAGATAAAGTGTATTCTTTATATTGTAAGGGAGGGAAAAGTTAATTTTCCCTCTACCCTCTCTGAGTTCTTAGTTGAAAAAGGCCCCTATTAAAAAAAAAAAAACAGATTAACAAGAGGAAAAGAAAAACAAATCTAATACTATATATACCTAATACATATGTGGGAGATTTCCAGGAACTGTCTAAGAGGTGTCTTAATACCATCTACTAACACACAGTAAAACCATGTGGGAAGGACTTATTTATGACGATCCTAACTTTTCCTAAGTTCAGTAAATAAGTAAGTAAGTCAAGGCAAGTTTTGTTATGCAGATATAAGTTGATGACTTCTCCATTGATTTTCTTGTGAATTTAGTCATCCTTCTCCTCCTAGTACAGAGATAGACTCCACTCCAAACACAGAATTTCCTGTGTAGATGGAAATTTCTCTTACAAATGGGTACTTTCCCTTTTTTCAGAACAACTTCTGTGTCTACTGTTTCCAAAAATAATCAGCTCAGAATAATCCTTTTTCTAAAGAGGCATACTTGGGGTGGCATGTTCTGGCCTCCTAGTCATACGTTTGGGGTGATGTTTCCTAAACCTCATCAATATATATGTTAACCTGCTCAATTTTCTCTCAACAACTCTGTAATATGGAAACTATTTTACCGATAGAAGAAAATGAAGCTAATAATGTAATAGATTTTCCCAGTGTCTCACTTTGTGGTAAGATGAATTGTTGTTTCAGTTCTTCACTCCCTTTCAGCAATTGGCTAATATATCTACATCTTGCCATGTGACAGTGTGGTGTGTGTTGTCACCTTGTGAGCCTTTGGTTGATGATCAAGCAAAGGCTTGAAATGCACATGCACAGTTGAGATTGTTTTTGTCATGTTCTGCTGTCACCATGAGAATGACCTGCCGGGGCTGGTCCCAGGAAGGAGAGACACCAAATATCAGCTCAGAACTACCATTGTTACCCTCCTATTATGTTGTTTTGAAATTTTTTCTATTTTTTTCTCTTAAAAAAAAAAAAAGAACTGAGAAAGTAGAAGTCATCCCTGTTAATTATAAGACTGTGCTAGATACAGATATGGAAGCTGCAAAGCCAACAGAAAACATCGCTTCCTGAGGGGCACATAGGACTGTACCACAGATCCTCAAAAGACTTTAAAATTTAGTCGCATTTTATAATGCCAGTGTTCTGGTGTTTGGATAATTACTTCTTGGGCTGAGAGTGGAGAGGCCAATCGTAGCTACAGATAATAGTTTTGGACTTTCAGACTCCCAGCCAAGAGAGTCTGGGAATCCGCATCTTCTCCCCCAACAAAGTTTGTGCTGACTTGGTTTTCTTGTGCTATTGCCATTCTGTACTTTGGCTCTTAGTGGCTGCTGTGTGGGCTAAGGCTGATCTCACTGTATTACTGTTCTCTATAGGATACCCTTGGAGAGGCAGAAAGAGGGTCTCCTCCATTGCTGTTTCATCTCTTCTTCTAGGCTCACCAAAGTCTTCAATCTTCTCTCTGGGAAGAGGTTATTCTGGAGTCTAGTTATTTAATAGCTAAATTAAGTAAACTATAGTCACGTTTTTAAAAGTCCTCCAACTCATTAATCAGCATTCTTAGACTAAGGTCAAATGTGAGCTCTGTGCCCCAGAGTGAGATTTCTGTCTTCCCTGGAGACTGGGGCCAGTGTTTACTTTTCCATTTTTTTTTTTTTTTAAGAATCTTTTTTTCCCCTCTTTGGTACTGGGGATTGAATACATGCTAGACAAGCCCTCCACCACTGAGTTACACCCCCCAGCCTTTGTTTGAGAATCTTAATTCCTGTGTATGTAGACCCCTTGACTCTCTGAAGGCTTAAATGTTCCTCTACAGAATGATGTGTTCATCCAACTTCAGTAATTTACAGCCTATTTAAGTTCTCCTTGGCCCTCTGGAATGGCTAAGTTGAACCAAGTACTATTAATGGTGGTTATACATAAAGAAGTTCATTTATGCTTTTCACTGGGTGCATGGCTCAGAAGACAGAGCTGGAAGGACACTTCCTATGGACTTCTCATTCTTGTATATTAGGTTCCAGCATGGAAGACTGATCGATCAGGCATACTTTGTTTCACTTACAGTGATAGGTTTTCTGCCAGCATTTTAAAGATGTTCTTTTATGTTCTGCTCTTCATGGTTTCCCTTCCCTTGCCTTCCCTTGCCTTCCCTTGCCTTCCCTTGCCTTCCCTTGCCTTCCCTTCCCTTCCCTTCCCTTCCCTTCCCTTCCCTTTCCTTTCCTTTTTTGTTTAACCCAGGGAACACTGAGCTACACCCCTAGCCCTTTTTATTATTTTATTTTGAGACAGGGTCTTGCTAAGTTGCCCAGGGTAGGCTTGATCCTGTAATTCTCCTGCCTCAGCCTCTGGAGAGGTTGTTGTTACAGGCGTGCAGCACCATGTCCAGCTGGCCTTTTTGGTTTCTGATAAGAAGTCTTCAGTCATTTAAATAGTTTTTTCCTATATGTGTCATTTTTTCCTCTTCTGCTTTCAAGATTTTCTCTTGATCTTTTATTTCCAGCAGTCTGACTTTGATATACTTAAGGATGGATTTCTTTGAATGTATCCTATATGGGCTTTGCTGGCTTTGACTTTGTATATATTTGTGCCTTTCACCAAATTTGGTCATTATTTCTTTTTTTTTATTTTAAAGAGAAAAACCAATAAAAATGATACAAAATTTCCAAACAAGATAGTAAGAAAGTAACAATGGTTAGTACATTGCTTATTGTTATCTTCAAAGTAGTTGTTCAGATTACAAGATACAGGCATGAAACAATTGATCAAACAATATAAGCACAAACCGTTCTTTTCAATGGACTTATAGAAATTAGTAGTATAGCTATCTTAACTATCTTGTATATATATATATATTTACTTTTCTTTTTTCCTTCTTTCTTTTCTCCTTTCCCCCATCCCAGTTTCTCTTTCCTTTTGAACATTTTCTTCCCATTTCCCAATATCTATTGTACATTTTGGATCTTATTTACTCTTTTAGCTTCTTACACTAGGGAGACAATACGATGTTTACACATGTGAGACTGACTTATTTCAGTTATGACTATGGTCTCAAGTTGCATCCATTTCCCCATAAAAGTCTCAAGTTTATCCTTCTTTATAGATGAGTAGTATTCCATTGTATAAAAATACCACATCTTTTTTATCCATTCCTCGGTTGATGGGCATTTGGGTTGTTTCCAAGATTCAGCTATTACAAATTGTGCTGCTATAAACATGGGTGCACATATATCACTGTGGTATGATGTTTTTAATTCTTCTGGGAAAATACCTGGGTCGAATGGGATCTCTAATCCTAGTTTCTTGAGGAATCTCCACACTGATTTCCATGGTGGTTGCACCAGTCTACACTCCCACCAACAGTGGAGAAGGGTTCCTTTTTCCCCACAGCCCCTCCAGCATTTATTATTGGTTGACTTCTTGATGATAGCCATTCTTTCTGGGGTGAGATGGAATCTCAGTATTGCTTTAATTTGCATCTCACGAAATAATCAGTGATGTTGAATTTTTTAAATATATTTATTTGCTATCTGTATTTCTTTCTTTTTTTTTTTTTTGTGAGTACCGGAGGTCGAACTGAGGACCTTTTGTGCCAGCAGGCACCCATGCCGCTGAGTGATATCAGGCCCCTTTTTTGTATGTGGGTACCGGGAGTCGAACTCAGGACCTTGCACTTGCCAGGCAGGCGCTTATACCACTGAGCTATCTCACCAGCCCTGGATATTGTTTCTTGATCCATTCTGCCAGTCTGTTTCTTTTGATTGGTGAATCGAGGCCATTTACATTGATGGTTATAACTGATATGTATTGGCTTACCTTTGTCATGATATTTTCCTGCTATTTGTACCCTGCCTTTCCCCTCTGTTTAATTGCTTGCCCTGTCTGGTGGTTCCTTTCTGTGGTTGATCTTGGAATTGTGGTCATTTTTATCTCTGTTTAGAATATCTTTCAGTACCCTTTGTAGGGTTGGTTTTGGGTCATGAATTTCTTTAGTTGTTCTTTGTCATGGAAGTATCTTATTTCTTCATTAATTTTAAAAGATAGTTTTGCAGGGTACATCAATCTGGGTTGGAAGTTGTTTTCTTTCAGGACTTGAAATACTTCACTCCAAGCTCTTCTTGACTTGAGGGTTTGTGTTGAGAAGTCTGCCATGATTCTGATGGGCTTTCCTTTATAGGTGATCTGTTTCTTTTCTCTGACAGCTTTTAATATTCTGTTCTTGTGCTGAATTTCTGGGATCTTGATTATTTTATGTCTTGGTGTAGTTTTATTTTGGTCATGGCTGTTTGGAGTTGTATATGCTTCATATATTTGTATGTCAAATTCTTTATCCACGCTTGGGAAGTTTTCTGCCATTATTTCTGTGAAGAGTTTTTTTTTTTTATGGCATTTGTACTGTCTCCAGCCTTCTCATCGACCCCAATCAATCTTATGTTATTCTTTTTTGCATCATCTTGTAGCTATCGGATTGATTTTTCATGGTCTCCTGCTATTTTTAAGATATCTTTCTTTTCATGATCACTTGCTGCAATTCTGTCTTCAAGATCTGATATTCTATCCTCTCCTTCATTCAATCTGTTTCATATACTTTCAATGGAGATTTTAATCTCTTGGATTTCTGTTTGGATCTGTTTTATGGATTCTATTTCTTTCCTATGTTGCACATTTTTGTTTCCATCATTTTTCTTTTCTTTCTTACTTTTTTTTTTTTGTGGGTACCGGGGGTCAACCTCAGGACCTCACGCACCAGCAGGCTCCCGTGCTGCTGAGCGGTATCACTGGCCCTTTTTTCATATGTGGGTTCCGGGAGTCGAACTCAGGCCCTCATGCTTGCCAGGCAGGTGCTTATGCCGCTGAGCTCCATCATTTTTCTAAGCTCATCTATTTAGTAAAAGGTGAAAGATTTATGTGATCTGAATAGAAACCAGAGTATATTCATCTATTCTTTTATCTGTGTCTTCTCTAATATCTTTGATTTTAAGCAGCATTTGTTTTTGTATCTGAGATATTATTTTCTCTATAGCCCTTTCCACTTGTTTTTTCACTTCTGTAGCTATCATTTGAGAAAGTTCCAGTGTTTGATTTCCAATTTCATCTATCTCCTTGTGTTCTGGACTTGTCCTGGGTGGGCTGGGGGTGTGGGGTTGCATTTTGCTTCTGCATCTTGTCATTTTCTGTTTTCTCTTTTTTATTTTACTTTGTTTTCTATGTTGATGCTTGCTGACTTCTTATGGTAGATAGCTTTATCACTAGTATTGATGGTTCCCTAGGAGATGTCTGTTCTTTGGGGATGTCCTTTAGATGCAGGTGGTTCTTTAGAGCTATCCAAAGAACCTATCTTCCCAATTTGTAAAGGATGGAAAATTACTATTTGGCTCAGCACCCAGTACTTTGGTACAGGGCTGTGGTGGTGATTATGACCCCATACTATCACAGCGTTATCATACAGGGGAGAAAAACTGATTATAATATGTATGACATCCTGGCTAAAGTAGTACAGTTAGTAATAACAATAGTTTCAAGTACAGTTTAAGTACTGACAAACTATGGTAACCATTAACCTGCTACCTCTAACCACAGGAGCAAACTCTAAAGTTATACAACAAAATCAAACATATACCATGTACTTGTATGCAGTGATTTTCCCCTTAGTGGAGTGGTTTTACCCTCTTGTGGGGGGTGGTGGTGGTTAAGATGAGTAGGGATAGGATAAAGTGATGAGTGAGGTCAAATATAGTAGAGTCAAGGCTGGAGGCCAAAGGATGATCGCCCGAGTTTTGGGAAACTGGAGGACACAGGAGGGAAAGAATGAAATAGAATGTGAAGGAGTAATCAGAAAGGGAAGAGATAGTGTTTCCTCACTTGAAAGTTTAAATTCAAAAAGTAATTGAGGAGGGCCGGTGAGATGGGTCAGCGGCGTAAGCACCTGCCTGGCAATCACGAGGTCCCAAGTTCGACTCCCAGAACCCACATACGAAAAAAAGGGCCGGTGATATCGCTCAGCGGCACAGGCCCCCGGTACCCACAAAAAAAAAAAAAAAAAAAAGTAGTTGAGGAAGGAGAGAAAGAAGACCAATAGAAGAAAATGAAAAAGAAAGGTAAGAAACCTAAACAGTGAAAAAAAGAAGGAAGAAAGAGGAGAACAGAAAAGGAAAGAACAAAAGAAGAAAAGAAAGAAAAAAAGTAGACCTGAGAAAGAGAGGAGAGGAAAGAAACAAAAACAAAAACAAAACAAAATCCCAAAACAAAATAACCACAAAATACAAGACAAAACAAGATGAATTCCAATCAGACAAACAAGGGAGAATAAAATAGTAAAATAGCTCTCGTGTTTACAGTCCTGTGATAGTGTCCATGTCAGATCCCAGAAATGTGCTGTGTGCTCCAGCCAAGTTTGCCATGGGAATTGTGCTGGGTGTGGAGTTGATCTTGGCCTCTGGATGTGGTGGCTGGAACTGTTGTCTGGCTCATCCATCTAGAAACGCCACACACTTTCTATTATTTTTAGACAACCTTGTGGCATTTTCCATGGACAACAGTTGCAGTTGCTCTCAGGCCAAAGCCACAACAAAATAGGAACTCATTCCATGCCTGTTGCTCACTGCAAATTTCAATGTCCTCCTACATCTACCTGCTTTGTAAGTCTTTTAAATTCTCAATTGTGGGCCGGTGAGATGGCTTAGCGGTTTAAGCACCTGCCTGGCAAGCGCGAGGTCCTGAGTTTGACTCCCGGTACCCACATACGACAAAAAGGGCTGGTGATATCGCTCAGCGGCATGGGCGCCTGCTGGCATGCGAGGTCCTGAGTTCGACCCCCGGTACCCACAGGGAAAAAAAAATCTCAATTGTATTTTTAAAAGTTGCTGGAGTTTATAGCTTTTACTTGTGGAATCACTTTGTTCCATGTGTTAAGTGCTCATTTTTCCAATCTGGAAGCAGAAATCTAGGGTAACCAGTGTAATAAGCACTTAAATAAGACTCTTAGTAACAGTCGCTTTTCTTGGTGGGTCTTATCAACAGTACAAAGTGATTTTTGCACTCCTCACTATCACCCTTACCCTGACTGCTTCATTCTTCTTTATAGAACCTGATAGGTGTGTGTATTTTTGTATGGTTTCTTGTTCTCCATTAAAACGTAAGGTCTAGGAGAGCAAGATCTTTATCTACTGTGTCCTCAGCGTGGATCTGTAAAAGGGAGGAATCAGGGAAAGGTGGGAAGATGTGGGCACCAGGAGGGCCCATCTTAGTAGCTGGAGTTTCGCTTAAGATGATTTTCCTTAAACACCATATTTTGCTAGCCCTTTAGGGAAATTAGACTTTTAACCACTGGGTGGTGCTGCCTATCAATTTTCCTAAGATCAAGCCTGCCTAGAACTGCTTTTCATCAACTCCAAATCCTTACTCTCCTCCAGGAGCCTGCTTAAAATGCCATCTGTGGGCCGGTGAGATGGCTCAGTGGCATAAGCGCCTGCCTTGCAAGCGCGAGGGCCCGAGTTCGACTCCCGGATCCCACATACGAAAAAGGGGCCGGTGATATCGCTCAGCGACACGGGTGCCTGTTGGCGCGCGAGGTCCTGAGGTTGACCCCCCAGTACCCACAAAAAAAAAAAATGCCATCTGTGGGTGGCACATCCCTGCCCTCACGCCAGACCTGCAGGCAGAAGGACTCTTTGACAATGGCTTCCACCTCCCACCCACCTCAAGCCTTTGTGTGCATTTCATGGTCCAAAGGGCCCTGGGTGGGAGCAGTGTAAATTAGAAATGGCTTCTGCCCTGAAAGAAGCTTTGTTCAGCTAGGTCCAACTGGCTTAAGCCATGCACTGGATTTAATAGATTAACCTCTCTCTGGTGCCCCTAGAATGGTGCTGGTTATGTTTCAATTGTATGAAAATATTCACTTAAGTCATCTGTGTTCTGTGGTTCAGATGGGAAATGTATGGAGTCCGTGTATGGAGTCTGGAGGGGAAGATCCCTGTTTTGGTCAGAATGTAGGAGAAGAGGGAAGAAGAGTTCTCTGTGTGTGCTCAGGGTGGAAGTGTGCTCTCAAATGATTTCTTGATTCTGCTGTTCATGTCATGATTCATTTTCTACCAGCTTCTTTTCTCTGTTGCAATCAGCAGTGTGGCAACTGAGTGCTGTCATCTGCCTTTGCCTTGCATTTACCAGCAAGAACCTGCTGGGCTCAAGCATCCTTTCTTTGGGAAGGGAGCCAAGAAGTACTGAGTCTGCCATGAATTAGGCATGGTACTAGGGACGTACCATATATTAACCAATGTAATTTTCCTAATGACCTGCTATCGTGAGTGCCTCAGTCTCCATTTTGTAGCAAAGAAAACTAAAGCTAAGGATGGTTGACTACCTTGCACATCAACATGCAGACATACTCTACATTCATGTCTTTTAAAATCCTCTCTTGAAAGTAATCTTAGTTACTTTCTTGTTGTTAAGACACAATACCCGACACCCACAACTTAAAAGAGGGGAGGTTTATTTTGGCTCATAGTTTCAGAAGTTTCAGTCCATGGTTGGCAGGCTTAAACACAGGAACAGCATGGTGGAAGGGCTTGGGTGAAGGAAAGCTGCTTATGTCACGGTGGCCATGGAGCAGAGAAAGAAGGGAGGAGACAGGGAGGGAGATAGACCCTTCCAGGTCATGTCCCTAACAACTTGCCTCCACCTCCTAATAGCAGGTCAGCTATAGCGTTTTATGGTACAGTCCTCTTCCAAAAGTCCACCTCAGAGCGCATGAGACTGTTGGGGGACAATTAGATAGAAACCATAATAACACCTGCTTCTGGTTCTTGGTCTAAATTTTGCATCTCTTTACGAAAAGCATCTTAAGAGTTGCCTACAGTTTTGGTCCAGTTTCCACGACCTCCAATCTCTCACCTACCCCATTTGGTTGGGCTTTTATTAATATTTGCCATTGAGACTTCTCTCATCAAGGTCACTGATGACCTTCATGTGTCAAATCCAAAGGCCATGTCTCTATTCTTCCTTTATCTCTTGGAAGCACTTGGCACATTTGGCTATTCTCTATCTCTTTCCTGCATCATTGCTTCTTTTGATGCCCAGGTTACCACACTCTCCTGATTTTCTTGCTATCTCACCAGACACTCATCCATTCTGTCTTTGTGCTGTTGCCGCTCTGCTCTGCCATTAAACATATGAATAGTCCTGGGCTTATTACCCATAATACACTCTCCTTTGTTGGCCCCACATGGTCTTGTGGCTTTAAATCTCCAGCTTGGCTTTTCCTGGCACTGCAGACTCACACAGCCAATTCCTTACTCAGCATGGCCACGTAGACCCTAATAAGAATCTTCAAATTAACAGGGCCCAAACAGAACTCCTGATTCCATTCCCTAAACGACTTTCTCCCAGACTTTCTCATTTCTATAAATTGTACTAACATCCACCTAATTGCTCCAGCCCAAGTCTTTCTCAGTATGTCTTTCTAATTGTATCCCCCAAACATTTCCTTAATCTGCTCACATTCTTCTATCTCCACCATTACCTCCCTGGTCCAAGCCACCACCACCTGTAGTCTGGACTGCTGCAGGGGTCTCCCTTGGCCTCAGTAACCCATCTCTGCACAGTATCTAGTGTTTCTTTACACATCTACATCAGAAGATCTTAATTGGTTAAAAAAATGCCCCCTGACTTTCTACCTTTCATAAGATAAATTGCACACTCCTGACTCTGGCTTACAAAGGTCTGCTTGATTTGCTTTTGCCTCTGTTGATACTCTTGTTGTTTTCCTCCTCCTCTTCCTCCTCCTTTTCTTCCTCTTCTTCCTCCTCCAGGCTCCAGCCATCCTGTCCCCAGGTGCCAAGCTGGTTCCTGCCTTAGGACCTTGGCACTTGTGCCCTTTGCCTGGAGAATTCTTTTTTTTTTGGTGGGTACTGGGGCTTGAACTCAGGACCTCGCACACCAGCAGGCACGCCCATGCCACTGAGTGATATCACTGGCCCTTTTTTTCATATGTGGGTACCGGGAGTTGAACTCAGGACCTCGCACTTGCCAGGCAGGCGCTTATGCCGCTGAGCTATCTCACCGGCCCTGGAGAATTCTTTAGTTCCCTGATCCTCTCATGGCTGATATACTCTTAGACACTTGGCTCTCAGGTTACATGTCATCTCTTCAGGGAGACCTTTGTCACTACTCTATCTGACAAAGTCATCTATTCATGTCCCTGGATTTTGAGAGTTGTGTGTGATTCTGTTCATTTGCCTGGTTCTATCTGTCTGTGAGTTGCCAGGGCTTGCTTCAGGGTTCTCAGGCTCTGATTCCTTTTTTTTTAACCAGGACTTGAACTCAGGACCTCATGCTTGCCAGGCAGGTGCTGTGCCACTGAGCTATATCCCCAGCTGATTCCTTGTTCTGAGGCTGCTGGCCAAGTCTTAACAACTATGTCACGCTGTGTGTGGAGTTATCTCCCTCACCAGTCCCCCAAACCACTCGCATCCATCATCCCAGGAGCCGCATAATGGATGCAACCTGGGAGTCTGCAGGGAGGGGGGAGCTCCTGCTGTTCACAGCACAGTCTCCAGCTTCTTCCTTGACTCCTCTCCTCTTCCCCTCAGCTCTTGTGCACAAAACTCTTCCTCTTTCTGGTTTACTCAGAGCAACTTCATCTCTTCTTCTGAAGTCTCGGTCCCAGTCTGTAACTGCATCCTGGGGGAGTTTCCTGCCTTAACAGCAGTTATTAATAACATTTTCATTCCAAAACTTGTTTCATCCATGGGAGAGATGCTTGTTTTAGCTTTTCAGAGAAGAACAGTGTTTTCTGTTTTCTTGTAATTCTTGTTCTAGGCCCTGTGCTGGGGGCTGGAGCTGGGGCTGGTCCAAGCAGCTCTGTGAGGTATCAGCTTCATTTTGCTGATGAGAAAATGAGGCTCAGCTTAAGGTCATGGCTAATAAATACCAGACTCTGGAGAGATTCACAGTATGCTTGTCCTTTCCCATTGCTTCTTCAAAGCCTTCTTGGCAGGACTCAAAGGATTCCTGAATAGAGTCCTGGCTTTCCCAGGTCATGGGAAAGGAGGCCTCAGGCCTTGAGCTCCTATTTCCTCAATTAGATGGCCTTGATATTTCCTGTACTCATATACACCTCAGCCTACACAGATTGGATGTTTCTTTTGTTTAAAGTATGGTCCTCAGTTCTAGTGCCAGGTGTGCTAATGACTGGTAGTGCTACTTTGGGTAAATCACTGTTCTTTTTTGGGCTCTAGTTCACTTATCTTTGCAATGAGGGAAAGCTCCTTCCTGACCTATATTCTACGGTTCTAAAGAAAATCAGGTGCTGGAATAACAAGGTCTATGAATTGAGCATTTACTATCTGCTAGGTACACCCTCACATTAACTCTTAATCCTCTTAACATTGAGAGGTAGCTGCTATTATCAATCTATTTTTCAGAAGAGGAAACTGAGGCTTAGAAGGAGGTAGTAGTTACCTAAGGCCTCACAGGAAATAGCAGGGTTGGGATTTGAGCCTGGATTTGCCTATTTTGGGTTTGGAGCCAATGATTTCAAACCATTGCATCAAATGTGTCTCCCTAAGGACCAGCTCAGGCTGCTGGTACCTCACAGTGGATGCTCACATGTGAAGAGCATGTTCGCTCCTGGGGAAGAAACGTGGGCTTATCTGGCTGCCACAGAAGGCCCAGTAGCATTTTTTTCCTTTTTTTTTTTTTTCATTAAACTTTGTTTTAATGGGTCTCAAAATTATGTGACAGATTTTTGGTCAAGTTGTTTCCAAAACAATCCAAAACAATCCAAAAAGTGTGGATTTTAAAAACTAGGAACTTAAAACTGCTGCACACAGAAAAACAAATGGTCCACAAAATATTCTCCTTTCCTTCTGAAGGTTTTACGATGCATTGTTATCATTAACTGGTCTTCCACAATTAAACTTAAATGGCCAGTTGGGAGAAACAGTTCCGAGAGGGGTCTTCTGCCACTGATTAAGACTGGGGTGGCAGGTGTTAGGGATGATATTCATTCAGCCATCTGAGCTTTCTGGGCAGACTTGGTGACCTTGCCAGCTCCAGCACCCTTCTTGTCCGCTGCTTTGATGACACACCTGCAGCAACTGTCTGTCTCATATTGCAAACAGTGAAACGACCCAGAGGTGGAGTCAGAGAAGCTCTCAACACACACGAGCTTGCCTGGAACCATGTTAACAATGGCAGCATCACCAGATTTCTTTTCTTTTCTTTTCTTTTCTTTTCTTTTCTTTTCTTTTCTTTTCTTTTCTTTCTTTATTTTATTTTATTTTTTGAGACAGGGTCTCGATATGCAGTTCAAGCTGAACTTGAACTCACTTTGTGGCCCAGGCTGGTCTCATACTCACATTGTAGCCCAGGCTGGTCTCATACTCACAGAGATCCTCCTGCTTCGGCCTCCCAAGTGCTGGAATTACAGGTGTGCACCACACCTGGTCTAGCATCACCAGATTTCAAGAATTTGGGGCCATCTTCCAGCTTCTTACCAGATCAGTGATTAATCTTTTCTTTCAGCTCAGCAGACTTGCAAGCAATGTGAGCTGTGTGACAACTCAGTACAGTGGCATAGCCAGCAATGATTTGGCCTGGATGGTTCAGGATAACACCTGAGCAGTGAAATCAGCTGCTTCCATTGGTGGGTCATTTTTGCGATCACCAGCAATGTTGCCACAATGAACATCTGTGACAGACACATTCTTGATGTTGAAGCCCACATTGTCCCCATGAAGAGCTTCACTCAAAGCTTTATGTTGCATTTCAACAGACTACTTTAGTGTGACATTGACTGGAGGGAAAGTGACCAGCATGCCAGGTTCAAGAACACCCGTCTCCCCTTGGCCCTTAGGGACAGTACTAATACCACAAATTTTGTAGACATCCTGGAGGGGTAGCCGCAAAAGCTTGTCAGTTGGGCGAGTGGGTGGAAGGATGCAATCCAAAGCTTCAAGCAGTGTGGTTCCACTGGTGTTGCCATCTTTACAAGTGACCTCCCATCCCTTGAACCAAGGCATATTAGCACTTGGCGTCTGCATGTTGTCACCGTTCCAACCAGAAACAGGCGCAAAAGCTACTGTGTCAGGGTGGGTTGTAGCCAATTTTCTTAATGTAGGTGCTGACCTCCTTAACAATTTCCTCATATGTCTTCTGGCTGTAGAGTGGCTCCATGGAATGCATTTTGTTAACACCAACAATTAGTTGTTTCACACCCAGTGTGTAAGCCAGAAGGGCATGCTCATGGGTCTGCCTGGACCCTTGTGCCTGCTAAGGACTTTGAAACTTCCTGCTGCCTTGGATGTACTCTCTGATATTGTTCTGGGTACTATGTCAATCTAGTCCCTACCCCTGCCCCACCTGCATCCCACACATCTACCCTGGCCTCCAAGCAGAGGTGCAGCCTGACTGCACTGTTTTTATTAGACTGTAAACCTCAGGCTGTGAGCACTGGAGGGAAGTGTTTGATCATGTTTCACTTACTCATGTTTAAGCTTCACTAGCGAGGAAGACAGAGAGGAATTCCTGAAACAAGGAGCAGGGAGTCACAGCTCTGGGAAGCCCTGGCCCTTGTGGAAGGGTAAGGTTGGCAACTGTGTGGGGTGGAGCCTCCAGCTGCCCTCACCTGCCTTGAGCCCTGCCTGGGCATAGTGGTGATTGATGGGTCATTGTACATGTTAGGGTGCTTTTGGTGCAAATACCAGAAGCCACGATCTGCTAACTCTGGCTAGAATAAAGGAAAGGGAGATACCCAGGTGCATGGATGGATGGCTGCAAAAACAAAATGTGGGAGATACATACATAGGATATTATTCACCCTTCCATGAGGATGACATTCTCACACATGCTACGACATGGTTGAGCCTTGAAGACAGTGCGTTAAGTGAAATCAGCCAGTTAAAAAAGGGCAAATACTATAATTCTATTTATATGAAGAGTCTAGCATAGGCCCATTCCTAGTGATAGAAAGTGGAAAGGTGGTTACCAGGCATTGGTGAGGGGAGAATGGTGGGTTAGCATTTAATGGGTACAGAGTTCCAGTGTGGGAGGATGAGGGAACCCTGGAGATGGGTAATGGTGATGGTTGTGTTACTGGAAGTTAAGGTCCACACTGGAATCAAAAACAGAATTTTCGGTGAAAGGAAGAAGGCTTATTCAAAGCTAGCTCCGAAGCAGGTAGGGAGGCCTATTTGTTGCCTTCAATCTCTATCTACCCCTGTGTTCAGGTATGCAAGGGCTTTTATAAGGGGTTGGGGGTGGAAATACAATGAGACAATTGACAAGGAAATTCCCACCTTGTTTTGTCTCCTTTGTTCTTGGTTCCTTTCCTCCCTTGTGGAAATGAAACCAGAGCTCAACCTCCTGGGGCTGGCATCAGTATACTCTTTTCAGATGAATATGCTATTTTTCCAACAGACACCTGACCTTTCTGTAAGTCCATTCATCTGATCGGTGTGTGTGTGTGTGTGTGTGTGTGTGTATGTGTGTGTGTGTGTGCATGTGTGTGTGACAGTTTATGTTCTCAGCATGAGGAAGCTGGAGCAGTTTATCTCTTTAAAAAAATCCTAATTTTTAAAACTCTCTTTTCACATCTTAGTTATAGTTGTAAAATAAAGTGAATGTATTGAACAGTACACTTAAAATTATTAAAATGATACATTTTATGTTATGTATATTTTAGCGCACACACACACACATACACACACACAGACATGCACACCTCAAAACCCCAAAACTCACCTAAACTAACAAAAATTATTCCAGAGGTGTTTCTGTGGTTCTGCAAGAACTTTTTTTTTTTTTTTTTTGTGGGTACCGGGGGGTCGACCTCAGGACCTCGTGCGCCAGCAGGCGCCCGTGCCGCTGAGCGATATCACCGGCCCCTTTTTCGTATGTGGGTTCCGGGAGTCGAACTCAGGCCCTCGCGCTTGCCGGGCAGGCGCCTAAGCCGCTGAGCCATCTCACCGGCCCCTTTTTTTTTTTTTTTTAAAGGAGAGTTAATTGTTAGGATGCTGGGGGACCCCATGGACTTGAAAGACTAGCTGAACCCCTAAGCCTGGAGCCAGGGCAGGGAGCAGAGCAGAAGAACTTTAAGGCAGGAGTTCATAGGCCACCTCTTCCTCTGGGACGCTGCAAGAAGCTGCCTCCACTGCAGCAGCAACCAGTCTGTATTTCTCAGGTCCAAACTGCCAATCCCTCTGAGACAGAGTCCCGCTGGTCAGGTGGCCCTGGGTAGATGAACATGGGCTGGGCAGGGAGGCAGACTTGTATCAACCGGACAACTGGAGGAAGTTACGATTCCGTTTACTGGAATCCAGTTCATTGGGCAGTTTTTAGAATGATCACTTTGCTATGCCTATTTGTTTCTTTTAATTATCTAACGTTAGTTGCCTGGTTTTTGTTTTTCCCTTGAAGCAGATTTTGGGAGAATGTTGAATTCAGCTGAAGTCAGCTCCCTTCTGTGAGCTGGAGACAGAAGAATAGAGGGAAGGGAAGACCAGGTGTATATGTCTGTTCTTGGTGCTGTGTAACTCTCCAGCCCCCAACCTTGACAAAGTAATCAAGGTAATGTAGAGCCACCCCTAACGAAAACTGAGATTAAGTATATTTCCTGCTATCAGAGAAAAGATAGAAAGTTAATAATTAAATTGGCAATTAGGGATATTTTGTTTCTTGCAGGCTTGAGGTTGGACCAAGAATTTTACACACCCTGCCTCTTTCCTGTCCTGAAAAGCTCAGGGTAGAAGCAAGAGACTGAGAGTCTGGCATCCTCTCTACATATGGAAGCCAAGAAGACTAAACAGGGAAAGAACAATGCTTCTACAACAAAGTCAAAAAGAATTAACATGAATATTCCTCTCATCATGGACTAAAAAAGATTGTGTTTTGTTTTGTTTTGGTACTAGGGATTCAGCTACATCCTCGCCCCAAAATTTTTTGTTTTTGTTTTTTTGAGCCAGGGTCTCGCTATGTACTTCAGGCTGAACTTGAACTCACTATGTAGCCCAGGCTGGCCTCCAGCTTACAGTGATCCTCCTGCCTCAGCCTTCTGAGTGCTGGGATTACAGGCATGCACCACCATGCCCAGTGCCTTTTTAAAAATTTTAAGACCTTGCTAAATTGCCTCATCTGGGATCAAACTTGTGGTCCTCCTGCATCAGACATCCAGAGTTCTGGTATTACAGGCGTGTGCCATCACACCTAGCTAAAAATTATGTTTTTAAAGAAAAGATAGAAAAAAAAATAGATCTAGGAAAGGGATAAGATGGACAGGAAAAACCAAGATGGGGTTTTCAATGGATCAAGATCTAGAGGGTGGAGATGGTCTGGCTGTTGGAAAGTGGAATACAGCATTTAGAACAGTTGGTGTTTTGGACTGAGGTAAGCAATTGAAAGCAGAGCAGGAAGAAAGATGTTTGTCTCTGTATCGAGCATATGTTTCTTCCCACATTCCTTCACTTTGACATTTCCTCTCAAGATTGAAACAACATTCACAATATTTTTCCTTTATTTTTGATCATTGGCCTATTTCTCTGACCATGACTGCTCATGTTCTCAGAGGCTTATTCCTTCCTCCCCCAAAGCTGGGCTTCCACAGAGGCCTGATCATCATGGGGAGTTGGGGTGCTGGAGCTGGCCCTTCTCTGTTCTGGTCATTAAGCCAAGTTCTTGTGAGGCAGCAAAGGTATGGTGGGATCATTGATGTAATCTTGGACCCATTTGTAATTGGGGTTGACACAGACTTCTCGGTTCTTTCTGGTGACAAAGCTGTGGAGGCAGAGTTAGATTGTCATGAGCTATGGAGTAGGATTGGGGTCTAGTTCACAGCCTCCTCAGCTCATATGGCCCAAATTCTTTGTAGTCTCCTTTGGGCCCCCTGTGTGGGTCCCCTCATAGCTCTCTGGGCTTTAGACTTCACTATCTCTTCTCTCAGCCCCTTCCCCAATCAGCCTAGACCCTCAGGCTTGGGTTGAATAATGACCATCATTTATTGGCCCATTCAGGCATAGGTGGCAAAATGAGGAATTAAACCCAGGCTTCAAAGCCCAAGCCTCTATCCACTACTCCACTACTTCTAGCATGGTGACCTATTGGTCCTGTACATCCCATTCCTGCCTCCACATTCCTCTCCTTTTCACACAGGAAAACCTGCAGGGAAGTGCTTACATGATTGCTGGCAGGGCACAGTTGAGGGCCTTTCTGTATCCTACCACCAGTTTCTTTGGCAAGGATTTCTCATTATGCTTCAGGCAGCAGGTGGGTGGAGGGTTCACTGACTCAGGAATTTCTGAAATAGTAACATTGCAAGTTGAGCTGGGAAGGCAGAGTAAGACCATGGCTGCCCACTTCTATCTCCTACCTCTGATAGCAAAGCTCCTGTTAGCAGGGACTGATGAGAGCTTGATGAGTAATAAGGAAAGTGACAAAGATGAACCCCTCTTGGGGACAGACGTGGGGGACATTCAGCCTCTGAACTGAGGTTAGGGAGGAGGGTGAGAAGGTAAAGCTATGAGTGAGAGGAGTTAAAGCAGGATGAAAAAGTGGATGATTTAGGCTTTGGAGTCATTTTGGGTCAGAATCTTGACCCAGTTTCCTCATCCATTAAATAGGAGTAAAAAGATACTCATATTTTACAGTAGGAGCATAGTGAAATAATTGAGAAGATTCTTAACTCAGAGCCTGGCACATAGAAAGGCTCAATCAGAGCTTATTATAATTGGGACAAATGGTAGTAATGACTACTCTTCTTGCCTTGGAAGTGGCTCTTTTCCTTTTTTGTGACACTTGCAGGATGCTGGACTAGATCATCACTCTTGAGCTCTCCTGACTACTCATCAGTTGGGGATAATACACAGGAAGTCAGGCCTCACCATATCCTAAATCTGCAAAATGCAAATCCCTTTGTATCTGGATCCCATGCCTCCAGCTGGTGACAAAGTCTGGGACATCTCCAGAGCTCCATCTGGCTGATTCTTGCTTTGGGTTGGGCCATTTTCTCTTCCTGCAGTCTGAACCCACTACACTGGCTGGACTGACCTTCCCAAAGGGCATTTTGCTGCCCTTCCCTCCCACCAGACACACATAGTCCCTCTGTAAGTGACTTGGTACGGTCCCTCTAGAACTGATGTTCATATCCCTGGTTCTCAAGCAAAGTTTACAAAGACCAAGGTCATCCTGAGAATGTGCAGACAGATTGCATGGCGGACTTGACCCTTGCTCCCCTGTGTGTTTGTACAGTGGAGCTAGGCCAGGCTGTATGCTTAGCATAGCCTTAAGAGAGACAAAAAGGGCAGGGGCAGCCAAAGGCGGGTACATAGGAGGGCTGAGTGTCTTTGTGTCTTTTCTGTCACCAGGTCTTCATAAATGATGGCAGAGGCAGGGGCTCGGGAGTGGGCAAAACAAACCATATTCTCCATAGATCACAATTTCCCTGCACCCCATAGCTCTGAAACCCCTTTTCTCTTTCCTGCAGACTTTATTTGGTCTTAGGTGAGGTATGGAGAAGGGAGCAATAGATTCCTCCCAAAATACACTTAGCCTTCCCACTGGGACTCATTTTGGTTGTGAATAGTCCTACAATCCATGCCAGCTACTGTGAAAAAGGGGCGTCTAGATTCAGACTCCTTATTCCTCAGCTCAGTTCCAAGCAATTGCTTCCACTTGCCTTACCCTTCCCTTCCTTACAGACACTTATTGTTGAATTCTCTGCTACTTTTGCTGCTCCCCCTACTAAATGATCATTCCTTTGGACCCCTAGGATATACCTTGCTTCAGCTTCCTGGAACTTCCCACCTCTAGGAGGTTTTAGACCAAGCCCAGCTCTACATGCAAAGGGGAGCAATAGAAGACAGCAGCTGGGCATGAAGGTGGGGAGAGGCTCTGGAGCTCACGCAGCTGGAGACCTGACAGCACTCTTGGCATCCCCTTTGCCAGCTGCCCATTCCCCTTTCTCATCCCTCCCTTACAGGAATAAGTGGACTCACTTGGCTGGCTATAAAAAGCAGATGTCATGGTGAAGACGAGGAGGAAGAGAAGCAGGGCAGCCACAGAGACCTTCATCCTCTCACTGGGGTAGTACAGCTTTAGCGGAAAGCTGAGTGGAGGTGTCTACCTTGCTGCTGGTCACCCACACTCCGATGGCTCAGATCTCTGGACTCTGACCACTTCAGAGTTGAGGGACGAGGAGAAAGACTGGGCTCTGTATTGGCTGAAAGAAAGGGTGGTGGAGGCTAGGGCTGGTGCAGGCTTGAGTTTAGTAGGATTTGAATTCATGTGAGGGGATGGATGGAGAAAGGACTCTGTAGCAAGGGTGTGCTGTCAGCCACTGTGTGTGCCCTACCTTACTAATTCTCACCATAGTGAAGTAGTGATTGTCACTCCACGGGCCGCTGACACTTAGAGAGGTAAGTAAATTGCTCAAGGCCCCATGGGCAGGTGGGTGAGATGCAGTACTGAGAACCAGAGTCACGTGCTTTCACCATTTTACCTCCCCCTATCTTGGTGCTGGGGAAGGAGGGAAGGATTGAATGCCTCAGTTTCCTTCTGGTGGTTGGTCTCGGGGCAGGCGAGCATAAAACAGGATTAGAGAGCACAGACTGAGGCACAGGCAAGGTCTAGTGGCCTCTGGGAAGGATGTGCCCCATCCCTGGTACAGGCACAAATGACTGAACTCACTCTTTTATGTCACAGATCATGTTACTAATGTTTCAGTAAAACAGTGCGGCTGATCCCTGGGTCCCCCATTTGTTGCTGAGGCACTTAATTTGTCAGTATTCTTATTTATCTCTTTGGACCTTGGACCCTGGGTCGATTTTTAGGTGCAGCTGGCTGATCTCTCCTGGATGTCAAAAGTACAGGTTCATCTAGCCCTGCAGCTGTGGCCAATATTGACCTGCGGTGGGCATCCAATGGTGGACCTGATAACCAGTGTATGCAGTCCAGAGTTCACCTTCTGCCCATCTGGCTCTCTGGCTGCATCTGTCCCACAGCATCTTCTCTCTTTGGGTTTCCCTCAGGACCTGGTTCTAGGTTGGAGGCAGCAGTAAGAGAAATGAGAGAAAATATAGAGGAGTTTGTTGTAAACAGACCATGAGCTTTAGAGGCACAGGGGAAGTGTTATAGGAGTTGAGAGGAAAGGGAGGTGGGGGCGGAACAGGGAATATGCAGAAATTTAGGAAACTTGCTGCTCGGCATGACTGCTCATATATAGCTAAAACATGATGCAACTAGTCCTAGAGGGTTCAAGAAAGTTAGTGGTAGTGAAGCTGTGGTTTTCTGTTAGGGTAGGGAGGGTGTGTATGTGGGGTACCCCCTTGACCTCTGTTTAATGAAGGTGAGGAGATCTGAAGATGCCTTGTTGTGCCATTGGCATACAGGGCCCCTCTCAGCCTTGCCACGGCCACAAACCCTTGCCTGTGAAAGGGAGGAGGCCAGGAAAGAGGGTCATGGTTCCTACAATGGCCATTACTCTTACCCCAAGTAAATCAGCTTCTGTTTGAACCCTGGAGATAAGTTTGAGAGCCTGTTCTTGGAGCACAGACCTCTTCTCAATTATTGCCTTCTCCCTCCCTCCTTTCCTTTCTTCCTTTGTACCTGGTACCTGCCAGGCTTTCTGCTAGCTTGTGGGTAATACAAAAAAAGCAATATAGTACAAGCTGGTATGTGTAAATAGAGGGAAAAGACTAGATAAATGTGTTCATGAGCCATTCCTATCCCAGATAGCAGTGAAGAAAGGCCTTGGGAGCAGTACACACACACACACACACACACACACACACACACACACACAAGGAAGAAATCTGATTGCTGAGGAGAGGCTTTTATGAAGATTTACCTCTAAAATCAGTTGGTAAATTCTAGCTTTATGCTTGTTGTGAAGCTTAAATAAGGTGGTACTAACAGACTGTTTAGCAGAGTGCTTGGAATGCGGAGAGCACTAACAATGCCGTGTTGTTAATGTTGGTGGGGAGGTGACTTTTACCCTAAATGTCTTTTGCACACTCTGCTTAGCTTCCCATTACCTCCATCACAGGCCTGACCTTTTTTTTCTTTTTCTTTTTCTTTGTTTTTTCTTTCCACCAGGATCTGGTAAAACTTCTGCACAGTGAGGCTTGATGCTGAGGGTGCCACATCCAGGCTGGGCTCATTGGTATTCCCTGTCTACTGTCAGTGGGTAAATTCAGTAGAAATGAATGAGGGCAGGGAAGGACATGAATTGTCTTTAATTCAAGATAGGGCAGCTTGGGGGTGGGTGGTGCTGGGTTGAGAGGGGGGTGGAGGGGTTCTTGGCCTCTTCTCTTCTGTTTAGGTCGCCAAGCTGTGCCCTTCTCCAGTGCTTCTGGATCCCTCAGTTCTCTTCCAGGTCCTTCAGGTAGTTCTGGACCCACTCACTTTTGGGGTTGGCACAGATGGGATGGCCCTTTTTGGTGATGAAGCTGTGGAAGAAGGAGAAGGATTACATATTGAGGGGACCAGCAGCCAGGAAGAAAGCCTGGCCTCCCTCCTGCCCTCCCACATTCCCCACTGACCTCGACCTTCTTTTGTCAGAGGCAGCTCAGGGCCAGGCTCCTCTCAGACACAAGCTCTTCACCCCGCAGGGTCCTTAGTCTGTGTCTCCACCAGGAAGGATCCTTGCACCTTCTCCCTTCCCCAAGTGCCTCCCTAACCCATGGGGCGAGCTTCCTGGTGACTCTGCAGGCTTCAGCCAGAGAGTCCCTAGATTGCCACTCAGCTGCCTCTCCAGTGGACACACCTGGAGGTGTCTGGGGTCCCTTTCCGTGTCCTCCCTGCTTCCTCTCCCCAGGCCAAGCTGGTCCCTGTCCCCCAGTGTGGTGTGTGGTGCCACCTACATAACTCCAGGGTTAGGACACTCGCTGCTGGTCTCATAGTAATCAATGATTCGATGATGTGGGACAGCGTGGGTAATGTAGGAGAAGCAGCACTCCGCTGGGTGGAAAGGGCCTCCTGAGGAGAAAGTGTGGGGGACACTGAGGTGGGGCCCCTCATTAAAGGCCATACTGCTAGATTCTTCCACAATTCAAGAGTACTGTGGAGAGAGAAAGAGGCGGGAGACAGCCTCACAGAAGTTAGAGAGATGGCTTCGGAGGAACTCAGTCTTCTTCTCCCTCTCTATAGTATTCTGGCTCCTCTTTCCCTCCTTCATCATCAGTCTCCCTATTCCTTTCCCTCAACCCCTCCTGGAAGAATGGGCTGATTATTTTCAACTCCAGGGCGGAAAAGCATCAAACCTAGGGCTTCTCAGCAAGCACAACTTTCCCTGGGGGACAGATTCACCGAGCGGCCTAGTAACTTGACTAAGGTTGTGCAACCTGCACACTTTACTCAGGAAAGGTGCTCCTCTTTGAAGTATTTGTAAGAAATGTGGACAGAGATTGATAGGCGTATCATTTGGGAACCAGGCCCAGATTCTCCCAGTCTCTCATCCTGTTCTCACTGAACCCATGCCCTGCAGAAAGGGAAAGATGTTGACACCAAACCTTTAAGGGCAATGGCCATAGAGTCAGGACACCCAAATTCTAACCCAATTCACCTTTGCATTCTTTTTACTGGGACCATTCCGCACTCCCTGTCAGTTTCTTCCATTGTAAGTGAGGCCTTATAATGTCTGTGCTCGCTCCTCCTTTTCTTCGCTATGCGAGGTGGCCTTACTGGGGACCCCACGGACACACAGCACCCTGGGCCCAGCACACGCGTGAAGGCCCCCGTAGCCGTGCCCAGAAATGGAGGCCAATATGGCAGCATCCTGGTACCACGGCCACCACGTGCACCCGCAGCACCCAAGCATGCTGAACAGGATGGTCACATTCAGGGGCCCACACCTGCCACCCCACCGGAAAGCCACCGGGACTGGCATCCCCCAGCTGGCACAATGCTGCCTGGTTTCCTGTAGGGCAAGGGAATGGCAGCCTGTGAAGACCTTGGCATTCCACAATGGGCTTGAGGGAGAGGCCCAGGCAGGCTATGGGGCCTTACCTTGATGGAAGGACTGGAGTACTAGAGAGCAAGGCGGCCCAGACCGTGTCTGACACGCTCCAGTCTGTGGTTTTAATACTGAGTTCCTGAGCTCTTGGGGGTTTGGGGTCTGTCTTGGAAGTGCCCCTGCATTTGAGAGTAGTGTCTTGAGGATTATACTCTCCTCAGACTTTTTTCCTTTTTATGTTTTGGCTTGTGTGGGAGACTTTTCTTGAAGAAAAAATTTTATGGATTAGGAGATTTTTCAGCTATTTTCTAACTGTGAAATGTCATAGCTCTTACAGGGGATAACAAGGGGTGACAGCGATGTCACCCAAATATGGTGTTATGGAGTAGGATGGGTGTGCAGGCCAGTGACTCTTTGTAAACAAGCATGTGCTGTGCTTATGAAAGGGAAAAATCAGATCTGTGCACGTTATTTGAGTGTGCATTGCGGTGGCCTGAGGTCACTGAGGATGGCCAGATGCTTGGATGAAAAGAAAAAGGCCTGATCCCTGATATTCAGCACCACTCCAGGTAGTATCCTCCCTATCCAATGAATGGACTAAGGGATCCCTTGGTCCCAAGCCCAGTCAGGGATCTGACTCTCACCTCAGCACTCTCAGCTGACAAACAACTTTTCAGAGAAGCAAACCAGACTGTCTAGATTCCCAGTAATTTTATTTATTTATTTATTTATTTTTATTTATTTATTTTTTTTTGTGGGTACCGGGGGGTCGACCTCAGGACCTCGCGCGCCAACAGGCACCCGTGCCGCTGAGCGATATCACCGGCCCCTTTTTCATATGTGGGTTCCGGGAGTCGAACTTGGGAGCTTGTGCCTGCCGGGCAGGCGCTTAAGCCGCTGAGCCATCTCACCGGCCCTAGATTCCCAGTAATTTTAGACTAGCTTTATTTCAACAAAAATTTACATTTCCTTGAGTTTCTGAAAAGGAAATGAGATAAAATGGAAGAGTGGTTGTCTATAAAGGCAGCTTATCCCAAAAAAAAAAAAAAAAAAAAAAGGACCAAATGTCATCCAGGCAGACCTTGCACTGTTGTGTCTCTCCTCCCCACACCCAAGCTATTTTCTGATTTTTCAGCTGTTTTCTAATGTGAAATATCATAACTCTTACAGGGGATACCAGGGGGTGACAATGATGTCACCCAAATCTGGTATTATGGCTGAAGTGGGATGCACAAGGCTAGCTGATGCTAGAGGAAGCTGGGATCAAAGCTCAGGAGGCCAGGAGATGAAATGGCTTTGAGGGGCCCCTCGTATCCCTGGGGATAATCTCTCCTAATATATGGGTCAGTGTTATGCTTGATGGCAGAGAGAGGAGTTGAGGGACTGGAGAGGCAGGCTGGCCTCACTCACTACATGGCCTTGAGGGGACAGATGAGGATGAAGCCAGTTTAAGAAGATGCAGACCTCCTTCTAGAAATCCCTTCACCTCCCCAGCCACCTTACTCCTGCTTCTTTCTCCCATAAGGACTAGGGTAAAAGGAAGACAAGGTGTTGCACTCACGTGAGGAGTATTCAGTCTTGGTCCCTGTGATGGCGATGAGGAAGAGGAGGAAGGAGATGGTGGCCATGGAGACCTTCATCTTCTGGAAGTGCAGCAGAAGGAGAGCTGGCCTGCTGAGGGCTTCTGATGCTCCTGTGGTGAGAAAGCTTTGAGAAATGATCATTGAGGCAAGATAATAAGGGAACTAAGATTTTGAAAGGAAGTAGAAGAGCAATAGATGCCTCAACAGTTTCATATCCTGCATGCTTATGGAGGGTGATGGGAAGGAAGCAGGGAGAGCCAAGATTGAAGGGAGGAAATTGCCTCCCATCCCCACTGGGAAGGACTCTGGATATAAGCCTTTCCATAGGCATAGGCTTCATTCACTGGGGCTGGCCCACTGCCTTAAGCTTAGCCAAGGATCTCAAGGCTGGGATGTGTTCTGTGCCTGTTTCCAGTTCCAGGCCTCAGAACAAGGCTGTGTGGGGCCTGGTGATTCAGGATCTGCTCATCTGGAGACCAGAGGGGATTTGGGGTAATGAGATGAGGTCTGGGTCACTCAAGTCAGGTTTTATTGATTAGGGCGATGAAATCCTCAGTTAACCTCTGAAGCAGAACCTGCAGTTCCATCCCCATCTCTATCCCCTTCACCACACTCTGGGGTGAAGAAGTAATATAATGTCCAGTACAGAACTCATTTATATAATGGTTGCTATACACACTAGTTGCTGTCCCCAAATGCTTCATGAATATTAGCCCACTTGATCTCTATAAGGATTTAATCTTTCTAAAATTCCTGTTGAGGAAATAGGCTGAGAAGCAGATCCCAAGATTTGACAACTGATAAATGGATCAGGTGTTCAAATGCAGTTGTTCTGGCTCCCAAGTCTGTGTGCTCTAAATGAACATGGGAGCCCAACAAAGCAGTCCAAAAATGTCCTGGCTAGCTTGGATTCTCTAGCAAATCTTCAGTTTTACCCCTTTCTGAGCTTAGGAGTAGATACCTTTGGGGCCTTCTCCTGCTCCCTGACTTTTGTTATAGAGAAGTTTGGGGAGAACCTTAGAGAAATCCTAGTGCAGGATAGCTATAGATTTCATTGATTAGTGGTAGACTGGAGCTCTGTGTTGGGCACTGTTCTAAAGCCATGTCGAGGCACATCAGGAAGTGCTATGAGTTAGATATATGATTTATGTTACAGTACGGCTTGCATACTGTGAGGACTCCTTAGGTTACGCTAAACTGGCCTTTCATTGAGTGGAAGATGGGGCTCAAACAGATCCAGTGGCTTGCTCATGTCCACTCAATCATCTGGATGCAGGATAGATCCCACCTTTATAGACTCTCAGCCTAGTGGCCTTCACCATGCTGTTCTTTCTTTTCTTTTTTCTTTTTTTTTTGTGGGTACCGGGGGTTGAACTCAGGACCTCGCGCGCCAGCAGGTGCCCGTGCCGCTGAGCGATATCACCGGCCCTTTCTTTGTATGTGGGTATCACCGGCCCCACCATGCTGTTCTTGGAGGCACTTCCTCTATCCTCTTTGCAGTTATGGTTGAGTAACTGTTTAATCTCTCCTTACCTGAAATCATAAAGACAAGAAACATCTATTATTTATTTTTGTTAATTCACACAGAGCCTAGCATATAGTAGGTGATTTATAAATACATGTTTTAAAAGAAGAATGAATACATAAATTGACCCACATGTATACCTGCATATTTTACAGGAAATGGCTAAGTTCTCACAGTTGGGTGTGAAAACAGTCTTTCATTAGATATTCCCAGTTGTCATTAGGGAAATCTCAGGAAACAGGTTGTTACTGGGAAGAATATGAGTTGGGAAGAGATGATGTTTACTTTATTGTCATGGATTTTAGCTGACCTGCCAAATTGTTGCCAGGAGCCTTACAGGATTATCCTTTTACTGTACTTTTCCAGTGGTTATTGAATTTCTACCCACATCAGTGTGCATATGCTAACAACTATACTAAACAATTCGGGGATTAATGAGAATCAAGGTTTATTTCTTGCACATGTCACAGTCCAGTGTGGCTCAGTAGTGGGATGATAGTATATGTGTCAAGAAGAGTTGTTCTGTGCACTCACTCAGGAATCAGGGCTGCTTCTGTCTTCTTTGACCACCGTTTCTAGTGCAAGGCCTCCAAGCTTGCTCGAGGAAAGGCACAGGAGGAGTGAGGGATTTTCATGAACCATTTCTGGAAATGCTATATAGTACCATCACCTACATTCCATGTCTAACACTGAGACATCCGGCACTAATCTAATGACAAAGAGATGGAAAATATACATCATCTGTATAACCAGGAGGTTATTGGCCACATCCCTTCTTTGCCCCAATATCATATACTGATTCTTTGGCCCTTTCTTAGTCCTACTGAATCAGATTTCTGGGGTGGCACCTCACAATCTGTGTTTTAAAAAGCTCTTCTATTAGTTCTTGTGCATGCTAGGGTTTCAGAAGCCTTTATCTATGATACAGTTTTCTGACTGGTGTACTGCAGTATATTGGTCTATTCAGCTCTTGGGCAGCTCAACTTGGGTATGGAGAGGCTGAGTGCCAGACTGCTTGCTTCCAAATATAAACAGTTTCGTCTTTTCTCTCCGGTGTTGCATAATATTTTGGAGATTTAGTGATGAATTAGATGCGATTCTTATACTCCATTGTTATATCTTATTATTATTATCTTTTTTTAATATGCAGGTACCGGGAGTTGAACTCAGGACCTCGCGCTTGCCAGGCAGGCGCTTATGCCGCTGAGCTATATCACTGGCCCTGTTATATCTTATTTTTTATTTTCAGTCTTTTCTGTGTATTGAAATATTTTTGGTGGGCAGCAATCTAGTGTGCTCTCCTCTCATGGTTTTCCTAATGCCTAGCACAATGTATAACATAAAGGAGACACTCAGATCGTTTGACAGTAAATATCCATTTTAGGATTCTAAAGAGAGGGAGACGGGTGCATCTGGCTGGGATGATGTGGGAAGGTTTTAGGGTAGCACTGAATTTCATTCCTCAAGATTGGATGCAGTATGGCTGGGCAGGATTGGGAGGAGGGCATTTCTGGCAGAAGGCACCCTGCAGTGATAAAGCAAAAAAGCACATGCTGTTTTTGAGGAACTGAAAACAGAGTGTTATGCAGTTACCCTAGACATGACATGCCTTTGTCCCCTCCAGTACCTCAAAGATCTGTGAGTGACCATATGCTTGGTTTGAAAGGAAAATATTGGTTTTCACGTCTCATTTCTGCTGAGCTACCATTGTGTAACCCCACACCTTGACAAGGGGACACCTGGTCCTCTGGCAGCCATGTTGCTCAGGTACTCAGTGTCCCTCATTTCATTCTTCTGAGCTAAGAACTTGAGCCAGTGAACCAACACATTTCTCTTAGGCCTAGCACAATTTTAATTCAACAACCCTTTGGCATTTCCTCCAAGTCTGTGGAACAAAGTCTTGATGGAGAATCCAGAAGTTTCTGAGTTGCCATTTCCCAGTCATATATTTAAGCCTCAGTGGGCTGGTTTTAACTCAAACTTCTGAATTCAGCAGCATTCAGGGAAGTAAAAAGGAGAAATGGGAAAGGTCATAAATGAACCAAAACGAAGTCTAGAATCCTGAGTGTTTGTCTTTGCCTCTTTCATCTCAAATCCAGTTAAATGATAGAAGAGATGTAAAAAAATTTTATTCATAGTAGCAATAGGGAGTCAAAAATGATACCAACTCACCATAAGGTTAAATATTTCTGTTCTATATTAAAGGACATGGATCAATTTTATGGGTATTACAGTTTAGATCTAGAATAACCACCCAAAAGCTTGTGTTTGGAGGTGGGTTTTTGGAAGGTGGTTGGATGATGGGAGTGCAATAATTATCAGTAGATTAATCCACTGATAAATTCATAGTTGACTTGCTGTTAGGAGGTGGGTCACTGGGGGCTTTACCTGGAAGGTTACATCTCCTTCCAGGGCTCCTCCCTTCTCTCTGCTTTCTGACTGCTAAGATGTGAGCAACTTCTTGTCTAGTGTGTCTCTCTGCCATGTTGTTTCTGTCTTGGAGCTGCCTGACCATAGAATGAATCCACTGAAACTTTGAGCCAAAATAGACCCCTCCTTTAAGTTGTGGGTGTCAGATATTGTGTCTCAGCAATGAGCGAATCGATTAAGTCTATGGCAAATCATAAAAAGGCTGAAAAAACATGTACCTTATATAAGTGAGGAAGAAGGCTCTTGAAAAAGAGGATTTTCTCAGCAGAAGCCTTGTTACCCTGAAGATCTGTTAGTGCTGGCAGAAAAAATTTGGCTTGAGTGACCTCGCCGGCTCCCATTTTGAGACAGCCACATGCATGCTTTGCCCTATGGTAAAGCTACAAACACAGTTCTCTAAATTAGGAAGGATAGATTTCAGCTAGGGGAAAATAGGCCCCAGTGAGAATTGGGTGGTTGCGTGGGTCACTTCTAATCAACGACAAGAAGCCTCATTTCACTCTCTCACTGTGTCCCCCAGAAAATAAGCTGACAACCTCAGTGCAAGTCTGGTCAGTCACCCCCTGTCCTTCCTCCTCACCCACTCGAGCCAGGGCTCCTATAATCAGAATCTGCATTTACATCCAGGGACCTAGGGACTTGTACTTGTGCTGAGAAGTGTCATGGGAGAAAAGAAAGACACCTCTGGAGGAGTGAAATATACTAAGGCAGTCTTCTTTGGCACATGTCTCCCAGCTAGCTGGCCTTCCTGTTCACCCACACCTCCTAAAATAGCATCTCTAAGCAAGATAGGACACCTTGCATAAGAATCACCCAGGATGCTAGTTTAAATTGTATACACCTGTGCTTGATCTCTTATTCCTGAATCCTGTCCTGTCCATGCCTCCACTCCTGCATCTGGAGTCAGGCTTCCATCCAGGGAAGAAGATGGTGGAGAAAGACCCATAAAACCATAGAGAAAATCCATACTTTCTAGTCAAAGTCTTCACTTATAAATATAACTGGATGATCAATAACAACCAGACATTAAGAATTACTACTAGCATGGGAGAGAAAAAGAACCAAGATGAACAGAAATATTCCAAAAGAAAGAGAAGAAAGCAGAAGAGAAAATACCATTACAATTTTATTCTCAGAAAGATTTAAGAAGACATTGCATCTATAAAACAATAATAAGTTACTGTGAAAAAGTAATCTGAGCTCAGCAAAGAATTCTTTGCTTGGCAAGCATGAGGTCGTGAGTTCGATTTCCAGTACAAAAGAAAAAAAAAAAAAAAGAAAATTCCTGATAATTAAACAAAGGACATTGGCTAAATACAAAAGAAAATTTCTATTGCACAGGATTAAGAATAGAAAATATTAGAGACAAGTTAAAACTCATAAAGAGTAGATGACGAAACCCAGTATTTACCACTTGTTCCAGAAATCAGCAACAATATGAATGGATGGAAGAAAATGAAGAAATGAAAGAAAAAAACTAAGTTAAAATAAGGCTGTGTCTTCAGATAAAAAAGTGAATAGAGGGGCCGGTGAGATGGCTCAGCGGTTTAAGCGCCTGCCTTGCAAGCGCGAGGGCCCGAGTTCGACTCCCGGAACCCACATACAAAAAAGGGGCCGGTGATATCACTCAGTGGCACGGGCGCCTGCTGGCGCGCGAGGTCCTGAGGTCGACCCCCGGTACCCACAAAAAAAAATAAATAAATAAAAATAAAAATAAAAAAGTGAATAGAGGGCATAGCAGGGGTAATGAAAAAAGGACACCAGATACATTTTAGTAAAATGTTAGAAATCCAAGGATAAAAAGAATATTCAAAAAATTCCCAGAAGATCTAAAAGTGTATTTTTCAAAGGAATAAGAAACCAACTGACTTTGGAATTTTGGCATTGAGCAAGGTGTTAGAAGGCAACTGAGAAATGTCTACAGGGTTCTGAAAGAACATATTTATTTCTTTAATTTTATTTTAGTTTTTGTGGTACTGGGGATTAAACCCAGGGCCTTTGCACTGAGCTACATCCCCAACCTGTTTTTAGTTTTTATTTTGAGAGGGGTTTTCACTGAGTTGCTAAATGCTCCAGGCTGGTCTCGAATTTGCAGTCTTCCTGCCTCAGTCTTCAGAGCGCTGGGATTCCAGGCTTGCATCACCATTGCCAGCTAAGAAGATGATTTTAAATATGGAGTTTCATATACAGGTGAACTGTTATTCAAATTTAAAGACAAATGTTTTTGGACATTTGAAGTTCTAGACAGTTTATTATTCATATCAATTGGAATTCTTTGTAGCAAACCTGTAGAAATTGACCTCGATTGATTTAAGCAAAAATAAACTTCCTGCAAAGATTTGGGGTAGTGCAGAGTTGTCAGGAAGGCTTGTAAAATAGGTAGAAGCCTACACAGACCAGCTCCAATGCCATAACCAAATTATGCCCTAGATGCCAGGTGGTGTGGGTGCTGCCCCCTGGGCTGGGCACTGCACTAGCAGGCTGGCTGGACTCTTGCACTGCTCATAATCCCATGTGTGAAGGCACCGTTGTCTCTAGAATCTGAAGACACCTGGGTGGACCCCCCACCCCATCTCTCTGTCTCCTCTCTGCAACACTTGCATTAAGCCCAGAGCTCTGGAAGGGAGCATCAGGATGGCCAAGGTGAATCGGATGTGTCCGCCCTGGGTACCACAGGGCAAGAGAGAATGTTTGCCTTTGTCATAATTATGGTAGGAGACAGATCTAGTATATTCTAGCCAAATGAAAAATGAACCCAAAGAAGGATGAAGCCGTGGGCTTCATGTCAGGGGGGAATGAGCTCAAGTAAGCGACGAGAAGAAATTCTAGTATGATTGTTCTTTTGCAGGTCCAGAATCATTTCCCCGAGTTGGAATAGCAAGTTAGAAGGTCCTTGAAGAATGTTCTCTAGGATGAAGTCATTATGTAGCATGACACAAATGGAGCTGGGCATGGTGGTGCATGCCTATAATCGCAGCCCTCTGGAGGCTGAGGCAGGAGGATTGCTGTGAGTTCGAGGCCAGCCTGGGCTATAAAGTGAGTTCAAGTCCTGGCTGAACTACATAGCAGGACCCTGCCTCAAAACAAAAAACAAAAAACAAAAAACAAAACAAAAAAACAAAACAAATGGTGTGAATGTGCAAGTGTGCAAATACAAAATGATAACAAAAATCAGGATTTCTCTTTCGGCTAGTAGAAAAAAGTATGGGAAAGATAGGATTCTAGAAGAAATTATCATGAATCAAATATTAAACTAAAATGTAGTGTGATTTGAACAAATAATAGGGGTAAAAAAATCTTTTCTGAAGTTGTAACTAAGCCTTCAAGGATTGACTAAAGAGAGAAGGTGAAATTTGTGTTTAATCTCTTTGGGGTTCAGCAATTCTTTCAGTTTTATTTTATTTTGGTCTTAAAATTCAAGAAAAGTTAAATTGAAACTGCCTTACTTTTATAACCAAAGCAGCATAAAAAACTTTAAAAAAGTAATTCAGGCCAAGAAGCTCACAGGAGGTGTAGAGGCAAGAGAGTTAAAGGTGAGGTGACTGGCAACTTGTGTCCCTTTTCGTCAAGCAAGTTTCCTACTTCTTGGAATTTGGCTTCAGTTGTTTTATGCAGTTCTGAACTGACGAATTTCCAGGGTCGGCACAGACATGTTGCCCCTTCTTGGTGACAAAGCTGGAAGACGAGGAGAATGATTACAAGCTGAAGTGTCCTCTGCAAAGGTGATGTGGAGCCCCATTCTCCCTGCCCCTCAACTTCCCCCTCAATGCAGCCTGTTCTTTCCATTCTCTGCAGAAGGCAGCTCAGGGCCAGTCTCCTCTCTGAGACCCTCTCTCAGCCTGTGGGACTCCCTAGTGACCCATGGGTGTGTCCTTGAGCAGCTTTCTGCCTGCTCTCTCCTTCCTTCCTCCCCTTCCCTTCTTCTTCTCTAGAAATGTGTCATCTCTGATGCCCTGCAGGCTTCTAGTAAGGACACAAGCTACCCCTTACACTGGCAGGATCCAAGGGTGGGACTTCTGGGGACACCTGTACATCAGTTTCTCCCACCAAGGGCCTGCAGGCTCCCTGCACCCCACGATGGGTGAGTTTGGTACTTACATGACTCCTGGCTGAAAGCACCCACTGCTTGTCTTAAAATAACCTTCCATGAGTTTACACCGGATGTTTCGTGAAGTGTAGGATAAGCAGCAGTCTGGAGCATTGGCAAGGGCTACAGGTAGGGAAAGGACCATTGAGGGGTCAAGGCTTTTCCCTCGAGAGTACAGTGGTGGGTACTATGAAGGGTACTATGGAGAAGGCCCAGGACTCAGAAGGGATGCTTGCTCCTCCTTGGCCAGCACTTGCTGCCATCTCCTTGCTTCAGACCCTTGCCAGGGTTGAGCGGTGTGCCTGAGGGCACCCGGGATGAGCCCCAGCAGTGCCAGAAGCATTTCTTCAGAAGGGGAAGACATCTGCAGACACCTGCAGGCATCAGAGAGTGCCCTCTTCTCCAAGTGGGCTGACTCTCAGGTCAGCCAGGTGGGAATAGAGAAAGTATATTTCGAGGAGGTACCAGTGGCTTCTCCTGATCTTCCCTGGAGATTTGAACCACCCTTAGGGTGCTTTTGTTCTCCCCCTGTCCTGTGAACAGGTAGATGAAGCCATAAGCTGATCTGCCCCCATGCTGCATTTAAATATATGCTGTAATGGAATATTTACCACTGTGAAGTACTGGAGATTCATGTAGATCCACTGTCCTCTGTAGTTCTCTTATCTCCATATCTGGAAGAAACAGGGTGAGGAGAGCAATTTTTAGGAGGCATTGTCTCAGCATCTCCACTCACCCTATTCCTCACCCCCATCTTAAGGAAGAGACTTTGATGCTGGACAGTGCCACTTGTCTGGGTCTTAGGTGTCCTCCATTAGTGCCCTAAGATTTTTCAGGGACTGTTAAGATTTAAATATGAAATGTCCCCCAAAGATTCCTATATTGAAGAAATGGAGAAATGTTGGTGCCAATGGAGAAATGTTAGGAGGTTGGGCCTAGAGAGGGGCTTGGATCATAATGGCATTAACTTCTTCAGTCAGTTGATGAGTTCAGAGCTGAATGGGCTATTAGGAGGTTGGCCCAATTGGAGGAAGTAGTCACCAGGAGCAGCCTTTGAAGGGTACATCCTGCCCCAGCCCTTTTCTCTTTTTCTGGCTCCTTCCCTCTGTTTCCTGACTGCCATGAGGTGAGCTTTCCTCTACCATGTCTGTCTGCCCTTCTGCCACAGTGTTTGTCTTGGAGTCAGCTGATCGTGGATTAAAACCATGAGCCGAAAGAAACCTTTTCTCCTTTAAGTTGTGTGTGTCACTTATTTTGTCTCAGCAACAGAAAGCTGACAAATACAGTGACCTTTTGAAAATGTTCAATACATGAAAGCATTAGACTGACTCTCAAATACTAAAAGCTACAAATCCAACATAGATAAGTTAAACAAATGTCTGCATAATGTGATACAGACTACAATTCTTTCCACCACACATTTCTGGAATCTACAGGACTCTGGAAACAGCAAGTTTTTCATCACCTCATTTGGTGGCAACATGTCCCTTGAAGTGAAGGGATTGTAAAGACTATTTACAGTCTTTATTTTTCTAACTTAGTATAAATATTTGTATGTGTTAGGTTAAAGTATGTTCCCCAGATACTACCAGGGATGCTAAAGTAATAGCTGGGTATGTACTATTTTTCAAAAGCAGAAAAATTCTGACTCCAAAATACATTTAACCCCAGGGTTTGTAGATAAAAGATTGTGGACCTGTATTATGCTCATTAGGCAAACACTACATAGCCCAGGCTGGCCTTGAACACTTGGTGATCCTCTTGCCTCAGCCTCCCTAGTGCTGGGATTACAGGCAGGCACCACCATGCCCAGCTTAGCTTCTTAAATAGTTCCAGATGAGTTGTATTTAATAAGGCACATGGGTACTTCTTAACATGTTTGATATGTTGTGAATAGGCTTGCAAAAAAAAAAAAAAAAAAAGAAAATCTGAAACAGTTTTGTCTTTCCATAACTACTTCTTAACTAATTCATATCCTAATTTCTCCACTTACTAGCTGTGTGATATTAAGCAAGTTGTTATTTTCATGCCTCACTTTTCTCATTTGTAAAACGAGAATAGTAACATGTAAAACTTTATAAAATTTCTGATGTCCTCCTATTTTGCTTTCCTTCAAGAATGGCAGATTTATATTTGTTCAACCCAATATCTACCTCGAGGGTTATTGGGGAATCAATATGTTAATATCTATAAAATACTTAGAATATTGGCTGCCTGGCACATAGAAAGTATTAGATAATTATTTAAGTAAAAAGTTAAAATGTTATGTGACCATCAATCATTATATAATGTATTTCTTAAGTTAAAAAATTAGAATTGTTAGGTGACTATCTGTCAGGTTTTAAAATTTTTTTCTGTATCTTATACTATGTTTTGACATTTTAGAAGTATTGACAGCTGGGGAGACACTGCCTCTCCCAGGATTAGCCAGTTCTTAGAGACAGCAAAGGGTTCAAACCAACTTATGCTGAGCACTTAGGTCCAACCACCCCCTTTGTCTAACCCTTAAGCACCATCCCAATGTTTCCTCTGCTCCAAGTCATCTCAAAGCCAGGTATCAGACAGCTTGAGACAATCCCTACACCCAAAGCCTGCTGGACATATTCAGACTAACCCTTCCTAAACTGAATACCGTGCTTTGCCCTGACTCTCAGAAATCCCGAAAAGGCCTCTGGCATAAGCATTCCCTCTTGTTTATTCTTTCTTGGAAAATGTAAGTAATGAATTTTTTTCCCCCCAAGTGGCATTGATCTCTCTGTATTGAGACTTAGTCACCTCCATAAATTAAAATTTCAAGTGTTCAAATGAGACAGTGACCTTGGGTGGGTTACTTGCCTGGCTGGTCTCACTTCCTCTCAAAGTGATAGTTTTATGCTTGATGATATACAACAGTTGTGACATCATAGAATTCTATACGTCTTTCTGTAAACTTACAATAATTTTTGATTTTGGTAGTGAGGATCAAAGCCAGAGCCTTTGCACTGAACTACATGCCCCCCCTTTAAAAAAAAAAGTCTTTTATTTTGAGACAGATCTTGTCAGGTTGCTAAATTGCCTAGGCTGAGTTTTAACTTGAAGTCCCCCTGCCTCACACTCCCAGAGTGTTGGGATTATGGGCATGTACCACCATACCTGGCTTTTTTGATCTAGCTAAACTGTCAGTTAAGATAAGGTATTGAATAATTCTGGGCATTAAAAAAGAGATAATTTTTTCCCCAAATGGGGCTAGTCACCTGTGTACAGTTTTTCTCAGAGAACAAAGTGTGCAGACTAAGGCAGGTATGTACCTTGCTGCTTCTCTTAAGTAAGCTCTATACCCATGTCTGGGACGGAGAGTAGTTGTGGGGTGCAGTGGTGCCCCTCTGTGTCTCCTTCCCTGGCCATGAGTTTCTGTGGCCCTGGCTACCAATGAGAAGGCTCAGTTGACTCACCATATATGACCTGGGCCTGGGATCCAAGGGAAGCAGCAAGGATGAGGAAGGAGAGGGCAGCTGTGGAGACCTTCATCCTCAATGTGGGCAGGCAGATCTAACCTGAGACTCCTAGGTTCGCGGCTCCTGGACTCCTTGGCCTGCTCTGGTATTTATAAGAGGCAAATCAGGAAGTACCAGAGCAGAGGTCAGGATGCTGTTTGCTCTTTGTCTATATAATAATCAACATGCTATTTCTAAAAGAGGGAACATGGTTGAGAATACATCAGGAAGTAGAGAGCAAAAGTGATTTGGGACTTTCCCAATTGTTTCAGTAGATACAGGGAAAGACCATAGGATTCTTCCTCTAGGAGATTCATGTGATCCTCTAAGTCTGACTGCAGGGTGGGACTAGGGGACTCTCAGACATTCCACCTTAGGCTTGGGCTTGGTGGGCACTGTCTTGTGCCCATCTCTATTTCTATTCCTGTAGTCCCAACCAAAAGGGAATGGAAAGATAAGAGCCTATCAAGCTGGCCACTATAATGGAGAGTGGGGGTGTCACAAGATTAGGGGCCCAAAATCTTCTAGCTTGTAATGATCTCAAGGCCTAACCATTTTATCCTGGACTTTCAAATGCCCCAAAATCTTACAATCCAGGGTGACCACCAGAGGAAATCCTCTAACATGTGAACTCGATTCCTCACACAGAATCTGCCAGTGACTTCTCAAGGACTTAGGGTCAACTCTGGAGTTTTTGTTTGTGTAGAAGGCCCTTCTGAATCAGGTTCTCCTGGCATGCACAGTTCTCTACTTTCCCGTGCAGTGGTATTTTAGTGCATATTAAGTATAACAGTTAAAGATGCATTTACAAATTTAGAGTTTCTTTTTTTCTTTTGGATTGAGTATACACATTTCAGGATATCAATACTTATGCTTAATGGATAAATTTGCTGTGTTAATACTAATTCCTACTAACCCATCGACTCTGTTCAGCAGTCACCACTGCCAGAAGGACTTCTTGGGTCTTGCTGCTCCTAGGCTGGGCCAGGTGCCCCTCATAAGGACTTCCACAGCATCTGGTGCTTAAATCCATTGTAGCCCCAGTTACATTCTATTTTAAATGCTTATTAATGTCCTCTTCCCAATATAACAAGGTTTATATATGTATATTGTATGTATGTATGTGAGTATGGTTAACAGAACACATAACACATAATATGGGATCTGTCTTCTTAACAAATGCCTAAGGGTGCACATATAAGGTCCTTGAAGTGTCTCTAAGGAGAGGGTAGTGACCATAAACAAGTGATGTGAGTCTCCAAGTACAAGTGCAGACTGATGATAATGAAATGGTGAGAAGTAATTCTGTTTTGGTTAATAGGGAAAAAGTCAGTAAAAATATTTGAAAAATAAGAATCTACATGAGATTATCATGGATCAAATATTAGCAAATGTTGCCTGTGATCCCAGCACTCTGGGAAGCTGAGGCAGGAGGATCACAAGTTCAAGCCCAGATTGGGCAACTTAGTGATTTAGCAAGACTCTGCCTTACAAATAAAAAATAAAGTGGGCTAGGGATGTAGCTCAGGGCAAAGGCCCTGGGTTCAATCCCTAGTACTGACAAAATATTAGGCAAATGAAAATGTGTCATTTGAGCAAATGTGGTAAAAAATTTTTTTCTAAACTGTTGTCAAGCCTTCAGATTACCTGTTTTAGTAGGGAGAAGATAAGGAAGATAAGATAATGTGAAATTGTGTTTAATCTCTTTGGGGTTACAATAATTCCCAGCTTTCGTCATTATCTCAGGATTTTTTTTTCTAATGGTGACATTGTTATAAAGGTTATTTGGTTATAAATTTTTCTCCTATTGATTTCTTAGTCAAATTCACACTGAAAGTAGGCATAGGTTTTAAACTTTCTTCAAGTAAAAAAATTTTGTTCTTTAGAATTAGGTGCTGTCTTTTGGATTTTATGAGATAGTTGATAAAGATGTACTACTTATAAATATAAACTTATATGCTTTAATAGAGGTATATATAAAGTTAATATTAACTCCATCTTTATTTTTCTTGATATCCTTTAACTTTAGATGAAGAATCTTTTCAGACCATGTATCTATGAAAAAAAACATTTAAAACTTAGAAATAGGCAAAGGGATGCCAGAGTGGTAAGCAGCAGAGAAAGAGCCTCTTTGAGATGTGCTATCCAGGCACTGGAATGTAGCAACACGAGGAAGAGAAGAAGGAGGGAGGTGGGTCACCTGGACCCAGGAAGGATCTGAAGTGAGAATTGAAGTCCACGAGGAGAATGAAGAAAGAAACTTCAATGAAGAAGAAGGAGGCAGCGGGCAGCACCTTCTCCCTGAGTTGGGACTCACTGTGTGGGAGGAGTGGTTCAAACCTGTGGACACACAGTGACTGCTGGCAACCCCAGAGGCTTCCATGGAGAAGTAAAGCAGTGGAAGGGAGCAGTGGATGTGGAGGACTGCAGTGGCTGGTGTTGTTCTTCCTGGTATACCAAGGCTGAGATTGCTTAAAGGTCATAGAAAATACTGTGGGCCAGTGCAAAAGAACCAGGGGCTGGGACAAGCAGGCAGCAACTTCTCATCCCCAACAAATGGAAGAGGAAGGATCTTGCAACAGACTCAAAACCCCAAAACCAGCTACACCTGGAAGACACCTCTGAGAAGTAGACATTTCCTAAGTGTTCTAAATACTAGCAATAAATCAACTCACCATAGGCAATTTACAAACATCAACCCAGGAATTAAACTAAAAAAAAAGTAGAAAATGAAAAGACACTGAAACAATATGCAACCCCACACATCCAATTCACCAAAGGCAAACACAGGGGGTAATAAGGTGGGACAATCTGAAAGCCACCCATCTGGCCTCTCTGAAGTGATAGTGACAAAATAAATGAGGCTCTAGAAAAAATCAAATCAGAAATAATTTCTTGGATAACTACAGAGATGGTGATCACAAAGAAAAATATGTTTAGTGACTCTAGAGCAGATACAGACAGAAAAATAGAGGAGCTTAGGAAAATGATGGAAACCATGAATGCCCAACATAGGAAAGAAATGGAATCCATAAAAGAGATTCCAACAGATATCCAGGAGACTAAAAATTCCAGGGAAAGTATCTGCAGCAGAATAAATCAATGTGAGGACAGAATCTCAGATGTAGAAGACAAGCTTGTGGTTAGCAGTCATGAAAAGAAAGATTTCTTAAAAATAGCAAGGGACTGCAAGAAATCAATCCAGCAGCTGCTAGCTGAGGCAAAGAATACCTTAAGATTGATTGGAGTCAATGAAAAAGCAGGAGATAGCACAAATGATATAAAAAAAACCTGTTCATAGACATCATGGCAGAAAACTTCCCTGGCAAGAAAAAAGAATTTGACATACAGATAAGTGGAGCATATAGAACTCCAATTAGCAATAATAAAAAAAAAAGTCTACAGTGAGGCATATCATAATCAAGATTTCAGAAAGTCAACACAAGAATAGAATCTTTTTTTTTTTTTTTTGTGGGTACCGGGGGGACGACCTCAGGACCTCACGCGCCAACAGGCACCCGTGCCGCTGAGCGATATCACCGGCCCCTTTTTCGTATGTGGGTTCCGGGAGTCGAACTCGGGCCTTCGCGCTTGCAAGGCAGGCGCTTAAGCCGCTGAGCCGTCTCACCGGCCCAAGAATAGAATCTTAAAAGCTGTTAGAGAAAAGAAATAAATCACCTATGAAGGAAAGCCAATCAGAGTCACAGCTGACTTCTCAACACAAACTCTCAACTCAAGGAGAACTTGGAGTGAAGTTTTCAAGCCCTAAAAGAAAGCAACCTCCAACCCAGATTGATGTACCCTGCTAAACTATCTTTCAAAACTGAGGGAGAAATAAGATACTTCCATGACAAAGAACACCAGAGGAAATTCATGAACACCAAGCCAGCACTCCAAAATGTTCTGGAGATCATTCTAGAAGAGATAACAAGGATTACAACTCCATGAACCCCAACAGAATGAATCCACCAGGCAAGGCAAATAGTTAGACAGAGAGAGAAAAAAGGGAACCAACAACAGGAAAATAACATGACAAGGATAAGTCAATACATATCAGTTATAACCATCAATGTTAATTGTTTCAATTCACCAATCAAAAGAAACAGACTGGCAGAATGGATCAAGAAGCAAGACCCAACAATTGCTGCATACAAGTAACACATTTAATTCAAAAAGAAATTCATAGACCAAAAATCAATGGATGGAAAACAATATTCCATGCAACAGGAACCTGGAAAAAAGCAGGGGTAGCTATTCTATTTGCAGACAAAGTAGATTTCAAGCAAACACTGATTAAGAGAGACAAAGAAGGTCATTACATCCTTGTAAAGGGAACAATCCAGGTGGAAGAGATAACAATCATAAATATATATGCATCAAATACCAGTGCACCCAACTATATAAAACAAATATTAATGGACATTAGAAATCCAATAAACACTTATGCAATTATAATGGGGGACCTCAATACCCCACTGTCACAAATAGACAGATCAACTAGGTAAAAAAAATGAAGAATGAAATATTAGAACTGAAACAAACTTTTGAACAAATTGACTTAGTAGATGTCTACAGAGTGTTCCACCCAACGACATCAGAATACACATTCTTCTCAGCTGCACATGGGACATTCTCCAAAGTAGACCACATATTAGCTCACAGAACATGCTTAAGTAAATGCAAAGGAATTGAAGTTATCCTGTGCATATTATCAGACTATAGTGCAGTGAAATTGGAAATCAATGGCAAAAGAAACCACAAGAACTTCATAAACACATGGAAATTAAATTACACCCTCCTGAACAACGAATTGGTCACAGATGGAATTAAAGAAGAAATTAGACAGTTTCTACAATTAAATGATAAAGACAATACAACATACCAGAACTTATGGGACACAATGAAAGCAGTCCTAGGAGGGAAATTTATAGTGGTGAATACCCATATCAGGAAAGCAGAGTGAGCTCAAATAAACAACTTAATATTGAACCTCAACCTTCTCGAAGAAGAAGAGCAGGCCAAGCCCAAAGCTCATATGAGGGAGGAAATTATAAAGATCAGAGCAGAAATTAATGCAGGGGAGACTAAGAAAACAATACAAAGAATCAATGAATCAAAAAGTTGATTCTTTGAAAGATTAAATAAAATCAAGAAACCCTTAGCCAACCTTATCAAAAAAAGGAAAGAAAAGACTCAAATCCATGCAATTAGGAATGAAAAGTGTGAAATCACAATGGACCCTGCAGAAATCCAGAAGATAATCTATTCCTGCTTCTAGTACTGTATTCTAATAAGATGGAAAATGAAGAAGAAATGGACAGATTCCTAAATACATATGAATTACCAAAGCTGAACCAAGAAGATATAAAAAATCCTAAATAAACCAATATCAATCAATGAAATTGAAGATGTAATTAGAAACCTACCAACAAAGAAAAGCCCAGGCACTGGTGGGTTCATAGCTGAATTCTACAAGAAATTTAGAGAAGACCTACTATCACTACTTCTTAAACTTGTTAGTGAAATTGAAAGGGAAGCTATACTCTCAAATTCATTCCTGGAAGCAAGCATTACCCTGATACCAAAACCAGAGAAGGACCCAACTAAGAAAGAGAACTACAGGCCAATCTCTCTAATGAACATACATGCAAAAATCCTCAATAAGATACTGGCAAGCAGAATGCAGCAAATCATCAAGAAGATTATACACCATGACAAGTAGGATTCACTGCAGGAATGCAGGGATGTTTCAACGTATGTAAATCAAGAAATGTAATCACCTTATTAACAGAGTCAAAGACAAAAACCATACGATCATCTCAATAGATGCAGGAAAAACTTTTGACAAAGTCCACCACCTATTCAAGATAAAAACTGTACAGAAAGTTGGGATAGATGGTTTTTATATCAATCTGATAAAAGCCATCTGTGATGAACCAACAGCCAGCATCATACTAAATGGACAAAAACTGAAAGCTTGCACTCTAAAATCAGGAACAAGACAAGGATGTCCACTGTCACCACTATTATTCAATATAATTCTGTAAACTTGAGCCAGAGCAATTAGACAAGAGAGAGAAATAAAAGGAATAATAGGAAAGGAAGAAGTTAAATTATCATTATTTGCAAATGACACGATACTCTACATAGAAGACCCCAAAAACTACACCAAAAGACTTATAATTTTAGTTTTGGTACCAGGAATCAAACTCAGGACCTTGCACTTGCCAGGCAAGCACTTGTGCCACTGAGCTATATCCCCGGCCCCAAGACTTCTACATTTAATAACCAAATTCAGTAGCCTAGTTGAACACAAAGTCAACACTCAAAAATCAATAGCCTTTCTTTTTTTTTTTTTTTTGTGGGTACCGGGGGGTCGACCTCAGGACCTCGCGCGCCAGCAGGCGCCCGTGCCGCTGAGCGATATCACCGGCCCCTTTTTCGTATGTGGGATCCGGGAGTCGAACTCGGGCCCTCACGCTTGCCAGGCAGGCGCTTAAGCCGCTGAGCCATCTCACCGGCCCATCAATAGCCTTTCTGTACATGAATAACAAACTCACTGAGAAAGAAATTAGAGAAACAACACCTTTCACAATAGCATCCAAAAAAATGAAATATATAAGATTCAATCTAAAAAAGGAAGTAAAAGACCTCTACATTGAAAAGTCATAGTACTCTGAAAAATGAGATTAAAGAGAATATCAGAAAATGAAAAGATATCCCGTGTTCTTGGGTAGGAAGAACCAATATAGTGAAAATGGCCATACTTCCAAAATTGTTACACAGATTTTGGATTCAATTCAAATAAAAATTCCAACAGCATATCTCACAGAATTAGGAAAAACAATCCTAAAATTCATTTGGGACCAGAAGAGACCTAGAATAGCAAAGGCAATTCTGGGCAACAAAGGCAAGGCAGGGGGCATCACAATCCCAAACTTGAAATTATACTACAAAGCTACTGTGATAAAAACGCAGCATAGTACTGGCAAAAAAACCAGACCCAAGGATCAGTGGAACAGAGTAGAAGATGCAGAAACAACTCCAGACATACTTAGCTAATTTATCTTTGGCAAAGGTGCCAAACACCTTCACTGGAAGAAAGATAGCCTCTTTAATAAATGGTGCTGGAAAAACGGGCTTTGCACATGCTGAAGATTAAAATTGGCCCATATCTTTCACCATGCACTAAAATAAATTTGAAATGGATCAAAGATACAAACATTAAATCAGAAACATTAAATCTGCTGGAAGATAGAATAGGTAGAACTCTTGAAGACATTGGTGTAAGCAAAGGCTTTATGAATAAAACCCCAATTGCACAGGAACTATTACAAAGAATCAACAACTGGGATCTCATCTTATTAAAAAGCCTTTGCACAGTAAGAGAAAACACCAACAGAGTGAAGAGACAACCCACACACTGGGAATAAATTTTTGTCAGTTGTTCCTGAGACAAAGGATTATTATGGAGAACATATAAAGAACTCAAAAAAATCAGATCCCCCAAATTTAAAGACCCAATCAAAGGCCAGTGAGATGGCTCAGCAGCATAAGCGCCTGCCCGGCAAGCGCGAGGTCCTGAGTTTGACTCCCTGTACCCACATAAAGGAAAAAAGGGGCCGGTGATATTGTTCAGCAGCACAAGCACTTGCAGGCAAGTGTGAGGTCATGAGGTCAATTCCCGGTACCCACATAAAAAAACAAATAAAGACCCAATCAAAAAATGGGCATCTGAGATGCATACACACTTCTCAGATGAAGAAGTAGAAACAGCATATAAATATAGTAGAAAATGTTCAACATCACTGTTCATTCGGGAGATACAAATTAAAACAACACTAAAATACCATCTCATTCCGGAAAGAATGGCTATCATCAAGAAAACAACCAATAACAAATGCTGGCAGAGCTGCGGGGAAAAAGGAACCCTTCTCCAGTGTTGGTGGGAGCACAGACTGGTGCAACCACTGTGGAAATCAGTGTGGAGACTCTCCCAAAAACTAGGACTAGGGGTTCCATTTGACCCAGCTATTCCCCTCCTTGGTATCTTTCTGAAAGAATTAAAAGCATCATATCACAGCGATATATGCATACCCATGTTTATAGCAGCACAGATTGTAATAGCTAAATCTTGGAAACAGCCAAATGCCCATCAACTGGTGAATGGATAAAGAAGATGTGGTTCTTTAATACAATGGAGTACTACTCAGCCATAAAGGAGGATATGCTTGAGACATTTCTGGAAAATGGATGTACCTTTTTTTTAAAACTTGGGTTCCGGGAGTCGAACTCAGGATCTCGCACTTGCTGGACAGGCGCTTGTGCCGCTGAGCCACCTCACTGGCCCTGGATGTACCTTGATACCATATTCTTAGGTGAAATAAATCAGACACACGTGTATATACTGCATTGTTTTTCTGGTATGAGAAACCGAAAGTGTAAATAAGGAACAAAATATATAATAGGTATTGTGAAATAGGAAGAGAATATTCAAAAGGGGAGGAGAACAAGGGAGGGGGAGGGAGATAGAAAAGAAGGGAAAAGTAAAAAAAATAAGAAAAGAAGGAAAAAATGGAAACAAAGATTTGTAAATGGGGAGGAGAGAAGGGGTTGAAGGGAGGGTAGGGGAATGGGAAAAAAGAATCAAGTTATATGATGTACAGGTACAAATTCTCTATGATGAATGTGATTATTATGTATATCTAAAATGTACCAATAAAATCAGATTGAAAAAAGAAAGAACTAGGCAAAGGGATGACTGCTTGCCTTTCTATGTCATACTGGAATATTCTGACCCCAGGATTCCCTAAATCTATAGGGGAATGTGCTTTTGATTGCTGGTCTATTTACTATTGATCAGGCACTAGAATTTTTAAAATTATGTGTAACTTGAAAATTTTTGTCTAGCACAAATGCAAATAATTTCCATCCACAAGAAGATAATCCCCAAAGTTAGTTTTATTATTGCCCTGTAGACAGCATATTGATCTGTGCTTTTGTTTAGCAAACTTATTTCAGAATATCATCTGCAATTAACTATATAAATCTCTGTTCCTCCAATGATCTTTGAATAAGTTTAATGGTTCCCTGACCAATGGGTTCAATGTATATTTGAATGAGTCATGTTTTAGCTATTTAAAAATTTTGCAGCTGGCCATGGTGGTAATACCTACGATACCAGTATTCTGGGAGGCAGAGGTAGGAGGATTGCAAGTTTGAGCATAGCTTGAGCAATCTAGTGACTTAGGAAGACATGTCTCAAAATACAAAATAAAAAAGGCCTGGGAATATACTTCAGTTTAGAGGCCCTGGGTTCAACACCAGTAACACACACACACTCTCTCTCTCTCTTTCTCTCTGCTACAATGGCTCTTGTTTTGAGGACAATACTTATCCTAAGTTGAGTAATTCCCTCATTTCTTTTTCCTCTTAAACCTCAAGTAATGTAAATTAGATATTGCTTCCAAACAACCCAGACCTAATGTATGAGGACTTGCCCCAATATGCTGTAAGACGGGAGAAACAGAGGCAGACAGATCTAGGATTGCAGGGAGTGGAGTTTATTGGGGGATTGGAAGTTAAGTTCCAGGTGGTGGAAAGGCCAGTTCGATCCCTGCAATTTGAGTCAGAACGTGGGGGCATATATCTGGGTTAGGACAGAGGTGAATTCATTCTAGCTGTAATATCTCTGGTTTGTCTTAAGCTAACATCAATGAATCAGGGACATTTCTGGAGACGGTCTGGTTATAAAGCACCACATACCATTGCAATGAATATAAAAATTAGTATATAAAGTTATCCATTTATATGAATAGGGTGTGCTAACCAATTGTGCCACTGGAGCTCCATTTATCCATGTATAGTTTGCTGGAAAACTATGCAGAAAAAAAAAATTAGGTTATTCCGAGGGCAACCAGGCAGTTACAAATCAGGATGGCTATAGGAATGTCCATACAGATACTGTTTATTAGTCCACTTTTTTTTTTAATGTGGGTACCAGGAGTCAATCTCAGGACCTCACGCTTGCCAGCAAGCACTTGTGCCACTGAGTGATATCACCGGCCCATTTTTCCTTTGTATGTGGGTACCGGGAGTTGAACTCAGGACCTCACACTTGCCAGGCAGGCGCTTATGCTGCTGAGCTATCTAACCATCCCTATTAATCCATTTTTAAGAGAAGAGTAAATGTTGTTTTTTAAAAACAATTCGAGCCAAGAAACTCCCAGAAGATACTTGTGGCAAGAAATCTGAAGGTAAGGTGGCTGGTAATTTTTGTCCCATTTCCTAGAAGAGTCTTTGTGTTTTCTGGTTCTGGAACACGGAGGTCAGGCTCAGGTTTCTCATGCAATCCTGAACTCTCCAGTCGCTGGGGTTGGCACAGACACGTTGTCCCTTCTTGGTGATGAAGCTGGGGAGAAAAGAGAATGATTACAAGCTGAAGTGCCTTCTGCCAGGGCAATGAGGAGCCCCATCCTCCCTGTCCCTCAGCTTCCCCACTCAACACAGCCTGTTCTTTCCATTCTCTGCAGAAGGCAGCTCAGGGCCAGTCTCCTCTCTGAGACCCTCTCTCAGCCTGTGGGACTCCCTAGTGACCCTTGGGCATGTCCTTGGGCAGCTTTCTGCCTGCTCTCTCCTTCCTTCCTCCCCTTCCCTTCTTCTTCTCTAGAAATGTGTCATCTCTGATGCCCTGCAGGCTTCTAGTAAGGACACAAGCTGCCCCCCTACTCTGGCAGGATCCAAGAGTGGGGCTTTTGGGGACACCTGTACATCAGTTTCTCCCACCAAGGGCCCGCAGGCTCCCTGCAACACACTATGGGTGAGTTTGGTACTTACATGACTCCTGGCTGGAAGCACCCACTGCTTGTCTTAAAATAACCTTCCATGAATTTACACTGGATGTTTCGTGAAGTGTAGGATGAGCAGCAGTCAGCAGGATGGTGAAAGCCTGCAGGTAGAGAAAGGGCTGTTTGAAAGGCCAAGGCTTTTCCCTCGAGAGTACAGTGGTGGGTACTATGAAGGGTACTATGGAGAAGGCCCAGGACTCAGAAGGGATGCTTGCTCCTCCTTGGCCAGCACTTGCTGCCATCTCCTTGCTTCAGACCCTTGCCAGGGTTGAGCGGTATGCCTGAGGGCACCGGAGATGAGCCCTAGCAGTGCCAGAAGCATTTCTTCAGAAGGGGAAGACATCTGCAGACACCTGCAGGCATCAGAGAGTGCCCTCTTCTCCAAGTGGGCTGACTCTCAGGTCAGCCAAGTGGGAATAGAGAAAGTATCTTTGGAGGAGGTACCAGTGGCCTCTCCTGATCTTCCCTGGAGATTTGAACCACCTTCAAGATGCTTTTGTTCTCCCCCTGTCCTATGAACAGGGCAGATGAAACCATAGTGCAGATCTGTACCATTTACTGTATTTAAATATATGTCATGTCTGGTCATTTACCGTGATGGAATACTGAAGGTCTAAATTGATCCTCTTCTCTCAGGTGTTCTCTAATCTTTGAATCTGGAAGAAACAGACAGCATGGGCAGAGCAATGACTAGGAGGCCACATGTTCTCGGTATCTCTACTCACCCTGTTCCTCGCCCTTATTCCAAGGAGGGGACTGATGTCAGATCAGTGTTACCTCTCTGGCCCTAGAGTGCCTCTAGGTCCATTTTCCCCATGAGTGCCCTGGGATTTCTCAGGGACCTTTGAAAAATGTTCGAGACATGAAAGTTTTCAACTGACTCTGAAATACTAAAAGCAAACTTCAATCTAACAGAGGTAAGTTAAATATCTACATAATGTGATACAGTCTACAATTCTTCCCATGCACTTCTGGACACCACAGGACTCTGGAAACAGCACTTTTTTCATCACATTTTTGGGTGATACAATGTCCATAAAGTGAAGTGAGGCTATTTACAGTTTTTATTCCACTTAGTACAAATACTTGTATGTTTGTTGTGGAGATATTATTGTATTTCATTAAAGTCTGCTTCCCAGACCCCACCAAGGATAAGTAACATCCAGGTATGTACAGCCTTCTAAACATTGTAGCATAATACATACAACATAGAATTTGCCATTTAAACCATTTGTAAGTACCTAATTTAATAGTATTTAAATATATTCAAGTTCTGTGCAACTATCACCACCATCCAGTCATCCATTTTTTTTCACTTTATAAACCTCAATTTTGTACCTATTAAACTCTAAACCCCCATTCTCTCTTTCCCCAGTCTTTGACAACCACCAATCTATTTACTGTCTTGAAGAATTTGAGTACTCTAAGTAACACATATGAGTGGAATCATACAATATTTGTCTTTTTCATAACTGGCTTATTTCATTTAGTGTAATATCTTTGATACTCACACTGTAGCATATGTCAGAATTTCCTTCCTTTCCAAGGCTCAATAATATTTCATTGTATGTTTGCCTACTACATTTTAGTTAACCTATTTTCCCATTGATGGATGTGTAGGGTGCTACATTTTGCTTATTGTGAATAATTTACTATAGACATGGGTGTACTAAAATCTTTTCATCTGCCTGCTTTCAATTCTGTAGGGTATATACCCAGAAGTGGAATTGCTGGAAAGCATAATAACTTTTTTCTTTTTTTTTTTTTTGGTACCGGGAATCAAACTCAGGGCCTCGCACTTGCCAGGCAGGTGCTGTGCTGCTGAGCTACATCCCCAGCCCCATAATAACTTTTAAAAACCCTCAAAATTCTTCATTCCAAATTTCATGTAGCTGCAAAGATTTTGCTTAAGATTGTAGAGTTACGTTGTGATAATTAGGCAAATGCAACTAAACTTTTTCTCTGCCTCCCTTCCTTCTTTCCTTCCTTCCTTCCTTCCGTCTTCCTTCTTCCCTTTCTTCCTCCCTTCCTTTCTTCTTCCTTCTTCCCCTTCTCCCTTCTTTCCTTCCCTCCTACCTTCCCTCCTTTCTCTTTTCCAATTTTCTAAATTAAAGTTAATTTCCATATTTGACTGTATCACAGAATAAAGGTAACTTTCAAATTATTATTTACATTTCATATAAAACATAAATTAATGAATTTGGCAATAAGAATTCAGCTACCAACTTTGTCCAACAATTGCTTTTTACTGTTCTTAGCTCATTTTCTCTATACAGTGAGCCCTTCAGATCTGTGCGTTCCACATCTGTGGAATTAGCCAGCTATGAATTCAAAATATTCTTTAAAAAAGTTATATCAGTACTGAATATGTAAAGACTTCTTTTTCTTTTCATTTTTTTTTCATTACTAGGGATTGAAACTAGGGCTTTCACACTGAGCTATATCCCCAGTCTGTTTTCTATATTTTATTTTGAGACAGCATTTTGCTAAGTTGCCTAAGCTGGATTCAAATTTGTGATTCCCCTGCCTAAGTGTCCCGAAGTGCTGGGATTATAGGCATGCATCACCAAGCTCAGCTTCACTATCTTTTTAACAATACAGCATAAAAACTATTTACTAGAATTACACTGTTTTAGGTATTACAAGTAATCCAGAGATTATTTCAAGTACAGGAGAAGGTGCACACATTTATAAAAGGATGTGAGCACCCATAGCTTTTGTTATCTATATGGGGGCCTGAAACCATTCTTCCAAGGACACCAAGGGATGCTGTACTTACATGTGAATTCTATTTACTGAAGCATGTGGATGTGTTACAAGATGCTTGATATGGGGCTGGTGATACAGCTCAGTGGCATAAGCGCCTGCCTGGCAAGTGCGAGGTCCTGAGTTTGACTCCCGGTACCCGCATATTAAAAAAAAAAAAATGCTTGATATGATCTGGGTGGGCTTGCATAAAGAAAAAAAATCCTTAAATGGCCTTGTCTTTCCATAACTACTTCCAAAGTATCTCCTATCTTAATTCCACTGCTTAGTAGTCATGTGATCTTAAACAAGTTATCTCATGTTTCTAGTCCTGTATTTTTTCATTTATAAAACAAAAATAGTGTTCAAAACTATAAAATTATTGATGCCCCACTGTTTTTCCCCTACAAATATGGCTAATTCAAGTTGTTTAGCATATCTACAGTACAGTGTTGTTAGGAGGAATAAATATGTTAACATCAATAAAACATCTGGAGCGGTCCCTGCCCTACATACAGGAAATATTAGATATGTATTTGTTAAATGAAAAATGGAATGGTTAGGTGATTTTGGGTAAGTTATTTCCCTGGGTGGTCCTACTACTTCCTTTCCAAAATGACAGATTTATACTTGACTGTGTATAAGCATTCTAGCATTATAGAATTCCATGCTTCTTTTCAAAAATTTAAAATTGTACTAAAGTATAATTTGATCTAGCACTTAATAGTCTTATGTTAGCAAAGGGAACATATGAAATAATTCTGATGATGAAAAAGAAAATTATTTCCCCAAGTGATATCAACATCTGTGTGCAGTTTTTCCCAGGGAACAAAGGCTGCAGACAGAGGCAGGTCTATACCCTGCTGTTGCTTTCAAGTAAGTTTCATAACCATGTCTGGGATGGAGAGTAGCTGTGGGGTACAATGGTGCCCCTCTGCATCTCCTCCCCTGACTGAGATACTGTGGTCCTGGCCACCAGTGAGAAGATTCATTTGACTCACCATGTATGATGCTGGCCTGGGATCCAAGGGCAGCAGCGACAATGAGGAAGGAGAGGGCAGCCATGGAGATCATCATCCTCACTGTGGGCAGGCAGAGCTGGCCTGAAGAATCTTGGACTCCCTGCTCCCTGACTTCTTGGCCTGCCTTGGTATTTATAAGGTGAAGATCAGGAGGTCACAGAGCAGAGGTCAAAATGCTGTTCTTTGGTTACACACTAGTCAACCCACTATTTCTAAAAGAGGGAACAAGACTGAGAACGCAACAGGAAGTAGAGGGCCAAGAGCGCAATAGGAAGTGAGTGCAAAGATGACTTGGACTGTCCTCATGGTGTTCCCTAACTTTCCTAATGCGTACTGGAAAAGACAGTGAATATTTTAAGACAGAGCCTTTCTTATAGGAGATTCATTAATCCTCTAAATTGGAGGAGTCCTCCCAACCCCCAGGACTAAACCACCTTCCAGTTCTTAGTAGCCTATCAATGCAGGGCCATCAAAGAGAGCAGTAACTTGTAAACCTTGGAGTCAGATGACTCCCCTCAGTGTCTGGAGATATGCTTGACCCTCCCCTTTGTCTCACATCCCACATCTAATTCATTAATGAGTACTTTTGGCTCTACCTTCAAAAACATACACAGACTCGTATTCCTTGAAAGAAAAACCTCAGTTTCTTCTCTATTTTGTCACTCTCAATATTTCCCTTCTGACGCCAACTACTCGGGGTTAGCAGAGACCCCACAATCCTTTAGTCCATAAGTCTTCCTCCATTTCAGATTTCAATCCTAAGTAGTGGGTTCTCAGGTTTCCCACAACTTCTGTCTGAGTCAGCTACAAATCTCAAGATTCTATGACCCTCATTTCAGATGTGATGTTTTGCTAGAGCAGCTCATAGAATTTAGGAAAATAATTTACTAATTATACTACCGGTTTATTAGAAAGACTGCAACTCAGAAACAGCCAAATGGAGAGGTGTTATTGATCAATCCAAATTTAAAAATTACAAAAGTTAAAAAGACTTTATTTGGGGTCTTAGCTCCTCTGGGAGTTGTCCTTGAGTTACTATTGCTTCCCCTCCCTTTCACCTTCTGAAAGAAGGGTTGCTTCCCCTCCCTAATCTTTGTGCAAGAATCGCATCCCCTCCTTTTTGTCCATTCTAAATTCTAAAGGGAAAGCCTACCCAAATAGTTAAGACATTTATGACTAAATAATCTTTCTTTAGATTTACAGAACCTGGGAACATCTGGTGACCTTCAGATAACATCAGAGTGTGTAACACCCCTCCTTGTTCTTTTAAACTGTGTATCAACCAACACAAAATGTGTAAATTGCTATAAGGTTTAACTTGCAGAAAAGTACTGTTGTCTGTCTAGAAGAACTACAAGAACTAGCTCCAGGAGATTGAATTCTATGTCAGTGTTCTAGTGAAGAAATTCAAGGAAGACACTGCCCTAGATGATGAAGATCCCATTCAGTATCTAGACATCCTGTCTTGTTCCTCTTTTCCCTCCCTATAAAAGTCCTGTTATGGTTTGGATCTTAAATATCTCCTAGAAGCTCACACTTTGAAGGCTTCATTCCCAGTTGATGGTGCAATTGCAAGATGATGGAAACTTTAGGAGGTGGGGTCTTGTTGGAGGAGGATATAGATCACTAGGGGTACATCTTGTCCCTAGCCTTTTCTGCCATGCTCTTATGTCTTGATCTTCTGCCTTACCACAGGCCCAGAAACAATGAAGCAGGTGACCATGGACTGAAACATCTGAAAACATGAGCCCAAATCTTTTTTTCTTTTAGTTGATTTTTCTCAGGTCTTTAGTCACAGGGATGGAAAGCTGACTAACACAGATTCATTTGCCTTGAGTCCCCCAAAATGGAGCTTTGAGGATGAGAGCTTCTTTACATCAGCCAAGGTTCTAGTCCAGTAACATTAGGAATTGCAGTCTGGAAACACAGATTCAGATAGCTCTAACTTGGTGTTCTAAAAAAAGGCAAGGAAAGTGAGAAGTTATATTGAGTAAGCAGTGTTGCCTTATTGCAAGGCAGGAAAAATTCTTTTATGGGGAAACTCCTGTTGGAGTTGAGAACAGGGTTCTATGTTATAGGAGCTATGTGACCAATAGAAGATAAGGAAAATAATGTATATGCTTGGTAAAAACAAAGGTTCATAAAGCAAAAGCCTGATAATTTTTGATATAAATTGTAAGTCTCTGGGCAAAATGTTATTTTTTGTTGTAGCTGCCTGTGGTTCTAACCCATGTTCACAATTTTAGGCAGCAACTGGAGCTGTACATAGGTCCTTCTCCCTTGGTGGCCTCCTGTCTCCATTTTGAAAAGCTCTTTCAATATTGTTTTCATCATAATTTTTCTTCATTTTTACATTGCATAAGAAAAGGTCTGGGGAAGGGGCATGGAGCTCCTTTGCCTTCTCCAGATGTGCCACTCATCTGTTACCTCCACTTGTTCTCCAATTCAGAAGTGCTATAAACTCCATCCTTTTGGAATTTTTTGGAGGCTTTATAACAAGCATGATTGATTAAATCATTGACTGTTGGTGATCAAATCAATCATCAGGCCCTCTCTTCTCCCTGGAATTTGGGGGGTGAATCTGAAAATTCCAACCCCCTAATGATTGGTTCTTTTGTAACCACACTGCATCCTTAGGGGCTTTTCAAAATCACCTCATTAGCATAAACTCAAGTCTGGTTTAAAAGAGCTTATTATGAATGACAACATTCCTTTCACCTTTTTTGCCTCATCACTTGGAGCTCTGTGTCAGGAAGTAGGGATAAAGATATCATACTCCTCATCACCTCAACTCTTTCCACCTGGCCTAACCCACACTTGTCTGTCACCAGGACTATTGCAAAAGCCTCTCAACTTGTTTCCTTGCTTCTCCACTTACCCTTTTTATTCTCAACACTGCAGCAATCCTGTGTAAGTTAGATCAAGTCAATCCTGTGCAAAACCCTGCAATGGCTTTTTAATCCCACTCAATGGAAAGCCCAGTCCTTACAACAAGCTATAAGCTCTTCGGATATGTGGTCCCTATTTGCTCTGTTTTCACATCCTACTACTCTTTCTCTCATTCACGGTGGTTCAGTTATGAAAGTTGGCTCCAGCCTGTGGCTTTTTGTTTCCTCTGTCTAACTGCTTTGCTCTCAACTGTCAGCACTCTATCTAAAATATGAGTACCTCCACCCAAATATCTTTTGCTCATATGCACTTAACATTATCTAACATACTAGATATGTCACCCTAAACCTTTTAATGTTCATCTCTCCTACTAGAACATACACTGCATGAGAGCATTGTACACTACTATTCCTCTATTGTCTGGCACATAATAGGCTCTTATTTTAGCCTAAGTTCTCCTAAACTTAGGTGCATGAAAACTCTTAGGTGCACTTAGTTTATTTGAGAAGTGCTCCTGGGAGCAGGAGTGGGAGACTGGACCCATTAGGGGGATTGGTGCTTGACTCTGCTTGGATTTTTTTTTTTTTTGAAGAGACTTATGAAATACATCTCAGAATATTTTGTCTGAGGAATAAAGGGGAAGCATTTATCTCTTAGTTTCTATCCCTGTAGCATTTAAAAATAAGCCACAGGGCTGGTGAGATAGCTCAGCGGCATAAGCGCCTACCTGGCAAGCGTGAGGTCCTGAGTTTGACTCCTGGAACCCACATACGAAAAAAGGGCCGGTGATATCGCCCAGCGGCACGGGCGCCTGCTGGCGTGCGAGGTCCTGAGTTTGACCCCCAGTACCCACAAAAAAAAAATTAAGCCACAAATTCTTTGACAATCTTCCCACAGAGCAGTGGAGTTTATTCCTCTCCCCTTGAAGCTATAATCTTATGAACTCTGATGCTGGTTCATGAAAAGTCCTGGAGCTCCAACCCTGATCACTGAAATGCTCAGTCCTGAAGTGCTGGTCTGACATAGGAAGAGGCTGAGTAGCTTGAGGCTACTAGGCTATGAGGGAGCCCAAGCCACATGCATGTGTCTTGGTTGATATTTCCAAATGCACATAGCCTTCAAATTACCCCAGCCTAGGTGCTAGATACAGGAATGAGGAAGACTCTGGATCTGTCAAAAATTGCAACTACTACATGAAGCTACTGAACACTTCAGATGGACTAAACTAAATCAGGATGCACTGAAAGTATAAACTACACACTGGATTTCAAAGATTTAACCAACCCCATCTCAATAATTTTTTGTATTGATCATTTGTTGAAAAGAAAAAGTGGGGGGGTACATTGAGTTAAATAAAATGTATTATTAAATTAATTTCTTTTTTTTACTTTTTAGATATAGTTATGAGAAAATTCAAAATTATGTATGTGAATTGCATTGTATTTCTATAGGCTATCACCAGTCTAGATGATTCCAGCACACAGCCATCTTAGTGACTTCTTTTTTTTGTGGGTACCGGGGGGTCGACCTCAGGACCTCGTGTGCCAGCAGGCACCCCTACCTCTGAGCGATCTCACCAGCCCCTTTTTCGTATGTGGGTTCCGGGAGTTGAACTCGGGCCCTTGCGCTTGCCGGGCAGGCGCTTAAGCCGCTGAGCCATCTCACCGGCCCTATCTTAGTGACTTCTTGCTGCTTGTGTTTTGACGGAGGCCCCATGGAGCAGAGACCAGCCATCCCTGATGTGGTGGATTAACTAATGGTTAACTCGTAACACCCAGCTGAACTGAATTAGCGTGGTTCTCCATGTGGAAGGCCCACCCGAGGATTGTTGCCAACAGCATAAAAGGATACCTGGAGGGGAAGATGGTGTGCTGTTGATTCTCCTGGAGAAGCTTTTGCACTGGCTTTCCTGATATGAACTCAGCTGTTCTCATTGTTGGAGGAGCTCAGGTCCTCGCTGTCGCTGAGGATGACTGCGGTTCACTTCAGGGGAGCTCTGGTCCTTACTTTGAATGTTGCTTCCTGGCTCCAGTGCAGATCCCTCAGCCTGCTGGCACAGATCCTTCATCCCGCTGGAGCAGACTTTCCAGCTTCCACCACTGACTTTTGGGCCTTCTCAGTGCAGATCCTTGATACGGACTTGCGCATGACATTGTTGTCAGCTCTGGACCTTCAGCTGGACTCGCGGAGGACATTGCCATGGGCCCTAGGTCTTCAGCTGGACTCGTGCAGGACATTGCCATGGGATCCAGGCCCTCAGCTGGATTCTTTGGGTCTCTACTGTGTGGACAGATCTCCTGCACTCTTCTGCATTTGACTTTTTGGGTGAATATTATAAAATAATCCTATAAATTATGTGTCCTGTATTAAATCTATTCCCTTGCAAACCCTGACTACCACACCCGCTATGCCTTGTATCAACTTCTGACCCATCAACTGTGTGAGCCTAGTTGTAAAATAGTTGTTTGATACCACTACATTTTGGGTGATTTTTAACACAGATATGGATAATGGATCATGGATCTTAATTTCTCCACACTTCTGGTCTCGCTCATGCAGGTGTATTGAGTGTATTCTTAAAGTTGTTTTACATTTCAGCATCAGAGAAGCTTCAGGACAGGAAGGGAGAGTTACAAAGTACAGACTGAGGTAAGACAGATGCTTATCTCATTCTAAGAAAAGTGAGTGACTGAAGCACTGGCGGAGGCAAAAGCTAGGATCAAAAGGATGTGAAGTGGTACATGATTACAGTCCACACTTGTTTCCCTCTGATGTAGTTTATTGTGTCCAATCCATCAAAACGCCTCCTTAGATCAATTGCATTGGTTTTGTCAGCTTCAGTGGAACCTGGACCGCATACTCCAGTACATCTCCACTGCCCTTACCCTCCCCAACAGTCAAGACCTCCCATCCCACAAAGCTTCATGTTATGGGGAAGAACACCACAAATAGATCACTGGGAATCCTGGCTACTGGGGACATAATATCGCACATTACTCTGTGTTTCACGACAGGTCTCAACTCTGAAATTTGTTGGCTCCTTAGCCAACTTATTAACATTCCAATAAAGCCTATGGTAATACTGGTAGGTTCCATATGCCCACTGACTCACAACATTTGGTGTAAAGTGGATTCCTTTGTTTGAAGCAATGTTATGCAAATGCCATTTTGTCTCATCAGGCATCCTGTAAGTCTTTGGATGACTGGGAAGGCAGAGTCAATACTGGTAAGGAGAAAACAAAACAAAACAAAACAAAACAACAGATCTGCAGTAAGTGTTTCTGCTGTACTTTGAATTTTTACTTGAATGGTGCAAGGCCCCAAGATAGTCATGTCTATATAGCCAGCATTTCTCCTTGAGGAAGATGGGTAGGTGCCATACTGAGACTCGACGTCTCCTCTGCTGCTGGCAGGTGGCATTCACAGGACAATAGTGGCAATAGCTAAAGTGGCCTTGGTGAAAGAGAAGCCCATGGTGTGGGACCCTGCGTATTCTTCATCCTTGCCACCACAACCTTTCAGCTCACAGTCCTGTACTAACACTGTTGTGGCCGAGGGGAGAGGCAGCTGACATCCACGGGGCAAATCACTGTATCCACATGCTTCTTTCTTGTGCTCTCCATTGGCACCCAAGCCTGTTTAGTCATGACAGCTTGTCTAGTACCTCCAGGCTGCACGTGCTGGAGCGTTGAGCAGGTTCCTATAGCTGCCTACATCTCAGAATCAGAGATTCCCTGATCAGAAAAGCGAGGGCATGCACGATAAACAAGGTAAGGAGCTGTCAGACTGTGCCTCCATGAAGCTGGGCAAAGCCTATGCTCAGCTCATGGCTGCTATAATGGTGGCTGGAGTAAGATAGAGGCTGATAGAATGGAAGTGATACACTGAGGAGTCTGCTGTAAAATAGAATACATATTTGCTCAGTAAAAGAAAAAAATGCAAAAACAAATGTCTGACCTGACAATCTATTGCCATTTCCTCAACACAGAAAACACTGTGAGTGGTTTTTATGTGCTTAGACTTTTATTACTTCTCCATTCCCCTTACCACCAATCACCCTTGGTGACATTTAAGATTCAGATCAGCTCTAATTGTTGCTTAGCTTGGCTGTGCTCACTTTGGCAGCACATGTAATCGTTACTTAGCTTGGCATAAGCAATGGAGTCCCATGTGCTACTTACTCTCCAGGTATCTTCCAGCCTCAGAAGTTTTGCAAGGCTAATAATAACAAATCCAATGCTTACTGAGTGTTGTCCATTTTCCAGAAACTATGTTATGGGCCTTGTAGACATTATTTTACAACTCTTGTATGAGGTGTTTACTGTAATTCTTTCACGATATTGCCTAGCACACCCCACAACTTCTGCCCTTACAGAAATACCAAATATCCTGTCATCTTGGGGTGCAAACACAACTCTTAACCACATCCCATGATGTATGATTGAATAGCATGTTTAGCACCCCGAGCTACCCTATAATATTACATAAAAGCATAGGACAAGAGTCAGCGCATTTGGGTAGAATGTCCTCACATTGAGGTAGCCCCCCTTATTTCTCAGGCTGGCACTTAGTCTATGGAAATTATCCACTGTTACTTTCGGTTTCATCTCTCACTCCTTCCTTACTAATTTGTCCATGTATTGGGTGTCTGTGTTCCTAAGTAGTCACAAAGCCTCAGAATGCATAGCTCTCCTCAGAGGAAAGGGGTCTGACACTATGGTCCTTCCTGCATCGGCTGCCGTATCTTAAATTTCCAAGTGAAACCATTTCAGATGCCTGATTTCATCTGATAGACGAGAATTGTACAGAGTCCAAAGCTACCTGTGAAGGGTGGAGCAGGACGGGAGTCAAGCCAGCTGGGTCTGAGGTGACTTAGCAGAAACACTTCCCTTGGGCATTATCCAGATCAGACTGTGGCAAAGCAGCCCAATAAATTTTTTTAGTTGTGAAGTAAAAACACCTGGTGAGCAGAGAAGCACCCTTGAGCTCAGATTATTGTGCCAAACAGAGATGATGAGGGAGTTTCTAGCTCTGTCAGGGCAGCTGCACACCCTGTGGGGAAAGGCAGTCACGTGCGTGCTTGGAAGCATTCTTTACCGAGACGTAAAGAGCCTGCGTAGGCTGCCTGGGGCTTATTGCCTAGTGTGGGTGAATCTTTCTCTGCTTCACACTTAATGTGTTCTCTTTTGTTCTCAGTCATCTGTGTCATGTGGCGCTTGGTCAACCAAACTGTGTCCTTTACTATTGGAGAGAGGATAGATCATTGCCCTCCATTGTCTGTGGGATGCAGCCTGTTAGCGATGGGGAACCACTGCTGGTGGATCCTCCCCGGCTCTTCTCTGTGTGAGTGAAGTGCTGCCCTACTCAGTGTCTGCCGTAATTCGTATCCTCGTGGCAACCCCAACAGCTGTAAACCAGGCAGTGTGTTGACATCCTGAAACTGCTCTTCCAACCCCACCCAAGATCCTGTGCTTTAAAGAACTTGTATCGTATGCACACGCACACACACACACACACAACTACACACACAACATTTATTGGGGAGCACAAAGGCACCTCTGTCTCAGGATATGGCACTCAGGGCTGATACATCATGACTTGTACTTCTCTGAACATTCACTTTTGCAATAAACACTGTTCGTGCTTCAAAGAAAAATGCCTCTCCATCTCTCCTGTCTCGTGACTTTTAGATGAACCACACTTGAACCTAAATGCTGGGAGAAAGACACTCCTTTGAGCTCCAGGGAGAATGTGAACACCAGAAATGTTTAGCATCTTGGGAAGATGAGCCAATTAACCTTGTAAAATCTTACCTCTTAGATAGCATGTATGGGTTATATTCTTGGAAATGAAGCATTGTTCCTCGGAGTGCTCAGTGCTCATTGTTCTTGCTTTTGTGCTCCAATCTGTGGAGCAGAACTCACAAATTATGGCTATATCTGCAACAGTTGCACATGGTTGGAATATTAAAAGAATTAGTTTTACTCTTAAATTTTTGTTTTAGCTTCATTTACAAGTTTAAAATATTGTCGCATCTGAATGGGAGGTTCCTTTCAAGCTCCAGGGCGTACCACCTCTCATATAGCTGAGTTTGGTATAAACAAGGGAGTGTGCTATGCTACTCCACAAGGCCGTGCCAGCCTCAGAAGTGTTACAAGGGTAATAAGAACACATCCGATGCTTATTGAGGACTTTCCATTTCTTAGATACTATGTCATGATCCTAATAGACATTGTCTCATGATTTACATTATCTTACACCACCTCCATATTCCTACCATAAATGTCTGTGATTGGAAATAATCCTGTGTGCCTCTTCTTTGCACATGATCTTAAGTGGCCTAACCATTGCATGAAGAAATAGTTTTATTAGGTAATAAGGGGAATAATGAAGCTTATTAAACTATCTTCTTGCTTTTCCTGATGTCTGTAAGATTGTGCTTCACAACTTCCTTGGAGAAACAAAACAAACTCAAACAAAATCCCCTTAAAGAGGCCCACGGGTAAGGTCTGTGCTGTGCTGCAAAGTTGAAAGTGTTCTGGGGCTGCAGATAGATGGGGTCCCTCAAATATCTTCTGAACACTCCTGTATGCCAGCAGTATGCTTGTCTTTGGCAATGCCAAGTCAAAGAAAAAGGTTTCCCTTATGTACCAAATGTTTCTTCGAACTTAAGTGACTCAGATGTTTCTCTCAACTCAAACTGATGTTTTGAAATTAGGTCATGGCTCAAATATTTAACTTGTTCCTTGTTTTGATAGATTGCTTGTGAAAAAGGCTGCAATAATTTCTCCCACCCATGTGCATGATCATGGGAAATCCCTTGAAATACTGGGTGCGGTTTTGGCGGGTGCATTGAAACTTGCCCTGTTTTACTGCTGGAGACCTTAATATCGCCATGTGTGCCAGTCCACACTAATCTCCCAAAGGAGGAGAGAAAAATCCCCAGATAGCCCTGCTGAGAGAGCATCCTAGAGACCGTCAAACCCCAGCTGAGCTAACTCAGACTGGAAGACCCACCCATGGAAGCAGAGTTGAGAGAATAACAGATGTTTGCTGTTTTAAGACATTACATTTTGGGGTGATTTCTTTTGCAGGACAAACTAACTAATAATCCTCTCTTTGTGCCATGAAATGGATTTGTCTTCTTTATAGGTGTGTTTAAAACAAAAGTAATAGTTCCTCATTTAAAAAGAAGCTGGTTGTTTTTAATTAAACTAGTACTTGTTGCTGAAGGAGCATATACATATTAGTAAAGATTCTTTATTCTAGTTAGGGTGGAGACAGGACAGAGGAGGTTCCTGACATCCAGAGTTGTGTAGCCTTTGTGCTCAATGGAAATTAGAGGAGGATAAGATCAATTGGTGGACTGGGAGGATGGAGAAAACTTCATGAAATGGATAACATTTGTTCCGGGTCTCAAAAATTGGACAGAGACTATATTCCAGTTCAAAAAGCAGGGAAAGGATGAAGATATTTTTATCAGATGTAACTGCAAAGAATAAGAATAATAAGTAGTTGACATGATACATAAGCCTCTTCCTATTTTTTTGTTTTTGTTTTTGTGTTTTAGAGCTGGGGTCTCATTATGTAATCAGCTTGAATTTACTATGTAGCTGAGGCTAGCCTCAGACTCACTGCAATTCTCCTGCCTCAGCCTCCCAAGTGCTAGGATTACAGGTGTGTGCCACCATGCCCAACTTGTGTGTTTTAGAAATATTTTATAATTAAATCCTAACTACTAATCTGTGAAATAGATACAATCACTATCTCTTTTTTCCAGATGAGATTGTGGAGGCATGGAGCAGAGAAATAATTTGCTCATATTTGCTATGTGCCCACACTGCTACCAGTAGTAAGGGGCAAAGCTGTGATTCAAACCAAGGTTTGTCTAATACTAGGGTTCATCCTTTAAGGCAAAGGCATAGAAATGGTAATAGTTGAGGCATATTTTGGATGTGTCTATACTGTACACATAATGTGCAAATAAGCACGATCATTAACATTTTTAATTAAACTTTTTATTTTGAGATAGTTGTAGACACTTATGCAGTTGTAAAAAAATAATACAGAGAAATTCCATATAGGGCATCCTTTACCTAGTTTCTCCCAGTGGTAATATCACCATCAGTATATTGACATTGATACAGTCAAAACACAAAGTTGGGGCTGGTGAGATGGCTCAGCAGCATAAGTGCCTGTCTGGCAAGCACGAGGTCCTGAGTTCGACTCCTGGTACCTACATAAAAAAACAAAACAAAACAAAAAAACCCCACAAAGTTGTTCCTGCACCCCAGGAATTCCTCATGAGACCCTTTACAGCCACAACCACCTCCCTCTACCCTTTCCTTACTCCCTGGCAACCTCTGAACTTTAATTTCTATATGTTATTACATAGATGGAGACATACAGTATATCACCTATGGGAGTTGACTTTTTTCACTCAGCCTTATTCTGGAGATTCATTCAGAATATCCAGATTCTGTGTGAGTCCATAGTTCATTTTTTTTGTTTGTTTTTCTATTGATGAATAGGGTGCCATGGTGTGGATATACTAGTTTGTTTAATCATTTATCCATTGAAGGACATCTGGATATTTCCAGAGTTGGGGTATAATGAATAAAACTGCTATTAACATTCTTAGGCTGTTTTTTACATGTGCATAAGTCTTCATGTCTCTGAGGCAAATGCTCAGCATGCAATTAGTGTTTAACATGATTATCAACACTTTAAGATAATTCCTGTGATTAAGAGTTTTGTCTTTATTTTTTAAGCAAAGCAGGGGCATGTGTTTGTTTTCTGAAGTAGCCGCTTTCTCCTGGGACATGCCCCCTTCCCTGAGGGCACTGCTCTGCCCAAGAAGCTAGCAGGTTCCCCAGGGATCTCGCCAATTCCAATACCTGCTCCTTTGCTGAAGGTTTAGACCCACCTCCCTAGTCAGACAGTTGGGGTTCTTCCCGGGGATTTTTCAGACTGTAATGAAGGGAAGAGCATAGTTCCCATAGGCAGTAAAGGTTTTGTGAGGGCAGTGTGTCCTGGTCAACCTACAGATGGTCAAATAAAGTTGACGCCAGTATCCTGTGAATTGTGTGCCCTTGGGCTGGGTTTCCCTGAAGGACACTCTTGTCATCCACTTGGAATATATAAACTATTTTGCTTTTTTTCTAGGACATTTTCAGGGAGCTTTCCATCACATGAGATTAAAAGTAAAGGGTATTCCATCCCCTCTGCTCCTGGACTCCTTCTTGGTCTTGCTCAGGGCTCTTGCTCTCCTTGCCATTAGTTCTAAGATCCTGACCATCGGAGGCCCTAAGAATCATTCAAATTCCTGTCATGTCCAGCACAGTCTTCATGGAAAAATCTTCTTGTCTCCACCAAGGCGCTGATACCAAGTCTTCACTGAGTCCTGGGACCCCATGGATTCCTCAGGCCCCAGAGGGCTGGGAGTCAGGGCACAGCTTTGGAAAGAACAGAATTCAGCACAATAAGTGAGAACTGAGAGAAAGGAGCCTGGGGTAAAATCCAGGGCAGGACAGTTCCCCAGGCTCAGTAGAGGGGAATAAAGGGATGGGTTGGGAGTTGGGCTCCTGCTCTTCCTGCATCCTGAGCCAGAGGCTAGCGCTGCAGTGTCGCTACTGTGCTTTGGGCTCAGATCAGAGCAGGTGTCATGGGCATGTGACTTGGGCAGTCACTCAGGGCTCAGCTATTTGGTTTCATGCTCTGCTGTCAATATCATTTGAAATTCTTAAGTTTTGAATGAGGAGCCTTATGCTTTCATTTTGTGTTGGGTCCTGCTCCAGGTCGATGTGTACCATAGCTCCAGGCAATTGTTGGGCCTTTTGGATAATGTAACTTAAGAGTATGAGGCCAAGGATTGCTGGGCATGGTGGTGAATGGCAGTAATCCCAGCTATTTGGGAGGCTGAGGCAGGAGGACCTTAAGTTGGAGCCCTGCTTGGTCAACTTAGCAAGACATTGTCTCAAAATAAAAAATAAGGGCTGGGGATGTAGCTGAGAGGTAGAGTGCTTACCTAGCATGTGCAGGGCCCTAGGTTTCACCCTCATTACTTGGGGGAAAAAGGGAGAGAAAGAGAGGCAGGAGATTGGGAGTTGAACCTCTTTTGTTCCTACCTCCCTTATGGAATGCTGGAAACTTTCTGGAAGTTTCTGAGAGATTATTTTCTATTCTGAGGGATTGCTTCCTTTCTAAGGGATTGTTCTCTGTTCCCTAGGACCCCAGACATACCTGACTGGGCAACTTCCTCAGCGACTCCTGTGATCTTCTTTTCATCTTCTCTCTCCAACATACAGCCCTCTCTACTCATTGGTTCCAGTTCTCCTCATCCCCCTGCAGGCTCAGCCCAGGCTACAAGGTGCCCAGCCCCTCTGTGTTTCAGTACAACTAAGAGATGCTCACAAGTCCATACCTTCCCCAGAAAGCACCCACATATCCCTCCCCTTTCCAGACATTGATGGCTCCTTATCACTCCCTAGGGTCAGTGGTGGAAACCAAGTTTACTCGATTCTGAAGTCTGTAATTGTCCCATTACATTTTGTTCTTCATACAATAGTAATTATTATAACAATAGTTACCATTTATTAAGTCCTTACTGTGGGCAGGTTAGGACAAGGGTGTCATGAATAACTGGTGTTAGATGTCAACAGGGCACCAAAAACTCAGTAATCCATATAAATAATATTTTAGTTCAGTATTTAAAAATCAAAATCACTGCTCCCCCAGATCTATGCAGAACAAAAATATTTTAAAATGTTAAATAAATGTGGGTTAGTAACAGTGCCATGCTCAGCCATATTGAACCTGAAGCAAAAAGGAAAAACCAACGGGTACTTCCTGTTAGAATATCCATCTATCTATCTGTCCATCCATCTTTCCATCCGTCTAATTTACTAAATGCCTACCATGCACTAGTCATTCTTCTTAGCACCAAGAATACTACATGGAGAGCCAAAAAGATTATATTCCATCTCTCCTAGAAGTAAACATGAAATGATTCATACAATTAAATATGCACACACACACACACACACACACACTAATAAGCAGTATGATGGAAAAATAATGTATTGGGAAATCAGAGAATGTCACTCTACAGTCTAAATTGAGAATTATAAAGTGAGTAATGTTAGCCAAGTTGAAAATGAGGAAAAGGGAAATACACATAAAGGAAATAGTTTGTACAAATGTCCTGAGGCAGGAAGTCCTAATACATGTTAGGAATTGGTTGATATTATTTGAGAGCAAGTAGAAAAATCATGGGGCCTGCCTTGAGTTTTGTCTGGGGGCAGACAAAGAACCGGTCCTCAAAATTAGTTTAAAGGCCCAGTGGGAGACCCAAACTCAAACTGTTATATAATTTATCCTTAAGGTTGTTTCCTGTTCAAGGCATTGATGACAGAGTCACATATGTGATCTATGCACTCATGGGGCATCTGTCTCTTCCTGGCAATGTTAAGACTGGTGCCAAAAGTGTAGCAATGGTCTGCAGGGTGCCCTCCTCTAAGGCTGCCCCTGGGCATGCATTGAACAGGGAAGCCCCCTTCAAGGCTCCCGAGATCCTGCTTTGGGCTCATTTCTTTTAAGGCTCGGCCAGGCCAGTTTCAGGCCTTAGCATCTTCTAAAGTACATGCAAGCAGACCTGTCAACTTCTCACCAACTTTTTCTTTCTCTACCTTCCTTTGCCCTAATAACTGCAACAAACTTCCTGTATTTGAGTTTCTGGGAATTTAATGAGGAACAGACAAGAGTCCCTGACTCACCCAGCCCATCCTTACCCTGGAATTGTTTTTCTCTGACCCTTTGATAACTCTCCTTTCAGTGAAAAGTAATAAACTTCTCATGTTGAGAAGGCATGTACCTGAATTATTGCTTCTGCTTTTCTCAAAGCCACACAGTAAAAGCCAAGTCCTAGAATCTGAAGGGGACAGACAAGGTTGAATTTTATGATCTGTACTTTTCCCTTACTAAACAGGCAGGATTTAGCAGGGGGCGACTCTGCTAGATAGAATAGGCACACTCCCAGTGGACTGGAAAGGATATGGCAACTGCTGGAATACATGGGGAAGAATAACTTGCAGTCCCTGCCCCTGGTTTAACTTTAGCTGGGGTTAGAATTTACAAAATGTCCTTGAGGCTCTGCCATATCAGGTAATGAGGGACAGATGACCAGTGAGTAGCATCACTGCATTCCCTGGCATTCCTGCATCTATCAATAAACTGGTTCTTTGTAATGAATAAATTGGAATCTGTTGTTTCCTCTCATACCCACTGCGACCATCTGCTCTAGTCTTCTCATAGTCTATCTACGTTCATTCTTGCTTTCCCCAAATCCATTCTCCACCTTGAAGTCAAAGATCTTTCTAAAATCCACATTAGTCAACACCAGTCTGTTGACCTGCAAGGCTCTGATCTTCTAGCCACACTGGCCTTCTTTGCATTTGAGAAATACCCCAAGGTGCTGCCAAACTTACAGCCTTTACCTTTACTGATTTCTCTGCCCAGGAGGCTTTCCTTCCTCTGGCTTGCTTTTTGGCTAAATCTTCTTCATCTTTTGGGACTCAACCGGTGACCTTCTTGTACCCCAGCCACTTTAAGCACTATCTACCAACTGCAGTTATCAGGTGTGATCAAAACATATGGTGAATGTTTAACTTTTAAAAATTTATTCCAGTAAGAGACACATTGCCATTGATTCCTCTCAAAATATTGCTCCTTGTTTGGGACACATTTATCCCAATGTTCTTGCCACTTTTTGAAGCAGTACCGGAAGTCCTCCTTCATGGGTGTCTTTAGTTGAGTTGTCATGGCGGATGTCTGGAATCAGTGAAAAACATTTACATTTCCTGGTTATTTTGACTTTGGGAAAGAGTCAGAAGTTACGTGGTACCAGAGCTGGTGAATAATGTGGATGAGGACAACATTATAATGTTTTTATAAACCTGCCTTTTTATTGGCTGGCACTTGGCAAGTGCATTCACCATATTTTTGATTACACCTTGTAAAGACACTCACAAAAAAGGATTTCCAGAACTGCTTCAGACAGTGGTAAGAATGGCAGAGTTAGTGTGTTCAAAGCAAGGGGGAGTATTTTGAGGGGAATTAATGACAATGTGTCTTTTACTGTAATGAATTTTTTTTTTTTTTTTGTGGGTACCGGGGGTCGACCTCAGGATCTCGTGCGCCAGCAGGCGCCCGTGCCACTGAGCGATATCACCGGCCCTTTTTTCGTATGTGGGTTCCGGCAGTCGAACTCGGGCCCTCGCACTTGCCAGGCAGGCGCGTATGCCACCGAGCTATCTCACCGGCCCCGTGAATGTTTTTTTTTAAATTTAAATATTAGCCATAAATTTTGATCACAGTGAATATCCTGTTCACTGGAGGACTGCGCCCCTCCTGGCCTAGCCCCCACCATAGAAGTTCCTTGACGGCAGCATCTGCACCTTTCTAGGTTACCCAGCATCTCTAGCACCTGGAGCAGAACCCAAAAAAAGTGGAATGGGGCATCAGAGGAATCTGAGGTGCGCCCCTCTGTGCTGCAAGATAGAGTTTTAGAGATTCACATTTGAAAGAGATCTTGAAAGCAGACAGAGGGCTTGGGGCTGGAAACTACAGGGCTGAAAGGAACCACAGAGGCAAATGCATGGAGGTGAGAAATGAGTATTTAGTTCGAAGTATGGCCATACAATCCAGTTAGCTTGTAAGGAGCAGAATGATTAATATCTAACATGTGCATATTGTATCATGGCCACCCCAGATCCATAATGTAGGTGGCTTGTCCCCATCTCATAGGTCCTTCTCTGTTTCTTGCTTCAGACTGTGGCTCCCTCTACTTTGGCCTCACTTGCTAGAGTTCACTGACCTGAATGGATTCAGAATGGCTTTCCTACAACAGCCCCCTCTGCTTTCTCCAAATTCCTATAATATGTCCACAGATCAATCTCTAATGCTGCTACCAACAGCCCACAAGCCCTGAGAGCAGGGCGTCAGAGCCAAACTTCAGAACAGAACAGAACAGAACAGAGCAGAGCAGAGCAGAGCAGAGCAGAGCAGAGCAGAGCAGAGCAGAGCAGAGCAGAGCAGAACAGAACAAATTCAGTACAAAGGAGGAGATAGGAAAAAGCACCAGTGGGGATTAATCTTAACACAAGATGGTTTCTGCACAAGTGGCCTGCCTCGTCACCTCTTACCTATGCTCTGGGGATTTTGGTTCATCCTCTTAACCCTGGACTGAGGACAACCTCAAACCCGCACTGGAGATTGATTAGTCTGTTAGACTGTGGAATAAGGGGTACAGTGAGGTATGTGAAAGCTGAGCAGGGAGCACACCATCTTTCTCCTCATCCCCAGCCAAACTGTAGGGCTCTGTCTCCTTCCTGGGGGATGAAACTTAAACAGGGTCAGAGCAAGAGCAGAGAGGTCCCAGACCCTCAAAGGGTTAAGATGTGTCTTAGTACGTAATCCCAAATAAAAACAACGCTACAAACTGAAATACAATGGTAAGAATATCTAAGTAAGTTTTGATTTTCTAATAGTGGCTATTTTGATCTTTTTTTCTGTGTGTTAAATTGCAAATATTATATTCTTTCAAGTGCATTATTTGCTGGTCCCCTAAACATATGCTGATTGCCTGTTGGGCAATTTATCATTGATCCCATTTACCTGAACTCCAGCCCCACTCTGCCCTCTTCTTCAGCTTCCTCTTGGCCCTTTCTTCCTACTTTTTGATGCCACTCCATTGGGAACTGCTTCCACCTGATGGGCTCTAGCCCAGGCCAGAAGGTCCCCAGAATGGTCCTCCACCACAGCCTCGCCATATGTCTGTACATCTGGAAGGTGCCTTGAGGGCTGGCCTCTCCCTCAACAGTCTTCATCCCATTGATTCAAGTTAAGAGACTGCAGCTCCCAGGCTGGTGGGCTCTGGCGCACTTCATGGGTTAGGTGGAAAACACATTATATTTATGCATGGAATCCTCCAGGAGATACAGCAACAGTTACTGGTGTCCTCATTTACATCTGGAAAGAAGCAGGCAGAGTAAGGACGTTACCCAGGAGGCTTGGATGTTACCCTGTCTCCCAATGATGGGTGGAGATGTTTTTCACTCAGATGAGAAACAAACCTAAAGCTAATAAATAAAAATACTACAGCTACCAGACTTTACCTTTTCTCTGTGCAAGCTCTTCCTCATTAGTCACCCTTCATTCCTACAAGGAACTTCAGTCTTGCCTTACTAAACCCTCTGTCATTTTTATGTAGGGGAGAAAACACGGAATTTTAGTTGTGAAGGAGTTAAGAATATGCCATCCCCAAATATGGTCCTCTGGCATTTTGACTATTTTGAATTAAAAGCAAATTTTAAAATGTGCGAGAAGATGACTCTGACTTTCATTCTGGTTCTTAAAAGCAGTTGAAATGCCCATGTGGGAGGTGTCCTCCCTATATTGAAAGGAAAGTACTAGTTTTATTAGTCAGTACCAGAAGTTGAAGCCAATAACACCTGAACAAACAAACATGATTTAACTACCCTTATCTTAGTCATTTCTCTATCCAGTTAACTGCTTTAACCCAAGCCTTTTTTCTTTATCAAATTTAACAACTTGTATTACATGTCCAATTCAGGACAGAAGAAACTGACTGCCCCTTCAGGTCTTTATTTCCTTATGAGGGTTCCTGCGCCATGCAACACTTGCATTAAATAAATGTGCATACTTTTCTTTCATTAATCTAGCTCGTGTCACATTAATCTAGCCCATTTATCTAGCTGGAACTCTAAGAGAAAAGAGGTGAAATTTTGCTTCCTCCTATATTTGGTAGACATTTTTTATATATGATTCAATTCTCCCCAAACTCTAAGAGACTGGTGCTATTGTTTCATTAGCAACATGTACTCAATAAACCTTGGTAAGGGCAAGGAACTTGTCAGTTACCTAATTATTAAGTGGATGAGATCTGAAACTGGGATGTCACTTCCAAAGCCCAAAGCTTAACTGCTACATTAGTATTACTAACTCATTTGGCTGCAAGTATCATTTAAACTGTTCAAATGAGTTTCCACACCTGTGCGAGAAAAAAAGAGAGCAATGACTCTGATAGGGCACTTGTGCTGATGAGAAATAATGCAAAGCACCCAACCAGTACCTGGCATGGCGAACATTTTTATAAGCACTTGTGTGTCAGGGAGTGTTCTAAACTTAAACACTGTGTTGATTAAGCTTAATTATGGCTACTCGATTGGCTTGGGAGCTGCCTAGGTGGTTAGTAAAGCACACTTCTGGTTATGTTTGGGTGGGTAGTGGAAATGTGACTTTGAGTACTGTAGTTGGTTCCTTTCACGCTGGCACTGTTGCCCTACTCTGCGTCCTGGCCACCATGAACTAAGCATCTTTGTTCTGCTATGCCTTTCTAACATTATGTGTCTGCCTTGGAGCCAGCAAACCACAGACTGAAACCACTAGCCAAACTGAAGCTCTTTTTCTTTAAACTGTGGGTGTTGAGTATTGTGTTCCAGAAACAAGAAAGCTAACACAAATGTATTAACAATAATTCTCAGGACAAAACTTTGAAATAGATGTTATTAGCATCTCATTCTATAGATAAGTAGACCCAGGCATAGAGAGGTTAAGAAACCTGCCAAAATCACACAGGAGAATAAAGATTATTATTGCCGTTGCACCACACCCCTTCTTCATCCTTCTTTAACAGCTTCTTCCCTTGGGTTCTCGGACAAGGACCAGCCCAGGGGCTAGCCTGTTCTTGCTCTTGCCTGTTCCATAGATGGCCCCACTCTGATCACTTTGCTTGTAGCCCAGTCTCAGGGTTCTCTCAATATATTACCATACAGATAATGCTCAGGAATTGCCTGATAGTAAAGTCCAGCTTCATGACTCTGATCATTGATTTTTGGAGACCATGAAACAGTTCAATTTACAGTAACGATAAGAGAAATAATTTTTCAGAGTCTGAAGAATTTTTATTCTTTGCTTTTTATTTAAAAAAATTTTGAACTCACATAGGAATTATAAAAGTAGTACAGAGGGTTCGTACAAAATTATCCCCCAGCTACTCCCTATGGTAATGTCTTTCAAAACTTTAGTACAATCATCGAAACTAGGGATTTGACCTTAGGACAATATTATTAACTAAAAGGACCTTATTAAAATTTTATCAATTTTAATATGCACTTTTTTGTCATACAGTTCTATGAATTTTTTCATGTCCGTAGACTCATGTTACTGTCACCAGTCAGGATACAGCTCTATTTTATTCTTCCTCCACATTTTGAGACTGTTAAATAAACAGAATCACACGATGTATAATCTTTCATTGACCTTTTTTCCACTCAACATAAAGCCCTCGAGATCTATCAAAGTTACACTCAGTAGTTTGTTCTTTTTTAGGGCTGAATAGTATCCCATAGTATAGATGTACTATAATCTAAGAATTCACCCATTGATGAGATAAGACACATTCAGGGTGGAATGGGGGTAGACAGCATACGCCCACTGAAAGACATTGATTTATTTACAGTTTTGGGATAAGTACAGGTGCTATGAATATTTATATATAGTTTCTTTTGTTTTTAAGACCAATATTAGAAATGATCAAAATACGTTATATGCATGTACAAATATACCAAAATGAAACCCAGTATTCTATAAAACTATTGTGAATAATAAAAGAAGTAAATTTTTAAAAAGGTCAATATTAGCTTCAATAGTTTTTTATCCTCCTGTATAAATAATTTGGCCCAAAATTCTCTACAGAAAAAAAGAGCCATTCAAAATGTTGGAAAAACTGAACCTCCTTCTTTGCAAATAAAATCAAGCACATCCAATGCAAAATCTTCAAGAAAAGTATAAAAGCTTTTGTTCAGATATTAAAATTATCATGAAGCAAAATTTAGGATGGAGCCTAAACTAAATACCATTTTTCCCCTCAGAATCATGGTTTACAGGTGATGCTACCAACAAGCGCTGAAGTAGCACTCATCTGTTGTGCTATCAATTAGTGAGTTCAAGCAGGAGTCTAGTCACAGAGCCATGGAAAAGAGGGATCTGGGCCTGAAGCACCTAAAAACACTCATCACTGAAGAACAAAAACACTCAATTTTCATTCTGCACATTTCCCAAGAATTTTTTTCTTGCTTGTCACGACCACTTCCTATGCTTGAAGGAAAAATACTCATGCTCTTTGTTGCAGTTGGATCTAACAATCCCCCAAACATCCCTGTGTTAAAGACATGGTCCCCAGGGTGGGGTGATTGGGAGATGGAGCCCTCAGGGGGTGGGGGGCGTGGTTGGAGGTCTTATGTCACTGCAAGTGTGCCCTGAAGGGGACCATGGGACCCCTTTCTCTTCCTTTTCCTCTTTTGCTTCCTGGCTATGAGGTGAATAGTTCACTCTGCCTCATGTTCCCTGCTGTTGCCTCTGTCATTCCCCACACAGGCCTAGAAGCAGTATGTCTGGATAGCCTAAAACCCATGAGCCAAGATAAACCTTATTCTTTATAGATTAATTAGCTCAGATATTTTAAGTGACAAAAGGCTGACTAATGCACTCCTTTGTGAGTTAGGTGTTTTACAGATGTCATTATAACCCAGTGAGTTGGGTATTACTGTTGTATTTTATAGGTAAGAGGGTTGGAATTTTGGGAGATTAACTTGCTCCTGATTCAAAAAGAAAAGAAAAGAAAAGAACACAAAAAAAAAGTAAAGAAAAAAGTACATGGCATGCTTGGCCCCTTAGCCTCTTGTTTGAGCTTGTATGTTATCATGACTACCTGAGTGATACTGAACAGGTCACTGAACCTCTTTGAAGGTTTTCCACACTTACAGATGGGATAACAATTCCTCTTTTGGTGATTTTAACATGATTAAAGGATACTCTGGAACCCTAAAACAGCAGCCATTCACTAGAGGCCATGGCTATCTTAATACTGCTCCACATGCCTCCTCCTAAGGGCCCCTCTGCTTTGTTTCCAGGGGTAAAGAGTAGCCAATGCCAAATACTCTTTTTCTTGCTTATTTTCTTTCTCCTTGGGGCAGCCTCAGGACACCACCCTTCACTTTCTTTTTTTTTAATTTATTTTTATTTATTCATTTTTTTTTAAAGACAAGTAAACATTCTCATGTATTAACAAACTCAAGCATTAGAGAATGTACAAATACCTTTTGGAGAAAAATATTACTCAGTATAAGATTAAGCCATGTAAAAGCTAGGTAAAAATAGAAGACTAAGGAATGGAATAGTCACAGTGAAATTGCATTTTCATACTAGGGAGGCAATACGATGTTTACAAATGTGCATCCAGTTTATTTCGCTTGTGAGTATTTTCTTGAGTTGCATCCATTTACCTATAAAAGTTTCCAGTTTATCTTTCTTTATGGCTGAGTAGTACTCCATTGTATAGAAATACCACGTCTTTTTTATCCATTCCTTGGTTAATGGGCATTTGGGTTGTTTCCACCATCTAGCTATTACAAATTGTGTTGCTATAAACATGGGTGCACATATATCGCTGTGGTACGATGTTTTTAATTCTTCTGGGAAGATACCCAGAAGGGGAATAGCTGGGTCAAATGGGACCTCCAATCCTAGTTTTTTGAGGAGTCTCCACACGGATTTCCACAGTGGTTGCACCAGTCGACACTCCCACCAACAGTGGATAAGGGTTCCTTTTTCCCCACAGCCCCTCCAGCATTTGTTATTAGTTGACTTCTTGATAATAGCCATTCTTTCTGGGGTGAGATGGAATCTCAGTGTTGTTTTAATTTGCATCTCTCGAATGACTAGTGATGTTGAACATTTTTTGATATATTTATTTGCCATTTGTATTTCTTCATCTGATTTCTTCATCAGATGCCCATTTTTGGAGTGGGTCTTTAAATTTGGGAGGTCTGATTTTTTTGAGTTCTTTGTATGTTCTCGATAGTAATCCTTTGTCTGAGGAATAGCTGGCAAACATTTTTTCCCACGTTGTGGGTTGTCTCTTCACTCTGTTGGTGGTTTCTCTTGCTTTGCAAAAGCTTTTTAATAAGATGAGATACCAGTTGTTGATTCTTTGTGATACTTCCTGTGCGATGGGGGTTTTATTCATAAAGTCTTTGCCTACACCAATGTCTTCAAGAGTTTTACCTATTCTATTTTCCAGGAGATTTAATGTTTCTGTTTTAATATTTAGTTCTTTGATCCATTTTGAATTTAGTTTAGTGCACGGTGAAAGATATGGGTCTAATTTTAATCTTCGGCATGTGTAGAGCCAATTTTTCCAGCACCATTTATTAAAGAGGCTATCTTTCTTCCAGTGAATGTGTTTGGCACCTTTGTCAAAGATAAGGTGGCTTAGTATGTCTGGAGTTGTTTCTGCATCTTCTAATCTATTCCATTGATCTTTGGGTCTTTTTTTTTGCCAGTACTATGCTGCGTTTTTATCACAGTAGCTTTATAGTATAATTTCAAATCAGGGATTGTGATGCCCCCTGCCTTGCTTTTGTTGCCCAGAATTGCCTTTGCTATTCTAGGTCTCTTCTGGTTCCAGATGAATTGGATTGTTTTCTCTAATTCTGTGAGATATGTTGTTGGAATTTTGATCGGAATTGCATTAAATCTGTATAACAGTTTTGGAAGTATGGCCATTTTCACTATATTGGTTCTTCTGACCCAAGAGCAAGGAATATCTTTCCATTTTCTGATATCCTCTTCAAACTCCTTTTTCAGAGTACTGTAGTTTTCAGTGTAGAGGTCTTTTACTTCCTTTGTGAGATTGATTCCTAGGTATTTCATTTTTTTTAGATGTGATTGTGAAAGGTGTTGTTTCCCTAATTTCTCTCTCAGTGAGTTTGTTATTGGTGTACAGAAAGGTTATTGATTTTTGAGTGTAGACTTTGTATCCAGCTACACTACTGAATTTGCTTATTAAATCTAGCAATTTTTTAGTGGATTTTTTGGAGTCTTCTACATAGAGTATCATGTCGTCTGCAAATAATGATAATTTAACTTCTTCCTTTCCAATCATAATTCCTTTTATTTCTTTCTCTTGTCTAATTGCTCTGGCTAAAGTTTCCAGGACTATATTGAATAAGAGTGGGGACAGTGGACATCCTTGTCTTGTTCCTCATTTTAGAGAGAAGGCTTTCAGTTTTTGTCCATTTAGTATGATATTGGCTCTTGGTTTGTCATAGATAGCTTTTATCAGATTGAGATAAAGACCATCTATTCCAATTTTCTGTAGGGTTTTTATCATGAATGGGTGCTGGACTTTTCAAAAGCTTTTTCTGCATCTATTGAGATGATCATATGATTTTTGTCCTTGGTTCTGTTAATATGGTGTATTACATTGATTGATTTACGTATATTGAACCATCCCTGCATCCCTGGGATGAATCCAACTTGGTCATGGTGTATAATCTTCTTGATGATTTGCTACATTCTGTTTGCCAGTATCTTATTGAGGATTTTTGCATCTATGTTCATTAGGGAGATTGGTCTGTAGTTCTCTTTCTTAGTTGGGTCCTTCTCTGGTTTTGGTATCAGGGTAATGCTTGCTTCCAGGAATGAATTTGGGAGTATTGCTTCCCTTTCAATTTCATTAAAGAGTTTAAGCAGTAGTGGTGTTAGGTCTTCTCTAAATTTCTTGTAGAATTCAGCAGTGAATCCATCCAAAAGCCTGGGCTTTTCTTTGTTGGGAGGTTTTTAATTACATCTTCGATTTCATTGATTGTTATTGGTTTATTTAGGATTTTTATATCTTCTTGGTTGAGCCTTGGTAATTCATATGTATCTAGGAGTCTGTCCATTTCTTCTGCATTTTCCATCTTATTAGAATACAAGTTTTCAAAGTAGATATAGATGATCTTCTGGATTTCTGCAGGGTCCGTTGTGATATCACCCTTTTCATTCTTAATTGCGTGGATTTGAGTACTTTCTTTCCTTTTTTTAATAAGGTTGGCTAAGGGTTTCTCGATTTTATTTAATCTTTCAAAGAACCAACTCTGTGATTCGTTGATTCTTTGTATTTTTTTTTAGTCTCCAATACATTAATTTCTGCTCTGATCTTTATAATTTCCTCCCTTGTACAAGCTTTTGGCTTAGGCTGCTCTTCTTTTTCTAGAAGTTTGAGGTTCACCATTAGGTTGTTTATTTGTGCTTGCTCTGTTTTCCTGATATAGGAATTTAATGCTATAAATTTCCCTCTTAGGACTGCTTTCATTGTATCCCATAAGTTCTGGTATGTTGTACTGTCATTATCATTCAGTTGCAGAAACTGTCTAATTTCTTCTTTAATTTCATCTGTGACCCATTGGTTGTTCAGTAGGGTGCTATTTAATTTCCATGTGTTTAGCAAATTCTTGTGGTTTCTTTTGCCATTGATTTCCAATTTCATTACACTATGGTCTGATAATATACATGGGATAATTTGCATTTACTTAAGCAGGTTTTATGAGCTAGTATGTGGTCTATTTTGGAGAACATCCCATGTGCAGCTGAGAAGTATGTGTATTCTGATGTTGCGGGGTGGAACACTCTGTAGACATCTACTAAGTCCATTTGTTCCAAAGTTTGGTTCAGTTATAATATTTCATTGTTGATTTTTTGTCTAGTTGATCTGTCTTTTCGTGTCAGTGGAGTATTGAGAACCTCCAATACAATTGTATTAGTGGTTATTTGATTTTTCATGTCCATTAATATTTGTTTTATATAGTTGGTGCACTGGTATGTGTTGCATATATATTTATGATTGTTATCTCTTCCTCTTGGATTGTTCCCTTTACAAGGATGTAGTGACCTTCTTTATCTCTCTGAATCATTCTTGGCTTGAAATTCATTTTGTCTGCAAAAAGAATAGCTACCCCTCCTTTTTTCTGGGTTCCTGTCACATGGAGTATTGTTTTCCATCCTTTGACTTTCAGTCTATGAATTTCTTTTTGAATTAAATGTGTTTCTTGTATACAGCATATTGTTGGATCTTGCTTCTTGATCCAATTTGCCAGTCTGTGCCTTTTGATTGGTGAATTGAGACCATTAACATTAATGGTTAAAACTGGTATGTATTGACTTATCCTTGTCATGTTATTTTCTTGTTGTTGGCTCCCCCTCTTTTATTTTTTATTTTTCCCTCCCTCTCTTTAATCATTTGCTCTGCCTGTTGGATTCTTTCTGTTGGGGTTCCTGGAGTTGTAGTCCTTGTTATCCCTTTCTAGAATGTCCTTCAAAACATTTTGGAGTGTTGGTTTGGTGGTTATAAATTTTCTCAGATGTTCTTTGTCATGGAAGTATTTTATTTCTCCATCAGTTTTGAAAGATAGTTTTGCAGGGTACATCAATCTAGGTTGAAGATTATTTTCCTTTAGAACTTGAAATACATCATTCCAAGCTCTTCTTGACTTGAGGGTTTGTGCTGAAAAGTCCGCTGTGATTCTGATGGGCTTTCCTTTATAGGTGATTTGTTTCTTTTCTCTAACAGCTTTTAAGATTCTACTCTTATGTTGAATTTCTGGAATCTTGACTATGATATGCCTGGCTGAAGATTTTTTTTGATCGTGACTAACTGGAGTTCTATAAGCCTCACTTATCTGAACTTCAAATTCTTTTTCTCTACCAGGGAAATTTTCTGTGATAATGTCTGTGAACAGTGTTCTGATGTCATTTATGCTATCTCCTGCTTTTTCATTGACTCCAATCAATCTTAAATTATTCTTTTTGCATCATCTAGCAGCTGCTGGATTGATTTTTCATTGTCCCTTGCTATTTTTAAGAATTCTTTCTTTTTATGGTCACTAATTGCAAGCCTGTCTTCTGTATCTGAGATCCTGTCCTCACATTGGCTTAATCTGCTACAAATACTTTCAGTGGAATTTTTGTTCTCCTGAATATCTGCTTGAATCTGCTTTATGGATTCCATTTCTTTCCTATGCTGAGCATTCATGGCTTCCATCATTTTCTTAAGCTCGTCTATTTTTTTTGTCTGTGTCTGCTCTAGAGTCCTTAAGCATGGTCTTCATTGTGGACATTATCTCTGCAGTTATCTGAGAAATTATTTCTGATTTAAATTTTTCCAGAGCCTCATTCAACTGCTTTGTTGTTACCACTTCAGAGATGTCAGGTGGGTGGCTTTCGGTTTGTCCCACCTCACTGCCCCCTGGGTTTGCCTTTGGTGAACTGGATGTGTGGGGTTGCATCTTGTTTAAGTGTCATCTCATTTTCTTTTCTTTCTTTAGTTTAATTCCTGGGGTGCTGATTGTAAATTGCCTATGGTAGGTTGCTTTATTGCGAGTATTTGAAACTCTTAGGAGATGGCTACTTCTCTGAGGTATCTTCCAGGTGTAGCTTATTTTTGGGTTTTGAGCCTGCTGCAATATCCTACCTCTTCAATTTGTTGGAGATAAGAAGTTGCTGCCTGTTTGGCCCAGTCCTTGGTTCTTTGGTTCTGTGCCACAGTATTTTCTGTGATCCTTAGACAATCTCAGTCTTGGAATATCAGGAAGAAAAGCACCAGTCAGTGTGTCCTTCTTGGCTGGTGCTTCTCTGTACTGCGGTGTCTCGCGTTACTCCACAGAGGTTCCCACTGGAGCCATAGATGGAGTGGCAGCCTCCCTGAGTTCTGAGCTCAGCTGCTGCCCCCCCCCCACAATGGTGCCTGGCTAGTGGCTCTCTTGCACGCCTGATGGCTGGGAGTCAGCACTCACTGCCAGTCAGTGTGTCCTTCACAGCCGCTGCTTCTCTGTACTACAGTGTCTCGCGTTCCTCCTCAGAGGTCCCCGCTGGAGCCATGGGTGGAGTGGCGGCCGCCTTGAGTTTTAAGTTCAGCTGCTGCCCCCACCACAATGGCACCCGGCTAGTCGCTCTCTTGCGTGGGACGGCTGGGCGTCAGCACTCACGGCCAGTCAGTGTGTCCTTCACGGCCGCTGCTTCTCTGCACCGCTGCTTCTCTTGTTCCTCTGTGGAGGCCCCCAGAGGCACCGGCAGTCACCGCGTGTCTGCAGATTTGAACCACTTCTGTCTCGTCAGGATTCCCGACACAGGGAAAAGGCACCAGTGGCCACCTCCTTCTTCTTTGTTGGAGTTTCTCTCTTCACTTTCTCCGTGGGCCCCAAACTGCACTTCAGATCTTTCCTGGGTCCATGGGAGCCACTTCCCTCTATCTTGTCCTCCTCCAGTCACTATATTCCAGTGTCCGGATGGCGACTTTTGGAGAGGTTCACTGCCTCCTTCTTACAGATCGGCCATCTTTTTCCGGAAGAAGCCACTTTCCCTATTTACCATCCATTTGCAGGTGATGGATCTAAACATTCCTGGCTAATTGCCTTCCCCTTCCTCAGCCTGGAGCCTGGCTGCTCTGCTGCAGCCTGGGGCTCCCCGGGCTGCAAAATGTGTGGATTTGTGCCCAGGGAGTTTATTCCTTTGAAAGGCATTGGATGCCAGGAAACAGGTGCTTCCTGGTCACCACTGTTCTTGAAGATGTCAAAGCAGCACAGGTCAGGGTGCTGATAAGAAAAGTAGATATGAAACTCCCTTCTATCTCCCTCCCTCCTTCCTTTCTTCCTTGTCTCCTTCAACGATGGGTACCGAGAAGCTAATCTCAAATTAACCCTGCCTCCCAGTAGTACATAGGCCCCCCTCACCATCATCTGTTTAGTTATGGTCAGTATTAAATTTTATTCTTTTTCTCTTTCCCTTGACAGTGCTCACTCTGATGTGTTTAATGTGTGTCTCTTAACACATTTTATTTTGATTATTTAGATCCATGTGCATTTGTAAATATGAAGTAGTGCATTGTGTGTGAGATTTTAATGCACATAGATGATGATGTGTGGTGAATCTCAACCTGTTTACCCCAGTGTAAAACACTCAACACTATATTTTAGAAATATATCGTGATTTTTATTGCTTCTTACTTTCCATCAAATGCATGTACTTTTCCATTCTCTTTAGTTACAGTATTTCCAATTCCTTACACTCTCAAACCACATTCAGTGACCATCCTGGTACAAGTCTCCTCCAAGACCTTTGGAAAAGTTTCTCAGAGGTGTAGATTCCTTGCTGGGCTGTGTAAGTCTGCTAATTGCCAGGAAAATTTCAAAGTTGCCTTTTGTTAACTTTGGTATTTTGATTCAAATGTTCTCTGTAGATTAATAAAATTCCAATTAACAATATGGGAGAACCAATCCCCCCTTTCTACATGGTACTGAGAAAAAATTGCATGAAAAGGTCAAGGAAAATACACTAAGCATTACTTCCCCTGCTTAATTCAGACCGAGCCATTTCCAGGAGGCCAACACTAGTGTAAGACCCAAACAGAACTTCCATCTGCACAGCAGATTGTGTCTGAGGTTGCAGTGGGCCAAAGAGCAACCTCTTCCTCACCCACTGACTGGATTATCAACCAGTGAGTCACACACTCTTGGCCGTCCAGGCATTCAATAGATATTTTTGAGAACTTATAATGCTCCTGATGCAGTGCCCAGGAACATGGAAAGGGCTAGAGTATGTATGTGGGTGTTACACAATTATTTCTACACTTGTGGAGTCTTCCTTGCCGTTTGACTTGGACGCAATTTTTATGTTGACACCTGTATGTCCCCATGTTGCAAATGGGAGGGCAAGGACACCTACCTATATGTAGCTGCTTTCAGACCATCTTCATAACTCCTGCCCACTTCTCAGTCCTCTTCCCCTGCCTGCTCCCAAGGGGCCCAGCGCCTCCACTGCTGCCCCTTCTGGTGCATGTCCTGGGTTCTGGCCTCCTATGTCATGTTTGATCTGTTGTTCATAGCCTTCCATTCCTATTTCATCTTTCAAAAATTTGCTGGAAACTCCAGAGGGCAGGTCTCTCTGCCTTTAGTTCTTTTTCATTATTATTTTAATAGGGTTTAGGTAGGAGGAGAGCTAAGTGGAGGATTTCTGTTTGCCATTCTGAACTGAACACACCATTACTTCCAAATAACTCCAAGCATTTGTTTCTTTTATTAAGATAACTCTGAACCCAAATTCTTGGCTATTTAATAAGTTCCTTGTCTTAGTTACTTTTCTCATTGCTGAAACAAAACACCCAACACCCAAAGTTAAAAGGGGAAAGATTTATTTAGCTACCAGTTTGTAGAGGTTTCAGTCCATAATTGGCTGACTCCAAGGCAGGGTGGCTTGGCAGAGAACAGTTCATGGCGCTCCCAAGGCAGCAAAAGCAACTAGCAGGAAAGAAGACTCTCTGTCCCTCATGTTGTATGCAGGCTACCCGCCCTAGGGCAGGTGTAGCGCTCACACCCTTAATCCTAGCTAGAACTATGCCAAACCAATCAGTGGACTGATTTACTAATCACATGCCCTTAATTCCAGCAGCATACACTCTAGATTCAGCCACCTCTGAAAAAGTCCTATGACCCCATGAGGCTTTGGAGGGGGGGACATCCAGACACAAACCATAACAATCCTATCAAAAATATCAGAAAAGCATACAATTACCTGTCATAAAATGAAACAATAGCAAGAAAAAATAATAAAGTTATTTTGTAGTGCTTTCCCTAAATAATACAGATTTATTAACTTCCATAAAGCAAAAAAAGAAAAAAAAAGTTCAAAATCCCCAATAAAAATTTGTCCCCATTTGACGGCTCACTGGTAAAGGCCTAGAGCCTCCTCCAGATCATTTATTTCACTTACTCATTTCTTCCTTCCTCCTTTATTATTAAGTAAGAGGGTAAGAACATGTAGCCAGCAATACATTGTGCAGACACAAAACTAGGTTTATGGAGGAAAACCTTACTGCAGTGCCCAAATTCCCCCTTTCCCGTGAAGAGGCATTATTGAGCCAGGTACTCGTGCGTGCACTGGATGGAGGGCTCCAGGAGAGATTCCTTTCCTATGCTTGGTGAGCAACATGCACCCTTCTCCCAGAGCGTCAGTCTTGCTTGACTGACCTACTTCCTGTATTTAAAGGAGAAGTGCTGGAGTGGGAGAGATAAAGGCTCAAAATTTGCTTACTTTGTAAAGGTGTTTTTGGTTTTGCACATGGGACATGTAACAAAGGTGCAGGCACACAACAAACTGAATTTTACTATTTCTTCAGCTGATCCCAGAGTATTTTTGTTAAGTGCCAAATATCAGATCCTTCATCTGCAATTTTTTTCTATCCCACCCTTCTTCAGATGTCCATTGTTGCCAGAGAAGGAAATGGGACAAGTCCAGCTTGCTTCACCCTAAATGCACATGCTGACTTGTGGTGGCCACTTCCTTCTTAGCATGACGACACAGAGTTTCTCAACAAGAACTGTCAAGGTATGGGATCTTGCCTAGAATAGAATAGCTGACTGCTCCACAGTTCATGGAATCTAGTATCTTTTCCTCCTCCTTTTTGGGAAAGCTGTTTGCTTGTCTGCAATATTTCACAACTTATCTGCTTTCCTAAAATCCACAAAGATCATCAGTCTCTACTAGGCATTGTCTCAGTTGCTAGAAAAGACTTCATCCAAACCAGGGGACTGAATTGCCACCTATCTTGGGCTTCAAATTCTTATTTCTGAGAATTGTGCCTCATGTAGCCTTTAATGGACAGAAAAGGAACAAATAAAAATTGAAGACTCAGTGTTCTGCTTTGTCTCTTCCATCTTTCAGTTCAAGCTCTATATTCGTGTATTAATTCACTTATTTATTCATTTATTCTGTAAATACACTTGTCCCTTGCTATCTGTAAGATACCAAATTCCAGGGTCTCCATGGATACCAAAAATCAGAGGATGCTGAAGCCTCTTACATAAAGTAGCACAGTGTTTACATATAACCTACATGCAACCCCCCCATATAATTTAAATAATCTCTAGGTATAATGCCTAATACTATGTAAATGCTAGATGAATAGTTATTATACTGTATTATTTAGAAAATAATGACAAGGGAAAAGGTCTGTGCATGTTCAGTGCAGATGCAATTTTAAAAAATATGCCCCATCTGTGGTGGTTTGAATCTGTGGATGTGGACCCTGCATTATGGAGGCTGATTGTATTCATTCATGAGTACACACCCTGAGCACGGGAAATTCAGCCAGGAGCATGACAGAGTTTTCCGTGAGTTAAGCAAGCAAGAGGCCTTTGGCTTTGTCTTCTTAGAACAAAGCAAAACAAACGCTTTCACTGTAATTCATTATTTAAAAAGCAATTATGGAGAAAATACTTAAGCAAAGAGAAATAAATCAATATTCCCTGTGACCCCATAATAACATGTTTAGATGTATCTTCGTTTTTTCTTCTCCTTCTGAATGCTTTCTCCCTACATGGAATTATAAAAAAATTATAGTTCATGTTTTGACATATTATGAATGATTTTATTTCAGTGTAGAATTCTTATATGTAACTGTAAATAATTTTTAAACAAAAATGGTCTATGCTTTTCTTTGAAGAAAACCCAAGAAGAGGAAAAAAAACCCTTGTGGTTTACCACTATTAGTATTTTGGTGTGTCATTTTCCCATCATTTTTCTAAATGTAATATATATAACTTTTTTTTTTTTTTTTAAGGAAAGTCTCTTTAAAGTTTAGGAACGAACCCAAAGGCAAGCTCTCCCAGGTCCATTTCCTCTGACTCTGGACACATGAGGGGAGAGGCCGAGAGCCTGTAGGACAGGACCCTCAAGTCCCCCCGCTGGATAGAGCCTGCCTGGGCTTTGACTCCAGCCAGCTCTTCAGTTCTACCAGCCCTACACACCCAGCTGGAGACAAGGGTTGAGAGAGTGACAAAGCCAAGGAGGGGCCATAACCAGCAACGAAGGGTGGCAAAGAGGAGAGGAAGAAGAATCCTGGGTACAACAGCAACAAGGCTGGGAGGCAGGGAGAGTTCGGTGATGCCAAAAAGGCCCTTCTAGAAACCTTCCTGCAGCCGCTAAGGGGCAGCCCCCCCTAGGGGGATGGGGTCTTCTTCCTGTTTGCAGGTGTGAATTCTTCTTCTTCTTCTCCTTCCCCTTCCCCTTCTCCTTCTTTTTTTTCCGAGACAGGCTCTCTCTATGCAGTGCAGGCTGGCCTTGAACTCACCGCGACCCTCCTGCCTCAGCCTCCAGAGTGCTGGGATTACAAGCACGCGCCACCACGCTTGGCTGGTGTGACTTCTGAAAGGAGGCAGCTCACAGACAGCAAGCCCATTCCTTCTGGCTTTTAGGCACTATTCCTCCTTTCCTCCCAAGACTGGGGTAAAGGGAGGGGTGCTGGCAAGGGAAAGATTTTTGCAGCCCTTCCCCTCTGCCCCCAGCATCCCAACTGTGTGGCCCACTCCCACATATTATATATTAGAGAAAAAACCTCCCTAAAGCAAAACTCCTGCGGGACCCCAGTGACCTACGAACTTTACCGTCCCCCCACCACAAAAATTCTTTTATAAAATCTTCCATGTGATCTTAAGGAACCCCCTCGCCCTGCCCTGCTCCCCCCTGCCCGGTCCTCCTCGGTGCCCCCACACCTCTGTCCCGTGCCCCTGGCTCTGGCCATCCAGCCCGCCATGATTTCCCGCAGGGCGCCCCCCACTGTGCTCCGCTGGGGGCACGTGGGCTGCGGCAGTGGAGGCGTGGAAGGAGGTGGGGAGGAGGGCGGGGTCCAGGCTGCCCAGTGGCTGGGTGGGGAGGAGGCCTAGCGGGGCCGAGGTTTGCAGCGGGGAGCAGGCCTCGGCGGTCGCGGGGCGTTGCTGCTCCGCAGGCCCTCGGAGGTGCGACGCTTGGAGAACACGGCCAGCGCGTCGAGGAAGTTGGGCCGCGTGGCAGGTGTGTTGCTGGGCGTAGACATCATCTGGGGGTGGTGGTGACTGTTGGGAACGTTGGTGTCTTGGGAAAACGGGCTCGGGATGGCCTCGAAGTGCCAGCGCGCCGCTGGCAGCAGCTGCTTTGCCTGGTCTGAACTGGCTGAGCGTGACCTGGTGCCGCAGCCGTCCGTGTGGTGCCACCTGAGGGCCCCGCAGCGCCGCCGAGGGACCCAGGGCTACGTCCCTGCCGCCCGGCGAGATGTCGTGGTCCTGAATGTGATATTATATGTTTTATATACATGAGATCATGTCACATGTATTTTTTTCTGGTCTGATTTCTTATAGTACCATTATTATTTTGAGAGTCCATGTTTGCCTTTAAATTTTTATTTTTTCTCTTTTTTTGTAAATTGAATATATTTTAGTATCGCTTTATCTTCTTTAATTTTACACTACTTTATAAATAATATGAGGTTCTTCCACTATATACATCTGTTTTCCCCACCCCATGGTTTGTACTTTTGTTGTATTATGTTTACTATTTAAAATGATATGTCTTGTACAACACACTACTATTTTGCTTAAAGAATAGATATTATACGATATTATCTAATAGAAAGATGTTAACATAGAAAGTTTTATATTTTCCTAGATAGTTATCCTTTCTGGTTCTCTTTACTTCCTGCAGATCTAGCATTCTGTCTGATATTATTTTCCTTAAACCTTAAGAGCTTTCTTTTAGCAATATTTATCATCTGAAAATGTCCTTGTTCTATCTTCATTTTTAAAGGTTATTTTTGCTAGATATAGAATTCTAGTTTGGCTTTAAAGATGTTACTACATTATCTCTGCCTCCTTGTTCCTGGAAAATGACATCCAACGTTTGTATTGCTGCCTGTCTGTATATAATAGGTCTTTTTTCCTCTAGCAGCTTTTAAAATTTACTCTTTTTCTTGCATTTTCAGCGGTTATGTTATGTCTGTCATTTTTTTTTTTTTTTTTTTTTGTATTTATCTTGTATGAATGCCTGAGAATTTTGGATTGGTAGTGATGTCTTTCATCAGTCATGATTTAAAATGTTTTTTCTTATTTTCTCTTTCCTCTCTTTCTGGGATTCCAAGTTTATGTGTGTTACTTTTTTTTTTTTTCTTTTTTTGAGACAGGGTCTCGCTATGTAATTCAGGCTGGCTTTGCACTCACTATGTAGGCCAGGCTGGCTTTAAACTCACAATGATCCTCCTGCCTCAGCCTCCCAAATGCTGGGATCACAAGTGTCTGCCTCTACACCTGGCTCTCATGTATGTTACTTTCATACAGTATTTTTCCACCTGTCTTGCATGTGTTCTTTTTTATTTTTAACACATTTTTTTCTGTTTTTGTGTTTTAGTTTAGATTCTTTCTGTTGATCCATATTCAACTTTATTGATCCTGTCAAATCTGCTGTTAGCCTCAAACTTGTGATCCTCCTGCCTTAGAGTTCTGAGTAGCTGGGACTATAGGGAAATAACACTCCTGGTGCCTGTGGAGGGTTTGCTTTGGACTTGATGAAGGCCCCATTTATCTCCGGGGTTTTTCTCTCAGTCTGCTGCCCCCAGGCTTTATCTGCTAACCCTGAATGCTTTTAATAAGACTAGCAAGAAAAATCTGAGCTAGATGTTGTGGTGTGTGCCTCTAATCCCAGCACTCTGGAAGGTCTGAGGCAGGAAGATCACAAGTTCAAGGTTAGCCTGGGCTATTTAGCAATTTAGCAAGGTCCTATCTCAAAATAAAAAATATAAAACAGCTGAGGGTTAACCAGCAGAAAATCTGAGATATATCCATCCAAGCCCTCTGGGCTATTGAAGTGAAGGAACCATTCTGAGACACTTTGAGCTTTGTGATTGATGTCAGATGTTGGAGATTTTAAGAAACCCCTCTGTAGTTAAAACAAAGGAGCAAAGACATTTCTTGAGATGCAGAAAGCTGAGAACAAGACTGTAAAGAGAAATTACCAATGCCGGGCATGGTGGCACATGCCTTTAATCCCAGCACTTGGGAGGCTGATGCAGGAGGATTGCCACAAGTTTGAGGCCATCCTGGGCTACATAGTGAGTTCAAGGCCAGGGTGAACTACATAGTGAGACCCTGTCTCAGAGAGAGAGAGACAGAGAGAGAGAGACAGAGAGAGACAGAGGGAGAGAAATTACCAGCAACTCAGGTAGTAAATGGACTATAAATTTAAAAAGATCTCTTGTGGTATAGAAAACTGGAAGCATAAAGAGGTTTTAAGGGCCGGTGAGATAGCTTAGCGGTATAAGCGCCTGCTTGGCAAGTGCGAGGTCCTGAGTTCGACTTCCGCTACCCACATACGAAAAAAGGGCTGGTGATATCGCTCAGCGGCACGGGAGCCTGCTGGCGCACTAAGTCCAGAGGTCGACCTCCCAGTACCCACAAAAAAAATAAATAAATAAAAATAAAAAAATAAAGAGGTTTTAAGAATCTTGTCTGTGTTCAGATCCCATCAGTGGGTTACTTTTTGTTTAATTCATTTTGATTTATTTTTCTATCTGTAGCCTTCAGTGTTGTATGTGTGGGGGAACAGGGAGTCAGATTTATTAAGGTGTAATTCAATTTCACTTGGTCCTTTTTATGTGTACAATTTGTGTCCCCTTTTCAATCACCTTCTGTGATTCTTAGTTCTTGGCAACTATTAATCTAATTCTTGCCTTGATAATTTTACCTTTTAAATAATATTATGTAAATGAATTAAGCATGTAGCTTTTTTCACTAAGGGTTAATTAGTTTACCATTGTGCTTTAGAGATTTATCCATATTGTTTTACGTTTCTGTAGTTGGTTCCTTTTTGTAACTGAGTACTATTCCATTGTATAGATGCATCCTCAGTTCTGTTGAGTGCTTATTTAGAAAGTGCAAATTTATGCCGGTATGATTGCTATATAAGGAAACGATTAGAGCATGACACAAAATTTTCCATTTGCTCCATCAGCAAACCACATAAAAATTCACAAAATGCACACCCACACCCCCACACACACACGTCAAACACCTCCAACTATCCCAGTTTACTGCCCATGTTATAAGTTGCACCCATCCACAACTAGAGTTACAATTTCTGATTTCAGACAACCTTACTTCTACTTTATGATAATTTATAAACTTCAACCCTTCTGACTCACACTTCCATAGCAAATTTAGATGTTTTTAAAAGTGCCATATTTATTGTGGTATTTAATATGTAAAAAAATGGTGCTACTGTTTTTATTAGGACTCTAGTTTTTTAAAGTGTCCCTGATGAAGTCCTTGTGTATGGTGCCCCAATCTCATTTCCCTCATCAGTCCTGTGGGTCTTGTTCCATGATTTTGCACAATGCAATGATTTTTAGAATTGCATTTCTCATGTTACAGCAGAACTGACGTTATCACAATTTGTTTATCCACCTACCATTTGATAGACATTCGGGTTATACTTGAAGGAAGTTTGGGGCTATTTTGAGTACAGCTAACAAGAACATTTTTGTACACATCTTGGGGAAAAAAAGACACAGATGGTGAGAAGGAAGAGGGAGTGAAGTTGTTTTATTTTTTAACCTTTATTAGTACATGTTTGTAGTACATAATGATTGCATTCACTGTAGGGGATTGGTACATGTACGTAACGCATTTTAATTCTAGAGGGAATAAATTTAAAGGTCCTGATGTGGGTGGAGCCCTGTTCATGTCTGCATATTGGGGACCTGGCATGAAGTTCATTCCTCATTTGCACCCCAACACCCCCGACTACCTGTTGGCTCGGTTTTGGTCAGTGCCACTGAGACCTCCTCTGGATCAACATTTGTTTTCAATTCTAATAGTAGTAAGGAGGGACAATAGCAACGGGCAAATTTTCATTTTATTTGGAAGCAAAACTATGGTATTTCATACACTTAGGTGTATAATTTGTTGTGTTAGCTTTCCATCGCTGTAACAAATACCTGAGCTAATCAACTTTCAAAGAGAAAAGGCTTATTTTGGATTACAATGTTGGAAGTTTCAGTCCTTGATTGATTGGCTCCATTGCTTATGGGTTTATGGCAAGGCAGCACAGCATAGCAGTTTTTTAAAACTTAATTTTATTGGTACACTTTTGATTATACATAATGATCACATTCATCATAAGGAATTTGTACCTGTACAATATATCTTGATTTTTCTTTTTTCCCCTACTCCCTTCCCCTCCCTTCAATCCTTCTTTCCTTCCTTATTTACAAAAGCTTTGTTTCCATTTTCTCCTTCTATTCTCTTTTTTTCCCTTTCCTTTCCTTCCCTTCCCTCTCCCCATCCTTTGTTCCCCTTCCCATTTGAACATGTTTTTCCTACTTCCCAATATCTATTGTACATTTTGATCCTTATTTACCCTTTTGGTTTCTCACACAAGAGAAAGAATGTGATATTTAAACATGTGTGTCCAATTTATTTCACTTAAAAGTATGGTCTCAAAATGCATCCGTTTACCTAAAAATGTCTCAAGTTTATCCTTCTTTATGGCAGAGTATCACTCCAGTGTATATAAAAACGGCGAGTCCCTGCGCCTCCTGGGCACCTGCTGCGCCTGGTGCCCACCCTCCACGAAGTGTTCCCATTCCGGAGGGGAAGCACGTCTAGAAACTTCCTCTGCTGAAAGACTTACAGATATAGGAATTAGAAGAATCTTTTCTTCAGAGCACGACATTTTCCGAGAAAGTGTAAGGAAATTTTTTCAAGAAGAAGTGGTTCCTTATCATGCAGAATGGGAGAAAGCCGGAGAAGTGAGTAGGGAGCTTTGGGAAAAAGCTGGAAAGCAAGGACTGCTCGGTATCAACATCGCAGAATGTCATAGTGGCATTGGCGGTGACTTGTACTCAGCAGCTATTGTTTGGGAGGAGCAATCCTACACAAATTGTTCAGGCCCAGGTTTCAGTCTTCATTCAGAAATTGTCATGCCCTACATTGCAAATTATGGCTCAGAAGAACAGATTAAGCGCTTTATCCCCCAGATGACTGCAGGCAAATGTATTGGTGCCATAGCAATGATAGAGCCTGGGGCTGGGAGTGACTTACGAGGAGTAAGAACAAATGCCAAAAAAGATGGAAGTGATTGGATTCTCGATGGAAGCAAGGTGTTCATCGCTAATGGGTGGTTAAGTGATGGTGTGATTGTAGTCTCAGTCACAAATCGTGAAGCTCAATCACCTGCCCATGGCATTAGCGTTTTTCTGGTGGAAAATGGGATGAAAGGATTTATCAAGGGATGGAAGCTACATAAAATAGGATTAAAGGCCCAGGATACTGCAGAACTGTTCTTTGAAGATGTCCAATTGCCAGCTAGTGCCCTACTTGGAGAAGAGAAAAAAGGTTTCTATTACCTCATGCAAGAGCTCCCATAGGAAAGGTTGATAATTGCTGATTTGGCAATTTCTGCCTGTGAATTCTCGTTTGAAGAAACCAGGAACCATGTTAGGCAAAGAAAAGCTTTCGGAAAAACAGTTGCACACATACAGACCATGCAGCATAAACTAGCAGAATTAAAAACACACATATGTGTGACCAGAGCTTTTGTGGACAGCTGTCTGCAGCTGCATGAAGAGAAACGTCTGGACTCTGCCTCTGCTTCCATGGCAAAATATTGGCCATCTGAGCTACAAAACAGTGTCGCCTATGATTGTGTACAGCTCCATGGAGGATGGGGACACATGTGGGAGTACCCAATTGCAAAAGCTTACGTGGATGCCTGAGTTCAGCCAATCTATGGTGGTGCCAATGAAATAATGAGGGAACTGATTGCAAGAGATATCATCTGTGACCAGTAGACATCTGCCCACATCCTGGAATCCTATTATAGCTAATCAGGTTTTAAATCTGCTCAAGACAAAATGTAACCTGGAAAAGCAGGAAACACGGCACATGTTTTTATGTGCTCTGTCTATAGAGAAAGAAATCAAATACAGATTAACACAGTGGAAAAAGTGTTTGAATCCAAAAAATCAAATTCTCTCATAAAAGGTGTAATTTTAAATTTTTTATATAACAGTCAAAGATTTTCTAACTCTAGAAGCCTTAAAATGTCATTTACCTCTAAAATTCTAAAAAGTATTAATTGTATAAATTCTTTTTTTTTTTTTTTTGTGGGTACCAGGGGGTCGACCTCAGGACCTCGCGTGCCAACAGGCACCCGTGCCGCTGAGCGATATCACCGGCCCCTTTTTCATATGTGGGATCCGGGAGTCGAACTCGGGCCCTCGCGCTTGCAAGGCAGGCGCTTACGCCGCTGAGCCATCTCACTGGCCCTGTATAAATTCTTAGAATTGAGGCAGAACTAATTTTATATTGTCAGGCTATAAAAACATTAATAATATAGACTATGGACTTACAAAGGGGAAAATAAGTGTACTTTAGAATGTAAAGTCATTCAGCTATGTATGTTTTGCTCCAAATTCCCTAGAACACTGGTAATACCTTGCTACTCCAACCCCCTATTTTTAAGCAATGAATGGGACCTATTCTTTAAACAAAATATCACATTGTATGCTATCAACATATGTAGTTATGTATCAATTAAAAATAAAACTTCTTTAAAAAAAATAAAATAAATTAAAACTACATTCTCTTTATCCATTCATCCATTGATGGGCATCTGGGCTGTTTCCAAGATTCAGCTATTACAAATTATGCTGCTGTAAACATGGGCACTCATATATTGCTGTGGCATGACAGCATAGCAGTTATAATGTGGCAAAGAAAAACCATCCACCTTATGGCTGGGAGTGTAAAGGAGAAGAAGAAATGTCTGGAGTCTCACTATTCCCTTGAAGGGCAGAGCCCCGGTCGTATGAAGACCTCCCGTTAGACCTCACCTCCTAATGGTTACGCCAGCTTCCGATTATGCCACTGGCTGGAGACCAAGTCTTTAACACATGGGCTTTTAGGGGACATTTACTCAAACCATAGCATATATCTGTGTTATTTATTAATTTGGTCTTGATATATGAAGACTGTTAATTCATATAATTGGTGTATACCTTTTCTAAAGTTAGGGAAGTAGATGTGGATTAATCTATGTTGCAAAGTTCTGGAGTAATTGGATGAATTATTATTATCTTTTACCTTCCAGCATTAAGCAGTTCACTGCTCTCTGCTTTCCTTAACTTTCTATGTTACTTAATAACGCATTGAGGGCCAGTGAGATAGCTCAGCGGCGTAAGCGCCTGCCTGGCAAGCGCGAGGTCCTGAGTTCGACTCCCGGTACCCACATACGGAAAAAGGGCCAGTGATATCGCTCAGCAACACAGGCGCCTGCTGGCGCGTGAAGTCCTGAGTTTGACTCCCGGTACCCACACACACACACAAAAAAACCGCATTGAATGGGATTTATCCTGCTGTAGAAGCTGTTGTCATATTTAAAAAGACCACAACAGACCTCTCTGAAGATGACAGGACTAATCCTATGCCTCTCCCCACACCCCTAGTCTGTAGAAGTATGAGACTGGAGAGAGAGGAGAGGAGAGAATCACCTCACAGAGAATCCTGTAGCTCTGCTGCTCTCACAAAGGCAAATGAAAGAACTCCAGAGGAAAACTTTGTAGAGACTGGAGGTGCCATGAAAGGAGAAACATCTTTTCATTATCTGATTATGCTCTATACAGGCATATTTGTCGATGTGCCCAAAATGTAGCTGGGAGTGGTAAGGGGAAAGGAGAAAGATGGCAAACAAGGAGACATTACCTGCATTCTGACATTCAGAATTCAGCAAGAGAAAAAGTGAAAACGTGGTAATGGGTAGAGGGAGGTGAATCACCTTGCCATTGCCCACCCTAGAAAACTGATTTGGTTAGCTGGAGCCCGAATGCCCACGTCATGGAATAGGGAGTGTCAGTTTAAATCTGTTCCAGGTGGAGCAGCAGCTTGAGAGGCAAAGATCTGATGGATAAAAGCACAGAACACAGACCCAGGTTTAAATCTCAACACTGCTAATTACATAGCCATGGGGAAGTTAACCTCTAGGAACTTCTGTTTCCTCATGTGTTAACACTAGGGTTGGCAGAGACCAGCCAGCCTCTTTTAGTTTGGAAACTATAGAGATGGGTAGAAGGATGTAGTTGGTAGGGAAATTTCTGGGCCATGGTGGCCCCTCCTACCCTCTTTCTGACTTGACATCTCAGGGTCTGCCATTTTCACAGAATTAGTTGAGAAGGCAATTGGAGATCAGTGGCTGGGTTGAGAGATTTTTGTCAGACTTGTTTGTCAAGGAAGAATAGATTTTCTGTAAATTATGCGATGTGCTGAGCCATCTTGCCATTGCCCTGTCCTAGAGGATGGTTCCTGCCTGGAGTACATAGGCTCTCTGTTAATAAGGGAACTGTGCATTTCTGCTAAATGTTTCATGAGGAACATGGGCATGTGGAGAGATGCAAGTATGGGACTTGCTCTGGTCTGTAGGTTTGATCCCAATTTAGCAGCTGACTGATCTCAGGCAAGCTTTTTAAGGTTTTTGAAACTGTTTCCTCATATGTCAAATGGGGATAATCAGAGCATATATAATATACAGTGATACTTTGAAGACTAGACAATGCACAGAAGCCTCGGCTATAGGTCATGGTTCAGATTAAGTCTGCAGAAACTGTTAGTCTTTGTTCTCAGGAAAGTTTAATTTGTGAAAATGCATACATATGTATATAGTAAATTGCCTTGTTATGGTGTTTATTCAGTTGGTAGATTCCTCTCATATGTAAACATTTGTATTTGTTTTTAATACTTTGCTTCTTTTTCCGGTCTATGAAGAATGTGTCACCAATGGTAAGCTTAGTGTGACCTGAATGACACTCATTCTCTTTCTCTTGCTTTCTTTTCCTCCTTGGAGGCCCATCACTCCCCCCCGCATCCCTTTCAGTCAATGAACACAATTTCTCAGGAAAAAAAGACAAGTCAGAAGTCCAAGGTTTACTTCAGAATATAAAAATAATTTTTATTATTCTGACATTGGTTTGAACAGCGTAAAGGGCTCCTAAAAACTCAGTAAGCATCTGTCGATGGATTTAGTCAAATCCCAGAGAGAGCGGCACAGTCTTTCACCATAACTATCAGTCAACCTCTGTGTGAAGGACTGGGAAGGGGACTAGGAATAAGAGGGTGTCGTTTACCTTCTCAGAGGAAACATCAGGTGAGTAACATGATTTAAAATTTAAGTTGCTTAACTAAATTAAAGTTAAGAAAGGTTTCAGAGTGTGGTTAGTGGAGGGGGGAGGGCCCCATAGGGGAGATAACTTATGGGGTTGCAGGTATATCCCCTTGGCCCTCCATCTTCCAACACGTCTCACTGGTTCCTGCTGGACCATTCAAGAACTCCCCTCCAGGTTTCTGACGTAGTTCTGGACCCAGGGGTCGCTGGGATTGGCACAGATATACAGGCCTTTTTTGGTGAGAAAGCTATGAAGGGGGCAGAATTATACAGACAACGAGTGACACATCTCTGCCACCTGTGGCCCCTTCTGTTTCATGCCTGGGGCAGCTCAAGATGAATCCATTTTGTCAAGAAATCATCCCCTCGGATCTCAGGTCTTCCAGGCCTTCCCTGGGTGATTTGTGGAGATCCCCTCAAGCCACTTCCTTTCTGCTCTCATTCTCCCCTCTCTTCCCTCTACTTCCTGGAAGGTCCTCCCTGGCTCCCTGCAGGCCCCAGCCAATGTCAAGAAATAGCCCTGCAGCCTCCTTTTGTGTCCTGTACCCACAACAGACCTGCAAAGGGCTTCTTATCCAGGCACTGGTGCACCTGTGAACTGCTTCCTCATCTACTCCTGCAGGCACCTGCCTCCCCATTCTATGTCTTCCCAAGGGATAAGGAAGAGAACTGGTACTTACATGACACCATCTGTGAAGCATATGCCGCTGGTCTTAAAATAGGCTACCACAAGATTTCGGGGGATCTGACGGAAGGTAAAGGAGAAGCAGCATTCAGGTGGGGTGTGAATCTTATCTGAGTGAGGGAACAAGGATAACAGGAGTTGCTCAAAACAGACAAGCTGGAGAGGGCCAGAGAAAGGTGGGGAGACAGCATGGCTCAGAGACTTGGGGGAAAGACAACTAGAAATAATTCGGCTTTTTGTTTCTTATTAATTTCCTTAGTCTTGTCTTTGGTTTTCGTCTCTCCATTTTGGTCCTCATCTTATTCCACAGGAAATGAAGCTCTCTGGATAACCTGCTCCCTTCTCCTGACTGTCTTTGGGAGAAATTCTTTTCCCAATCTCTTACATCATAAGATAGCTGAGAAAAGTAGGAACATCTCTTCTAAGTTACCCAAAAGGTCGAATCCTTAGGGACCATTGAGGCAATTCTAAAACTTACCAGCACCAATGGGAAATAAATACATAGACCTGGATTCCACCTCATGATAATAGCCCAGTAAATTAGACTTCAAAGTTCTCCTCTAAAAGTAAGATAAAACCTTCCCCTATTCCCAACCTGCTGGCCCTAACAATAGACTCTATTTGAATCCTCTCAACAGAAACAACTGTGTCATGTTGAAACCCAGTTCAACACTGTCATTTCATGTGGTGGCTCTCAGGCCGCAACACTTGGACAATATGGCCTGACTCCTGGCCAGAGAGCAACAGTTAAAGGAAATGGGACAGCAGACTTAAGTTTTTCACAGGAGCAGAGCATCATTGTGCAGAGGAGGACCAAGAGGGCAACCACGAGGGCCTTCATGATGCTGGACAGGCAGAGGAGTGTGGGCAGGGCTGAGATGGGGCTTTGAGATCACTACTGCTAGCCTCCATCTAGGATCTGAGCTATCTCCTTCCTTTTATGTGCAGCCCTGGGCCAGGAGGACATAGAAATTGCAGGTGCATAAGCAAGAAACTTTAAATACAGTGGTGTCATGTGAGTTGCACAACCCAGTGTTGCCTGTGGATACGAGAGTTAGGGTATATACAAGAGTGAGTCAGTGGCTTGTTTGATTGTGATGCATATGGGGAAATTTTGTCTCCCGACAGATGAACAGGAGTTGGCCTCACCCAAGAATTATGCTGAGCTGTTTCCTCTTCACATGACAGATATCTCTCTGAAGTTGTTGGTCATAGCCTCCTTTGATAGAGCAGTGTACTTTGATGGCCTTTCCAGTGTGTGTGTGAGTGTGTCCATGTGTGTCCTATGTTGCCTAGGCTGGCCTCAAACTCCTGAGTGCAGGTGGTCATCCTGTCTCAGCCATCTGAGTAGCTGAGACTATAAGGCATGCACCATGGCACCTGGCTTCACAATTGTTCTTAATTTTAGCTAGGCATGGTAGCACAATCCTGTGGTCTTAGTACTCAGGAGGCTGAGGCAGGGGGATCACCATGATGATTTCGAAGCCAGCCTGGGCTACACAGTGAGTTCAAGGCTAGCCTGAACTATATAGTGAGACCCTCTCTCAAAAAAACACAGTTGGGCCGGTGAGATGGCTCAGTGGCGTAAGCGCCTGCCTGGCAAGCGCAAGGGCCCGAGTTTGACTCCCGGAACCCACATACAAAAAAAGGGCCGGTGATATCGCTCAGCAGCATGGGCGCCTGCTGGCACACGAAGTCCTGAGGTTGACCCCCGGTACCCACAAAAAAAAAAAAAAAAAAAAAAAAACAATTGTTCTTAATTTTAATATAGTCAAATATGTTGACTTATGTATAGGGTAGGGATTTTGTAATCCAATGAGAAATCTTTTCTCTGTCCAAAGGTAATAAATATATCTTTCTGTGTTAACTTCTGGAGTCTTTATTGCTTCAGCATTGATACTTAAATTTACAATCCATCTAGTTGATTTTTGTATTTGCTGTGAAGAAGGATTCAAGATTTGTTTTTTGTCATATCAGTATGTGTCAATATCAATAACATCTTTTATTGGCAAAACCATTGTATTAGTCAGTTTTCTTTGGTAAATCGTGACTAATAAGAAATTAGGGAACTGGCTCATGTGATTATGAGGGCTGACATCTTTCTGGGGCTCAAGACATGCCCCTGTCCTTTAATAGGCAACTGTAAAGGATTGGAGTGGGGGCTGGAGATGACCAGAGACTCACTCAGTGCACGGTGTCATGCTCTGAGTTATATATTCTGGGGTACGTGGGGTCCTCACAAGGTTCAGCATGTACGAGAATAACTTGATTGCTCATTTTTGGTGGCTAATTGTATGGAAATGTTTTGCCAGTGAGAGGAGGTGAGATGTTAGTGTGAAAGCCATAAGTGCACGGAAAAATCATAGATTAAGACTTCCTCCCACAGAGCAGATCTGCAGTGCTCTGCTACTGCCTCTCTGACCACATGAGGTGACATACGTGGTAATGTCACATTGTCCTGGGCAGCATAAATTACACTTCAGCCACACGTGGGGTGGAAAAGACCATGACATCATGTAGATAAGTATTTCTAAGAAAAAACATTAACCAATTATGGGAAATTAAGAGTTAGTGTCTGAGCTACAGGCATAACAAGAATGGCGAGGTCAGACTTTTAATCATGGTTTGGTTCATCAAACAGCACAGCTCCCTACCATATTCCATTGTTGGATTTAACACTGGGTTGAGGACGAGAATATGCATTGAGTATGGGGCATTGTATAGATCAGGAGCTCTAAGTGTCCTTATTTTTTGATCCAGGAAGCCCAAGGCTAGGAAAGCATCCTATGAAAATAAACTTCTTCATGGAAGAAGTTGTTTTTGTATAAAACATTTGATGTGGTTTTCTCATAATGATTAAAAGTTAGAACCAGTCCAAATATACATGATAATGTTAATGTACAAAGCTGACAGTTGAGTAAATTAGGCAACTCTTAAAAGTACTGGAATGATTTGGAAGAATCTTTAATGTAAAATACAAATAAGAAACAAATAAGAATACAAATAAGAAATTCCATCTGTATCTGGACCGCAATAATGTGCCCCCTTTCCCTGACACACAGTAAGAAGTAAAAAACCACATAAGCAAATAGAACCATCAAAAGCCTAGAAAAAATGCAATAAACATGAGCGTGCGTGTATCACTGTAATATGATGTCTTTAATCCTTTTGGGAAGATACCCAGAAGAGGTTATAGCTGGGTCAAATAGAATTTCTATTTTTAGTTTTTTTGAGGAATCTCCACACTGATTTCCATAGTGGTTGCACTAGTTTATAGCAGCACAACTTATAATAGCTAAAACTTGGAATCAGCCTATAGGCCCATCAACACGTGAACGAATATGTACACAGTGGAGCCCTTAAGAAGGGTACATTGAGTCATTTGTAGGAAAATGGATGTACCTTGAGACCATAATGCTAAGTGAAATAAATCAGACACAGGTTAATACCACATGCTTTTTCTTGCATGAGAAACCCAAAGTATAAATAATTTAAGAGTAAAATAAAAGATAGATGATAGAAAACAGATGTAGACTTTGTGGAGATGGGAAAGGGGTCTGGGATGGAGGGAGATGAGGAGGGAGAAGAAGTAAAAATAATTAAGGTGCCATCTGCATATGTACTAATTCCCCAAGATAATTGTAATTATTTTATATTGCAAACATATACTAATAAAAAAGGAAAGAAAAAATGCACTTGAAATAAATAGATAGAAATGTCGAATGTGGTTAAGTTTGGGTAATAGAATTTTTCCTGCCTTAAAGGGAAAATGTTTACTCAGATCATGTCTCAGAATTCATATATGCCACAATGGGAAGGCAAGAATGTAGAGGAAAATTCGCACATTCTTACCTGCACTTGCCATGCTGCTTACCCACCTTCTACATACTAAATCAGTTTCTATTTTTGTTTGCATTTTGCATATTTAAAAAATTAGTTTTTACTACTTTTGGGGAATAATTTACAGCTCATATTATAAATAATGTAAAAAAATAATTTGAATTAAAAACGTTAGTGTCATTGGTTTTTCTTTTAGTGGGTGGTGGGGGTCGACCTCAGGACCTCGTGCACCAGCAGGCGCCCGTGCCGCTGAGCAATATCACCGGCCCTTTTTTCGTATGTGGGTTCCGAGAGTCGAACTCGGGCCCTCGTGCTTGCCAGGCAGGCACTTACGCCGCTGAGCCATCTCACTGGCCCTGTCATTGGTTTTTCCTGTGCTCCTTTGAGATGCTCTCCCATGCCTGTGGATGAGACTCTGTGAAGGTCGATGCCTAAGGAGTGGTAGCCCTCTTGTGAGCTCGAAGTGACAGGCCCGAAGAAAACCCAATAAAATCATAGGGGTGGGGAGGTGCGTTAGGGAGATAAGTCACTGAGGACGTTATTGAGCTGCTAGACAAACCCAGAGGATGCTCACCTTGACTTTAAATAAGGTAACAGCTGGGCATGATGGTGCACACCTGTAATTCCAGGACTTGGAAGGCTGAGGCAGGAGAATCACAAGTTCAAGACCATCCCGGGCTGCATAAACAAAAACAAAAAACAAAAAAACCCAAACAAACAAAAAGAAAAAGGAAGTGTTCTAGGGTTTTTGAGAAACAAGGACTTTCTTTAAAATTTCTTTACTTTCCTAATTTCAAAGGGCCATTATTACAAGCATTAAATATATCATACTTTATTTAATTATGAGCCCCCTTTTAATTGTTACAAATGAGCTGTGAGAAGCACTGTTGTGCATACAGCTTTCTTCATCTCTGTGTTCGTATTGCAGGATAGATCCCTGGCAGAGCGCTTTTCTGGTCTAAATCTTATTCGTGTCAGCCCCCAGTTAACCCGGCTAACCCAGGGACTGGCCTTTTGCAGAGGCTCATGGACATCTGAAGAATGAACCAGTGTCTTACAAGCCACCCTCATATTTGTCTCTTCTGTAGCTGACACTTCCCTAATCCTGCTGTCTCCATGCAGGGTGTGGCCTTATCTTGGTTCAAGACTCGGTGGCATTAGCGCCAGCACATCCATGCTGTTGGACTAGCTGGAGAAGCTGGCAGGGGGCTCAGCTCTGTGGGAGAAATGCTTTGTCTTCAGGTCTGCTCTGGTGAGAAGGCAGCAGCTAAATTTGTCTCGGGGTGACACCGGCATCTCACCTCCTTGCACTGTGGAAACCATTTCCCCAACAAGTAAACACCGGACCCATTCTTGCAAATTGCCTGAGCTCTCCTGGTTTATTTACTGCACAGCACAACACCAACACCATGGTTAAAGGCCTCCCCCCACACTGTCCCCAAACATTCATCTTCTGATGTCCCAAGGCTGCTTGTAAAGACATGCCTTAGACCCCAGAGGAAGGCAGCATCCGCGAGTCCTCAGGTCCCAGCTCTCCTTGGCCACGCTTGAATTCACTCATCCTTGGCTGCCCAGTGACATGGAGGCCCCTGTGGCTGCCCTCGCTGTCCTGATCCTCACTAAGACCCTTTTCTCCCAGACCTGCTGTGCCTCATGTGAGTCTGTCTTTCGCTCTTGGGTTCCTTCTCTGTGGCCCTGGCTTGAAGCACAGTGGGAAGTCTGTGGCTGAGACCTGCACATGGGGAGCTCCGGAAGGATTTTAAGACTACTTCCCTGAGGATTTTCCTTCCTGAGGGGTTTAGGAATTCTATTCCATTCTGGGAGACAGAGAGGGAGAGAGGCTCATTTCATGGATGAGAAAATGGAGGCCCACCTGGGATTTTGTAAGTAGACTCTGGATCTAGTTGGCTCCCTGTCCTGTGGTGTAGCCTTGGTTGCCTTCCCAGCCATTTTCCCCCCCTGAACAATCACTTGAGATCTTCCTGTCTTGTCTGTTGTAGTGGGTGCTGGCACCCCGACCGCCTGCTGCTTCTTCTTTATCTCCTGGAAGATTCCACGCAGATTTGTGGTGGACTATTACGAGACGAGCAGCCAGTGCCCCAAGGCGGCTGTCATGTAAGGGCTGGTCCCCCTGGCCACACCTGGGGAGGAAGGGCCACTGGGCCGAGGGGAGGCCCCTTAGGGTCCTCAGCTCCCTCAGGCCTATGGGGGCAGGAGTCCAGGAGAGACCCTGGGGTGTTTTCCAACCTGACCTCAGGCCTTCAGGGAGTCCTCAAGGACTTTCTCTTGGGTGGCAGGAAGAGAGGGGAGGAGGGACAGCAGGAAGCTTGCTTTCTGAGGGAGACGCTTGGGGAATCTGTGAACCTCGAGGTTAGGGGGCAATTTATGAGCACGTGGACCGGCCCTGGGATGTCTGGGCAGAGAAGGATGTGGAGGCCCCAGGGTTTCCAGGCTGGAGGCCTCAGTGTTGCCTCGTTTCCCTTCCTCCACAGCTTCCAAACCAAGAGAGGCTGGGAGGTCTGTGCTGACCCCAGAGACACCTGGGTCCAGGAGTACATCGCTGACCTGGAGCTGAACTCCTGAGGGGCCTGGAGGCGTCAAGGAGGCCTCACATCTGTGGGCCGATTTGGGAGCAAACACCTGAGGCAGGGTGTGACACTGCAGCTCTGGAGGCCACCTCTTCTGTGGGTTCCACGCCATCCCCAGCCACACTCTGGGACCCTCTTAACATTTATTTTAGTATATGTATCTCATTTCATTTTTGTAATCTCTTTCCATTTTTAAAGTGTGTTATGCAATGAATGTTTCGTCTGACCTTTCATGATATCCTCATCACTATCCTTCCCCTTTTCTTTGCAACTCTTCTCGCAATCCATATGTGAATCAATGAGTGTGATTAGCCATCTCCAGAAAAACTGTACCATGCATCACACAGCAATGCTTATGGAATGGTTTTGCCGCGCACTGCTTTTAAGATATGAAAGGCCACTTATATAAAAGGTAAACCAGCATTGTCCTTGCATTGAGTCTATTGATTTTTGTTTTCCAAACTAAAAATTTACAGTTGATAGGAATACTGGAAGGAGGGTAAAGGAATATGAAAAGAGGCAGGAACCACAAGAACGGGACAGAGTATTACTGCAGTCATACCAAGTGTTTCCCTGGAGATGCTTTCCTGGAACGTCGAAACTGACACCCATCATTTTACAACCAGATCATAGTAGATATGATCTAGAAAACATTTCTACTTAAATAAATAACAAGATGATGCAGATTTATGCACATAAGCTGCTTTTCATGAAGCTTTCCTAAAATGATGGCTCATATTTGTTGAGGGCTTCATCAAGTGCTGGGTTCTGTGTTAAGTGCTTGCTTATGTTAGCAAGAGTCTAGCAAACCCTACCAGTGAAATGACCAAGACTTTCCACCTGGCAGTCAGCTGAGAACCTTGGTCAGGTTCTCTGTTGTTCACAGCTCTGCGTTTGAGGGGAATATTACTCACATCCATCTCTGGGGTTAGGCTTGGAGGCTCCAGTGACCAGAGTTAGCAAACAAAAATATAGTATGAAAGGCAGATGTGGTGATGCATGTCTGTAATCCCAGCTATTCAGGAGGCTGAGGCAGGAGGACCACAAGTTTGAGGCTAGTCTGGACAATTTAGCAAGACCCTGTCTCAAAATAAAAAATGCTTGGGATGTAGCTTAGTGGTAGAGTGCTTTCCTAGCATATGCAAGGCCATGGGCTTAATCCTTAGTACTGCCAAATTAATAATAATAATAATAATAATTTTTAAAAGAATATGTCTTATGTAATATTTGATATATACTTATAAAAATTATGACTAATCTGAAACTTGAATCTAACTGGGCACCCTGTATTGTATCTTGCTACCCTCCTCAGAGTGAATACTTCTTACAGAGGTGTCTATTTCCTGTGTAAAATGGTACCTAAGGATTAGCTTAAGCATAGAGCAGTTCTTCTCAACCTTGAATTCACATTCGGGGGAGTTTTGCAAACTCCAGTGCCAAGGCCTCACCTCCAAAGTTACAGATATAATTGGATTTAGGTGAGACCCAACATCAGTAATTTTAATGCAAACCAAGGTCAAACCGCTACTGGTATACAATCATAGGCCGTTTTTAGACAGCTTTGGGGTTTCAGAAGCAGTGTCACTCCTCATTTTTGAAGGCTTCTGAGCTTGTTGTTTTTGGTTAATTCCTTAAGATTGTTAATTAGAAACAGAAAATCATCACATCTAGAATGGGGTTGGGACCCTCTCTTCCCCCAGTGCAGAGCTGGGAGTCCTTGTTCTTTCCACCCTGCAGGCGTCCCACTGTATTGACTTCTGTCACTACATTGCCCTCTGCTGGTGGAACAATGCTGCAGGCGTGGAGGCCTCTGCAGTTGGCTTCCCTCCTCTGATGCATCCCAGCTACGCCTTCACCAAGAGCACAAGTCTTCACTGTTGCGGTCTGTTTCATGTGTCAGCTTGATTGGGCTGAGCATCACCTCGGTAGCCAGTAAAATATTATCTCTGGGTGGGTCTGTGAGGTCTTTCCAGAAAAGATTAACATTTAAATCAGAAGACTGAGTAAAGATCTGCCCTTACCAATGCTGGCAGCCATTATCCAATCCTTGTAGGACCGAAGGAGAATAAAGAGGTGGAGGAAGGGTGAATCCACCCTCTTGCTTTGAGCTGGGGCATTCATCTTTTCCTGCCACTGGACATTGGCATTGCTAGTCCTTGGGCCTTCAGGCTTGGACAGGGACTTGCACCATCATCTCCTACTTCCCCTTCTAAGGGCTTTGAACTTGAACTGGGACTTATACTGTCAGCTCCCCTGGTTCTCAGGCCTTTGGACTCAGACTTTGGACTGAATTATAGCACCGACTTTTCTGGTTCTTCAGCTTGCTGTAGGCTTCCATATTGTTTCAGCCAGTATCTAATATATATCTATATATCTATATCTATATGTGTCAGTACATATCTATATACAATATATAGCAGGCCATAAGGATAACCAACTGTTGTGCTAATTAGAGGTGTCTTCAACCTTAGATCCTGCCCTCAGCCAATTCTACTTTTTGAGGTCTATTACCTACAACATGGTGGTCTGTGTTAGTCAAGGATGTTTTAAATCATAGTCGGAAAAGTTGACTCAATCTGGTATAAATGATAAAGGGAACTTTAGCTCACGCAACCAAAGCTTCAAGTGGTACAATTAGCTTCAGGCAAAATTTGATCCAGTGGTCATTAAAAGATCACCACAGGCAGTGATGGTGAACCTGTTGGAGCTTTCAATGAGTCAAATGGCCTGCTGTGCCCATGTGCCATAGGTTTACCACCACTGCCACAGACCATGTTTCCTTCTAAATTTCTGATCTTCCAATTTGAAAGTGTAGTAATGAGACTGGTTACTTCTCTGAGAGCAGTATTTCTGTGAGAAGAGAATGTTGGTGTCCTCATATCTTGAGTCAAGTGCCTGGGTCCAGTTTTACTGGTTTAGATTAGGTTAGGAGCATAGCTCTTAGTCCAGGAGTCAGCAAAGCAGCTGGGCTGTGCTCGACCTACCACCTGTTTTTATATGGCCTGCAAGTGAAGAAGATTTTATATTTCTTAAATAATGGAAAACAATCAAAAGAAAAATATTTTGAGATACACGAAAATTGTATGAAATTCCAAGTTCAGTTTTGATAAAAATATTTCATTGGAACACAGGCAGGCTAATTTGTTTATATATTGTCTATGGCTATTTTCACACTATAAGAGTAGAGTTGTGTTTTTGTGACTGGGTTGTATGACCCCCAAAACCTATGCTAATAGCTATTGGCCCTTTACAGAGTTTGCCAACTTCTATCATAACCAATCCTTGCGGCTAGGGAAATGGATTCATTGATTTATTTGAGCTGATCAGTATCTGTAGCAAGCAGTGGTGATAAACTCACAAGTGCACAAACTACAAAAGGAGATGGTTTTCCAAAGGATCACAGGGGAAAAGCAGAAACATCCGAGGATCACAGATATCTACCAAGCATCACCTTTCTCATATTAATTTTGTCTTTGTATGTGAAATCTACTAATCATTTTGTGATTTATAGCTCACCATTATGTTTTCTTCCCCAAACTGAAGGTTTAGTCTGGACTGTCTTCTCATGTGCCAGTCAGTATCTTAGAGATTTCCTGACTATTCGGTATTCTTTTCCTTTTATTTTGAGGCAGGATCTTGCTATGTAGTTAAGGCTGGCTTTGAACTTGCTGTGTAGACCAGGCTGACCTTGAACTTGTGGCGATCCTCCTGCCTTAGCTTCCCAAGTGCTGGGATTATAGACATGCGCCACCACACCTGGCTCTTTTCCATTTTTACAGTAGTAATAAGCCCATTGCTATTCTATACCTTCCTGAATAACATTTTTGTTTGTAAAAGGATTTAGATTGGGGTATACCCTGTTGCTCTACACATGATGGTTAGTTCCTGAGACCAAGGCTAAATTTTCATTAATGACTTTGTATGCTGAACTAACCCACTAACACTAAGACCGTACAGTCTTTCCAGGGTGCTTTACACACAGGTAAAGGAGAGAATGGGCATCCCAGTGGGTTCATTACTTCAATTCCACTTGAAGCTCAATGACTGGGGTCTCAAGAAGGTAATATGTAAAAACTGGAATTGTCTGCAAGCAAGCTAACTCATTTTCTTTTTATGTCTGCTTGCACAGCAAACTTGCTGATTTGCCTAAGCCAAACTAATCAATGGGGAAGAAAACAAGAGACAGGAGGCAAAGCAGAGAACGGGAGTGTTGGGGTGCACTCCCACCACCTGGAGTGAGGTTTCCATTGACCAGCCGATCCAGTGGAAGGCAGCGGGGCTTGAGCCTTCTTCCCAGTGTCACTCCACGTGTGCTGGGGGAAACAATACATTCCACTTTGGGGAAAGACTCTCTTTATGCTGGATGGAGCATAATTATTGATACTGCATCCTTTAACTTTTAGAACGCCCATCCTGCACTCTGAGAAGCTAGGCAGGAAGACTAAGTTTGAGCCTAGCCTGGGCAACTTAGTGACTTAGCAAGACCCTGTCCCAAAATTAAAAAAAAATTAAAATTAAATCCCACTCATCCTACCAATAGGAAATACACTGAGCTGGTGAGATGGTCTCAGGGCTGCTGACCAGAAAGTTCTCTGGGTGGGCAGGTAAGAGAGGGCCGAAGCTGCCTCCCCTCATCTGTAAGTCCAGGACAGGGCTGAGAGTGCTCCAAGAGAACGCCTTTTCTTAATGTGCTCGAGGTGTCTTCCAGGCTAGCAAAGGCCGTGGTTTGAGCTGAGGGGAGAAGTGAAAGATGTTGGACAAGAGTGGGATCTCACACGAATATAGTAATTTTCCCTTTCCCTTCATGGAGATATTTTCCCTGCCATTCCACATCCAGGGAACCGCTCATCTGAGTTCGTATGGGTAGTGTTATAATATCTGTTGACTCTGCTCCTTCTTAGTAATGAATCTAAACTTCATGTCATGACATGATGGCTTTTGTCTTCTAGTTCCACTTAAATTCCCAAAGACATACCCAGACATTTCCTGTAGCACTCTCTCTGTTTCTGTGATGTTTCCCTAAGTGCATTTCTTTTATGGTCTACATATGTTGGCCTCTGTATCAGAAGATGCCCCTTACAACACTTCTCTAACAAGCAAACATCTACTTATGTTTTAATACTCAGCTTACATTTCAATTCCACTAGAAATCTTGTTTTCCCATATGGAAAAAGTTATTACGCTCTATTACACTCTTGGGAATATGTCTACTTGTTAATGATTGTCTTTTATTTGTAGATGTTTACTGTACTACAAGATCTTTGATGGCAGGGAGTATATTTTATTTATCTTTGTTTTCTAGGAATGTAGTGCAGCATTTTCCAGACGCCCATGTATAGCAAAAATGGAATAAATGCTAGGTGGGAGAAAAAGAGGAGAAAGAAATAAGAAACATAAAGTAGCGTACAAGGGAGCAGTGAAATCTGAGCATAGATTTTTATAAATGAAGAGTATGACCAGTGCTAGTCCCAGATGACTGCCAAGAGATGATTCATGAAATATGTAACTATCCCTCCACTAGGAACTGCAAGTAAAGTTCCCCATTTCATCTATTGCTTCTTTTTTTTTTTTTTCCTGGGTACCAGGAGTCAAACTCAGGACCTCGCACTTGCCAGGCAGGCGCTTATGCCGCTGAGCCATCTCACCAGCCCCTATTGCTTCTTTTTTTTTTTTGTGGGTACCGGGGGTTGACCTCAGGACCTCGTGTGCCAGCAGGTGCCCGTGCCGCTGAGCGATATCACCGGCCCTTTTTTCGTATGTGGGATCCGGGAGTTGAACTCGGGCCCTCACGCTTGCCAGGCAGGCGCTTACACCGCTGAGCCATCTCACTGGCCCCCCTATTGCTTCTTAACTAATAAAATACATCTCATTTATTTGAGGGTTATAAAAAACAATTTAATTTCAGTTTAGAAGTCAAAGCATGAAGAATCCCCAAATATATTACTTTGAAAGCTAATTGATTAAATAACATCTTTTCAGCAAGGTATCACAAGGAACCACAAATATACAGACTAACATTGGATTCCTGGAAAATATTTCACAGAAGCAAAAATGCTTTTTTCTAGGGTCATGTTTAAACCAATTATGAAATGTTTTTGGAAATCATTTTTTCCTGGTTTGATTTGAATATGGTTTGTTCCTTTTGAAACTCACGTTGGAGCCTAAACTCCATTGTGAAATATTAAGAGGGCAGAAATTTAATATGACAATTGTGTGTAAAAGTGGGCCCTTTGGGGCCAGGTGTGGTGGCACATGCCTGTAATCCCAGCACTTGGGAGGCTGATGCAGGAGGATCTCCAGGAGTTCAAGGCCAGCTTGGGCTACGTAGTGAACTCAAGGCCAGCCTGAACTACATACACAGTGAGACCCTGTCTGAAAAACCAACCAACCAAACAAACAAACACAAACCTGGGGCCATTGGGAAGTGATTAGGATTTAGCTGGGTAAGTTAATCAGAATGGGGCTCCATAATTGAATAGTGGTGGTTTTATAAGAAGATAGGAAGAGATCAGAGGAGATACACATGCACACTCCTTGTCTCTCGTGATGTAAAGTTTTGTGTTGCCTTAGGACTTTGCCAGCAAGAAGCCATCACAAGATGCAGTCCCTTGACTTTGCACCAGAATGGTGAGCCCAAATAAACTTATTTAGTATTCATCCAGTGTATGGTATTGTGTTATTAGCAATGGAAAACAGACCACATTTCCTTGGATGATTTCAAGGTTTTTAACTTCAATCTCAGGTCCAAAAACTTCTTATCAAATATTATTTTTAAAAAATCTCTGTGCTACTAATTTGGGGAAATATTTTGAGTATTCCAGAGGACAACTGAATTGATTGTACCTATGAATATCTTTTTTTTTTTTTTTTTTTCGGTACCAGGAATCAAACTCAGGACCTCACGCTTGCCAGGCAGGCGCTGCACCACTGAGCTGAATCCCCGGTCCCCTGTGAATATTCTTGCCTGATATAAAAAACTAATAATCAGAAGAGAATGATTGGGAAATTCATCAGTAGCCTGACAGGATCTGGCTAACCTCTCATCCGTGGCTATGAGGATGCCCCAGTTACGGGCTGGGTCTGCACTTTTCGTTCCAGGGAGTCAGCCTAGTGTGGGTGTAATGGAGTGATACTGAATCTCCCAAAGTCAGTAGTATCCTCAAAAGTAATATGCAATTAAAGTAAGCTTTTATGAAATTCAATCATAATAAAGTTCTAAAAAACATACCTCATTTTGTGATTCCTATTTTTTTTTTTTTGTGGGTACCGGGGGGTCGACCTCAGGACCTCACGTGCCAACAGGCACCCGTGCCGCTGAGCGATATCACCGGCCCCTTTTTCGTATGTGGGATCCGGGAGTCAAACTCGGGCCCTCGCGCTTGCCGGGCAGGCGCTTACGCCGCTGAGCCATCTCACCGGCCCTGTGATTCCTATTTTGATAAATGGCATTATTTTCCATATGCCCGAAAGCAAAGCCAGAAAGCAAAGTCACCCTAGATTCCTCCGTTACATGGCTTCTCTTTCTAATTACATCTCCACTCCCTGTACTCAATGCCTGTACATTTTTGCTTTTACCTTGCTAAATTTCTAAATTGTGTTCTGTATCTATTTTTGCTCCTTACGAACCTATTTTTTGTTTGTGGCTTGAAGGCACCCTCACCACCTTAATGGGTCAAACACTAAACTATTCCTATATACTTTGCATGCTCCTCTTTCAAACTTTTCTATCTTATTAAATGACAACTCTATTTTTCCACTTTATCAGTTAAAAATACTTCCTCTTGTATTGTGTCAAATGCATGACTGCATCATAGGGTCAACTTTTTAATGTACCCATTATCCACCTTTTTTCACTACTTTCTCACTGATAGCCGGTATCCTTGTCCAACCCATCATTATCTGTGACCTAATGCATTGCAATAGTCCTTTAACTCTTCTATTTTGGTGCCTGACTCACTGCAATCCTAAAAGTAACTAGAAAATTCTCTTTCTTTTTTTTTGTTTTTTTTGAGACAGGGTCTTACTATGTAATTCAGGCTGTCCTTGAACTCACTATGCAGCCCAGGCTGGCATCAAACTCGTGGCGATCCTCTTGCCTCTGCCTCCTGAGTGCTGGGACTACAGGCATGCACCAACACGCCAGTAGAAAATTCTCTTTCTAACAACACTTGCCTCTGCCTCCTGAGTGCTGGGACTACAGGCATGCACCAACACGCTAGTAGAAAATTCTCTTTCTAACAACATAGCTCAGATCATACTACTCTCTGCTTTTGATTTTCAGTGGTTTTTCATATCACTAAATCCTTGGCAAGCCTTACAAGTACCTGTGTACTCTTTCCCTCCTTCTTTTCTGAAATAACCTCCTAATATTTTCCCCCTAACGTTCTTCATTTCAGCCTTTTTGGCTTCTTTGCAATTTCTTGTACATGTCAAGTACTCTTGGCTTGGAGACTTTGCTTTAGTATCCCTCCAGCCTGGCACATTCTTCCCACCGATAACCACTTGACTCATCTCATCACATCCTTTTGGTCTATACGCAAGTATCCTTTTATCAAAAGTTCTTCTCTCCCCACCTTTCTAAAGATGAACTTGCTGTCTCTCTCATTTTCTGTCCTTCACCATGTTTTAATTATATTCATAGTATGTACAACTACCTGAGCTTTATTTCTTTCCTTATTTGATTTCTTCCCTTACTAGTGTATGTTTTCCAAAAGAGCAAGAAATTCACCTATATTGTTCACTGTTTTATCTCCAGTTGATAATAGAACAGACCTTGTTAAATTTAAGAATAATTTTTCTAATACATGTGTGATTATAACTATGCAAAATATATAGGTGTATGTATATATAGTCATGTCACCACTCATTCAAACACCAAACGGTTTTTAACTATTAGCACGACAGGGTGGAAAGCTCTGCAGACCTGGGTTCCAGCAAAACTTGTGAAAAAGATGAAAGAACAAACACCCACTGAAAGCCTCTGGAAAAGGTACTAAGGGCAAACAGCATATGAAGAAATTTTTATACAGGAAGCCCTATGAAAGTTTGGTAACAAAGGCAAGATCTGTGATTTAAAAAAAAAAAAAAAGCTTGCTCTCCCTGTCCATTTCAGATGAGGAGGATGAAGACCGCACTCCAAATACTCCACCCCAGCACCCAAGGCTCCGGCAGGCCTCGGTCACAGGGCTTCCTTTGGGGGAGGAGCAGGATGTCGGTGTTCTTCATTCTGCTCCCCGCTACTTGCTGCTGAGGCTCTCAGGCAGGTGGGTGAGCGGTGCAGGCTCCGTTTATCTGGTCATCACTGCACACTCACGATGTGGATATGCATTGGTGCTGAGAACCTGGGGCCTGCTTGCCCTGGACCTGGCTCAGACGGCTCCATGGCAAGAGACAAATGGAACTCATGCTGCCGTTTCTGCTCTCCAGTGAGTGCCCAGCTTCTGGACTGTGTGACACGCAAAGAGAAGCTTGCCAGTGTCCCCATCACCAGCTCCACACAGATTTTGTCTCAATATAAAATTGTGAATTATATCTCAAAGTTGTTAAACGTTCAATGTATTTTCTAAAAATATTGAATTCAAATTTCAGTAGTAAATTCCAAAATAAGATCTTACGACTTACTTCCTACCTTACCCTACACACCATCTTAAGGATTTTCTAGATATTCCATGTTATTTTGCAACATGTTCTTGCACATTTATTTTTTCTTTGAATATTTTTTCTTTTTCACTTTTGCCTTGCAAATGTATATCTTGAGTATAATGTTCTCTTTGATGAATTCTCTTTGAAGGGATCTCTTATTCTCTGCCTGGGTTGATTTCTTCCTGTAACAGAATCCTGTGATATATTAATTCCCAATGTTGTACCTTACAATATAATTATTTTTAAATAAACAGAGATACAAAATTACACATGACATAAAAATTAAAAAAATAAAATGAGTTACAACAGTCTAGCATCTGGAGTAAATGAGATAACTGGTTAACATTTTTAAATTATAGAAAAATAAAATTTTAAATTTAAATAGTATTTGCTATTACTCATGGTTTCCAGGACAGTAACACAAAATATTTTATTATTGTACCTTAACATAATATTTTATATTATTTGGTAGAATTCAGGTTAAATAAGATTATTATATGTATACATATACTATTTAAACATTATACATATCCATGCTAAGCTTATTTTGAACCAAGAACATTTTGTGGATATAAAAATACCATCAGGAGGATCATATATTTTTTTTTTCTGTGAAATAAAGATCTTGTGAACCAGAGAATCTGTAGTTTCTAAAATGAGACTTGATACTTCAACTGTACCTTAAATCTCTACTATCTCTAAAATGAGAATTGGAACATGTGATTGAGAAGCAAACTGAGCTTCTCCATTGCTCTTATTTTTAGTGGGACAACCACGGAAATGCCCAACTCATCTCTTCCTTCACTGGCACCTGTTCTAAGGAAAGTAACTGGCTGGTCTCCTCCTTCAGCTGTGCCTTTGGACTCAACAGCATTCCTGTCACCACCACTTTTCCCAGGCTGTTCCAGTGTCTGACTGGACACATGAAGCTCCCACAGCCTGGCCGTGTCTGTACAGTGTTGAACTCTAATGGGTTGCCGTTGGTCTTGGGCTACCCGCTGCTCTGCGGTCTGAGGCTCGAACTACATAATCCTACATTTTCTCTCTCCACACATCTCAGACCCACATTACTTTCTGAAGGTATTTCTTGCTTACCCTTGCTTCTACTATTTATTCTTCGTAAGTGTTTACCCGATAGATCTCTTTCATGCATAATTCCATTTTGGTACCTAATGCTCAGAAGATCTACATCTTCTGTGATACACCTGGAGTTTATTTCTGACAAATCTTTATTTTATTTATATCAATATATTAATATATATACATATATATATATATATATATAGTCATGTTACTCATTTTAAAAATCAAACGAATTTTGATTATCAGCATGACAGTGTGGAAAGCTCTGCAGACTTGTATAGAATCTCCATCATACATAGCTCCTGCATAGAAATTTTTAAATAGTCTCTGTACTGCACCTCCTTATGCCAAATTCCTACTCTTTCAAGGTAGATGTATTCAAAAGTTTTAATAATATGCTTATACAACCACCTTTAACTTTTCTATTTAATTTATTATTTTTGTCTCATCTTCCTATTTATTTTCCATAGTGATATATGCATATTTTGTCTCGTATATCCCCATCCTTCCAATATCTTATTACATCGATATTTGTATTGATTAGCTTTCCTTTGCTAGATACCTTACACCTGCAACTTAAAGGCAGAAATAGTTTATTTGGCTTATGTTTCAGTCCATGGTCAGCTAGTTCCAAGGCAAAAACATAATAGCAGAAGAAGCTCATGGTGGAGCAGAGTTGCTCACTTCATGGCAGGCAGAAAGCAGAGCACAGTGGAAGAGTGTGAGGGAGAGAATACCCTCCAAAGGCCTGTCCCCAGTGACTCACCTCATCCAACTAGGCCCAGTCTCCAAAAGCTCATTCAGCTGTGAACATCAGTGGATAATCTACCTACTGATGAGTAAGTGCCCTATGATCCAATTGCCTTCCCAGGAGTCTCCTAATATACTCAGGTTGACAATTAAGAGGAACTGGCACAATATTCAATAGTTTATGTGACTGTGTAAACATTACTCACAGTTGAACGATACGATGTGCCTTGATTGAATTACCTATTTTCTAATTCACTTTTTTAGTTTTCTGTGGAATTGACTCTCCACCGCTGCTCTTTGCACAGTTTTCTATGGATCAGGTATGGATTTTCTTCCAGAAGAGTATACCTTGTCAAGACATTTAAACTCTAGGTCTCTATTAATTTCATCTTGTATTCTTGATGACATCTTATCTGGAGCCTGTCTTTCCATTGCCTCCATCAGGATTGGTTGCTTGTTAAATAACCCCGTAGTAGTAACTCCAGGCTTTCCATTATCATCATCATGGGCATTCTCTTTACATTGCTTCTGGTGTGGATTCTTATATTGGTTTATTTACTTGTTTAGGTTGATCATATTATTTAGTAACTCCCTGAAAGACAATGCAGAGAATATATATATATATATATATATATATATATATATATATATATATAATTTTTATGATCTTACCTTACTGGCTTTTCTTTTGTCTTCTCTTTCGTTTGCAGTAAGACAAGTATAACATTCAAGACTGGAAATAATTTTTTTCTCAGATTTTGAAGGCGTTTTTCATTATCTTCCAGAATACACATAGATTGTTTAGGTGCCTTGAGTCATTCAAATTTCCTTTTTTTTTTTTTGGCCTGAGGCCTATTTTGGCTTTCTCCCTAGATGCCTTTGGGATATTTTTCTCACTCTCTGTTATGGAATTTCTTAACTATTTGTATTGAGGTAGGTCTATTTTTATCAATTCTGCTGGGCAGTTGGTGGGCCTTTGGTCTAGAAATTCAGAATCTCCACTTCTAGAAAACTTTCCTTTTTCTTATTCATAATGTCTTTCACTAACTTTATTTTTTGCTTTATATATTTTCAAATTTTAAGGAAAATTATGAAATTTAACTTTAAAATTTTGAGAGATTTTAGTTTTGGTATCATTTAAAATTTTTTTATGAGACTTCTTTTGGTTTTTGAATATTCTTTAATTTTTTGGTGCTGGAGATTGAACCAAGTGCATATCAAACAAGTGCTTTACCATGGAACAAGTGCTGTACCAGTCCTTGAACATTCTTTTTTTACTAAGTACTTCCTGCATCATTAATGTGGTATCCTCATATATATAAGGGGTGATCAAAATATATGATTAATATTTAAATTTTAAAAAGTGTATTACAATAGAAGACACATTAGTCTCCTTCAAAATACTTCCCCTTACTTCAAACACACATCCCGTCATTCTTGCCATTTTCTTTTTTAATTTTTATTTTTGTTAGTACATGTGTGCGGCACATAAAGATTACATTCACTGTGGAGAGTTGGCACATGTACATAACACATCTTAATTCTTTTTTATCCCCTTCCCTTTTCCTCTCTTCTTATTCCTCAATCTCTTGGTCCTTTTCCCTTTTGCAAATGATCTCTTTGTTCCCTATTATCTATCTTTTATTTTGCTATTTAATTTATTTATTTTTTGAGTTTCTTGAAGAGAAATTTTGTGATATTTAAGCTTCTGTGTTTGTTTTCACTTAACATTTTGGTCTCAAGTTGCACCCATTTTCCTACAAATGACTCAAGGGTATCCTTTATAGTAGAGCAATACTCCACTGTGTATAAATACCACATTTTCTTTATCCATTCATCTGTTGCTGGAGAGACAGTTCACTTCCAAGATTAGCCATTGTGAATGGTGTTGCTATAAATATGGGTATGTATATATCACTGTAATATGAAGGCTTTATCTCTTTCAGGAAGATACTTAGAAGGGAAATAGCTGGGTCAAATTTCTATTTTCAGTTTTGAGGAATCTCCGTACTGATTTTCATAGTGGTTGTACTTTACATTCTGACTAACAATGTAGAAGTGTTCTTTTACCCAGCAGCCATGCCAGCACTTGTTATTATTTGATTTCTTGACGAAGGGCATTCGTTCTGGAGTAGTATGGGATCTCTGCATTGTTTTAATTTACATTTCTCTAATGGCCAGTGAAGCTGAATATTTTTCATGTATTTATTGGCCATTTGAACTACTTTGGAGAAGAAGTTTCAGTTCAGATGCTAATTTTTAATGGGGCCTTTATGTGGAGGGGTCTAATTTTTTGAGTTCTTATATATTGTAGATACTGGTCCTCTGAGAAACAGCTGGCAAATTTTTTCCCCATTCTGTAGGTTGTCTCTTCACTCTTTTGGATGTTTCCTTTGCTGTGCAGAAGCTTTTTTATTTGATATGATCCCATTTGTTGGGTTTTGCTGTTATTTCTTGCACAATTGGACTTCTGTTCAGAAAATCTTTGACTATGCCTTAAAGAGTTCAAGAGTCTTACCTGTTTTATGCAGAGTCACCCATTTTCCTGTACCCTTATAATCTTTTGGTAGAGTTTGACAGTCTAGCATTTTCCAATTTGATATCAAGATAATATCTAATTTTTGTATTTACTTTTTTACAGCATAAAAAGCTGAGAGTTTCTTGATAAATCTGCCAATAATTCAGTGTCCTTGGAGATAGAGAACACCCGGAGGCAGGATCAATGGAGTAAAAGAGGCTGAAGGAGGCTAAGTCATGTCCTGGGTCTAATGGTAAGCACTAAGGTTTAGAGTAACACAGATTTGCCCTAAAAGATGAGATATATTCTATAAACAAGGGGAAGTAAAATAAGGCTGTTTCAGAGTTCAGTGTAGAGGACTGAGATGTTTCCAAAACACAAATTGGGGGCTGGCACAGAGTCATGGCGAGTGAGACTGTCAGCAGTGACAAGAACAGAATTCGTGACAGAGACCCAGTTTTGTGAAGCCGCGCGTTATGTCTCCCGCCCAGTGGAGAAGTAATGAAGAACGGTGTAAAAAGAGACGGCGTGCTTGTGCAGACACGTGAGAAAGCTCCCCTTAGCAGGAGAAATCCGATAATGACCAGCATGGTGTGGATTTATGAAATACTCTCACATCTGCACCTAATTACTGTATGCATCTCACACGTGTATCCACGTGACTTAAAGAGTATTAATAAGATACAGTATTTGCTATTTTCTATGAGACGAGCATAGTGCTAAGCCTAATCCTCTCTGGTACTGCCGTGTTCTCACCATTGGGCAGATTTATTAATGCAGGATCCCCAGACACATCAAAGGATTTCCTTTGTTTAATCAATATTGTCTGTCTATCTACAGTGTGGATATGAAATGCAAGATATGGATATTCAAGTCAGTGACAGAATTTCCATTAGATAAAAGGCATCCGTCCACATGGGCAATGGACATGAGCGAGCCCACAATGCTGTGAATACTGCCTGGTCCAGGCACTCTAGTGATGTCATCGATGGGTCATAGAACACTGCGGAGGCCTTGATAATAACTGATATCCCATCAGCACTGGTGCTCAGCTGACCACTGCTCACCACAGTGATCAGGTGAACAGTTAGCTTCCCGTGGTAGTTTTTGGTTTTGGATGTACAATTTCATTCCTTGTCATCCTTGACAAACACTGTTGGACCTATATCAGAGAGAAATTTCCCTGATTTCAGCAATTCTCCAAAGAGTGGAATCATGAAGCACAAACAGAAGAGAAAACATCTAGAAAGCAGAATCTCGCCTCAACCTGCAAAGATGTCAAGAGGTACATGTTAGCATATTCTCTAAGGAGGGAATGAGGAATTGTCTTTCACATGAGGGAGAAGAGAGGATGTGTGGTTTGTGGTGCAGGAGTGGAGGAGAGAGAGAAGTGACTGAATGAGGGAGGGAGATTTCTGTCTTCTCGAGGGCTCAGGTAATCTGAGAGTAAAGAGAAGGTTCAGAGGATCCAGGTTTTATCTCTGGCTTAGGGGTTAGTCTGTCTACTCAGAATCACTCTGGGTTACACTGCCACATATGTGGGCTAGACATTCTTTTCTTTTAAGAATGGATTTTCTGTCATTCGACTTCCTCCTAAGGATATTGGGAGTGTAAATGAAGTTATGATTTCCAACAGCACTTTCTTCCTTTTGATGAAGAAGAAACAGTGGTTCATAGAACTGAATGAAATATTTTTTACAAGTTTAAACTCTGGTTTCTGAAGCAAAGACTATAAAGTCATGAATAATTTATTTACTCAGTAATAAAAAACTCATATTGTTTCAGTCTATGAAGACGTACCTGCATGACTTTTATGTGAAAAGTAAGAAAAACAGGACGCACACACACACAAACCCATACACACACAGAGAGATGAATTAGCCATGAATGGTGAATTAAAGAGATATGATTTGGGTCTTTACAGAAAAATTGGAAATTGAGCAGTTGTGGTTGCCTTGGAGATTAACAGTAAACAAGTCTTATGATGGAGGGAACGAGATGGATTGGAGCTGACCCCAAAATTCAAGAGTGACTTATATTTCTAAGAATAGTCTGATATTTCCACAAATATTTTGAGCTTCTGTGTTTTTTGATGGTCCTTTGCATAGAGGGTACCTTTCGCCTTCATTAACATTGGTACACATTAAAAAATGTTATAATTTGTAAACTATGAACTAGCAAAGTACATACTCACATGTATTCATATACAAACAGATAGACACACCACTCACAGCAAAAAACATAATAGGCCAGGGAAAGATAAATACTAGCATCCACCGTGGTTGTCCACTTACTATTTACCCCTTAAAACACATTGCAACTTGACTTTGAACTTCAGAAAAGTTCAAGCTACAGTAAGTAGTACACGCAGAATCTACTTCTTACTTGTGTATGAACTCAGTGCATTTTCAAGGCAATGGAACAATTGTACTCATGAACTAATTAATAGGCCGACACTAAAACATGCTGTAGTTCACGGAGAGGTTTCAAAGAGTTTATCAAAGAGTTTTCAAAGGTTTATCAACATCCCTTTCAATGGAAAGGGAAATTGCCTGGAGAGACGCAGAGCATCGTAGGGCTATAGAAGTGGCACATGACTCTTGTACTCATTTTCCCTCTAGGAAATGTAATCACATGAGGGCTAACTACAAGGCAGCTCAGCAACTGTATTATAATAATCTAAGTGGAAAGACAGAAGCAAGCAGTCGCTGCACCAGTGACACATGCATATGTGATCTGCAATGTATTGACACAATAACCATTACTCTACATTTAGAAGTTTTTACTAATATGAGCCATATAATTTATCAAGAAGGATGGAGGCAATATATGCTCACAGAAAATGTCAAAGAATAGACTCGAATTATTTGCTTAAGGAAAGATAAGTACACGTAAACACCAAACCGGAACTGTATCTCTTCATCATTACTTACTTTCGCAGGAGAGGTGAATATGCAAGGTGGTCTTCGGCGTGAGGATGAGAGATTGGCCACAGCTCAACACTACAAAGCCGGGGATATTTCTTACACAACCTCAGAGCACCTCTCCTATGAAGACAAATTCCTTGGTGCAGGTATGGAGGGACTATTGAACAGGCTCTGAGGGTTAACTAGGTCTAGGCATATCCCAGATTTGAGTTGAATGCTTCTGGCCATCAGCTGATACAGGCTATTTAGTCAGAAAGAAACAAAATAATCAGAAGTGGAAGCAGTGAATACCAAAGGAAAGCACATAAGAAGCCTGGAGTAAGCCCAAGATCACTGGAGGATTGGGTTCTGCTCAGGAAATGGCAGGACAGTGACCAAGTGCATAAGAAATGATCAGAGATACATAAATACAGTGTGTCCGTAGGATCAGGAAAGAGTATGGTAGACTGGTATGAAGGTGTGAAAATACTAGCAGCTTAACAGAAGCCCAAGATCATAGGATCCTCAAAATCCTCAAAATACCTGGACTTGAGATACATTATAGATATACCCCATCCAAGAGCGCATCACATCCATGTATTTCCACAGGCAGTATTCCCACACATGTCCCCACCCAGACCATACGCACTCTCTGCCCTCATCTCCTTTCCTTCTAATCTTCCACGAGCATATGAATTCTGTATTCTCAGTTTTTGTTCCTATTACCCAAACAGTAATAATTACTCTGATTTCTAAATGACTCTACATTCATTTTCTGTTTCTTTTAACTTTGCATAAACTGAAGTGCAAAATATATACCTTATGTTTATGCCCATTCACTCATCCTTATATCCATGAATATTATGTGTATAGCATATGACTGTAGTTTTTCTAATCTCATTATTGCTTATATTCCTTTCCTTGCAGAAAAATAATTTATTGACTGATTATACTTTGCCTGGCCATTAGGATGCTTTCTATGGAGAGAGCGAGGGGATGTTTTCAACATTCACTTCCCTATATTTTGCTATATTAAGACATTTTTGTTGCGTAAAATTGTAAGATTTTTTATATTTCTATATCAACCAATTCAGAACTCAATCCTTCATTTTATTTTCTAATGCAAACACATTAGTACCCATTTAGTCTCTTATATTCTTCTCTGTATCCTCATTTAGTATATATCTTCCCATAGTCCTGTGTTTTCAAAATTCATGAGTTCTTTTTCTTATACATTTTGATCTTTGTATACTCATGATTCTTGATTACTTCCTTAGATCTCACATACGCTAATTGCTATTTTATAGAGAACATTTTCACTAATTACATTGCATTTCTAAACAACAGCAAACAATATACTGCACATATACACACAAATACAAATCCTTAATCAGAGCGCATTCAATCAACACAGCGATGTGTCCTGCTAACACAGACACACCCCACAGTGTCATTCCTTTTCAAGCAAAACTTCCCATACTCACATTTGTAGCCACCAAATCAATCACACCTTAAACCCTAGCTTAATTTTAACCAACATGCAATGATCTCATACCCACAATACACACTGCAGGCAACACACACCCTTTCACTGCAATGTGTGCGTCACATACATGCAAGACACTGGTTGCTGTAATTTGAGATCTCTAGTGAGAGATCCTGCTACTTTTTTTTTTTTTTTTTTGTGGGTACCGGGGGTCGACCTCAGGACCTCGCATGCCAGCAGGTGCCCGTGCCACTGAGCGACATCACCGGCCCTTTTCTCGTATGTGGGTTCTTGGGAGTCGAACTCGGGCCCTCGCGCTTGCCGGGCAGGCGCTTACGCTGCTGAGCCATCTCACTGGCCTAATCCTGCTACTCTTAAACAGTTAAATAAAGGGAAGCAAGCTTGGTTCTCACTGGGAACAGGAACAGTGGCATAATAAGATCATGAACATTTAATTTCTCCAAACATAACGGTTTACCAAATCTTTCATTTGAGGTTGTGACTCTGTAGGAGGTGAACCACAGAGAACGGTGAGGCAGATGCAAAGGCGATCCGAGGTTGGACAAGAGGCACAGCCGGGCTGCTTGCCTGAGCCCTTCTCACTTCCCTCTTGCTTCACAAACAGGAAAGGGCCTCAGGGCAGAGGGACTAAGATTGAGGCCTCTGGGGAGGGATGAAGAGGAAATTAGGCTCCCAGCATAGGACAAAGCTTCTCAGCACACATTTCCACATGAACACAGAGGCAACGGTGGGTGAGGCCGTGGACCACGATGAGATGTGTAGGGGATGTGATCAGCACCTTCCCCTCAGAACGATGTAAATTCACACTCATCTGTCACATATGTCACACTCCTTTATACTACATTATGGGCCCATTTCTTCCTCTTTTTACATTTCTCCCAAATAATCTTCTCTCTCTGTTGCCCATCCCATCCCTATTAGTATTACATAGGTACACCCTTCACTCTCATTCCTACACACATTCTCAGATTCACTTCACACACTAATCACATAAAGAACTTCACATCCCCTCTCAGGGACAACCTGTCTTAACTGCAGACTGTCTGATAGACCAAACACGAGAAAACCCATGTGCCCTTCAATATGTGTATTTTCTTGCCCAAACATCACTTCTTCCACCATGCCATCAGCCCTTCATCGAGTTGCATGTTCTGGGGTCATAAGCACTCCCCCCACATGTAAGGCTGATGTCACACCGTCTAACATCACGACTCAGACTAGGAATCACATCACGCGCACTGTAGTACAGCGTCACACATCCCACACACACGTACACATGCCCGTCACTGTATGCTTTTACCAGTTCCAGAAACATTCACCAGAAACGTACCAGAATATATATGTGTGGGTATAATACATATTATTTGTGTGTATAATATATATGTGTATATACATACAGTATTTATAATATTACATGTGTATGTATTTCCAGGAAACACCACAAACTCATTTTTCATCTTGCCTAACACATACCACACACAGAATTCCAAAACATCACAGATAAGTGCACTCCCATTTCATGTGCCCTAAAACAGGGATGTTCTCAGAGCCATCTCATGTTTTTTTAAAAATTTTCTTTCTTAGAAACCAATAAATTGCCTCAATATTTTCCATGTTTTCCATCCTGCAAGAGGCCTCTGTATCAAGATTTGACGTGTCAGAACTACTTCATTTCATCTTCCCATTTACCTTCCACCTTCGCCAATAACCCCTGGATGAGCTCAGTGTCTATGGAAAGGAAAAGAGTTGTGAATGTTTACTACATGCATGTCCTAACCAGAAGGGGTGTGGCTATCTTTGGGGATGCGGAAGGAGAATTGGAGCCTCCCCCAAAGAGGATAAGCATAGCAAAACTTACATTTCCTGAGGGGATTCCTCCAAAAGTCATCCTCCCTGAAGATACATGGCACCTCCTAAATGGCAGCAAGGCTCACGGGGACAGTGAAGTCCTAGAGGAATGGCAAGAGGCTGAGAGTGCATCAAAGCCGCTGGATCAGGAGGCAGGTCCCAGTGCTAAAACACCTCCATGGCTGCTGGACCTGGAGAGGGGGTTCAGATGCATGGGCTGCTGCAGGGTCTTCCCCACGCTGGAGATCCTCACGAAACACGTGGAACACAGCATCGAGGAGGGCTTTTCATGCCTTACTTTCCACCTTGCCTTTGCCAGGCTAAGGAGCAAAAGGAAGAAGGAAAGAAAAAGGATCATAAAGAATGGAGAATGGTGCTATTGACACGACATCTGGGGGCTCTAGGGAGAAATTCTTGTGGTTTTGTTATGTTTGTATTTTGAATTTCTTTGTGAAGTTTTGTTTTGCTTTTTAAATAAATAATAATTTTCATGTCCTTGACTGGTTAGGAGAGGCGACAAATAAGATTAGACTTCAATACTGTAAACCTGTAGGCTTAAATCGCTTCCTTCCCTTTTACTTATCTGTTCTCTTCCTGAGTCAGCCGTGAAGTCTTGGGAATGGAGATTCTAACAGTTACAAATGATAATATTTGTGAGTGCCATAAGGCACAAGTAAATCTCCTAGTAGAGTTGGGCTAGAAAAAAATGAGGTCTGGCCCTTAAGGTGCTTCTCCCTCTGGCAGCCAGAGGAAGTGTGGTGCCACTAAACCTGTCACATAGAGTAGACTTCTGGAGAGCAGGGACGGTCACCATTTTAGTTTCCCCCATTTTGCAGAAATGTTGGGGCTGTCAATCAAGGAGCTGCTTCTCCTGAAGTAGGGCTACACTGCCACCATGACAGCTGTGGCCATCCTAAGTACCCTGAACACCTCTCTGAGGGGTATTTGTCTTGGTCACAGCAGACTGGAAACACAGGTCCATCCAAGATGACTCTGCCTTGGAGCCACTCTGGATGAGCATTGGAAAGCCAGGGAATAAGGAAAAAACACCTTGGCCAGGGGGTGTAGAAATAGCCTAGCTCAACTGCGAACCGCACATAGAAAGCCAGTGGCCTAGTCCCAGATCCATGTTGACACAGCTGAGTTCACAGCAGCACCGTGAATCCTCACTCTCTCTCTCCCAGTTTGCCTGGCATGGATGTCTCTGAACAGCCACACCTAAAGCACATCCGAATCTCTAGCAGCAGGGCTATACGGGAAAGCAAGCTTACATTTTTAGTGTAGTTTTTCACTTTCCATCCTATGACATCCAGGAAGGCACAACAGAAATATTTGGAAGAGATGCTGATCAAACCAATCCAAATCTATCCCTACTCTGGTCTGCATATTTGTGTACCCCCCAAATTTCACATGTTAAAAAGTAACCCCAACCTTGGATTGTATTGGTGGGTGGATCTTTGATGGATGATTAAATCACACAGGACTTCTTTCATGAGTGGGAACAGTGCCCTTATCTAAGAAGTCTGAGAGAGCTCGTTGGCTCCTATCTCCATCAGAGCGCACATGGAGCAGAAGGCTCCATCTATGAGGAAAGGGCCACAGTAGACATTCACATGCTGGTACCTTGATCTTGGCCTTCCCAGCCTCTAGAACTGTGAGCAACACATTTGTGTTGTTGATAAGTTGCCCACTACAGTATTTTGTTATATAAGTCCAAATGAACTAACAGAGACATTTCCTCCACCTTGTTCGCCCTGATACCCTCTTTTATCGCTTATTTCTTTAATGCAGTATTATTCCTGCTAGCAGTTCTTTGTTCTCTGTTCTCACTGTCTCAGCTTCCTAACGTCCCACACATTCCTTATAGCAAAAATGTGACTGTGGTACTGTTCATATCACATGGCCTTTTCAATCCTTGCTTTGTTTTTTTCTCTACTTCCTTCCACTCCTACTTAGCATGGTCTGTGTTCTAAATTTCACCTCTCACTCCTCTTAGCTATTGTAGTCTGAACCTTTCAATTTATGTAGCTTATCTACCATATGTGATATTCCCCCAAGCCATAACTTCAATCATAAAATCTTTCCCAAGGTGTAGAACCAGGTTCCAACCTCCTGGAATTGTCCACTTGCGTATCACAAGCACCTCAAACTCAACATGTCCAATCCTAAGATTGTCATTTTACTTCTAAAACCTGATGTTCCCCTTTGCATTGTGTGTTTGTATTAACTGAAAAATTTTACCCATTTTCTGAAGTTAGAACCCTGGAAGTCAGTGTGATTGTTCTCGTTCCTGTTCTGTTCCTACATTCAATCTGTCTCAGAGTCCCATAAATTCAGTGGAATCCTTTTATGCAATTTTTGAGTATAATAGGTGCTCTTCAAATGATAACCTTGGACTTGCTAATTGTAGTTCCTTAATGGAAATTAGTTGTATATATCAGTGGAATAAAATCAAAGTAAAAGAATTGTTTTTACACACCTAGTATGTGTGCTATCTTCTTCCAACCTTTAATAAAACCCACCATGCTCCTGATTTGGGTATCAAACATCTTGAATGGTCCAGAAATATTTCTCTATAAATGTAATTCATACCATGTATAATAACCATCATTATTTTAGTTGGCAACAAAATATTTGGGAATATCTCTTTCCATATAAACACCTTGGATTGTCTACACTCGTAGTCAAATGGTGTGAAGGGAGTAAGAATGGCGCATATCATAGAAGGAGCTGGAATAGAGGGATTAAGCATCTCTAATGTGCACACAAGGAGTGGGGCCTGGAGATCCTGAAACAGGGCAGGGAACTTGGCCACTCTGTATTTTCCAATACTTCTTGAGTGCCAAATGTAGCAGAGGGTGAGATTCCAGTGTAGGAAGAAGCACGTCACTCCAGCTCCCTACATATTGTCAAACAATGGCAAAGCCTTTCTCCCAGTTACATGAGGCAGAGAGTCTAGCTTAGACTCATTCTAGAAAGTTCTACCCTTCTCTCTTTACCAAACCCACCTCTTTGGGCTCCCCTTCCTCCCCCAGAGGGCGGTGGTACGTGCTGAGAATTCCAAGATTCTAACAGGGCTGAGTCTCATTGGTGATTGAATCCTTGGTGAAACTGTCAGGACCCTACCAAGATTCATCTTATTAGATCAAAAGACACTGGTATGTTCACCAGTCAGGGAATTACAGGGCTTTTAGGAGTTTTTTTTGTTTGTTTGTTTTGTTTTGTTTTGTTTTACCAGAAATCAGGGCCAAAACCCAATTTTAAAATTATATAACACGTACTATAAGCATTACAAATTAAATTTTAAGTTGAAATCTTTTCACAGAGTAAGCACAATGTCAAAGAGATTTTTGAGATATTTCATTAAATATGAGGGGCTAAAAAACTCCAATATGGCTGGCCGTGGTGGCATGTGCCTGTAATCCCAGCACTCAGGAGGCTGAGGCAGGAGGTTTGCCACAAGTTCAATGCCAGCCTGGACTACAAAGTGAGACCCACTCTCAAAAAAACAAAAGACAAAAACAAAACTCCAATATTGCCAGGTGTGGTGGTGCATGCCTGTAATTCCAGGTAATCCCAGCGCTCGGGAGGCTGAGACAGGAAGATTGCCATGAGTTTGAGGCCAGCCTCAGCTACATAGTGAGTTCAAGGTCAGTCTGAACTGCATAGGAAGACCCTATCTCAAAACAAACAAACAAACAAAAACAAACAAACAAAAAACCCTCCAATATTACAGAAAATTATAAGTATCCTATAAAGAAGAAATATATTCCAAATAATTTCAAGTGATTTAAGATATCTTTGGTATGACACACAGGAAAAAATTTTAAAATGTAAATTAATATCCATCTTTCCCATGAGCAAAGATTAAATATTAAATACTGCTTTATATCAAGTCAAATACAGTACTTTGAAAACAGAAAAACATCAGGACCAAGAATGGTTTGTTTACCTGGTGTGGTGGCACACGCCTGTATTCCTAACACACAGCAGGCTGAGTCAGGAGGATCACTGCAAGTTTGAGGCCAGCTGGGGCTACATAGTGAGTCCCTGTCTAAAAAAAAAAAAAAAAAAAAAAAAAGAATGTTGTTGGGATACAATTTCTTATTAGCAAATTAATATAAATTTCCACATGAAAACATTAAGCAGAAAATATGTATGATCTATTTGAATGTATGCAGTAATAGCTTTGGTAACAGTCAAGAACTTTTCATACAAATATGGTAAACTACATTAGACTCAAACTGTTAAAGAGCTTCAAAACCTAGTAGCATATGATCTAGCAATCCTCCTCCTGGGCATATATCCAAGGAAAATGAAATCAGTATATCAAGGTATACATGCATTCCAGTGTTTGTTATAGCACTGTTCACAATATCCTGGATATGGAATCAACCAAGGTGTCCACTGACCCATGGCTAAAATAATTGATAGGGAAACACAGTGGAATACTACTCAGCCACAAAAAGACAAAATCTTATAATTTGCAGTTACATGCCCCAGAGGTATAATGAATCTAGAGACTGCAATGTACAGTGAAATAATGTAGGTATGAAAATACTACCTTGTTTCACTCATGAAACTCTATAAAAACTGAGCTCATAGAGTTAGAGAACAGAACAGTGGTCACAGAGGCTGGGAAAAGGAGAATGGGGAAAGACTGATTAACAAATGAAAGCTTGCGGCCAGACAAGACTGGTTTTCTGTTAATCTGAAGAGTGTTTATAATTAACAACATTGTTTTGTATATTCAGAAATCCAGAAGAGAGAATTTTGGATGTTCTTTTAACAAAGAAATAAATATAAGAAATTAAAAAGAAATAATAAATATTTAAGATTTTGGATAACCTTCATATCCCAATTTAATTAATACATAATGTATAAACATACCAAAATATCCCACTGTATCCCATAAATTATCACTCAATTATCTATCAATAACAAAAACCCTACAACAAACAAATTAGTCAATAGTGAAATGGTATTAGGAAGAAGAAAATATGGGGGTTATTAGCATTTCATTTATCATTGAACAAGTGATAAAGGTCATAAGTTAAGTGTTAAAAACCATAAAATTTATAAGGATTGAAAATGAAGAAGTTGAAAGTTTCATTATTTGCATATAGCAAAGGGCTATGACTATACATCCTCAAAGAATACTTTTTGCATTGTTATTCCTGTGATTTAAATTACTGAATATAAGAGCAATGCTAGGACTCTCTGAAGAAACATTAACTAGATTTTATTCCTACCTCTTATGCTCCCTGCAGACTATCAGTTTAGGAGATAGCAAATAGGAAACTGCTTTGGTGGTAGACTCATATTAACCTCGATGTCTGGTCCACTTAATGAGGGAAGAGAAACTCCTGATGGTTTGTTTTAAATGCTTTATTTCATTGTTTGATGGTTGCTTTAGGTCTTTTAAATAATTGAGTGTTGCTTCTTTAAATCAAGATATATTAAATAATTGTAATCTTAGAAACTCAGCGTATATTAAGGATTTCTATAATTTGTCCACCTCAAGCAATATTGCTTTTCAACAAATGTTAATGGAGTAAATGTTACAATGCTTCAGCTGTTCCACTGCTCTATATCCTATCTTTCAGGGGAGATTTCAAGTCACAGCTGGATATTAAAATATATATAAATAACAAAAATGTATACAAACTCCCATATCCTGTGATAAACATAAAAAACTTCATCCACTGAAATATGTTTCACATTTCTGATATGTTATTCTTATATGTTATAAGTCAAACTGAGTAACTAATATCAGGAATCTAACAATTTATCCTTCTGATTAAATATTTAATTATGTAATATCTGAACACTGAGCAATGAAGTTTCATTGACTACTAAAATTACTGTGGACTTGCCTGATTTCAATTTTAAATCCTTATTATAAACATGCATTGTGCATAGAATGTATATGTTTTACAAATACTAATTTTCTTAATGTCTAAAGGCATTTTTTCCTATGGATCACATAAAGTTCTGTCTGTTTTGGGCTTGCAGCATGTCTCTCAAGTAGACAAGGTAGTTTTCCTGAAATTTACAAGTCATTTTCAACACACAAAGGACATCAAATTCATTTTGACTGGACTACACTTCATGTTATAAAATACGATTTTTCAACAACACCATCTGCATATATATATTTATATTTATTTGTTTATTTCAAGGCCTCAGCGTGTGTGTGTGTGTGTGTGTGTGTTTTGTCCCAGTCAACACAATGTAACACTGCTACGGCAAACAGAAACACTGAAACATCACCCAGGATTTGGAGGCAGATTATTTACATCGACGGGCACCGACATGGAGTCAATCCTTATAAAAATGGCAGGCCTTGAAGGATTAGGGAGGGAGGTTTTTATGGGGTTTGCAAGCAAGCAGCAGAGTACTTGGCTGTCTTTGATTGGTTCTTACCATATGCATCATAGTGACCAGCTATGCATCACAGTAACCAGCCATTTCTAAGAAACAGAAGTAAGAGGAACTGTAACAGGAACTGAAGTAAACTGGAGGTTATCTAGGCTACTAACAGAAACTGAAGTATACTGGCTAGGGGTGCATTTTCTGCTACATTTCCCCCCTCTTTTAGTTTCCCAGCAAATCTTTACTGGGCTTGTTACATGTGATTTTCTGAGATAAGGCCCAACTAGGAGCAGTAACATTAGGGCTGCCAAGGGCCCCAAGATTGGAAAGTTCTCATGTGGAATTTTGGTTTGTTTTCCTCATTATAAAGTTTATCCCTAAGTTGCTTTTAGGAAGAGACATGTTTTCCCCTTAGTGGCCGCGATTTATTATTACTCTGGCAAGGGAGTGAGGGAGTTAATCTGATCTAGGAGAGTGTTCAGTATGCCTTGGACACTTATTAAAACTTGGTTAAGTGTTTGGCTATTTGTAGAATAAGGGTAAGGGCCTTACTAGGTGTTTTTTTTATTTTCTTGGGGCAACCATCCATAGAGCTAAGGCAAAAACCACAGCTAGCAGGAGAGTGCGGACAATACAATATTAAGTACATATGTAAGCTGAAGCAACAACTGAAATAAGCAGTGAAAAGGCATAAAAATTAAGGGGAGTAATGCATTGAGGTATGGAGCAATCCTGTGAATGGTGTCCTTAAGCTTCAGCCATGCATGGACTGATCGGCATCCGGAGTGACCAGAGCAGGGCTTTGAGTGCGCTGTCTTTTCAGAGTGAGCTTCAGAGCAGCTATCTAGCTCAGGTAAACTTTCCAGCTATCATCTGGATGGGCTGTTTTAACTTTGGAATAGTGGATTTAAGGCTGGATTTTTGAAAATTTAAGAGCTTTAGAGGTAGTTAATACACACCTGGGTTATATGTGTCTACAGGTATAGCTGGTATTTTAGCTAAACTTTATGGAGCTGGTTATGAGCTGTTCTGTAGGGTTATGTTTTTATTTTTTAACTTTTTTTAGAGTTTTGTGGCCTATATGTTGTATGTTTATAAATGTAGGCCAGTTATTACAGCAGGACTTTATAAACTTCTGTTGTCTTTTTGTGTGGGTAGGGAATGTCCTGGGCCAGCCTGAGTAGGTGCATATAAGCACCAATAGATATTTGTAGCCCTTGTAAGGCTTTATTTTAGTGTTTTTGAAGGGTGATGTTTTAGTTAATTGGATCCCCGGCTTAGGACTCTGGACTGCATTATTTTGAGCACAGGTTTGGTGTCATTGGCAGACAACAGAGCAGGTGCTGGCCAGGCATGGGATGTCATGGCCTTTTCCCTTGTGGCTCAGGATGTTTTATTATTTTGGTGGGTTTTCAGACAGCAGCAGGAAGCAATAAACCTTTTTGTGTTTTTAGTTTGCTGTGCAGACCATCCCTGCAGGACTACTTTGGCCAAAATAGCTTTGTTTAAGGTGACCACAGCATATTTATCCTGTTGGGCTCCATTTTTAATAGAGCTATTTTCACCCACAAACAGGGTGTATTTGTCATCTATCGGGGGTTCATTTTTAAGTCTGGTCAGCTCGAGAACAGTTTATTAGTTAGTGCTGGGCAGTCATGGTCTGGTAGGCCCAGCTTGGTGGGCAGCTATGTGGCAGGACTGAAGAGTCCTTGGTACTGGGTGACCCGGCTGTTGGAGCCACAGTTTATGTGGCACCTGGACAGTTAGGTTTTGGCCTAAGGGGAGCTTGTCAGTTTTTTGATCAGAAGGACAGTGACTGTTAGAGTGCAGAGGTAAAGGAGGTAGCCCTTAACAACTGGATCCAAGTATTTGCACAGGTAGGCCACTGGGCGCCACCAGGGGCTGACAGTTTGAGTAAGCATCTTTGAAGCCACATGTTGTTATTTATTAAGAAACAAGTTGAATTCTAGTTACATCTGGAATTCCCAAGGTTGGGGCTATAGAGAGGGCCTCTTACTTTCTGTTTGTAGATTTGTGTCTTTTTCCAAGATACCTTGTAGCCAGTTTTTGCCAGATATTGCAGCAGAGCCTTTGTGCCTTCCCAGCAGACAGCTTGGGTATCATTTATTAGAAGTGCAGTGATAAACTAGTGAGGTTAGCTGTGAGAGCTTTTCCAAAGTGGGTAAACAGGTTTTTGAACCTCTGGGAGGTTGAGTCCAGATCAGTTAAACTTTGAGTTCAGAATTGGGGTCTTTCAAAGAGGGGGTGGCCAACAGGAGCCAATTGAAGGCAGAAGAAGGCATTCTTTAGGTTCAGGCAGGTGTACCAGCAGGCTGTGGGTGGCAGAAGACTGAGGCAATGTATATGGAGGGCAATTGTGGCAGCATTGACAGCTTGGAGTTCTTTAACTGGCTTTATAGGCAGAATAGGTGTATTTTCTTTTTCCAGGGGACCGTGACAACAAACAGGAAATGTGGTTGAGTTGGAAGGGACAGAGAAACAGGCTGTCCAAAAGAAAAAGTGACAAACCTGTTTCTAGAGCCTTCCTGAAAATAGTGGGAGAGTTCCCAAACCCTTGTGGCAGTTGAGTAAAGGTGTATGGCTTGGGAACCACAGAGTGCAAGGTGATGGCTGTGTTGTTGATTTTGTACTGGCTGGTAATCCCCACTGGACTTCTTCACTGGGAGGAGAGGAGTGTTCCAAGGTGATTGACAGTCTATTAGGATCCTGAACTACTTTAGGTGGCTGGCGTGTGGCTGGATGCCTTTTTGTGCTTTCTGTGACATAGGATGTGGGAGCATGGTTGATGGCCAGGCCCAGAGGAGAGTTTTTGGCTCATACCTCTGGGAGGAGAGTTTTCAGAATTTCAGGATTGTGATTATTTCAAGCTGATTCAGACATCATTCTTCCTCTCAGGGAACAGTCAGAGTAAATGGAAGCAAGAAAATGAGAGGGAGGCTTATTGGTTTGGTGACAAGAATTCAAGTTTTTTGAGGTGTCCTCCCAGGCTGTCCTTCATGCCTGACAAGGGGTGAGAAGCAAAAGTCCCAGTTGCCCCGGTGATGGTAACATTTTCTGACAAAGGGGACTTTTGAAAGTTATAGGGGGCCAGTAAGATGGCTCAGCGGCGTAAGCACCTGCCTGGCAGGCGCGGGGGCCTGAGTTGGACTCCCGGAACCCACATACAAAAAAAAAAAAGGGCCGGTGATGTCGCTCAGCGGCACAGGCACCTGCTGGTGCGCAAGGTCCTGAGGTCAACCCCTGGTACCCACAAAAAAAAAAAAAAGAATGTTATAGGTTGGCCCCCAAAATGGACATGGGCTGTGGGCTTCCAGTGACCCAGCTGAAGAAGGGAGCCCAGTCTGGCCTAGTCTGAGCCCATCAGACCAATGAAAGTGTTGTCATTTGATCCAGGTTGAAGCTTTTGAGAGTTCTTATCTTTTAGTTTGAATGGACATATATATTTTTTAGTGTCCATAGCCCTCATAACTTGCATATTAGTCTTTGGCCAGAGGGTATGGTCGTTTATCAAACTGGGTTTTTTTGTGGCTATCAGGTGCTTTTTGTGATTTTCAGGGACCTTAGGGTCAAAGGGGTATAAAACCTGTAGGCTTTATAGAGTTTTTTATAAAAGTTTGAAGGGCTTTTATCAGGCTTCTGGGTAACAGTAGTAACTTTTGACATGTATTGTTGGGCTATTTGCCCCCCTCTTTGATGCCTTTGAGAAGCACTTGGCTGGGTTGCTTTGTTTCTTTTTGCTGGATTTTTTGCTCCTAGATGGGGTGACCTTTGGGAAAGGCCATGGCAACCCATTTGTCAGGGCTGACAGTCCAGTTTTTCCTCAGTCAAAATGTGGACATTTTTGTGTTGAATAGAGTCAGAAGGAATTGCTGACAGTCATCTTGGGTGGGCATTAGATGACACCATATGACCAGGATAGGCATGTAAGGGTAGCTGTGAAGCAGAAAGTTTGTCAGGGGAGCTCTGTGGCTGAATGCAGGCAAAGACTGGAATCTCTGGCGTTACACAGAAGGACTGGTGGCTGGAACTGATTCAGTTGGCTAGAAGTAGATGAGTCAGGAGTGGGGGAGAGGAGGGCCAGTGTGGTAACAGATGAACTGGTGGAAGGCTGGCAGCAACTGTGGCTGACAAGGGGTGATTCATTTGCCAAGGTGGCATTCTCAGGAAGAATGGGCCTTTTATTTCCTTTTTTTTTTCTTTTAGATGCAGGGAGCAGTTTGTTTTATTTTAACTCCATAATTACCAGAAAAGCCCTTTCTAAAATTCTTGGGCCTGGAATCAAGGACCTTGGGTTTTGACTAATTAGTTTCCATTTCTGAATCCCTACATGAGTGTACCCTTGAATGATGGTGCAACAGACAAAGGGTGGGTGCCCCTCAGAGAGAGAGACCATTCAGATGCCCACCAGACTGCTTGCCTCTTGGCAACATTGGGAGTGTCCAGAAGGAGAAGCATTGGTAGGTTCTCCATTTTGTCCTTTATTAGACGTATTCATGGAACCACAGGTTGGGGCCCAAGAAAGCTCCATGGCTTGGAGTGGGAATCCACTTTCTTACCATGGAGCACAGACTGAATGGCCTATTGCTTTCACCATCCGTTACAAACACTTACGCAATTATTCAGCAGGCATTCAGAGGTTAAACATTCCAACCCCCTTCCCTTGAGGGCGGCCCTGACTAACGAGAGTTGATCAGGCTCTCCTTCTGCTCAAGCTGAGCAGGACTGACAGACAGACTAACTGGGGTACCCCTGAGGGATCTTACCTTATTCAATGACCAGGCTAGACTCCATCCTCCTCCCTTTTGGGTCTGATGTGAGCTGCTCAAAGGGGGAGCAGGAACCCTCCTCCAGACCTCCAAGGGGACTTGAGAAATCTCAAGGATGCACCTTCCCATCAGGACCTGGAGCAGTCCCTGCTCCATCCACGAGGGCCACAACTGGTGACCAAAGAGGTTAGCACTGTCAGTCTTCCAAGCCAATGCACCAGATGCTATGGCATACAGAAACACTGAAACATCACCCAGGATTTGGAGACAGATTTATTTATGTTCATGGGCACTGACATGGAATCAATCCTTATAAAAATGTCAGGCCTTGAAGGATTAGGGAGGGAGGTTTTCATGGGGTTTGCAAGCAAGAAGCAGAGTGCTTGGCTGTCTTTGATTGGTTCTTACCATATGCATCATAGTGACCAGCTATGCATCACAGTGACCAGCCATTTCTAAGAAACAGAAGTAACAGGAATTACAACAGGAACTGAAGTAAACTGGAGGTTAGCGGGGCAACTAACAGAAACTGAAGTGTACTAGCTGTTGTGGGGGGGGTGTGTTTTCTGCTGTAACACTAGGATTTTCCTTGAGGTTACTATCCTTTCTCACTATTATAGCCTGTGAGATTTGTACTGACCATTACTCTTTTTGGAAGCTACTTGGAGAAATATTTTAAAAATATTTTCTCTATTATTTTAGTGTACAATTTTCTACAATACCAACAACTTAGTCTTTCAACATCTGAAAAGTAATATAATGATCTATGGTGAAACTGATCATCCTTATCAAAGAATGAACAAGTTGAGTGAAGGTTTTAATAAGCAAATTTTGAATAAAACATCAGAAGAGTAAACAGCAGCCATGGGGGAGGAGGAGAAGCAGGGTCCAGAGCCCGGTGCATCCAGGTACAGCCTCCGCCTACTGCAGGTGATGCCTCTACCCTCCGCCTCAGCATAAAGGTGGCAGAGCTGCTCCCAAGCATCATTGCTCCAACGCACCCTTCCACCATGGTGTTCCTGCCCTGGAGCCAGCATGGATTGAATTCCCCTGAAACTGCAATGCATTGCTGTTTCTAATAGGCTGCCAGGTCCCAGGATGGAGGAGTGAAGTCTCAGGTCACTACTGCTGTCCCAGCCTCTGGAGCCTGCACAAAGCCAAGTGTTGACCCTGGTGGAAGTTCCTTCACTTAATGACATTCAGCCAACTTCCAGGATCCTGAAACCATGGCAGGATGTGTTTATGGATTACCTGCCTATTGCTATGTTGATGGTAGTCATCTTTGCAAGAACCATGCGACTTAGCAAAGATCAGGTAGTCTGCTTGACAGGGTCACCATCTCCTGAAAGTTCAAAGGCACACAGGCCTCCAGGAAATGCTGATGTTACTGCCACCATCCCCAAAATGGAAGCAACCACTATCCAAGACCAAGATGGACAGATAACAAATGACATTTTCTTTGGTACCTCTGCGTCTACAATATCTTCTGATTATTCTGGATACCTTCAAAGGAATATTCTTTTGAAAGTCAAAGAAGAGAGCAGGTTCAGTGACATTCCAGGGTCGAAATGATTTTGCATTCCTTTTATGCAGCTGTATTCCAAGCATTTGGTGTGTTCTCATCAGAGGTCAGTGAAACAAACTTAGGGAAATTAGTTTAAACTGTGGGTGAATATTTGAAAAACTCAGGCAACATGTGTCACACAATGCCCAGGATAAGCAGGAGTCGCACCCGGGAGTGCCCCAGGGTGTCTTTGACCTCACAGACCTGAATGTATTAAAACTTGAACTGATTCCAAAAGCTAAAATTCCAGCTAAGATTTCTCAAATGACTAACCTCCAAGAGCTCCACCTCTGCCACTGCCCTGCAAAAAATTGAACAGACTGCTTTTAGCTGTTTCTGTGATCATTTGAGATGCCTTCATGCAAAGTTTACTTATGTGGTAGAAATTCCTGCCTGGGTATATTTGCTAAAAACCCCTGGAGAGTTGTACTTAGGCAATTTGAACTTGGAAAACTATAAGATGAGAGAACTTGAATCCTTCCAAGAGTTGTGGCACATTAAGATTCTCCACATGAAGAGCAATTTGAGCAAAGTCCCCTCCAACATTAAGGTTGTGGCTCCACATCTTATGAAGTTAGTGATTCATAATAATGGCACTTAACTCTTGGTACTGAATAGCCTCAAGAAAATGATGAATGTTGCTTGGGCTGGAACTCCAGAACTGTGTACTGCAGAGAATTCCACATGTTATTTTCAGCCTCTCTAATTTACAGGAACCAGATTTAGAGTCAAACAGCACATACACAATCAAGGATATCACGAGTTCCCAGCATTTAAAATGACTGACTTGTTTAAAATTATCACATAATAAATTTGTTACCATTCCTCCCTCCATTATCCATGTCAAAAACTTGGAGTCGTTTTATTTCTCAATAAACAGGCTAGAATCCTTACCAGTGGCAGTATTTAGTTTATAGAAACAGGTGCTTAGATGTAAGCTACAATAACATTTCAGTGATTCCAACAGAAATAGGATTGCTTCAGAACCTGCAGTATTTGCATATCACTAGGAACAAAGTGGATATTCTGCCAAAACACTTGTTTGAAAGTGTGAAGCTGAGGGCTTTAAACCTAGGGAAAAACTGCATCACATCCTTTTGAGAAAAAATTGGTCAGCTCTCCCAGGTCAATCACCTGGAGCTGAAGGACAACTGCTAGAATCATCTGCCAGCCCAGCTGGGCCAGTGTCCAATGTTCAAGGAAATCAGGCTTGCTAGAGAAGATTGCCTTTTTGACACCTTGCCACAAGAAGTCAAGCATTGAATCAAGACATAAATGTTCCTTTGAAAATGGGATTTAAACTAGGATAATATGTGCACATTGGTGTTAAAGAACATCTTCCAGGATTGCAAATGCTCATGTATAAGTTATTGCAAGATAATGCATTTTAGGAGTAGCTACATCTTGTAAAATAAAACACAGGATACATAGAAGGCTTATAGAAGACATGATTGAATATTCAATGTTTGTAGTGTTTTAAGTCATTCATTTCCAAGTCTTTTTTCTTTTCTTCCTTTCTATACATTTTTTTTTTGCCTGGGGAAAGGGAAGGAAAAAATTATGATCACTAATCTTAGTTCTTTTCAGATTGTTTGTAACTTGGATGCTGCTGCTCTTGAATGTTTACAAATGCTTGCCTGCCAATGTGCATGATTAAATTGACTTTTTCTAAGTATAAAAAAATTCATTCTTTCTTAGAATTTGAAACTTGGGAATTTAGCCTGTAGTGATTACAAACACTATTATTTTTTAATTATCATGGCTTCAATCTTTGTGTAAGAGACTTGCACATCTATATGACAAATGAATTCTTTCTACTTCCCAGTTCCCTATCTACAAATACTTTCTGAGCACCCTTCTTCACTCACTTGACTATTACTTTTAATTCAGCAAGCATAAAACAGAAATTGCAGATCTTGAAGAGCTTCCCTTTTTTGTCTTCTTATTATAGGGAAAGTAAAACCCCCTAGCTGAAAAGGATGAGATATAAGATTAAAAGCTTCCTTGGTCAGTGAAACTTATTGTTAGGGTATTAGAGGACTGTATCTTCACTAACCCCTGGGTAAGATGTGACATCAGAAAGTCAGAACAATGGAAATATCAGAATAGGAGAAGCATGAATTGAATGGGTAAAGGGGATCTCCAGGGATAATATAGTTTATTTGTATTCTTCAATAGTGGAGGTGTGTAAAGAAGGATGCTTTAAAGAGGTAGAAAATGCAGGAAATCAACAGGCAATCAATCCACAGTTGATTAAATCCAAGCCTTAGTTCAATTTAGTTCAAAACAATATACTTTGGGGGTTTATTTTATAAATGAATATGCCTATTTTCCTAATATTTGATAAAATTGAGGAAAAATATGCAATACATTTTCAAACTGATTCTCTTCCCTGAAATATAATTATCTTAACAGCTTTAGAACCACTGCAGTGGAGAATAATTCAAAATTTCCAACGGTCAAGGATCATCTCTCATATAATGATAAAGTAGCATGCTAGTGAATCTTTGGGGAATCATAAAGGGAAACTGAGCCTTAGAATTTATTCTTGTCACAAGTAGAAATTGAGAGATCAATTTTCCAAATGAATCTCACCCTTAATCTACAGATTAGTTGTAGGACAGATATGAGGTGTGATAGAAAAATACAAGGAATATTTAAATTTTTTTAGAGAGAAAAAACAATAAAAATAACCATACAGAATTTCAAAACAAGATAGTATGAAATTAACAATGGTTAATATATTTTATAAAATTTTATTACAGTGAAAGACACACTGTCATAAATCCCCTTGAAAATACCATTGTTTCAAACACACTTATCCCATTGTTGCCACTTTCTGAAGCAGTTCTGGAAGTCTTCTTTCATGAGTATCTTTTGTTGCACTGTTGTCATTGCCTTGAGGTCCTGAATCAATTCTAAATGTTTACCTTTCATAGTCATTTTGACTTTGGGGAAGAGCCAGAAGTTGCACAGTGGCAGATACAGTGAATAAGGTAGATGGGGACTCACCATAGTGTTTTTTGGAGCCTGCCTTTCTGTTGGATGGCATTCTGCAGCACTATATTCACAATATTTTTCTTTTATTACATCTCATAAAGACACACAAGAAAACTTCCAGAAGTACTTCAGAAAGTGGCAAGAGCAATGGGATAAGTGTGTTTGAGGTAAGAGTGAGTATTTTGAGGAAGACTAATGGCAATATACCTTTTACTGTAATAATTTTTTTAAATTTAGATATTCACCATATATTTAAATCATCCCTCATGTACCAGTTTAGGCAAAGTTCTCATTCTGGCCAAAATCAGCTTGCCATGCTATAACTTTATCAATTAATTATTCTGTATTTTTAATGTGGAATCTGGAAATATTTGTTTTTAGATGATTTTTAGTTTAAGCTATAGTATATTATTCCAATGATAGGCTCAAATCTCTACTTCTTGATGTACATGACTTAGTTAAATTGCTAGGTAATTTCTGGTCCCCTCCTTAACAAGAAACAAAAATATATAATATAATTAAGATACATAATCATATAACTACATGGCAGATAGCCACCTCTAGTCATTCTGCCTATTAATGTTTTATTGATTGCCCCAGATATCTAAGCAGATAAATTCAATTCATTGAGCCAACAAGTAATCCCTTCCTAGAACCAAAAGTTCTGTCCAAGGTCCTGAAGATCAGAAAGTCAGGTCTCAAACTTTCCTCAAAGATACAAGCTATGACTTCTGGGAAGATGGCAGAGTAGTGGGCAGCAGAGAAAAGCCTAACCGAGATTTTGTGTCCAAACACTGGAATATAGCAACATGAGGAAGTGAAGAAGGAGGGAAGTGGGTCCCCAGAATCCAGAAAGAATCTGAATCAAGAACTGAAGCCCACAGGGAGATGAAGAGAGAAATTTCAACGAGGAAGAAAGAGGCAGATGACACTTTCTCCCTGAGCCTATATTCACTGCATGGAAGGGGTGGCTTGAAACTGCAGATGCACAGTGACTGACTGGCTGCCCCAGATGGCTCCATGGAGAAGCACACCAGCAGAGCAGAGCAGTGGATGCAGTGGACTGCAGTGGACACAGTGGACTGTGGCGGCTGGTGAGTTGCCCCGTTTGGACCTCCTGCAAGAGAGGGCGATTGGCTGGGGGCCATCTTGGAGAGAGGCCAACTGAGCTTAGGACTTGGAGCAGCTGCTAGCGCCACTGAATAGCACCCAGCCCAGTTCAAGCCTGCAGCAGGCACGGGGACTGCAGCAGGCTGGGTGGGTCTGATTCCAGCCTTGAAGCCTGAGGACTGCCTGAACTTCAGGGAAACAGGGGTGCAGGCTCAGTGTGATCATCTTCTAACCCACCATGGAGCAGCTACTGGCCTGCTGGGATTGATCTGTGTAGATCTGGACTCTGCCCACATTGTATACCAGTGGCTGCAAAGACACACCTTGAAGTGGACATTTTTTATCTTCTTTTCTTTTTTTTTTCTTTCTCTCACTCCCTTTTTGTTTTTTCTTCATTGTTTATTCTTATTTTTATATGAATGTGAACATAGTTTCTAATTTGGTTGTTGTTGTTCTGTTCTGTGCTTGTTTTCATTTCTTCTTTCTTTCCCTCCTGTCTTCTGCATCAGTTTCTCAAAGTTTGCATGATCCTCCTTTGCCCTCCAGTTTTGCTTCTAATCTCTTCCTTTTCTTCTGTTTCTCCATTTTTCCCTGTTAACCCCTTTTAAATTTTCTCCCCTGAGGGTAAATTTGCCATATTGAAGGCTTATTTACTGCATACAATTTTCTGGTTTATTTTAGATTTTGTTATATAACCACAAATCTACTTCATATGGTTGAATGTGGCAAATTAATAGGTACTTCTGTGCATCAATTTCTAGTCTGTGTTTGACACTGTTGCTATTGCTGATTGTATCACTTTAACCAAAGTGACATAATTGTTCTAACTAGTTGTTCTTCTTGGTATAACAAGACTGAGATTACCTAAGGGTCATAAAAATACTATAGGCTAGTGCCAAAGAACCAGGGGCTGGGCCAAGTAGGCAGCAACTTCTCATCCCCAATAAATTGAAGAGGTAGAATCTTGCAATAGCTTCAAAACCCAAAAGCCAGCTACACCTAGACGACACCTCTGAGAAGTAGTCATTTTCTAAGGTTTCTAAATAGCAATAAAGCAACTCACCATAGGCAATTTATAAGCATCAACCCAGGAATTAAACTAAAAAAAATACAAAATGAGAAGACATTTAACCAAGATGCAACCCCTGATGTTCTGCTCACCAAAGGCATACCCAGGGGGCAATGAGGTGGAACAATCTGAAAGCCCCCCACCTAGACTTTCTGAAGTGGTAATAGCAGAAGTAACTAAGCAAATGACAGGCTTTACAAAAAATCCATCAGAAATAATTTCTCAGATAACTACAGAGATGGTGGCCATAATGAAAGACATGCTTAACAACTCAAGAGAAGATGCAGATAAAAAAAAATAGAGGAGCTTAGGAAAATGATGGAAACTATGAATGTCCAACATAGGAAAGAAATGGAATCCATGAAACAGATTCAAACAGATATCCAGGAGATTAAAAATTCCATTGAAAGTATACTTAGCAAAATGAACCAATGTGAGGACAGAACTCAGATGTAGAAGACAGGCTTGTGGTTAGTGATAATGAATAGAAAGATTGCTTAAAAATAGCAAGGGACCACAACAAATCAATCCAGCAGCTGCTAGATGATGCAAAGAAGAATCAATGAAAAAGCAGAAGATAGCACAAATGATATAAAAAGCCTGTTCACAGATATCATGACAGAAAACCTTCCTGGCAGGGAAAAAGATTTTGACATACAGATAAGTGAGGCACATAGAACTATAATTAGCCATGATCAAAACAATCTACAGCAAGACATATAGTAGTTAAGATACCAGAAATTCAACAAAAGAACAGAATACTAAAAGCTGTTAGAAAAAAGAAACAAATCACCTATAAAGGAAAGCCCATGAGCATCACAGCTGACTTCTCAAAACAAACCCTCAAGTCAAGGAGAGCTTGGAGTGAAGTATTTCAAGCCCTAGAAAAAATAACCTGCAACCCAGATTAATGTACCCCTCAAAACTATCTTTCAAAATTGTGGGAGAAATAAGACACTTCCATGACAAAGAACACCTGAGGAAATTCATGAACACCAAACCAGCACGGCAAAATGTTCTGAAGATCATTCTAGAAAAAGATAACAAGGATTAAAACTGCATGAACCACAACAAAATCCACCAAGCAAGGCAAACAATTAAACAGAGGGGAAAAAGGGGAGCCAACAACAGGAAAATAGCATGACAAGGATAAGTCAATACATTTTGCTAAGTATACTTTCAGTTATAATCATCAATGATAATTGTCTCAATTCACCAATCAAAAGAAACAGACTGGCAGAATTGATCAAGAAGCACAATCCAACAACATGCTGCATACAAGAAACACATTTAATTCAAAATGAAATTCATGGACTGAAAGTCAAAGGATAGAAAACAATACTCCATGCAACAGGAACCAAGAAAAGAGTAGGGGTAGCTATTCTATTTGCAGACAAAGTGGATTTCAAGCCAACATTGATTAAGAGAGACAAGAAAGGTCACTACATCCTTGTAAAGGGAACAATCCAAGAGGAAGAGATAACAATCATAAATATATATGCACCAAATACCATCACACCCAACGACATAAAACAAATATTAAAGGACATGAAAAATCGAATAAGCACTAGTAATTATAACTGGGGACCTCCATACCCCACTGTCACAAATAGACAGATCAACTAGGCAAAAAATATGAACAATGAAATATTATAACTGAACCAAACTTTTGAACAAATGGACCTGGTAGATGTCTACAGAGTGTTCCACCCAACATCATCAGAATACACATTCTTCTTACCTGCACACAAGAAGTTCTCCAAAACAGGCCACATACTAGCTCATAGAACATGCTTAAGTAAATGCAAAGGAATTGAAATTATCCCATGCATATTATCAGTCCATAGTGCAATGAAATTGTAAATCAATGGCAAAAGAAACCACAAGAACTTCATATACACATGGAAATTAAATAACACCTTGCTGAACAACCAATGTATCACAGATAAAGTTAAAGAACAAATTAGACAATTTCTACAATTAAATGATAATGCCGATACAACATACCAGAACTTATAGGACACAGTGAAAGCAGTCTTGTGAGGGAAATTTATAGTGGTGAATACCCACATTAGGAAAGCAGAGTGAGCTCAAATAACTCAATATTGAACCTCAAGCTTCTAGAAAAAGAAGAGAAAGTCAAGCCCAGAGCTCATAACAGAGAGGAAATTATAACAATCAGAGCAGAAATGCAATGGAGACTAAGAAAACAATACAAAGAATCAGTGAATCAAAAAATTTGTTCTTTGAAAGATTAAATAAAATCGACAAACCCTTAGCCAACCTTATCAAAAAAGGAAAGAAAAGACTCAAGTCCATGCAATTAGGAATGAAAAGGGTGAAATCACAACAGATCCTGCAGAAATTCAGAAGATCAACTATACCTACTTCTAGTACTTGTATTCTAAAAAGATGGAAAATGTAGAAGAAATGGATAGATTCCTAGGTACATATGAATTACCAAAGCTGAGTCAAGAAGATATAAAAATTCTAAATAAGCCAATATCAGTCAATGAAATAGAAGATGTAATTAAAAACCTATCAACAAAGAAAAGCCCAGGCCCTGATGGATTCACTGCCTCAGTGGACGAATTTTACCAGAAATTTAGAGAAGACCTAATACCACTCCTTCTCAAACTCATTAATGAAATTGAAAGGAAAGCAATAATCTCAAATTCATTCCTAGAAGCAAGCATTACCTTAATACCAAAACCAGAGAAGGACCCAACAAAGAAAGAGATCTATAGGCCGATCTCCCTAATGAACATAGATGCAAACATCCTCAATAAGATACTGGCAAATAGAATGCAGCAAAATCATCAAGAAGATTATACACCAAGTATATGACCAAGTAGGATTCATCCCAGGGATGCAGGGATGGTTCAACATATGCAAATCGATAAATGTAAAACACCATATTAACAGAGTCAAGGACAAAAACCATATGATCATCCCAATAGATGCAGAAGAAGCATTTGACAAAGTCCAATACTCATTCATGATAAAAAGCCTACAGAAAATTGGAATAGATGGTCTTTATCTCAATCTGATAAAAGCCGTCTAAGAAAAACCAACAGCCAATATCATACTAAATGGAAATGAAAGCTTTCACTCTAAAATCAGGAACAAGATGATGTCCACTGTCACCACTCTTATTTAATATAGTTTTGGAAGCATTAGCCAGAGCAGTCAGACAAGAGAAAGAAATAAAAAGAATAAGGATAGGAAAGGAAGAAGTTAAATTATCATTATTCACAGATGACATGATACTCTACACAGAAGACCCCAGAAACTCCACCAAAAGATTTCTAGATATTAATAACCAAACTCAATATCATAGCTGGATACAAGTCAACACTCAAAAATCAATAGCCTTCCTGTACACAAATAATAAACTCACTGAGAGAGAAATTAGAGAAACAATACCTTTCACAATAGCATCCAAAAGAAAAAATGAAATACCTAGGATTCAATCTAACAAAGTAAGTAAAAGACTTCTACATTGAAAACTACAGTACTCTGAAAAAAGGAGACTGAAGAGGATATCAGAAAATGGAAAGATATCCCTTGTTCTTAGGTAGGAGGAACCAATATAGTGAAAATGACTGTACTTCCAAAATTGCTGTATAGATTTAATGCAATACTGATCAAAATTCCAACAGTATATTCCACAAAATTAGAGAAAATAATCCTAAAATTCATTTGGATCCAGAAGAGACCTAGAATAGCAAAGACAATTCTGGGCAACAAAGGCAAGGCAAGGGGCATCAGAATCCCTGACTTGAAATTATACTGCAAAGCTAGCATGATAAAAATAGCATGGTACTGGCAAAAAAAAAAAAAAAAAAAAAAAAAACAGACCTGAGGATCAATGGAATAGATTAGAAGATGCAGAAACAACTCTAGACATATTCAGCCACTTTATCTTTGACACAGGTGCCAAACACCATCACTGGAGGAAAGATAGACTCTCTAATAAACGGTGCTGGGAAAACTGGCTTTTCACATGCCAAAGATTAAAACCTGCTCCATATCTTTCACCATGCACAAAACTAAAATTGAAATGGATCAAAGATCTAAATATTAAAACAGAAACACTACATGTGCTGGAAGATAGAATGGTTAGAACTCTTGAAGAAATTGGTGTAGGCAAAGACTTTATGAACAAAACCCCAATCACACAAGAACTATCTGAAAGAATCAACAACTGGGATCTCATCTTATTAAAAAGCTTTTGTACAGCAAGGGAACAGAGTGAAGAAAACAGAGTGAAGAAAACAACCCACAATGTGGGAAAAAATTTATGCCAGCTCTTTCTCAAAGACTACTACCTAGAATATACAAAGAACTAAAACAATCAACCCCCCACAAATATAAAGACCCAGTCCAAAAATGGGCAGCTGAAATGAATAGACACTTCTCAGATGAAGAAGTAGAAATGGCAAATAAATATATGAAAAAATGTTCATCATCATTGGTCATTTGAGAAATGCAAATTAAAATGATGCTGAGATTCCATCTTACCCCAGAAAGTATACCTATTGTCAAGAAAACCAATAACAAATGCTGGTGGGGCTGTGGGGATAGAGGAACCCTTCTCCACTATTGGTGGGAGTGTAGGCTGGTGCAACCACTGTGGAAATCAGTGTGGAGATTCCTCAAAAATTAGGACTAGAGATACCATTTGACCCAGCTGTTCCTCTTCTTGGTATCTTCCTGAAGGAATTACAAGCATCATACCACAGCAATATATGCATACCCATGTTTACAGCAGCACAGTTTGTAATAGCTAAATCATGGAAACAGCCCAAATGCCCATCAAATGATGAATGTCTAAGGAGGATGTGGTGTTTTTATATTTTTTTATACAATGGAGTACTATTCTACCATAAAGAAGGATAAACTAAAGACATTTCTAGCTAAATGCATGCACTTTGAGAACCTACCCTTAAGTGAAATAGACTGGACACACGTGTAAATACCATATTGTTTCTCTGGTGTGAGAAACTGAAAGTATAAATAAGGACCAAAATATATAATAGATATTGTGAAATAGGAAGAAAATGTTCATACGGGAAGGGGAACTAGATATGGGGGAGGGGAAAGGAAGGGAAAAGAAAAAAAGATGAGAAGAGAAGCAAAAAATGGAAACAAAGCTGTTGTGAATAAGGAGGGAAAGGGGAGTTTTGGGAGGAAAGGAGAATAGGAAAAAAAAAAAAGAATCAAGTTGTGTCAGGTACAAATTCCCTATGATGAATGCAATCGTTAGGTATATCTAAAATGTTCCACTAACTGTAATTAATTAAAAGAAGATACAAGCTATTGAAAAAAACTGTTTAAAATGCTGTGAGAAAAATAAAGACAATAATAAGGGCTCTGTGCAAGTAGTAGATTATTTTTATTCTTTTAATATGAAATTTGGAATTAAGCAATTACTTTTGTTTCAGCTGTGAAGTACATTCATCTTTAGAATCAGGAGCTTTTCCTAGGATTTAGGTAGTAGCTCATTTTCCAACAAAAGCAAAATAAACCAAGTGGTTTATGCTGCCACATAAAAAACCTATAACTTCAAAGATTTGTGTCTGGCCTAGGGCTTTTTCATGCACGTAAAAGAAGAGATGATAATAATTCCATTGAAGTTAAAATTGAAAACCACTCTAAAGTTATAAAAACAGTCATTTGAATATCAACTCATCTCACTACTAGAATTTTTGTATTTGGCTGAGTGTTTAAGCCAATTTTTTGAGGCCAGTATTAAAGAAAATTTAAAATACAAATTTTTATGTTGTGCCTGTGTAGAAGTTTTGTCTATGTAATATCAGTAAAGATACTATGGAAATCTCCACTATTTGTTACAGAGAGTCAAAATACTTAAACTTTAAGCAGCAAGTTATAAATATAAAGTTCAAATAAAAGAAAAATTAATGAGATTTCCCTTGCAAATTACTTGAAAGTGCAAAAGAACGCTTTACAGAAAACTTTAATTTTTACTACTGAACCTTAATCTGTTTCCAATTCTTTTGCTTATTATAATTTTACAGAGATTATTGAAATAAGATTAGTTTCCCACTGCTGTTACAATATTATTTCTTGTTTCCCTTTTTCATGAGTGCTATTGTACCTGAGCAGATACATGAGTCTAATGCTACAAAAGTAATATGTCAGTTTTATTTTGAAATTCATTGATTCTGTTTTCAATTGATCATTTTCAAAATACCTATAATTGGACCCCCCTCTCATGCTCTACAGTCAAGCTATTCTAAATCTTTTTTTCACTCTTCACAAGCTTTTGCACTTCTCACTGTTTGCAGACATACTTGCTTCTGTGAAATATCAGAGATAGGCGCAGCCACAAGAGGGTCCTTTGTCTTGCGTTGTCCTCCTGTAGGGGCTTTAAGGAATTTGAAAGCTGAACAAGAAAGCAGGTTTGGCTAAGAAGTTATAATAGCAAACACAAGCTCATTTGGGTGACTTTTTGACAAGTCTGCCTGCAAGGGGCGTCCCTCATAGCATGAAGCCACACAGAGGCTCTGTCAGCATGGGGCTACCATGTAGAACAAAGGAACTCCTGGAAGGGGCAAGGGTTCACAAGAAGAGTTTATGTCTAAGTGATGTTGTTCAGTAGCAAAATGGGCAGTGTCTGGATCAGAGAGGTCCTAAGCAGGAGTTTGGGGCTTTAAAGCCCTGTGTTTTATGCTATATATAGCTAACAGATGTTGGACATAGTTTTACAGGGTATGTAAATCAGGCAGGCTCTAGATAGCTAAAAAATCTGCTTATTCTTAGCTATGTTTTAAGCAATTGGCTATGTAAAATTTGAATTTGGCATCAAGCTTGTGAGTTAGTAGCTCTTAATCTGCTGTGGACAAATATACAATCTAGGGACCAATATACAGAAGCCATTTTAACTCATTTATTAAATACAGTAAGAATTTACCCAGTTAAGAATCTATACCCCCCAAACAAGCCTTTCTCTTTGAAGTTTCATTGGTGACAACATTTCCTCTTTTGCTATTTCCTGTGTCTGGACTTCAGCCCTTCTTACCTTCTCAGGAAACAAGACTTATTAATCATCCCCTGCCTCACCAGAGAAATCTATGTGAAATATCTGAAAAGGAAAGAATTTTTTCTTTCTGAAATTAACACTTGTCCTTTGAAATAGAATAACTCTCAATCTTGAGTTATGATGACTCATTTGGATTAATGAGGGGGATATAATAAATATTATTAGAAATCTTTTTCTGCTTCCTTCTCTAAAGCACAGGATTGATTCTAGGTCTGTAGATCTGCCCAAGTTTACATTTAATAGAATACAGGGAATGAAACACAAGATTCTTAACTACATTTTTGCCTTGTCTGCCCTACACCAATAGATAATCTTTTTTTTTTTTTTTTTTTGTGGGTACCGGGGGGTCGACCTCAGGACCTCGCGTGCCAGCAGGCACCCGTGCCGCTGAGCGATATCACCGGCCCCTTTTTCGTATGTGGGTTCCGGGAGTCGAACTCAGGCCCTCGCGCTTGCAAGGCAGGCGCTTAAGCCGCTGAACCATCTCACCGGCCCCCAATAGATAATCTTTAAATCATTTATTTTTTCTCCATGGTGAACTTTATTTTATTTTATTTTTTTATTTTTTTACGTGGGTACCAGGAGTCGAACTCAGGACCTTGCGCTTGCCAGGCAGGAGCTTACACCACTGAGCCATCTCACAGGCTCTCCATGGTGAACTTTAAACCCATTATTTGTCTTTGATATCTTCCTCAACTCTACTCAATCCCAATTTTTCTGTTTTTTTTTTTTTAAAGATGTTACCACTCTTCTGTTTTTCCCTTTATTTAGGTAAGATCAGATTTTATTAATCTTTGTAAGTAGATACACAAAAACACATACATACAAAAGGCTCTTGGTCCTTGATACCCAATTTTACATCAGTGTCAACAGGTAGCTGTAGAATGATTAAAACTCCCCTCTTTACATTATAACCAATAACTTTATACCTTCTAATAAAGCTTCAAATGCTTAATTTTATTATATAATAGCACTTTATATTACAAATTATAGTTCATATTTTATTATAAGGCTTAGTTTTACATTTTATATTTTTTCATTATATGGATAGACTTGGGGGATGGAATTATGATACTTGATCACAACATTACAGTAATAGATACATTTCATTAAGTCCCCTCAAATATTCCTCCTCACTTTGGACACACTTAACTCACTGTTCTTGCCACTTTCTGAAGTAGTTCTGGAAGTCTTCCTTTGTGAGTGTTTCTACAAAGTATAACCAAAACTACAGTGAATGTTGCTACCAGTTGCCATCCAACAGAAAGGCAGGCTCATAAAAACACTACAGAGTGTCCTCATCCACCTTTTCATTGGATCTGGCACCAGGCAACTTGGATATCTTCCCCAAAGTCAAAATGACCATGAAAGGTAAATGTTTTGAATTGATTCAGTACCTCAAGGCAGCCACAAAAGTGCAACAAAAGACACAGAAGAGAACTTCCAGAATTGCTTCAGAAAGTGGCAAGGACTAATGAGGTAAGTGTGTTTGAAGCGAGATTGAGTATTTTGAGGGGGATTAATAGGAATGGGTCTTTTACTGGAAGAAATTTTTAAAAAAAATTAAATAGTCCCCATAATTTTCATTCACACCTTGTATATTTAAAACCAGCAGGATTGGGGATATAGCTCAGTGGCGCAGCACCTGCCTGGTAAGCACGAGGTCCTGAGTTTGACTCCCGGTACCAAAAAACAAATGAACAAACAAACAAACAAACAAACATCAAACCCAGCAACATTTTGCTATGTTATCTTAGGTAATGTATTTGATTTTGCAGATTTATTTGCTCCTATGTTAAATAGAGCTAATAATCGCATAAATTACATAGAAAGGTTGGAAAAACAATGAATGTGTACCATGTTCCTGAAAATAAAACTTTCAATCAGCAATTACTGCTGAAAGGTAAACTGTTGTCTGCCCGGAAGCCATTGCCACTTCACTTTACATTTTCCTTTTCTAATCAAAGTTCAAGTAATGAATTCGAGTCTGTCTTACTACTAGTGAATTTCTATCTTATTCGACATACATTCACTGATGGTGTGAACATGATCTAAAGTAGCGTATAAAGATGCTCCGTATGGAGTTCTAAGAAGTGTTATTCTTATAAAATGGCATTAGAAAGAAAATATTTACTGTATCTTTCCTGCTTTCGGATGTGGCTGTGTGAGGACTTGATACCAGGTACTGCGGCGCTCTTGCTACCCCCGGGGAACTCAGCTGGCTTGGTGACTGGCAGAACTCGAATTAACTGTGAAGCGTACACACACAGCTGTCCTTGACTGCTCTTGGAAAGAAAAATAAAGGCTTACTGCTTACACTAAATATAAACAAACGATGTCTTTCTTGCTGCATTCTAATTAACATAATTGCTAGTAGTAGTACAATTCCATACTATCTTCAGAATTGAGTGGTTCGTGTTTATAAAATTGAAGGCAGTGAGTGACTTCATGGTGTCTCTAATCCATTCATTGTTATTATACTTAGCATCACCTTCAACAGTGTGTTTCTAGGCAGTTTTTCTTCTTTCTAGTATGTGTATTTATTCTCCATTTTTAACTCAGAAAAAGCATAAATAATTGTTCCCTCAGATTTTACTAAATTTTTTAGCCCTCTAAATATTTGCAATATATTTTCCAACTCTACAATTCTCTTTTCATAAAATTTTCTCATTCTATCATGTGTCACATTTTTATTTGAATTCCCAAATCTTAGTTATTTGCAGTCTTTCATTCTTTTTCTTTTGCATTTTTCTTTTAATTTGCCTTATATATAGAACTCCTTTATAAGAAGTGAGAACAGTTGATTTATATGGCTCAGATGTTTTCTATTTTTTGTTTGTTTTTCATTTGTCCCACTATTTCTTTGAACTTTATTTTATTTTTATATGCAGGTACCGGGAGTCAAACTCAGGACCTCACGCTTGCTAGGCAGGCGCTTATGCTGCTGAACTATCTCACCAGCCCATGAACTTTATTTTTAACATATTGCTTTCTTTCTGGAAGTCTCCTATTCTGAGTTCTGAACAATTTATTTTCAGCAATGCTCATCCTCACAGAACCTCATTTTCCAATTCCTTTCTTACATAATGAATAATATTTTAAAGAAAGCAAAATAAAATACACAACAAAAATAAGCAAGATTTTTTCTAAAATAATACTGAACACAACTCATAAAAAATTAAACACTCTACAGCAAAAGTATAATTCACCTTAATTTACTATGGCTTACTTTACTTACAGAATTATAAACAGATATACATTCTCTAAACTCTAGACGAATGAGACATTAATAAAATGGATATTGTGCTCATCCATCGCAGATGTATATATATAGTAGTATAGATAGGAGAGAAAAATAAATAACCTGGATTATCTCTTTGAAATCTTTATTGCATGCTTTCAAGAAGTTAGATATTTTGACTAGTGCTGGAAAACTTTAGCTTAAGAAAATTATTAAAAATTTTCCTAATAATATACTAGCAGTGAGTAAAAACTTCATTTTTTTTACCTGATTTGATTTATTCATTCTCTTTTTTAAAAATTTTAAAGAGAAAAAAAGTGAAACAAAATTTCAAAACAAGATAATAGGAGACTAACAATGGTTAATACATTGCATATTGTTATCTTTATTTATTTATTTTTTTGTGGGTACCGGGGGTCGACCTCAGGAGCTCGTGCGCCAGCAGGCGCCCGTGCCGCTGAGCGATATCACTGGCCCTTTTTTCGTATGTGGGTTCCGGAAGTCGAACTCAGGCCCTCGTGCTTGCCAGGCAGGCGCTTACGCTGCTGAGCCATCTCACCGGCCCCATATTGTTATCTTTAAATTAGTTACTCAGAGTACAAAATATAGGCATTTAATTGACCAAACAATATTAGCACAAACTTTTCTTTTCAATGAACTAAGAGAAATTAGTAGTATAACTACCTTAACTATCTTGTGTATGTGTGTGTATATATATATATATATATATATTTTTTTTTTTTTTTGCTTTTCCCTTCCTTCTTTTCTCCTTTCCCCCACAAAAACTTAGTTCTTCATATGAACCTTATACATGGTTAATGGTTTTCTGAATGTTCAAGAATAGAAATTGATACCTATATTCTGAGAAGTGCTGGAGATTTCAGGATATTTACATTTTCTTTCATTATACAAAGAAAATGTTATACACACTGCTGATAACTTAGCAAATGCTAATATTCTTTCCACACTTAGGCAGTTGGGACTGTTCTTCAATGCTGAACAAAGTTCGCCCATTCTCGCCTTGGTTACTTGTGTTTGCGGAGGCCAGGTCACCTTCCCAGGGGGGAAGTGCGCTTTCCAGACGGCTTTTTTCTTTTCTCCCGTCGTGCTTTGCTTCTCCAGCTTCTCTGCAGTTTCTGCTTTCCTTGTTGTCTCCTTCCCAGCCCCTGAGATCCACTTCTTTTTGTCTTCCCCAAGATGTTTTCCAGGTGTTTCAATTCCAGGTTCTGGAGAGGCCATATCTTGCTCCCGGTCTCATTCTACCATTTTTAATCATGAAACAATTTTTAAAAATCCCTATATGACTACGGTAAAAGGACTAAGGATGAGCACTGAATCCATTCATATACAAAAAGAGATGAAACAATTTCAGAAATTCCGATTTTTCCAAAATCAGAATTACTTTTAATATGTGAATTAATAATTATAGTGTGACTCATTTTTTTCAAAATAAATTCTTTTTTTCTTTCTATCATCCATTCTTTGTTCATACATTTTAACACCTTTAGTGGTATGTAGTTATATTCATGAAAACTACACATTTTATGTGTACAATTTGATGAGTTTGACTCAGCCATTCGTTTCTCCTACTATTTATGCATAGGCATAGATGTAATATTCACATGGGATGACTCTAACTAATGAAAACATAACTCTTGCAGATAGCTTCCAAGTTATTGAGGTTCCTTCCTATGGAGAAAAAACACCTCTTCCTCGTCCTAGGCTTATACAGCTGTAAGAATTGTTATAATATGGAAATGTTTCCTTACTCTTAAGTGAATAGCTGCATCTATGTTCACTAAGGATACTGGCCTGTAGTTTCCTTTTTTCGTTGAGTCCTCGCCAAGTTTTGGTATCAGTGTAATGCTGATGTCACAAAATGAGTTTGGCAATGTTCCCTTCATGTCAATATCAGGTAAGAGTTTGAGGAATATTGGCATTAGATCTTCTCTGAAGTTTGGAGCAGATTGAGTGGTGAATCCATCAGGTCCTGGGCTTTCTTTTGTTGATAGAGTATCACTGCTTCGGTTTCATTGCCAATTATTGGTCTATTCAGGGCATTTACTGTATATCTTCTTGGTTCAATTTTGGTAAGTTAGTTGTGTCTAGGAATTTATCCATTTCTTCCAGATTCTACAATTTGTTGGAATAAAATTTTCAAAGTAGTTTCTTAGAATTATCTCTATTACAGAGGTATCTGGTGCAAATTTCCTTTTTTACTTCTAATTGTATTGATACGGGCCTTTTCATTCCTGCTTTTGGAGAGTTTGGCTAAGGGTTTGTCAATCTTATTTATACATTCAAAGAATCATGTCACTGATTATCTGATTCTTAGTTTTGTTTTTATTCTTAATTCTATTTATTTCCTCTCTGATCTTTATAATTTCTTTCCTCAAGGTTTGGGTTTTATTTTTTTTATTTTTTATTTTTTTTGTGTGGGTACCGGGGGGTCGACCTCAGGACCTCATGCGCCAACAGGCACCCGTGCCGCTGAGCGATATCACCGGCCCCTTTTTCGTATGTGGGATCTGGGAGTCTAACTCGGGCCCTCGCGCTTGCAAGGCAGGCGCTTACGCTGCTGAGCCATCTCACCGGCCCTAAGGTTTGGGTTTTAGAATAGTCTTGTTTTTCTAGAATGTTGCAATGCATCATTAAGTTATTTATTTGGACTTTGGGTTACTCATATAAGAGAAACCTTGTGATATATATATTTTTGGGGGTACTGGGAATCGAACTCAGGACCTTGCGCTTGCCAGGCAGGCGCTTGTACCGCTGAGCTATATCCCCGGCCCTAAGTTATTTATTTGGGATCACCTTCTTTTTCTATTTTAGGCACTCACAGAAATTAACACCACTCTTACAACTGCTTTCTTTACATCCCACTGGTTCTGATATGTTGTATTGTCATTGTCATTTGATTCTAGTATTTTAAAATTTTTCTTTCCTAATTTCTTCTGTGACCTATCGATTACTGAAGAATGTGTATGTATTATTTAATCTCCATGTATTAGTGGAGTTTTTTTGTTTTCTTTAGCTGTCGAGTTCTAGTTACATTCATTTTATGATCTACTAGGGTGCAAGATATTATTTCACTTCTTTTGTATTTTTATTTTTATTTATTTATTTTTGTGTGTGTGGGTACCGGGGGTCGACCTCAAGACCTCGCGTGCCATCAGGTGCCCGTGCCACTGAGCGATATCACCGGCTTTTTTTTCATATGTGGGTACCAGGAGTCGAACTCAGGACCTCGCACCTGCCAGGCAGGCGCTTATGGCACTGAGCCATCTCACTGGCCCATCTTTTGTATTTTTAAATCATGCATTATGGCCTAAAATATGGTCTACTTAGAAGAAATTTCTGTGGGCTGGTGAGAAGAATGTGTATTCTGCTATTGTTAGATGAAACATTCTGTAGATACCTTTTAAATCCATTTGTTAAAGGTGTGGTTCAATTGTGGGTTTTTTTTTTTTTTTTTTCAGTTGAAATTTTGTCTGGTTGACTTGCCTGTTTGTGGGAGTGGGATATTAAAGCCTCCCACTATGACTGTATTGGTATCTATCTGTCCTTTATGTGGAGTGGTTTTGTTTTATGAAATGGGTACACTGACATTTGGTGCATATATATTTATGATAGTTATCTCTTCCTGGTGAATTTTTCCCTTTACCAATGTGTAGTGACCTTCTTTGTCTCTTCTGACAAAGAAGTTTTGGTTTGGTCTTCAGTTTTGGTTTGAAGCCCGCTTTGTCAAAAATTAGAGTAACTACTGCCTGTTTTCAGGCTCTGCCTTCATGGAGTTCCAACCTTTCACTTTCAGTCTATGTGTTTTTTTGGTGGCTGAACTATGCCTCCTGGAGGCAACACAGTTTTGTTTTTTGATCTAATCTACTGCTCTGTGTCTTTTGGGGGGAGAGTTAAGACCATTTATATTGAGCGTTGTTGAATGGTATGTTGATACCTGTCATTGTAATTTTTCTGTTCTGATTCCCTTATTTTTTTTTTCTTTGTTTAATCTCCCTGTTAGGCATAACCTCTCCTTTGGGTTTTTTTTGGTGATTTTAGCCTCCCTGTCTCTGTCTGGAGCTTTGTTATGTACTTCGTGCAGTGCTGGTTGGTGTTAATTAATTTCTATATGTTTACTATTTGAACACAGTACAGTTATTTTGTCACTGTTTCCTTGATGAACATTTATTTTACTGTAATTCACTACTTCAAGAATGCTGACACTGGGCCGGTGAGATGGCTTGGTGGTGTAAGCGCCTGCCTGGCAGGCGCGAGGGCCCGAGTTCGACTCCTGGAACCCACATACGAAAAAAGGGCCAGAGATATCGCTCAGTGGCATGGGCGCCTGCTGGTGTGTGAGGTCCTGAGGTCGATCCTTGGTACCCACAAAAAAAAAAAAAAAAAAAAAGAATGCTGACACTAATGATTTTGGCATATGTTCTAGTGGATTAATATAGAATATTTGAATAGGGAATTTACTTACGAGGAGAACTGCTTTCTGTGTATTCATCTATAAAACTTCAATGGGACTCAAAATAACTTTATTGTAAACCCTGTGCTTTTCATCACTAGATTTTGTTGGCTCAGCTTAAAATAACAGATTTTCAAAAATTACCTCCGTACATTTTTGGTCTCTTTTTAATATTCCTGTGGTTAACTGTCTCAATTCAAAGTAATATTATTTGATTTTCAAAAGACTCTGAAAAGGGCTGTGGGTTACAGCTCAGTGGCATAGCACCTGCCTGGCAAGCACAAGGTCCTGAGTTAGATTCCCGGTACTAAAAAAAGACCCTGAAAAGACATAATCATTCAAATAATTCTATTTTAGGAAATGGCATGGTTCTTCTATTCCTTTGTTTGTTCTTACAATTTTTAAATTTGACTTACAAATTTATAAGAAAATTCACATAATGATATATGAAAATAGACTACTTCTTTGCTTTTTTTTTTTTGTACCAGGAATCGAACTCAGGACCTTACACTTTCCAGACAGGCACTGTACTGCTGAGCTATATTCCCAGCCCTAAAAATTGGCCACTTCTTAATCAAGGAATTTTTCTACCTGTAAATATTGGTATAAATTTTCTTTTATATTCCCTAACATTTTTAAGAAAGAATTTTTTATTCTACTTTAAAGACATAACCATGTTTATAAATTTATTTCTTTTTTTTTTTTTTTTTTTTTGTGGGTGCCGGGGGTCGACCTCAGGACCTCGCGCGCCAACCGGCGCCCGTGCCGCTGAGCGATATCACCGGCCCCTTTTTCGTATGTGGGATCCGGGAGTCGAACTCGGGCCCTCGCGCTTGCAAGGCAGGCGCTTATGCCGCTGAGCCATCTCACCGGCCCCTATAAATTTATTTCTATATGCATCAGATTTTTTTTTTTTTTTGGTGGGTACCGGGGGTTGAACTCAGGACCTTGCATGCCAGCAGGCGCCTGTGCTGCTGAGCGATATCACTGGCCTTTTTCATATGTGGGTACTGGGAGTTGAACTCAGGACCTCGCGCTTGCCAGGCAGGCGCTTATGCCGCTGAGCTATCTCACCGGCCCGGAAAATCCATTCTTAAAAGAAAAGAATGTCTAGACCACATATGTGGCAGTGTAACCCAGAGTGATTCTGAATAGACAGACTAACCCCTAAGCCACGGATACAAAACCTGGCTCCTCTGAACCTTACCTTCATTCTCAGACTACCTGAGCCTTCGGGAAGACAAAAATCTCCCTCCTTCATTCAGTCACTTCTCTCTCTCCTCCACTCCTGCACCACAAACCACACATCCTCTCTTCTCCCTCACGTGAAAGACAATTCCTCATTCCCTCCTTAGAGAATATGCTAACATGTACCTCTCGACATCTTTGCAGGTTGAGGCGAGATTCTGCTTTCTAGATGTTTTCTCTTCTGTTTGTGCTTCATGATTCCACTCTTTGGAGAATTGCTGAAATCAGGGAAATTTCTCTCTGATATAGGTCCAACAGTGTTTGTCAAGGATGACAAGGAATGAAATTGTACATCCAAAACCAAAAACTACCACGGGAAGCTAACTGTTCACCTGATCACTGTGGTGAGCAGTGGTCAGCTGAGCACCAGTGCTGATGGGATATCAGTTATTATCAAGGCCTCCGCAGTGTTCTATGACCCATCGATGACATCACTAGAGTGCCTGGACCAGGCAGTATTCACAGCATTGCGGGCTCACTCATATCCATTGCCCATGTGGACGGATGCCTTTTATCTAACGGAAATTCTGTCACTGACTTGAATATCCATATCTTGCATTTCATATCCACACTGTAGATAGACCGACAATATTGATTAAACAAAGGGAATCCTTTGATGTGTCTGGGGATCCTGCATTAATAAATCTGCCCAATGGTGAGAACATGGCAGTACCAGAGAGGATTAGGCTTAGCACTATGCTCGTCTCATAGAAAATAGCAAATACTGTATCTTATTAATACTCTTTAAGTCACGTGGATACACGTGTGAGATGCATACAGTAATTAGGTGCAGATGTGAGAGTATTTCATAAATCCACACCATGCTGGTAATTATCGGATTTCTCCTGCTAAGGGGAGCTTTCTCACGTGTCTGTACAAGCACGCCGTCTCTTTTTACACCGTTCTTCATTACTTCTCCACTGGGCGGGAGACATAAAGCGTGGCTTCACAAAACTGGGTCTCTGTCACGAATTCTGTTCTTGTCACTGCTGACAGTCTCACTCGCCATGACTCTGTGCCGGCCCCCAATTTGTGTTTTGGAAACATCTCAGTCCTCTACACTGAACTCTGAAACAGCCTTATTTTACCTCCCCTTGTTTACAGAATATATCTCATCTTTTAGGGCAAATCTGTGTTACTCTAAACCTTAGTGCTTGCCATTAGACCCAGGACACAACTTAACCCCCTCAATCTCTTTTACCCCATAGGTTCTGTGACTTGGTAACTATATCTGAGGTGTCTACTAAATTGAGGCCATGGTTTCTGTGGTAAAATGTAGTTAGAATTTAGTAGTCTTGAAAGAAGAATTACTGCTGATTGGAGATTCATGGATGCTGTAATTAGCTTTCCAGTACAAAATAATTTTTTAAAGTAGAGCACGTTGTCTAGTAAAATGCAGCCTATATCTTCATGACTAATTTATATGTGCATTAAATTTAGTCTTCGTAGAAAAATGAGAATTCCATTAAAACTGAATTCTTTAGCTTGCATATTAAAAAATCAGAAACAAAGCAATGAAGTACTTTTTCTACCATTTAAGTCTCATTAGCAGACGTCTGGGAGGGATATCGCATTTCTGAAGTTTTCTCCACCCCAAATTATGCCCAAACAGTATTTTTCCCAGAAATTTCTCCCACTCCCATTCCTCTTAGCCGATTAGACTTTGACAAAATTACATTCTCATATTTTTTTTTACTTAGAAAAACATTGAAGATCTATTTAGATTCTATATATTTGGTGTATATTACTACATTTAATTCTATAAAGCAACAATAGCCAGGCGTGGTGGTGCACGCCTGTAATCCCAGTGCTCAGGAGGCTGAGGGAGGAGGACTGATGCAAATTTGAGGCTGGTCTGGCCTACAAAGTGAGTTCAAGGCCAGCTTGAACTGCATAGTGAAACCCTGACTCAAAAAGACAAAAAGGGGGCCGGTGAGATGGCTCAGCGGTGTAAGCGCCTGCCTTGCAAGCGCGAGGGCCCGAGTTCGACTCCCGGATCCCACATATAGAAAAGGGGCCGGTGATATCGCTCAGCGGCACGGGTGCCTGTTGGCACGCGAGGTCCTGAGGTCGACCCCCCGGTACCCACAAAAAAAAAAAAAAAAAAAGACAAAAAGGGCTGGTGAGATGGCTCAGTGGCACAAGCGCCTGCCTGGCAAGCGCAAGGTCCCGAGTTCGAATCCCAGTACCCACATAAAGGAAAAAAGAAAGGGCCAGTGATATCGCTCAGCTGCACAAGTGCCTGCTGGCAAGCACAAGGTCTTGAGTTTGACTCCTGATACCCACATTAAAAAAAAAATCCTCACAAATGAGAAAAAGGATACTCAATGTAGCTAGGAATATTACAAATAAAAAAAGTTTGATCCTCAAAGATGTTAACTAATGTTCTTAAAGTTATGCAGAGCTACAAACCAAATCCCATCATTCTGGCTGTATACTAAGGGCTCCACTTAGCATACTCTATTAGTTGCTACAGCCTAGAGAACTCCAGGTCTACAGTACTTTACTGCAAGTATGAAGAGGCATACTTGTGTTTTTGAAGATGTTTGTTGTAATTGAAAGTAAGATTCAAGACATAAGCAGTTCATGTATGACTAGTGCAGAGTCGGTATAATTAAGTTGGTATAATTATGAAAAAGAAAGACATGGAAAACCTGACTTGAATGTTCCATGTTGATTCACAAGGAGTGAGCCCATAGAATACTCCCTCCCCTCCAAAGACATTGTGTACCCACTGACCGTAATATCAATACTGAAAAGAGATGCAGACACAAACAAGCAGTGGGGGCTGGGACTATACCTATGGGTGGTTAAGAGAAATTTTCTCTTTGTATCACTCCAGGCAGGCTGCCCCTCCCCACACCATGTCAGAGGAGTTGGACAGAGAAGGAGAGAAGGCCTCTCAGAAGCAAACTGAATCCTTTTTGTACTGCTGGGGAAGCAGGGTGCAATTGCAATCAAATTTGATTTTTCAACTGAAAGATTTTTAATGACTGGATGTAAGCAGAAAGTGATGAGATCTATCAAATGTGTTAAGGCAGACCAGTGATGGGATAGAAATTAATGATTGTATGTTTATACTCCATAATAGGGTGGGTTAGGCTATACCTAGGTAACAAGCACCAATGGGTGAATAAAATAAAAGTTTTCCACTTGACAAAATCTGATATGGGCTAGGTCACTGGTACTCAAAATTTAGTTACACCAGCATCCCCCACTGGGCCTGTTTAAACACAGATTCCTGAGCCCCATTCAGGAAACCCTGGGTCCGTAGGTCTGGAGCACAAGATTCTTCTTTTCTACTGAGCGCTCAGATGCTGCTGCTGTGAGGTCCGAGAGCTGCACTCTGAGTGGTACCAATCCCATAGCGGCTCTCCTCAAAGCAGCCACTCAGAATGCTGACTGCTTCCATCTTGTAGCCATAGACTTAGAATAAGGAAAAAAAGCATTCTGCTTTTTAACTGTCTTGGTCCAGAAGTGATTCACTTCACTTAAGCTTATAGTCTTTGGGCCAGAATTAGCCACCCAAGGTCAACGCAACTGCAGTGCAGGGAATGTGTGGACTGTGTAGTAAGTACCCACTTCTCTATCATTTACCCTTAAAAAAGGCTGTTCGCCAGTGAAAAGTCCCAACCAATATAAACATGCACTAAGACTCTTGCTTTTTGCTTTTCCTTTCTTCTTGATTATTATAAGAGGTCAGTTTGGGATTCTTCTTACATATGAAAGATTCATGCTGTATTCCTATTTCCAAGATATGAATTAAGCCCTGGAGCTCTTGGAAATATTTGAAAGTTTATGGGTCAGTGGTGTAAATTAAGTTTAGAGCACATGGAAGAAGAAAGGATGAGCCTATGTCTTCATCCAGGGCAGGGGTTGCTGTTATCATCTGTCCTGATAATGGTCCTGCACTTCTACTGGGTGGCTTGCTATGGTGGTGGGCAGGGCAGGAGAGGGACTATCTCACAATGGAAAGGGATTATAAAATATTGCACAGGAAAAGTCCTGTTTGTAGATGTGTGTGTGTTCATGTGTGTGTGGAGAGAGGGGGCAGAGGGAGGGAAAGGGGAGGGGAAGGAGAGGGGGAGGGGGGAGAGGGAGAGAGGAGGGAAAGGGGAAGGTAGAGGAGGGGAGGGGAGAGGAGGGGAGGGGGAGAGGAAAGGAAAGAAGAGGAGAAGGGGAGGGAAAGGGAGGGGAGGGGAGGAGAGGAGAGGAGAGGAGAAGAGATGAAGAGAAGAAAAGAGAAGAGAAGAATGAATGCTAAAGTACCATCAAAATGTACCCTTCAGATCTAGAAAGGATATATTTGTTGTCTTGATCTCTTGGTATAATGGATAATTTGACACCATATAATGGATAATTAGACATTTTTTAAGTTTCTCTGAGTCAGATTGAAATTTTAAAGGCTCATTCTCACAACGGGAGATCCCTGTCTTGCACATGTGGTTCAAAATACCTGGAATACCCACATTATAGTTGGGAGTGGGTTGTGGAAGGATGAATTGAGCACAAAAAGAACTGAAAAAAGATCACTTTTTGGGGTAAGCCCTTAACTTCTAAAATCCTTTGATATTTAACTTATTTAGTTAAAAACTTTAGGTCCTTGAAGATCAATGGAACAGATTAGAAGATGCTGAAACAACCCCAGACATACTAAGCCACCTTATCTTTGACAAAGGTGCCAAACACATTCGCTGGAAGAAAGATAGCCTCTTTAATAAATGGTGCTGGAAAAACTGGCTCTACACATGCCGAAGATTAAAACTAGACCCATATCTTTCACCATGCACTAAACTAAATTCAAAATGGATCAGAGATCTAAATATTAAAACAGAAACATTAAATCTGCTGGAAGGTAGGATAGGTAAAACCCTTGGAGACATTGGTGTAGGCAAAGACTTTATGAATAAAAACTCAACCGCACGGGAACTATCCCAAAGAATCAATAACTGGGATCTCATCTTATTAAAAAGCTTTTGCACAGCAAGAGAAACCACCAACAGAGTGAAGAGACAACCCACAATGTGGGAAAAAGTGTTTGCCAGCTGTTCCTCAGACAAAGGATTACTATCGAGAACATATAAAGAACTCAAAAAAATCAGACCTCCCAAATTTAAAGACCCACTCCAAAAATGGGCATCTGAGATGAATACACATTTCTCAGATGAAGAAATACTAATGGCAAATAAATATATCAAAAAATGTGCAACATCACTAGTCATTCGAGAGATGCAAATTAAAACAACACTGAGATACCATCTCACCCCAGAAAGAATGGCTACTATAAAGAAATCAACTAATAACAAATGCTGGAGGGGCTGTGGGGAAAAAGGAACCCTTCTTCACTGTTGGTGGGAGTGTCGACTGGTACAGCCACTGTGGAAATCAGTGTGGAGATTCCTCAAAAAAAACTAGGGTTGGAGGTCCCATTTGACCCAGCTATTCCCCTTCTGGGCATCTTCCCAGAAGAATTAAAAACATCGTACCACAGCGATATATGTGCACCCATGTTTATAGCAGCACAATTTGTAATAGCCAGATCTTGGAAACAACCCAAATGCCCATCAACTGAGGAATGGATAAGAAAGATGTGGTATTTTTATACAATGGAGTACTATTCAGCCATAAAGAAGGATAAACTGGAGACTTTTATAGGTAAATGGATGCAACTCGAGAAAATACTCATAAGTGAAATAAACCAGAAGCACATGTGTAAGCACCGTATTGTCTCTCTAGTATGAGAAACTGAAAGAGTAAATAAGATCCAAAATGTACAACAGACATGATGAATCAAAAAGAAACTGGTCAAAAGGAAAGAGAGACTGGAATAGGGAAAAGAAAGAAGGGAAAGGGAAAAAAATTGTATATATATATATAAGATGGTTAAGATAGATACACTACCAATTTTACTTAGTTCATTGAAGAGTAAGGTTTGTGCCAATAATGTTTGGACAATTGAATGCTAATGTCTGGTATCCTGAATAACTAACTTAAAGATAGTAATACGTAATGTATTAACCATTGTTACACTCCTATTATGTTGCTTTGAAAATTTGTTCTTCTTTTGATTTGTTTTGTTTTTTTTCTCTTTAAAATTAAAAAAAAAAAAACTTTAGGTCCTTTGAGTTAAACATCACATAATCATACCTAAGGAATATCAATGGAAAATGAGAAGTGGAGATCTCCATTTCTTAAAAATCATATTTGCCAGAAGAAATGGCTTTTCACAGGTTGGTACATATTACAACAAATGTTCTTTTTATGTTTATGTAAATATATATAGACATATGTATATGTCTATATATATGTATATATATATATACAGCTTTTATCAAAGCAAAACATTATTATATGTAGTTCTATGGTAGATGTATGGTATTATAGATATTTGCATAGTTAGAAATACACATATAGGGCCGGTGAGATGGCTCAGTGGCGTAAGCGCCTGCTTTGCAAGCGCGAAGGCTGGAGTTCGACTCCCGGAACCCACATACGAAAAAGGGGCCGGTGATATCGCTCAGTGGCACGGGTGCCTGTTGGCGCGCGAGGTCCTGAGGTCGTCCCCCCGGTACCCACAAAAAAAAAAAAAAAAAAAAAAGAAATACACATATAGAATGCATTCTATGTAAATAGTTGTGCACTGATATCTATTTTTCATTTCAGGATGTCTCAATCTACAGTATTTCATTTTTTTCAATGATTTCACATTTTTTAGATGGATGTACCAGGATGCTTTTTTTTTTTTTTTAATGTGGGTACCGAGAGTTGACCTCAGGACCTCGCACTTGCCAGCAAGTGCTTGTGCTGTTGAGCGATAACACCGGCCCTTTTTTTTTTTCCTTTATGTGGGTTCCAGGAGTCAAACTCAAGACCTCGTGCTTGACGGGCAAGCGCTTATGCCGCTGAGCCATCTCACCGGCCCTGTACCAGGATGCTTTAAGCTATTCTTGTTTTGAAGAATTTATTTCTTTTTGGTATTTTTACAAACAGATCTGCGAAGAACATCCATGTAGCTATACCTATGTGTCTTTAAATACTGTCTTTAAAATAGATTCCTAGAAATAAGATAGTTAAAGAGCATGCACATTTTAAAATTTGCTGGACATTGTGCCATTGCTCTTCAAGAATAGTGACTACCAAAATTCCACTTGTTCTTTTTTTTTTTTTTTTTTGAAACAGAGTCTCTCTATGTAGTGCAGGCTGGTCTTAAACTTGCTTATGTAGCCCAGGCTGGCTTCCAACTAACTGCAATCCTTCTGCCTCAGTCTCCCAAGTGCTGGGATTACAGGGGTGTGCCACCATGTCTGGCTAAAATTCCACTTTTTATACTCAAAAACTAGATTGTTTAGAAGTGAATAGGACATATCAAAAATAATACATTTTGCATTTTTTACAAGTATGTTGAATTTCTCCGTCTCTCATTTTGCAGCAGGAGCCTTGACTCAGTCTAGCTTTCTGATATTTAAAAAAATAATAGAAGCAGGGCTAGGAAATCTTTTTCTGTAAAGGGCAAGATAGTAAATAGTTTTGGCTTTGTGGTTCATATAGTCTTTGTTGCAGCTATTCATTTCTACCACAGTAATGGGAAAGCAGTCGTAGATAGTGTGAATAAATGGGCATGTCTGTGTTTCAGTAAAACTTTACTTACAGAAACAGGTGGTATGCTAGGTTTGTTCTGAGGACCAAAGTTGGCTAACTCTGATCTACATAATAAGCTTAATAAATAACTCAGCCATCAGAATAGAGGTCTGGGCCGGTGAGATGGCTCAGTGGCATAAGCGCCTGCCCGGCAAATGCGAGGTCCTGAGTTCGACTCCCAATACCCACATACGAAAAAAGGGGCCGGTGATATTGCTCAGCGGCATGGGCGCGGAGCGCGAGGTCCTGAGTTCGACCCCCAGTACCCACAAAAAAAAAAGAGCTATTATATAATAAATTAAGCATTTGATGCTTTATTAGAAGGTATAAAGTTATTGGTTATAATGTAAAGAGGGGAGTTTTAATCATTCTACAGCTACCTGTTGACACTGATGTAAAATTGGGTATCAAGAACCAAGAGCCATTTGTATGTATGTGTACGTTGTGTATCTACTTACAAAGATTTATAAAACCTGATCTTACCTAAACAAAGGAAAAAACAGAGTGCTAATGTCTTAAAAAAAAAACAGAAAAATTGGGATTGAGTAAAGAGTTGAGAAAGATATCAAAGACAAATAATGATTTTAAACTTCGCCATGGAGAAAAACTAAAGGATTTAAAGGTTATCTATTGGTGTAGGGCAGACAATGCAAAAAAGTAGTTAACAATCCTGTGTTCCATTTCCTATATTCTATTAAATGTAAACTTTGGGGCCAGTGAGATGGCTCAGCCACATAAGTGCCTGCCTGGCAAGCACGAGGTCCTGAGGTCGACCTCCGGTACCCACAAAAAAAAAAAAAGAAGAAAAGAGGTCTTGTCGCATATATTGGCCAATTGTGTTTGCCTTCTCTAATGTTAGCCATAGAGTTTCTGAAGCATAGACTCAAGGAAAATAATACCCAGGTAATGAGTTTATTACTATACATAACATTTTTAAAAAAATGATTAAATCCTTATTGACAAAGTCAGTAACATTTAGTTTTTAGTGTGCATGTAAAACACTGGGGGCGGGTCGTAAAAATTTGGATTCTCAGATTCAAAACCAAGAAATTTCACTGTGAGCATTAAAAACAATCATTCCAGTTTCTGGGAGGCTCAAGCAACACATGAATAGGTTTTTGTGTTAGTTACACTATTAATTAGCTACATGCCTCTGGGCAAGTTTTTAATCTGAGCCAACATTTCCTTTTTCATCAAGTTGGGGTATTAATAGCCCTTGATGGATTTATTAGCATTGAAAGGACAATGGATAACTGTTAAGAAAACTTGACTTATGAAAAAAATAAATTCAAAATCATAAACATATATCAAGAATGAATTTACTGGTGTAGAAACATATATACAAGGTGCACAATATTTTATAAAATAATTGTTGCTTTCTAAAATAACATTATATCTTCATTTCAGGAATAAGTAACTACAAGCATTGTGGTAAGTTCCCTTCTACTGACTTCCCCTCTTCAGATTTTCCTACTCCCACCTTACTCATCAAAGATGACAGAATCACCAAAATTTTAAGACTGGTTTACTAAAAAAATTTTTTTTCATTATTTCACACAGATGACAAAGAAATGGTAAACAGCAGTCTATAAATATTCATTGGTTTATGGTTTTGGAACCATGTCCTTCAGAAAAAGCTAAGCTTACACAACACAAGTACGTGTTAACCACTGTGTGATTGGCAGGGATGGGGGAGGGCGGATGTCGATAGTGTTGTAGGAATTCCTTCAGCAAGCAGTAACAAGTACATGAAGATGCCTTACAAAGTTTATCAAAGCTAAATAAACCTACATTTATGTTAACAGTCCCAGAGTGTGGTTGCTTTGCTACAAGCCCATAGTAGAGGGTAGTTGGAGAGTTGAAGGAACATTCTCAGAGCTCACTCGGGTCCCTGCTCCTTAATCTACCCACAGTTGTAACCAGTTTCTTACTGCTTCCAGGTCACTTAGGAATTCAATTCCGAACTCAAGGGTGCACTTGGTACCAGACTTAGTGGAATTGGTGCAGACCTGTCAGACTTTTTGCTTGGAAACTGTAAAGAGAGACAGAGTTATAAAAACTGAAGAATTGGTGAAAGAATTCCTTGTCTTATGCTTCTCTGTGCCTTGGAAAGCTAAATCTGTCTACTTTCTGAGCATTATTTCCTTAACCTCAGATCCCCTGACCTTTCCAGAATAACTGAAAGTGTGTCTTCAGGCAGCCTCCTCTTTTCCCTGTCACTTTTTCCTCTCCTGTGCCTGACTCCCTATGGGTCTCAGGCCAGGCCAGGCCAGAAGACACCTCTGTAACTTTCCCTGAATCCTGCCTCAAAGGTCGGGGTCCTCAAAGGTTGGGGTTCCCTAGAATGGCCTGCACCCATCTGCTGATTCTCTTGCAAGCTGCTCCCTACTCCCAAGTCCTGCTGGCCTTGTCCTTAACCTGTCCTGCCTCTTCACAGAGATGGGCAGGAGGACCAGCTCTTATCTGGCACTGTCTCTTGGTCTCATAACAGTCGCCCACCATTTTGCTAGGGGTCAGCTGGGGATCATTAAAAAAGGACACCAAGTGCTTAAGGGCCTAGGCCAGTGATGGCAAACCTTTTAGAGCTTTCAATGATACAAACAGCCCACTGTAGCCTGTGTGCCATAGGTTTGGTACCACTGGCCTAGGCCAACTCGGAGGGAAGAGTCATTTTTCATTGAGACCAGTGAGCCAACTCCTGCCCAAAGATCAAATCTGAAGAAAGTAGTTCGGGATAGCACAGTGTAGGGGTAAGGATTTGAGGATGTGGAGAACTGGCAAGAGGTTGGCGATTTCTTGTTTCACAATTTTCCCCTCTATTTCTTTTTCTGCTTCAATCTAGGTTTGATCTCTATCTCTGTCTGCAGGAGGTATAGCCAAAGAAACAATCTGCCTCTTACTCTAGCTCTACTGGGAAAGAGATTTTTCCATCAAGAGACAACTTTGTAAATGACCTGTGAGGTGAAATTGAGACGAGTTTCTTACTCAGCTGACCACGGGGAAGCAACTGCAGTGCAGTTGTTCCTCTTGTTGAGAACACATTCAGTTTTCCCACTTCTCTAATAGGACAAGATTCAACCTTGCCTTTGAGATGTGTCGAATAGAAAGCTAAAATTCTTTTGGAAAGAAAACCTTCTTAAGAGCCCAGGACATTTTGAAAATCCTTTGGGAAGTTCTTTTTTATTTGGGTACCTCTGTCCGTAGGACTTTGGTGAAATGCTCTGACCCCAGCCAGAGACTAGGGAACAGAAAAAGACAGACTTGTGAGAGGAGGCTCAGGAATGTCGGGTATGGTCAGTGAGGAGGACAGCAGGGGCCCAAGAGTGTGAGCAGACTGAGATAGGGCCTGGGCACTCACTGCTGTGAGCCTCTTTTGGGGGTCCAAGCCTTATCACCTTCTCTTAACAGCTAAGCTATCAGCTATAGGGAGATGGAAAGTATAGGAGAAAAGTGTTACAGAAATAGACCTTGCAAATGATTGGAAACCCCCTCCCTTCCTCCACTGACTCCCATTTTCTAAACTCTGGCAGAAGAAGTTTAAGCACAGTATGTCTTGTTGACTTCCATATGCAAGGGGGGTCTTGTGTAACCACAGTGCTGAAGGTATTTGCAAGAATAGTTGAAGCGCTCACCCACTTGACTTGGGGCCGTTTATGGGGAAGTGGTTTCCATGGTGTGAGGAGGTGAAATACCAGTGTCATCCCAGGACTACACTTAGCTGGTACTACATCTGTGTAGTCATAATTTCCTCTGTCAGAGCAGAAATTTCTATATTATTCCACAGCTGTTCTAACTGCACAGATGTGACTACGCAATGACGCCACTAGTCCTGGGCAACACAGTTCAGATGCACGCACACCAGGGGATCAGAGCTGTGTTAGCAAAGCCTGGGCCACAAGAGGCTTGAGCGTACTGCCAGCCTTTCAGAGATCTGCTCTTTCAAGAGAGATTTATTAAGGGCCCCCCAAAGTACACTAATCAAAGGACAGAAAGATGTGTCCAATACTGGTGTTAATATACGGATGGAAACTTAAAGTGATTCACCTGTGACCAAGAAATTCCATGTTTAAGAATCTATTTCCTATATAAAGAAATCAAAATATGGATAAAAGCACATCTATAGTCCCAGCTACTTGGACAGGAGGAAGGAAATTGCAAGTTTGAGACCAACTTGGGCCACCTAGCAAGATCCTGTTTAAAAATAAAAAGGGCTTGGGATGTAGCTCAGTGACAGAGCACCCTTGGGTTTCATGCCCAGTACCAAATAAATAAATCATAAATGCTTACAGCATGGCATGCTTACAGCAGTTTAAAATTGTGTGTAATTTAAATCATCCACACTATGGAAAAGGCAAAGGAAATGGTGACATCTTCACTTGACTGGCTATGTGACAGGGTAGCCTCTACTCATGACTCACTGTTCTGAGAGTTCTCTCCTCTCCTTCTCCCCTACCCCATCCCTGCCGTCAGCTGATATGAAGGAGGTGGGTGGTGTTTGTGGTTCTACCCTTCTTCATAGGTTCTGGAGTGGCTGGGTATGTAGCCCCATTTCTGGGGTTTACTTTGACATCATAAAGAGGCCTTTTTAGCCTCAGATTTGGGTGATAATCATTTATGGGACAATAGGAAATACACAAGTCAGTGCCTTCTTAAAAATAAAGTAGCTCAGGAGATTGGAAAACTAGCCATGTCTAACCTAGAGAGAAAAAAAAAAAAGTTCATCACACACAAAGTGTTAGTTACTCTCATATAAAAAAAAAAAAAGCAACAAAAAGACAAGCATATTATAGTGAAAATACATTTTTTCCTGAACTGATTCTATTCTGCATCCTTTCTTATATCAGAAACTGGCATTTCTTTTTGGAAGCCATCCTTCCCTATAATTTTTAGACTATGTGAAAGTTATCTAATCCACAGAGAGAAGTATGTGCCTTGACTAACTTAAGCAAATCAGTGAAACTTATCCTGTAACCATAGCATTGGGTTAGGAATTGAATTCCTAAGTCAGCCAAATCTGAAAAACCTAGTGATTTTTTTTTTTAAACAAAAACACAGATTCACTCTTTTATGCAAAAAATGAACAAGAACTCATGCCACACTCAGATACCGGGAGCCATCCTGAGACTGACACGGAAGGGAGGTCAGAAAGAGAAGACAACAGGATGTGGGACCCTACATGGCTGCTGCATCCAGGTTGCCTGGGGCCAGAGTCACCTTTGTACCCTACAGGCTTGGGAACCACAAGATCCATTCATTCAAGCCTTTTTGAGTTAGGTTTGGTTGTTTTCCTCCTTGAAACTGCCGGCACCCTGAGAAATGCAGAGACCTGGGCCTGCCCAGAGATACTCGTACAGATACACAGGCTCTGTTAAAAAGCCCCAGGCCCGGGCTAAAATATAGAATGTGCTGAAATGGAAAAGTGAGAGTGTAACCAAGCAAAGCTTGCTTCTGTCGCTGCCCAGTGGAGTCAATGAGCCGAGAGACAGAGTGATGGAGAAAGAAAAGCTTTTATTAGCAACAAGCTGGCAGCACCGGAAGATGGTAGGCTATTGCCTTCAATAACCATCGTACCACTACCCCTAAGGTAGTGTCTTTTATAGAGCTTTTCAAGGGAAGGTGTGTGGGTCCCAGGTAGGTACCTCAGTTGCCCAGTATTTCCAAAAATAGCCTCCTTTGGAATGTGGGCTGTGCACATCTCATCTCTCCTTCACATAGGTCAGCAAGAGTTGCAGTCCAGTGGATCTAAAGACATAAATGATTAATTTCTGTATTGATTAAAGTAACTTGTGCCTGATTTTTGTTGTGGTCAGCATTCAGTGTTTCTGGCAAATGCTCTTGCAGGAGGGACTTTTTCCATACCTTGGAATTAGGGAGCACTCAAGAAGGGAGAATTTTGTGCACTTTCACTAGCTGACATTTGTGCCCAGTTGATGTATAAGTTAGGGCAGGCAGGAGCAAAGAGAAACCTGGAGAATTGGGTTGCACATGGGAGCTTAGGCGCACATTCAGGGGTTCACTAAATAGGAATGGTTTTTAAAGTTTGGTGTGCATCAGAATTACCTGGAGGCTTGGTAAACAGAGTGTCGTGCTTCACCTCCCACAGATTGGGATAAGGTCTTAGGACTTGCATTTCTAGCATGTTTGTAGGTGTTGCTCACACTGCTCTCTGGGCGTTGCCTTTTGAAAAACATGAGTATTGCAGTGCTGGTTGAACTGTGGCCTGTTGTATTTTAGTGCTAAGTTCCTTACTGAAAAACAATTCAGCTTTGCTGAGAAAGGCCTTTCCAATCTATTGACTGAGAACCCAGTAACCTGGAGTCATGCAGGAATGTAACTGCAGGAATTTCTATTCTAAGATAAATTTACTGTGAGTAGAGACAGGGAGGTGAGAGACTTAGGAGCTACTACAGTCCAACTGCAGCCCTGACTCTCCTTCCTTACCCTTTCCTATGAAATAGCGATCTTCTCTACTTAAAGTAGACAGTGCCTCACCCTTCAGGATTGGAGATTGAATCCAGGGCCTCACCCATGCTAGGCAAGTACTCTACCACTGAGATACATCCCCAGGCTTTTAAAAACTTGAGACAGTGTCTTGCTAAATTGCCCAAGCTGGGCTCGAATTTGCAATCTTCCTTCTTCAGCCTCACAAGTACATATTAGAGGCCTGCATCACCAAACCTGGCTGACAATCAGCTCTTTATGACAGCACAAGGAGGATGTGGCTTTGGGCCTAGGGTGGAGGTTTGTCACCTCCACATGTGATCCTGCAACTCCACAGGGTCCCAGAGGGGGGTCTGTGCACATTCCCAACCCCAGTCAAAATACAAAATACAGTACACAGCTGGACAACCTCTCTGCTGTTGGCTTTCTAGTCCATGGAATGATCAGAAACAAATAGATTAGAAGTCTACTATCTTTAGAAGGCAGTTACATTGCCAAAGAAACCACAAGATTGGCCCCCAAACAACTGTTGATTACTCAACACCTAAAGAAAACCCCGAACTCCTAGCCCCCAAGGACAGGAAGTAGGCAGCACCTCCTTGACCCCAAAACTGCTTCTTTCCTTTGACATCTCAGATGTCTGCATGGAGGATGCTTTCCCAGGGAGGGGAGCTGGGAACTCCTGTGAGGCTGATCTCAGTCGGGTCTCAGTTCTGAAATTCCTGGGGAGCTGTTCACAATGCAGTTTTTTTTTCCCTTTCTCCCAATAGTGGTCTCCATTGTATTTACCATGTTCCCCCACACACACAACATCTGTATTTAGGGAACGTTGGGGACCGTGAAACTTCTCACTTAACTGTAGGCTTCTGGACCTCGAGACAGTGCATGAAAAGCACTCAGCCTCGAGGAAGCCTCAAAAATGTTAGCAATTGTTATTAAGAAAGTTCAACATAAATACACACTACAGAACATTCTGCTTCAGTGGCATCAAGTGTTAAGTTTTCCTAGCACAGATATGAGCTGATTTATAAATGTTCATAGTTCCAGTGGTCTGGAACTCTGTCTCCTGTGTAAAGTCCCTGTGTCTCCCCCTTTTTTCTCCCCCCAAATCTCTGTATTTCACATCTTTGGTTTTTTGGGGTGTTTTGTTTTGTTGCTCTTATTCCTCTCAACCAGTGACTCTGATTGGCTGGAAAACAAAACCAGACTCAATGCCAGTTTACTTTTTAAAAAGCGTCTTTATTATTTCACCAGGCTGGACACAGCACAGAATAAAAGCATCCACTACATATGTGTCAGTTTGTTATCTTTGGTACCATGTCTGCCTAGAACTAGCTGATGACAGCCACTCCACTGTCACCCAACGCAGGGTGAGAAAAGGGGGAGGAGATGGGTGGTGAAGAAGGTACCTTGAGATCTTTCATGAAAATGGTTACAAACTCAGTATAAAAATAAAAATTTAGTTTAAAAATTAAATATCATAAATAAATTAAGATTTAAATTAAAAGTTCCCATAAGAGAGGTAGCTGTGGAGGTTACAGGAGGCTTAAGTCCTTCCTCCCCACAGAGGTCAGTGGGTTCTTGACTGCTTCCAGGCCACTCAGGCACTCAGCTCCAGATCATTGATGTATTCTTGGACCCAGGCCTCACTGGGGTTAGCGCAGACCTCCCGGCCTCTCTTCGTTAGGAAGCTGTGGAGAGAGGAAAGGATCAACCACTGAGGACTCCTGCGGGGGCCTCCTGGGACCATGGTGGCCCTACCCTCCCAGCCCATGTCCTGAGTAGCTCAGGGATGCTCTGTCTTATGCCAGTCTAGACAGCCACTCTCAGTGACTCAAGGAGCCCCTCAGAGCATCCTGACACCTTCTTCCTGTCCCCTCCCTCTAGGCTGGGGAAGGCCTCCTTATTATGTACCATCCCCTACCACCAAGACAGGTCACACCTCTGAGAACGAGGCTCTATGTATTTGACAGGGTAGTGGCCTTTCTCGAATGGCTGTTCTGGCCTGTCTGTGCCCTAGAGGACTGTCCCCAGGAGTGGGCAGGAGGGCTGGCACTTACATGACACCTGGCTGGGAGCACTGGCTGCTGGTCTCATAGTAGTCAGCTATGTATTGGCGTGGAATCTTCTTGGAGACATAGGTGAAGCAGCAGGCTGTCGGTGTGTCAGCGCCTACTGTAGAGGAAGGGACAGGGTGAGCCAAGTCATCGTTTAGAAGGAAGGGCCAGCCAAAAGCTCCTCCTTTACAGGGTGAGAATGATGGCCTTGCTCCAAGTGGAGGCTGGAATACCAGGTCCCTGGTAGGCATTTGGGCATTTTTGCCTAGAAATATCCATCTCTATCTTCATTTCTGCCTCTACTTTCTCTCTAACTCTTCACTGTGGGCTCTGTCTTTCCCTATGTGATTTGGCAGATTATTCTCTTGCCTCCTCTGTCTTCAGGGAATTTTATTTGGTTCAAGTCAAGAAGTCATCTCCCAGTAAAAAAGAAGTCTGGGCCATCTCAGACGTGAGACAACCTGGGGCACCTGAGACAAACAAGGGACAGAACTCCAGCTAGTGAGTGGGCGACACCACTAGGAAGCAACCAGACTTCAATGCTGCCTCTTGCAAATTCACTTGTTTAGGACCCCGTTTTTCTATCTGTACAAGGTACTGTAACTGCCCTACACACTCCCCAACCCTGACTCTCGGAGATGGAGGCCAGGAGGGCGAAGGCCCCTTGTAAATATGAAAGAGACAGATGAAGATGTTTCCTAGTCCTTTAGGAAACTCTTTTTTCCCTTGGAGACTCTGAGGCCACCAGGAAAGACTGATGCGGTCTCCTCACACCAGGGAGTGGGGACACCTGCAAAAACAGCATGAACTCACCTGGTGCAGAGAAGACCTGGTGGCAGAGAGTCACGGCACAGAGGAGGGCAGCGAGGACAGCCATGGAGACCTTCATGATGCTGAGCAGTCGGTGGAGTTCAGGCTCGAGTGTCAGCAGAGCCAAGAAGGGCCTGGGTACTTGCTGCTGCCCGTGTGCTTCTAGTGTCTCGAGCCATCTTCCCTCCTTTTTATAGGCATCCCAGGCCAAAGGGGAAATGCAATCCGGGGGTGACAAGGGAAGATTTTAAGTATGATAATGCTGTCAGCTGAGCATTGCACAACTCAGAGGCTTTGGTAACCACAGGGGCTCAGGATATCTAAGAATAGCATCTCTGAGCTATGGGTCTCAGCCTCAACTCATGACCTGCTCTGGCTCCTTTCGGGGAGACGGTTTCCCTTATGAGCAGGAGGAGAGGGGAATGTGTTAGCTCAGGGCTATGCTTAGCTGGTCCCTTCTCATGAGAACTGATCTAAATGACTTCTCCAGTCCCATTTCTTCCCACAGAACCGAAACTCTGCTTTTCGAGGCCTCCCTAACCACGTGGATGCGGACAGTGGCACAGCTTCCCTACCCCACCCCCGTACCATGAACTGAATTAAGGAATCCCCAGATGGAGGAATAGGAAGCATGAGGTCACATTGCACTGCTTTGTCCATTCATCAAACAGTCATGGGGTGACCGGGGCACTGGGTTAAACACTAGTTGTAGAACATGAAGATACTTTAGGTGTGGGTGTTAATATGTCAAGAGCCTAAAAATATTTGTGCCCATTAATCTAGAAATAACATTTCTAGGAAAGTGTGCTATGAAAACAACCCAGACAGGCAGGCATCTTCAAACAGAAAGATGGCCCAGCATCACTTATTACTCTGAAATAAGGAAACCTAATTTTTTTCTATGAAGAAATTGATAAAGTAAATTATGGCATATACATAATTAGGCCCTTAAATTGAGTGAAGTGGCATAAATATGCTCATAACAGTAGTAAAAAAGCAAGACAAAAAATTGTACAAGATTAAGAATTGTACAAATGTCTGGAAATGTATATATATATATATATATATATATATATATATATATTCTCTTAACAATTGTAGGTATGGAAAAACTAAAAAACATTGAAAATAGGGCTGGTGAGATAGCTCAGCGGCATAAGCGCCTGCCTGCCAAGCATATGTGTGTGGTACCCACATAGAGGAAAAAAAGGGCCGGTGATATTGTTCAGTGGCACAAGCACCTGCTGGCAAGTGCGAGGGCCTGAGTTTGACTCCCAGTACCCACATAAAAAAAAAAATAGAAAATAAATGCCCTAAAAAATTAACAATGCTTGTATTTGTGTGATAGGTTTATGGGTGATTAATTATCTTTCTCCTTTTTTTCTTTTCTTCAGAGTTTTCTCATTTTAGGCTGTCACAAATTTGTCAGTCACAATTTCTGTTTTAAAATATTTATAAGCATCACTGGTTAAAAAGTAACTTGTCAATTGTTTAATCTGAAAGAAATTTTTGATAAGTATACTAAAATTTCTGTCCAGTAACTTTTACTAGAATGAAGTCTTGATTTCTCATGTATCTGAATAATTTTAAGACTACTATGTAATACCTACTTAAGCAATGCTAAACTCAAAGCAGTTTTTGTATTCCTTTCAATGCATAATTTCAGTGATATTAAAGTCTACACTATCAGCTAAACCTGTTTTTTTCTTTTCCATCCTTTATATTATTATTTCATAGTTAATAAGCCTATACCATATTTTATAATGAGAAATTGGTTCAATTCTTTTTAAGAAAATTTTTTTAAAATACTGAGTTTATTTCGCATGTATATTTTTGTCTCCCCACCATTTCCATACCTGACCACCACGACTACTACAATGCCCTGTTATAACATTCCCTATACCTACTTAAAACCCGGCAAATGGTGGAGTTCCATCTTTAAAAACTAAACAGGCATTTTGGACAATATATTCCTGGCAACGTAACTTGGACATGTATTACACACGGTAAGGAAATTTGTCACTTTGCTTTATACAAAGGAAAGCCAGATATCAATTGTTGCAGAAATGAAGTAAAACCAAAGATGTTAACAAACTGCATAAGCTATTTTCTTTCTTTTTTTGTGTGGGTACCGGGGTGGTCGACCTCAGGACCTCATGCGCCATCCGGCACCCGTGCCGCTGAGCGATATCACCGGCCCCTTTTTCATATGTGGGTTCCGGGAGTCGAACTCGGGCCCTCGCACTTGCCGTGCAGGCGCTTAAGCCGCTGAGCCATCTCACCGGCCCCATAAGCTATTTTCTTAAAGAGATTTCCTTCACTGACAGAGATCTCAAACAGCCTCCTTGTCAAACATCTGAAAACAATTTTTCACATAATTGGTGAACTTGACTGGCTTCTACTTTTAGAAGAGAACCACATTTTTCTATGATTGCTTACAAATTTGCTTTAATATCTTCTTACAGAGATAGACCCTTTTGGTATTTTAGGACTTTTCTCCCTCTGTTTAACCTTTGATCCTTGTGTTGATGGTATTGAGTCTTTTCCATTCCGGTTTGATTTTTGCACACTTTTGACCAGAGTATTTCGTATAAGTTTCTTCACTAGAGTTTTTTTGTTTTTAGTTACCTCGTCATCACAATCATCATCTTCATCATCATCACCTTCTTCATCAGCAAGTTTTACTTTTTTCTGTGGAAACTTGCTACCACATCTTGGGAGAGATTGCTTTCCAGATATACTTAAGAGTGTTACATCCTCTTCCTCTTCTGACTCTGCATTTTCCTCTACAGCTACTAAGTTCTGTCCGTGAATATGTTCAGGGCTTTAACCAATTTCATCCTTAAAACTACAGGTGGTGTAATTGCAAAGCCCCCAAGGCAAACCACTGGCTCTACAGAGTTTCAAAGTTATTGGCGTTAATTGGACTGCCTTGTAATTCATTGCCTCTATCTTAACAGTGTTCAGTTCATCCTTTGCCTCAACCTCTAACTGACCACTCTAAATGAGAACCGGTGCTTATTATCATCATTATTCATCTTAAATAACATTGGCCAGCCTTTAATCCACAAGCAAAAAGATAGCTTTGGGGCCTCAGGGGGCTCATGTCCATATCTATCAAATTTTTAATGGGGTGGTGGTACACAGCTGGGAGAGGAGGCAGACAAAGATAAATGAGTAGTGCTCTGAGTTCTTTGTAATGGCCTTTATCCTCAGACACCCCCAGTCTAGTAGGGGCCAGTAGAGTATGTGAACAGGTAATCATGGCACTTAGCAGAAAATGCTAAAACTCCTGAAAGAAGATGAAGTGGAAGCTAAGAACACTCAGTATGAGGAGAGGGAAATGCTCTTCTGTGGGAAGATAGGGGAAGACTTCATTAAAGGGATAGAACTTGGGCCGGTGATAAGGCTCAGCGGCATAAGTGCCTGCCTGGCAAGCGCAAGGTCCTGAGTTCGACTCCCAGTACCCACATAAAGGAAAAAAAGGGCCGGTGATATTGCTCAGTGGCACAAGCACCTGCCTAGCAAGCATGAGGTCCTGAGTTCGACTCCCGGTACCCACATTAAAAAAAAAAAAAAAAGGATGGAACTTTGGTTAGATCCTATTGAACACACATGGATGCAGTGGGAGGTAGAGGTCCAGTTGATGCAAAGTTACAGGTGTGATATTGTGGGCTCGGAAGGAAAAGGAAGTTGTTCAGTGGAGCTGAGGAGAGCTTGGGGAATATGGATGATGGAACTAACCTGGAGCCAAACCAGGAAGGGCTTGAATTCTCCCAAGGGAGTTAGAGTGGACATTTCACATACCATAGAACAATGCAGGACATTAGACATAAGCAAAGAAAGATCACACCTCAGAAATTCTGCCCTTCCTAAACGTCTGTAGAGTTACAATTTTAAGAACACACAGGCTCTGTTTCCACCCTCCCTGTGATTGCTAGTGCTGGTAGGAGGGCAGGTGAAGCAAAGGCAAGATCACAGGCAATTAGTGGGAGGTTTCACTGTGGCTGTGGCATCCAAGTATCTTCCTGTATGTCTACCAGTTCCAAAAAGAGAAGTTGTGTGTCACTATCACTGGTTTCACTAGAAACTACTTTGCAGATGACAGTTCCTCCTCAGCCCACATGCTCTGTCCCCAGCCCTTCACTGATGGCCCCAAGTACATTCTCTCATTCATTTCTTTTTAAAAAAATTATTGGTACTCCTTTGATACACATGATGATCACATTCATCAGAAGAATTTGTACCTGTATATAACATATCTTGATTCTTCTTTTTTCCCTCCATTCTCTTCCCCTCCCTTCAACCCAATTCCCCTCCTTATTTACAAAACCTTTGTTGCCATTTTTTCCTTCTATTCTTTTTTTTACTTTTCCCTTCCTTTCCTTCCTCCTCTCCCTCCCTCCCTCATTTCTTGGGGAACTACCTTCACACTCATGATTCAGTTTCTATGAGTTGGGGGAGAAGAGGAAATGGAAACTGCTGAATTAACCACTTTTCTGATAATGGACATGTCTTGCTTCCAGGATTACAATAATTACCACAGAGTAAAATAAGTCATCTATGAAAATTTTTCTTCAAAAATTTAGATGATGTCTTGTTGACTTTAAACCAAATATAGACCATGTCTTTCTTGTTGGTTGATCCTAATTAATCAAATTCTGGCACGTGATGATTACACCATGAGGAATTTCCCAACCAAGTCTCTGTTTATCATGATGTTGTTCTTTTTAACAAATTGATTTATTGAATGCATGATTCTTAGTGTTTATATATTTTTAAAATTTTCCATATTAATCCCCAAACCAGGAAATAAACTCTTGCCTTGTATTTTTACTTGGATTGGAAAATAACATACTTTTATGTATAGTATATACTTAATATATATGTCATATAAGTAATGGGAGCCATAGGGTGGTTGAGTTAGAAGAATGTTGGAAATTTCCTAAAGAGCAAGTTAATGTTCACAGGTGATTATTTTTTAATTTAACCAGTGTTAAATTGGTCTGTTTTATATTTCACTGTCTGCATTATTTACCAATATATGTCCAATAATAACTACATTGCCCGACACAGTGAAGCTTACTAAAGATCTGGTGGATGAATAAATCACACATTTGACTTATAATAGCCAGGTTGTTATGACTTAACTCTCATTATGGAGTTGAAATGCTAATAAGAAGGGAAGGATAAGAGAGGCTGTGTGTCACATTCTTGATCTTCAGTGAAATGCCAAGATCACTTAGGTGGTGGTGACAGAAAATAACCAGCAGTCGACTTAGCGGATCCTTCAGCATGGTGGGGTGTGATTTGTGTCCCAGATTTCCAGTGCATTCCAGTCTCCTCTAGGGTCCACCTCAGTCCAGCATGAGTCCAGGGAACCCTGGCTGAGCAATTCATCTTCTCCAACATCATGGCCTTAGACTAGGTCCTGCTGGATTGGTTTCCTTCCAGTTTCTGGGTCTGTGGCTCCACCTCCCCAGATGTCAACATCAGCAGCAGTGGCCCCATGAGTGGGTTCATTGATAACAACACCCTTGTTTGATCTAGCCTCAGCCTCCTTTTCTCAGGAGTAGCCCACATAGGTTGCAGCAGGCAAGGCCCCCACACTTCATGTAGGCTGAAACAACATTCCAGAGTCCTCTTCTAGCATCTTGGAGAGATGAGGTCTCATGAATGCAATTCCTGAGAAGGCTAGCCCTTCTTTTCCTGTCTTGAGTTTTATCACTTTCTCTGGCTCTTCTGTATGTGGGCAGTAGATTAGGGTACATGTCTTGGTACTGATTTAATCCTTCCACCCGACTTCCGCTGTATTCTCTACCCAATAAAAAGCATCCCTTTCTATTAGGCATCCAAGCTAGAAGCCTGGAAGTCATCTTTGATTCCTCTCTGTCCTCTCCCATCTCCTACATCTATTCAATGATCAGCTCTAGTCTATATTGTGAGCATCTACCTCTCACTCATTGCTGCTGTCTGAGGTCAGTCTTTAGTTTTTCACCACAGCCGCTGTCAGCATATCTGAGGAACTGGTTTTTCTTGCAGTTTTACCCCTCGCTTTAACCTACCCCTCCACAGCACCCAGTGTGATTTTGCTGGAGTGTGAATCAGTTCCTGTCCACCTCTGTCGGTGCTCTTCAAAACCTCTGCCTTGTTTCCAGCAGGAAATAGAAACTTCCCTATGACACGACCCTCACTGTGACCTGACCCTCCCTCCCCCACCTGCCTCTTTGGCTTTGCAACTTGCCTCCTTTAGACTTCCTAAAAACCAAGACTCAGTCCTTCTGAACTGCCTACAGTTCCATAAATGCAAAGGCTCCTTCCTGTTTTGACGCTGAGGTAACAAAATTGGAAAAGCAATTTTCCCTTTTGCAAACCACAGGGCACAGCCAAAACACGCTAGGCATGAGCACGTGTCATGCAAGATTCAGGGATTAATATTTTAATGAAAACCACTACTATGATGAAATAATGAAAACCACTATTTAATTCCCCAAATTTTCTAAGAGGAAGAGAGAAGTCCATGGATTCTGCTGCTCAAAATCATGTGAAATGCAAAACTGAAAGACATTTTATGTCATCATAACAAAACTATGGCTGTTGAGATTTTAACATAAATTTATAATAAAGTACATTTCCCTTTCTAATTTACTTACCCTCAATAGCAAGACTTGCTTGGTTTTGTTTCTGAATCTATTGTGTATCACCAGGGTGTTCTTCCGTGAGTCACTTACCTCTCTGTGTTTTAGTGTCCTCATGTATAAAAGGAGGTAGTAATAATACCTACTTCAACGGGCCCCCGTGAGGATTAAATACAGTAGTATCTATGAAAGCCCTAAAACATTACTGGCTCACAATAAGTGCAGTATTAAGCATTAGCTACTATTCTCATTATCATTTAAATTAAAAAATTTTTTTGATTAAAATTTTTAAATCAACATAAAAATTGTACAAATTTATGGTTACAACATGATGTTTTGTTTTGTTTTGTTTGAGATAGGATCTCACTATGTAGTTCAGACTGGCCTTGGACTCACTATGTAACCTAGGCTGGCACTGAACTGCAGCGATCCTCCTGCCTCAGCCTCCCAAGTGCTGGGATTACAGGTGTGTCCCACCACTCCCAGCTACTACATGCTGTTTTGATACATATATACGTTGCGTAGTGTTCAAATTAGGGTAAGTATATCCATCTCCTTATTTACCATTTCTTTGTGGTGAAGACATTCAAAATCCTTTTTTCTAGCTTTTTTGAAAAACATGATACATTATAATTATCTGTACTCACCCAACATGCAGTAGAACAAAATACATATAGTTTATAATTTTAAAATGTATAAGACTCTTGGTTTTTGACTGAATAACTCAACCCCACACTCTCTGCCTAACCAATCATCTTTCAAATCTGAGCTCAACTTATAATAGAGAAAAGTTTAGAATAGTTTCAATAGATTGACCTGAATAGCAGAATGGCTAAATACAAATTTGATATATCCATGCAAAGAAATATTGTGCATTCATTAATGCTATTTTTAAGTAGTGTTTGAATTTTTAGTAGCATGGTACAATATTAAGTAACAAATTATGACATATTAATTCAAGAAAGAATATTAAGTCCTAATAGTAAAATATAAAACAAGGTACAGAATGATAGAGTCATTTTTATTTTTTATTTATGACTTCCTAGATTTTCTTAATATACACTGGCTATGTATACTTTCTATAAGAGAAAAACAAACTAACATAATTTTTAAAACATTCAGGCTTCACACCTTTTGGAAGTCTTTCTTGACTCTTCACTACCACTATCTAAAAGCAGGAACCCCCAACATCTGACACAGTGCCTGTCACATAGTAGCTAGTCAATAAGGTCTTGCACAATTATTTTTCTTCTCTTGCTTGAGCACTGCCTATAACCTGCATGGAAAGGGGCTAGAAACAAGATAAAAGCACTATTCAAAGGAAGATATTTCATAAGCAATACTGAAAATTTTCTTGAACCCACCAAATACCAGTGAGGCTTGCGCTTCTCTCAGAAATTTAGCATTCCCTGAAGTCACTGCCTTCCATTCTTGATAGCCAAAGCAAAGATTGTGGCATGTGACAAAGGCCCATTCTCACTATTTTGTGTGTGGGAACCGGGGGTCGACCTCAGGGCCTTGCGCGCCAGCAGGTGCCTGTGCCGCTGAGCGATATCACCGGCCCTTTTTTCGTATGTGGGTTCTGGGAGTCGAACCCGGGCCCTGGTGCTTGCCAGGCAGGGGCTTACGCTGCTGAGCCATCTCACCGGCCCCTCATTCTCACTTTTAAAAGAAGGAAGCTGGCTGGCTTGGTGGTCACAGTGTGGCAGTCCCCGATGATCTTCCTCAGCTGGCTCATGGTCCTGTGATCTCCACTCACTTTGAATAATTGTGTACTCATCTTTTCAATTCATAATTCAATTTCTGTTCCCATTTTTCCAAAATGACTTGGATACCATCCTGGAAAACCACCAGTATTGCCTTTTCTTGGCTTATGAGCTTGATGTAATGACAGTATGTTCCAGCTCACTTTGGCTTTCCAGTCTCAACATTCGCCCTCTGTGATTCTCTAGCTCTAGACATCCTAGCTCTTTGAGGCTGTGCTCTTGGCTCTGACACTCAGTGGTCTCCTCAATGTTCCTGAAGCTCAGCACTGCCCTAGAAGAGACCAGGATGTCTATATTGATGCCTCTGTTTTCTAAGCAGTTCTGTGATCTCTTCTGAGAGGCCATTACCATCAGAGATTCCTTTATATGTCTAGTAGACCATCAGGAATATTCAAGTTCCTGTTAGCTTAAGAATTAATAACTAAGCCTGGCATGGTGGTACACACACATAATCCCAGCATTCTGAAAGACTGAGGCTGGAGGATCACAAGTTTGAGCCCAGCCTGAGAAATTTAGTGACTTAGTGAGACCCTGCATTAAAATTAAAAAAAAAAAATTTTTTTTTTTAGAAGGGCTAGGGATGTAGCCCAGAGTGAAGGCCCTGGGTTCATCCTCAGTGCCACAAAAAAATAACTAACTAACTAACTAACTAAATAAATAAATAAATGTAAAGGAAGTCAGACCTTTGATTGGCTCTGCCTCTAATTACTTGCTCAAGCAACTCCTTATGCCTGTCCACGCTTTGGTTTCCCCATGTATAACATGAAGGCAATAGATGTATCCTGAGACACAGACCAGTTCTGATCTTCTAGAATTCTTCCTTGTTCTTCCCTGGGGAGCCTCTCTTCAGAATGAGACTCTGACTTTACAGACGAATCATCCATTTGTATCTGTCATTCCCTTGATATCCCAGGGCAGATGTCTTCACCATCCCTCAGGAGATTGGAAATCCGCACTTGTAGCTCATTGAGGTGGAGTCACCTCATGCAGTGGATTTAGACTTAACTCAGAACTACGGATCTGCGGCTGAGGAATAACCTTCTTCATCCTCAAGTTCCCCGACACTTTGTTTCTACCGCTGGCATGCCACTTAGCTTATTCCACTTCATGAGATAGTTATTTCTGTTGCTCTCAACACATTGCTAGACTAAGGTGTTCTAGAGGGAGGGCTTCGTTCCGCTGCATCTGCCTTGATAAGCAAGGATGGCTAGAAAGCTGGATTGAGTTGAAATGCCATGGGTAACAAAGTCTGTGTGGACCTGGGGACATAAGACACCTCCTCCTCTGCTTAAAGCCATGGCCTTGAGGCATGCAGAAGAAACTTCATGAGAGACCGTATGAAAACCAGCATATGTGCTATCAGGGATGACAGAACTTTAAAGCTGGGGGTAGGGGTCTTGGGGAAGATAAGAATATTTCAAGCAAATCCTGTGCAAAGAAAAGGGTGAGGATGGAAAGAACAGAGGAAACAGACAAGTGCAGTTTGTGTGTGTGATGAGATAGGATGACTTTGTACTTTATCAACTATCCCTGAAATGCCCCAGGATGCTGTTCTGACCCTTCCTATACCACAGCTTGAAAGCATCCAGGAGTACTAGATTCCCTTTCACTCTTCTATTTTCTTTCTCAGAGCAGAGCAGGTTCAAATATGGGGTTTGGGGTAAGCCGGAAGATCAGAGTAGTTGAACTAATGGTGGGGGAGATTTTGGTCCAATCGTCTAAATTTGCCTCATTTGCCCTATTTCATATACTACTGTGTCCCTGGCCTAGGTAAGCTTTACTTCCTGGATAGGCCCCCCCTGCAGCTGTGAAACCAGCCAGGGATTAACAGGGACATGAGGCTTTCCCTGTGGAGTGCTTGGGAAACATCCATATTCTGTCTGTGACATAGATAAATTCATCTCTAGCTAGTCTATATGTAGACTAGAAAAACATCCTTTGTCTGAGTTTTCCTCACTTGATTCTTGCTGATTTCTTTCTCCTGTTTTCTTATCAGCTCAAGAAAATACCCTGAAATCTTTATTTCCTTTCAATCTCCTTCCTGTTCTAAGAGGCGCTGACCCAACCTCTCTCCTGAATGAAGTCCTGATTAGCTGGGTCTTTGTGTGCGGAAGGGCCCATAGCGGTCAACGGTTCCCCTCTATGGTCACACTCTATGTTCTGGAGACTACAGTTAACCTGGAAAGACTGACATGAAGCCTCCAGGTTCTGGTAGTGCCAAACCACCAAGAGCAGTTCGGTCCTCGTCCACCAGCCCTTTCTAGCAGGTGTAAACATCTCACATTTCCTCTCAGATCTGCAGCTCTCACCCATCCCTATCATTGGTATACCACTTCCCTCTAAGACACAGCCCACTTCTCCCCTCCAACTCCCTCCTCTTTCTTCCGTGATGACATCGTTCTGAGGAAGAGAAGCTTTAAGAAACTCTTCACTTTCAGCTAGCTTAAATTTCCTTATTAGTACCATGACATCATCTCTACCCTGGAAATTCCACTTATCTTCCTGTGCCCCCACCTCTGTCCCAGGCTTCAGAATCCCTATAAAGAGGGGTTCCGAACTCAGATCAGCACAAGACACAGGTTCTGAAGCTTCTTCTGAACTCTGCAGTGTTGGCTCTACCTTGACCATGAAATTCTGCGTGACCATCCTCTCTCTCCTTGTGATTGGGGCTGCCTTCTGCTCTCCAGTGCTCTCTGCACCAAGTAAGTCCAACCTGTCCCTGTCATTTCTAGAGTTAGGAGGTAGTCAGAGTCCACTTCTCTTGTTGGGGCTGGTCCAACAGCAGGATGTCGGCAGGAAACAAATGGGAGCTGGGAAGATTTCCAAGTAGTTTGCTGTTAAATGCAGAGTCTAGTAGAAATTCAGTAATATTCAAATTTTTGTTTTCTTAGGATGAACAGTCAGTAGAGGAAAAGGATGGATTAGAAGTCAAACTATTGAATTGACTCTATCTCTGATTGCTGGTTTAAGCTTGTCCCCCTCTATGCCTTAGTTTCCCATCTATAACACAAAGACATTGAGACATGTTTTGAGACTCAATCCAGTTCCAATCTTGTAGAATTCTTTCTTGTCTTCTCCGAAGACCTTCTATTTAGATTGGTGGGCATGGATTACAAGGGACCATATCAGGGGTTATTGTAGTGCCACAGAGATGTTCAGTGAAGATCCATATCTAGAAGCCAATATGAACAGCTCCCATGCAGAGGTTTGATCTCACCCTGACTTTTCCTTCCAGTGGGCTCAGACCCTCCCACAGCCTGCTGCTTCTCTTACACCCAGCGGAAGCTTCCTCGCAACTTTGTGACTGATTACTATGAGACCAGCAGCCTCTGCCCCCAGCCAGCTGTGGTGTGAGTATCAACCCCTGGGCTGTTCTGGTAGGCAAGGGTGAAGGCAGGATTGAAAAGAGGCCAGTTGGGGGCAGAGAGTGATCAAGAAAAGAAGTGTTTCTCAGGGTTGAATCCCTGCCAAGAGCAGCAAGGAAACAGGTTATGAGGTCACTATTTGCATCCTGAAAGTGGCTGAATTGGTGGCAAAGGAAAAGAAGTGGGTTCCTGGAGAGGACGCCAGCCAGAGGGCAGGAAAGCAGGAAGAGTAAAAAAGATTACATGAAATATGGGCAGATTTCTCAAGCCATGCTAGAAAACATTGGAAATAATCACTGTTAGCTGTGGTAGGGAATGGGGAGATAAATTCATTTTGATTGCAAAACTCATTGGTTCCTAATCTAGGAAAACTCTGGGGCCATAGCTAAATCCAGGGGTGGAAGTTAAGGGGACCTGGCTTCAGTGCTACCCAGGAAGGATCCCTTTCACTAGAGCTGTCCAGCATAAGCTATGGTCAAGCAAAGGGAGATGTCCACGATTGGCAAGGAATAGTAGCTGATGATTTCAAAGGTTCCATGAGATTCTAATCTGTCTATTTCTTGTTCTACAGATTCCAAACCAAAAGGGGCAGGCAAGTCTGTGCCAACCCAAGTGAGCCCTGGGTTCAGGAGCACGTAGAATACCTAGAACTGAACGAGGCATGATGTCTTCAGGGAAGATCACCTGAGCCCCGACATTTCTCAATGAGATGCACCTTATTCTCCATGCTCACAACTTCTTTCAGTAGTTCCTGTCCCTTCCCTTTAGTATGTACTTTGTTACTGGATTCAGTATTATTTTTATTATTTATGTTTGACCAAAGAACACATGTCTCCCATGGGGACGGTCCATCGTCACTGTTTCTCTGCTGTTGTAGATAGATAGATGATGCAGTTAATTCCATGCATTTTCATAATAAAACTTTTTAAAAATGTAAACAGATTCTCAGTGATTTTAATTTGATTTGGGTGGAAGGAAATTGCCTGGTTCTGTTAGTAGGGACAAATGGCAGTTTTCAAAAACAGTAAGAATGAGTAATTACTAAGTCCTTAATTTGTGCTCTAGGAAAAAATGTTCTTAATACATAATCTCACTTAATACTTTCAACAAGGGTTTTAATACCCTTGTGAAGTAGGGGCTGTTGCCCTTGATGTACAGGTAAAGAAACAGAGGCAGAGAGGCGAAGTGACTTGCTGAGATCTGCTTAGAGAGCACCATGAAAGGATGACAGTATCCATGAAAGGATAGCTGGGGTCCTAAGGTTTATCAGTTCAACATCTCATGGAAAAATTGTCAATGAGGGCAACAGCACATTATGAGGGGAAGAGGAAGTGGTTCAGTGTCTGAAAAGCGACTTACATCTTTTTATCAGAGTAACATCAGGAAAATCATCTTGCCTTATGTGACTTCAGTTTTCCTACCTGTGAAATGGGGATAATATCCATTTGGAAGGGCTGCTATGAGGTTATGTGTAGAGCACCCAGGAGCAGAGCCCCTGGAAGATTATTTCCCTCCCTCTCTGAGCCTCAGCATCTATCCTTTCAGGGTCGCTGTGAAGATCAGATTAGTTTCTGGGTCAGCACACTGAAGCTCAAAGCAGATGTGATGTGTCATCATATGGACGGAAACACGGGCATTTGGTTTGATCCGGAAGTGTTGCAGGGGTAACCTACAGCCATGGCTACTTAGTAATTTCCAATCAGAATGTAATATTACGTGGGTCAGAAAGAATGCAGCTCTGAGGGGAATTATATGTACAATAAAGCTTCAACTCTGGAAAACACAATCATAGTCTGTTACAGCCAGGAGGAACCCTTGGATTATCCAGTCCAATCTTCTCATTTTATGGAAACTGAGGTCCAAAGGCTTGGAAGTAACTTGCCAAATGCCATTCATCAATTGTGTGGCAGAGCAGAGCTCCAGCTGGAACCAATCCCCAGTTTAGTACCCTTTCTTGTGCACCCTCCCTAGTGACACACTTCTGTGGTCCTGTCCCTGACCACAGTTTTGTAGTCCCCAGAAGGTCCATTGAGTAAAATGAGTAAGCAGGAGACTACCTTAAAAATTATTCAAGTGTTCTTAGTTCTATCCAAAGGCAGAACTGGGGCCTGCCTCTTCTCAGGGCCAACAGACACCATTCCCTTCCTTAACCTGCCTTCAGCTACCTCATCACTCCAGAGCCCCCGGGATCTTTCAGATTCTTCAGCTGAAGAGAGAAGGGGGTGAGGGACATAGCTGATTCAAAACAGGTGTTAGGAGAAGCAAGCAGCAAAGAACCTGCTTAGTCTCAGCTTCTGTTTCATTTGTCTAGATCTGAGCTGCTAATACATTAGCTACTAGCCAGAGTATCTCATTAGATTTAATTAAAATTTAAAATTCCCCTTCTCAGTCATACTAGTTACATTTAAATGCTTGATAGTTACAGGTAGTAGTGGCTACCACGTGGGACAGTGCAAATGTAGAGCTATCCATCATCACGGAAAGTTCTGTTGGATGGCTTTATTGCAGAAAACCCCGGTACCGAACCGAAAGGAAAATGCTCTGCACCGAGGAGTTGGAAGACAAGTTTATTAACGCCTGTGGGCTGGCAGGACAACCCAGTGCAAATCACCAGCCTCATCCCAGAGTGAAACAGAATCTTATATACACTTTTGCAAGCAGGAAGTACAAAAGCTGATAGCAGGTTATTACATAATTTGTTACATGAATTAAGGCATATATTGTCAGGCAGATTTTTTCAAGCAGGTTTACTTAAAAGGAATTATTTATCATAGGGCAAGAACATCCTGGGAGGGAGGGGCTTTGAGCGGAGCAGGTAGAGTTAAATGTGTCCTTGACTGGGTCAGTCTGTCCTGGACATAAAGTCTGTGAAGCATGTTGGAAAAACTGGCTATATATCTTTAGGTAGGAAAACACAGACATTACAGCTGGATGTGGTCAAGTTGACCTGGCGGGCTACCTGGGAGAAGCAGCTGGATGCAGACAGTCAAGGCTGATTGAGTTTAGCAGTCTAATTATGCAACAGGCAGCATAAGCACATATTGTCTCAATATAGCAACAGGCTACTAATTGGTTTTTAGTTTCTGCTATAAAATTTCTATAAATTTGCTATTACAGCCTCATTTCAGAATATTATCAAAGCTTAAAAAAAAGCAAAGATGGTGTTGGGGTAGCATAGAAGGTTCAATCATAGATTTGAAGAAAGATATACAACTATATTCTAAGGGGATAGGCTGGGAGAGAGAATGGATGATCCCTGGGCCTAGGACAAAATATAGATCACTGTAGCAGGCTGAACAATGTCCCCCAAGATGTTTACAACCTAATCCCCTGAAGATGTAAACATGACTTCATGTGACAAAAGGCATTTTGTAGATAGGATTGAATTAAGTATCTTAAATGGAATAGATTAGTTGGTCAGGCCTTATATGTAGACGTGTCTCTATAAGGGAAGCAGAGGGAAATTTGGTGATAAAACAGAAGGTGGCAACATGACAACTGAGGCAAAATTCTATACTGCTGGCTTTGAAAATGGAGGAAGAGGCCTTGTGGTGTAAGAATGCAGCTCTAGGGGATGGTTAGATAGCTCAGTGGCACAAGCGCTTGCCTGGCAAGCGCGAGGTCCTGAGTTCGACTCTTGCTACCCACATAAAGGAAAAAAGGGCTGGTGATAACGTTCAGTGGCACAAGCGCTTGCTGGCAAGTGCGAGGTCCTGAGGTCAACTCCCGGTACCCACATTAAAAAAAAAAAAAAAAAAAAAAAAGAATGCAGCTCTAGAAGCTGGAAAAGGCAAGGAAATATTTCCTTCCTAGAGCCTCCAGAGGCAGTGTAGCCCATTGAAACTGATTTCAGACTTCTGATCCCCAGAAGTTTAAGAGACCAAATGTGTGTTGTTTTAAGACATCAAGTGTCTTAACCACTTTCCCGTTGCTCTCAGAAAAAATACCTAACACCCACAACTTAAAGAAGGAGAGGCTTATTTTGGCTCATGGTTTCAGTCCATGGTCAGGTGGCTTTAAAGCAGAAATGGTATGACGCAAGGACCTAGTGCAGAAAAGCTGTTCAACCCACAGCAGCCAGAAAGCAGAGAGAGAAAAAACTAGGGACAAGAATACACCCTCCCAGGTCACAGCCCCTGTGAGCTAACTCCTTCCAGCACACTCAGCTACTACTGCATTCATCAGTGGACGAAGCCACCCATGAGTACAGTGCCTGTGGTGTCGGGGTGGGGATGCATGCACTGCCCCTTGTCTGGAACACACAGCTACCAAGATCATAAACTCTCGGCACCAGTAAGGAATTAAAGAGGTGGAATTTTATATAAAGGAAGATGATTTATTTGGAAAAGGGTGGGAAAAGAGAAGATAGCTATTCTAGAAGAGTAAGGAGCATCAGAAAAGCAAACACTGCCAAGTTCTTGTCCCTGGCTCCTCTTATTTAGGACCCATGATTCTTCTTATCCCCTATGTGGGCATCTAGAAGTGTTTGCCATCTGATTGGCCCTCTGAATGCCTTTGACCCTAACCCGAGTACCTCTGAATACAATCTTTTCGGCCATTTGATTCCTTCCTGTCCCTTTGTGATGGACAAGTGTGTGTGTGTGTGTGTGTGTGTGTGTGTGTGTGCCTTATAGAAAGGTAGCTTACACTTAATGATTAAGTAAAGGGGATATGTGTGTATGTGGTGTAATAATATAGTGATGCTAAAGTGAGAATACACATATATGTGTACATGTATAGATGTGTGTGTGTTTTACATATTAAATAAGAGTCCTTTGGTGGTTGCCCCTTGTCTCCTTTGCATTTTATCAGAGGTGAGTGAAGAGGGTTGGTTACCTTGGTCTTTTATGTTTCTGGCTTCCTCTGTGCTTTGTTAACTCTTCCTAATAAATTTTTAGGGTAATTGCATTACCTGGCACCTCCCTGGGTCTTGTTCCTCTCTCCTTCTTTGTCTTTCTAATTGCTCTAAGAGTAGAGTCTAACTGCACAGACAAAAACTGCTTTTGGTAAGATTCCCTATTAACTTTTAATAAAGCTTATATTTTCCCTGCCTAGAAGCCACTTTTCCCTACACCCCCATGGTCCAATCACCTTCCAAAAGCCCCACCTCAATACATGAGACTTTTAGGGGACTGTTTTAGTCTGAACCATAACATTCTGCCTGTGGGACCAAAAAGACTCATGTCCATCTCTAAGAGTCACCAAATTCTTACCAATTCCAGCATTGCTGAAAAGTCCAAAATCTTCTCTGAAACTTGAGACAAACTTTTAACTGTGAACCCCTATAAAAAAATCAAAAAGAGAGTTAACTACTTCCAACATACAATGGCACAGGGTAAACATTCCTGTTCCAAAAGAAAGGAATTGGACCAAAGCAAGACAAAAATTCATCAGGAAAAACATTACATCTTGTAGCTTCATGTCCAACACCCAGGGCAACTTGTGGTGAGATGTGAGCTCCACAGGGCTTGGGCAGCCCCACCCCTATGGCATTGCCTATTGCAGCTCTCGTGGCCTCTCTCTTGGGGTAGCTTTACTCAGTGAGTGAAGCTTTCCCCAACAGATATTCCATGTTCCTAGCATCTCCAACTCCTGGGATCACCCTGCAATTTTAGCTTCACTCCCACAGCTTCACACACTGCCTTCTTTGGGGCACACTGCTTGGCCTCCCAGGCCTTCTTCTGAAATCTGAGAGCCTCCATGACCCCATAACTCTTTCATTATGGATGCCTATAAAACCAGCACCGTGTGGATGACCCCAAGATCTGGCCCAGCTCAAGCGGTAGCCTGGCCCTCTTAGACCATGACTACTATGGCCTCAGAATGCCTGCGGGGCTGAATGTGGGGAATAATTTCCCTCTGGCTCCTGAATGAGCTCTGGGGGCTCTCTTCTTAAAACAAAGCTGTAAAGTTTTGTACCTTTGAGGCTGCAAAGGATGGTGTCTGGCTGATTCCTGAGATGCCTTCGAACCATTCCTTCTATTGTTCTGATGCAAAGTACTTGGCTTCTTTTTAATGCTAATCTTTTCAGCAACCATGCTCTCCATGGCCCCAGCTTTGCAGGTTCTTACTTTCTGATGAAACTGCAAACTTTTCACATTTGCTCTTTGCTCCTGATTTTCACTGTAGACCTGGCTAAAAGCAGCCACCAGTATCATGCCACAGCTTGAACTTCGGACTGCTTTGAAATTTCCCGTGGCAGATTAATTAGTATACCACCTTTTTTTTGTTGCTGTTGTTGTTGTTTTGAGACAGGGTCTCACTATGTAGTTCAGGCTGGTCCTGAACTCACTATGTAGCCAAGGCTGGCCTTGAATGAGGCAATCCTCCTGCCTAAGCCTCCTGAGTGCTGGGATTACAGGCATGTGCTACCATGCCCAGCCTAGTATACCACCCTTAATCTCAGTCTTCCCCAAAGTCTCAGAACACAGGCAAAATGAAGACAAATTGTCTGCCAAGGTGTAACACACATAGCCTGTACTCCATCTGCCAAAGGAGTTCCTGTTCCCAACTGAAACCTCCTGAACCTGGCTTTTACTGTCTGCATTCTTGTCAGCATTCTGGTCTTCTGAACTCTCATCCAAATCTCCCATCAAGCTTAGTTTATAGCATTTTAGGGTTTCTCTAGCTGGCATCTCCAAACCTTTCCAAATTCATCCCACAAACCAGATCCAAAGGCTTCTAAACCACATGATCAGATAAAGTCACAGCAATGACCCCACTTCTCTCAGTACCAGTATCTGTCTTAGCCATTTTCCTCTCACAGGGCAAAATACCCGACATCCACAGCTTAAAGGAGGAGAGGTTTATTTTGGCTTATCATTTCAGTGAATAGTCCGCTGGCTTTAAGGCAGAAATGGCAAGATGTAAGGGCATGGCAGAGGAAAGCTGCTCAACCCATCGCAGCCAGGAAGCAGAGAGAGAGAGAGGAGTACATTGGGCCAAGAATACACCTTCTAGGTTGCACGGTAATTCACCCACCTCCAACTAGTCTCCACCTCCTAACAGCACATTCCGCTATGGAACTCATCAATGGTTGAATCCACCAATGAATATAGTGCCCCCCATAACCGAATAACCTTCCAAAAGGCCATTTCTGAATACATGACACTTTTTGGAGACATTTTAGATCTAAACCATAACACCAAGCTTGTGGTAATTTATAAAAGCAACAACAGGAAATTAATACAAACACTAACTGAAGAGTCACTGACAGCCCCTACAGCTCAGTGCAAAAGGGAATGAAAAATTCTAGAAGATGAGCCAAACTTCACTGAGGAAAAACCTAAGAGGAAGTGAATACATTCCAAAGAAACAGACTACATTGAGACTGGGCCTCTCAAGAGGCAGCTCTGCTTCAGAAACTAAGGATGAGGGCTGAGGCTTCACCAAGGGTACAAGACCCTTAGAAGTGTGCCTCTTCTTGAGACTCCCATAGCACACTGTGAGTGTTAGGGTTTCAATATAAACTGTTCTCCAAAGATTCATGTATTGAGAGATTGATCCCCAGAGCAACAATATTCGGATGTGGGACCTAGACAGGTGACTGGATTATGAAGGTGGTAACCTCATCAATGCATTAACTCATTGATGAGTTTATTAGCTGAATGGGCTATTAAGAGATGGGACCTTGTTGGAAAATATAGATTATTGGGAGTGTTCTTTGAAAAGTATATCTCGTGCCCTGCTCCTTCTCCCCACCCTCACCATCTCTCTCTAGCTTTTTCCAATTCCCTATTTCCTGAATTCCATGAGGTTAGCAGCTTTCCTCTGCTTTGCCCTACTACCATGTTGTTTCTATTTTGAAGCCATGTGACTATGGACTGAAACTTCTGAAACTCTGAGCCAAAATAAACCTTTCATCCTTTAAGTTGTGTATATCAGGTATTTTGTCCCAGCAGCAGAAAGGTGACTCAAACAGAAGGTCTTAGGTTTCTAGATGAAAAAGAGTCCATCCTCTCATTAGTAAGAGGAAGCCTAGAGTGGAGCCAACACTTGTCTGTGGTTTTATCATTAATGAGACAGTAAGGTTAGGACTGGTCTCCTCCTTTACAGTGGAGTCCTTTCTCCCATACCTCCCTGCCCCCGGGCAAATTGGACAGAAGGAGGTCAGTTCCACAGAGGAGGGGTGATGGGGCAGGCTGCAGGAAGCTGGATGGCCTCCTGAAGAAAAGTTTCGCCCAGGAGTTAATAAACAAACCACGGAATCCTTGCAATGAAGCAATGTGGGACTTCACCTCTTGCACAAAATGAGACTTTAGTTTCTCCTTTCTCATCTTGTTGTACTACTTCCTTTTGTTACCCTGGTTTATGCCTACTTGACTTTCCATCTGAGGTTTCTCTAGGATTCTGGGTGGGGGCCAGAGCCAGAAGAAATGAGGCAAGACAGTTAAGAGAACTGTAATTTATGGAGCAACTTCTAGACTCCAGTCCTGTGTTTTTCTATTCTCTGGCAGTGCCTTGCTCCCACATTTCACTCTCTAGTTGAGAGGGACTGTGTTTCCTTTTGTATTATTTCTTGAAAACTATCTGTCCTTCTTCACCATCCCACTCATCCTAGAACTTTCCATAATAACTCCACTGACATGGGCATTTTCCTCCTGGGAGGCCAGGAGCTGAGCAAATAGAGGCAAGGAGAAAGGAAGTAAGATGATCTGAAGATGATGAAAGGAATGAAAACCCACAGTTCTTTCTTTTTTTTTTTTTTTGGTGGGTACCAGGGGTCGACCTCAGGACCTCATGCACCAACAGGCACCCGTGCCGCTGAGCGATATCACCGGCCCCTTTTTCGTATGTGGGTTCCGGGAGTCGAACTCGGGCCCTCGCGCTTGCAAGGCAGGCGCTTACGCCGCTGAGCCATCTCACCGGCCCCCACAGTTCTTTCTGATGGCTGAGACCAACCACCACATCACAGACCTGAGCTTCATTCTACATTGACCTTCAATGCACCTGAAGGGCTTCCACTTTTTTCACTCACCCTGACCTGTTTTCTCTTCTAAACATCTACTGCTGAGAAAATGGCAAAACATAAGAATAGAAAGACACAATTGTGAATGCATTTTTCTACTATTTAAATAATTTCATTTTTAGACACGTGGTAGGCAAGTGTGTAAAACATATGTTGAAAAGAAAAGAAAAAAATCAAAAACTTTTTTCAGGAAAAAGATATTTGACCATAACAAGTTGATCTGGGGGACCCTCCCCTTCCATAGAAACTCTCCCAACTGAAAGAACAGGACAGGGAAAGTATTTCCTCAGGCTGTGTTAACTCCTTCTGAATCTCTGAATGCTGTGTCCCTGGGCTCCTCAGGGAGGGACTAGTTATTTACCGTGATTCCTGACTCATCTCCTTAAATTGGTTATGTTTTCCTTCTGTTAGGGGCTGGAAGGAGAAGGTTGGTCAAGAGCATTGAATGGGCTCTTTCAATGGAGCCAGTGTGGTGGGCACTATACTGTGTTAGTTTTATATATACTCTTCTTTAATACTTGCAAAATCTCAAGTAGGTATCATATTCATATTTTAAAGGCAAGAAAAAGGAGATTCTGAGAGGTCAACATTAGATCTACAGTGTGGGGATGCTGATTTTGTTTTATCTTTCTCATTTGTGATTTTTGCAGGTCCATTTGATCTGTATTAGCTATTCTTTTTCTATAATGTTCCTACATGTCTAACTTGGAGTTGTTAAGCCTTTCTCCCTTCCAGACTGCCTCTCTATATCTTCTCGATTTTGGATGTTGGAACAGTGTGTCTTCTTCTTTTGCATTACTTACTGAAAAGAGTGAATCCTTGAATCTTCCAGGCTGGCTGTGGAGGCTGAACCTGGGACTCAGAGTAGCTGCAGGTTGGCTTCATCTCAGGGCTCCACTGTTAAACTCCCACAGTGACTGGGTAAGGGACAGCCCCTATGGTCAGGGAGCCATGGTCAGGCCAGCAAGAAATCCAGCTAAAGCTATTCAGGCCTCACTCCCATGACCAGAGGCCAGGTTTGGCCTGCATTTCTGGGGATTTGATAGTCCTAGAACCAGTACCTGGCCCTAATCTTACTGCTGGCTTGCTGGTGACTACCCAGCACAGATCTGGGCTCTGAATGCCTCCTTTGTGTACCCAAGAGTTATGCCTTGACTTGGACACTGCCACAAAACTGTAGACCCCAGAAGTTAACCACAGGCTTAAAATCACAGAGAAATTTCTAATTTTTTTTCTTTGTTTTGGGGTTTTTGTTAGGTTTTTTAAATTACCGTATTTGTTTTTTCTTGTGTGTGAACATTGTCTTTATTTATTTATTTTTTTTTTGTGAGTACCGGGGGTCAACCTCAGGACCTCACATGCCAGCAGGCGCTCGTGCCGCTGAGCGATATCACCGGCCCTTTTTTCGTATGTGGGTTCCGGGAGTCGAACTCAGGCCCTCGCGCTTGCCGGGCAGGCGCTCAAGCCGCTGAGCCATCTCACCGGCCCGTGAACATTGTCTTTAGTGTTTTGCTTTGTTCTTGTTTTTGTTTTTTCTTCTTTCCTTCCCTCCTGTCCTCTTCCCCAGTTTCCTGGGGCTTGGATAATCTTCCTCTGTCTTTCAGCCTTGTCTAATCTTTTTTTTTTATTTTATTTCTCTCTTTTTTCCTCTTCTCCCTTTTAAAGTTTCTCCCCTTAATTCTTATTTGTACTCTCTGTGTAATTTCTTTCTTTTTTCTCCCTCTTTTTCTTTCATCTTCTATTTCTCGCCAGCTTTTTGTCCTACCTTTACCGAATTCTAAAGACATCCTTCTAATCCTCAATAAGATCCTTTGTACCACTTCTCTCCTCATTCTCGTATCATAGAGTATAAAGTTTCAAAGTTTTCCTTTTGCATCCCCCCATTCCCAAGCCCTAAATCTTTAACAATATAACCATAAAGATTTGTTAATTTTTTGATAGTTAACTCTGTAAAATTACTGTTGAATTCTTTTCTACCATTAACAGAGATGAACTGTTACGTTTACTGCATATTAGCTGTAAGTCAATGCCTAGGTTGCCTTAACGTTTACATCATAACTGATGGTTTCTTCTGTAGGAATAAGGGGGGTACACGCCTGGTTCTTTTGGTATGTTAATATCTAGTTTGTCTCAGGCGATACCACTATAGCTGTTTCACTTGATATTAACAGGGTCACATAATTGTAGCTATTTCTGTGTGAGCCAACATTCAGTTTGTCTTTGTGACATTAACAATACTACAGTACATTCCCAGAGAACTTGCTGGGCTAAACTACACTGCATCCTCCTTTCCCAAAATAAACAAGGTAGTCAAACTTTGGGGCTCTGGCAAAGAATTATAGGTAGCCATGCCCAACGTACATCACTGTAAAGCAACTAAAGAGATCTCTATATTAATAATCACTAGGGCCTCAGGTTCATTTCTAGCTTTGATCCAGAAGCATATCAAACCTTTCCTTGTGCAAGTTAGATTACAAAGTTCTTGCCAGATGTGCTCTGAGACAAATTTAATTCTGACATAAAATACTTCCTTGAGATTTGAAAACTCTACTTTCTCTTTACTGTGAAAATTCTACCTTCACTTTCTCTTTTCCTTTATTCAATCCCCTCAACAAGGAGATGCTGAAAACATCCTTGGTAAGTTTCAAAAGACCACCTCTTTTGTGAGATGTATATTCTCTTTTCTTTCTTTCCTTCTTTCTTTCTTTCTTTATTTCTTCTTTCTATCTTTCTTTTTTTTAGGATATGTTTGCTGTATACAAAGTTTACAATCATCTTGGGGAGTGGGTACGTGTACATAATACAGCTTGCTTCTTTTTTTAATCCTTTCCCCTTCTCCCCTTCTCAGCCACCTCCCTCCCTCCTCCTCTAAATCCTTTTTCCCCATTTTCCTTCTTACTGATATTATTAACCTTAGCTCATACTTATGAGATATGTTTACATTCATTGAGGTTATTAGTTCCTGTACATGGCATATCTTTATTCTGCTTACTTCCCTTTCCCATCACCTTCTCCCCTCACCCTCAGTCTCCTGGGTCGCTTCCCATTTGCAAGAGATCTGTCCCCTTGTCTTCTTTTATCCACCCTTTATTATGCTCTTTACTTGTACTTTGTCTTAGTCAAATGAGAGATACTATACAGTATTTAAACTTGTGTGTCTGATTTATTTCATTCAACATTACATTTTCCAGGTACATCCATTTTCCTACAAATGTCTCAAATTTGCCCTTCATTATAGCCAAGTAGTATCCTATTATGTATAGATACCACATTTTCTTTATCCATTTATCTGTTGATGGGGATACAAGCTGCTTCCAGGATTTAGCTACTATGAGTAGTGCTGCTATAAATATTGGAATGAGATAGGTATTCATTTCATAGTCACCATTTGATGTATGAAAGTGTAATTGTATTTTTACCTTAATTGAACTCAGTTCCCCAATCCTCATTTCTTTTGGTGGTATAAAATGTTCTCTGACCAAGAAGGTAAATATAGCTGTTTCCTGATGCTTTCCTCCAATTGAGAATCATCCATCACCCATCCTTCTTCCTTTTCTCTTCTTCTTTCACTTCTCCTGGTGTGCCCTGGTCTCTGCTGGCATCTGATGAGGCACATCTCAGCAGTTTGGGACACTAGGCATCAACCTTGCTGCTCTGTCTTTGTCCTGCCATGACCTCTTGGGTCAGCTTCATGGCCTCTGTCACTTTTGTCCTACCTTAAGCTACTCTGAGCATCTGCCCGCAACCTGGGCAAAGCAAAGCAACAAATATATTGGGGCCAGTGTATGAGAATCAGCCTCCTCACCAGTGAAAGCGTACCTTGGTACTCTGTGATACACCTGTCCATGAACTTGATTCTTTCTATGACTCTGGTCACAAACTGAGTTGGATGAGAATCAAATCAAATTCAATGGTTAGGTTCAATGTTGACCTTATGTGGAAATTTTATTTAGTTCTTGTCTAGTTCAGTTTGTGACTAGAATTGTGGAGAGAATTGAGTTCATGAACTGAGATATATTTTTAGGAGAACAACTTGGCAATAGCCTCTAATTCTATAATGTGTACATTCTTTATATCTCTATATATACACATCTATTATCGTTTTTTGTTTTTTGAGACAGAGTCTTGCTGTCTAGCTCAGGCTGTCCTTGAACTCACTGTGTAGTCCAGGCTGCCCTTGAACTCACGGCGATCCTCTTGTTTCTGCCTCCCAAGTGCTGGGATTATAGGCATGTGTCACCACACCCAGCTACACATCTGTTCTGGGGAAATGATGATATATATATTTACCCAAAAAGGATATACATTGGCACCTTGGTTCACGAACTTAATTCTTTCCACTGACCAGAATTGTGGAAAGAAATACAAAATACATTGGAATCCACTTAAATGTGAAAAAAATTGGGGTGTGGTTAAATACATTGTGAGCAGTTCACAAAATGGAATTTTAGAAAGCAGCTATTTACAGAGAGAGAAAGAGAGAGAGAGAGAGGATACTAAGCTGAAAAGCTCTCTAAGATAATATTAAGTAAATAAAGCAAAATAATAGTATATCTTCATTTCTGCAAAATATATACTTATGTGTACATGTGTATGTGTAAAAGCACAGAAAAATAAAGGCCTTAGAAAAACACACAGCAAACTGCTACTATTAATGATTTCCCAGGAAATTACTCTACATGTTTATGTCATTTGAATTATCATAAGAGTGGATTCGTGTACTTGTCATGTAAAAACGAACTTTTAAAGACCACATTAACCGAGTTGAGAAGGGACTTGGAAGGCTTCCCTTGCCAACAATGCCACAGAGGGTTGTCCCATAAGTTCTTTGGGGCTGTCCTGCCCTCTTGCTCACTCAAGGCCGTGCCCCTCATCACCCTGAGATCCAGTGGGCTATTTCGGGTTTGAATTTGGACTTGCTCTTTGCTGTCCTCTGTGCTGTCTGAGGTCACTGCTCTCCCCGCTGCACTGAACTGCTCCATCTTCTCTCTGTGCCCTGATCCTGTCAGCAGACAGGGCCAGAGGAGGGTCCCCTAAAATGTGACGGAGACCTGAACTTATTCCAGGTAGTTTCTTGCCTCATATCAGGACATTTCAGGTTGTGTCAGTGAGGGGCATAGGGTATTTACAGTATTAGGCAGAGTAAGAAAGTAAGAGAAAATGGGAAGGGACTTCAGCTTGAGGAGCTGAAAGGGGTATGGCTCGGATGATTGGACTGGCCCATCAACAAAAGGAAGGCAATTACTTTTAAAGAGTTATTGGGGTGGGCTAGCGTCTGGGTGATCATTAGCTAAGTTCTGGTTTTTCAAGGCGGCGCCAGAGAAGTCCTATTGCTTAATCGGTTCTGTCTGAGACTATCATTTCTGCTGGGTCAGTCTCTGCATTGTGGAGGCGCTGCTGAAATTGAAGGAGACTATAATTTTAGGGCAATGACTGGAAAGTTCTGGGAATCCACTGGTAGTTGGAGATCCTTGCCAATCTCTCATCTTGGTGTCCTCTGTTTTGAAGGGGAATGAGATAGGTTATGCAAATTTAGGGCTAATCAACTTGGTACTGTCAACTTTTAGACAGAGTACCTGTATGCACAGATGAACGAAACTTTAAGGTAAAAAAGGAGACAGACATAAATTCAAGGTCAACTTTATTCTGCTTTTAGTTACTCCTTGGGCATTGATAGGTCCAAATGAAGAACCACTATATTGCTTTGCTTTGTTTTTATTTTAGCAGAAAAAGGTTTCAAATCCCTGACTGCCTCAGAAGAAAACACAAATCATGCTTTTAGTGGTTAAGGGCCCAGGAGTTTTTCCTCTGTCCCAGTAGTGGTCTCCTTCCCTCACTCTCTTCTTCGGACAAGCTGTCATTCCTATGTGCTTGTGATTTTCCTCTCCAAAGACTCTGAGTTGCAGAATGTGGCCGATCTGAGGCTTTCTTTCTTGGCTTGCTTGGTATTTCTCTGTTCTGAGGGTGGCTTGTCCCTACCCCCCACTACTTCTATCACAGGCAGTCATGGAGTACTTGTTCCAGTTCTGACCACCAAGGACAAAACAAGCTTTCTGTTCACTACATTCTCCCACCACATTGCAGTTTTACCTCTACAGCTCTTTCTCTGAGATTCTGGAATTGGGGTAGGAAAGAGGGCCAGCCTCTTACTCAGGCTTTATGAAACTTTCAGCATTCTGCTGTAGCTCAATTCACTCATTAGCGTACCAGAGCAGCCCTCCCTCTAGGAACCTCTCAGTACAGAACAGCATAGGTCAGAAACCACCAGCCATCAGGACTGAGCCTGTCTCTCAGCCTTTGAGGGTCCTGGCCAGCTTATGATCTTTGGATGTCCATCTTCTTGGGGAGTGACTTCACTACCTGTCACTACTTACTACTACCTTTGCAAGTAAAGGGTAGCCTGCATTCCAGTTCTACTTAGGACATCAGCCCAGGGAGCTTGTCAAGGGCTCCAGAGCACACATTCGCCATCTCTGCCAGAATCACTTCAAGCCCTTACATAACTGGACCTCCAAGAAGCCCTCGGTGGGCCCTGATGGTCTATACCTGGCTGCACAAATGAAACTTTCACCCTGAGGTAATAAATTACACAGAGGCAATTCTTTACACTGGTCACCATTCATATGAATACAGCAGGAAAACAAGCGCTAAGCTGTGATGTAACAACGAACATTATGCCAAAAGCACCTTGTGAAGCAGCTTATGGAAGGCAGGTGACATCGCAGTAAAAGAATTTACCAAGATGAGAATAAGAAAAGACAAGAGTTTATTCAGATCAGATTACGCTGTCAAGAGGGACAGTGGCATGTTTCCAAGAGAATTGCTCCATGAGGATAAGAGGTTGGGATTCTTCTAAGGGACTGAAGACACGGGAATGGGTCTCGTTTAGTAAATGTAGATATCTCAGAAGTACATTTTCTGGAACATCTTGTCCCTTGTTAATCATCCAAGAAGACCTGCACTGTAACTAAAGTTGTACATCAAAGGTGCAGCAATGCGGTCACTCACCATGGCCTAATAGAAGGCCCCTTCTTACTGGGAGAAAGATTTATTTTAATCTCATGTTGTTTTGGTCAGTGTTAGTGCATTATTTAATAACTGCTTAGTACATGCTGGGCAGGATTGTTCTAATGAGGGCATTTTGCTGCTGAGGGATTTTAACCCTTATGTTGGCAGTGAATAATCACCATATCTTCCCCTGACAAATCAGCGAAGTCAAACCATTGACAAGGGATAAAGTGCTCACTTCTGTAACTTCTTTGAGCTGAATGGAGTCATCATGAAGGGCCCTTTGAGTTTTCTGACCTGTTGCAGACTGTGGGCCTCTGTGAATTTTGAGCATACAACTGTTGAGCAGCTTGATTAAGGATCGAAGACAAACAATTTCCTCAGAAGGGCTGAATACTTGTTTGTCCATCATTTGGAGATGAATATTCTGGAGTTTGGAAGACACAACCTTGACAAGGCAGTTGAGTAGACATGAGCGAAAAACAAGAAGTATGGTGGCAACAGATGCAGTGTGAAATGTAAAAAGGAGAGCAATTACTGGTCACCTGTATTCCTCTAACCCATGTATTTTTAGTTTCATAAACATTGTATATTTACATAGCATATTTCATCCTTAGATGTGTATTCGTTTTTAGTCCCAGATGTATAGAATGGGATAATTATACTATAATACCTAAAACAATAGTTGTTTATTTAATCAGCCTTATACACAGATCATTTCACAAACCAACACCTAAACAACCCCTGATTCTGTTAAAACTCAGTTTTTTTAAGGTAATCTAAAGTCTATTAGTAGAAAATAAAAGACATCTCAGTGAAACACAACCTTTGTTTTTAAGGCATTTTTGTAAATTTTTATTAAGAGAAAATCAATATTTTAAGAAAACCTCATTGTTTTTATTGTATGGCCAGCATTTTAAGGACTGGTTCACTAAGCGTATGGGCAAGAATGCAGCCCCTACAGATAATATTATTTTGCCTAATTCCCAGCATCCTTTAGATAATACTTTAGACATTTTGGTCCCTGTTCTATTTAAAATGCCCCCTTGATATGGCAAGCATTTTGGGAACAGAAAGGGGTGTTTAGGGGCATGGTTTCAATGTCCTAGTTTTTCTCAGGGATGACGCAACCCCCCTCCCATGCCTGAACTCCCTTATAATCTTATCTTCCCTGACGTCGCTTGGGCAACACAGGAAGAGTCACATCTTAGGCAAATACCACAACAACAATCACAACAACAATACAAAAAACAACAGATTGTGACAAGCCTTGGTGATGGAGCAAGAAGACTGAAACAAACATTTTTCCGGGTAGTTAGTACGCTTAGGAACAATGATAAGACCGTTTTGACTCTTGGGGGTCCATCCCATATTTACAGAGGTTAAAGAAATATTATGGCCATATTTCTATTATTAATGCAGAGAGGAATATCCCCTTTACATCTACCTGTGTCACGCTGCGTTCACCTGGGCCATCAAACACAGTATACCCTAGCGTGGGCTTAGTTATGTTTGTTTTCATATCAGGCAAAAGATACAGTATTAAGTGTCATTAAAAGTATGTAAGTTCATTTCCAAATCCGTAGAGCAAATCATTGTCAAAGAGAATTAGATTCTAGTTTTGTATCAGTTTATTCATGTTTGATTTTAGAAACCACTTTAATTTTTAAATTGTAACTTACACATGCAAATTTCCCTTTATAAGACTCATCTTCCACAAAACTTTTTTCGATTTACTCTTTCTGTAACTTTAACTTTCTATCGTGTCCTCAGCTTTTCTCTTTTTTTTCCCTTGGTTTTGTTTTGAGTTTTTGTTCTATTTTTTGTTGCTGTTCTTTTGTTTTGTTGGTTTGGTTTGGTTTGATTTGGTTTGGTTCTTTTTGTCATTCTGATAGGACAAAATTTTACCATCCAAAATCCTTTTTATCCTTTTTTTACTATAAGGATCTGCATACCCATATCTCTCTTAATATCTCTTCTTTTCTACTCATTGGTTTGTTTTGTATTGTTTTGCTTTTTTTGTGGGTACCGGGGGTCAACCTCAGGACCTCGCACACCAGCAGGCACCCGTGCCGCTGAGTGATATCACTGGCCCTTTTTTCGTATGTGGGTTCCGGGAGTCGAACTCGGGCCCTCGCACTTGCCAGGCAGACGCTTATGCCGCTGAGCCATCTCACCGGCCCTACTCATTGGTTTTTATTACAAGTTTTGTGGCCACTTGAATTTTAAAATGTTCCTAGTACTTTATTTTTATGTCAGAGTTAACTCATACAAGTTACATTTTAATTAGGACTGCTGAATAACAGACTTCCAAGTAACCTTGATCAATAAATTATCTTAGTACAGAATAAGATAAAAAGAAGAGTAAAGATGTTACATTTTTGCTAAGGCTGACAAATCTTGAAGCTTTTACACGCTATTGAACGACAAAAACCCATTTGAAGGAGACCGTGGTGCTAGGGCCAGCAACGAAGGGGCTAGGGTCACTAGTTTCACTTTGGAGTGAGTCATACCACAGGGGCCACGTTTCCAGTTGAAGGTATTACTCAGAAATGCATGTTCCCAGACATCCTGTTCCTTGTTAAGGTTCCAGGATCACCTGCATTGTAACTAAAGTTTCCACATCAAAGTGTCACTGGGCTGGGTCTGAGAGGCCCCAAAGCCTGAAATAAGGAACCTATCCCACCCTTTTTTTTTTTTTTTTTTTTTTTTTTTTGTGGGTACTGGGAATCAAACTCAAGACTTTGTGCTTGCCAGGCAAGCACTTTTGCAGCTGAGCTATATCATTGGCCCTATCCCACCCTTTTAAAATAAGTTTGCAGGTTCGCTGATTCCCGTTGCAGACAAAGAATTTTCAGGACCCATCAGTGAAAGAGACATGAAAAGGGTTGATTAGGATTCACTCAGTGAAGGGAGTGCGGTGCTCAGAGAAATGAGACACGTTACAAGCCGGAGTGGGTACGCTGAAGGGCTGTGTTCAAGACGGGTGATGTGGGATGTGCATTCTCGCTGTCAAGTCACAAAGCAGGGCATCTACATGTGTATGAATGCGGTTGAGATCTGCTGCACACCAATGCTGCTGCTTTATGAGGATGGAGGAAATGCAATCCACAGGTGAAAAGGACAGGTTAAGAGCCCTGATTTACAGGCGTATTGTAAAAGAACATTTAGAAATTTATTTTGAGTGAGCTTCCTGGAAGGGAAAAAAGCTTGTCTTGAAGCTGCAGTTTCTCGTAAAAGTACAATCTCAAAATTTTAACTTCCTTGTCTCCTTTCTACCTCGTTTTTATTTTTTCAATCCTATCACAGAAGGAGTAAGCTGACAAGGTCATTACTTTGGCCTCACACAAAGCCTCTTTTCACTGAGAGAAAGATTTATTTTTAATCTCATGTTTTGGTCAGTGTTGATACATTATCTAATGACTGTTTGGTAAATGCTGGGTGGGATTATTTTGATTAGGGAAAGTACCTGGTAAGATTTCCAATCATTTTGGGGCAAAGGATAATTACCACAGAAAGGTGTTCCTGAATATCTCATTTTGGCATTTGCATCTGCCAAGAAACAAAACTGTGCTAAGAGACAAACCATTTGGGAAATAGAATAAAGGAATCTTTATCCCAGGGTGTTCCCTGGGAAGCTTGTGTTCCTGTTCTTCCTGCTCTACTGCCTCCTGCCCTACCCTCCTTTCTGGTAACACTAAGAGTATAAATTGTTCTGTGTCACAACACGGCAGAGGCCAAAATGAAGACAGGTACAATCTTGGTTCTGGTTGCTTTTGTTGCCATGGGAATGGACATGGCCTGTGCTCGGATACCTCTTCAAGCAAGTGAGTATACTCAGGGTATCCCAGAGAGCAGAGAAGGCTCAGAGCCTAGTCCTGGTCTTGGGGATGGATGGAAAAGACACATGTCATGTACCTACTGCTTAAATCAGATCCACTTCCTTTGACATATAGGGGTGGGACCCTGCATTTCCAATCCTTAGAAAGTGCATCTGACAGAATTTGGGGGTAGAGGGCAAGGTTACTCCCCCGGTAAGGAGATGTGATCTGAATGTGGAAGTTCCGGGCCAGTCACTCCGGGCTGAACAAAGTTACATGCCAGACCTTGTCTGTCTGTCTGTGATCAGAGATTTTATATTTTTTCCTGAGGTGCAAAGGGACAAGGGTGACCGAGCAGGTTTCTTTCCTACTGAGACTCTGTGGGCTTTAAAGAACTGCAGGGAGAACATTCTCCCGAGGGTTAGATGGTGAAGATGAAGGATTATACTGACCATGGAGGAAGTGAAATGAGTAATGAGTCCAGGGGCACAAAGGAGGAAACAGAAGCTGGAGTCCAGGCAGTGATGATGACTTCAGACTTTCAGAATCCATTCTCATCCCTGTCTTGGTTTAAAAAATCCAATTGTATATTTCAGTACAACAAAAACCTGGTGTCTGCCCTGAGGTGCCTGAAGGAACAGCTGGGCTTTGTGCTGAATTTTGCTCCGGAGATCAGTCATGTCCCCGTGCATTGAAGTGCTGCAGCAATGGATGTGGTCATGTCTGCAAAACTCCTGTTTTCAAAGTGAGTATAAATCTATGAAGAGTTGTCCAAGAAGAAAGCAGACAACTGCCCAGTGGACTTTGCTGGGGCAGATTGGAGATGCCTTGTCCAATGCAGGTAGAAATCTAGGTAATCTCAAGAAAAAGGAGCTAGAACCAAACAGCAGCAGGAAAACTGGTTACATTATCTAAAGCTCTCCCCTATCCAAGGAAGTGCCAAGGGGCTCAAAAGAAGCAAGTAGCATAACCTGCCTTACATTTGCCAACTTGTGATTGCCCAGGTTGTCACACTCTCCTTCTTCCCCTACTCAAACAAAAAGGCTTAACTGTTCCAAGAAAATAAGTGATCCTGGTAGGAAGACCGGGAGAAATGTGAGCCTCAATCTATCTGAGTAACTTCCATGTCACACAGACATGTGTGAGAGTTGAAATTCAAAGGTAAACATAACCAAGTCAAGGAAAACGATGTGTACTACAATTCTGTGGTTTGCACACATTTCTACTAAATTCTGTGGAAGCAAATAGAGGGGTCTTCACTTTGCTGGAGGAGGTGGGGAAGTTGTCCCAGAGTGGAGGACACCTAGGGGGGAGCTTAAAGGAGGCCCAAAGTCTGACAGACAAGAAAGGGCAGTTCAGATGGTGGAAGAAATGTGAACCCTCCTTGGGAGAAGGGAAATGGACAGTAATGGGTAATAGTTGCAGTGTCTAGGGGGTCACTTTCACAGGCCAGAGCTCGCCGAGCAACGAGTTGCTGCCATAAGGTGTGAGCGCTAAACAGCTGGAGGTTTCTCAGCAGAGGAAATATCATGGTCAATCTGTCTTGTAGAACAGTGACTCTGGCAGCCATGTGAAACATGGAAAGGACAAGCATGTTTAGTGACCATCCCTGGAAGATTTCTCAGGAATCCATGAATCCGATGCCTGGCTACTCCCTGTCCCTGGAATTGCAGCTCTAGAAGATGAGGATCTACAATGGTGGGGTGACTGCTTTCTAAAGCTTGTGTCCAAATAAACTGTATCTGTGGCATTATTCAGGCTGAGCCATTCTTCCTATTGAGCCATTCCATCAACACTCATTCTAGCAGAGGCGTCTGTATACACTGCAGATATGCCCATGAGTACAAAGCACTCAGGACACCAGCAGGTCAGAGACAAGGTCTTCCTACATAATTCTTTGCCTCTTGTCACGTCTGTATGCCCAAGGTAAAGGGCAGGACAATATTTCCTTGGCCATTCTGTGAACATCCTTTTGGTCAAACCAAGAAAATTAAATGAAGATGTCCCATAGAGCAGGCCTCCTGGGGAAGCCTTTGAAGACTCATGAGAAGTAGGAAGATGTGGGGGATACTTCATTCTAAGGCAAAACACTAACATCCAGATGCCTAACTTCAGGAGAGGGACAATGACCCTTGGGATGGGGGCTTTAAGAGTCAGGAGGCATCAGCTCCTTCACTGAGTGAGTAGAACAAACCACTATACAGCAATACCAGCAGGAACTTTGGCCTCAGCTCCAATCTGCCAGCTCAGCACTGATGTCAAGGAAGCACCACCTCCCCTCCCCTGGCCTTCTCAGAAGTCTATCCTCTTGCCTCAGCCTCCCAGCATGCTGGGGTTACAGGTATGCAACACTATGCCTTCCTAATATTTTTCATTATTACTCAGGTAATTGCCATATGCTTAACATTTAAGTACTACCTTTGTACCCTTCTCTCTTTCAGTTATCATCTATAGGTGCCTTACGTCACGTAATATTTCTTCCTTTCTTTCTTCCTAATACTCTGTCCCAGAGCAGCCGCTTTGAATTAATATCCCTTCATTCCCACTTAATCGTTTTAAGGGAGTCATCAAGGTTACATTACTTTTCATATCCTCACCCTTGCCCCCACCTACCTGTTCTGGAGAAAGCAATATTCGATTTAGGCTCTTCCTAACTTTATACTTACTTTACTACATTATCAGTGCCACAAACCTGAAGTTCTGGATCTCACATTTAATTCATATGGGCTAACTCTGTATGAAAGCTGTTATTTAAAGCTAACCTCGGTCCAAATGGTCCAGTAAGTGTTCATATTTAGAAAAATTTCAACTCTGACATGATACTGCATTTTAAATGCTTCCTTCTTATATCTCATGTGTTTCTGTAGAGCTTTTGTTGCATTCTTCCAGTGATTCCTTTATTACAGTTGTAGTTTGCAGTCTCCTGCATCAGTTTACTGAAGGAATTTTGAGGTAGTGAGTTAATGACAGAAAAAAATTCTTAATACTATTAAATAAATAGTATCTAAGCTATTTATTTACATTAACCTTGATTTTTAAAAAAAGTGTTCATATGGTTTTTTTTACATTCACTTCCCTAATTAATTTGGCAATAAAGATAGTTAGGTTCTTCTCAAATTTTATAAGTTTAACCAAGAACATTTTAATATGTTAAGAAAACATTAATTTAGACATAGAAAGCTCAACCTTTTAATTATCGACCACTTAAATATAGCTTAACAATTGATTTAGATGACTCATGAGAACCAAATCGTAATAATTAAACACTTTAAACTATACTATTCTCTTTAACCAAGGAAAAACCCTTAAATTATTGTAGACAAACAGTAATAGACATTGCATTTATAAAACAAATATTTTGACATTATCTCAGTTAACAAGCTGGGTAGAAATATGTTAGTAACTTTAAAGACAACACTGGAAGAAAGCCTCTTTAATAAAGGGTGCTGGAAAAACTGGCTTTCCACATGCTAAAGACTAAAACTAGACCCATGTCTATCACCAGGCACTAAACTACAATCTAAATATTAAAACAGAAACACTAAGTCTGCTGGAAGCGAGAATACGTAGAACTCTTGAAGACATAGGTGTAGGCAAAGAATTTATGAACAAAACCCCAATTGCTTGGGAAATACTACAAAGAATCAACAACTGGGATCTCACCTTATTAAAAAGTTTTTGCAAAGCAGAAGAAATCACCAACAGAGTGAAAAGACAACTTAAAGGGTGTGAAAAAATTATAGCCAGTTGTTCTTCAGACAAAGAAATAATATCTACAACATCTAAAGAATTGAAAAAATCAGACCCCCCAAATTTAAAGATCCTATCCAAAAATGGGCATCTGAAATGAATAGACACTTCTCAGATGAAGAAGTACAAATGGCAAATAAGTATATGAAAAAATGCTCAGCTTCATTGGTCATTTGAGAGATACAAATTAAAACAACACTGAGATTCCATCTCACCCCAGAAAGAATGGCTATTATCAAGAAATCAACCAATAACAAATGCTGGAGGGGCTGTGGGGGAAAAGGAACACTTTTCCACTGTTGGTGGGAGTGTAGGTTGGTGCAACCCCTGGAAATCAGTGTGGAGATTCCTCAAAAAACTAGCACTAGAGGTCTCATTTGACCCGGCTATTCCTTTTCTTGATATCTTCCCAAAAGAATGAAAAGCCTCGTACCACAGTGATATGTGTGCACCATGTTTATAGCAGCACAGTTTGTAAAAGCTAAATCTTGGAAACAACCCAAATGCCCATCAACTGATGAATGGATAAAAAAGACGTGGGTTTTTTATACAATGGAATACTACTCAGCCATAAAGAAGGATAAACTTGAGACATTTATAGCTAAGTGAATAGACTTTGAGGCCATACTCTAAAGGGAAATAAATAGGACACACATGTGTAAATATCACATTGTCTCTCCAGTGTGAGAAACTGAAAGTGTAAATAAGAACCAAAATATATAATAGTTATTGTGAAATAGGAAGAAATTGTTCAAAAGGAAAGGGGAACTATGGAAGGGGGAAGGAGGAAGGGTAAAGAAAAACTGAGAAGAGAAGGATAAAATGGAAACAAAATTTTGTAAACAAGGAGGGGAAGAGGAGTTGAAAGGAGGGAATGGGAATGGGAAAATAAAGAGGAACAAAGATATATCATTATAGGTACAAATTCCCTATGATGAATGTGATCATTATGTATATCTAAATTGTACTAATAAACTCAATAATAAAAAAATAAAAGAATGTTTATCTTTGCTTCCTTTATAGATGAGCACTCATATTCTAGGGGTTTAGGAGCTTCCAAGTGGAAAGGAAAAAAAAAAAAAAAAGATTTTCAGGATTGCAGAAAGAGGTATATTACCATTTCTTCACACACATCCCTGGCAGAGGTGAACTTCCAAAAGCTGTCCCTTAGCCTCTGGCTGGACCCTCAGACACACCCACACAAGCTGGCAGCCATAAACCAACCTAAAAGCTCTCTGTAATAGACCCATCTCGTAACAACCTGACAAGTCAAGTAAAGAATACAAAGCCCTGTTTGCAAAACTAAAAATGTTCCCTTACAGGAGCCCACATCACAATCTTCTATGCTCTCACCTTTTAACAGTATACTATTAATACTGCCATTAAATGTATACAAAGGATGATCAAAAGATATGGTGAAGGCTTAAATTAAAAAATTTATTACAGTAAAAGACTCATTGTCTTTAATCCCCTTCAAAATATTCCCCCTCCCTCAAACATACTTGTCCCATCATGATTGCCACTTTCTGAAACAGTCCTGGAAGTTTTCTTTTGTGAGTGTCTATAAATACAGTACAGTGAATGCTGGTGCCGAGTGTCGTCCAAATGAAAGGCAGGTTTGTAAAACTATTATGTTATGTTCTCATGTACCTTTTTCACTGGATCTGGCACCATGTCATTTCTGGCCATTCCTCAAAGTCAAAACAAACATGAAAGGTAAATGTTTTGAATCAATGTAGAACACTGAGGCAACCATGACAACACAACTAAAGACACTCGTGAAAGAGGACTTCCAGAACTGCTTCAGAAAGCGGCAAGAGAAGTGTCCTTGAATTGGGTGGGAGTTTTAGAGGGGGATCAACAGTAATGTGTTTTTTACTGTAATAAATTTTTAAAAATTAAATATACACAGTATTTGTGGTTCACACCTTGTATTTATTGTAGAAGACCAAATGATGATCTAAGCAGAGAATATATATACTAGCTACATGCTCTGAAAATCTAACCACAGTATACCTATCAAAAATTTGGAACGACCTAATTATTTTTTGTTTACAAAGTAGCTAGGGAAGTAAATAAAAAAATAAATCGCAAAGGCAGTTTAAAATATCTAGGTTAATGTAAATAGTTTCCCATACTACAGAATTTTTTCTATACTTATCTGGCTAGTTCAAAATTCCTTCTATCCACCTATTGAGGAGATTGCAAACTACAGCAATAAAGAATCGCTGGAAGAATTCTAAGGTCTTTTGAGCATTCTACAAAAGCTCACCAGAGTCGCATGAGACACACGATGGCAGGGTTTGAAATACAGTATCACGTCAGAGTTGACATTTTCTAAATAGGGACACTTTCTGGACCATCTTGGGCCTAGATGGCCTTCTAATGACGTTTCCTACAGAGTTACCTTTATATTAATTAAGTATAAAATCTAAAAGTTCAGGTTCATACCATTGATAACACAGTAAACTAAGTATGAAGAACCACAATATAACGTTGCTTTCCCCCCAAAGGTTGGGGTGGGTGGAAAGAGCATACAAAAAGTAGAATAAGTGTGATGGCTTCCTTACAATGCACAAGTGGGAATGAAAGAATATTATTTCAAAGCAGCTACTCTGGGACAGGGTATTGGGAAGAATGAAAGGAAGAAATATTATTCATAGTAGGACACCTATAGATGATAATCCAAGTAAAGAAGGGACCAAGGGTAATGCTTAAAGGTCTTAGTATCGAGTAACTATTAGAACAAAAATGAAAAGCTTTTCAAATCTAAAATGTGGGGCTGATAGGGAGGCTCAGTGGTAGAGCAATTGCCTACCATGCATGAGGCCCTTTATTCAATTCTTGGCAGAGGAAAAAAGAGCAGAGTAAGAGAAAGAGAGCTCACAAATAAAATAGATCGCATAGTGGAAACCATCAATCAAAATGATAAAAAGAAGGAAGGATAAACTATACAATTAAAAGGAGTTCATATCTTTTAGAGATGAATACAGAAACACCAGTGGATGAAGTGATTTCACTCACCCTCATGTGAGTACATTTCACTGGCAAAATATGACCCGAAAAATCTAACAGATGATTCTAGGAAATACAGATCTCAGGCTCCTCGCCTGTTAACGGAGGGAGAGTTTACTGAACAGGTGGGGTGATACTGAAATGGAAGAAATCTCAGTATCCACCTGAAACCAGAACAGTCTACCCTACCATCTATTCACCATTCATAAATACTCCATCTCACCAAAACTGAGAATCAATCAATTTTTATGATGCACCATTATTTTCTAGTAATTAAGAAATATTGCCAATTAAACTATGAATCACCATGATTCTTCCTGAATTTAAACATGCTTAATTAAAAAAAAAAAGTCTTTGTCTGTCTGGCTCACTAGTTGTGTTTAATCTCGATTGTTTAATGCGTATCTTTTACATCTGTTGTGATTATCATATGTCTTGTCCCCTGAGTTCCTATTGCCACCAACCCCTGAGATATCAGCTTCTGTGGGTGTTCGTGTGCAATTACGGGAAAGAGTTAAAACTTGGCTCCTTTCTTGTGCCTTCCTAGTGATTTCGATAGTGGTTGGGGATGATAAAGGACATGCATGGGAACTTGCTTCAGAGATAATAGAAATTAAAACTGGGGTAATAGCATGAAATTAGAGGCAAAGGTTTTAATTAAAAAAGAAAAGAAAATGAGAAAGGACTTCAGCTTGAATAGAAGAAGAGCTCAATGGAACCCAACTTTGATTTAGATCAGTGTGGCCAGTTACCAAAATAATAGAAGTAGCTTTTAAAGGCATCACTGGGGTGGGCTATGTCTGGGTAATTTTCCACTGTGCCATGAGTTTGGAATTTTTAGACATTTTCCTTGTCTGAGGGGGGATTCCCTCATTGTATAGGATATGTATCATTGGCCATTCTTATCCTTAGAGACATAGCACCTTTACAGCCCGATGGTCCTCAATAAAAGTAGGAAGAGAAGGGGAAGGGTCATTCCATCTATTGGTAGTAAGAGATTACGGGGATAAAGATATGCCTTTACATTTACTGGGTAAATGTTTCATGAATTAAGTCCTAAAAATCCTTGTCTCTTGTGCCATGAGGGTCTTTGTCCTATTTCAGGGCATTCTGAAGAATAGAGAGACGTTATCAGTTGGGCATATCAACACCTAATTTGCCAAACATCTTATTCCTGGCAGGAGAGTGTGTATTTCAAAAAACTTCTCTGCACCTCTGTGAGTGTTCAACCAGAGAAACAGAACCAGTAGCACAGATTTATGATTGCAAGGCTAACAAGTTCAACCCAAAATTATAGTGCCAACTATCAAGAAATACAGGTTTCAGTTCACAGGAATAGGGTGGGGCTACCAAGTGTTTTCTCATCAAGGAAGATTTTGCACCTCAGGCATTTCAATTGATTGAGTCTTCCCATCCAGATCACCTGCGGTCATCTCCCTTCATTAAAATCGTTGGTTATGGACTTTAATCATAGTCACAAAACCCCTTCCCAGAAACACCTAGATTAGTGTTTGAATAACTAGGGAGCATACACTCAACAAGGTACCACCCAAACTGAGCATCACAGTACTTCTCTCCTGAGCATATCTTTTTTTCCAGACCTGTCTCCCTTGATTGTCAAATGAGCAAAACTTCAGGGTTTGGGAGTGGGGAGGTAGGAGAGGTTGAAGGAGAAACTTCACAGAAGCCACCAGATTACCCGCTTGTATTGTGTGTCTTTCTGCCATGATGTGATCTCACTGTTCAGACCCATGCAGGACGGGCTCCGCTGGGGTCTTCCTCATAGCAACAGTCTTCCTGGGACAGGATGGGGTGAGAAAGGAGGTGGGCAGAGTGCAGAGCACCACCAAAATGCCTTTCTCTACTCTAGCGTCTGTCTGTGCTGACTTTCTTGTGCCCCACCCAGGCTATAATACCATCCCTCTGCCAACAAAAACACTAAGCTTTCTCCCCCAGGGCCCTGCCATATTTATAGCCATTGTTCTTGGTTCCAGCAGATATCCGAAGAAGCTGAGTGACTCTTGAAGGGAGAAGCAGGATTGCCTTGTAAAACTGCTACGCTCCTGTCTAAGGAGGGATGGCGGCACCCTAATTAATGCTAGGTTTAATGGCTCTAAAAAGAAAAGTTGGATAATAGTTCTTGGTTTTTTTCCATTATTGGGTATTGAACTCAGGGCCTTCTCCCTGAACTACATACCCAGTTCTTTTTTAATTCTTTCTTTCTTTTCTTCTTCTTTTTTTCTTTTTATTTATTTATTTATTTATTTTGGACGGGTCTTCCGAAGTTACTCAGGCTCAGCTCAAACTTGTCATCTTCCTTCCTCAGCCTCCCAGAGTGCTGAGTTACAGGCATGTGCCACCACACTGGCTGAATGATGGTCCTTAGGTGAGGGAGTATCAACGACTGTAACTCCTGGGGTCCCTCCCCCACCTTCATTTATTCTTTTACTAATTCACATGATTAATAAATGATACAAGCCCATTTTTGTTCCCTTGCACTTGGGAAATGGCCAATCATAGAGGCGCATCATCCACAGTAATTTTGAAGTACAGCCCCAGCACATGCCACCAGGCCCCTCGATTCCAGAGGCCCACGTTCTTTGTAAGTAGCTTCCTGGTCTATTGTTTTTTGCTGCTACCTGAGAGTGACCATTGTTTTCCATTGCTCATGACTCTACTCTCTGGTCTCTAGGCTTCACCCTCACAGTTTTTCCTTGTCTATTAGAAATAGTTCATCTGAGTAGCCACATAGAAAAGAGACGATAGCTGGTCTGAAACTACTCTCCTACTTGCAAAATTGGCTTTTGGCTGTTATCCTAGGGACTTAGATGCTAATGCATACATTCTTATTTTTTTTACAATTAAGCATGTTTAAATTCAGGATGAATCATGCAATATATGGTAATTCATAGTTTAATTGGCAGTGTTTCTTAATTAAAATTGATTCTTAGTTTCAGCGAGATGGAGTAATTGTGAGTGGTGAATTGATGGTAGGGGGGACTCTTTCAGATTGCTTTCATCTCAGTATTACCCCACTTTTTTAGTGAGCTCTCCCCTGGTTCACAGGGAAGGAGCCTGAGATCTGTATTTCCTAGTGCAGGCTTCTTTAGATGTTAGTAGCAGGATTCCAAGACAGAAACATGCAAGTGCACTTGACCTTGTCCATTCTCTGTTTGCTTCCGAATTCTCACTGTCCTAGAACCAAACAAATCATCATGTAGCCATGCAGAAGCCAATGGTGAACCTTATAATTTAGTCTTATGTCAACTTGAAGAGACGTAAACATTACAGAGGTGCACAAAATTTCCCATGAGATTTGGGTTTTCACCTTTTAGAAAGAGGAGATCCTTGTCTACTTGTGTAATTGTTTGATCAATAATCACAGTGTGTCAGGTGGAAGTATGCTATGCTTGTTACTGCTGACATTTTGGAAATTACTGAATTTCACCCATTGTAGATATACATTTTCTCACAATTAAGCACGTTTAAAATCAGGATCAATCTTATAATACATAGTGATTCTTAGCTTAATTGCCAAGATTTCTTCTTTGTTAATTGCACAGGAATTAAGGGTATATCATAAAATTGATTGCTTATTTCAGTGAAATGTAATAAATGCGAGTGGTGAATTGATTGTAGGGTAGACTACTCCAGATTGTTTTCGTCTTGGTATCACCCCACCTTTTCAGTAAGCTCTCCCCTGGTTCACTGGAAAGGAGCCTGGGATTTGTATTTCCTAGATTTTTCTGGTTAGATCTTCCTGATTATATTCTGCCAGTGAACTCACATGAGGTTTTGCAGATTGAAGAAGAATAGAACAAAGGCAATAAATGGGATCCCTCCTCTCACAAAAAGGTAATACATAAGACCTTCAAGCAGACTACAAAATATTAAGTCACTCTGGATTCTGAGAATAGAAGAGATCAGTTTTGTGGTGGCCAGAGAATTTATCTCTATTAACAACCTTGACCTGAGGGTGGATGTGATCTCCACCTGGTGTGTTTACAGCAGTTTATTCAAGGCATTGACTGCACAGCAAATGGTTGGGTTCAAGAGCAATGCTTGTTCTATTCCTTTCTCTTTCTACTATTTTCTTCTGTGTCTCAATTTCTCATGTACAGTTCTTTGGCCTGAAGTCCCAGAGGTACCTCTTTTTTGGTCCGAACTCAGCACCTGTATGCACATCTGTGTACTGCAATGTCTCTTTCTCCCAGCAGACCAGGTCAAAAATGAGCTGCATTCTGCTTGGTCATACACACACTGCTGTTAGTAGTTCTCATCTGACACTAGTTCACCCCCTTCCCTATCCCTACTCTTACACCCTTTTTTTGGCATCTCTGTGGATGGTCCAACAATAAAGCCAACCCCCATCCTTCCAAAATTTCCACTCTGTTGTGGTCTGCTCATTCACCAAACATTTGTGACTGGATACTTCTTTTCAGGTATTACTCTCAAACATGCGAGACCCTCCAAGAGCCACAGTCACACCAACTGTCATGAGACTTCACTCTACCTGTTGCACCATATCCTGGGAGGAAAAAGACATGAGCAAAACAAAATAACTGCCCCTTTTTCACAGTGCTCAGAGGTACTGTGAGGTACTGGGCTGGAGAACACAGGCAGAAACCCACTTCCTCTTTCTCTTATGTCAGTCTCTAACCTGGGGACCCCGTTCTTTTCCCTGGCAGTCTCACCCAGTTCATGCAAACCAGGCAGTCAGGTGGCTCTGCCAGGTACCTGCTTAGACTTGAGAGAGTCAAGAGCAATTGGAACAGACTCTTATTGCTCTTGAGTCAAGAGCAATGTCCCCTCCCAAAGAACAAACAAATTTGCATAGATGAGCTGAGTCCAGCAATGAAGCCTTGCTGCTAGAGGGGAGGGGACAAATTAGGTTTGGAGGATGCACTCTCATTTTTTCCCTAGCCTTCATGGATTAAGCCTGAGTCAGTATGTCCAAGGAAAAAAAGAAACTAAAAATAAATTTTCTATAAACTTTGTGAAAGATGAAAGGCTCTGGAATCCAAATTGCTATCTGAAAGTGAATGTTTCATCCACACCCTAGCCTCTGCTATTCCCTGGCATATGTTCTGAGACACACAAATTGGGAATCATCATTGCCTACCTTTGATTTTGATCAATTATAAATTAAAAGTATACATACTGAAACTTATGGGAGTTGCTTTGTAGATTTTGTCCAAAATCTATGAATGGGCTATGTACTATCTTTGTAATTTTCCTTTAAACCACTTCTAAATCTTAACTTTTACCAAAAATATCTACCAGGGAACCATAAATTTCACAGAACTTCTCCTTAAGTGTAATAATAAAGCCATGTTATATGGACCATAAGCATGGAGCTTTGGAGTTATATAAACAACAGTTATAATCTGAGCTCTGAAATTTTGTTCTTGGGTATCATGATCAAGTTGAATATATTTCCTAAGGTTCCACTTTCTCATTTAGCAAATAAGAATAGAGGCTGGTTGTATATCTCAGTGGTAGAGTGTTTGCCTAGCATTCACAAGGCTCTGGGTTTGATCCCTAACACCAGAAAAAGAAAACCAAACAAAAGAATAATAGTTTCTTGCTTTGGGATTTCTTGTCTGCAATGGAAAAATACTAAGAAAGTTCATCAAGAGTCTATTGTAAGGTTAGGGCTCAGGTACTAGCATTAATGGTATCTTCATGTAAACAATTCCATGGCCTTTGATTCCCTGAAGGAGGACATGCCTCCTCTCATCCAAATGTGGTAGAGGGAGATTATCAAAAAGAACACTCAGAACCAGAGGTCAAATGGAGTTAGAGCTACCATGAATTATGAGAGATGAAAGCTGTAAATTGGAACCCAAGATTTTTGAAAACAATAATAGACAGAAACTTGACAAAACTCTCTATTTAAAATACTGCAAGTACGTTAGGATATGGAGCCTTCACTATTCCTTTAGGAATACCATGGGGTAGAAAAACATTTGAAAAGGTCTTAAATCATGCATTTTAGGATGGACTCTTCTGAAACGAAGAAGGTATTCTCTGGAAGTAAAGATGACAAGGAATGTGGTGAGGCTCCAGAGAACAATGAGTATGCAAAATGGAGCCTATGTAAATGAGGCATTTTTAAGGGGAAACAAATCCTTGATTTACACCACAGTTGATTTAAATTACTTTAATTATTGTTAAACTTGTATGTGTTAGCTTCTTGTCACTGTGGAAAAATATCTAATTTAAAGGAGGAAACATTTATTTGGGGCTCATGGTTTCAGTGCCTGGCTCCATTGCTTTCAGGCCTGTCGTCTGTCAGGAACATCATGGCAGAAGTGTGTGGCAGAGGAAAGCTGCTTACATCGTGGCAGTCAGGAAGCAGAGAGAGGGAAAAAGCCACAGAGGAAAGGACCAGGGACAAGATATAGCCCCTGAAGTCACGTCCCATTGACCCTTCAACCAGGTCCCACCTCCTGAGTTTCCATTATCTTCCAATAATACCATTGAATTATGACCTCATTACTGAATTGATCCATTTGTTGAATTAGAGCCCTCATGATCCAGTCACTTACTGAAATCCCATCACCTGCATCCAAATCTTTTAGGGGGATGTTTTAAGTCCAAGTCTATGACATTAAATGTACATTAAAAAATAATTACAGTATAAATTTCTAATGCTTATAAACATCTACAGAAACATAGAGCCAAAATAAATGATTGATTTAATACAAATAAAATTATAAAGCTACATAACTAAAACAACCAAAATAATAATATCTACTATTGCCAAAGATTTTTACTCAAATTAAAATTTTGACATTATGTTTGATAATAAAAAGATTTGTGTGTTAGAACTTTAATTGAAAATGTCATGTGTGGTTTTTCTTTTTCCTCTTTGGTCATTATCATGATCATTATCAGTTTTTGCCTTTCTTTTGATCATCATTTGGTGATTAGATCAATCCAATAGAGCATCTCCAAGTTGAACACCAAGAAATGAAAAATATTTGTTGATGAAAATTGCCCTTTGTATATCTACCACTACCCTTCGCTAATGAACACTTCGGAGGTAGTAAATCTGATTTGCAGATATTTGCAGTATATCTCCTGGCAAAATACAAATGATAACATGTGACAACACATGTTCCTGTCATGTAGGCAGGTTTATACTAATTCGTGAATGTGATGAGATTTCTCAGTTCTCCCAGCATACAGTTAGTGAACTCTGGGAGGTCCTCAAGACCATACTCAAGTTCAGTGATTTGCTAGAACTCTGAACAGCGGTTACATTCATGGTTATGGTTTCTTACAGCAACAAGCTGCAGGTTAGAACTGGCAGAGGAAGAGTCCAGAAGAGATGAGGCAGGAGGTCCCACCCTGCCAACCAGGGAAGCTCACCAGAGCAGACCGGACCCTGAGCAAGAAGGTGTCTCTCCCTAAGTGTTGGAGTCAACTGGGAAGATTTCATTGATTAATTGATTGATTGCAATAGTAGGGAATTAAACCCTGGGCCTTCCCACCTAGCTACATCCCCAGGCCTTTTTATTTTTTATTTTGAGACTGGTCTTTCTAGGTCACTACATTGCCCGGGCTGGGCTTCAACTTTCCCTCCCCCTGCCTCAGCCTCCCATAATGCTGGGATTACAGTTGTGTGCCTCCATGAGTGGCTCTGGGAAGATTTTAAAGCACACCAGTGCCAGTCCCCTGTGCCAAACAAATTAAGTCAGGCCCTCTGGAGGTCTCAGCTCTGTGTGTACATATCTGCGTGTGTGTGTGTGTGTCTGTGTGTTTATGTCTATTCTAATATACATCACATAAAGTCCACTCTTATAAAGTATACAGTTCAGTGGTTCTTAGTACTTTCACAGTGTTGGGCAGCCATCACCACTGTCTAATCATGGAACATTCTTATCACCCCTAAAATACATTCCATCCCTGTAGACAGTCACTCCCCACTCTCTCCCTTTTCCATCCCATGGAAACCACTGATCTACTTTTTGTCAGTATGAATTTCCTTTTTTTTTTTTTTGAGACAGGGTCTCGCTGTGTAGTTCAGGGTGGTCTTGAACTCACGGCGATCCTCCTGCCTCAGCCTCCTGTGTGCTGGGATTACAGGTATGCGCCACCATGCTAGGCTGAAATTTCCTTTTGTGAACATTTTATATAAATGGACTATGGACTATATGGCCTTTTATATATGGCTTCTTTCAATGCTTTCATCGTTCAACTACTCTGTAGCAGCTACCAGCACTTAATTCCTTTTCACGAAGAAATAATATTCCATTATATGTATGTTCTACATATTATTTACATATTCCCCAGTTGATAGACATTTTAGTTCTTTTCACTTTGGAGATATTATGAAATAATGCTGCTTTGAACATTTGTGTGCCCCCTGTGTGTGAACATGTGTTTTCAAGCCAGTTAATCACTTATATGAAACCTTTAAGTAGAATTTGCTGAGGAACTGCCTCGTTGTTCTCCACAGAGCCTGCACCATTTTACATTCCCACCAGCAGTGAGTTGGGGGTCCCAATTTCTCCGCATCTTTACTAACCCCAGTTGGAACCTAACTTTTTTATTCTAATCATCCAAATAGACGTTGAAGTGGTAGCTCATTGTGGTTTTGGTTTGCATTTCCCTAGTGACTAATAAAGTTGAGCATTTTTTATGCATTTATTGATCATTTGTATACCTGCAGAAATATCTATTGAAGTATGGCACCATTTTTCTTTTTGATGCTGAGTTATAGGAGTTCTTTACATATTCTGAATACCTGACTATTACTAGGTATATGATTTGTAAATTTTTTTGTGTGTGTGTGGGTACCAGGGGTTGAACTCAGGACCTCGCGCTTGCAAACAGGTGCCTGTGCCGCTGAGCAATATCACCGGCCCTTTTTTTTTCCTTTATGTGGCTTCTGGGAGTCGAACTCAGGACCTTGCACTTGCTGGGCAGGCGCTTATGCCGCTGAGCTATCTCACCGGCCCATGATTTGTAAATATTTTCTCCCATTCTGTGGGTACACTTTTATTTTCCTAATAGTGTCTTTTGATGAATGAAAGTTTTTAATTTTGATAAAGTCTAGTTTTTTTTTTAATTTGTTGTTCCTATTTTTGGTATCACATTTAAAATATTGTAGCCCAGTATAAGATCACAATGATTTACATCTAAATATTCTCTTAAAATTTAATAATATTAGTGCTTATATTTAGGTCTTTGATATGTGTTGAGTCCATTTTTGTATATGGTGTGGTATAGGAGTCCAAAATCATTCTTTTGCACATAGATGTCCAGTTTTCCCAATATCACTTGTTGAAGATTACAGATTCCCCTTTTGAATGATCTTGATACCTTTGTCATGTGTGCATGTGTTTGTGCGTGTTTGTGTGTGTGCATGTGTGTGTGTGTGTGTGTGATGTTTAAATGGTAAAGTGCTAGATCAAAATATTATTATTACACTATGGTCATTTATACAATGTGTATTTGTTTAAGAGTTTCAACTGAGTTCTTTAATAATGATTTACTCAGCCCACTGGGAATATGCACTTGGTCCTGCTCAAACTTCCCAAAAATATGTTCAATAGTAATGAACTTGAGTATAGTTTTGAGAGTTTTTAGTATAAACTTTAAACAACATAGAGTTGGGTATTTTACAATTTTTAAAAAAATGTACATGTCCATCATTATTCCCATTATATATAGTCACTCGACTTTTTCAGTACGAGAACTTCTTTTCAAGAATAACTTTTCATGTTTTTATCTCCTCCACATACATATTTATAGTTAAAAAGTAAGACTCTACAGTCTAAATATATAGAATGAATAAATAGCCTCTAGTGTCACTACCTAGAAAAAAAGTATTGTTAATTTTTCAGTATATTTTTCCACACTTCTGTGTCTATGTGTATGAACATGTTCATAACTTCATATTTTACTTATTAAAATACATTCAACACCTCTCAGCTTCACTTTATTTTTTTCATAGTTACTGTGGGAATTTTAAGCATACAGAGCAGTGAATGACAGACCATATCCCCTCCCCCAGCTTCATCCATCATTAAAGTATGCTCATTCATTCATCTCCAGTACCACCCATTTCCCTCAACTCACATTATTTTGAAACAAATGTCAGGCATGAAATCACTTCCTCCACTGGTGTTTCTGTATTTATCTCTAAAAGATAAGAATTCCTTTTAATTGTATATTTTATCATTCCTCCTTTTTATTATTTTGATCAATGGCTTCCACTACGTAATCTATTTTATTTGTGAACTCTCTTTCTCTTACTCTGCTCTTTTTTCCTCTGCCAAGAATTGAATAAAGGGCCTCATACATGGTAGGCAACTGCTCTACCACTGAGCCTCCCTATCAGCCCCACATTTTAGATTTGAAAAGCTTTTCATTTTTGTTGTAATAGTTACTTGATACAAAGATCTTTAAGCATTACCCTTGGTCCTTTCTTTATTTGGATTATCATCTATAGGTGTCCTACTATGAATAATATTTCTTCCTTTCATTCTTTCCCAATACCCTGTCCCAGAGTAGCTGCTTTGAAATAACATTCTTTCATTCCCACTTATGCATTGTAAGGAAGTCATCACACTTACTCTACTTTTCGTATGCTCTTTCCACCCACCCCAACCTTTGAGGGGAAAGCAACGTTATATTGTGGTTCTTCATACTTAGTTCACTGCGTTATCAGTGGTATGAACCTGAAGTTTTAGATTTTATACATTATTATGAAGGTAGCTCTATAGGAAATTTGTCATTAGAAGCCCTTCTAGGCCCAAGATGGTCCAGAAAGTGTCCATATTTAGAAAATGTCAACTCTGACATGATACTGTATTTCAAACCCTGCCATCGTGTGTCATCATGTGACTCTGGTGAGCTTTTGTAGAATGCTTAAAAGACCTTAGAATTCTTCCAGCGATTCTTTCATTATTGCTGTAGTTTGCAATCTCCTCAATAGGTGGATGGAAGGAATTTTGAACTAGCCAGATAAGTATAGAAAAAATTCTGTAGTATGGGAAACTATTTACATTAATCTAGATATTTTAAACTGCCTTTGTAATTTATTTTTTTATTTACTTCCCTAGCTACTTTGTAAACAAAAAATAATTAGGTCGTTCCAAATTTTTATAGGTATACTGTGGTTAGATTTTCAGAGCATGTAGCTAGTATATATATTCTCTGCTTAGATCATCATTTGGTCTTCTACAATAAATACAGTGTGGCCCCTCCCATTGCCTCTCCACCACTGCGAGAACCCAGGTGAACCAGCACAGAAGGCCCAAAGAATGACCCCACCATCATTACTGCCACGACTGAGGTGAACTGCTTGGGAAGGCCCAGAGATCAGAGGGAACACCAGTGATGCAGTAGGGTCCTAACTAAGGTGCACAGAATGGACAGGCAAGACTAGTGGCATGAAAAGTACGAAGTAACAATAACAATACGAGCCAACAGGTGACTAAGGCCACCTCGGGGCCAGCAACCAGCTCCAGAAAAACCCAGGACTTGGTAACCAGCCCTTTTCTCTCAATTTTTTTTCCTCTTCTTTTTCTTTTCTTTTTTTCTTTCTTGTTTCTTTTTCTTTCTTTCTTTCTTTTGTTCTTTTTTTCTTTCTTTTCTAAATGGCTAGGGAGAACTCCAGTCACAGATAACTAATCCCATCCCCCAAATCCAGAGACCAAGTTCAGATAATCCCTCAAATACGCCTTCATTCTTTCTTTTCTACCCCCTTCTCTAGTTTCCCAAACCTTGTGTTATCATCCTTTGTCCTCCAGCCTTGCTTCTACTTCCTTTCCAGTTATCTTTGTTTTATACACTATCCTCCCTAAATTTTCCCACCACAGGGTAAAACCACTCCACTAAGGGGAAACACTGCATACAAACTCCTAATTTATGGTACGTTCAGTTATATGACTATAGACTCTGCTCCTATGGTCTAAAGTACAAAATCAATAGTTACCACAGTGTGTCAGTTTTTAAATTGTGCTTGATGCTATTGTTATTGCTAATTTTACTACTTTAGCTAGGATGTCATATCTGTTGTAATCCATTGTTCTCCCTTCTGTAACAATACTGGGAAGCTCTGGGGTAATAACCTCACCACAGACCTACACCAAAGGACTGGGGACTGACCACACAGATACCAACATCCCACTCTTAATTGATTGGGAAGGTAGGATCTTGTGACAGACACAAGCCAAGAATCTCCTACACACAGAAGACATTCCTGAAGAAAAGATTTTTCATAGAGAGATCTTGATACTAGTGATATAGCTACCTAGAACAAAAACTCACAAGGATCATCACAGAAAACAAAATAAAAAATTTTTTGAAATAGAAAATGATAAGATGAAGAAGCAAAATGCAATTCAGACCTCCAGCCCAACCAGAACAAGTCCAGGAGACATAGACACAAAAGAAAGTAGAAGACACACACCTGAAATTTCTGAAATGATAGCAACTGAAGTAAAGAAACAAATCCATGAGGCTGTAGAGGGAATCAAATCAGAAATAATCTCTCAGGTAAAACAAGAATGTCAACATTTATAAAGGAATTGCTCAGCAAGTCTAAAGTACAGATAGATAAAAAATAGATGATGATAGGAAGAGGATGGAAGCAGTGAATGATCAATATAGAAAATAAATAGTATATGTGAAACAGATTCAAACAGATATACAGGAAGTTAAAAATTCCATTGAAAGTTGGCAAAACCACTTGAACAAAACTGAAGACAGACTTTCAGACCTTGAAACAGGATTGTGGCTAGCAATCCTGAAAGGAAAGATCTCTTGAAAATAACAAAAGATCAGGAAATAACAATTCAACAGCTGCAAGATGACACAAAGAAAAATAATATAAGAATAATTCGTGTCAATGAAAAAGCAGGAGTCAACACAAATGACATAAGAAAACTATTTGCAGAAGTAATAGCAGAAAATTTCCCAAGCACAGGAAAAGAATCTGACATACAGGTAAGTAAGGCATATAGAACTCCAATTAACCATAACCAAAATAAATCTATACCCAGACATATAATAATCAAGATCCCAGAAATTCAGCACAAGAACAGAATATTAAAAGCTGTTAGAGAAAAGAAACAGATCACCTACAAAGAAAAGCCATCGGAATCATGACAGACTTCGCAACACAACCCTCAAGTCAGGAAGAGCTTGGAGTGAAGTATCTCAAGTCCTGAAAGAAAACAATTTCCAACCCAGACTGATGTACCCTGCAGAACTGTCTTTCAAAATTAATGGTGAAATAAGACACTTCCATGACAAAGAACAACTGAAGAAATTCATGACCACCAAACCAACACTACAAAGGGTACTGAAAGATATTCTAGACAGAGACAAAAATGACCACAATTCCAAGAACAACAACAGAAAGAAACCACCAAGTAGGACAAGCAATTAAACAGAGGGGGAAAGTAGGGAACCAACAGCAGGAAAATAACATGACAAAGGCAAGCCAGTACATATCAGTTATAACCACCAATGTAAATGGCCTTAATTCACCAATCAAAAGAAACAGACTGGCAGAATGGATCAAGAAACAAGATCCAACAATATGCTGTATACAAGAAACACATTTAACTCAAAAAGAAATTCGTAGACTAAAAGTCAAAGGATGGAAAACAATACTCCATGCAACGGGAACCCAGAAAAAAGCAGGGGTAGCTATTCTGTTTGCATACAATGTGAACTTCAAACCAAGAATGATCCAAAGAGATAAAGAAGGCCACTACATACTTCTTAGGGGAAAAATTCAAGAGGAACAGATAACAATCATAAATACATATGCACCAAATACAGGAGTGCCCAACTATATAAGACAAATATTAATAGACATGAAAAATCAAATAAGCAATAACACAGTTGTAACAGGAGACATTAATACCCCATTGTCACAAAGACATATATCAACTAGACAAAAAATCAGCAAAGAAATATCAGAACTGAACCAAACCTGTGAACAAATGGACTTAGTAGATGTTTTCAGAGTGTTCCACCCAACATCATTAGAATACACATTCTTCTCAGCTGCACATGGGATGTTCTCTAAAATATACCATATACAAGCCCAAAGAACATGCTTAAGTAAATGCAAAGGAACTGAAATTATCCCATGCATATTTTCTGACCATAGTGCAATGAAATTGGAAGTTAGTCACAAAAGAAACCACAAAAACTCCATAAACACATGGAAATTAAGTAACACCCTCTTGAACAATCAATGGGTCACAGATGAATTTAAAGAAGAAATTAAACAATATCTACAATCAAATAAAAATGCAAATACAACTTACCAGAACCTGTGGGACACAATGACAGCAGTCCTAAGGGGAAATTTATAGCGGTGAATTCTCACATCAGGAAAACAGAACAAGCACAAATAAACAACCTAATGCTGTACCTCAAGCTTCTAGAAAAAGAAGAGCAAGACAGGTCCAAAGCCCATACAAGGGAGGAAATTGTAAAGATCAGAGCAGAAATTAATGCAACTGAGACTAAAAAAACAATACAAAGAATTAATGAATTGAAGGGTTGGTTCTTTGAAAGAATAAATAAAATTACTAAACCTCTAGCCAACCACATCAAAAAAAGGAAAGAAAAAACTCAAATTCATGCATAAGGAGTGAAAAGGGTGAAATCACTGCAGATCCTGTGGAAATTCAGAAGATCATCAATACCTACTTTGAAAATCTTTACTCACATAGGATGGAAAACACAGAAGAAATGGACAGGTTTTTAGAAATGTGTGAATTACCAAAGTTGAATCAAGAAGATATAAAAATTCTGAATAATGCAATATCAGTTAATAAAATTAAAAACATAATTAAAAATTTACCAACAAAGAAAAGCCCAGATACTGATGGATTCATGGCTGAATTCTACAAGAAAATTAGAGAAGATTTAATGCCAATACTCCTCAAATTCATTAATAAAATTGAAAGAGAAGCAATACTCTCAAATTCACTCCTGGAAGCAAGTATTACCCTGACACTAAAATCAGAGAAAGACCCAACCAAAAAAGAGAACTACAGGCCTATCTCCCTAATGAACATAGATGCAGAAATCCTCAATAAAATACTAGCAAACAGAATGCAGCAAATCATCAAGAAGATTATATGCCATGACCAAGTGGGATTCATCCCAGGAAAGCAGGGATGGTTCAACACATGCAAATCAATAAATGTAATACACCATATCAATAGACTCAATGACAGAAATCACATGATCATCTCAATGGATGCAGGAAAAGCTTTTGATAAAATCCAACACCAATTTATGATAAAAATCCTACAGAAAATCAGAATAGATGGTCTTTACCTCAATCTGTTAAAAGCCATCTATGACAAACCAACAGCCAACATCATACTAAATGGACAAAAACTAAAAGCTTTCGATCTAAAATCAGGAACAAGACAAGAATGTCCACTATCATCACTCCTATTCAATACAGTTCTGGAAGCATTAGCCAGAGCAATTAGACAAAGGACAAAAATAAAAGGAATAAGGATAGGAAAGGAAGAAGTTAAGCTATCATTATTCACAGATGACATGATACTCTGCATAGAAGACCCCAAAAACTCCACCAAAAGACTTCTAGAGTTAATAACCAAAGTCAGTAGCATAGCTGGATACAAAGTCAACACTCAAGAATCAATAGCATTCCTGTACACAAACAACAAACTCGCTGACAGAGAAATTAGGGAAACCACACACTTCACACTGGCATTCAAAAAAATGAAATACTTAGGAATCAATCTAACAAAAGAAGTAAAAGTCACTACATTGAAAATTACAGCACTCTGAAAAAAAGAGATTAAAGAGGATATCAGAAAATGGAAAGATATCCCTTGCTCATGGATAGGAAGAACCAACATTGTGAAAATGGCCATACTTCCAAAACGGTTATACAGATTTAATGCAATCCTGATCAAAATACCATTATCATACCTCACAGATCCAGAGAATACATTCCTAAAATTCACTTGGGAACAGAAGAGACCTAGAATAGGAAAGACAATCCTGAGCAACAAAGGCAAGGCATGAGGCATCATTATCCCTGACTTGAAATTATACTACAAAACTACTGTAATAAAATCAGCACGGTACTGGCAAAAAAACAGACCTGAGGATCAATGGAACAGATTAGAAGATGTAGACACAAGTACAAACACACTCAGCCATCTTATCTTTGACAAAGGGGCCAAACATATTCACTGGAAAAATAGATAGCCTCTTTAATAAATGGTGCTAGAAAAACTGGCTTTTTACATGCTGAAGACTAAAACTAGACCCATGTCTATCACCATGCACTAAACTAAAGTCAAAATGGATTAAAAATCTAAATATTAAAACAGAAATGCTAAATCTACTGGAAGAGAGAGTAGGTAGAAATCTTGAAGACATAGGGGTAGGCAGAGAGTTCATGAACAAAAACCAAACTGCATGGGAAGTACTTCAAAGAAACAACAACTGGGATCTCATCTTATGAAGAAGCTTTTGCACATCAAAAGAAATCACCAAAAGAATGAAAAGAAAACCCACAGAGTGGGAAAAAATTTTAGCCAACTCTCCCTCAGACAAAGGACTTATATCTAGAACATATAAAGAATTGAAAAAAATGAGGCCCCCCAAATTCAAAGACCCAATCCAATAATGGGATCTGAGATAAATATAAATTTCTCAGATGAAGAAATACAAATGGTAAATAAATATATGAAAAAATGTTCAACATCATTGGTCATTTGAGAAATGCAAATTAAAACAACACTGAGATTCCATCTCACCCCGAAAGAATGGCTACCATCAAGAAATCAATAACAAATGCTGGAAGGGCTGTGGTGATAAAGGAACACTTCTCCACTGTTGGTGGGAGTGTAGACTGGTGCAACCACTGTGGAAAAAAGCTAGGATTAGAGGTCCCATTCGACCCAGCTATTCCCGTCTGGGGATTTTCCCAGAAGAATTAAAAACATCATAACACAGCGATATATGTGCACCCATGTTTATAGCAGCACCATTTGTAAAAGTTAAATCTTGGAAACAACCCAAATACTGGGTTTATCCCAACCAAGGAATGGATAAAAAAGATGTGGTATTTTTGTATAATGGAGTACTACTCAGCTAAAGAAGGATAAACTCAAGGTTTTATAGGTAAATGGATGCAACTAGAGACCATACCCATAAGTAAAATAAATCAAACTCGCATGTGTAAACATCATATTGTCTCCCTAGTGTAAGAAACTGAAAAAGTAAATATTAGATCTAAAACCTACAATAGATATTGTGAAAGGGAAAGAAACTGCTCAAAAGGAAAGAAGAGCTGGGATGGGGGAAAGGAGAAAAGAACAAAGGGAAAAGAAAAAAAAATATATATATATACACAAGATAGCTAAGATAATTATACTACTAATTTCTTTTAGTTCATAAGATAATTATACTACTAATTTCTTTTAGTTCATTGAAAAGAATGCTTTGTGCTTATATTTTTTTATCAATTTTGCATGCCTATATCTTGTAATCTGAGTGACTATTTTGAAGATAGCAATGCACAATATATTAACCATTGTTAATTTCCTATTATCTTGTTTTGAGATTCTGTATCATTGTTTTTATTTTTTTTCTCTTTAAAATAAAAAATAAATAAATAAATAAATACAAGGTGTGATCAACAAATACTGTGAATGTTTAATTTTTTTTAACTTATTACAGTAAAGAACACATTACATTGATCCCCCTCAAAAACTTGCCCTCTCTTCAAGGACACTTCTCTTGCCACTTTCTGAAGCAGTTCTGGAAGTCCTCTTTTCACGAGTGTCTTTAGTTATGTTGTCATGGTTACCTCAGTGTTCTACACTGATTCAAAACATTTACCTTTTATGTTTGTTTTGACTTTGGGGAACAGCCAGAAATCACATGGTGCCAGATTCAGTGAAAAAGGTGCATGAGGACATAACATAACATTTTTACAAACCTGCCTTTCATTTGGGCGGCACTTGTGAAATAAATTGCAGTATTCACAGTACTGTATTTATAAACACACTCACAAAAGAGAACTTCTGGAATTGCTTCAAGAAGTGGCAAAAATGATGAGACAGTGTGATTTAAGGGAGGAGGAGTATTTTGAAGGGGATTAAAGACAATACGGGGCCAGTGAGATGGCTCAGCGGTGTACACAACTGCCTGGCAAGCACAAGGGTCCGAGTTCGACTCCCGGAACCCACATAGGAGAAAAAGGGCCGGTGACATCACTCAGTGGCACGGGCGCCTGCTGGCGCGCGGGGTCCTGAGGTTGACCCCCGGTACCCACACACACAAAAAAAAGACAATATGTCTTTTACTGTAATAATTTTTATAATTCAAACATTCATCATGTTTTTTGATCATCCCTCGTATACATTTAATGGCAGTACTAATAACTTTTTGATCTCTCCAGCCACTTTGGTTGGCTAAAGTTCCATCTGGTGTACAGCAGATTCCTAGGGAAGTTGTCACGGGAAAACTATCTCTGTCTATTCTATTGTCACCTCATCTGTTTCCACACATTTCTCCTGAGCAAATGCAAGGATTTCCCGGGTCTGCAGGGTGATGGTGGTTTGGGAGGTTAAGAAGCTGTTTTGCCCCTAACTTGGTTGTACATGTGTTTTGAATTTTATTTTAATTGCTCTGTGTGTTTCTAAAAGAGAGATTTTAGAAGACCCAAAGATTTTGTCACCACTACAAAATTAACCACTTTCTCAGACTTTGAGCTTATTTTAACACCTTCCAACTTCCACCTTGTACAGCTTCAGAGCAGTCTTTATGCCCATTTTTATTAGATTGCCTGTGTTTTTCCTATTGACTTATGAGGGATTTTGGATGTAAATAGTTTGTAGTAAACACGTGTTGTGAATCTTTGCAGCTAAGGGTGCTTCCCTTTTCATCATCCTAATTATGTCACTCAATGCATAAAAGACTCTAATTTTAATGAGATCTGAGTTATTTATTGTTATGGTCAGGAATGTTTCTGCTGTATTTAAGAAATTTTGCCTACCCCAAGATCATGAAACTATTTCCTACAGTATATTCTTGATTCCTCTTGTATCTTTCATATTTCAGTCCACGATCTATTCAGAACTAATTTTTTCGTATGTGTGGTGTAAGGTAGGAGTCAAAGTTCCCTTTTGTTTATACAGATAATACAATTAATCCTGCTTCCTCTATTGAAGAAACATTCTTTCTCCGTTTGTACAAACTATAGTAATACTTTTGTCATGAATTAGGAGACTGTGTTTTTTTGTCACATTGGCCAATTTGCTACTTTGCTCCAATACTACACTGTCCCATTTACTGCTGTACTGTAAGTCTGGACAAATGTAGCTTAAGTCCTGCAACTCTGCTTAAGTTTGCCTTGATTATTATTGCCTTTTAGAATTTTCAAACAAGTTTTAGAATCAGCTTATTTTCATGAAAAATCTTTCTAAGATATTGACTGAGAGTGTGTTAAATTTATAGCTCAATTTTGGGAAAACTGACATCATTATGATAATGAATCTTCCAATCCACAAATATGATATATCTCTCCATTTACTAAGGTATCTAACTTTTTTTCTTAAAAATATCGCATGGTTTTCTGCATATAATTTACTAGAATTTTCCCTAGATAAATAGTATTTTTGATGCCGTAAGAAGCATTTGAAACTTTTGTGTTCTGGTTGTAAAACTTTAAAGCATTTAACCCTGTCTCCTCTCCTCAGGCATCTGTGTGCATGGATGCCAAGATGGGAACGGTAGGGAAGGAAACTGCAGCATCAGGCAGGCCTGCGGCCATGTCTGCTCCCTGAAGCTCCGTAGGTTAAGTCCTAACTTCTCCACCCCGACCTGACCAGGACTCATTAAGTACTATCTGGAGTTCCACAACTGTGTGACCACCCAGAAATGTGACAGATAGAAACCGGAGTGCCTGAGGCCTCCCTCAGTTCTTGCCCTTCCTACTCATGAGAACTATGCCTCAGATCTTTTTTTTTTTTTTCTTCCTTTCTTTCTTTCTTTCTTTCTTTCTTTCTTTCTTTCTTTCTTTCTTTCTTTCTTTCTTTCTTTCTTTGTTTTTCTTTCTTCTTCTTTCTGTACTTTAATTTCTCTGTTTCGGTTTTTCCATTAGTTCATTATTAGTCATACCGAATAATGGGTTTCCATTCAGCATATATTCATACATGCATATAACATACTCTGATCATTCCCCCATCACACCCCCTTTGTCACGCCCTCCCCCCACCCAGATCCCTTTCCTCTTCTCTAGCAGTCTCCCTTCTATTTGCATGTTGCCTCCCTTTTTCTTTTCTTAGATTCCACATTTAAGAGAAAGCATGCTGTATTTGCCTCTCTGAATCTGGCTTATCTCCCTTAATATGATGATCTCTGGTTCCATCCATTTTCCTGCAAATGATATGATTTTGTTCTTCTTTATGGTTGAATAATACTCCATTATGTACTCACCACATTTTCTTTATTCATCATTTAACACCGCTTAGGCTGTTTCCATAGCTTAACTGTTGTGAATTGCATTGCGGTAAACATGGATATACAGGTATCTCTATAATATGCTGACTTGAATTTTTTCGGGTAAGTATGTACTGAGGTCTGGTATACCTGGATCGAATGGTAGCTCTATTTCTAGTTTTTAAAAGGATGCTCCATGCTTTTATCCCAACATTTTCAGGTTCATATTTGAATTATACCTGGAAAACATAGTTCATATTTTCTCGAGAATATATAATCATTATAGAAAAGTCTGAGGTACAGAAAAAAGAGATGGTGAAATTTGCCCACAGTCTCATTACCGGGAGATAAACATTACCACATGTTTATATTCTTACATTTATTTGATCCAGAGTGTATTTGTGCCAAATAATCAAGGCATCACACTCTACATAATTTTGAACCCCTCCCCACTTCAACAGCATGTACTAAGCAGCTTTCCCTGACCGTGGATGTATTTCCATAATTCCTCCCACCACAAAGGCTTCACTTCATTCTCATCAGTGGCTATACCACATTTTACTGATTCTTGACCAATAGACATTCAGGTTTCTCTAATATTTAGCTATCAAATTGTTCTCGCAGAACAAATCTTTCCATGCACCCTTAATTGTTTCCTTGGAAATATTCTTTGAAATGTTGCTGACTCAAAGAGCATGAATGCTTTTGAAATCCAAATAAGGTACCAAAATACTTCTATGAGGATGTATTGTCTATGTCAAAAAGTTTAATCAACTGAGCTGGTGTGGTGATGCACACCTGTAATCTCAGCACTCTGGAGGCTGAGGCAGGAGGATTGTTGCAAGTTTGAGGCCAGTCTGGGCTACGTAGTGAGTTCAAGGCCAGCCTATACTACATAGACCCTGTACAAAAAAAAAAAAAGTTTGATCAACCTCAAATGCTGGATATAGTTTAACTTTTAACTATTGACAAGAATCATTTCATATGAGTTGATAACTTTAAATCACATACATTGAAAAAACAACTTTAGTTATGTTTCTGAAATATTGTTTTTAGGGAATATTCAACAATTCTTTGCAGTAAGTTGGCACCCCCGGGGTTGGAAAAGAATGAAAAACACATATTTGGCACTCTCTTGTGCTAGGTCTTTTCAAACACATCATTTTGTTTAATTCTGGGGCCTGTTTATGCCGTGGATATTTATACCAATAAGGAAACGGAGGAAGGAACCAAATGCTGTTTTCTTTTTCTCACCTTGCCATAATTCCTCTCTATCCTCTTCCTTAAGTCACTTGGATTATGGTGTGAATTTTGACATCAGGAGAACATCATTTTGTCAACAGGAAAAAACCTTAATTAAATTCATAATTTACTTGAGTTTATAACAGAACAAAACAAAGCAAAAAAAAAAAAATCACAAATCAAGCAATCCCCTAAATCAAAGTAGGTTCAGAAAACTCCAACCAGAATGATCTGATAGCATTTGTAGAAAGCAGAAGTCAGTGTAGAAACAACTCAATTGGTTACAGCTTAATCAGTTAATTGGTTACAGAGCCTCCTGCAATTAACTACTCAGCTACTGCAGTTAAACTTTGCATTGGTTTGGAGCGTTAGTCTTAGTGCAGAAGCTTAGTTCAAATCAATGGCCTCCTCCAAATTTTATTTAATAGTGCCTAACATACCTAACAGTGTCCCCCAATTTTCACTAAAGATTGGGGTCACCTTCCCTCTCCAGAGGCAGCGGAGCCTGGCGCTTGCTCAGCAGCCCAGACAGGAATAGCAGCTGTCATGTTGCGCCATCTGCTGGCGATCGCTGTTCCGTGCATGACCTTCCCACTTCGCGGCAGTACTGGCTAAAGCGGGTGAGATGGAAACAAGTACCCGTAGATCTCACACTTTTTGCATGCCATCTTCGCAACACCTTTTCAAAATAAATGTTTTCCTTGTTTCAAATTCATGGAAACTGGGCCTCACAGAAATGATGTTCTTGTCCCCGATCAGGCAGTTAACAAATGGCAAAGGTGGTTTCTATCTCTAAAGCCAAAACAATTTCCAGCAAACCATGCCGCCTCCCCATCAGAAGTACTGTAATTAGGAGAAGTCATTGTCTAACTAGAGGGAAAAAAGCATCCAGCGTCTTCGCACAAAGTGGCCCGAATGCGGGTCCTAGTGTCGCAGGTGCTGGTCATATTCTGGCTCACAGTCACGCTCCACACTCAGGATCATTTCTCTCTGCTCACATTAGCCTTTTCCTGCTCTTTACAAAGCCTGCTAGGGCCACAAGTTCTTCCCAGTGGGTTTCCCCGTCTCTGGTTGGCTGGCTTCCTCTACAAACCCTCTCCTCCTCCCCGAGCAGGACGTCACCCCCCATCCACGCGGGGTTCTGGCTGGGGGCAGCTGTTCCTGGCACTGCTGTCATTGTCCTGATTTGTGGCTGAAGGTGGCCACTACTGTAGCTCCACAGACTTTGCAGGTGGCAAAGGGTTTCTTCTCAAATCTCCCTTGCCAGTCAGACTTAGCTCAAATCCTCCACCCACCTTTTCCTAGCTAAGTGCTTTCATGCAAGTTGCGTAAGCTCCCAGCCTCAGTTTCTGTAAACTGGGATTGAGAATACCCACCGCATAGGGTTCTTGTGACCAATAAATGAGACCATGGATGTAGACCATTCATCTAGAAAGGGCACAATAACAAGTACTTCTTCAGTGAAAAGAGTAAACATGGGATTGTGGGAGCCAGATCTGCCTCATCCCTGCAGACCTCCTCCTTCATCACCTTCATGTGTGGGTGAGAATCCACAGTGTCTGAAGTCTCATAAATCTCTAGTCGACTCCAGCAGCCTGTGGCCCTCTCCTTTTCTTACCTTGGCATCCATGCTATGGTTTGGATGTGATTTATCTCCCAAATGTTCATGTCCCCAGACTTGGTCCCTAGTGTGGTAGTGTTGAGAGAGTGGAACCTCTAAGGGATGGCACCTAGTGGAAGGTGGTTAGGTCCTGGTGGTTCCATCCTCAGGGTGGAACAATGCTGATCTTATGCAGTGGGATGTATCCTGTAGGTGTGAGTTTGTTCCCCCTAAAATGGTTGCTATAAAAAGAATGAGGCTGACCCCCTCCCCATCTCTTGTTTCCTGTCTCACCCTGTGATCTCTCCTTTTCACATACTTTCCTGCTGTGATGTCATCTACTGTGTTGTGATATAGCCAGAAGGCCCTCACCAGAGGCTGAGCAGCTGGGGCTGCCCAATCTTGGACCTTCAGCCTACAAAGCTATAAGCTAAATATACCTCTTTTTAAAATAAATTACACAGCCTCAGGTACCTTGTTGTAGCAACAGAAAACAGGCTAATACAGGCTCACTGACAAGCCTGTACACAAACTTATGGCCCATAGCCCTGAACACTTTTAAATGTTTTAATTCATATTTTCAAACCCTATAGTGAGGACCTTTTGTAATACAAAAAAAGTTAGGCAACCCACATGATTCAGTATCTTATTCACCCAGTGGTGCTATTAAACTGCCTCGTTTTTTATTGGATACATTTCTGCATATATTTAAAAAATAGCAACAGGTATTGCTGTTCTGAAAGGATTTAACTACCTCATGAAATTAACTGCTATCCCTGGAAAGCGCACAATCACTGTAGAAAGAAACATCAAGTTCTAAGATCTTCCCATTTGTGAGGCATGTTCTGAGATTATTACTTTTAAATCTCAGAGTTGCCCTGCAGAGTACCTGATAATATCACTATTTTACAGATAAAGAACCCGAGGCTTATGGTAGTTAAATGACTCACCCACAGCTGAATAGATAAGGGATAGGAGATCCCAGGTCTGTTTGTGAACCATAATGAAATTAACACAATCTCTCCACTGTGCCCTTCATTTGCATAAATTAAGGTACTGCTCACTTCTATAGAGCAGATTGGGTTCTGGGAAGATTGCTGATTTTCAGCTGAACCAAGACCTGAAACTTGTCCAAGGTCCCTTGCAGGATCTGTTGGAAGTTATGATGATATGTGCACAAGAGATGGATTTTGTCCCTGGGGACAAATGCTGCAGCCCTGGGTATAGCCATTCCCACCAAATCCCTATTCGAGATGTGTGTAGAAGATAAGAGATGATGCTTATGGAAAGGATGAGTACCTGCTGGCCTTTACAGGCAAAGGCACTCCACCTGCCCCCTTTTCATGGAGAAATCAGGTTGACAGCAAAAAGCAGAATTTTCTGGAGCGTATAGTGATAACCTCTACGTTTTAGGAGGATTTCCTTATCCCTTTGTGTGGTTGATGAACCTTAGACTCCCTCCGAGATGGTTTCCAAATGTCTTCTTCATTCCAGTGCCCGAGATGAAGCTTCTTTTCCTGGATGCCCTCTAAGGATCTAAAATAACTTGAGTTTAAGGGTTCAGTTCTGGTAGTTGGGGAGTTAGGGATAACTGCTTCCAAAAGTATTATTTTTCTGAGTAAAATTATTTCTGTGGCATTTTGCAACCTGAGCTATTATTTCTTTGTAAGATTTCCATCTCACTTGCATTAATATTACAACTCTAGTAAGAATTTAGCCCCCAACCCATTGCCCTTACCCATTGCTCATTATTTATTGCCCCACTATTTTCTCTTTTCTCCTGTAGAAAAGGGAAAACTATGGGTTTATGGGTGGGCGTTTTGTTTTATTTTGTTTCGTTTTGTACTGGGGATTGGATCTAGGCCCTTTGCAGAGATACATCCCAGCCCTTTTTAATATTTTATTTTATTTTATTTTATTTATTTATTTTTTTGTGGGTACCGGGGGTTGACCTCAGGACCTCATGCGCCAGCAGGCGCCTGTGCCCCTGAGTGATATCACCAGCCCCTTTTTCATATGTGGGTTCCGGAAGTCGAACTCAGGACCTCGTGCTTGCCAGGCAGGCGCTTACGCCACTGAACCATCTCACCAGCCCTTTAATATTTTATTTTGAGACAAGTTCTGGTTGAGAAACTAAGTTGCCCAGGTTGAGCTCCAACTTGTGACCCTCCTGCCTCAGCCTGCCAGAGTGCTGGGATTACAGGGCTGTGAAAAACTCTAGACGAATAAAATTTAACACAGTTTAAATGAGCAGGGGATAATCCCACAAATCCAGCAGCCCTCAGAACCAGAAGTTTGAGAGCTTCTCTGTGCAAATAAGCAGGGAGTATTTATAGATAGAACAGAGAAGCCACTTGACCAGTTGTAGCTGTATGTTTGCTTTATCTAGTTTGCATCCTAGGATTGGCTGGCACCCAGCTATTTGCTACAATTATGCTTTGCAGTTAGGCTTTCAGTTTGTGTGTGTGCTGAGTTAGGTTGTAGTTCCTTACGCAGGGACTCAAGGCACTCAAGGCAGTCTCAAGTCAAATTTAATGTTTCTCACCGTTATGCCTTATATATGATGTTTACAGTCAAGACAGCACTGTGTAAAAAACTACCGCCAAACTCAGTGACTTAATAATCCTCCTGATACATCTGTACTCAGCTAAGGGGTCACTGATTTAGGCTGGGCTCGAGCGGGCAGATGGGCTGATTTTGGCTACATTCATTCATGCATCTGAGGTTGGCTGGTAAGAATGCGCTTCCTGAGGTAGATGTGGCTCTGGCCAGTATGTGTTATCCTTCTCCTGGAACCACAGGGCAGGCTAGGTTGTCAATACGTCCTATAAATCTCACTACATTTCCCTAGAACATTCACTTTCCCACCCTCAAAGCTAACTACGTCACATTTCTCTTTCTTCAGATTTCCCTCTCAACTCCCTCTCACTGCAGCCTCCACTAGTCTCATTGGGCCATTTACTCTCTTTACCCTCTGTAATAATGGAAAAGACAATCTCTGCTACTATTTAAGTCCAACTCCTCCACTTGTATTCTGGGTAATACCCTTTCTCATCTAATCAAAGACTTCACTCTTCAGTTTTTACCCCCTATTGTATCATAGATATCTCCCTTGCTACTGTATAACTCCAATCATCATGCAGCTATATGTTGATTCCATTTTTCATCTCAGCAGCCATAAACTCTACAGCTGAAATTCCATAGACATCTATCTGTCTGTCTGGACTTGCTTCTCTACTTGCTCACCCCATTACCACCACCATCTCTCCCAGGCAGGATACCACCCTCTGGGACCTTATTGGCTCCAACCCCCCTTAGCTAGTAAAGTAGCCAAGGACCCTATCGGGCCTCTAGTCTGGAAGATGATGTCCAAGGTAGCAACAACTAAATCATGGTTCTACTGAGGGTATTCAGTGCTCCACAGAGGTTGTAAAGGATAACTTTTTACCACTGGGATCTTAAAACCTAATTGAAGATAAAGAACACATGCAGAGAATGGAAGTTTTTTATTTGACGTATTACTAGGTACTAGATATTTTCCCTACATTTTTTCCTTATTCTTACAAAAGCTTCATGAGTTGAGTATTATGAGAGTCTAACTTTTTATGAAGAAACATAGAGGGATTGTCAAGGTCAGACCCAGGGGATAGTGGCTCCAAAATTCCCTCTTTTTCCAATACTATGCTACCTCTAAATATAAAATTCCAAGGTGTGTGTTTAGCTGAGGTTTTCATTCCAATCAACCACTTTAAAAGAAACTACACTTACCAGTCACCTGCAGCGGAAAGCACTTGTTGTATTGGGGCTTTAGGAATCAATACTGCAGTGCTTCCTAAAACCCAGTTAGTGACTCACTACAGGAGAGTGGTGGTGAGCCCACGGCACACAGCCGCAGCAGGCACGCAGCGCCTTCTCTGTCAGCACGTGAGCCAAGTCGCACCAGCCACCAAGCATCAGATAACAGTTGTTTTTTCTAAACTAAAACCTCAGTATTCAGGTTTAATTGCGGTGTTGGCACTTTGTGATAAATAAGTGGGTTTTAGGTTGCAGTTTGGGCACTTGATCTCTAAAAGTTTTGCCATCACTGCTATCAGATATTGGGGGACCAAAAATGTGAAAGGCTTGGGTCAGTTAAATTGTCTCTCTTTGTGCCAAGATGATTAAATAGTCCCTGTGGATTTTAGGTCTTCCTGAAATTGTGAGATACATAAGGGGGACCTGTAAGTTGGGTTGTGAGAATAGCACCATCTCACCTGACAGTCCCTTGTAATGTCCCTGAAGTCTAAATCTGCATGATATTTCCTGGGAGAGCAGCTGCTTCTGGACTGGCATGTTTGGGTCTTTGCGATGGACAGTCATTGGTGACCTATAAATCTATACTTATCAGGCCAATCTAACTGCAAACCATTTGTCATCCCTACCTTTTTGTCATCATTGAGATTCATTTTCTCAGTCAAATGTTAGAACCCCAGGGCTCATAAATGTTTCCTCTCCCACACCAACAAAAATGCATAATAATAAACCCCCAAAGTCCTCGGGCCTCATCATCCTATAAGTAGTTTTATGGTTTGAATAAATGTCCCCCCATGTATAAAGGCTTGGTTGCCAGCCTTTGACATCTTGGGAAATTGTGGAAGCTTTAGGAGAGGGGCTTAGAGGAAGTTAGGTCACTGAGCACCTTGAAGAAGATATGGGGACCCCAGACCCTTTCTCTCTCTCTGCCGCCCAGCTGCCATGAGGTGAACAGTTTCCTCTGCCACATACTTCAGCCATGGTTTACTACCTTAACACAGGCCCAGAAGCTTCAGAACCAACAAACTATGGGCTAAAACCTTCAAAATCCTGAGCCAGAACACACTTTTCCTCCTCATAAGTGGTTTATCTCCAATATTTTGTCACAGTGATGGAAAGCAGATTAATACAGGCAGGAACGAAATCACATCTGAATTATTGTATGGCTTGGCATTACTTAAATGTAACAAGAGCATAATATTCCATAACAGCCGCATTGACATCATTGTTGATGAAAAATTAATAGTGACTTCAAGATAGAATCCTAAAATTACTCTGTCTTTGGGAGTGCAGTGGAGGGTGAGAAAAGGGGGGTGATGATGTTGGATAAAAGAAAGAGGTCAAACTGATTTGTCAGAAGAGATGCAACTAATTAGAATTCACATTATATTAATTAGCTGGCTTGACTCAATGGAATTTTATTCCTCCCCGGTGTGAAATCCAAAACTCATATCTTGAACAGCAGGCAGCTTTTCTCCATGTGGTAATTTGAGGACAAATCTCTTTCCATCTTATGGTCCTCAACAACTTCAACATGTGGCATCCAAGATAATTTTCCTTTGTGCTTCAGCTAGCAATAGGAAGAGGAGCATGGAGGACTGTGCATGAGGAGGAGGGGAGTTAGGGCCCTCACCCTGGAAGTAGGGTGCATCACATCAGCTTATATTCCATTAGCTGGAGCTCAGTCCCTTGACCACAGCTAACTATAAGGAAAGCTACAAAATGTGATGCACCATGTTTTGGGGACGAAGAAATTAATCTGCTAAAGAGCCAGTCGGTCTCTGCCACCTACAGAAAGGCTCACCTCCCTAATTGTAGCCAAGTCTACAGAGATTGACTGGTTGTTTACTTAGTGGAGAAGCATTCCCCAGAGCCATCTTCGTAAAATGTATGTTCTTCCAAACAACATTGCAAAAGGAGAGCTGAAACATAAAAGTTGGATCAACATTTCTGACAACCTGTAATAAAAGAAGGTTTAAGGCTTTTGTATAAGTTGGCAAGAGGAAGTGAAAAGCCATTATAATCAAATATAGGTTCCCCACCCCCATCTGAACCAGTGTGAGGCTTATTTACCCAAGGGAATCTACATGTTAGCCATTCAGATTAGTTGAACCAAATGAGAAATTCTAAATAGTTCTGTGGCGATTGGAAGGAGAAACAAAGAGCCATTCCAAGGCCAAACTCTGAATCCTGTAATATTAATATTTGGATCTAAAATCTAGTGGTTGGAAATATGTAAGGAAAAAGCATAACAGTGTTGTGTGGGAGACAGTTTGGGATTTGGAGTCAGAAAGATTTAGGTAATTAAGAAGCTGTGTAAGCCTGGGCAAGTTACCATCTCCTTGTGTGTGAAACAGAGACAATCCCAGAGAATGTTTTTGATAAAAAGGATGGAAATGGGAGAGATACACATGTACGTGTTTCATAAATGTGGTGCATAGTAGAACCCAATATATGGCAGTTCCCTTTCACCCCACCCCATTTCTCTTTGCCAAAGTGGCCTCCAGTCTTTAGTAGTCTTGATTATAAGGCAGACAAAGATGTTTCCCTTGGCTTCAAAGCTTGTGTAAAAATATGTCATTACTCAGTGTTTAAGAAGTGTCTAGGTCCGGTGATACAGCTCAGCAGCATAAGTGCCTGTCTGGCAAGCACGAGGTCCTGAGTTCGACTCCTGGTACTCACATAAAAAAAAAAAAAAAAAAAGGGCCGGTGAGATGGCTCAGCGGCTTAAGCGCCTGCCCGGCAAGCGCGAGGGCCCGAGTTCGACTCCCGGATCCCACATACGAAAAAGGGGCCGGTGATATCGCTCAGCGGCACGGGCGCCTGCTGGCGCGCGAGGTCCTGAGGTCGACCCCCCGGTACCAAAAAAAAAAAAAAAAAAAAAAAAAAAAAGAAGTGTCTATATAGTCCAGAAAGGTCAAGTCTTTATCAGGGCTTAGGCTTCCAGATACCTGTGCTGTGACCCATGTAGCACATGCTAGCCCAGTCCCATGGGATAGATACTAAGATCTCATCCTATTTCTGCCCATCTGCATTGTCTTCATTCAGCAACAGGATGTTGGTGTTAAATAACCTGTGCTCATTCACACAGATATCTACTAATTTGGAGTCAGAATCTGAGTCTAGGTGGTCTGGCCCCTGAGCTCAGATTCCTACCTGCTGTACTATCTAGATCTGGTAAAGGATGAAAGGGTTTAGAGAGAAGGGCACATGCTTGCATTCTCATGAAGTCCAGATCTTATCCTACAGTCCCTGACAACAACCTCAGCCTTGATCACACACTCTAGTTTCAGAGCACAGTGGGCAGGGGAACTGGTATGTGGGACAGCTGGGTAGACACTGGTTATTGCCAGTAGCAATCTCATTGGGAGAAGGAGCCTTGTGAGTGGGGACAGTGCCTTCCATGCAAATTGGTGTGTTCTTTATCACCTTGTACAGAAATTATATAACAGTGCTGTGACTTTATTGCCCCTTTCCTAGCTAAGGACTCTTTAGGCTGAAACTGGTCTCTCACTAAGCTTCTTGACCTCCATATGGGACAACACAAAGTCACTGAGTTGACAGCAATGCTAGCTTAAGCTCTAGAGTTTCTTCATGGTTTATAATACCCAGCAAAATAAAATATGTACAGGTCCTGGCTCCTTTTTATTTTGTAGTATTTCCTTAATAATCTGGTATATTCTGCATGTGCTATCTGTAAGTGCTTTGCTCTAAGGAATAGAAAGGCATACAGCCCTTCCCACAGAAACTCGTAATAGTGGTAGCTGCCAGTTTTGAGGGTACTGTGCTAAGAATATGAATGTATGTAAATTTTCCTTTAGTTTGCTCAACAACAAGGTACAAGTTATGATTAGATGAGGCTCAGAAAAGCTAATTAATTTTCCCGATAGCCAGATGCCCATCAGATCTGTCACTCCCCAGATTCTTACTCTTGTCCACTGTGCTAGACTTACCACAGTCTTATTTTCCAACTTTGTGAGCTGAGTACACAGCCAGAAATAAGGACCACATGCTGTATCTCCACTCTCATAAAACCCAAATTACAGTTTTTGGTGGAGGACCCTACCTTTGATTTGATTGAGTGCCAAAATCTACTCTTCAGCTCAAAGTGATTCTCTGCTAATGACATCCTGATCATTAAAACCATACAAGATGGAGGAGAATTTTGTACTCTCAAAAGCTCATTTATCTGTGACCAGAAAGGAATCAAAATTATTTTCTAAGAATTTGGACCTACCCTGACAGTAATGTGTGCTATGTAACAGCACTGTCTTTGAAGTCCGATCTTGGTTCTACCATTTAACTATTTTGTCATGCTACTAAACCTCTCTGTGGCTTAGTTTTGCATCTGTAAGATGATAATAATGCTTGTTTTGGAAGCCATGTGTAAGTTCCTCAGTACAATGGCTCTTCTAGTACCCCCCTCCTCGAAAACACACAAAAGGCCCTCAGTAGCTTTGTTTATATTCTCAGTTGGAGAGATGCCTGACTCCAACTAGGCCAATGAAATTCTCTCTCTCGACCTTCTGCTCATCCAACCACACTGCTTGAGAACAGAGGAAGACGGATAGCAAAGAGTGAAAGATGAAGTAGATGGGAAAGTGAAGCGGAGATGACCCCCTACATCGTCATACTAAATTCTTCCTTTTAGCCACTGGGGTTCTGACAAGCCACCTACTGCATTGCTAGGAGTATTAAACACGCAAGTGTCTGCGAAAAGCTAGAATGATGTGAGTGCTCAGGAAATCACATTTGTGAATCTTATTCCCTTAGCTCAGATCTGGGGTGGACTGCTCTTCAGGTATGCGTCTTGTTGAGCTTCTTAGTTCACACACGGGGAAAGCAAGTTTCTTGAGGCTAGGGACTAGCTATGTTTAAATGTCTATTTAAATTGTCAGCATAAGGCACACCGCAAGTTAAAACTGTGAGGATAATCACGTACCAACAACTGGGAAAACCTCTCAGGGTTGCTGATTCTTTCTTGGGCAGGTGGAAAGCCCAGTCATTTGGGTAAATGCAAGCGGGATTGCCCTTGGCAGTTCTGGGGGAGCCAGGTGACACTTGGTTTCCACTTGAAGCTTCTGTGTATGAACAAAACATTGTCTTTGTCTCTTGTACCAGCATGGTTTCTGGGGAGTACTTATTTGTTTACTTCCATCTCCCTCCCCTAGAGTAGAAACTCCTTAAGAGAAAGTAACACCTGCCTTGTTCTCACCACACTTCCAGTGTTTAGCACAGGTTATGGGACACCATGGGAGATTAATAAGTATTTTTTGAAAAACGAATGCGGCTCTTTGCTCATTAACATTTATATGGTGGGATTCAAAAAGAAGTTTACCCAGCTCCAATACCATGCCCTTCCCACCATTTGAGCCTATCTGGACCACACATTCTGCCAATTTAACATGTTCCTAGCAGCTTGAACCACTACCAGGCGGTGTGGCACAATCACGCATGTACAGCCCCATTGTGAACATATTAAAGACCCCAGTACACATCCTATGCAGTCCTATCTTCAACCTCTTGCTCTAAAATTCCCCCAAACTCTCCTATTCTTCTCTCTGCTGCCACCATTTAGTCAAAATGTATTCATTTATGTATTCATTTAATAACTACTGAGGATAATAAATACCCATCACTGAGTATTAACCACAAAAGATAAATACAACCTCATCCTAAGCACCAAGATACTCAAGGAACTCACAGGAGAAAAATGTCAAGTACTACTACTAATAATTAAGAATAATATATTGTGGTGAAAACTATGACAAGATGAGTACTAAATGAAAGTTACTCCCTCAAGGGTTGAGGTGGAGGAAAGTTTCAGAGGTTGTTAGTCACCTTTTCACTGCAGTGACAAAATACTTGCTCAGACCATAGTCAGTTGTCTGCACTGTTTTAGGCCTGTGGCCATGCAGAAGTATCTTGGCAGAAGGGTGTGGTTGAGGAAAGCTGTTCACCTCATGGTAGCCAGGAAGGAGAGAGAGGGAAAGGGGGAGGAGGGAGGGGGAAAGAGAGAGAGAGAAAGGGAGAGAGAAGAAGAAGGGGAGGAGAGAGAGAGAGAAAGAGAAGAAGAAGAAGAAAGAGAAGGAGGAGGAGGAGAAGGAGAAGATATACCCTCCAAAGTCATGCCCCAGTGACCTACTTCCTCTAACTGGATCCTACCTCCTAATAGCTCATTCAACTATGAACTTGCCATCAATTAGTTAATCCATTGATAAGGTTAGTGTCCTTGTGATCAAAGGTTAGTGTCCTTGTGATCAAATAACCTCTTGGGCCCCACCTCTGAACATTGCTGCACTGGAGATCAAGCCTTCCATACATGAGCCTTTGGAGGGCACACCATATTTAAACCATAACAGGAGGTGACATTTAGGTTGAGCCTTGATAGATAAGAAAAATTTGGATAAGTAGAGAAGGAAAGGAAAAAGGAGTTCCACGTTCAAGGAACAGCCTGAACTGGATAAGTAAAACATGACATACTAGGCAATGTGCAGCAACCAGAGCAGCCCAGAGCGCCTAGGTGGTGGGAAACAAGAGTGTAGATGGAAACAGGCTTGGACCCACTGCTGAGGCTCTGAAGGCCCCACTCAGCTCTGAATAACCCACAGGGCAAATAAGCACATGCTTAGAGAACCCAAAATAAAATCAGAAGTGAGGACATCTAGAAGGAAATGAATTAAATTTTGACATATATTTGACTTTTGTCCAATTAAAAACAAAATCTTTATTTCAGGCTATAGCATTTTTTAAATTTGGAATTACATATGGAGAATATCACTAACCTTTTTGATGGTTGGGGTCTCTAAAGGTTTTTATCAGGCTCTAGCTCTGTTACAGAACTAGATACACGAGGCTTTGTAAAACTGCTTTATGCATGACTTATAACTGTACCCTTAACCCCCTCAGGAGTACTAGCAATTTATGAGGTCAGTCAGTTGTTTGTCCAAAGACCTCTAACAGTGGCATTTCAGGAACAGTGACAAATGAAGCAAACTAGGGAGGATCTCTGTGTGTAGCCCCAGAATTAAGAAGTAGGGCCCTTAAAAGGTGCTCTACTGAGCTGGTAATATAACTCAGCAGCATAAGCACCTGCCTGGCAAGCACAAGGTCCTGAGTTCGGTTCCCAGTACCCACGTAAAGGGAAAAAAAAAAAAACACTCTACTTCCTAAAATGAAGTCATCTCCCCAGAGGCCTGTAGAGAGGCTGCAGACTGGTCCTACTATTACTAACCAGCCAAGGCATTCTCCTTAACTGATGTTAAGTATCTTTTGGAACACAATATTCATGGCCAAAAGTTATACATGCTTCCCCAAGATCAGCAGGGAGAATGTGTTTTAGAAAATCATTCATCTAGATTAGGAATGCCTACAAGGAGGAAATGAAATCTTACTGCTAGGCTGGCTTGTTCCTACAGCTCTAACCCCAGGCCCACCCCAGCACTGAAGATGAGAGACATCCTACAAGAGTTTAACATATATATATATATATATATATATATATATATATATATATATATATATATCATACAGCCAAAGATAATCACACCTGTGCAGGTGCCCAGCAGCACAGAAACAGAGGGAGACTAAGGGGGGCGTACTCTGTCACCAGCATATGATGGGGGAACACCTTGCTAGCTCCCCCAACTGCCTCTCCCTGCCCTCAATTACAGGGGTGATAGTCTCAGAGAAGGGAGGGTAAAGAAAAGAGCAGACTGCACCCTTGGCTATCTAGCATCCAGCTCCTGGATTGTAGTTTCTCTGCGAGCATATTCTCCATGCCTAGAACATATTCTTCATGCCTAGCACATGCCTGGCCCACAACAAACAATATAATACTTCTGTTGAAAATGAATGAGTGAATGCAAGTACACATAGTGCTTGTCTCCCACCCCACACCAGATTTCCTGGTTTAGAAGTCTTACTTATCGGTCAGAGGAGGGTGTTCCCATGGCACACAGCTTTGCTTAAGTAACATCGGATTACCCAGGGCAGACATGGCATGTGTCTCCAGCAATGTCAGTTTCTGGGCAGGGCTTGGTCTTCCTCAGACCGTAGACCCACACCCGGCCCCACATTCCAGCTCAGTGGGTGGAAGACATAAACTTCAGGCCTCTTGGCCATGCTGCATGATTACCAAAGACTTCCAACAGCAACAGGAAGTTGGAAGGCCTTCTTCTTCTTGTGACCCTCATCACTCTCAGCCTCGGGGTACAGGAGCTACAGTAGGCTGCAGTGAGATCTTTGCAACTGTTGGGTGAGTCTAGCCCCAGGCTTCTTTGAATGAGAAAGCCAGAAAATAGGACATCAGGAAGCAGTGTGCACAGGAGGAGGAGAAAAGGAAGGAGAGAAGGAAAGATATTTTGCCTTTAGGATTCTACTTGATGGGCACCACTCCACTCCCCGGAGCAGAATCTCTCTTCTGCCTTTACTCTCTCCCTTACTTTCCCTGGGTCACCCCTCTATCTGCATTCTCCACTCCTCTTCTACCCCCCATCAGCCACCCTCCATCTCCCAATATGTCCCTCTCTACCAGCTTCTTTGTAGGATTGCCTAGAGGAAATATTTTCTTAATCATGTTAAACGTGAATCATCTCAAACTCTTCTCCTTTTACCACTTTTTTCTCAAAGGAATATTCTGAATTCTCTGCCCTTCCCTGTAACTCATTCCTTAATCCTTTGAAGACTGGCCACAGCCTCAGTTCCTGCCCCATCAGTCTCCTGAAGCATCTCTCCTAGGTCCTGTGGACAAATGTCCTGGTGCTCCTCAATTTCACACTCTTTAACCTCTGCAGCATTTGATGCTAACAGACACTCCCTCAATCCTCAAACTTTTTTCCCTGCCTGGATTATCTTTCACTGCATGTTATTATTTTCCCCCAAATACTGTTGGATCTAAAACTGTTTCTTGCATATATTCCTTCCCACCTCCCCGTTTCCAACTCTGATCACTCATGCTTAGATCCATGGTAATAGCTTCCTAACAGCTATCCTTGCCGCTCTGTGCATTTGGCAGTTTTCTTGTTTGTTGAATCCTGTTCCATTTTATGTTCTCGCACCAGAATCACATCCCTCTCTTGGCCTTTTAAATGAAAGCCCAAATTCACAGGTCCTGAAGACCTGCCTGCTATCTGGAGCTTTGTCCCTTGCATACGTTTCCTGCTTAACTTCCATATTTACTCAGCCCTCCTTTTGCCTTTGCTCCAGGATTCCTCTTATTTCAGAGTGAGGAGTGAAGCAGATGAGGGACCAGGAGTGCGAGACTTCAGGAGACACTCCGTCTTCAGTTGTGCCAGTACCTCCTTCAATCTTGTGCCCTTGGCACCTCGCAGGACTTCCCTAATCCCAGGCCTGTTGCATGTTCTCCTTGTGAATTTTTGCTAGGAATTCTTTTCTCGCAACACTCCACTTGCCCACCCCTCCCCCAATTCTGCCTTTAAAGTTCTGCACTTCAAGACTCATCTTCTCTGATTCATCTAGTCAAAAGTACTATCTCTTCTGAGCCCCTTGAGTCCTCCAATTTACCTTTCCTTTAGTACTTTATAAGTCTTATCTCCATTGTTAGACTCTCAACTGCATGTTTTATATCTTTGTATTTCCTGAATAACTTCCTCTATGCTTTTATATAGAAACAAATCAACAGAGAAATACTTAATATGTGACTAAAGTGTTGTGAGTGGGAAGAAGAGGTCTTCAGCCTTATCACAAATCAACAACAGCTACCAGAAACATGGTGGAATCACCCTGGTTTTCTCTGAAGTCTGTAAAGTACATTGTAGACATCCCACCAGGCCCCTTCTTATACCTCTCAGACACTACATTTCTTGTCTCTAAACCTGGTCGAGGCATCCAAACCTGCTCAATATAGCATGAGAGAGCCGCCTTTATGGATTAGAGCTGACACTGGACAATGATTCTCTTTTCTCCAGCTGCATCCAAGGGCTCATTTTACAGATGAGAAAACAAAGGCCTAGAGAAGTTCAGAGCTAGAATGAGGTAGAGAAATTCTTAATAATGGTTGAGTAGCCAACTAAGCACAACATACATTCATCCAGAGGACTGCACGGTATTTTGCTAGAAGCTCCTATGAGGTCTTAACCAGGTTTTTAGGCATATTTCATTGGTCCGCAAGACCAATATTGAGTCTCTGGGAACTTGGGGGAGCCTCCACTCAGCTCAAAAATGACTCCTTGGAATCTGGAGGTGCACTCTTCATGTGGGACAGTTTCACTACATGGGACAGCACCAGCACAAGCCTAAGGACCAAGCAGATCTAGGTTGAATCTCACTTCCATACCTACTAGCAGGCAAGTCACGTCTGTGAGCTACAGCTGCAAAACCTATAAAATGGGACTAATTAGGACTCACTACACAGGGTGAACGCAAGTCACCCTTGATGGCGTTCAGTAAATGCCAGTCTCCCCTCTCTGTTCCATTCCCTGTAGTGTGAGAAAGTGAGGACATGTAGGGGGGCTTCTTTGCACTTCCTTTCCACAAACATAAGCATTCTATCCCCATGTCTAAAGTAGGCTTAAACTTATTGACCTTATGTGAATACATTGCTTCTAATGGAAATATACAAGATGTTAATGACTCATTCTGACAGTAGTCATTTGGGAATTATATTATGTGCTGAACTAAAAAAAAAAAGTGGAATTTCCTCCTTAATCAAGGGCTGCCATCCCCAGCACTTGAACCTAAAGCACAGAGGTTTTCAGCTGCTCTCCTCTAACAGGCACCTGCGCTGAGCTCTGCAGAGGTGACCAGGACTGGGCCAGAGGAGCAGTGTGTCAGCAGTGGGTGTAGCCGTATCTGCGCTGCAAGTTAAGGACAGGTAAGAGCATCAGGCCTTTCCTCCTTCCCCAAACCTGGTCCAGCCCAGGCAGGTTGTACACTTGACCCCCGTGGGACCTCCCAGAGATCAGGTGGGATGGAAGCCCACCCGTCTCCCTGTAACCTTTCCCTCTTCACCCCAAGGAAAAGATGCATCCATCACAGGATGATGGTTTCCAAACCTTTAAAATTATTTTCTGAGGTGCTGCGTGGGAGTGGTGCAGATCTGCTGAGGCCCCTGAGAACCTGAGAAGTGAGTATTTAAAAAATGACCACACCAAACAAGACACCTCCTGGTGCTGACCCTAAGCAGCTGGAAAGAACTGGAACAGTAAGGGAAATTGGGTCGCAAGCTGTTTGGTCACTCTCATCTTGCAAACCAGAAGAAAAACAACAGTGAAGACATTATGTATTTATGCAGACTACAAGTCTGATGAAAGCTACACACCGAGCAAGATCTCAGTCAGAGTAGGAAATAATTTTCATAATCTTCAAGAAATTCGGCAACTTGAATGGGTGGAACCAAGTGGCTGGATTCACGTTCCCTTAACTGATAATCGTAAGAAGCCGACTCGCACATTCATGATACAGATTGCTGTTCTAGCCAATCACCAGACTGGAAGAGACACCTACATGAGACAGATTAAAATATACACACCAGTGGAAGAGAGCTCTATTGGTGAATTTCCCAGGTGTACAACTATTGATTTTATGATGTATCATTCAATAAGGTGATTTTAAAATGGAGTAAAAGTGATTAAACATGTTGTTTTGTCATGTCATTACATATTGATATAATCTCATATAGATTATTCCAAAAAATCAGTTATTTTGCAATTTTACACATTTTAAAAGTATTTTTCTTTGATAAATAAATCAATTTTGGGTCAAAAGATTATTTTCTGGTCCAGTAGAAATATCAGGCTATTTTTTTTTTATAATTTTTATTTTATTGGTACCGGGAATCAAACTCAGGACCTCGCACTTGCCAGGCAGGCACTGTGCCGCTGAGCTATATTCCCCGGCCCCTGTCAGGCTATTTTTAATTAAAATTATCTGTAATCCTCCACCCCAAATTGATGTCTGCTTAGCACTGTGGTGTGTATTTTAAATACACACAAATATATGACATGTATTTTTAAAATGAGAATCTCGGGCTGTGATATAGCTCAGTGGCATAAGCGCTTGCCTGGCAAGCCCAAGGTCCTGAGTTTGATTCCTGGTACCTACCAAAAAAAAATAATAATAAAATAAAATGAGAATCTTGTAACTATTTTATTAATTATTTTACTTAAAAATAGCCAGTGGACAATCTTAATATCAATAATGATGCCCCATCCTATCATCTGTACTAGCCTTGCTGCTGACCGTATATGCTCAGCAACCTCCATTAATACATATTTAAGACATTTATTATTTTTATATTATTAATAGGGCTGCAATAAATAATAAATTGAACAATGCCCTTTTATTAATTCCCTTGGTATTCTAAGAAGTATATTTGATGACCAAATAGTATTCTCTTTTTACGCCTTTGGTGCACATTTCCATATTGACCTATGAGCATCCCCTTCCTGTAAAAACAGTCAGGAGCCTCACATGAGAGGTTCTTTACTTTCAGTAGCCACTAACTGGGAAAAATCACAATAAAGGATTATCATGATGCAGTTTTGACTACAAATTAAATTGTATTAAACACAACAGAATCAAGATTACTTTAAAAACAAGCCATTTTATGTTCAGAACATATTCTTCATCCGCATACAATCCTTGGGGTGCTTAAGGTCTTGCGTGCTCCCTGCAGGTATTTTGGAGTTCCGGAATTGGGAACTACTGCCTTTCAATTATATTCTGTTCATTCAGGTTCAAAAATCAGCAGGTCTCGTGTATAATGTATTTGTCCATTTATCAGGTAAAGACTTACCTTAAGCATCGTGTTCTCTAACAGCTGTTCATCTCTTCCTGAAGTTTCTACTAGCAAAAGATGTGACGACAGTATCTGGAAGGACTTGCCCAGAAATTCAGGTGAAAGAGGGAGACATGGATGAAGACTGCAAGGATCATGAAGGAAAGGGAAAAGGAGGTGTTTCTTCTAATAAATCATAATTGTAAAAGTAGCCACACTACTTATTTCATTAGAGGTGATGGCAAGCAAGGCAAAGAGCACACATGACACTTGTTGGGTACTTTCTGTGCAACAAGGACTATGTCAAATTCTCCACAAGCATTATCTAAGTTATTCTCCCCTCCTCCTCGGGGAGGCCTTCACACTGAGCTCATCCGCAGCTCTATTTTTATTTTGAGACATGGTCTCACTAGGTTACTAAGTTACCCAGGAAGAGCTAAAACTTGTAATCCTCCTACCTCAGCCTCCCACAGTGTTGGATTACAGGTGTGTACTATTTCTAAATTATTCTTACAACAATCTTTTCACTGAGTTTAGCATCATCCTTTCACACGTAATAACACTGAGTTTCGGGGAAATGAAGTAATGTGCTCAAAGCCATAGAGCAGATAAGTGTCAAGGCCTACACTATAATCCCATGTGAAACTCCAAGGCCTATGCAGGATAGCATAGTAATTAGGAGTTTCAAAGCCAGCTGTGTGGGCTTCAGTGCGTGTCCTACCTTTTAGTGTGTTAGTTTCTTCACTCGTATTATAGTATACACCTCACAGAGCTACAAAGATAACAGAGGTTAGTTCATGTTGAGTGTTTGGCATAGTGCCTAATACAGAAAGTACAGTTGGTGTGCCGGGCATGGTGGTGCATGCCTGTAATACCAGCACTTGGGAGGCTGAGGTAGGAGGATCACTGCGAGTTCGAGGCCAGCCTGGGCTACATAGTGAGTTCAAGGCTGGTCTGAACTACATGGCAAGACCCTGTCTCCAAAAAAAAAGTACAGTTGGTCCTCTGTATTCTTGGGTTCTGTATCCACAGCTTCAACCATCCACAAATTGAAAATATTCAGGGTGAAAACAAAAATTCTATCTGTACAAAATGTACAGAATTTTTTTTGTCATTATTCTCTAAACAACAACAATTTACACAGCACTGTACATACACTGTAGTAGGTATTATAATCTAGAGATGATTTAAAGGGAAGATGTGTATAGGTTATATGCAAATACTGGCCCATTTTATGTAAGGTACTTAAGCATCCTCAGATTTTGAGATATTCAGGGGTCCTGGAACCACTCTCTCATGGATACCAAGGGATAGCAGCATTCAATAAATGTTAACTATAATAACTATACCCATGGGGCATAAGCAAAATTTGTGTTAAAGGCATATTGTTGTGGGTGTATAATACCCATATTTATTCTTTAGAATATTTCTATTGCTGAATTACTAATTTTAATTTTATGAGTTTTATTATATTAAACACTGAGTACTTAACAGGAAAAATATCAAAAAATAAAGTATTGAATTTTTAATATTTATTGTTTATAAAAAAGTATCAAAAATTTTGACATCATCCATGTTTTGGTGTACAAAATCTAAAAAATAACAACAGAACTAAATTCCTATATGAACTACAATGAAAATACCAATGGAACTCTACAACAAAAATAATCTTTACTTCAGTTATCACACCTAAGACAGCCTTCACACATGACAACAATGCATTCCATACACATGTATCACTTACACTGACAGCATGTGTGTTTTGCTTTCCTGGCCTTTTTGTAGGATATACTTGACATCTCTCTGATCTTGCTATTTTTCAGGAGATTCTTATTATATTTTACAATTTGTAGTTAACATGAACATAAAATATCAACAAAATAAAGTATTAAATTCTTAATATATATTGCATGTTTAGGAATAAACATTTTCACATCAGCTGTGTGCTTGCTTATAAAATCTAAAAAATAACATTAGAAATAAATTCCTATATTAACTATAATGACAATACCAATAGAATTCTACAACAAAAATAATCTTTGCTTCAATTGTCACACCCAAGGCAGTCTTCACACATAACAACTGCATGTTTCATGCACACATCTGGCTTACACTGACGACACATGTGCTTAGCTTTCCTTTCTTGTGTGGCAGGCCATTCTTGTCACCTCTCTTGTCTTCCTCTCTTGTCAGGAGCTTCCTACTATATTGTACAATGTGTACTTAGCAGGAAAATAAGATATCAATACAATAAAATATCAAATATGTAATGAGTGCTTAGAATAGACATCAACATTTTCACATCAGCTCTTTACTTGCTTACAAAACCTAAAAGATAACATCAGAAATAAAACCTATGTGAACTACAATGTAAATACCAACAAAGGCCTACCACAGAAATAATCTTTGCTTCAACTGTCACACCCAAGGCAGTCTTCACACAAGACAACTGTATGCTCCATGCACAGTTGACATCTTTTTGGTTTTCCTGTTGTCATAGTAGGTCTTTTTGATGTTGCACTTGCCTGTTCACCTGTCAGTTCACCAGTGTGCTCCACAATTTTTTGCATAGTTCCCTGGGCAGAAACACTTTGTACTTCCTCTGCTGTAAATGATCTCTTCTGAGTTCCTGTCCCAATCCTCTAAGAAAATTTCTCCATGATAGTTTGCACTTATTATTTTCTTTGTAAACTATCAAAAATTCATGCCACACACATTTAGGATTGAGTGAAACACAACAATTGGCCAATGCTTTGTGTTTTTGGGGACATCATAATTGCTGCATAACTCATCAACAACATCTACTCTGCCTTTGATTTTGTTGTAAAAAGTTACCATCTCAGGTTTCAGTTTTGTCAAGGTTTTAGTATAGTTAGAAACAAAGGAACTGAGTCACTCCTGTTCCTTCCCTTTGTTCAAGTGTAAACTCTACACCACCCTAATATACTGTGTAAAGCTACAGCGACCAGGAAATGATGCAAGATGTTCATCAATAATCATGTATTCAGATGTGTGTAAAATGCTTGACCTTTTGAAACAAAATGCTCAAACAGTGAGTGGATAGTAGCCAGATTATCAGTTCTTTTTCTTTCTTGGCAGGTGGTTTTGTCAACAAATCTCAGGCAGTTTTGAAGGAAACCAAATCTCATCAGTGTCATTGTTATTCTATAAACCTCAAGCCTACACCCATAAGTCTTTTATATCTATAAATCTTTTACATTCCTGCAATTACCAAAAGAAAGCCCTGCTAAGCATAGCAGACCTATGAATGCTTTCAGTTCAGCTAGTGAGGTGTCATAATAAACACATTTTTGAGTATGGCTATTAGTGATACAGAACGTTTTACTTGTATTTCATCATTTGTGTATTTCACAAAATCTTGTGGTATTTTGTCTGTTTCAAACAATTCCCAACATTGAATGGCAGTGCTGGCATTCTGTTCAATAGATTTCACCCCTGCCAAGATCCTCACTACATTTTCAGACATAATTCTAACATCAGATCGTTCCATTTGGTTGCGTGACCATTTTGTACCACTTCAACTAGTCAAATATGTACTAACATTGCTATTCTCCTTGTCCTCTGAATCAGGGAGGTCTTCATCCCCTGTGTCTGTATCGTTCAATTCTTGCTCCATTTCACTGTCACAGGAACTTTGGCTCACATGGCCCAATGTCACCATCTGTGCATGAGTCACCTAATGATTCACTTTCAACCTCCTCCAAAACTGGTAAATCTGGTTTTTCATGTGCCATTGTACTGAACTGGGCTACTTATACCAGAAAAATCAAAAGAAAACTTTTAAAAAAAACAAATCCTAAATGCACACCTGTTGCTGCTTCGGAGCTCTTGTGCATACCTTGCTGTTCATCTGCCAAGTGGGTAAATGCACAGATGGGTTCCTGCTGTCCCCATGCCCAACTACTGTGAGCCACACCACATTCCATTCTGGTAAGTACCTGTTTAAATAACAGAAGAATGGTGTGGGTGTATTTTACCCCCGTGATGCTCAGGTAAACATACACAAAAACTGTTAAGCAGAGCATTATGTAGGTTAAAATCCCAGTCTGACACTTTTGCACAGGTGCACAGACCTTGTGTTTGTTCCTCTTACCAAGTGGGTAAACACAAAGACGGCTTCCAATATCTCCCAGGTGCAGCTACTGAGATGCACAGCTGGCTACCATTATTCTAAAGTACAAATTTACAGTAGAAAAGTACGGGATGGACTTTTGTACCAAATGTTATTTATTGTTGCCAAACAGATGGACCAATGATAATTAGTCTTAATTTGTAAGATTCTAAAATAGAACCCAGGGGCCGGTGAGACGGCTCAGTGGTGTAAGCGCCTGCCTGGCAAGCGCGAGGCCCGAGTTCGACTCCCGGAACCCACATATGAAAAAGGGGCCGGTGATATTGCTCAGCGGCACGGGCACCTGCTGGCGCGCGAGGTCCTGAGGTTGACCCCGGGTACCCACAAAAAAATAAATAAATAAAAAATAAAATAAAATAAAATAGAACCCAGGGTCAATCCTCCTTCCCAATCTCTCTTAGTTCAAGGTTTAATCTGAATACTGAAAGCCAGCCCCTCTTTTCTGTTTCTTCCCATAACAAAATATGGAAGGGTTAAAAAAAGAGTTTTAAAGTTTCTTGTCCATGTTCTTCATAATCACGGACTTAGTACTCAGCCGGCCTGGGTTGCAGTCTGATTTTAACCAATTCACTGCCTATGTGGCTTTTGACAAACTATTTAAACTCTGGCATCATTTCCTGCAGTGTAAAGAGGAAAAAATTATAATATCTACCTCATTTGGATGCTGAGATTCATAAAACTTTACAGTTTATAAAGCATTTTCACAAAAATAGCATTTGATTTTCATATCATCTAATAAATGGAAAATAGAAGACCCTAAATAATAATTAAACAGCAAATCCATTCCGTCAACAAGTATTGTGGTATCCCTACCACATCCCAGGTGCTCACTAGCACTGGACACACAAAAGTGAACCAAACAGGATCCATACCTTCATAAAATTCACATTCTAGAGGAGGAAACAGATAACATACAAGTAACAAATGACTAAGATAACTACAGGTTATGGTAAATGTTCTGAAAACGTAAACAAGAATGTGAAATAGAGTGGGGGTACATACGCCTACTTTAGTTAGGACGATCTAGACTCTAATAAACATAAAAATGAAGTATGGGTAAGGTTACAAACAAAAAAGAAGTGAATTTCCAGAATAAGGTTCCAGATCATCTGATGCAGAATTTAAAAAGAGAATGGTTGTGAACTTGTTCAGCACTCAAGGCCTCTCAGTCACTATCAGACAACTGAAATGTTGAAAGTGAGGAGCATTGAGGATTGAGGGTGTGTGAGGAAGTTTTCTTGGAAGACAGTCTTTGCCATTCTGTAAGTTTCCACAGTCTCAGCATGGAAAATGGGTGTGGGAGATATTATTGTCTAATTTAAGACAATATAAGGGAACTTCAAAGGCTCCTCCCCTGGGAAATTGATATATTTTTCCTTCAGTTGGTGATCACCACAGAATAGGAATATTCATTTCCTCAAAGGAAGCACATTGTCATCCACAAAGATATATCCTATCAGAACTCAACAGATTGGCATCAGTATACTTACTTGACAATACCTGGGTCATTTGGTTTCTCAAATAACATTACACATGGCTCATCTATATTGCAACCTACGATGAACCACATTAAACCCAGATTCTTCCCATAGTCTCCTCACACTTCCTCCATTCTTCCAGGCCTCACATTCTTCTAGCCCAGCGTGTTGAACATCTCTTAAGTACTGCTTTGAATATTTAGTCTTAGATTCTTTGAACCATTGTTATGACAAACAGTTTACCTCAGATATCTACTAGCTTAGCACCAATGAAACTTGCCAGGGCCTTGTTTTAGACATGTGCACTTGTATTTCAAACACCTCACTTTTGACTCATGGTTTCTTTGATTATGCATCAGGGGACTCCTATAGGAACTCCTGCACAATGATGCATGCCAAACCAGAGAATTGATCCCTGGTGAGGTAACCATTGACAACGGAGGTCAAAAGCTGGCAGATATACTTCTCCCTTTTATTCCTCAGGAGGGGGTTCTGAGAGCATTCCATAAGATTTCCCAGAAACTCCCAAAGACTGAACAGTCACCTCTTGCAATGGCCAACTCAAGAGCACAAATTACTACTGATTCTCTTTCTTTCCCTGTTCATTCCTGAATAAATTACTCATGTATCAACCACACCTGAAGCTCTCCTTTCAGAGAACTCCAACTAAAACATATTCTGACTAGGTTTCACCTTTTTATCTTCTTGGAGCAAATGCGTGAATATCAATCCCCCCCCCACATACATTCACATAAATAACACGTATCCCAAGATTAACAATAATAAAAAATACAAACATAATGGAATTAAATCCAAACAACAAAAAATTCTCCACAAAGAAGTCCAAAGTCTTCAGAGAACTAGCTCTCCTAAAACATAATCCTATTTTCACTGCTAAACAGTGTTTTATTTTCGTGATAAAACACATATTCAGATAACCTCAAGGTTACCCTATGAAATAGAGGTGGGGATTTTCTTTATATCTGAAGAGTTCAAAGGTCCTAGAGATGGTTTTCCCAGTCTGCTTTAATATGAATGTCCAGCCTTCATCTCTTGAGTAACTGACCACAGCGTTATAATGGCTATTTTATTTTCCAGCTTATTGACAAAAGTTTCAGAAAATCTTGGGTGTCAAATGCCAATCAGCTCACTCTTAGTGCGAGTTATAATTTACGGGGTTCAGTTTGAACTCCAAAATTACTTTTCTAGTGGGGAGAGGTGCTCCATGCTTCTCAGCATTCACACTGTGAGAAGGGGAGAGAAGGGAACTAAGAGCACGGCCAGCTATCATGAAAATATTGGAAAGTTGCCTATATTCCATTAGCCAGATTGTGATCACAAAGTCAAGTGCAAGGAATAATGCGTAATGAAGCCTTTGTTCAGGGTCATTCTGTACCTGGAGAACCATCAGGGGCTCTACTAGGAGGTAAGAAGAGAAGATGTCAGATAATTGCCATTGTCATCCACAGCAGCCCCTCTCCAACTCCAGCCCGAATCTGAAACTCCGGTACTTAACATAGTAATGTCAGCCCTGCCCAGGAACCCTCCGCCCCACTTTTCAGTCGGCGCTCAGAGAGGTTGTCGGCTAAGCGTTTCCCTGCTCCTTTGCAGTACACGAGGCTGAGGACTACTATTCTGGAAATCCTTTGCTTCCGGCTCTGGTCCAAATACCGCATCTCGGAACTAGAGCGCGGAGTCGGGGAATGCCCCGGAAGTATTTCCCTGTGGTCTCACGTAGGAAAAATGGCGGCGGTGCAAGTTGCGGGCTCGCTGCCTTGCAGCCAGCCTAGGGAGTCGCCGCGGGAGCCGCCTCCTGAGCCGGGCGGTGGGTTCTACCGCTTGTCCGCCAGACTCCGCGCCCTGCGCCCGGACGACAGCAGCTCCGCCCGCACTGAGATCCACCTGCTCTTCGACCAGCTCATCTCCGAGAACTACCGCGAGGGCGGCGGCGTGGCCCCTGAGGTAGGCGGCGCGCGGGCTGCGCCGGCCCCACCCTGCGGGGAACCCCCAGCTGGTAGCTCCTGCCAGCCTCTCCGGGATGTTCCCGCTCCCATCCCGACGACCTAGCTCCTGGCTGGCTGGTTCCCTCCTACACCTGAAAGATTGCAGCGAACTCGAAACTTTCAAAACCCAACTTGATAACTTGCTCCAACATCATAGCTGTCATTTCTCGTACACCTTCCTGTCCCCACGCTCCACTTCTTTTCTGTGCATCCAGCACTTTTGTAGATGCAATTCATTATTATTGCTTATGGAGTACTGCATTTCACCGTGAACGGTTCCAGCAGCCTTAGAACGGAGATATTACTAGGTCGTTTTCGCTGATTAAAAACACTGAAGCTCATAAGATCCGGTGGGTGTCACACTCTTGGCAAGGAGCAGAGGTAGAATTGGAGCCTAAGTCTGTCACAAAGTCCCTGTGTTTTCTGTTCTTCCACCATAGCCCTTCCCTCCTCTGCCTCCTCTTTAGAAGTTCTTTTCACTGAGCAGTTTAATTCATACACATTAGGCCTTGGATACCACTTCCTAACTCCCTAAATTCTTGAGCCAGTCAATACCATGGCCTCCTGGTGCTCACAGGCATCTCAAACCTGATAGTTCTTAATGATGAATACATCGTCTTCAGACAGGCCCATCCCAATCCATCCTCCCCTCCAGCACAAACATGTTCAGTCCACCAAGTCACACAGGCACAAATCCTTGTTCTTTCCCTTCCTTTATCCCACAGCCTATCCAATCCAGATTCTTCAGAGTCTGTCCCTAACGTGTTTCTCAGTCCACATCCCCCAGTCCCCTCGTCAGTGCCTTAAGCTAGATGACTTGGCTGGACTTTCACTGATCTCCTCTACCAGATCTCCTTCCTCCAGTTCAGCTCTTCTCCAGACCATTCTTTGCTGTGCTGCCAGAGTGATCTTTTCTTTGGTTTAAAAAAAAAAAAAAAAAAAAAAAACTGGCTATAAAAGTAAAAATCTGATCTGGGGAAGATCTTCAATACATATTGGTAAATGTTGAAACAAGTTACAGAAAAATTCATACAATATGAGACCAATACGGGGCTCAAGGAAGGTGGGGGATTTTAAAATAGATAATGTATATGTGTACATATACACATATGTACATATATGTTATATATTTTTTGTTAAATGAGATCCACAAGAGTTCTCAGCAACAAAAATAGTCCGCTTCTCTAGGGAGCAGAGTGGGATTAAGGGAGAGAGAAGAACTTTTGATTAATTGGTATACTTTGATATTTTTGTAAATAAATTGTGTTTTTCTAGTCTTCCCCTTTTGTGTCCTGTGTGCAGTCATTTGGAACTTGCTGCTTTTCAAACACCTGCTGGTGTTTCACATCTCCAAATCTCTGCGCACTCCTTTTGCTTGTGGTGTTTTTCGATACCTTGTCTGACAGAGCTCTATTAATTCTTTACATCATTCCAGATTCTGCTTAAAAATCACCTCCACAAGGCCTCCTTAATTACTGTTTCCCCACGGAGTTTGTACTTAATTCTTTCAACACTTAATTGAATTTAATTACGCATGTATATTTTTTACTCCTTCATTAGATTGTGACCTGTCTGAGGTTCAAGAAAATGTTTGCTTCACCTTTAGAGCCCACAGTATGTAGTCAGTGCCTTTTTATTCAGTAAACATCAATGGGTGAATGGTGCGATTTGCAAATAGGTTCTTCTCTTTTTTTTAAATAATTTCCTAAATTTCACATAAAACTCATGGAAGTGTCATTTCTGATTTTCCCAGTTACTAGAATTGAGTTCACTTGTTTTTTGGTGTTTTAACTTCAGTGTGCGCTTTTATATGCTGGAAGTTTTTCTTTGGTTATTTCATTGTACTGTCTGTATATGGCAAAACTCTGAAGTCTTTAGCCTGACAAAAACCATATTGATTTTTTTTCTTCTTTTTGGCACATCTTATTTTTGTGCTACTATTTCATTTTCTCCCTCAAATTTCATTCAGATATCATCTTTCCCCATTCTGTGTGAGCCTCCACTTTAATATTCCCCTTTTGCTGTGTTCTGGGTGTCTTTAGGTGTATTACCTTTGCTTTGTCTTTTTTTTATTTTTTATTTTATTTTTTTGGTAGGATGTCAGTGCTCTTCTTGTTCAAGCTTGCCGACTGGTGCCTCCTAATCAGAATCATCTTGTGAGCAAAGTGTCTAAGCTGATCCATCATTTACTGAACAGATTACAGGTAATATATGTAACTTTAGGAATCAGATTATGAACTTTGGGAGTAAGTACTTGCTTTTGAAATACATCTGTGGTAGGTATCATAGGCTGGTCTTTTGAGATGCTAGGAGAAGCTAGCACCTTAACAAAAATGATGTTAAATCTGACATTATTCTGCAGAATTCTAGAAATCTGTCTATTAGAAGTGTTTCTTTCCGCTTGATTCAATAAGTTAATGTCTTTCAGGTTCCCTAGTCCTAAATTTTTTTTCACTGAAGATATAGTTGACCCAGATATATCTCAGTAAATTGAAATGATCACCTACTTCTTTCTCACTATTTTTCTCCCTTTTCTGCAGCTGTCATTTTTGTCATCTATTACTTTTTTTTTTTTTTTATGTGGGTACCGGGAGTCGAACTCAGGACCTCACGCTTGCCAGGCAGGTGCTTATGCCGCTGAGCTATCTCACCGGCCCCTTGTCATCTACTTCTGATATGCAAAACCTAAGAAGAAGCCTGAGGGCAAAGGTACACCAGGATAAAAAGTCCCCAGTTATTTATATCAAGGTCTGTATTGCAGCTCCCTTTAGAAGGTTTTCCAACTTGCTAAATAAATCCATTCCCTGTAGGATTAAGACTGTTACCCAGAATGTAAAGAGTACAAAATATATCAATTAGTATTTTGTCAACAGGATGCTTTGGGCTACAAGAAACAGAACAGCCAATCCAGAATACCTAAACAATAAAAAAAGAAAAAAGGGAATTATGCCAGGTCACAAGTCCCAAGGGAGGCAGCTCTAGAGTCCCTTTAGAATAACAGGCTTACTGGTATCTTTCCATTTTGCCATCCTCAGTGTGAGGGCTATCCTCAGCTAGTCTCTCACACAGTCATAAAATGACTGGCTAATTCTAGGCATCCCATGCAAAATAACTAACATTCAATAGAAGCCAAAGGACTGGTTGAGTTTGTCTTTTGTATTTAAGAATGAGCAAACTTAACCCGTAAGTTCTCCAGCAAGTTCTCCTGATGTCTCATTGGAGTGCGAAATCACTGGAGTGCTAAACAGCGCTCTAAACCGTCTCTGAATGGTCTTACCATGAGTGACTTAAAACAGTGGTTTGGTTTGGTTTCAGTGTTGGGAATTGAACCCATGGACTCATGAGTGCTAAGTAGGCTCTCTACCACTGAGCTACCCCCAACCCCCTTAAAACCAGTGGGTTCAACCTTGACTGCACATTAAAATCACCTGGAGGTCTTACACTTCCTGAATGATTGCAATGTACAGCCGAAATGGGCTTACTGCGGGGTTTCTCACCCTCTGTACTCCTGATATTTTAGATTGGATACATCTTTGTTTGCTGTAATGTCCTGTGTATTGTAATATGTTTAGCAGCATCTTTAGTATCTGTCCACTAGATGCTACTACTAAGTACCCTTCAAGTTGCAACAATCAAAAGTGTCTACGGCTATTGTCAAATGTTCCCTGGGGGTCAAGATTGCCCCTGGTTGAAAACCACTGTCAATAATTAGGATTTCCCTGTGGGTCTCATGTAAGTGGGCACCCAGATGAAATTAGAACTCTACCATCAGAGAAGATGGATGCTGATCGTTAACCAACAGTGTCTGCTACATGAGATAAAGTTATTTGATTTCAACTTTAGAATGTTTCAAACTGATGTGAGATGGCTTCTGAATGTTTGCTATTCTCAGGTGTGTTACCTTTGTAACACTGGCACTAGGGAGACTTTCTGATCATCCATGGCACCTACAACCCATAGGCAACTTTCTAGCATTTGATGACAGTTTGTCTCAAATATCCATAAATTGATATTTAAATTACCCTAATTTATCCCAAAATGATTGTTAACTCCATTGGGACAGGGATATACCATCTCTTCTTGTATTCCTGCCACCAGGCTAGTGACACCATAGCTATTAAGCAAATATATTTATTTACTGTGTATTTTTTGAACAATTACTCTGTATAAGACAGTTTAATTGAATTAAGATATTTTAGTGGATTGAGTCTTGTATCAGTGTGTTTAGAGCTGCCAGTGTCTGTTTAGTTCAAGGAAAAGTTAGTCAAGGCCTTTACCAGGTTCTACTTTGAGTGGAGGGACTAAAGGGACTAAAATGACTGAGACCGCGGACAGGGAGAAGTCCTTTATCTTGATCAAACTGTCAGACCTTTAGAACTGATCTTTTTTGACACATACAAAAAAAGATGGATATGCACTCTCACAGCTTGATCCAGGGGAGCATGAATGTGTGTAAAAGGATGAAAATATTTTTTTAAAGTTAGAGCATCTGTATTTTTCTTCTGTCAATAGGTGATTGTTGATGAACAGAACTTGGATTTCTTGTTGGCGTACACTATTTCAGCTATTCGGCAGTGTAGTTCGTGGACACACATGGAAATTCTTCAAGCCCTGGCAGCTCTGGTTTACTACAATGGCTCAAAATGTCAAAAGGTAGCTTAAACCACACTCTGCCTCTCCTTTGAAAGGCAAGCACACACTCAGGAGTCGAGGGACCTGTGTTCAGGAATCTGTCCTGCTACTAACTGGTGTGTAACTTTGAGCTGTCCTCGGAATTCCTCACAGACGTCTCCTCATGTGTAAAATAGGTGCTCTGAGGACATAGTGGGACCATATTTGTAAAGTGCTTGGCACTCCATAACTATTGTTGTTATTGTTGCTCCTCATCTATGTAGCCAAGAGCTTCAACAACTACCCAGTAATGATCCTTATTTGTATTTTTTGGTGTATCTTTGCATACTCCTCCAAGAGATTTACCTAACAGCTAGTCCCTTTAGTTACAAAAAAAAAAAAAAAAAAAAATCTGTTTTCCTAGAAGCTTTTCTTAGACCAACATTGACTGTTATTTTGTTTTAGTATCTCCCAGACTTGCTAGGTAAGACTGGGCTCTTGCTGAAGATGAGTGACTTGGCTCAGGCTGACCCTGAAGTCAGGAGGGCTGCAGTGCATTGTATGGCAAACTTATGTCTCAGGTATGTGGATTGCATCGGTTTCTCAGCAGTAATAAGGTAAAACCTCTTCCAGGCCCTTTGTAGATTGTTCCATCTATCTGAAGCCAGAGCTAACTTAGAAACTAATAATGCATGTTCTATTTCTCGTGTCATTTAATAAGGTTATCTTATATATTGTTTGTTTTCAAGGAAGCTTATAAAGGAATAGAGGAAAAAATATGTGCTAAAAATATATGTGCACTGTATGTCAAGTTTTTTGTTTCCTATTGGTATAAATTCTAGCCATATTAAGTCTTTTTAGAAAGCTATATTCATATGAATTTAAGCTCTGGTGTGGTTTATCTGTCAAGGCCACTTCTCTTTTAAGAGAATGGAACCAGCACGTTATATGTAACAGGTTGTGAGCACCACAAACTTGAACTTGTCTCTACATAGCTTAGTGTCATCCAGTAGCTGAGAAGGCAGGTTCAGTCATACAATTCTAACTCAACAGGACCTGTTAAGATATTTCCCTAGAAGAACTAGAAAGCAGAACTGTAAAAGATTTCTCTTTCTGCATCCTTCTTCCACTACAAACTTCTGTAACTTTCTCCCATGGAAACTACTCTTCCTTCATATTTATTCAAGCATGTACCTGTCTCACAGCAATAATTAGCCAAAGCGCACAGTTTTCCATAGTGCAGTTGCATTTGAGGGTATATTCTAACTCCATTAGTCTGTATTACTGTTGTGTTTACTTCTTATTCTTTTACAAGTGCCAGTTCAAAGGAGACTTTTGAGCTGTTTTCTGTTTGTGTTCTAGTGTGCCAGGACAGCCGTACTTGGAGGAGCCCTACCAAAATATTTGCTTCAAAGCTTTCTTGACCATTTTACAGTCTTCAAAACCATCTGATATGGATGACATAATATTTTGTATGGTAGGTAGGACCATCACTGATCTTATGAGTGTTGCAGTGTGTCTTGAAGCAGGAGTAGAACAGAAGCTTATTATCAAAGAATTTAATTTTGCTGGTATGTTAGTTTTGTTTAAAGATTTACACATATGTAGAATGTTTATAAGCCAAAAAGTCTGAATTCTTAGGTTTAAATTGTAAGAAACTGTCTTTATTTGTTTTGTTTTGCTTTGGGGTTGTTTTACCATTCTAGGTTTTAAAAGAAAACTATCCTTTTTCCTCTTGAGTATAAAAGCAATACAGTTTCCAGCTAGTAACTAACTTTAAGATAAACTGGAAGAAAGTAGATTTCAATAATATCCGCAGTTTTAGTTCTTTTTTTAAAAAAATCTGACACATATATGACAATTTATTGACATGTTATAAATTCAGAGTGACACATTTCAAACATTACAGATGCAAGGTAGTGAAATTGCCTTATAGTCCTCTGCTCAGATACAACCACTGGAGACAATTTGTTCCGTGGGCCCTCAGATTTTTTTTCCATATACAAATGGGCATATTTATCATTTTTAAGTGGAGTCCTATTAAATACACTTTTCTGCAACTTTCTGGGTTTTTAAATCTTAATGTCTCTTGAACATCTTTTTAACACCTGTTAGTATACCTCATGCTTTCTAACTGCTGTAGCTGGGAGACCTTGTGCAAGTTGTTTAACTTTTTGGAGCCTCCATGTTCCTCTCAGAAATGGGATACAACTGCATGGGAGGGTTCTTTTGAGAAATACTATATGAAATAAAGCACTTAAAGTGTTTGACGAAATGCTATTATTATTATTATTATTGGTAGTTTCACATTTAGCAGAGTGTTTCTTACATCGTCACTGTGATAATCATTATAATTGATGAAAATTGGCCAGGTATGGTGGTGCATGCCTGTAATCCCAGCACTTGGGAGGTGGAGGCAGGAGGATTGCCGTGAGTTTGAGGCCAGCCTGGGCTACATACTGAGTTCAAGGCCACCCTGAACTACACAGTGAGACCCTGTCTCAAAAAAAAATTTTTTTTTATGAAAATTGATTTTTTTTTTTTCATTTTTCTACCATTTCAAACAAGGCTACGGTTCAAATCCTCCCCTGTGGGGAGTATTTCTGAAGGCAGAGACCTAGAAATGAGATTACTGAGCTAAGAAATCAATCTTGATCAGAATTGCCCTTTAGAAATTATGTTTCTGTCATATATCATGTGTTCCCACAGCCATGCCTTTGCCATATTACAGCTTTCTCATTTCTGATCTCTGCTGCCACTTTTTCATTCTTTCTCTCTCTCTCTCTGTCTTTCTTTTTGCTCACCATTTGTACATACTGGTTTATAAGGAAGTATAATATGTCCATTCGATAAGAGTACTCTTTAGAAAATAACTTGGTGGTTTATCAGGTCTGTTCTCTGGATCTTTGTCTCTGCTTCATGACTATGTTTCTAAAGTATTATCATTTAGAGATTTTTTTCCTCTTCCATCCTAAGTGATGCCAAAAAGTTGATTTCTTTTTTTTTTTTTTTTTTTTTTTGTGGGTACCGGGGGTCAACCTCAGGACCTCGCACGCTAGCAGGCGCCTGTGCCACTGAGCGGTATCACCCGCCCTTTTTTTGTATGTGGGTTCTAGGAGTCAAACTCAGGCCCTCGCGCTTGCCAGGCAGGCGCTTACACCGCTGAGCCATCTCACCGGCCCCAAAAAGTTGATTTCTTAATAACCAAATTTTATTCTGCCTTCTAACTTTTGATTCTTTCTCCCACTAGTTGTTACAGAATGCATTAAAGGGCATACAGTCACTTCTAAATGGCGGGAAGATGAAACTGACACAGACTGATGAACTTGGAGCTCTTCTAGCTGTGCTAAAGGTAAGGCAAGTTGTCTTTATGATCAGTAATTTTCCTGTGTAAACTCCAGACATGAGAACCAGTTTACATCAGTGCTCTGAGGCTGACTTTAATGTAGTAAAAGTTCATATATATATATATATATATATATATATATATATATATATTTTTTTTTTTTTTTTTTTTTTTTTTTTTTTTTAAAGAAAACAATAAAATGTTCATGTTCAGGCATAGTTAAAAATAGAAAACAACTTTGATTAAATAAGTATATCAAAATTTTAAGATTACAGTATCTGGGCCGGTGAGATAGCTCAGTGGCATAAGCGCCTGCCCAGCAAGCGCAAGGTCCTGAGTTTAACTCCCGGTACCCACATAAAGGAAAAAAAAGGGCCGGTGATATCACTCAGCGGCACAAGTGCTTGCTGGCAAGCGCGAGGTCCTGAGGTCGACTCCCGGTACCCACATAAAAAATATTAATAATAATAAAATAAAATAAAATTATAGATAAAATAACTGTGTTAAAATGATTGGCTAAGTTAAATAAACAAATACACTAAAATCAGACCTACTCGGCTGTGGCTAAAGCAGATCCAGTTTAAATGAGATTAAGCTCTTCTTTAAGCCCTAAGCCTTCAGGGTATCTATTTTCTGTCCTATTTTTATTCCTTAGTAGTCTTTTAAACATGCATCTGTTTGTGTTCTGATCCATAGTATGTAAATAATTCTGTAACTTAATGTTTTGTATATTTCCTTATTCATCATTATTAGAAAACCATGTTTCATGGACTCCCTGGACTAAACATAGAGATGCCCACGGTGCTTTACCCAACTCCACTTCCTCAGTATGATGGGTGGCCACCTGTCAAACCACAGCAGTCAGAATCCAGTGCTTCTCGACCAATTGCGGTATATTTATGTCTGCTTAGATTTAAGTTATGGATTGTTCTGAGTGACTTGCTGTGCATGTTTTCTATAGGGGCATCATTACAGCCCCAAAAGCCCACCTTGAATTTGATATCAATTTAGGGTATTTAGTGTAGTAAATTTAAATTTACCAAGACTTGAAAAATACCAAAGTGTCTTGTGCTTCCAAGAGGTCTAGGCAGTGTAACAGCTACAAAAATAAGCATTTGCTTTATCTCCAAAGCCAAGCATCATCATCGCCAAAAGGTTAAGACCAAGGATTGACTCACTCTTTCTGTAGAGGGGTGGCTGGTGAATACCTTAGGTCTCTGTCATCGTAGTACAAAAGCAGCCATAGATACACTGTGGATATACACGGGCATGGCTGTCTTCCAGTAAAACTTTATTTACAGAAACAGGCTATGGGCTGGGCTGGATTTGGCCTTAGGGTCATAATTTGCCAGCACCTCTCAAGATTATTAGAAGCTCACCTTCTAATGAGATCACTCTGTCCATACTCTTTACATTCACCAGATTTCTCAGCCTTTCAGATAGCTGCCATCTCCCTCATGTTTTGATTAGAGAATCTGGAACATAAGATGTGTTCATATAGATGTATAAATTTCATATCCAAAAATTTAATACCCGATTAAAAATGCTTAAAATTAGAAATTCTTTCACTCATAGCAGAATGATGTGATCAGATTTGCATCTTTGAAAAGCTGCAATGGTAGCAAGTACTGTAAAAGAGAATGAGTCTGATCCTCAGTAACTTGCCCAAGGTAGAAGAGATGAGAGCCTTCGTCCTCAAAGCAAGGGACTTTGAGCGTACAGAGGAAGGCACAGATTCCAAAGATGCTTGAATATCAGAAGGAAGTAGGGGATAAGAAAGAAACTGGCTTTCACTTAATATCTGTGCTGATGTAGCCTCAGAGCCCCAGGACATGCATTATATGTAATGGACTACAGTTCCGTGTGCATGCACCTAGAGTGGTATTGCTATGTATGTTAATTGGGAAAACTGAGAAAATAGATACTCAAGTTGTTTTCCATAGGCTTTGATTCTCTTGTGGAATCCTGGTTGAGACAGCTGAATGCTTTCATTACATCTGTGCAAGGTAGGTAATATTAGCCTCAGACTTACACATGAGGAAGGTCAAGCTCAGAGAGGCTACATGGTTTGCCCAGAGCCACAGAGGTGGAATTTAATCCCGGTCCACTTGTTTTGCTTTGTCCAATAGACTTCATGTCTTATTTCTTCCAGTCCAGGATGATGTATGTGAACACTTAGCATTATGCCTGATACAAAGACTATGGAGTAAATGCCACTTTTTTCTTTTCTCCTTTCTTCAAATTATGTGTTGGGAATGTATTTAGTTGCCTTCAAATGAGGTGTAGTACCAATGATTCAGTTAAAAACTATTTTGAAATAGCTATCAATATCTATCATGTATATGTCTTCATTTGCTCCTAAAATCAGAATAAAAAGAGAAAATCCAAGGTAAAACCAAAGAAGATCCAGCAAGGAGAGGAGGAGGAAGAAGAATCCGGTGGTGAAGCAGAAGCTGCTGCAGGCACTGGCACAGGCAGCATGAATATGTGTGAAGGAAACACGCGGTATCCCTCCTCCGTGGGTGCCCAGAGTTTACCTAGAAATGAGAGTGGACCTTCTGGAAAAGCCCAAGTCTCCTCCCCCTTCAGGTCTTCCAGTTGGAAAAGAGTTAGCAGTAGTGAATCAGACTACTCTGATGCAGAAGGAAGCATGCAGGGTAAAGTGAGGTAGTAGTATTTTGTTGTATTTTTATACCTTGTATTTTAAGTTGCATGTAAGTTTATCTTTGCTTAAAAACATGACCATTGCATGTAATTTAACTTGAAGGTTCTTGTTTTAATGAGGTTTTGTATTACTCTGAACATGCCTTGCTCTTTTTATCTGTCTTTGTCCAGATTATTGCTGTCCCTGGAATAGTGTTTCCATCACTTTTTTTTTTCCATTTTTGTCTTCTTAACCACTATTCATCTTTGGTAAGAGCTAAGAGATCATATTCTCTGGGAAACTTTTTCCATTCTCCCACTTCCAGTTCTGGTTAGGTACCCTCGGTGTGACCTTTGACTTCCCTCTGCCCTGGTGTTATTCGCAATGTGTTACAGTTATCTGTTTGTCTTATCACTGCCACTAACAAGTTTGTCAAGGGAAGATGCTTTATTTATGCCTACCTGCCTCAGCATAATACCTGGCACAGGCATATAAGCTCACTTGGGTTATTTGTTGAATGAATGGATGGAGACTCCGCATTGTTTAATATCTAACACTAATTTCCTAACATCCAAATATTACCCTCTTATTCTCTCTCTAGTTGTGTTTTTGGTTGGCCTTAATACCTTGTTATATTAAGCAAATTGCCTTAGTAAGCTTTGATATTTTTTAAAAATTAAAAAAAATTTTAATACCATGTTAACATCTTTAGGGATTATTCAGAAAGCTTAATTTCTCAATGTATCATTTGAATTTGCTGGAATAAATAGCATTTTATGTTTGCTTTTTTTTTTTTTTTTTTTTTTTTGGTGGTACTGGGGATTGAACTCAGGACCTTGTGCATGCTAGGCAAGTACTCTACCACTGAGCTATATCCCAGCCCTGCATTTTCTAAAAAACTGCTCAAAAACTTTTTTTCTTCTTATTTTGTAAAAGGTCTTACCAAGCCAAAGTTCGCCAAGGAGCGTTAGCTTGTTTTCTTTCTACAATAAAGTCAATAGAAAAAAAAGTTCTTTATGGCTACTGGTCAGCCTTCGTTCCTGACACGCCAGAGCTTGGAAGCCCACAGTCTCTGTCCTTAATTACACTTACCTTAAAAGATCCTTCTCCAAAGGTAAGAGTACTTATATTGTAAGCTTTCTAATGGGAAGAGGAAGTTAACATGTCTCTGTTTCTTTTCTCCGCCCTATCTGATTGTATCTGAATTCTGTTCTTATTAATACTGACTCAGGTCCTGACTTGAGAACCACTGGACAGGCAGGAGAAAATGGGCTTCGGTGACTATGAGTGAGATTCTATAGAGGTTGCTTCTGGCCCAGGGCTTGCTTAAAGCCTGAGCACACTGACTTATAATTTTGGTGCCTCCTTTGAGCTCCATTGAAGCTGCCGTGCTTCCTTTCCCATGAAAATATTGATTGCTGTTGTATTTATAATAGAAAAAAAATCACAAATGGTTTCAAAAACTCAGTGGAATATTATGGTCCATAATGGACATAAAGGATGTATATGGCTTAGAAAAATTCTCATAATGTTTTGTTAAGCTCAAGATATAAATAGTATATACAGTAGGATCCCAACAATGGTTTTTCTTTCAATTTTTCTATAATTTTCAAATTATGTATAGTGAATATTTGCATATTTTAATAAGAAAAACTTATTTTTTAAAAAAGAAGAAGAAATAGTTTGGCAGTCATAGATATCTACAGCAAGATATCCCGTGGCTGATGCAGTAACTGCCTTGGCTTAGATATGTTCACAATACATTGAAACACCCCATATCATCTTCTTGAATAGATAAGAAAACTTCTAGATGCCCCTTCAAGTTTTTTTGTTTTTGTTTTTGTTTTTTTTTGTGGGTACCGGGGGGTCGACCTCAGGACCTCGCGTGCCAGCAGGCGCCCGTGCCACTGAGCGATATCACCGGCCCCTTTTTCGTATGTGGGTTCCGGGAGTCGAACTCGGGCCCTCGCGCTTGCCGGGCAGGCGCTTAAGCCACTGAGCCATCTCACCGGCCCTAGATGCCCCTTCAAAAGCTTAAGGTAGCCTTAATTATACACAAAATAATTCTTGTGATGTATTTCAAATATCCAGTATCCTAAGTAGTTAAACCAGCAGAAATTTTGCAACTCAGCTGTGTCTATAGTGAATGAGAACCTGGGAGAAAAATGGAGAATGAATGGCAGCAAATACATGAGTAATGAAGCCATCCTAGTAATTGGAAGGAAAACTATAAAGATTTTAAAATAGATACTCTCCAGCCAGAGGGAAGCTATAGCAGTGCCCAAGGAAATGGTGCTATGGGGCAAGCAGCAGCACGAGTGAACCACCCCACCACAGCCACCCAGCTACCCAGCTAGGAGGAGGTGGGACGTGAACACAGAGAGGTCATGGGGTCATATCTGGTAGGTTTCAGTGAACTGAAATGATTTTCATGGTATTTATATCTTTAAAAAGCTTAATTTGATTTAAAATGCCATGAGAAATTTTACATATTGAATAGTGGTCTTTTCTATTTCCTTGATTTGGGTACCTTTTAGATACCTCGCTATTTAAATTGAGTGAATACAAGAAATATGAGGAAAAAGATATAGTACTTCCTTCAGGAGATGTCCTAGAATCAATGCAAAAGCCCCATGAAAAGTCCCGGAGAAATAGAAAAATGAATCATTCTTCTTAAAGAGAGCAACAACAAAAAAGATAAAAGAAATGATTAAAATTAGTTCAATCTAACAAGTGAAACAATTGTACTCGAGATTTTTATCAAATGTTAGCTTGGAAGGGTATAAATAAGTATGGTAATTATTGACCATGAAACTTAAGCCATACTTCTGTAAACTTCCATCATGTAATTAATTATGCACCAAGATACATGGCTAGAAGAAGGTGTTGCAGCGGATGATGTCAGAGAGAGAGGTTCTTATAAAGACTTCTAGAAAGTTATGTGCAGAAATTAAAACAGCTTTTCTAAAAACCTTTTTTCTAGTGAGAAACGAACAGAAGAAAAAGTGAGTTGCCTCTTTGAGTCAGAGCACCAGGAATAAAGGTTACTTTCAGGAAACTGGAACATGAAATACTGGTAGTTATTTGGAAAGGAGAAAAGAAATTTCTTTTAGGATTTGGTAATGTGGTGGTACTTGGGAAATTAAATTTGCATGTTGAAATTGTGCTTCAGAAAGCATATCTTACATATTTCCAGGAGAGACAGGAAATTAATAAACATAATGTGACTAAGATAAGAATTTCTCCTATATGATTTCCTCAGGTGTTATATAGATATATCACCAAGATTTTGATCTAAGAAACAAACAAACAAAGGACAGACCTTCCTCAGGACGCCTTGAGGATCCTGACTTTCAATTACAGGATGATTTTTATTTCTCTTTTAGATAACTTAAAGGTAGAAATAAATCAAAGTCTGGATGATAGCATAACTAGAAAAGAAAGTAAAACTTAGAATTTTTAACTGTTACAAAATTGTAGGTAACCAAGCTTTCTTTTATACGGTCATTCAAGAACAGATAACCTTTACTTGGATGTCTCCAAATCTAGAGCCCTGGCTATCTTAGTTACTTTTCTCTCATTGTGGAAACAAAATACCCAACACCCAAAGTTAAAGGGGGAAAGGTTTATTTAATTCACAGTTTATATAGGCTTTGGTCCATAACTGGCTGGCTCCAAGGCAGGGTGGCATGGCAGAGGGGCATCACAGAAGAGAAACAGTTCATGGTGGTCAGAATGTGGCAAAGCAACGAGGGATGACCACAGCTCTTTCTAACCTTTATATCTTATCCAGGCTACTTAGGACAGGTAGCACTCACACCCTTAATCCTGGTCCCCTTGAGCCTAGCATTACACCATGAATCAATCCCAGCATAGCACACTCTAGATGCAGCCACCTCTGAAAAAGCCCCACCTGTGACTGCATGAGGCTTTCAGGGGGCATCTAGACACAACCCATAACACCGGCACAGTGTTAACATATCCTCCCTTAAAAGACTTTGGGAGCCAAAAAAATTAACCCTGAAACGTGTGAGTAATAATTAGTACTTTACTTGGAACTGAGAGTGTAGTCAGTCAGTGGCAGAGCTCTTACCTGGCACGCATGAGGTCATGCAATCCTCAGGAACAAAGCAACAAATACATGCACACATACAGTACTTAGACGAAGTCAAAGAAAATAACAGCCTGTCTGCCAGCATGGAAGCTTCAGGAGTGCTTACTCCCAACAGGAACTTCTTTATCACCCCTCGAATAGTATCCTGTGACCATACACTCATAAAAATGGGGGGAAAAATTAAAATTGACTGGGCTGAGAAAACATTTCTGCTACATTCTTAAGTAAAAGAGAGAGAGAGAGGAAAAAAAGGCTTTTCTGTTTTATTAGTTTTAGACAAGCCTTCTTGTCCAAGGAGGTAAAATTACATACTAGTAAAACTGAGCACGCTGATGTTTATGAGATTGAAACATCTTTCATCCATCATTGTAAATATTCAGACAATAAAACTTAACAAAATAAACTCTCTGGGGAGCTGTACCTATTATGATTTGCTAGTGCATCAGCAATTTCTGCTGAAAGTGCTGATTAGAACTGGTAAACAGGATATTAAATATTGATGTAAGAATAAATGAAGCAGAACTTGAGCAAGATTCAGTATCATAAGTAACAATTTTATAATAAAGACCTTAAGCAGAGTCAAGAACTATGAAAAGTATAACTTGGTATAGTATCAAATTTCTATATAGATTTTATACCTTATGGGAAAAAATAACCAATTTCAGTGTCATTTCTTTTGTTTTCATCTGTGATTGTCATGGTGTTTTCTTCCTTAGGGCACCAAAGTTAATTGAACTAATTTTTTTTTTTTTTTTTTTACTTTTTGAAAATCATTTCTTTCCACAACCTGATCTTTTATTTTATTTGGTTCATGAGCTGTTGGAATTGTAGCTTTTAATTGCTTTCTAAAGAAATGAAAATTTAGCATAATATCTGTCTTTTTCAGTTCAGACCAACCATCCAATCAGCAGTTGGCAAACTGCGGCCTGTAGGCTAAATGTAGCCCACACCCTGCTTTTGTATGACTTTTGAGCAAAGAATGGTTTTGTTTGTTTTTTTTATGTGGGTACCGGGAGTCGAACTCAGGACCTCATACTTGCCAGCAGACGCTTGTGCCGCGGAGCAATATCACTGGCCCAAGAATGGTTTTTATACTTTATATGGTTTTGTAATTATCAAAAGAATAAATTTCACAGTATGTGAAAATTATATGGAATTCAGATTCCGTAATTCATAAGTGAAGTTGTATTGGAACTCAGCCATATTTCCTTCACATCGTGTCTATTCCCAGAGCAGAGTTGAGTGGTCCTGACATAGACTCTGTCCTGTGAAGTCTAAACCATAAAACATGTACTGTTGGCCCTGTACAGCAAAGTTTGCCAGCCCCTGAACTGGGTTCTTGGATCAGCTGGCTCGTGTTCATTGTCTCACTCTCTATGTTGCGTAGTTTCCGAAGCATTGTCAGCTTCCTGACTAAATGACTCAGCTTCGTTCTGCAGACTCTCGGGATGTACTATGCATTTATTTTCTGACGAACACATCTATGAGTCCACTGCACAGAAGGCCCATAGAAATGATTTATTGCTTGGTTTTTTGGAGGTAACATAATTGTAGGCTTTCTGCAAAACCTTTTTTACTCTGAACCCACACTCTTCATGTTGAGTAAATACTTTAATTAGATTCTAGAATTGTAAAATTCATTCCCTGCTTTGGAAAACTCTGACCAGATGGTGTTTTATTGGCATTTTGGGGTGAGCTGGCCAAAGTGGGTACAGTAGTATTCCATATTAATAGTCCAGCATTTATTATTGACTTTCTTTTCATTTCTTTTTTCATTTCTGATTTTTAGTGCCAGAAAATCATCCGCATACCAACTGAAAGTGGTCTTTTAACCTTATAAAAAAAGTTAATGCAGTGACACATTTACTGATGTGGACAGCAGTCCGTGACAAAAGTGTACTTTTTCTCCTGTTCATCATACAATTATATTTAACGGTATTCTTCTATCAAATACTTTCACCACAAGGAGTGTTATGATCTTTTCAGTTGGACTTAGGTTTGAATAAACTAGGCCTCTGATCTTTATTCTCATGCTTAGTATTTCAGGTTTTCATGCTGTGATGTACCTTAGACTTACTCCTTACTGTAAGAAAACCTAACAGCAGAGTAAGATTTTTTTGTCTAAGGTATGGAGTACAAGTGGCCTAGTTCACGACTGCTTTCAGAACCTGACAATCCCATTGCCTTTGTTCTTCTAATTAACATAATTGATTCTAAATACTTTGAAAGCTATATATGGGAAAGAGGAAATCTGGCTCTTAATTTTTAATTAACTTATAATGGATCATCCTGAAATTTCAGACACGTGCCTGTGCTCTGCAAGTTTTATCTGCCATATTAGAAGGCTCAAAGCAGTTTCTTTCTGTTGCTGAAGACACCAGTGAGCACAAAAGGGCTTTTATTCCCTTCTCCGCAACGATTGCTTCCAGCATTAGAGAGTTGCACAGATGTCTTTTGCTAGCTTTGGTGGCAGAGTCATCTTCACAGACCCTTACCCAGATAATTAAGGTAAATATTCCAAGGTACTTGTGGTTCTTGAGAGGGCCCTTTGTTTGAATTTTGTGTAATGTTTTACATAGCCTAAAAGTAACTTGACTTAAAACTATAAATAATAATTTTATTAAAGATATCCTGTGTGGAAGTCTGTACCCACTTGTCTGATCTAAACTATAATCTCTTTATGTCCAAATAAATGTTGCTTCTTTATTTTAATAAAAATGCTTCTTTAGTTTTAGTATTAAGTTATACAGATGTATTTTTATTTTTATTTATTTATTTTTCTTTTTTTGTGGATACCGGGTGTCGACCTCAGGACCTCGCGCGCCAGCAGGCGCCCGTGCCGCTGAGCAATATCACCGGCCCCTTTTTCGTATGTGGGTTCCGGGAGTCGAACTCGGGCCCTCGCGCTTGCCGGGCAGGCGTTTACGCCGCTGAGTCATCTCACCGGCCCCAATAGATGTATTTTTAAACAGGTGGTCTTTTTTAAAAGACTGATTTTCATTAAATATGAAGACCTTTTAAATTTAGTGCTATAAAGTTTTGTTTTTATGATGTGGTTTAATCAGGCCTATTGATCAGCTGTTTTTGTGTGTGTGTATGTGATTTACAGTGCCTTGCAAATTTAGTATCAAATGCACCTTATAACCGTCTGAAACTCAGCCTGCTGACCAAAGTCTGGAATCAGATAAAGCCTTATATCCGCCACAAAGGTTGGTAGTGTGGTTTTGTTTTTTTGTTTGTTTGTTTTTTGGTATCAGGAATTGAACTCAGGACCTCGTGCTTGCCAGGCAGGCACTGTGCCACTGAGCTGTATCCCTGGCCCCAGTGGTGTTTTTTAAATGAATTGCTTTTTTACATCAGTCAAATATAGGTTATTAGTAAATTTTAGATCTTTCTCAAAGGGGAAAGGGATCAAGAGATGGAGGGATAGAGGACGAAAAAAAGGAATTTGGATGTGTTAAGTAAATGTACCAACTCCACACAAGGAATGTAAACATTATTTACTGCAAACATGTACCAAAAATAAAAAGGAAGGGGATCAGGAGATGGCGGAGGGGGAAGGGAGGGAAGGGAAAGGGAATGAAAAAAGGAATTAAGATGTACCAGCTTCCCACAAGGAATGTAAGTGTTATGTACTACACATGTGTGCTAATAAACTAAAATAAAAACTTTTTTTTTAAAGGATTCAGAACATTTTATAGCTCTAAGAGGGTCTCTACTTATTCTCTTAAGTTTTTTAAGAGTACCAGCTGGTCAGGTGTGCAGACACATGCCTATAGTCCCAGCACTCTGGGAGGCTGAGGCAGGAGGATCACAAATTTGAGGCCAGCCCAGGCTAAATAGTGAGACTGTCAAAAAATAAAAAGGATGGGGCTGTTGCTCAGTGGTAGAGTGCCCCTGGGTTCAATCCCCAGTATAACAACAACAAAGTGCAAACTGTTGCTTGAATCCCATTTTTGATCCCTCAAGTCCCAACAGAAAAAAATGAGCTGGAGAATTAATTGTAAAGCTTAATGTTGCTCTGTTACATACAGGTACCAATTCCCCTCAGTAAATGTAATCATTATGTACTGCAAACATGTACTAACAAAAAAATTTAATGCTGCTTCAGCGCTTAACTCAAATGTATTGCAATTATTATCTTTAGGCATAGGTAGAAGATGGATGGATGGGTGGGTGGATGGATGGATGGATGGAGAGACAGATGTCATCCTCTTTGAGGGAAGAAAAACTGTAATACGAAACCTAACTTCTTTAATATTGTTTCCTCTGAAATTCAGATAAATCCCAAAACTTCAAATCCTCACTAACTACAGAGTCTTAATTTTTGTCATTTCCTCTCTTACTCCCACACATAATGTCTATGTGCTATAAACACGCCTTTAGCATTTGTTTTTCTTCTGTTTAAAGCTCTCAGGTCAGGCCACATTTGATCAGCTGAGTTTCATTCAGAATTGCAGAAGAAGGAAGCGTGACTGTTTTCCATCACTTGAGCAGGAGGACACTGGACCTGAGTCAGTCTGAGGGTCTGCAGGCCACTCCTGTTACTGCCATCTCATAGCCATGGCCCTTCTGTACCCTAATTTTCGCCTAACAGGAAGAATTATGTCTATTCCATGGGATATTTATGAGGCTCAAATGTTGCAGTGATGCGCAAACTAAGTCCAGCACACTCCTAACACAGCTGTATAAAACAAGGACTCAGAAACACAAGTCCTCCTTTTAGATCTTTCATCATATTAGTGGCAAAAATAATATTAAAGAACCCAAGTCTCCAGCTCCATCCTCTGTTCATTCTACTGCACCCGCTTTTCTTTCTTTGTAAATTCAACTGCGTGGAATGCACTCTTTCAAATGTCTGACTTTGTTCTCTAGTAACTTTTTATTATTAAAATGTTCAAACCCTGAAACACTTAGTATAAATCTAACAAAATATATATAAGATCTGTATGAAGTTATAAAACTGTGATTAAAGAAATCAAGAACCAAATAAATGGAAAGATAATCCATGTTTGTAGATAGGAAGATTCAGTGTTGTCAAAATGTCAGTTCTTCCCAACTGTAGGGTCAGTGAAATACCAGTCAAAAATCCCATCAAATTATTTTATGGGTATCAACAAACTGATTCTAAAGTTTATATGGAGAAGCAAAAGACCTACAATGGGTGGCATAATACCAATAGAGAAGAACACAGTTGAAGGACTGACACTACCCAACTTCAAGACCTACTAAGAAACTACAGTGATCAAACAGTCTTGGAATAGCTAGACATCCACGTGCAAAAAAAAAAAAAAAACCTTGGACAGAGACATTTTAGCTTTTTTCCTACACTTTTTTAAAAATCCCGGGTTCATTGAAGGTTCATGCATTACCTTTAGTTAGTATGTCACTTTTCAGTTTTGTAATCAGGTGTCTTCCCCCATGTTCTGTGTGTGTGTGTGTAGTGATAGTACTGGGACTGAATCCAGAGGTACTGTACCACCAAGCTGTATCCCTAGTCCTTTTTATTTTGAGACAGGTCTCACTAAGTTGCCCAGGCTATCCTTGAACTTGGGATCCTCCTGCCTCAGTCTCCTGAGTACCTGTGTTTTCTTGTCTTGTCTTTTTTTTCTTTATAATACTGATTTCTTTTTTTTTCTTTTTTTTCTTTATCATACTGATTCTTTTTCTTTTTCTTTTTTAATAATTCTGATTTTTTGCAAGTCTCCAAGTCAGTTGTCTTATAGAATTTCCAGTGTTTTGATTTATTGGATTGTTTCTTTATGATTTGCCTCATTTATTTCCTATGGACTAGAAATTCAGTAATTTCTAACTGCCTTCAGAGATACCTGGTCCTTATGATGGTGGTTCCCACGTGATAAGGCCTCTTTCTTTTGACAGACGTCAACGTTCGTGTGTCAAGTCTCACGCTCTTGGGAGCTATCGTGTCCACTCATGCACCTTTACCTGAAGTCCGGCTACTTCTCCAACAGCCCTGTTCTTCCGGGCTCAGCAATAGCAATTCAGCAACCCCTCGCCTCAGCACTCCTGACTGGTGGAAGAAAGTCCCAGTGGGACCCTCTCTGGAAGAAGCAGCAGTGAGCTCCCCTAAGGGATCCTCAGAGCCCTGCTGGCTCATCCAACTTTGCATTTCCACTCTTGTGCTGCCCAAGGAGGATTCCTGCTCAGGTAGCGACACTGGCCCTGTGGCAGGCAGCACCTATGAACCCTCCCCCATGCGACTGGAGGCCTTACAGGTAGGCGTCTACATTTCCCACTCTGAATGGTGGTGAGGGTTCCTTCTTCACAGGGTGACTGCGAGGAGTGGGTACATGGAAGGCGTGGAAATCTAAGCCACACGTCAGTAACGTTAGTAGTCTGTTTTGTTGTTTTGTTTGGAGGGGGGCTAGGTTGTAAAATGCCAGATTCATTTTTGAATCCCTTTTGTTCTTTTGTTGCAAGGTATTGTAATCGTCTCAGGTCTTCTATGACAGTTGATATAACTGTACAGTACTTCGGAAAGGAATTACACAGTTAATCTTTATTTCTGCAGCTTGTTTAGTTCTTGATAAACTTCTGTCTGGTCTTTTATCTGCTTAATACAGATAAAATAACTGCTTCTTCAGAAGAAAACAATCTTAGATTAAAAAAAAAAAATACTCACTTTTCTTTACTCAGATAGAGTCTAAGCATAGGCCTGGTCCTGGAGGCTGCTGCTGATTATCTGGATAACATTGAACACTTCCTTTAACCTTCTCGGCCTCAGTTTCTTCCTCTGGGTGCTCAGTTATTGCCTACCTCAAGGAGTTGTTCCAAGAGTTAAGTGAGCTAATGATGAAACACAATAGCAAACTATAAAGTATCATAAAATTATGATACAGTTAATTGATGTCAGTCATAAGATAAAGATTATGGTTGTTTTTCATTTAATTCAACATCAGATTTCATCCCTTTGTTAAGTGGGCATGATTTCTGAAGTATTAGAACACTTTTTATATTGCGGCCTTGTATTCAGATCTTGGGATTCATTCCCTGCTCTTTTTGTAGGTACTGGCTCACCTGGCCAGGGGCTACTTTTCAATGGCCCAGGTCTACTTGATGGAGCTTGGTGAGGTCATTTGCAAGTGCATGGGCGAAGCAGATCCATCCATTCAGCTTCATGGAGCAAAGGTAATTTCATTAAAAGTCACACGCATTTTGCTTCTGAGATTTCTTAAAGAGATTTCAGGTAAGGAAGACATTGCATTCATCTATTTTCAGTTCTTACCTATAAACCTAAAGAACTGATTTAGTACTAAATTAACAACATATAGCTGTTGGTTTTACTCCTTGAAAGAATGTCTCTATTATAGGAGTTAATGAGAAAAGAAGAAAAATCAGCTAGAAATTGTTTTTTCCCTTAATTTGAGGTGATCTCCAAACTGATTTGTTTGGAACCTCCATAGTTCTAATGCTCTGCTTTGATAGTTATTTCTTTTATCTTGGCAGCTTCTGGAAGAACTAGGTACAGGCTTAATACAGCAGTATAAACCGGATTCTCCCGTACCACCTGAGCAGAGAGTACCAGTCCTCTTGGTAAGTCCATGCCCATTCATACTTTTCTCTGCTCAGTGCTTCAATTTGTTTTATTTTGAGGCTTAGGGATAAAGTGGAGTAGATGGTAATGGTTTCTTCCAGTGTGAAAAATTACAGTTTATAATCTAGCATGACGTGAAATTAGCATGAATAGATTTTATTTGCAATTCAGTATGTAGTAGGATTATATGTATCATACAACCAGCAATGGCAAAAACAACACTTCTTTTGCATAAAACCTAGCCTGGTTATTCAGCCTACCAAAGAAGGCAGAATGATCCAGGGATTTTATGTCAGAAGGCATGAGATCAAATGTGAAGAGCAACACTGAGTAGGTCTGTAGTTATGAACATAGTCTCCTCATTTTAAAGAGGAATAAAAATCCTTAAATTATAAGGCTATAGAAAAATTGAATGAAATGTAAGGATGCTGGCGCACACTAGGTACTCAGTGAATGTTAATTCCTGTAACCCCTTCAACCCTCCCCTCATGATTCCTTTTCAATTCCTGTGATCTCATCTTGCTTCTGTTAACCCAGCTGTGCCAGTTCTTTGAGGGAAGTGCATGTGATCCATTACAAAAATAAAATAAAAGGCTTCTACTCTGCCAAAAGCAAAATCAACTCAGTGGTGGTAATATTTCGTCCTTCTCCCCTCCTCATCCTATTTTTTTCCATTCACAAGTTCCATTATTCAGCAAATTAAAAATGTCTGATCCTAATCCCTTCCTGAGGTTGCCACTACAGCTTTCATGTAACCGTTGACAGGGAGATGAGCTGGGCTTTGCTATCACTCAGAACTAGGTTGGAATCTAAACTTCTTGCCTTGCTAGACATGTGGCTGTGGACAGGCATTAAACTGTTCACACTCAAGTATTGTTTCAACTCTAGAGAAGATACAGACTTTCCATAGTATTTGTTTTATTGCTGAGTAGTAAGTTAACCCTAAACATATAGCAGCTTAAAATAATACACCTTTATGCTCTCACACAGTTTTGGTGGGTCAGGAGTTGGTGTGGTTTGTCGAAGGGTTGTGAGATCTTACAAGGTGGCTCATTCGTGTACCTAGCCAGTTGGGATTGGCTGCTAGCAGAAGGTTCACTCAGGGCCTCCCCATGGGGACCTCTCCACAGAGCTGCTTGAGTGTTCTCTTGATGTGGCAGGCAACTTCTCTCACAGCAAGTGATTCAAGAAAAAGAGTAAGGCAGAAGCTATCGTGTCTTTTATGACTTAGAAGTTTCATGCTGTCATTTCTACAACATCCTGTTAGTTACACAGGTCAGCCCTACTCAGTGTGTGAGGGGACTGCACAGAAGTGTAAATATTAGTAAGTGAGAATAATTGTGGGCCCCCCTGGAAGGTGCAACCACACCTTCTATCCATATTCTCTAGGACTGAAGTAGGGAGAGACTAGACTGGGTTTTTAGGTATTTTGTTCTACAAATACACAGCCAAACCCAGGACAAAGTCCATAGGACAGAAACTGAAGATTCCAACACCACAGATGGATTCACAAATGAATGTGAAATCCTAGGTGTTTTGTAAAGCATTGGAGCAAAATGTTCAGATGCCTACCTGAGGGGTTTTGAAGTGAGATAATTCTTCAAAATGTTTTCTTAAAAAAGGTTGCTCCACAATTTAAGAGTGTCCCCAGTGTACCAATCCCTGTGATAGGAATTTTTTTTTTTTTAATATGTGGGTACTGGGAGTTGAACTCAGGACCTCACGCTTGCCAGGCAGGCACTTATGCCGCTGAGCTATATCACTGGCCCTGTAATAGGAATTTTGCATAAAGTTTACATTTTGTTTTCATACCCTCTGTTCCAGGTGGTGATGTTCTGGACTATGATGCTGAATGGTCCTCTGCCTCGAGCCCTGCAGAGTTCAGAGCACCCGACGCTGCAGGCGAGCGCCTGTGATGCCCTGTCTGCCATCTTGCCGGAAGCGTTCAGCAGTCTTCCGGTAACTCCAGCTGTGTTTCCTCCCCTTCAAACCATGCCCAAAGTGTCAGAGCTCAAGTTTGATCCTTTTTAATTTTGAACCATTTTTGACACTTGCTCTGAAGAAAAAGAGGTTCTCTTGCTTGTTTTGGGGGTGGGGACAGTGGACAACAGCAAATGGGAAAACTTAAAGTAAAATCATCTGTCAAGAAAGCTGTTTCGGGGCCGGTGAGATGGCTCAGCGGCTTAAGCACCTGCCCGGCAAGCGCGAGGGCCCGAGTTCAACTCCCGGAACCCACATACGAAAAATGGGCCGGTGATATCGCTCAGCGGCACAGCCGCCTGCTGGCGTGCGAGGTCCTGAGGTCGACCCCCCGGTACCCACAAAAAAAAAAAAAAAAAAAAAAAAAAAAAAGAAAGCTGTTTCGGGCTGGTGAGATGGCTCAGCAGCATAAGCGCCTGCCTGGCAAGCGCGAGGGCCCGGGTTCGACTCCCAGTACCCACCTACAAAAAAAGGGCCAGTGATATCTCTCAGCAGCACGGGCGCCTGCTGGTACACGAGGTCCTGAGTTCGACCCCTGGTACCCACAAAAAAAAAGAGAAAAAGAAAGCTGTTTCTTCCTGTACTTTAGAAGGTAAGTGGTAGAAGCAAGTGGCTTTGAAGGCACAGAGATTTCAGAAAGATTTCTTACCTGGAGTTATAGAAACCTGGGTTTAAGTCCTAGCTCTTCCACTTTCTGTTTCTTTGATTATTTTAACTTCTCTGAAGCTTATATTATCTTAAAATGGAGTTGTGTGAGAAATAATGTAGAGTATGTGAAAATACATAGGTTCGGTTTCCTAATGTGTATGGTAATTGTGTTAGTATTTTTGGGCTGCTGTAATAAAATACCATAACTGAATGACTTCTAAACAACAGAAATTTCTTACAGTTCTGAGATTAGTACCCACAGATTTGGTATCTAGTAAGGGCTTACTCACTGATTCATAGACGACGCCTTCTAGCTCACATGGTAAAAGGGGCAAGGCCACTCTCTGCGGGCTCATTTATGAGGACACTAATCCCACTGATGGGGGCTCTGCTCAAAGGCCCCACCTCCTAATACCATCAAATATTAGTCAACATTCCTGGCCCTGGAACAAAATGCGTGGCACCCACAACTTCAAGGAGAGATTTATTTTGGCTCATGGTTTAGAGATTTCTGTCCATGGTTGTCTGGCTCCAAGGCAGAAACAGCGTGGTGGAAGGAATTGGGTAGGAAGGCTGCTCACCCTTTGGCAGCCAGGAAGCAGAGAGAGAAGGCCAAGTCACACCCCTAGTGACCTGCCTGTCACCACCTCTAACCAGGCCCCACCGCCTTGCATCACATTTAGCCATGAAGTCATCAGTGGGTGAATCCACTGAAGAGTGCAGTGCCCCATGATCCAATCACCTTCCAAAAACCCCACCTGTGAACACATGAGACTTCTGGGGGACATTCTAGATGTAAACCGTAATTTATCACCTTTTGGGTAAGGATTCCCAAATTTGGAGGGGCCATGAACCATAGCAGTATTCAGACTACTCCTTCCCTGTAATCCTCAATGACATTTGCATCTGTTCTTATTTATGTAAATCAGCTTCTATAAAGAAAGCAGTTTTAATAAAGCAATGACCTAATTTACACAGCTGAAAGGTCAGATGTGATGAGATTCTGTGTGTGCCTTGCACAAACTGGATTCTCAGTCGCTGGATCTGAATTGAACCCACACTTTACCAGCGTAGCCTCAGGGTCACTGTGTTCTTCAGCCCCTGACTGTGGAACTCAAACAGATTTAATTTAGTCACTTGTGGAAGACTTTGGCTCGTAGTTATTTCATTCTCAGTTTTCTCTTTGTCAACTTTCTCGTTGCAGAATGACAGGCAGATTTTGTGCATCACAATGTTGCTTGGGCTGAACGACAGCAAGAACCGTTTAGTGAAAGCTGCGACCTCACGGGCCCTTGGAGTCTATGTGCTTTTTCCCTGTCTCAGACAGGTCAGAGTGATCCCGTTCAGCTCTCCCATGTCTCTTCGCAGTCTCTTTTGTGGATGTAGAATTCCTGAGTTAGACAGTGAGGGAATTTAACTTGCTTTGTGACCTGGTTCCCTTCACGGGTACATAAATGTAATACCCATAGTTCATTTATTTTTAATTACTTACCACACTGCCCAGGGCTCTCAGTGCCCATTAAATGCTTAACTTAACAAATGAATACGAATGAAAAGGAACATTACCATGTGATAGTAATAATTTGGAAAGCTGATAAGGTTTTACTAAATAAGTGAAATTCTCCTTTACTCTTATTTGTAACATTGATCTCACTGAGACATATGTAATGAATATAATGTGTTTTAGAAGGCATTCATTGTCACAGTGTTGTTACCCGAAGGTGGAAATCACCCCAAGCACAGAACACGTAGATAACTGTCACAAGCCGGGTTGTAAGATGCTCACAAAGAGCGGAACCCACGGGCTCCTCTCACGTCCACGGCAGAGACGTAGTCGTGGGGGAGTTTTCCCTGGGATTGCACGGAGTGTCCAAATCGTAATATATAAGAACAGTATGCTAATTGCATAAATTTTTGATTTCCAAATTGAAATTTGTGGTAAAGGCTGGTAGCTTTTTTTTTTTTTTTTATTGAGAATAAATTTGAGAATTTCAAAGGCAGCAGTGTGGACTCCTAAAGTAATGCAGCATTTGGTTTCTCTTACAGGATGTCATATTTGTTGCAGACACGGCAAATGCAATATTGATGTCCCTTGAAGACAAGTCTCTGAACGTCCGTGCCAAAGCAGCCTGGTCCCTGGGCAACCTGACAGACACTCTGGTCGTCAACATGTAGGTGACTGAACTGCGTTCCTTGGGTGACTTCCGAGGTGACATCTTGAGCGGGTATTTCCACCCCTTCATAGTGGAGTCAGTCTTACTGGTTTGGTTTGTTTTCTATTCCTTTAGGTAATAAGATTAATAACTTGTTTTATTTTTTTTATATCTATAATGGGGATTGAACCCAGGACTTCACACTGACCTACATCCCCAGCCTTTTTTAATTTTTTACTTTGAGACAGGGTCTCACTAAGTTACCCTGTTTTTAAAATACAGTTGTTTCTATTTTTTTAAGTAATATATTCATGAGTTTAAAAAAATCCAAACAGTACCCAGAGGTATTAGTGTAAAACTGGTCTCCTGCCCTAACACTCCTGTTCCCCTCCCTAGAGGTACCTGTGTTATCATACGCAAGTGTCTTACTTTTTGTCACTTAGCTCCATATAAGTGACATGTGTAAGTGACAGGTATAAGTGACAGGTATAAGCCTTCTCCTTTACTTTTATAAATCCTTATTTATTATGATGTAGTTGCCACTGTGTCATGAGTCCTTAACAATTTCTAAGCATTTGTTTTAAGCTTTAGTCTTATAGGCTTCTGTACAGTGAACATTTTTGTGGATGACATCTTTATTTTCAGATATAGATTATATATAGATATATAATGTATCTCTCTAGATACATTATTATATATGGAACTCCTGGTCAAAAGATACATACTGAGTTCTTGCTATAACCTGAACAGATTTAAGCTATTTTCCTAAAGTTTTTATAGCTATATTTAGTGAATATATACATTTAAGTGTCATTTACCCTCTTTTCCAGTTTTTTTTTTATTAGTACTACACATGTTTGCAGTACATAATGATCACAGTCCTCATGGGGAGTTGGCACATGTACATAGCACATCCTAATTCTTTTTTTGCATCCCCTCCCCCTCCATCTTCCCTTTATCTCTTGATTCTCTTCCTTTTTACAAAAGATGTGTCTCCCTTTTCCTCTTCTCTAGCTTTTATTTTGCTTTTTACTTATAATTTGAATTTCTCATGTAAGAGAAATCATGCAATATTTAAGCTTGTATGTTGGATTTATTTCACTTAACATTATGGTCTCAAGGCGCACACATTTTTCTATAAATGACTCAGTTTATCCTTCTGTATGGCAGAGTACTACTCCATTATGTATAAATACCACATTTTGTTTATCTATTCATCTGTTGATGGACATATAGGCCACTTTCAGTATTTAGCAGTTACGAATTGTGCTCCTATAAACATGGGTACACACGTGTCACTATAATGTGATCCTTTTAACTCTTTCTGGAAGACGCCTAGCTGGGTCAAGTAGAATTTCTATTTTCAGTTTTTTGAGGAATCTCTATTCTGATATTTCCATAGTGGTTACACGAGTTTGCATTTCCACCAACAATGCAGAAGGGTTCCTTTTTCCCCATAGCATTGCCAGCATTTGTTATTTAATTTCTTGATGAGAGCCATTCTTTCTGGAGTAAGATAAAATCTCTGTGGTGTTTTCATTTTCATTTCTCTCATTTTTACCTGTTTTGCACGCTTTGGATGGAACAGGGAAACACCAGACCCAAGTTTCCAGGAAGAGTTCTCTGGTCTCCTGCTCTTGAAAATGTTGCAATCGGCAATCGAAGCCTCCAAGGACAAAGATAAGGTAGACTCACAAGAAAGCCTAGTATTTCTTGTTTAAATACCTAGTGGCCACAGTTGCAGCATAGCTGATAGCTCAGTGTGGTGTAATATTCCTTAAACTGTTCCCCAAAAAGTCCCCCTGTTCAAAGGAGATAGAGAGGATGCTCAGCATGTAATGTAGCCCAGTCCACACTTCCGCACTTTCTTTACTATTTCCTGTTTCATGAAAAATGTCAATGCCCTTTGTAATGTTACATGATATATTCATGTTTGTTGTAATATTAGTCTGATATTTTTAAAATATATATATATATATAAATATATATAAATAAATATATAAATATATATTAATGTGTGTGTGTGTGTAACTGACAAGTTAGAAAGATGTAACTCTGGATTTGAATATTTATTTACACAATAAATTTTAAAAGCATAGGCCAGGTTTTAGATCAGGTGTATAGAGGTTCAAGTCCTGGCTTGCCCTGCCTGTGCTTTTAAAATTTATTGTGCGTGTTAACCAGACGTAACCTCGAAGAGTTCTGAGGACTTGTATCCTTACAGTGGGGTCCACATTGCATTAGCTGCCTTGCTTTGAGAAACCTAGGATTTCCTGGGCTTTTTAAAGTGGAAATTATACTTTCTCAAACCTCTACAGCAAAATGGATTTCTAAAGCTTTTATATGTTGTTCTAGGTAAAAAGCAATGCAGTCCGGGCCCTTGGAAATTTGCTTCATTTTCTGCAACCGTCTCATATAGAAAAACCCAGATTTGCTGAAATCATCGAAGAGTCTATCCAGGCCCTAATTTCTACTGTCCTAATCGAGGCTGCCATGAAAGTTCGATGGAATGCTTGTTACGCGATGGGAAACGTATTTAAAAACCCTGCCCTTCCACTTGGTAAGATTGTTTCCCTCTCCTCCTTGGTAGAGAACCTCTTTGGGAGGCACACACCATTCTACACGTTGTTAAAGATATTTGTCATATTTTTTGTCAAAGGATTAGAAAACAATGGAAACATACTGGAAACCCAAGTTTAGGGAATTGGTGAAGTAAATCATTTTAGATATATATATATATATATATATATATATATATATATATATATATATATTCAGTGGAATATTTTATTGCTTTTTAAAATGTATTTACAACTATTTTGATAATCTGAGGAACTACTTTTTATGTTAACACTGACTAGTCCACTTATTTAAATACAGGATGACTAAAAATTGCATTTTTTTGTTAATTTTTGTAAGATAACAGGAAATACTAAAACGACAATTTATCAAATTTATTCAATATAAGAATCGACTGGTTGAAGTGACACTTGCCCAAGCAACACTCGGGGTAAACTGTTAAGTGGTTAAGCAAACTAAAGCAGGGTGTTAAATCATCTCTGCATTACAATGTCTGCATTAGATGGAGTAGAAAAAAATGAAAGGAAATTGGCCTAATTATTTCCAGTGGTTGCCTCTGGATAGAATGATGACTAGGATTTTTTTCTTTCATTTCTAAATTTTCTACAAGGGGCATATATTGTTTAAACAATGAAGGAAAAAACTGGAATGAGAGAGGGTACAGATTTGAAATCCCATGAGCTCTTGACACAGAAGTGGATGCTACATATAAAGAGGGCACCTGTCTCTGCTGTGTCATCGTGGCAGGACGTGTGCCTTGATAATATCCTTGGGCCCGTGGTGGCTTAGGTATAGGGATGACAGCCTCCTGAGCCCTGCACTGTGAACACCAGCATTTGACTTACACATCTGCCTCTGCTGAGGCTTGAAGCATTAGAAAGGTGTGTGCCTGAGACAAGAAAGCTGTTGTAGGCCCGGAGCACATGCACCAAGTCAGGGGGTCAGGCTCTGCTCCCCTTCTTGCCCGGAGTGCCCAGGCACAGCAGCCAGGCAGAGCTGCTGGAGAAAGACTCCTGGCTCTTTCCACTGAAGAGGCAGAGCGATGAGGGACCACATAAGAGAAGGGAGCCGGGAAACTGACCAAGGAGGGAGGAGGAACAGGGTAAGATTCAAGGACATCGAACACTGGCCCTTGGAAATGGCAGTAGCATCCATTTGGAAAGGGCCTGTTCACCTGTCTTCAGAGGCAACAGAGAAGGGGAAAAGGGCTTGGAGAGGTAGAGAAGCTGTGTTCCACTCTGTGTCTGTCCTGAAGAATAAGGACTCCCCAGAACAGCGGGTAGCAACAGCTCTGGGGAGGAGGAAATCGAGCTGATTTCCTGCAGTCTACACAAACGGAAAAAAGAGATCTGGTCATCTTATTCTTGAAATCAGAAGTTTTGTATTTCTTTTTTTTTTTTTTTTTTTGTGGGTACCGGGGGGTCGACCTCAGGACCTCACGCGCCAACAGGCACCCGTGCCGCTGAGCGATATCACTGGCCCCTTTTTCGTATGTGGGATCCAGGAGTCGAACTCGGGCCCTCGCGCTTGCAAGGCAGACGCTTACACCGCTGAGCCATCTCACCGGCCCAGAAGTTTTGTATTTCTTTGCAATAAAATGCATGACTTGCTGTGGTGAGAGGAATGTCTGGGTGCTAATCTGGGTGAGGAAATATCTTTGCTAGCATGAACAGAGCTGCTGCATGTATTTGCCCAGGTTGTATACTACTCAACGGTGTCCAGGAGTGGGGGCGGCTGCGGTTCGCTACGTCCATTTTCCTCCCACCAAGCCTTGCCCTTTTGGACAGAGTCCTCCCAGAAAAAAGCCTTTTTCTAAGTCATCAAAGGTCCTATATTGGGTAGCAGAGGCCCTAAGCGTGCTGCAGGCCAGTCTAGGGAAAAAGGGAGGTTTGTGGGGGTCAGTGTTGAGCCACTTACCTGGAATCCCAAGATTAGCCACTCACTGCCTCATGCTGAAGGATTACTATGAGAATGGAATGGGCAGATAAAATAGCCATCTTAGCGCTATTGTGCGTGCTTCCCCCACATCCCTCTCCTGCACACCCCTCTTATTCCAAGCCTTCACTAGTTTTGGTGGCTGGATTCTTTCTAGGCACAGCGCCGTGGACCTCCCAGGCCTACGACGCCCTAACGCTGGTTGTGACGTCATGCAAGAACTTCAAAGTGCGCATCAGATCGGCCACCGCCCTTTCCGTCCCAGGCAAGAGAGAGCAGTACGGATCCGTAGAGCAGTACGCTCAGATCTGGAACTCGCTGGTCATTGCATTACAGAAGAGTGAAGACACCACAGACTTTCTGGAATTCAAGTACTGTGCCAGCCTCCGGACCCAGATCTGCCAGGCGTTGATTCATCTTTTGAGCTTGGCCAGTGCCTCAGACTTGCCCTGCATCAGGGAAACCCTTGAACTGAATGGGGATATGATCCGGTCCTATATCCTACAGTTCTTAAAATCAGGAGCGGAGGGAGAGGACTCCGGAGCCGGCCACAGCCCGCTGGAAAGAGACCAAATGGTTAAAGTGGCCTTGGAGCACATAAGCAGTGTTCAAGCACTGGCTGGGGACACAGCCAAAAGGGCCATTGTGGGCTTTTTAGAAGATACCCTGACAATTTATTTTGATTCTTCTGGATCACAAGTAGCACTCCTAGGATCATCAAACCAGTGACTATTCATGTATACTTTTCAGATGTCAAATATGGTCGTAGGAAGACCCAAGCACAAGCATAGGATATATGGGATTTAATTTTGGAAACAGGGGCAGTCTGTCCACTATTTATTTAGAATGGGTTAGCAGCTATTTCAGCTTTGTTCAGAGGGCTCAGCCCCTGTGGAGAAGGACTCGCCTGCCATGGCCACAGGCAGAGGTGGTACAACCTGTGACCTGGGCAGCCAGGAGCCCAGGAATCGGGATGCGGTGTGGGATCTGCGGACTGGGAGGTTCTGCAGGATGTTTAGTGTTGGAAAATAAATAAATGAATAAAAATAGAAGGTTATAAGAATTACAGTGTCTAACTGGGAGTCTAATTTAGGCGTCATTATAATGGTAATAACTAACATTGATTGGCTGCTTTTTATGTGCCAAGTATTCCAAATCATTGCCTAGATGCTTTATCCTAATGGATTTAAAACTTGTACTACCCTGTTATAGACAAGAATATACTATATATATTGTTTGTTTGTTTGTTTGTTGAGACAGGGTCTTGCTATGTAGTTCAGAATGGCCTTGAACTCACTACCTTTGTAGCCCCGGCTGGCCTCAAACTCGTGCCGATCTTCCTGCCCCAGCCTCTTGAGTGCTGCGATTACAGAAATGCACCACCATACCTGGCTTGTAGCTTTTAATACTTTTTTTTAACTACCCTTTTGATTTGTTTGGGTGTTTTGTTTTGTTTTGTTCTATTTTGTTTTGTTTGTGCAGTCTTGAACCCAGGGGATACTGAAGTATGTTCCCAGCCCTTTTTACTTTATATTGAGACATGATCTTACTAAATTGGTTGGGCCGGTCTTGAACACAGCAGTTCCCCTGCCTCAGCTCCCAAGTAACTGGGATTACAGGGCATGCCACCATGCTGGCTTTCCATTCTTGTTTTTTTTTACAGTGCTGGGGTTTGAACGCAGGGCTTCAGCTAATCTTGGCAAGTGCTCTTCCACTGAGCTACATGCTCAACCCTTTCATTTCTTTTAAACAGTTCAACTCTTTTTGGTTTTTACATTCTTTTAGAGAGTTTTCTTTTTTAAATACATTAATTAGTACATATTAATTTTATAAAATATTGGGTTTCAGTGTAGTATTTGTATTCATGTATATATTTTGATCATACACATCCCCCATTACCCTTCCTTACACCCCCTCCCACTAATTCTCTTCCTCTTGTCTAGTAGTCTTCCTTAGAGCAAAGGAGCTGATTTCATAACTTTTTTTAATATTCCACATATTAGAGAAAATGTATACTTGTCTTTCTGAGCCTTATTTTGCTTAACATAATGATCTCCAATTCCATCCATTTTCTTGCAAATGATATAATTTTGTTCATCTTTATGGCTAATATTCTATTGCGTCTATATACCACATTTTTTAAATCTACTCATCCATCGATAGGTACCTAGGCTGGTTTCATATCTTGGCTATTGTGAATTGTGCTGCAATAAACATGGGAATGCAGGTGGTATGCTGATTTCAGTTCCTTCTGGTATTGTGGTTAGGGTGGAGTGCCAGTTTGACTGACTTTGGGACCCACACTTCTGGGCGGGTCTGGGTGAAACATGGAGAAGTGGCCTGGGGGTCTATGGCAGGTCCTTCCTCCCTTCCTCTTTGGCAGTGTTTCCCAGGAACTAATCAGCTTTGCTCTGCCACGCCTTTTCACCATGCCCTTCCACCACAACGTTCCTGCTTTGGAGCCAGCTGACCATGGACTGAGTGCCCTGAAACGGTGAACTAAATTAAACCTCTCCTCCTTTAAGTTCTGGGTGCCAGGTATTGTGTCTTAGCAATAAGATAGCTGACTAATACAGCTATGTAGCAAGGAGTGGTATAGGTGGGTCATATGGTAGTTCTATTTTTAGTTTTTTTGAGGACCCTCCATCTTGATTTCCATAGTGGCTGTACTAATTTATATTCCCAACAACATATTTTTTTCACAGTACTGAGGACTGAACCCAAGCCCTTTGCACTGAGCTATATCCACAGCCCTCTTTGTTTTTTTTAAATTTTGAGGCAGGGTCTTGCTAAATTGCCAGGTTAGGCTCTAACTTTCAGACCTCCTGATTGAGCCTCCCAAAGTGCTGGGATTACAGGTATATGACACCACACCCAGCTGTTTTTTTAATTTTTTTTTCAGTACATGTTTGTAGTACATGAAGTTTCCATTCATCTTGAGTAGATAGATACGTGTATATAATAGTTTCTGTAGATTTCTTAACCCCCTCCCCCTTCACATCCTCCTTCCTCCCTCTTCCTCTAAATACCCTTTCCCCATATTTATTCTGATTGATATTATTAATCTTAGTCTGTTTTTTGTATTCTTGATGATAGCCATCCTGACTGGGCTAAAGATATTGAGTATTTTTTCATATACTTATTGGCCATTGATACTTTTGAGAAATATCTTCAATTCATTTACCAGTTTATTGACTTGTGCTATTTGGTTTTGGGGGACATTAAGTTTTTTTAGTTCTTTATATTTAGATATTAATCCTCTATGAGAAGTGTAGTTGGCCCAGATTTTCTCCCAATTTGTAAGCTGTCTCTTTACTCTATGGATTGTTTCCTTTGCTGTGTAAAAGCTTTTTAACTTGATGTAGTACCATTTGTTCATTCTTGCTATTACTTCCTGTGGTTTTTTGTTTTTTGGTTTTTGGTTTTTTTGTGTGGGTACTGGGGGTCAAACTCAGGACCTTGCGCGCCAGCAGGCGCCCATGCTGCTGAGCGATATCACCGGCCCTTTTTTCATATGTGGGTATCAGGAGTCAAACTCAGGACCTCGCCCTTGCCAGGCAGGCACTTATGCCACTGAGCTATCTCACCAGCCCACTTCCTGTGTTATTAAAGTCCTATTCAGGAAGTCTTTGCCTGTGCCTATGACTTCAAGTATTTCCCCTGTATTTTTCCTAGCAGTTTCAAAGTTTCAGATCTTATTCCTAAGTTTTTTTTTAATTGATTTTTCTACAAGGTGACAGGGACCTAGTTGCAATTTTTTATAGTATATGGGTACCCAGTTTTCTCAGCACCATTTGTTAAGGACGCTGTCTTTTTTCCCAACATGTTTTTGGCATCTTTGTCAAGAATAAGATGGCCGTAGTGCATGAGTTTGTTCTGTGTCTTCTGTTCCATGGGTCTGTGTGTCTATTTTTGTGCCAGTACCATGTTGTTTTTGTTACTATGGCTTTGTAGTATATTTTGAAATTGGGTGTTGTGATGCCGGCAACATTGCTCTACAAACATGTACATGTCTCACCTCCACACAAGGAATGTAAACATTACGTACTGCAAACATGTACCAAAAAAAAAAAAAGGAAGCGGGATCAAGAGATGGAAGGAGGGAGGAAGGATGGGAGGGAAAGGGGATGGAAAAAGGAATTAAGATGTATTATGTACATGTACCAACTCCACACAAGGAATGTAAAGATTATGTACTGCAAACATGTACTAATAAAAAAAGGAAGAAAACACATTCATAGACATGCTAAAAATAACAAACTGAGCTAGAATAAGCCTCTCGTCCTTTAAAAATACAGGTAGAAGCAGCAGCTTATCTTGAATACCTTGATAGTACAGTACAAGTAAATTATAGCAGTGTGGCAGAATGGCCAACAGATGGAGACAGAGAGCACAAAGTCCTTAGCTCAGAAGGTTCTCACTGGAAACATCAGGTCAGCCCTAACTGCATGTTGAGATCACCTGGGGGAACAATAACAATTCGGTCCCCACAGGATCTGAATTTTGCGAACTGAGGTATGATCTTCCCAATGGGAATTTTAGAAGCTGCACAAGTGATTGTAATAACAGCACAGCTGGAGACCTGCCACTCTGGCATATGCAACAAAGGGGTCTCAAGCTGAGGAGTTGCAGAACCATCTGGGGAATTTGTGGAAAACAGAAGCCCAAATTGTTGGAGTCTTCATTCTCTTGATTTCCAGTTTATTAGGCTATAGTGATAGTAGTTAAGAGAGTCAAACATATAGTCTAAAGTACTAAATCGGATAGTATCCCACAAAATGCTAATATATCAGAGTAACTGTGGGCATCAGATGTCTAAGGAACTGTGTATGTGGGTGGTGCTGGGATTGAATTCCGAGCCTTGCACTCTACTACTAGTAGCACTCTACTACTGAGCTGTGTTCCCTTAGACCCTAAGATAATTTTACATGAGAAAAGTTTTCATTGAGAGGACACTAACCACCAACTTTACTTCTCCTGAGAATGAAAATCAGGGTGGCTCCTCCTGGACCATCTTGGGGTGCCCAGGAACAGTTTTGCATCTCTGGGTCAGGCATCTCCTTTCCAGAGAAACACAGGCCACACCTGTCAGGCACCAGCGGAGGTTTAAAATTGAGTGTGGTTGTTTCATGGCCTCGTGTTAGGGCAGAGTGGGAGGCTCAGTGCCATCTTCCTTTTCTTTGACCAAAGTGCTTAAATTATTTTAATATTAGAGCCATGATAGAACATGTGTCTAAATAACATGTATTGTTTTTTCATATTATAAAAGCAATGAGTTCATTGTGGAACATTTAAAAAATACAAAGTAAGAAATACATGTAAGTAAAAATTATTGGTAGCATCCTGAGATAATCAGTATTACCATTTTGATATGTTTTGCTACAGACATTTTTATAGTGTGTACATGTGTGAGAGTATACCATATACATATGTACAACATGAATGTCCACCATCCCGTATATATTGCGGAGATTGGGGGAGTACTGTGGATTGAACCCGTGGACTTCGCACTGAGTTACATCCCTGGACCTTTTTTATTTTGAGACAGGGTCTTGCTAAGTCACTAAATTGCCTGAGCTAGCCCCAGATTTGGGATCTTCCTGCCTCAGCCTCTCAGAATGCTGGGATTTCAGGCATAAGCCACAACGCCCAGCCTATAGTAGGGGATTAAGCTACAAAACTGTGGTCATATGCTATGTATTTTTTGTAGTCTGCTTTTTTAATAATTTGTACGCATTGACAATTCTTCTAAAACATGGCATTAAGGACTAGAGACTAGTCTATTGTACCCATATACAATAATTTCATCAATTCTCCATTGTTGAACATTGTTTTCCAATCTTGGGTAGATTTACGTGTAACTCTTTAATAGACAGTGACTCTTCTGATGTGTGATGGGAGGCAGAGATGTAACTTTATGACTTCGAGCACTTGGCCAATTGTCTGTGCACCACCGATCTGACAACCCAACCATCCTCCCCCACGACTTCGGCAGGCCTCCTCGCTCATTTACCCCATCCCTATGTTCCTGCAGGTCTGCATGTGGCCTTCGTGGACTGTTCATCCCACCGCCCTCATACTCCCATACTAGTCCCAAATTTTTTAAATTTTATAACAATGGCCAGATAACCAACCAGGTACGTCTTCGTTGGCTCCTGGATTGCATAGGGCTTGACACCTTTAGCTTGGGACCGTCAGCAGCAGCTAATTATTACCGAACATTTACTGTTGACTTTTAAAAAAGTCACTTTCTATTCAAGAGGAGAAAGATGTTTTGAAGATTGTGGGACGCACTCTTCTTATTAACTCCAGTTGTCCTTAGAACACCCAATACTACAACAATGTTTCAATTGCCTGTTTACCTGGCCGCCTTCCCGCCAGACAGTGAGTCAGTTCTTCCCGTTCTCTCCACCTTTCCCTCACCCCACTCAGCCCCACTCAGCCCCACTCAGCCCCACTCAGCCAGGTGCACAGCAGGCTCTGAGCAAGGGTCTGTTGATGAATTGAGAAGGTATCAAATATCCCCTCTTACAGATGAGCAAACTGAGGCCTCAGCAGGAAAAATAGCTCTGAAGACACTGCTCTGTAAGGGCAGGGCAGGAATTGAAGATTCCTTGGAGAACCCCTCTTTGTTCAGTGCTGTTCCCTGCACAGCTCTGCTACCATGTGTGTGCAGAGGCCAGATACAAGAGAAATCAGATAGACAAAGAGTGGTTATTTTCAAGTTTGTTGGAGTTCACCATGTTTGATTCTGGTCTTCCCCACACATGGTTTTTCTGATCATTCAGGACCCTAGAGGAAAACACACAGCGTTGCTTTCAGCTGAAGCAGCCTCCAGGATCATCCAACCCAAAGCTTCACAGGAAACCCAGGCCCCCCACAGGTACACTTGTGGAAGAGAGGATCCCTCACAGTGCTCTTCCGACTCACAGGAAGCAAGGCTCTATCAGCGTGGGCTGAGCGGCAGTAAGTAGCCCCGTGGTTTAATGCTCATGGAGGCCTCCAGCACCAGCAGCTGACCGTGCAGCCTCCAACAGCTCCAAGACAGCAAAGCCCCTGTGGGGAGGGGAGGGAGAGGACGAGGAAGGTGAACCTTGGTGTGCTCTGTACCCACTGTTCGTGGGCTACACTCTTCATAGCTTGCAAGGGCAAGGGAACCATTTCCTGAGCCTGGAGATTTATGGTGAAGGAATGGTCAAGGGATGTTCCGCCCCACTGGGGCACTTAAACATGGATTTATAGGATGTATCTCTGGAAGACCTGCCCCACCCCAGCCCCCCATACTGCCAACACCTGCTGGTACCAGAGACCAAGGCTGGAGAGGCCTAACACACCAGGCCTGAGGCTCCAGAGATACAGTTAGGTGTCTCCATGGTGCAGAAACATTCTTGGAACTCGGGGTCCCAGTGAGGGGTGGTAAGTAAGGCCTGCTGCTGCCCCCAGGCACAGTTCGGGCTCTGAAGATGGTTGGGGTGAAATTGCCCAGCTGGCCCCGGCTCCTACACAAGCCAGTAGACAATCAGTCACTCCATCATGGCGTCACTCCTTAGTCACCCCCCCAACACACACCAAAAAGGAAAAAATATCTACTAAATATTAGACAACTACAGGCTTTATGCATACAAAGATAAATGATCACAGGCTCTGGCCGAGAGCTGCTCCCAAACTGGAGGCCTGCGAGTGCTGTGAGCGTGCTGCGGCCGCACTGCTCAGGGGCCAGGTAAAGGCTGGCTCAGGGCTGGGAAGGGTGCCGCCCAGCCCACCGAGGGGAACCGTCGGGGAGGACTTGCTAGAGGAGGACCAAAGACAGGGAGAGGCACTTCAGGAGGAGGGACCGAGTGGGTGTGCTGAGCATCCACACTCTAGAAAGTGTGCGTGGCTCAGCACAGGACAGATGGAGGTCACAAAGGTACGCGCGCACTGGGAGCTCGGCTTGCATCATGGAGGGGATTCTAGAAGAGCGTGGTGCCACTGCCAGACTTGCTGTAGAGAAAGCACTCGAGTGGCAGGTGAAGCATGGACGGAGGAAGGAGGGACAGTGTTCTCACCCATAGCCACACACCGTGGAAAGCCCTGGTGCCCAGGGCCCACCTGCAGAGGCTGCTGGCATGGGGCTGGGGAGTGGCCTGGGAAGTTGAAACTGCCTTCCCTGGGACTGATGTGTAGCTGAAGGTGACTTGCTGGAGAGGGGCCTCTTAGGAGGCCCTGCAACCAGAGAGGAGAACCAGCCTCTGGTCCTTGGGGGGATGTGGACCCATAGGGAAAGGGAGGAGAAACAGCTGGCAGGCCCTTAAAGGTTACACAGAGTCACACCATGCCCAGCAGCACCCCGGTGGCAGCCGAGAGAAAGGACAGCACAGTTGTTAGCCCTAAACTGGGAATGACCTGAATGAATGGATAAACAAAATGCTGCGAATTATTCAATGGAACATTATTTAGCTGTAGAAATAATGAAATACAAATATGGTCTACAACAGGGGTGATCCTTGAAAATATTATGCTAAGAAGCCTGTCCAAATATTGCAGGATTCCCTTTACACAAACGTCCAGAACAGGCAAACCCCACAGTCAGAAATCAGATTAGTGCTCACCAGAGACTGGAGGAAACAGGCTGGAGTAGGGTGGAGGAGTGAGGTAATGTCTGCGAAGTGCAGGGCTTCTTTTTGGGGTGATAAAAATATTCTAAGATTGATCGTGATGATTGATGGTCGCACAACTGAATAAACCAAAACCCATTTAATTATATGCTTTAAATGTACAGACAGTATGTATGTGAGTTATATCCCTTTAATAAAGAACCTAAATGGGCGTGGTGGCGCACGCCCGTAATCCCAGCACTCGGGAGGCTGAGGCAGGAGGATCACTGCAAGTTTGAGTCCAGCCTGAGCTACAAAGTGAGGTCAAAGCCAGCCTGAACTGCATAGTGAGACCCTGCCTCAAAAAGACCATAAATAAATAATAAAGAAGCTAAAAAGGGAAAAGATTTAAGCATGGTCCTCAGATTGGATTTTGACAATTAGGTGTCAGACAAGTGATGGTTTCATAAATCAGTTAGAAAATACAGGTTAAGAGGACCAACTTGCGGATGGTATGATATTGATTTATACATTCATTCAGCAGAGTTTTTGTGCACCGGGCAGTGAGAAATACCAGTGCACAAGAGGACAAATCCCTTCCTTAGGGAAGGGATTAGGCTGTGATTCGTGCCACGGAGAAACACAGGACACTGGATAAGGACTGTAATTTACCTGCAGCAAGCGGTCAGGAAGGCCTCCCTAGGAAGGTGACCTTTGAGCAGAGACTTGAAGAAGGTGAGGGGTGAAAATGAGGATTCCAGGGAAGGAACATTCCAGGCAGGTGACACGTAGGGCACAAAGGGTGGGTTGGAGGTACAGCTGGAGGCGGAGTACCCAGAGGGTAAGAGAAGGAGAAGGGCCCAAGAGACTAGGGGCATAAGAAGTGGGGGCTCAGGGGCCGGTGAGATGGCTCAGCAGCTTAAGCGCCTGCCCGGCAAGCGCGAGGGCCCGAGTTTGACTCCCGGAACCCACATACGAAAAAGGGGCCGGTGATATTGCTCAGTGGCACGGGCGCCTGCTGGCGTGCGAGGTCCTGAGGTCGACCCCCTGGTACCCACAAAAAAAAAAAAAAGTGAGGGCTCAGCAGGTGGGGAGAGAACTCCCTAAGGAGGAGGGATACGGGAGCCAAAGGAGGGCTGTGAGCAGAGCAACTCCATGACCTGACTGACCTGCATAGGGCTCTCTCTAGGGCAGGGGGTCTCAGCTACAGCACTACTAACACTTTTTTTAAATCATGTATTAGTACATGTTTGCTGTACCTAATGATTACATTCATCGTGGGAAGTCGGTACATGTATATAACATATCTTAATTCTTTTTATTTCCCCTTGGACACCCTTCCCTACCCCTCCCTCCATCTCTAGTTCCCCTTCCCATTTGCAAAGCTATCTCCTTATTTTGTATTATCTCTTTTATTTTGCTCTTTAAATTATTTATAATTTGGGTTTTTCACGTAAGAGAAACCATGTGATATGTAAGCTTATGTGTTCGATTTATTTCACTTAACGTTATGGTCTCAAAGTGCATCCATTACTGTGGGACCTTCAACAGCATCTTTGACCTCTACCTGTGAGATGCCAGTAGCTGTGACAACTGCAAAAACCTCCATACACTGCCACATGCTCTGCGGGGGGTGAAAACACCCATGATTGAGAGCCACTGCCCGAGGTTATAGCGGGAGTGGACCCAGGGAACTCAGGTTGAGACAGGCTGGACTAGACGTGCTCGTGAGGCCTGCAGGGTGCGGTGTCTCTTGAGCAGTCTGACAGGTAAGGCCTTGGCATCCTCGCTGTCCCCTCCCGAAGAGGCCATTGGAATGGATGTCATGGGAGAAACACCCAGAGGGTCTATTCAATTTAATGTAACGACTTGAGCCAGGATTATGCTAAAGGCACCAGGGGAAATGCGAAGAGGAGTAGCATGAGTTTCTGACCCCGCCCCACAAACACGGACACCTCTGATTAAGGCAGCAGAACGGGGAAGGCTGGGAATGCTCTGGGGCTAGGGAAAAAGGAGAACAAATCCAACTTATCTAGGAGGAAATCCACGGATCAAGACTCTTCTTGACTATCTTCTATATGCTAGGCAGTTTTTGCTCACATAGTCTCATTTGATCTTTGAAAAGCAAAATAAAACTGTGAAGTAAATATTATCCTTCCCCCTACCTTTTTTTTTTTTTTTTTTTTTTTTTTTTTACAAATTAGGAAACGGAGTCTCCAAAAAGTCTGAGTAACATACTCAAGGTCACACTGTCAGTGACAAAGTTGGCATTTGAATACAGGTTGATGGCTTCTAGAAGCTTCTAGGAGGTGTGGCTTGGACTCAGTTGAAGATTTCAACAGGCAGGTGGGTGAAGTGGGGTAGGGAACCATAGCAGGAGAGGTAGCTGCTTGGGCAAGGATGAGATGAGGCATGAGACACTGGGATTTGGCCAGGGTTATTTGTTGGAGCACAGAGCTTGTTTAGTGAAAAGCTGTTCATCAGGACAGAGCGCAGGAAAGCCAAGACATGGCTAGTTGAAATGGAAGGATTTTGACAGTGTGTTTAGCCATTGTACATTTTTCTGTTGCCAGTGAGTAGACACGTAATGAGAACTTTGACTTAGGGCAAGAGGTTAAGGGTCAATTTACCTCAAGGATATCTAGCTCTGAAGTTGGAGGACCTTCTATTTCCCATCTTGTCTGCAAGGCACAAACACACTTCCCCAGCTTGGCACAAGACTCCCAAGAATAGTTACCTGATGTCAATAAATTTATCCTGAGGTGACCAATGCTACAGTAAAATCTAGCGGTCATTTATGGAAAGTTTTCACCAAAATATATTCACTGATCTATAAGGATCAAAATAAAAATCATATCCCAGAAAGCATCTGAGTATGACCATGAAGGTGCTCCTTCATGTCGAAAGACACATTTATAAAAAGCCAGAAAACAAATCTAGAAGAACTCCAGGGAAATCAGACCTTTAATTTTATCCAAATTTGGGCCAGTGAGATAGCTCAGCAGCATAAGCACCCGCTGGCAAACGCGAGGTCCTGAGTTCGACCCCCGGTACCCACAAAAAAAAAAAAAAATTTTTTTTATCTGAATTTTGACAACAAGCCCTGAGCTGCTTATCATGCAGTTCTTGAGGTTCTGCAGAGAGGTGGCTGCTATCTGTGTCCCCAGACACAAGAGATGAATTCTGTTCCCTCACAAACCAGCTGAGTCCACGACAAAGCAACTCACGTGGTCCCACAGATTCATCCCAACTGCCTTCCACTACTCATCCTCAGCACCTGGTTTCCTCATTTCCTTGATTATTGGCCCTGCCTCAGTTTCCAGTGCAGCCCAGTCTCCATGATCAACATACTCAGGGTTTTTCTCCAAACTCTGATCTTGATTTTATATTCACCCTCTATTTTCATGCACTCAGCACTCGGATAAGAGGCACCCAACATTCTAAGCCTCCCACAAAGGACCCACAGGGGATAGTGCAGGACAGTGGAACAGAGCACAGGCTCAAGGTTGGGTGGCTCTGAGTTCAAATCCTGAGTCCACAAATTACTAGCTGTGCAATTTAGGTCAACGTAACTGAACCTCAGTTTCTCTATTTGTAAAATAAAAGGACAGAATTTGTCTTAAGAGGTTGCTATCAGTAGTGATTCTCCAAGTATGTTCTTTGGAACATCAATTCCATGAGGTGGAAAAGAGTTTTGTTGTCAAGTGAGTTTGACAAATGGTGAATATCAAAACCCCATCTTGGGGATTCTCAAATAACATTAGACTAGGCAAGTTCTAAGAAACCTGTAAAAGGATGAGGGATGTAGTTCAGTGGTATGGTGCTTGGCTTGAATGCACAAGGCCCTGGCTTTTATCCCGAGCACTGCAGAATAACCACAAACCTGTGAAATAATTGGTTTAATTTTGATTAACACCATCAAAAGGTTAATTTTGATTAACCTTTTCCAAACAACAAATTCCATCTTGCAAGAAACCCTATTAGCACCCTGCTAAGCAGGCCTCTCTGTAATTCACTGTAGGGAAAGCTGCTGGGGGCGGGGAGGCCAAATGAGACGCCAGACACAGTGCATGTTGGCGTAGCTCCCGCCAATGCACGGTGGACACCAGCGAGTGTGAGCTCATTTTGCACGTTCCCCCTAAAGTCAGGAATGTTTATTCAAACCTTTCCTACTTCAGCTACAGTAACGCATTTTAGGCTGTTGTGACAAGTATTTTCACAGAAAACTTTTATCAAGCCCTTTTCATGAAAGGAAACTCACATAAAATGAACTTAAGGGGCCGGTGAGACGGCTCAGCGGCTTAAGCGCCTGCCTTGCAAGCGCGAGGGCCCGAGTTCGACTCCCGGAACCCACATACGAAAAAGGGGCCGGTGATATCGCTCAGTGGCACGGGTGCCTGCTGGCGCGCGAGGTCCTGAGGTCGTCCCCCCGGTACCCACAAAAAAAAAAAATAAAAAAATAAAATAAAATAAAATGAACTTAATGGCATTTGTACTGATAAAGCTGCACCAGGAGCACTCGTGCACCTAGAGAGCGAGAACGCTCACTCATGGATCTGGGGTCAGACCTGCACCAGCAGGAGCTGGGGACGTTGAGTAATGTGCTCGGTCACCGTGTCTGAGATCTTTCCAAGAACAATGCCCCCTGCACAGACAACTAAATTGTGTCCTGTTACACAGGTTGGGTTGAGTACCTTCAGGCCCCATCCTTTTGAAAAGGAATTTGACAATAGGTGCCCTAAAAGCCTTAAAAATCTTCCTACCTAAGAATACCATTTCTTGTCAGGTGCAGTGGTGTATACATGTAATCCCAGCACTCTGAGAGGCTGAGGCAGGGAGATTGTAAGTCTGAACCCAGCCTGGGCAACTTAGTAACTTAGCCAGACCCTGTTTCAAAATTAAAAAGTAGCTCTGTGTGAAGGTCCCAGTTTAAAAAAAAAAAGTGTGTGTGTATATTTATTATATTATATTATATATATATATATGCATAAAGACATTTATCACATTGATACAATAGACAAAACTGGAATCAACAGTTGGGGAATAGTGAAATGTCCAGCAGTTTTAGAATGATTAAATCTATTAAAGGGCTTCTCTTCATTAAATATCTTATGGCCATTTAGAATAATGTTTATAGAGTTTTGAACAATGTGGAACATGCTTGTATGATAATGTTAAGGTACTTAAACAGGCTACAAAAATTAAAAATATACATTATAATAACAACTATGTTAATATACACAGAGAAAAAAATTTACCAATGTCTTAGGGTGCTTATTTCTCACTGCTGAGACCATGAGTGATTTGTTTTTCTAATCTACATGTTTCTCCTTTAATTCTATGTATTTTTCTGTATTTCCAAGATTTATCCAATAGTGATCAGGATGGGAGGCTGAGGCAAGAATATTGCAAGTTCCAGATGAACCGGGGCAATTTAATGAGACCCTGTCACAAAATTTTTTAAAAAGGGGTTGGGTCTGGGGATATAGCTCAGAGTTCCCTGGGTTCAATCCCCAGTATTGTCCCCAAAACAAGAAATGGTGATTGGGAAAAAAATAATCATTTATTTAAGGAAACACTGAGTCGAGTAATCCCAAAGTATCAGAACCCAGTAGATCTAAATCCAAACAGTGCCAGCTCGTGTTGAGCATGCCGCCTACCAGTGTCTTCCAAACCCCAGGAACCATCTGTCCTACATTGTCAGATCTATGTAAAACCTTTAATACATTAATTAATACTTTTATCACATCAATTCAGCTTTTTAAGTTGCATATATGTATTTTAAGAGGATTTTTTAAACTATTCTAAATGGAAGAATGTTACTTGCCATTATTGGGAAACAACAAGAAAAATGTAATAAAACAAAACAATAGTGTAAAGTTCTAGACTATTAAAGCTTCTGAGCTTGAGCCCTGTTTTCTCTCCGCTGAATAAAAACCAATGCTTCCAGAGATGAACGAACAGACTAGAAAGAGCTCAAGAGTTATTAAAACACCCTAGCCTAGCAACAGATCCCTTAAGAATTCAAAAAGACTGAACATGACTTCCCCACTAGAGACATTGATTGATTGATTGATTGATTGATTGATTGATTGATTGTACTGGGAATTGAACCAGGGCCTCCAGCACTGAGCTATATCCCCAGCCCTTTTCTATTTTTTAAATTTTGAGACAGGGTTTCACAAACTCACTACACTGTCCAGGCTGGGCTCTAACTTGTAATCTTCCTGCCTCGGCCTCCCAGAGTGCCGGGATTACAAGGTTGCCCCACGATGCCTGGCTCTGATTTGCTCTTAGTGATTTGTCCATCTGCCACCCAAACCATCTAGAGTGCTGTGTCTGGGGAGAAGTGCCACTCAGTATTTTTAGTCCACATGGGTCATTTTCCCAGGCAGTTTTAAACTCAAAGACAGACATTTCTACCATCAGTGCCTTTCCATTCCTCTTAAAATTCCAAAGGTCTGTCCTTATTCAAGACTTTGGTTTTTGCATGCAGTATTTTTAATGTCTTCATCATTTATTTGCAAAGTGCAGGAAAACAATGGATGCCAGATAAAAGCTTAATGAAATTAATTTCACCCATTATCCAGATGAGGACACTGAGGTCCAAAAGAAGGGAGTGAGTGAAGGACAGTGGCCAAATTGGGTTAAAACTCAAATCTAACTCCCATTCTGATGCCTTCTTTCCAGTAACACCCATCTGAAGTTTGCTCAGAGCCAAAGTGGAGGGTTTGTTCTTAGTGTGAGAAGTTTGCCTCCTCCAGAATCTTTTTCTAGCTGCAGGATCAGAAACCAACATCAGAGACCAATAAAGAAGACGCAGATCTTCCTGCAAGCATTTCTCTTCAGGTCCTTTAAGTAGCAGTGACCTGGCTTCTCTCCCTCCTCACTGACACCCAGCAGTTCCTGCTGCAGGAAGAATCACAGACCCACCCAAGAATGTCAGTAGAAGGAGCAACCTCATGGCATTCATTCAACCAAGGTTTTGGAGACTATTTCCCAATGTTCCAGGTCCAGCCCCCTCGTTTTCCGGAAGAGACTGAGTTCCAGAGAGGAAGTGTGACTTGCTTTGGATCACCACTCATAAGTGGCTTTTAGAAGATTTTAAAATAAAGTTCGCTTTTAAATCCCCTGATTATTTATCTCACTCACTTCCTCAACTCTCCACTCCCCTTTCATCACATTGCTTTGGCAAAACTACAACCCTGCTTAAATCTGACTCTCCTCTTACTTAGCACCTGACCCCCATGTATCCAAGCAAGATTTTCAAACAAAGCACAGTCCTGCTGGCTGCTCTCACTTGAAATCACAACTTCCAACCTCAAGTGGCCCCTTCAATCACACTACACATTCCTTGTCAATCCATATTGGGGCAGGGCGTGGTGGTGCATGGCTGTAATCCCAGCACTAAGGAGGCTGAGGCAGGAGGATCACTGGGAGTTCAAGGCCAAGCTAAACTACACAGCGAATCTCAAACCAAACCAAAACAAAATCCATATTGGCATATTCCATGCAATAGCTACCGAATGAATGGACTGAATAAATGAGTTTTTAAATGTAAGGTCGTATTAATGCTATAGTTCTGCTTGTCCAACTTTAAATAGGTCCTAAAATGAATTTTGAAACCAGAGCGAATGTCCCTTCAGGCTGAAATGGCAGTGTCGTTTGTGTTCCGAAGCTGTGTTCGTGATGTTTGCCTGGGCTGCTTCAGCCAGCAGGCAGAGGAGGCTCTTAGTTTATTAAACTTGTTTAAGCCAGTGCTCAACCTGAGAGCCTGAAGACTTTCCTGCCTCAGGAAGGAGCCTTTTGGAACAAGTCTAAGGGTCGGTCCAAAGCTCAGGAACTGTGACTCTGCGTATAAAGCCTTTTGATAGCATTACTTGCATAAGTAAACAGTTGGCCTCCTATTTTGCGAAAGGATCTGTTTGTTCTCAAGGCTGCCCCGTGGTCTGAGCACCCACAGGGATGCTAGAAAACAGACCACTCCTCTGCTGATAGGGTTTTGAAACATCCAGGGCAGTTTGGATCCTTCAGCCACAGAAAACAATTGTGCACTGAAACTGAAATACACGCCACCCACTTCCTTCTCCTGGTGTTGGATCCTGCTGGTTCCCTACCTCCTCACTTACTAAGAATCTGGCCCTTTTTCTGCTCATGGAAGGTGCCATGCCAGCCATATGCATTCCTTGTTTTTCATTGATGTCAGCAGTGGTAATGATTAAGTGGCAACACTCCACCCCATTCAAACGGCTCGCTTTCCCCTTATCCACATTGGGAACTTCAGCCCAGGGCATCTTCTGACATCTCTCCCAGAACTTGTCACTGGTGCACATCAGGTGAAACGGTGGAAAGGAAATTCTGTTGATTTGACCCACCCCACCACCCTCCCCTTGCTGGGTCAGGAAGTCTGTCAGCCTCCTCCTCCCCTGGATGTGGCTATCTTGGCAAAACCCACAAGAGTTTCTCACTACCGAGTGGTGCTACACAACCCTGAAGGTACAAGGGGAGCAGAAGTGTGTGTGTACTATAAACACGGAGCAAGGGGTGCCCTTCAGACGGGGACACTTTATGTGTGCAAATTATAACCTGTTAGAAAAAGATTTTTCAACACAGCAGAGTTCTGGACCATGTTCTAACTGTTGCGGGATTTAGGGGTGGAGACAAGGAAGAACGCTATTGCCACTTCCCTATGGTTTGGGTTGTCTTTGACAAGAACACCAAAACAGTCAAGAATAATCAACAATTGTTTCCCCTCAAAAGGAACACTACACCATAAGGCACCCCACCCTTACTCTTGCCCTCAAATTCTCAGTCCCTGCAAGAGATTTAAAAAAGAACAGCCCAGGAAATTCCAAGCATGAATGCCTCCCCAGATAAGACAAAAATTGAAGAAAACCAAACTTTTAAAAGTAAGCATTTTGATCTTCATGCAAACATGGAGTTAATCTTGGGACAGCTAAGCACAATTACACAGATGAATTCATTGTGCGGAGTGGTCATTGAGCGTAGAGAATGTGAGCGACGGTCCAGAGTCCAGGCTCGGTAGGGGTCATACCTGAATCTGCTGAGCTTAGCACATGGAAACCTCCGTGTGCATTCAGCCTTGACCGTTTCCTTTAATTTATTTCAGAGCTGCTCACTGGGGTGGCTTTAGGAAATGCAAATCAAGTGTCCATCACGGTGTCGCAGACCTGCAGGGTTTTGATGTGTGCTAAACCAAAAATATAAATAAAAATCTTTGGGTCACTTTTTATGTGTGTTAAAGTTGTTCTTCAGGTCACGGGATGCTTTTTTAGTCCTTTACCCTTCTGATCAGCTTTTATTCATCCAGAGAGGTAGCACAGCAGAGGGGCACAAGTGGGAGTCAGGGATGAGGGTAGCCAGGTGTTGACTTCTGCTTTAACTCAGACTCTCTTGAGTCCTGGCTGCCTGCTGTCTTGACTTCGGGCCTGCACAGTTGTACTCTGAGGAGGCTGCATGGACTACATGGTCCAGCTCTCTAGTTCAGAGATTCTACCTCAGTAGTCTGAAACACCCTCTTCACCTTCAGGGTTTTATTGTAAGGAAGTAGAAAATAGTATTACAGTGTAAAATGCTCATGATTGACCTACCCAACCCGCAGACTCAGGAACATGGTCGGAAATAACTCAAGTCACTGTTTGACCTGTACCTGTTCCAATCAGAAGAGGATTCCGAGCTCATCAAGGATCATGGGCCATGGGAAAAGAGTGAAATTCAGCATTACAGAAGAACTACATTATTGAAGCCTCTCAGTGCTTATAACCATCAAATACTTGCACTGAAAGAGTCCTAGGAAGGCACAAGGTCCCAGAAAGGTTCTGCAACTTGCCCCAAATCTCCCAGGTGCAGAGAGGAAACTGGGAACAAAAATGTGAGTCTCCTCACTCCCAGTGTGATTGGGGCTGCTGCCCATGCCCTTCAGAGTCAGAAAAGTTCACCCTTTGAATTTATCTTTCAATTTTCACCCATCCCTAGCAGCCCTGGGAATGTTGACTATTGTGTTTTATTGGGAGAACTTATCGCAGCTCACTAGTAAAGCAAGTACTGATGAATTTGCTTTACTCACGGTTGCCTCATTGTTAGGCAGCTTCACAGAAGAAATGAGGAAGGTCTTCATTTGAAACTGTCCCTACCCGGTCACCAGATGCAGAGTAGTCAGGAGATAAGGAAGGAAAAAGTTGGGACTCAGATTCTTTGGGACAGTTCCCAGTGGGAAGCAGCCCCAGAGGAGAGGTCTGTGCTGACTTTATTTTTGTTTTGTGGCACTGGGGACGGAACCAGGGCCTTCTGTATACTAGCGAAGCATTATACCACTGAGCTACACCTACCCAGCCCTGTGATGACGTTGTTGCGTGAATCAGAGCAGGGTCCTGGCTTGCTAATGGAGTTTAGGCCTATGGGAGATGGGGTGTCTTGGAGTAAAACACAAACAAACCTAGATGTGCTCCCAGAACAAACACCGACCTTACAGCTTTAAGAAGGGGACTCCCATTTCCAGCCTGCTCAAATGCTTGTGCCACCAACACATTTGTTTCCCAAAGTCACGCTGAGGGTTCACACCTCTGTTTCAGATGCATTTGAGTTTAGGAATGGTCTCCACGTCCTCCATAGAGAGAAGCAATGGGAGCTGAGTCTAAGAGAAGCTAGTGTGGCACTGTAGATAAGGATAAAACCAGAAGAACCACATTTGGCTGCTTTCCAGCTGTGTGACTTTGGACAAGAAATTTATTCCCTCTGTTTGCCTCTTGGTGAGATGGGGAGAATCATAAGTCCTGAAAGCATGTGAGAAGATGGTAGCACCCTTCCTCTCCCCCTTTCCTTAATAGGATCGGTACTGAGAGAAGCTACCGTTTGCTGAGCACCCACTGGGTGCCAGACACCCATGAATGCATCTCAACCTCACCAGTGAAAATGTGTCTGCAGAGGGCAGACATGAAAAGCTATGCTATCCAGACAGGTGCAGTGTGGCATGGCTGTCATCCCAGCACTCTGGGAGGCTGAGGCAAGAGCAAATATGAGCCCAGCCTGGGCAATTTAGTGACTTAGTGAGACTCTGTCTCAAAATAAAAAATAAATAGGATATAGTTCAGTGCGAAAGTCCTGGGTTCGATCCCAGTACTGTGAAAGAAAGAAGGAAAGAAAGAAAGGGAGAGAGAGAGAAAGAAAGAAAGAAAGAATATCTGAGGGACAATGACACCTTGATGCCCAACCCTCCAATACCCCCAAATCAACTATTAACGTTCACCTGGGGAACAGTGATACAGCATATGCTTTTACATATTCAGCAGTGTCTACATGATTAACTTCCATCTTCCTCCTCTACCATTCCAGGTACCCACTCTGTTCCCAATGTCATCTCCAGAAGATGAGGCCATCCTAATCCCGCTTAAGTAGGGAAAGCAACTTCCCATGTCTGGAAGGGCCCTGCTGGGCTGGGTGAGCCACCATGTTCTCTGGCCCCGGACGTCCCCTGTCACCATCCTTGTATCACATTCACCTGCTCATCTCACAGCATCCTCACCACGGACACTGGTGGCCCCACTCTTGGGGTGGAGGAGGTGCCAGCACAAGTTTTAGGGGCAAGAGAAAGCACCTCTCAGGTGTCAGCCTGGCTCCGCCACTCACTGCACCTGCGCCAATCCACTTTCTCTCTCGGCGCTTCAGTTTCCCTACTGTAGGCGAAAGGCTCTGGAAGAGGTGCCTCTCAAGGGCCACGCCAGCTCCAAGCCTCTGACTTGGCAAGTGTGTGATGAAAGTTGTCTTCCAACAGAAAATGCTTCTTTTTCTAGCTCCCAAATGTAATAAGGCCTCTTCTACTCTTTCTAGGTACACTACTTTGGGCTTTCTTTTAAAAGATCTTGTTTTACCAGGTTTTTGAGGCCCACTGTCACTCACAGTCCAAAATTATCTCAATGTCAGTGACTAAAAACAAATCAGATCAAAAAACATCCCTGTGCCTCATCTGAACCCATTCTTTGCTTTGAACCTGATGCCAAGTCTAGGGCTTATCAGCCAGAGTGTGTGTGAATTACCATATGAAAGAATTCTGTTGGACCATATTTAAAAGAATCATTATTTCAATTTAGATAAGGAAAACACCCAGTCCTTTGGAAAATACATATAAATTCCTCTAAATATCCAAACAGACTTATGCCCAGAGAAGATGTAACTATGTCCTTATAGGATAAAGGAATCTTACAGCTGTAAGCCAGAACGTTCTCCTCCAAAGACTGCAGCAGGGCCACCACGGAAGGCTGTCCAAGTTGTTCACTGCACCAGAGTGCTTGGCTGATGAGATCAGGCTGGAGGGCAATAAATGGGGGCTTAAATCTGGCCTGCACTCCATTTGCCAACTCTGTCAAGTTCTTTCCCTTCAAATGGAGGCCCACATCTTTGGAATTCAGCAGAGGTAGTGTGTGCATTAGCAGGCCGTCCCCAGCATGGGGAAATGGGCCTTTCTTTCCTTGGTTTATAAACACACCATTTCCCAGAACAGACAGTAAGAAAGCAGAAGTGAAGCTGAGAGGTGGGGCAGGTGTGAGAAGCTCACCTTGGAAACCATCTTGGGGGTCTGGAAGCCTCACATCCCCAGTGCCTCCCAACTGAGCATGGTTCTGATAAGAGCTCGTGTGAGACCCCTCCCTGCCGTCCTCCTTTGCTCCCCCTCATCTAGGCTCTGCTCAGCCTTCCTTGCCCAGCCTGTACCCAAGTGCCTGGTACAGGCTCTCTGGGCACCTGCATTCTCCTGTACTGTTCTTTGTCATGAGCCCTGAGTGGATGCTGATTCACCTCTGTGCTGTAAACTGCAAGGACAGAGTGGCTGGATTCTACTCTCGTACCTCCAGGCCCAGCACAATGGGGCACAAGGCAGGAACCATGTTTTCTCAAACATGGTGTGATCTGGGCATAGAAGACGCATGCCTGTAATCCCAGAACTCTGGGAGGCTGAGCCAGTAGGAATGCAAATTCAAGCCCAGCCTGGGCAACTTAGAAACTTAGTGAGACCGTGTCTCAAAATAAAAATTTAGGGCCAGTGAGATGGCTCAGCGGCGTAAGCGCCTGCCTGGCAAGCGCAAGGGCCCAAGTTCAACTCCTGGAACCCACATACGAAAAAAGGGCCGGTGATGTCGCTCAGCGCATGGGCGCCTGCTGGCGCGTGAGGTCCTGAGGTAAACCCCCGGTACCCATAAAAAATAAATTAATTAATTAAAATTAAAATTAAAATTTAACTTTAAATTAGAAAAAAAAGTACTAGGGGGTGTAGCTCTATGCAAAGGTCCTGTGTCCAATTCCCAAGACTGAAAAAAAAAGTGCAAATTGAAGGGAGTGGGCCTCCCACTCTGCTTCCCTCCTTGCCAAGCCTAAGAGGTTATCTATCTGGGCACAGCGACACACAGTCACCATGACCTAAGCCCTGTGCACAGAGCCAGAGGACACAGACCAGAAAAGACATACCCAACCCTGGCCTGGAATCCAAAGCACATGTGAAGACAAATGACATTGGCTTCCACCCCAAAGGACTATGAGTCAGTTTGTATTGTCCACTGGTTTCCCCAGGTGACACCAAGTTGCCAATCAGAATCAGAACCTATAGATATTGTTGCAATGGATATAAGGAAACATGGGTCCCATGTGCAGGTCATGGAAGGCCTTCAGCAGACAGCATGCCCAGCCCAGTCTTGGTGGGATGTGCAGAGAGAAGAGAAGGGCATCTGGGTTAGGAGCACCATGAACAAAGAGAGACAGGATGCTGCACGGGGGCAGGGATCGGGGCAGGCAGCGAGGTCAATCCGAGTGACTGGAATCAGGCTCCCGATGGTAAATCAAGTGTAATCCCCTGCCACTCAGTGGGGCTCCCAGACTCTTTCAGGAGGGAAGCCCACGTTTCAGCAGCATCTAGAAGAGGTCCTCTGCACCCCAGCTTTCATGGAGGCCTCACTGCTATTTTCAATTTCATTTACCATCTCACCCTTGGGGATGGAACCCAGGGCCTCACACACGCTGGGCAAAACCTCCACCACTGAGCTGCACCCCAGCCCCTTTCTCATCTTCTCTCTCCAGTTAGACTTTGGCCTCACGGAAAGGCCTCTGGGGCCAGTGCATGAGGCGATATTGCCAGGAGTTTCCTTGCTAAGTAGGCCAGACTTAGGAATTCCTTCCTGGCTGGACATGCAGGACTGCTGAGCTAGGAGAGGGGCAACAGTCACACTCAACACCCATGATGGCACAAGAGAGTTGTTTTATTCAGTACAAAAGCAGTGTCTCAGGTGTAAAGTCAGGCCACGGGAGGGCTAGCACATTGTGTCTCAGTTCCATGCATTGGGGGGCTGAGACGGTTATGGTAGGGAATGATGGAGGGAATGTATGTGGGCTAGGAGAGCAGATCATCAAAGACCTGTGACTAGGGCTGAAGGAACGACCTCTCCCCCTGGCTCTCCCATCCTTCCTTCCACATCTTTTTATTAAATCCCCTCTCTCCACTCCTCTCTGTCTCCTCCAATCCCATACGGTTGGCCTGCAGGCCTCAGCTGGGTTTACTGCTTCCTCTTAACTGGCCTTTTCTAACAGGCCAGGCTGCTGCCCTGACAGGTTTTCTAAGACAAACAAATATGCTGGGGAGGGGAAGGGAGAGTCCCCAGCACATGCCCGATCTTTGGACCAGGTGGCCTCTAGGGAAATAATGTAGATGTCAAGTTCCCAGCCTGTGCACCAAGCTGCACACGCAGGTGCCTTCTGAGCAGTGCCCTGCGCCACAGTTCAGTGCCACCCCGCCGAGGCCCGAACTATCTCGTCTACTGTCCAGTTATAAATTAATCTCTTGGCATCAGTGATTAACTTATTCAAGCTGCAGGAGCTGCTGAACCAAAACAGCCCTTTGGGGTGAAAGAGGCTGCACTGTGGTGTGGGGTGTGGATCTGCCTGTGACCCTCATCACTCTGGTCCTTGTGCTGTGTCAGCAGGGATGTGGAGATGGCCAAGGCAGGGCATCGTCCCCTGGAATGTTCACTGAGTCCCTCCGGGTGGAAGCCACATTGCCAAGGTCTAGGGCTTGTTTTCTTTTGTGATTTTTTTTTTTTTTTTTCTGCCAGGAAGGTTTTTGAAAATGGGATCAGGACAGAGCCTATGCTCTGGGGCAAATATTACCCAAGTGCAATAGCCTGGACTGATATGGAAAAAAGAGGGGGAGGCTAAGGCTAAACTTTGGAGTTCTCTCCACATTGAGGGGAGTTATGGGTTCTCTCTTAGCACATAAATTCCACAATGGAAAGAAGCCTTGAAGGGGGTCAATTCCAACTTTCTCCTTCTATGGAGGCCACAAAGGAGGGCTTGACTTGTTCAGCAGCACCCTGTAGGCCAATGAGGAGAAAAGGAATGGATGTCAAGTCATGTTTATATGTCAAGTAAAGGCTTATTTCTTCACCATCAGGACCACAGGCAACATATAGATGTCTTTGGGGGAAAAAAAAGAGCCAAGGAATGCTTCCATACTTTTCTACCATTGGAAGAGTTTAAAAGGAAGGTTTCTGGGATTTTTTTTTTCATGTAGGGGGCCATACCCATAGCACCCAACATGCTAAGCAAGTGCTTTACCAATGATGTACACCCCAGCCACTTTGATTTCCCCAAATAACCCTGGCAGATTTGGTTCTACTTCTTAGTTCAGGTCACCTCACAGCAATTTAAAAATGGTACCTTCGTTCACCTCTGTGATCATTCCTCAAAAACTCTAACTCCAGTCTAACCAGGAAAGACACCACACAAACACAACTGAGGGGTATTCTACAAATAACTTGGCCACTACTTCTCAAAACTGCCAGGTTCACCAAAAAACAAGGAAAGCCTGCAAAACTGTCACTGACAAGGGCCACTAAGGAGATATGGTGACTAAATGCAATGGGACATCTTGGATGGGATCCTGGAACAGAAAAAGCCATTAGGGAAAATTAATGGAATCTTAGAGTTTAGTTAATAGTAATTTAACAATGCTGGCTTCCTTAGTTGGAATAACAATGCTGCACTGATATGAGATATTAATAGGGGAAACTGAGTAATGTATTAAATTTGCAACTTTTCTGTAAATCTAAAATTATTTAACAATAAACCATTTATTTAAAACTTTAAAAAATGGTGCCTTTCAATTTCTCTGAGCTTGAAACCTTTATTGCATGTTTCATTACAATGTCCATAACATGAGAGAGGTGGAATAATAACTATTTAAGAGGGGAAAGAAGGAATGAGGAGAGAAGGGAGGAAGACACTGAAGTACAAAATACAAAAGTAAATATAACCACTCATCCACTGATGAATGAAGAAACTATATGTCCCTACAATAGAGTATTACTGGTACGCAAAAAGAAATTGTGTACTGATGCATGCTATAATATGGAAGAACTTAGAAACATTATGCTAAGTGGAAGTTAGAAACAAAAGACCACATATTGCATGATTCCAGTATTACAAAATATCCATATGCAAATATGAAATATCCAAAGGCAACTCTACAAGACATAACTAGACCAGTGGCTACTAGCTGGAGAAAGACACATAAGCAGATACATTACAGACAAGAAGTCTTCAAAGTGTGGTCCTGGGACCAGCAGTGGCACCTAGGAACTTGTCTAAGAGGCTAAATCTCAGGGCCCCCCCACACCTGCTGAGCTAGCAATGCTAGAGGTGGGCCCAGCAACCTGCAGTTTAACAAGCTCGCCAGCTGATTCTGATGCACATTCGTGTTGGAGAACTGCTGATATGATGTAATTTTATGCAGTCATTTAAAATTATATTTCAAAAGATATTTAATGACATTGGAAAATGATGTTGCTATAATGGTCAACTTGAGGGGAAATCAGTTTACAAAATTATGTACAAAATAATACCAAATTGGGGGAGCAAAAAATGCAAAGAGAAAATTACTAGAAATAAATATTATGAAATATTCATAGTGGTTTCTTTCTGGGATTAAGGTGGTTTTTGTTTTTATATTGTTTCATAATATCTACATTTTCTACTTGTATGGGCAGGACTTACTTTTACAATAAATGGTTATAATTCACCAAGACCTTGCCCTCATGATCAAGGCAACTGAGGTCCATGCACCCTGCCTGAGTAGCTGGCAGGACTTGAATGCCCCCTTTCTGTCCTATGGTAGGAGTTGACTTCACTGTCCAGATGATGGAGCTCTACCCAGACCTGGATTCTCTCCTTCAGAGTGGTAGGAATCCATCCTTCTGCCCTCTGTCTAGAGGGGGAAGCAATGCGATTTTCTGAGTGCCTACCAAGTGTTAACTACAGGCTCAATTCTTTGCAGGTGCTGTTGTGTTTAATCACCCTGAGGGTCTAGCAGGTGGGTTAAATTATCCCTACTTAACAAATGAGAAAATTGAGACTCAGGAGAATTAGGTAACTTGTTCAAAGATCTTGTTCCTCTTCAAGAGTTTCAAGTAAGAGTTTTCAACTCTGACTTCATTTTAGAGTCTTCTGGGGAAGGGGTTAGAGGGGAGGATGGGAGGGGAAGGAGAAATAAAAATGACCAAGATGTGATATGTATATGTACTAATTCCCCAAGATGAATGTAATTATTATGTATAACAAACACATACTAATGAAGAAGGAGGAGGAGAAGGGGGAGAAGAAGAGGAAGAGGAAGAAGAGGAAATAGAAGAAGAAGAGGGAGGAAGAAGAAGAGGAGGAGGGAGAAGAAGAAAATAAAAATAAAAACTTAGCACCACTGCAAGTCATTGAAGTCATAATGGGGGATGGAGTGGCACACTGGTACAGTTAACATCCCAGGTAATTCCAATGAGTAGCCAGAGACAATGAGTAGCCAGAGATATACAATGCCAATTACTTTGGCACCTGTCTGCCTGCTGGGGGGGTGGGGAGGAGATTTTTGAGGGTGAGGTCCCCAGGTTAAAGAACGCACATGTGCAAGACATCAGCAACAACAGCAGGCAGCATGGAGCAGAGTGGAGTGCAAGAGCTACCTGCATCTTTATTGTATATATTTTATACAGGTTGTTATCACCTATTTACATTCTTACATGCTGGCCTCATTGGTGCATGCATAGTTGTTCACTGCTAAGTCATGGTTATATAATTATACCCTGATGAGTGCCTGCACTGACTATAGGGTCATGTCCTCAGGGCTGTCCAGAAGCGTCGTTACATGCCCCGAGCTTTGACTCAGTCTGAGAGTTCCCCACATCCCACCCCCTCAAAGGTCAGGGGAGAGTCATCTCTTATGAGTGGCCCATAAAGCTGACCCCTGTGCACAAAGACCACAACAACAATACAGGGAACAACAGAGCACTACCAACCCCATTGCCACCACAGTACAGCTTATGGCTATCCAGCACCAGGTGATCCCAAGGATTCTCACAATTGTGTAAGGGTGTCCTACTGCAGGGCCTGGATAGCAGGCACCTCTGCATCCATCTCTTGCAAAGCTTCCTGTACCTGTGTCTTGTGGTCAGGGATATAAATGCAACATTCTACATGTACGAGGGTAAGTGCCTCCCTATGCTGCAGTCATCAAATCAAGAGCCATGCGGTTTTGCAAAACCATCTTTCTTATTTGAGAAGTCTCATCCATGAGCAACATCAAAGCCTGATGTACACATTCAAGGTCTGGGCCATATGCTGAGCAAGGGCTTCAACTTGGAGGGCTAGGTCTATGGTCCCTGCCCCTGGCAGCATCAAGGCCACTGGATAAAACCACCAGGTCACCCATTTAGAACAGTGCCACCTGTGATATACAGCGTCCCAATTGTGGAATGTGTTTGTAAGGGTGGATCTGCCCTTAACGTTCGCAAATCCCCAGGTTCAGCGCCCTGTTCAGTGTGCACGTAGGTACAGCCGACTGTGGTGCTACAAACCCATAATGTGTCTGCAGTGGGCCAATCAGTGGGCTCCGTATCTATAAGCTTATGGCTGTCCCACCACTTGTTTGTGTCATTTACTGGTGATGTCTGGTTACACAGGTTGAGGGGTATCCATCCTGCTATTCGGTTTCCCACTGATACATTCACTTGTTGAATACAAAGTGGGGCTACATCCAACAATATAACAGGAGTTCCTGTCATCCACCCCCAGTCAATGTACATAACAGGTTCCAGTCCCTGTGGGGTAGACGCACTCTTCCAGATCAGTGCCTCGATGGCCTGGCATCACTGATTCCAGGCACAGCAGGTCCAATGTTGCTGTCGCCAGTCAGTCCAATTGAGCAGGGATGCCAGTGTGATCCTCCACGGGAGGCCCTCAGCTGCCTTGGTGGGGAGTTCAGTGCACACCCAACAACGTGATTGTTAGTGCACACGAGCAAACATGTGTGCCCATGAGATAACGCTGTGAGTGTGGCTCATCCTGGTCAGAAGGACAGGGCAGAAAGAGAAACCATTATAGGGAGATCCTGCCCTTCTGGGAGGATGCAGGCCACATGCTCATACTGTGATAGAATTATGGCTGGAATCATCTTACCCCCTGGCTTAGAATATCAAATCTGGGTAAGGGAGTTGGTGGCTAAGTCCACCACCCCCAGGGGGATGGGTCAAGCAGCCACAATGTCACTCCTTTTCAGAATGGTGGCTCCAGCATTGGGCAGAGAGTGCACTGAGGCCTTCAGTGGCCAAGTTGAAGTCAGGGCTGTATTTCTGCAGCATGTCTAAGTCCTTCCCCCAAGGGCTCCAAGAGGAATACCCAATTGCCCACCAGGGGGTCTGTAGGCCAATCCCAAGTCCACTGATAGCAGCCTCCCAGCCGCATAGGCTCCAATGCAGGATTAAGGCCCCTTTCATCACATTAGGACCCTGCTCCATGGGTCGAATACAGAGACGGACCAGCTGTGCTTTCAGAAGGCGACACAATGGGCTTTCACCCATACGTTGGGAGCTGGTCATTGAGCAACTGAATGGCCTGGGATAAGACCTGCACCCACTCAGTGAACTCTGCAGCCAAATAGGTTAGTTTGGTTTTTAGGAGGCTGTTGTATCTCTCAGCCAAACCGGTGTCCTGTGGCCGGTAGGGCACATGAAAGTGTCATGTGACATCACTGTCTCTGGCCCATTGTTGTACCTGGGCCCCTGTAAAATGAGTTCCCCTATCAGATGCTATTCCTAGTGGCATCCCATATGTGGCTGTCAACCATTGTAAAGCCTTAATAGAGTTAGCTTGGTCAGCAGAAGGCAAGGGTAGGCGAAACCCACACCTGTGGCTGTATCTACAGCAGTCTGAGCATATTTATGTCCCTGTGAGAGAGGCAGAGGCCCAATATAATCCACCTGCCATTGCTGCAGTGGGTGGGGTACTTGTGGTATCATACCAAGTGTTGTGGGCACTCTCCTTTTCCAGGGGGCCAAATGGGCACACTGGGGACACGCTGTTACCGCAGCCTTCGACTCAGCAGGAGTCAAGTCCAGGTGCCATCTCTGCTCTACAGCTTGCATGGTACAGGGTCCCACGTGTCCCAATTTCTTGTGGAGCCAAGGCACCACAATAGAAGGTGGCCCTCGGAAAGTGGCTACTCTCGTCAAGGCATCTGCTAAGTCATTTCCTGGTGAGAGGAGGGGCTTATGTCCTGAAACATGAAGCACTAACTCGGTTAGTGTCTTGGCTATGCTCCCATAAGTCTCGCCATAGGTCAGCACCCCACAAGGGATGGTCCCCAGTCCTGAGCTGCCCAAGCCAGCAGCCCGAGTGTCACCCCCTAAAGACGGCCCAACTGTCCATGCACACATGTAGGGGGCCTTCTTCATGCATCACAAGTAGCCATACTGCCCGCAACTTTGCCCATTGGCTTGACCTGCCTGTTCTGGTTTCAAACCAGAGTACTTCCGTACTGGGCTGGAGAGCGACTGCTGTCCATTGTGGTACTGTGCCATGGCTAGACCCATCACTATAACAGGCACCAGCCGGAGGTCCCACTTTCCCTTCTGCAGAGGGACTACAGGTCAAGTCCTGTAGTCCATCCTGGGCCATGTACATCACAGGTCCCAAAGCTGTTGCCAGTTCAGCTGCCAACGGGCTAGCTGAGAAAGAGGCCCGCTGTTGGAGGTATGTCCCCCAACGTGTGAGCCACTCCACTTCTGGGACTGGTTGTCCAGGTCCATACCCAGCCCTGTACAGGGTATTTTCTCTGCACTTCCACTGTCTGTTGCCCTGTGATACATTCAGAGGTATGCAGAGCAGCATACACTACTGCCAGCTGTTTCTCAATCAGGGAATACCAGCTCTCGGCTCCCTTCCACAACTGTGACCAAAACCCAACAGGGTGCTTCCGCTACCCCTGTTTTTGCCATAGGCTTCAGCCAAATCCATCATCATCCACACTGACAGGATAAATGGTAGGTTAGGGTCAATGACTTGTAGAGCTTGCATCTATGCAACAGCCCTCTTTGAGTCCTAAAAAGCAGCTTCCACTGCATCTATCCAGCAAGCACCTTCCGCTATGTCTGTCCAGCCCTATGTTGTGCCCCTTTTGGTCATCTGGTATAAAGGGCACAGCAGAGTAGCTAGGTGCGGTACTTCCACCAAAAACCTAGCAAGCCCACATATGCCTGTATTTGGCGTACTGTCATGGGTCTGGTCTTACCCAACCATATAACACCCAAGAATTTGACAAATGAGCCAGTTCCCTGGACCTTGTCCATGACCCACCCCCATGTAGCAAAGCTTCCTTCAGACTGTGCGCAGTGGCTTTTAAATCTCCAAGGTATTCAGAGGTTAACATAATATCATCAATACAAAATAGTGACACAGAGTGTGGCTTGGCCCAGGTGGCCAGGTCCTGGGCCACCAGGCCATAACACAAAGTTGAGCTATGCAAATAGCCTTGTGGCAACATCTGGAAGTTTCACTGCCTACCCTCCCGGGTGAAGGAAAATTGATCCTCACTGCCAGCACCAGGATGAGACTTCACAGTCGTTCACCATGATCCATCTGACTTCTGCACAGGCCATACCGGGGAGTTGAAAGGGCTCTGTGCAGGGCGTATCATCGCTGCTTCTTCCAATTTCAAGATAGTCTGTCCTATCTCCTCATGGCCTCTAGGTAGCCAGTATTGCTTCACGCACACAATCCACATGGCCTGCGGGAGAGTCAGCAGTACGTGGTGTGAAACCAGACTCTGGTTTTTACCACATAAATTCACAACTGGAATTCTCCCTGCATGGTGTTTAGCCAAGCACCTGTCAGTATGTCCGCCCCCAGTATGTATTCAGCAGCCGGGGAAACATAAACATCATATGGGCATGGGGGCAAATGCCCAATACCCAAAGTCACCTGGGCCTTCCAGACCATGTGACCTCCATACCCTTCTAGGCATGCAGCAGGTCCTATAAAATGGTCTGGGTTGCCGTATATTAGCATTGACTCGGCTCCTGTATCCACCAATGCTAGTATAGGCTGCACATTTTTTGGGTGCCAGTAAATAGTCAATTCCACATGTGGCCTCGGGTCTCCTGGGACCCCCCCAAGACCCAGGTACCTCCTGGTCCTAACTGGGGTAAAAGAAGGCCAATGTCACTTTTTTCTGCTTCACCTGGGCTGTTTTGGCTTTTTTTTTTTTTTTTTTTTTTTTTGCTTTTTGAGACAGGGTCTCACTCTGTAATTCAGGCTGGTCTTAAACTCACTATGTAGCCCAGGCTGGCCTCAAACTCATGGCGATTCTCTTGCCTCAGCCACCCAAGTGCTGGGATTACAGGTGTCTGCCCTCCTGCCTGGCTGTTTTGGCCTTCTGGCCCTGGCCCATTGGCCAGTATTGCTGCCCAGGGTGTAACTGCCTCCACAGTCAGCAACACATCCAAAGGCTGCCCATCTAACTTATCTGTAGCTAGACCAGCAGCCAGCAGATCCATCCAGATCTGGCACTGACCAACCTTCAGTGGCCCCACAGCCTGTCCTTGCAGGGATAGCCCCACATGCCTGGAACCCCTCTTCTTTTTCTCCTTTGCAGTACAGGTTCTACAGGTCTCGCCTTACCTTGGTGCCTTTACTTCCACATCTCCCAGCCTGGCCAAGGTATCCAGAGCATCATGGATCAGGCAATCTGTAAAGGGAGCTAAAAGGGCTACCACTGACCCCAGTGTGCCAGCTGGATCTCTTGCCAAGATCATGTCCTTCATGTATGCTGTTAGCAGTTCCTCATCTAGGTTATGGCACTGCAGTGAGAACATCATTCGGTGCATACCCATTTCACATAGCACAGTTATCAAGTCTGATAGGCTATTTAGTGACTTGCTGTGGCAGGTCACCTGGATTCTCCCAAACCAGGCAAGCCACTGCCATCAACCAATTTATCACAGTCTGATTACCTGCTTCTGGGGCCCTCCTCTGCACAAACTGCAGAACTCATCTCATAGAGGGGGTGCTGGCTATGCTGGGTATTTGGGACATTTCCTGTGGACTTAACTGCATGTTATCAGCCCCATCGCCCACTGTTTCACCCACCTTCTGCTTTAGTTGTTTTGCCAGCTCCTCCATGGCTGTATATGTCATGTATGCTGTGTGCTGGGTAGAGGTAGGTGGCTCTCCCGGTCCTCCTCCCTGGGCTAGGGATTCCTCTAGCTCCACTTTTTGATGAATAGCCAGCCTAGCATGCAAAACCAGGGGATTTTCCTAGGAGTTTTCTCAGCCATGAGGACTTTGCTTCTGGAGACATCCCTGGAGGAGGCAGTGCTTCCCACGCCTCTCAACACAAGCTCTGCAGCAGCCAGCCATTGCTCAAGGTTCTCCTCTATCTGCTGCAGTTGGTCTACTTGCCAGACGAGGCCATCTGCCTCTCAATGTCCTGCTGATTTCACCAGTTGTCAGCCTGTTGGGGGGGGGCCCAAGGGAGATTTTTGAAAGTGAGGTCCCCAGGTTAAAGAATGCAACACATGTGTGCAAGACATCAGCAACAACAGCAGGCAGCATGGAGCAGAGCAGAGTACAAGAGCCACCCACATCTTTATTGTATATTTTTTTATACAGGTTGTTATCACCTATTTACATTCTTACATGCTGGCCTCATTGGTGCATGCATAGTTGTTCACTGCTAAGTCATAGTTATATAATTATGCCCCGATGTGCACCTGCACTGACAATGGGTCATGTCCTCAGGGCTGTCCAGAAGCGTCCTTACATGCCCTGAGCTTTGACTCAGCCTGAGCAGATTCCCATAGCACCTAACCATCCCCACTAAATAGAACAATAAATAGGAATGTCCCCCCTCCAGGTTAATAACAGCAGCCTGACACTTATTGTACTTGATAGATCCTGCCAGATGCCATAAGTTTACTGTAAAATAATCACTAGGAGCACTAGGAACCATAATAGATCTAGGCCAGGGTTGTGTATTAGCATTTATGTATTCGTAGAGGAAACCAAGTCATCAGCCACATGGTTTTTTGCAATTCAAACACTTGATGACTTACAAAGGATTTTGAATAGTCACTGGATAATCAGCTGTTGTTCTGATCACAGATACTACACCCAAAGAAGAAAATCAAAAAAATTTAAAGATTTTTTTTTTTTTTTTTTTTAATAAAACATAATTGTTTCTTTTCAGTTTTTCCCCATTGTTACTTCAGGCTGTTTTCTTAGAGGTGCCTTGGTTCCTGCCTTGCTCATGTAACCACTAGATGGTGCACATTGCAAAACGTTAGCCACAAAGTGGGTTGTCTGTCACTTTGTAGTGGTTAGAAAGGGATCATGAGGGGAGGGAGGCGTTCCCAAATATAGCAAATAAAAATACATGACTCTCAGTTAAATATGAATTTCAGATTTAAAAAATTTCATGAAACATACTAAAAATTTTCTGTTTATCCAAAATTTTAATTTAACTAGTGGCCTGTATTTTATCAGGCAACCTTGATCAAAGAGGATTTTAGGGCACAAGTACTATTATTGTCAGCATTTTCAAATATTTACATACTAGAATTTTTGGTGGCATGCTTGTTACTCAAAGTAACAAATAAGGGCCGGTGAGATGGCTCAGAGGCATAAGCACCTGCCTGGCAAGTGCGAGGGCCTGAATTCGACTCCCAGAACTCACATATGAAAAAAGGGCCGGTGACATCGCTTAGCAGCACGGGTGCCTGCTGGTGCACGAGGTGCTGAGGTCGACCCCTGGTACCCACAAAAAAAAAAAAAAAAAAAAAGTAACAAATAAGCCAGCAATTGTTATAATTATTCCACAAAAAAGGAAATCTATGTGACATTGTCTTCAAAATCCAAAAGACTTAACACCTGCTAACCCTCCACTGCCTGGGCTGTCCTATGTCATCATGCTTCTGATGGGATCACATCTCTTATTTAACCAAGGCAAAGTTTATGAATGCTTCAGCAAATTCCCTTGATTTCTTTGGCAATGGCTTGATGTGAATTTACCTTATGCCTCCCAACTCTTAAAATATGTTGGACCTACGCTATTTGGAGGAATACAACCTCAGAGTTCAGTGTGATGGAAAATAGTGCAGATGGGCGTGTGCAAGAAAAGGTTTACATGCTGATCAAAATTTAATTACACACATAAATTGGTGTAACACCCCCTAACATCCTTTGGCTAGCCTCAAGTTTAATACTTCAGGAAGAAAAAGGAGCAACTTTACCTGCATTCTGAGCTTTCTCTTCATAAGCATTGGCCAATCTCCCTGCTTAACTACATGCTTCTTATAAGAAAGGACAATTTCATGGCCTCTTGAATAAAGAAGCTACAGCACAATCTTGAATTCATGGCACCACACCCCGAGTCATAGTCCCAGTTTTATAACCCAAGCTGTGGTCTTTGGGTCTACCTTTATGACAAGGGGGTCGCTGAGGATAGGATGGGGAGAAAATGGAAGAAAGGGAATTGGAGAAGCTCAGTTTGGAAAAGTTCTCCTTGAAGGCCACCCAGGTAAAGCCCACTCTGATACCTGACTATGCTCTAGTGAGGGCAGAGAAAGCCCTGAAAGTCAAAATCTCAATCCTAAACCCACTACAAGGACCCCTTTTATTTCTACTCGCAGTAGGTAACATGACAGAACCCCTGGCTGATTCAATGCACTCCTCACCCTGCTCCAGATCTTGTGAACACGCTGCCAAGGTTCGACTTTCCTTCCTGCTTCCTGAAACTGTCCAGAGTGGAGCAGCCCTCCATGGACTGCCTGTCTCCCGTGAGAATAAAAAGAGAATATTCATTTAACAGAGAGGGGACACTTAGGGGCCAAGAGCTTCTTCTTGGTAGATTCCTCACAAGTTGTGTAAGTTGTTGGACTCTGACAAGTTAGAGAAGATCGTGAGGTTTCCAACTACAGAATGGGTACTTTGCTCCCTCCCAGTGATTTTGGTTTGTTCAGTCTGTTTTTGCAGTACAGAGGAGAGAATCCAGGGCTTCACACTGCTAGGCAGGTGCTGTACCACTGAGTGACACCCTCTGGCCCTCTCTGTGATTTTTAATATACTCACATCAAGGAAAATTTGGGACTTAATTAATGCTCTTTGATAACCTCATAAGAATTGGTCAGACAATGACATTATTTGGACACTTTTGCTCTGAATTCCTTAGGTCAATAGATGGATAAACACAAAAAGGAAAAGGGTCTGAATTTTGGTCCTAGAAAAAGCTGAGCAGCGTGGCTTGGAAAGGGAGTGAAGGCATCAAGATGGAGTGAAGTGAACCATCCTTACCCCTGCTGAGAGGCTCCCCTCCCATCTGCATGGATTCATTCCACACCTTATTGAGCACCTTTTATTGAGCACCTTTTATGTGCCAGGTACTGCTGCAGATAAAAACACCACATCATTTTGCAAATGAGAAAACAGAGACTCCGAGAGTTCCCAGGATAACACAGCGAAGGATGCAGCGACGAGTTTAACCTCAGCAATTTGACTGCAAAGAAACTGGAGTGTTTAGCCATTACAGAAAATTCAGCTATGATTAATATACAGTCCCTATTCTAAGGAAATCACACACAAGTGAGAAGAGCAGATAAGTAAATCAATAATTAAGTAGAGACATGTCAGCACTACAGGAGAGTAATACATGGAAGTCAGAGATGTACCATCAGTGACAGATGGAGGTGAGCTCAGCTGCTCAAGGGAAGTGTCCTGAGATAATGAGGTTTGCAAAACGAGGAAGGATCTACCAGGGAAGGAGAGGAGGAGGTGTTTTCTTGCAGACAGAGAAGAGCAGATACAAACTTTCTGTTGTGTTAGGTAGTTTTACGAAGTGTGTAAGGGCTGAGGATGTAACTCAATGGTGCAGCACTTGCTTAGCATGCCTGAGGCCCTGGGTTCAATTCCCAGCACTGCAAAAAAAAAAAAAAAAAAAAAGGCTTATAAAAGATCAATGATGAGAGCAGAGGATGTAAGGGGCCTACAAGAGTAGTGAGAAGTAAAGCTGAAGTGGTAACAAAAGGTTTTTTAAATCACACTAAAAGTTAAATTTTATTCCGAAACCAAAGAGCAACCACTTATGGATTTTTAGGTGGAGAGGATAAGGTGATCTAAAACTTTACTAAGCTCACTTGAGCAACATTGTAGAAAATGAATTGAGGAGGCATGAGTAGAAGTTAAAAATACTCAAAAACATCTTCTAAACCTGCTCCAGATAAACCAGTTGTCCTCCAGGAAAGATGCACACTTACCTCGTGGCCCTTTGTTCACTGTCCTCGTGCTAAGCTCCTATCTCCCTCTTCTTGTCCTTGTCTTGCTGAAATATATTTCCACATAAAAAAGAAAAGTTGCTTTATAGGTAAAATACCTGTTTTCAAACTGTCTTTATTCTATCCTCACTCTTAATAGATAATTTGGCTAGGTATAAAATTCTGATTTGAAAAACATTATGTGTCAGAAGTTTGAAGGCACTGCTTCATTGTCTTCTTGTGATGCCAGCCTGGTTCTCTTTCCTTTGGTCTGACTCTATGTCCTCTTGGGCATTATACATCAGCTGTATTGGCTTTTTTGTTGTTCTTTGAACATGTCAACCTTTGCCCATTCCTGGAAGTTCTTCCTCAATCTTCTTCAGGCTGGATTCCTTCTGTTAATCAGGGCTGAGCTCAAATGTCAGCTAAGATGTCCCTCATCAACTGAGCTAAACAGATGTTGGATGTATGAAAAATATTTTAATTAATTAGTTAAATATAATTGGAATTTCATGGGAATTTTTCAAAAAGGAGCAAATCTTTGGACTAGGCCAAAGTCACAATCTTATTTATCTTTCAATTAGGCAGGAAAAAAAATCTTGAATTACTACTTCACGATATACATAAAAAATTAGTTCAGATGCCTTATAGATCTAAACATAAAAGAAAAATGAATAAATGTAGAATAAAATATCTTCATAACCTCGTAGGATGGCAGATTCTTAATGAGGATACAAAAAATATTAGCCATTAAGACAAAACTTACTAAATTGTACTAAAGTTTAAAACTTCTGTTGATGAAAACACATCATTAAGTGACTAAAAGGGAAGTGAGAAAAGATATCTCCAATACAAAGTACACAGAGAACTCATTTTTAGAATATATAAAGTATGCTCACAATCAGAAAAAGGCAGACAACCAGGAAATCCCAATAGAAAAATAGGCAAGTCAGACATGGTGTGCATGCCTATAATACCAGTACTCTGGGAAGCTGAGAGAGGAGGATCACAAGTTTGAGCCCAGCCTGGGTAATTTTGCAACTTAGTGAGACCTTGTCTCAAAATAGAAAAAATAAAAAGGGTTGGAGGTATAGCTCTGTGTGAAGGGCCTGGGTTCAAGTCTGGGTACAAAAAGAAAGAAACAAAGAAATAAAAGAAGGAAGGAAGAGAGGGATCCAGAAATAGAGAAATGGGTGCTCAATTTCATTATTCATCAAAGAAATGCAAATTCAAAGCACAATGCAATATCACTATATATTCGCCAGAATGGCCAAAATGAAAAAGACAAATAACACCAATTGTCAGCAAGTGTTTGGAGTTTCTAGGACTTTCCTATTCTGTGGTGGATATGTATGTTTACCTGTCCCTTTGGAAGTAACCATTAAAGCCAGACATGCATACTCTTGGCATAGCAATTCCATTCCTAGGTAAATAGTACTCAATAGAATTTTGTATATATGTTCTCAAAAATATATTTTACTAAAAGAATGTTCACAGCAGAATTGTTACAGCCTAAAACAGGACACTACACAAATATTCCTCAATAGGAGAATGGATAAATTGTAGCATCATCATAAATTGGAATACTATTTAGCAATGAAAATAAATGAACTATTTTTACATGCAACAACATGGATAAACCTCATAAACATATATTTAGTAAAAGAAGTACTATGCATAAGATTTTATATTCCACAATTTCATTTATACAAAATTCAAAAACACACAAAATAATCTATACGTTTAAAGTTGAGATATTATTATGTTTGGTTTCTACTGGGATATGTGGGTATTGGGGAGGGAAGCTGAACTGGGAGCAAACATCAAGGGGGGATTTCTGGGGTGTAACCATTAACTGTGACTGTCAACTTAACTTGAGTAAGAACCACCTAGCAGATTAGTAAAGTACAGTTCTGGGTGTGTCTGTGGGTAATTGACATGCAGACCAGCAAACTGAGGGGAGAAGACCTACCCCAGATGTGGGTAGTACCAACCTTGCCATTGCCTTTGGACATTAGTCTCCAGCCTTCCAAGGCAGACCCATGTCAGGAACTCTACCGCAAGGTGCCAGGCCTTTGACCTGGACTGGTGCTGTATCTTTGACATCCCCACCCTCATTCTATGGCTTCAATTTTCTTGAGTTTAGCAGTTACTGGATCCTCTGGCTCTCTAGTGCACAAGTGGCCATTTTGGATTCTTCTCTCTCTCAGATCCCACAGACAGCTAGTTATTGGGACTCTTCCATCTCTGATTCTATAAGCCTACCTAACAAATCCCTTTGTACAGTTATACATATATTTTATACTGACTTTGCTCCACTAGAGAACCCTAACTAATTCAAGTGGCTGGTTGCATGAGTATTTTCACTTTATGAAAATTCATCTATCTATACCCTATGATTTTTATATGGATGTATGTTATATTTTAATTAAAATTTGTCAAGAAATTGTTATGGTGATTAAATAAGATAACAGAGAACTCAATTCAGTGTCTAGTAAATAACAAGCACCCATTTTTTGTGTGTGGGTACCGGCAATCGAACTCAGGACCTTGTACACTTGCCAGGGAGGCACTGAGCCACTGAGCTATATCCCTGGCCCCAAGCACCCATTAAATGTTAATTATTAAGCTTCATATTATTAAGTGACCCATTACCATAATGAGCTGAAATAAGACATTTATTTAGCAGCACAAAAAGTAAATTTAAGACTGAATCACAACTATTACTGGAAAGAAAGAAAGAAAGAAAAAGAAAGAAAGAAAGAAAGAAAGAAAGAAAGAAAGAAAGAAAGAAAGAAAGAAAGAAAGAAAGAAAGAAAGAAAGAAGAAAGAGAAAGGAAGGAAGGAAGAAAGCAAAAGAAAGAAGAAAAAAGAAAAAGAGGAAGAAGGAAAGAAAGAAAGAAAGAAAGAAAAAAGGAAGAAAGAAAATTAATGTTGGCAAGGATCCAGAGAAATTAGAAACCTGTGTATTGTCAGTAGGAATATAAAGTAGAACAACCACTGCAGAAAATGGCATAGTAATTCCTCAAAAAAATTAGACATGGGATTATCATATGATCCAGCATTTCCACTTCTGTATGTACAACCAAAAGAATATAAGAATATAAGAATATAATGCAGGGACTTGAGAGATTTTTAGACCTATGTTCATAGCAACAGTATTCACAATAGCCAAAATGTCTATCAACAGATTACTATATAAACAAAGTATGGTGTATTCATACAGTATAATATTATTCAGCCTTTAAAAGGACGAAATTCTGACAACTTACTACAAACTGGATGACCTTGAAGACGGTATTGCAAGTGATACAAATGTACACACATTATTGAAAAAATCCTTTCTCTACTCCTTGTAGCATTATCTTTGTCACAAATCAAGTGACTGTATAGAAGCTGGTTTGTTTCTACACTCTCTATTATGTTAATCTATTTGTCTATCCTTGGGCTCAAATACCAAGTGATTTTAGTTACTGTAGCTTTATAATAAGGCATGACTTATAGTAGTGTGATTCTTCCAAAACGTTCTGCTTCAAGATTGTTATGGGTATTTGCATTTCTAGTATATTTTAGACTCTCTCCACTTACACTGCATTCATTAATCAATTTGAGACTTGTTATGTTTCGAATTAAGAACTACCTCTGTTATAAAAATGAGAAACAGGTTTGTAGAGATTAAGTAACTTGCCCGAGGCCACAGAGCCAGGATTTGAGCTCTTCTATGTCTGACTTCAGAGCCTTCACATCGAACCATTCCTTCTAGGTAGACTAAAGTAGTTCTGCTGTTATTGCCCTCCTTTTCCACCTGAGGAGAGAGATCACATCATCCATGTTTGCATCTCCTTAGCTCCTATTCAGCACTGAGGACTAGGAAACTGCTAACCAATTAAGTGGCTTGTTAAATTGGTGAATGAGCAAGGAATTGAGTCATTAGCTTCTGAGACATGATACCATGCTGATAGCTAAATGAATTTATATTTACCCCTTAGATACAAATACCTAAATGAACAAATAAAACTAACATCAACTAAAGCAAAAACATTTGAAATTCATAAGCACCTAAGTCTTACCACTTAATTACTATTTGAGTTCCTCTAGGCCTCTATCCAACTCACCCCTGCCATATAACTGATTTGGAATAACAACTACAGTGCCATTTCACCAGTGCGAGAGGTATAGGGGAAGTTTGCTGGATTTAGACTGCTTTGCTTCTACTTTCCCTCTCTGACAACATTCTAGTTTCTTTTATTAGAATTACCTCTTCTATATCCAGCATATAGTTAGGTGGGTGCTACTGACTCCTAGCTAAGAAGTCAGCTGGTGACGCAGCTGACCAACGGATATTCCTTCCCTGGGATATGAGTCTTGAGCAGAGACTAAACAACCATATATTGGCTGCAGGACCATCCCATGCTGGCCAAGATTGACCACACAGCCCCTCCTAGGGGAATCACTGGCATGGTTTTCCACCCATGTCCTCCAGCTTCTTCTTGATTGTTCCAGCCCCTGGTAGCTTTCTAATATTTTTTTTGAAACCAAGTCTTTCCATGTTTCTCAGTCTGTCCTCAAATTCCTGAACTCAACTGATTTCCCTATCTCAGCCTCAAGAATACCTGGGGCTATGGATGTATGCCACTATGTCTGGCTAATAAATTTCTTCAGTAATTAAATGAGTTTGAGTGGCAACCAAGATTCCTAACTGGTACAGAATCTAACAGCAGTTGGCATCCCAATCCTGCCTGTAAGTGGGATGCTGCAAGGATAAGCAGAGGTATTTTAGTGAAGCAAAAGAATTGATAACTAAGAATTTTCTAATTCTTCATTATGTTTTACTAATCAAATTATTAAAGTGTTACCTCATAAACCTTATGGTTCAGACTTTGTTCTTTCTAAGGCTTTAACGTTAAAGGCTAACCTATTGCAGGCAAAGTTTTAAATTTTGGAGTATGCTAACAATGCCTTCGGTAACATCTTCCAAGAAAGGGATATGATTAAACTGAAAGCAGCCCATCCAAAAACAAGAGGGAAAAAATACCGGTTGGGTAAGAATTGCCTTTTTTGCCAATGGCCTGCAGTTAGAGTTGTCTGGGAGTACAGAAGAAAGTCCACCCTCCACCCTCAAATCAAAGTTAGCGGAAGAAATGTGGAAATAGAGAACCCAAACATGAAACAGAGAAGTGGCCTGTGAATAGCACACCACAGTGGTCAGGGCTCCACAGGGACTGTAGGTACAAGGCTGCCTGGGTTTTAACTCTGCCTACCACTTCAGAGCAGGTTTCTTTACTCCTCCATCACCAGTTTTCCTGTTCCATAGGGTCCCATAGTTCCTGTCCTATAGGGTTTCTGTGAAGATTAGACAAGTGAATACACTTAAAGCCTTTAGTACCGTGCCTGCCCCATAATAAGCAGTCAATAAATGATTCTCTCTATATTTTTGTGGTTATTGTAGGGATGGGTAGTTTTATGATTCATCTTCACTCAGCCTATTGTTTTGGATGTTTTCATGTAGAGGCCAAGATAGAAACATTAGATTGAAGGCATAAAGGGATGGCTAGAGCACCTGGGCAAAATGCTAGGGTGGCAATAGTGCCAGGTAGATTCTGTTTCAAAGAAGACATGATAAAATCTCTGACTCTAGGTACTAGCCATGGTGTTAGCAGAAGCAAGAGGACCAGATTTTCAACTTTTTTTTTTTGGATATAGGGTCTTGCTATGTAGTTCAGGCTGGCCTTGAACTCACTATGTAACCCAGGCTGGCCTCAAACTCACAGCAATCCTCCTGCCTCATCCTCCTGGGTGCTGGGATTATAGGTATGTGCCACCATTCCTGGCTCTCATTAGCTTTTTATGGGTGTCATTTTGCCACAGTAGATTCAAGCCTGGCCCAAAATAATCTGTGATAGTGATTTCCTGGTCCCCAAACCCACATCAACAGTGAGAAAGCTGCTAAAACAGTATAGCTCCCCAAAGAGACATTCTCCTAATTGTGCATGTCACATGGTTCCAGGACTGACAATCCAAAGAAAAGATTTTCCCAGAAAGAAAGCAGGGCCCACAGAAGGCAGTGGGCAAAGGGAGCCTTTCAGGTGGCAGAACTGGGGAAGCCATGTACTTGCTGCCAGGACATGACATCCGTGTGATTTCTGGCAGATTATGATATGAAGTATGAACCACTGTCCGTGAGTTTTTTCATTTTCTTGTCCAAATGAGAGTTTTTACTCCCATTACCCTGTTCTTGCTCCACTATTTACTAACTGTATCAGTGATGATCAAATTCATTGTTGATCTTCAATGATCCACACAAGATTAACAAGAGGTCCGTTTATGAGGACTGCACATTACCTAAAAAACCGCACCTGGATGAAACTGTGGCTTGTCTCTCGGGGAACGAGCTTGGCTGTTTTCCTGTAGAAGGTGGGCGTTTTTGAAGGAGTGTTTATGGGGATACATACTGGGAGCAAAGCTGTCTGTACCTCGGGTATCTAGGACAAAGCCACTGCCTCTCATGAGTTTGGCAGGGCCCCACGAGAAGTGTGCACAGCTCAGGGAGCTGCTGCACAAAGTGACTTAACCTTTCCTTGAGATAATACAGACAGTTTTCTCTTGTTTCCCATGAAGCCACCAAGACATGCTGTTCTGCTAACCGATTAGATATTCTTTCTTTCTCATGTCCTACCCGCCCCTTCGACTCTCCATGAACTTATTCATATGCTGATTGTACAAATAAATGCACTGCAGGTGCTGGGTAGCTTGCTTTCTCCCATCAGGAGAGAGGGCTCCACCTGACCTCAGCTTTTGTATATTGATTCCTGTCTTCTTCACCCCTGCCATCCTCCCTCCAAAGTTTCAAGAGCTGCGTAGGATGCAGCAGATATGGGTGAGTGTAGATATTGGGCAGCTAAAGGGGTGGACTGTACTAGATATATGCTGTTATTGCAACCCAGCATCCACTCACTCTTCTTCCAATAAAATAGTCTCCTCCAAATGTGATTTCGTTGACATCCAAATACCACCTGCAATTCTAGGGATATATTTTGATTCTCTTAAGCCAAGCAGCATATCTTATCTCCAGACTATGTAGATAGAACTAATGAAATTTGAAACAAGTCTAGACAAGAAAAAAAAAAAAAAAGAGTCCCTCAATTCTTTCTTTTTCTTTCTTCAATGGAAGTTACTGGAAAGGCTTCTCTTTCCTGGGAGGGCATTGTGTGAAGACGTGAGATTTTCAGTCACTCTGGGCATTGGTGACCACAAGGACTTTATAAAGCCAAAGATGAAGCTAAATCTGATGCCACAGAAGACAGAGTAAGAAGATGGTGAGAAGCTCTTAGTGACACTGTTTGAGGCTAGTCTTCATCTGAATCAGTCTCACCTCCACCCTTCTGCATTACATAAATCAAAATACCTGTTGTAGACAGGGTTTACAAGGGAATACATTTAATACAAGACACAATTTATAGGATTATTTTATAATATTCACCCCAAAATGCAGAAGAGTGCAAGAGATCTGTCCATACACTAAAGACCCAAAGAATCCAGCTGAGAGCCTGGGTCCCACAACAGTGTCCTGTATGAGCCCAGCTAAAGACCTAGAGCCCATGGCAATGTCTTCCACGAGTCCAGCTGGAGGCCCAGAGCCCATGACAATGTCTCATGCAAGTCTGTATCAAGGATCTGCACTGGGAAGGCCCAAAGGCCAGGGGTGGAAGCTAGAAAATCTGTGCTAGCAGGGTGAAGGGTCTGTGTCACCAGGCTGAGAGATCTGCACTGGAGCCAGGAAGAGACGCTCAAGATATGGACCAGAGCTCCTCCAAAAAGAACCGCAGCCCTCCGCAGAGACAGCAAGGACCCAAGCTCCTTTGATGATGAGAAAAGCTGAAGTCATATCAGGAAAACCAGCATGACAAGGAGAATCAACGCACACCATCTTCCCCTCCAGTTCTCTTTTTTACGCTCTTGGCAACGATCTTCAGGTGAGTCTTCCACACTCAGCACCACACTGATTCAGTTCAGCTGGGTGTTACAAGCTGACTATTAGTTAATCCACCCCAATACCCCATTGCTATTTTAAGCCAATTCAAATCAAGTTCTCTGTCAATTACAGCATAGAAAGTTCTAGCAGGTATATTAGCACTATGGCGCTTCTTACCTTTTAATAATAAAACCGGCTATTTATCTAGAGCTTTATAGTTTATAAAACATTGCATAAACAGATTTCTTTTGATCTTGTTGCCTCCCAAGGAGGGCAGACAGATTTTTCATTATTATTTACCTTTTACTAGATAAAGAAACCTGGCTCAGAGAGAGTCTACTTTGCTCAAAGACACTCAGCCAGAAATTAAAGGAGCTGGAGCCTGAGCCCAGCTCTTTTGACTCCAAGCAGAAGTCTCATGTTGCAGTGGGAGCCGCACAGATATATCCATCATAAAACATAGCTTCTGCTGTAAATTCTGCAAGTAAAATGAAATAGACACACACCTCACACACTTGAGGTCCTTTTAGCCTTGAATTCTCAACCACAGTGCCTGAATTTCGAATTCTGAGCCATAGTACAGTAACTTCTCCAGGAGGAGAAAGAACTCTGTTTGAGATATCACCAGGGCAGTCATGCAGGAGATCATTTTCCTTGTGGTTTCATTGATTTTATGGCAAGGGAGTCTGTGATCTTAGATGGAAATATTTATGCTTTAAAGAGAGAAGCTTGGGAGTTTCAGTTGTGTCTGTAGGCCACATACTCCCAGACACCTTCTTAATACAGTGATTCCTCCCTTTCCACCCCCCCTTTCTTCTGTCAGTCTTCCTCTAAGCAGGGCAGGGCTAAGTGGTGATATATTTATGAGTGGCCTCCAGAGCCCATATGGAGGAGTAAATTACAAGCGAATGCACCTCCAGTCTTGTCCTGGTGGCACTTCAAAGCTTCCTGAAAATTCTCCAAGGAGAGCGTCAGTCCCATGCAGGGCGCCTTTCAACCCTCTGATGACCGGGTCGACACCTGTCCACATATCTTCCAAGATCTGCAGATTTGAACTCATTTGTTTACGTTCCCCTCTCGCACAGTTAATTGTACCCCCTTTACAGAAGGAGACACTAACGTCCAGAGAGACCCAGGTTTTAAACTTAGCAGGCTGGGGAACCGAACCACCCTCCAAATGCCTGCCTAGAGTTCCACCTGCCAGCACCACCATCCCTCAAGGGCCATGACTATATCTTATCTATCTTTGAATACCCCTATCTGGAACAAATTATGGCTAACATCTGCGACTTGATACTTTTTTTTTTAAATCATGGACCATTTTGCTGTCTGGGTCTTTAGGACAAATTTGATTCGTGTCCAGCTTTAATTTCCAATTCCTTCAGGCCACAAAGAACAAAGAGTGTAAGATGCTCATAATCATTGGCTAGCGTCCAATCTGATTCTTCAGTAATTCTTCCAGGTACCAAAATAAAAATACTTTACATTAGTAAAATTGCTTGACAATTTTCAAAGCCTTTGTACTTATATCCTGCCATTCATCTCTGTAACTCTGAGGCTGGCACAAGCCAGGCCCATCTCAGAAATAAGAAAACTGAGACACAGAGAGGTTGGGAAATTTGCTCAACACACAGCTGATAAGTGACAAAGACAGCCCTCAAACCCTCATATTTTTACTCTAAGTCCAGTATCCTTTCCACTGCATCATAACAAAGGATGTATTTTTTGTAATTGCCTTCTCAGAGCCCTGAGGGTCTACTATAGAAAGAGGAAGGCAAAATGAGGGATGGGAAATCACTAACGCTGCCTGAGACAATGGAGCAGCAAGGTAAGTGTTACCTCGAAGTTTCTCCCACTTCCTAAGTATCTGCTACATGTCAAGTCCATCAATGTACCTGACCTGCCTACAGAGGAGGACTGACAGGGAAACTGAGGCCTCAAGCCCCACTCCTACTCAGCCCCTTCCCATGTCCCTAGCTAACAGTGTCACCACCTGATAGAGGTGTTCCCAAATTTGGCAACAACTCTGAAAGTGTGCATGACATTATGAATGAATTGGGACACTAAATAATATCTCCTAAAAATTAAAACCAAATTTTAATCAACCATGCTAAGGAAAAACTAAATTCTGTTTATCTTTCAGCTATGGAATTATTACAAAAAGAACTGTCATTTTGAGAAGTAATCAGAAATTGTGCAGTCAGAACATAGGAAGGGCCCCTCCCCGGCCGGCGCGGAGCTAGGCCGCCGCCATCCCGGCCCGCTGCGCCGCGGCCCTCGCGCGGCCTTACCGCCTCCACGGCGTGCTGCAGGATGGAGGAAGCAATATGATGAATTCGTAGGGAAACGCGGTCCTCTGTAAATGCATACAATAGTCCGAGGTTTGTCTTCTAAGGACTTGGAAGACTGGCTATACAAGTTGGATTAGAATTGTAACTGAGCAGATATTCCTGTTTCTTATTCTCAACCTGGAATGCCTGGCCCTGCACATCACCGACAGCCTAATACTTGGGTACAGTCCAGCCTACCTCAGCAAACTGTGATTTGAGGAAACACAAGACAGGCTTCCCTAGGCCTCCAAAGCACATACCAAATTAAGTAAGTTTAATCAGTTGAAGACACAGAAAACCCTAGAAAACTAAAGCCCAGTTAAAATGGAGTTGAGAAAGAATACACGTTAGTTTGATCGCTCCAGGTGGAAGATAGGAATGTTCCTCTGTGAAGAATCTGAGTAGTTCAAGAGAAAGGACCTCAAGATACTGACAAAGAGAACGCCCAGGGACAGGTCCATGCACATGATCAGACCTTCCAATCAGTTTTATCATAAACTTTGCTCAGTAGGATCAGGCACCCTGAGATCATCAAATATGAGAGGAAAGCTTGTAACATGAATGATAGAGACTAGAAGAAACAAACAGAAGGAGAAGGAAGGAGGAAAGGAGGGAAGTGTCCATTAAATACAAGGAGTGAGAGAAGAGTGGGAGGGGGAAGAGAGGGAGGAAAGGAGACTTGGAAGAAATACAGTTGCTTGAAATCACAGGGAGAGATGAAGAATAAAACAAAAAAATAATATTCTCAAAGTGATACAAGAAGATATTGCATCCATAAAACAAGAATGGTATTTTACTTCTATAAAGCTGCATTTAGGAAACAAAAAAGAAACATGCAGAAATCAAGAATATAATAACAAATTAAAAACTAATACAAAAAGGATGGAAAATACATTTGAGTGTTTCCCATAGGCTAGTGCAAAAATGACATAGAGAAGTAATTTTGAGGAAAAACAATTTTAAAAATTAGATATGTACATGTACCAACTCCACACAAGGTTTGTAAACATTATATATTTCAAACATTAAAAAAAAACAGGGCTGGTGAGATAGCTCAGCGGCATACGCGCCTGCCTGGCAAGCACGAGGTCCTGAGTTCGACTCCCAGTACCCACACACAAAAAAAGGGCCGGTGATATCACTCAGTGGCACGGGCGCCCGATGGCACGCAAGGTCCTGAGTTTGACCCCCAGTACCCACAAAAAAAAAAAGAAAAAAGAGGGGCTCAAGAAATGAATGGAAGGGGTGAGAAGGAAGGAAACGGGATGACTAAAAGGAATTAAGATGTATTATGTATGTGTACCAATTTCCCAGAAAGTAAACATGCACTGTAAATATGAACATACTAATAAAAAAAAAAAAGAACATAGGAAGGTATTTTAAAGAGGTGTGTTCAGTGGAAAATTTTTAAAATTGTTTTTTCTTTGCATTTTATAATATTTATGGTATTTGTGTCAGCTTTTTAAATGTATTATTTTTGTCATTTCTAATTATAAGTGTTCATTTTGTACCTAACTTATTATAAATTTGCATTATTTATTTAATTTTTTGCAGTGCTGGGGATTGAACTCAGGGCTTTGAGCATGCTAGGAAGCACTCTAATCACTGAGGTACCCCTTCAGCCCAGTCTCTTTATTTTTAAAGTAGTTCATTTGTTTTTGGTGCTAGGGATTGAACCCAAGGCCTTGAAACATGTTAGGTAAGATTCTACCACTGAGTTCCACCCTCAGCCCTTTTTAATTTTTTTTTTTATTTAGAGGCAGGGTCTTGCTCATTTGTCTTGGCTGGACCTGAACTTTCAATTCTCCTGCCTCCATCTCCTCAGTAGCTGGGGTTACAGACATGCACCACCGCACCCCACAACACTATTTTTAAAGAGATCTTTGTCAAATTGTAAAAGCATAAGGCCCCAAGCAATTTGTACCTGATTCTGCATGGGTTGCCTCATTTAAATATTATCATTTAGGGATGGGGATGTGGCTTAGTTGTAGAGTTCTTGCCTTGCATGCACAAGGCCCTGGGTTCAATCCCCAGCACCATAAAAATATAAATAAATATTATAATTTAAATATTATAATAACTTTACACAAGAATTTTACAAATACAGAAACTAAGTTTCAGAGTTGATCATTTTGCCCCAGGTCCCATAAACTAGTAAGGAGAAAATACTGGTTTCAAACTCAGATCTGAGCCAAAGCCTAAGCTTTTCCTAATGTTATTATTAGCACAAAATTTTGTTGAAATTCACTTATGGTCCACCCACTTAATGTATTGGAACAGTGTGGTTTTAAAATACGTCCACCATCACTTTGACACTCTCCCTCCCCAAAGGCAGACCCTAACTCCTTCCCCTTGCATGGAGGCTGAACTTATGACTCGCTTCCAACAAACAGTATACGAGGAACAATGGCACTGTGACTGTACCCGGGGTTCCCTCTTGTTCTCTTTCTGGGATCACTCGTTCTCCAGAAGCTCCCTATCATGGCATGAAGGCACTGAGGCAGCCTCTGGCAGTCCTCTTCACTGTCCAGCCCTAATCTGGACTTCAGATGACGACAGCCCAGCCAGCATCTTGCCCGCAGCCTCCTGCAAGAGCCTGAGCCAAAACCACCCAGTGCTAACCTGCTCCCAGATTTCTGACCTTCAGATACAATGAGACAGTAACTATTATTTCAGCTGGGGCAATTTGTAATGCAGCAATAGGTAACTACAGGAGCTGCATGATGTTGCTGTGATAGAGATTGGCCAGCTGCTTTTCTACAGTGCTTACAAGAGAGATGGAGTAGGTACGCTTGGTCCCATGCAAAGCCATGGCCACTGGAAAACAAGTTCACACACATGCTTTGCCAATGGTGGATTGAGCACATATTTCTTTCTGCATTTTCAAACATCCGGTGAGACAGAGGAACTGCGGTAATGCAAGTATTCCAATGGCACTGCCATCACCAAAATTATTTCTTTAAATTAAGAACCAAAGTCAGGATTAAGAGAAAAAATATTTTCTTTTTAAATTTACAACCTGTCTTATTTGGCAAAGGATTTATAGTTATTTGTTTGAATCTGTTTATAATATTACAGTCTGTACTCTGTGCTGTGGTTCCACATCTGAGGATTCAACCAACCACAGATTGAAAATATTTGGGGGAAAAAGTTCCCAAATTTTCCAAAAAAGCAAAAACTTGAATTTGCTATGTCTGTAGCACCACATTGAATCCATGCATTGTACATAATTTAGAGCTAATTTAAAGTATACAGGAGGGTGTGCATAAATTATGTGCAAACGCTACACCATTTGGTGTAAGAGACTTGAGTTTCTGTGGGTTTTGGTATCCCTAGGGGAACCGGGAACCAATCTCCACAGGTAGTGAGTAATGACTTTACTTTATCTGCTTTATCTTTAGAGCATATAAAAAATGAAAATGGGAAACAAAAATCAAAACCAGCAGAATGTTGAGAGATCTGAAGATCAAGACCAGAGCAATATTGGAAAGTTGAAATGTGCAATGCAAACTCCAGGTCCTCCACAGTGACTAAAAACAAGCCATTAATTTTGGCTCTGAGCTTCCCAGAGGCAAAAGAGAACATGGTTAGAAGCATGGTTAGCTCAAGTTCCCACTGTCTGGCCAGCTTCCTGCATCTGCAACTAGTGTAGTTGGACAAGGCCCTGCCCTCGGGCACCACACTTGGAGTTTAATGCTATGACATTGCCATTTTCACATACTGAATACTTTTTATCTTTGAATTTGTGTTTTGTAGGTGAAATCTGACAGATTGATGGACTGTGTACTGGGAGGATGGAGCCTTACCTTACTCAACATTCTGCTTCCTGCTGCCTCCCTATCCCCTTAGGGTAGGTGCTCCTGTTTCCTGGTGGCCTGCTCCTGCCCAGCCTTCCCCTCCCAGACCATTCAGCAGCTTCTGTCATCCTCACCCCAGGATGGCAGCAGAGGGAGGAGCTGGATCACACTGGCAGAGGGCAGTCTGCATTCTTCTTTCATCCTCTGCAGGAACCTGGGTGCAGACATGGGTGGAACATGGGTCATTCATGTTTCCCATGGTATCTTGGGAGAAGGCAAGGTGGTGGCTGTCCCTACTCCTGGCTGGCAGTGCCAGGGGGCCTTTGGTTGCAGACTCAGCAGGGGCCTTGCTTTCACCCCGATCAGGTACCAAGTACACCCCAGAGCAGAGCTTGCAATCCCTGCGGGGAGAGGGGGTCCTGCCTGACCACCATGGGCTAGGGCAATGGATCCATGGAAAGGAGCAGTGACTTTCCTACCTCTAGCCAGGGCCCCACATTGTCATTTTACACTTGGCCCACAGAACATGTTGCCAAGCCATAGACACAATGGATAGAACAAATCAACCCCAAAGGGTTAGAGTCTATCTGAGCCTCGTGTCTGAAAGGAATCCCCCCTGTAGCTCTCAGGAAAGGAAAGGCTGAGGCCCAGGACCAGGGTGAGGAGCATGGCAGGGTGATTCCATCTGGACCAGGCAGAGCAGTGGCTGCCCAGGCCTCACCTGCAGGAGCAGCCTCGCATCCCCAGGATTGGGCCTCAAGTATTCACAGTCCATAGCCTGGCAGGGCCTCCCACTCTCCCTTGAGCTGTGGAACACGCTATGCTGCATTCTCTGTGACCAGAGGCTGCTGCATGTAGTGAGCCAACATGTGTATGGGTCTGAGGCCACCATGAAAGGGGAAGAATGCTTGGTCTGAAGAAAGGGGACACACAGAGGCCACTCTATGTGTCCAAAGGGGAACCCCTACGTGAGAGGCTACACCTTTAGCATGGGGACAAATCTCAGGGCCCCACACAGGCAGACGGGCAGGGAGAAGTGGAGATCCTTTTGCTTTTCCTCCCTAAATGGTGAACTTTCTCATTTCCAAGGAGTAAAATTGTTTTTTCCATTAAAAAAAAAAAAAAAAAAAAAAAAAACACCTTTCCCAACACTCCCTTGGGTTGATGAGTCTATCTGATTTGGGTTTAAGGATTGGGTGTTAGGGTTTGCTCAGGTGTTAGGGTTGAAGAAATGTTTGTCCAGGACTGACCAGTGTCCCAGGAGTGGGATTTTCAATGCTAAAATGGGATAATCTCAGGCAAATAGGATAGCTGCTTGCCCTGTTGGCATTTAGATAATAGGAAACCAGGTAAATCCTGATTAAATTTTAAATAAAAAAATTAATGCAATGTATACATTTTTTCACTCACCTTCAGAAGAGTGTATCTTAACAAGAAATAAGGCTGTTTGTACTGAACTTTCTCAGGAAAGCCCAGAGGTCTTGGGGCAGGGAGGGAAGGACAAAGTGCCGCTTACTGATCTGTCCTCTTTCCCTTAAAGTTGAGTTCTGTTAGCAGATGGCAAGTAACAACTCACTTGGAGGACTGTGCTTGTTTAGAAAGCTGAGCAAGCAGGTGAGAGGTAGCTTGTTATGTGTATAAGCATGCCTGCTAGGGAGAAAGCTGTTTAGATTTAAATGCCACAAAGGCTCTCTTAGGGACACCTGATTTCCCACGCGCTGTGCTCAAATATGAGTATCAGCCCACAAAATCAATTGTGCAAAAAAAGAGTAAATGTTTAAAAGACCTTAGCTTAATTTCTATTAGGAGTATCCACTATATCATGGTAGTGGGGGCTTGATCTTAGCCAATTCTGGTGTCCCCATCCTTTCTTCAAGGTTGACATTTAGAGGAAGCCAGGTAGAGAGGACTTAAGTCAGTGCTGGAGGTGCAGGGTTGGGGTGGGGCTAGTGACATCTACTCCTACTAAGAGCAAAGACTTTGTGAGTACTTCTGCTGGGTCACGCACCAAGAACTTCATATGTGTCCACTCTATTTTAACTCAGATCAGTAACAATCTGTCCAATTTTTATCCCTATCTTATAGATGAGGAATGGAAAAGGCAGGAGAATTACCCAAGGATTGCATAGCTAGTAAGAGGCAGAACTGCAGTTTCAAAAAGAGATTTGATTTTAGGGCTGCCCACCTAATGCCATCCCTTTACCAAATATTGATTGATTGCCTATCACCTGACAAGGCCTGCAGGATGGAGAGTGGACAAAGCAGACAACAGAGATGCCTGCTTTGAGCAACTTCAATTCTGGCCTCTTTCTGCTACTTCCTGCTTGCAGCAGTGGTGAAAAATCTACTCCATGTCCTGGTCCTGGGGTACCATTTCCTCCAGGTAGCATTTTTCTCTTGTTCTCATTCTAGGGGACCCTTCAGGTCTAGTGACTCTCTTTTTATTCCCACATTTCTCCTAGGGGCTGGACATTTATTCTACTAGCTGCCCCACGCTGCCAGAGGGAAACTTGGCAGACCATGCGCTCTAACCTCAGTGTACAGAGAGGGATTATGAGTCCCAGGAAGGAGGAGTGAAGTTGCCATGACCATCAGGTTAGTAGCAAAGATTTCTACTTCCACCTGCTCTCAAACCCAGAGCACTGCTCTCTCATCCTGTGAATGACCAGCAAACAAACTACAGGGCCACTTCAGGCACATCTAACACACACACTGGCCTTGCTCTGGCGCTGAGCCCCAGAACTCCCTAGACATCAAGCTCAACTGGGGAACAGGGTATCGCAGCTCCATGTCGCAGGACATGCATGTGCACGCCTCTCTCCCCTCAACCCTCCCCCTTCCCTGGGGGCAGGAAAACTGGTTCTCACTCGCCCCATTTGTTCTATATCCTGAGTTACCGCATAGTCATGAATTTTGAATTTCCAAACCCTAGAGCTTCTATGCTCTTTACAGAAAATTGCTTCCCTCCAAAGGCATGTGTGTGTCTGACCCTAAACAACAGAAGGGCCAAGCGAGAAGTAACAGAAAATATAAGGGAACAAAACCACCAGTTCACAATTCACATATAACTTCGCTTCAATCTACCTATTATTATTTCTATATTCAAAGTGCTGTAAATAAACACTTTCCATGCACTATTAATGTTCACAATACTCCTTTGACATAAGCACCACTTCGTGCCTCAGTTCACTTACTTGTAAAGTAAGAATAATAGTACCCACCTGTTGGATGGTTAGAAAGATTAAAATGCATGAAAAAGTATGACGTGCTCAGAACAAAATCTGACAGACAGTGAATTCCATGCAAAATTTTAGCCACTATTATTACTGTAATGATTTGTTGCCTCATTTGTTTTTCCCTTTATGCATACTATTGGGTGACAATAAGGTTTTAAAAGTTTATTTCTGTTTTCTCAGCATACACCATGGCCCAGCACATAGTGTTGGTAAATGTTGAATTTTAATTGAAAGAACAAGTAGTTGTATTTTGCTCTCTGTCTCTTAATAAAAATTAAGATTTAGACCTGGGATGCAGTGAAGTTACTTTCCACCTACTCCTATCTACCCTTAGTAGGAGATTGTATTCCTCAGAATATCAGGAGATACCTGGGAGATCATCTGGTCTGACCCCAATGTACAGAAAGAGATTATGAGTCCCAGGAAGGGGAAGTGAAGGGCCCATGATCATCCAGTTAGTAGCAAAGCTTCATAATCCAGGAGAAAGGGGAGTTGAAGCACTCCTTTTGCATGGCTGTTCCTGAGAAATTGAGCTTCTCCTTTCCTTACACTCATTATGCGCTGACACCCTAATGTACACTCACTTCATGGGCAGAACACAGCATGTGATGCCAAATAGACCAGGATTTAAAGCCCGGTTTCACCACGTGGCATCATTGCCCTTGTACAAATCAAGTCTCACTTTGCTCATTTACAAAATGGAGCAGTAAGACAGAATCTGCAGGAGTTCTGTGGGGGATAAATGAACTAATACGTTGTTCGCTTCCTCTTCACTCTGACAGCAAACCTCAAGGACGTTATAATCAGTGTATATAGATCTGTATATCTTTGCAAGATGAAGCTTGAGCAGAGACGAGCAAGGGAAGGCCAAAGAGAGGGGAAAGGTGGTTGGGGTAGTCACAGAGGCAATCCCAGTTTGGAAGGTGAGAAAGAAGATAGATTATGAAGTTTTCCCAGAGTGCTTTCCAGAGAGGCCTTCCCTGACTAACTGGTACAGTGTGGCTTTTTTCATCACTCTCTACCCCTTGACCAGCCGTGTTTATGAACAGCATTACATCCCGACATATTCATTTATTTTGCTGTCTTTTGTTTGTGTCCCCATGTCCCTAACTAGAATGTACGCTCCATGAGAGCAGAGAATTTTGTCTGCTTTACCTTCAGTGCTACAGCTATGGTTCCCAGGATAGCCAGCAAATAATAGTTGCTCAAAAAATTTTGTTGAATGAGTAATGAGTGTCAGGTTACAAAGATAGGAAGAAAAGGATGATCAGAATGGGAAGAGAGACTATAGTTAAAATGTTGAGAAATACAGTGAATGGTGCTAAGAGCCTAAAGGTTAGGATTTGGCCATTTGCAATGGCAGAAAGAAGGCCTGTGCTGCAGAGTGGTGGAGGAGCGGCCCTCTCTAGAAGGCCCACATTCTTGACCTTCGGCCAGCTCCTATCACTCTCATACCAACTGGTGAGCCCAGAGAGACAGCCCCACCCACTCAAGACTCAGCCCTCAACCTGGGGATCATCTGAGGTCACAAGTAATTCTCAGTAGTTCTCCAGCACATCTGGCTTTGCTGAGGGTTGATCCAGCTAAGTATTAGAGAGACGGAACACGTAGAGCCCTCAGGAGCGTGCTTGAATCGCCCAGCTTGAATGTGTTGGAGGGTGAGGTAAACTCTAGGAGCCTTCACCCATAAAACTGTCTGCAGTATTGAAAACACGCTTCATGAAAACTCCCTGCTGACAGGAATGTGCTGTTTTAGTGTGGGAGGTGGCTGAAGACACTTCTGAAAACCTAAATGATTACTGGTTGCCCCCATTTTTTAGTCATGGGCAGTAGGGGGCACTGTTGATACAAATTACAGTATATGAATAATACATTGACTCCAATCTAACTGCAGTTTGTAGCATTGCAGACAGGGAGCTCTGGCTCAACACGGAATTGTTAGCACATGTGTGCCAGGAGGTGAATGTGTTTTACTTGTTATGAAGGATAGTATTTTCCTGGTTGGCATTCTATTGATTACAGCTAGATCTCTTCCCACAAAAATTTTTCAGTTTTCAATTCTCCCAATCTAAAGTTGGCTTTTCCCGAGGACTAATGCTCAGCATCCTGAGACTCTGTATTGGAGGAATGGTGAACACTCTGCAATGAGGGAGTCCCAAGTCCCAGCCACTGGCTTGCGGAAAATTTAGACAAAATAGGGACAAGAACAACTCTCCCAAAAGATGAACTGATTAGGGCTGAAAAGGGAATTGTTTGGGGCCGGTGAGATGGCTCATCAGCATAAGCACCTGCCTGGCAAGCGTGAGGTCCTGAGTTTGACTCCTGGTACCCACATAAAGGGGAAAAAAAAGGGCCAGTGATATCGCTCAGTGGCACAAGCACCTGCTGGCAAGCGTGAGGTTCTGAGTTCGACCCCCAGTACGCACATAAAATTTTAAAAAAGGGAATTGTTTGGAAAATTGCTCTTGGGTTCCCTCATAAGTAATTTAGGGGAAGAAGCTACTCCTAGAAATCCCAAAGCAGGATACATGAGCATTTCCAAATGCCAAATATAGGAATGTTCACCCAGGAAGGCACTGGGGAGTACATTTGCATTTCTGGAAGCTCTGAGCATACAGGTAAGGGACAAATGAAGGGTTCCCTAGACCATGAAGAAAGGATGCCTTCCTTACCTCCAACCCTTCCCCCTGTCCTAAGCAACAAGCCCACAAGGCTACCACAGCTTCACCAGATCCTGCCTGCATCATCTTGGGATGCCCAAGTCACCGCAGGAGTCAAGAAAGGACAGAGGTGGTTTGGAATATGCAGGTATTTTGAACTCTTCTGGAGTATAAAACCTTCAGTCTCCTCGACAAGCTTGCTTTAGTGCTGGAGGACATGAATTCCCAGGAAGTTCCGGAGCTCTTCATGGCTCAAGGACTTTGAGACTGAGAATCCAGGCTGATTTGGTGTCTTAGGACCAAGCAAGGGGGCATCTTCTCAACTCCCTCCCCTCCTTGCACCCAACAGTATGGACAGAAGTGCCAGTGAAGGGCTGGGAAACAAAGGTGGCTTTCACCCACAGCCTGCTGAGAGGGGATGGCGGCGGCAAGGTCTGCAGCCCTGAAGCAGGGTGCTGTCCTGTGACTCTGAGCTCAAAAATGTGTGAAATTTCTTTTTGCTGGGTATTCTACATCAAGCGGAACCTGTTCTCAGAAAAACATTCCATTTCACAGACCCTAATGGCTTTCCTCTGTGCCGATGCATTAATGAGGCTCTGGCTCGTTCTAATCAGAAGGAAGCCATGCAGATAATTGCCTGAATTTTTAATTCGGGGTTATGATAGGGGAATCAAAGTCACACTGCAGTTGCTGAGGCTACCTCTGGTTCCAGGCCATTGACTTTTGCAATTTTCTTTGATTTTCCCCCTCCTCGTCTCTTTCTCCCACTCCCACTCCTCTCTCTCTCTCTCTCTCTCTCTCTCTCTCTCTCTCTCTTTGTAGAGTGGGCTGACAATTTCAGGTAGGGGTGGAGAGAAGGAAGGGAGCAATCCTTGGAGTCTCCTACATAGTCTCTTTCTCCTCCTTTTTGTCCCCTTCCCCCACCCCATGAAAGAGTGGACAGCTGCACCTGTCACCCCAGGGCTGGTTCTGGGAGAGTGCCCCGCATCTGGCCTCCTCACTCAGGGTCTCCGTGCCCCTAAGCAAAGACAGGAAATCTGCCCTGGGAGAGGATCTCCCTTGGCAATTTACTTCTCATTTCATCTCAGTTTTAGGGCAGGGAAGAGAGATGAAAAAGGAAAAGGGAAAGAAATCAGGTGACCAGAACAGTCTGGAGTCTTCTCATTCCTTGCAGAGGCAATTTGCCCTAGGTTGGTGTTTAAATGGAGGACAGAGTGGATGTTGGAGGAATCCAAGCCTGGGTTCCTTCTGAATTGTCCTTTAGGGTTCTAGCACTCATGTGCTCATGAGCTCATGAGTGCTAGAACCCTAAAGGACTTATAGTACGCTGGGAACTACCGGTGGCAGAAAGGGGTGAGTTCATTGTATTCTATGCCACCAACTCACAAATGAAAAACAACCACACAGAGGCTTGTACAAAAGAAGCTCCCTGACACTGGCCAGTTTCCCCAGTGTCTGGGACCTCAGAGTGAGATCGAATTTGCTAGGGTGAAAATCAACCTTTCTGGCTCAACTCCAACCAGGCAAACTGACTTTCCCAGGAGAGCGACTATTCCTGCGAGGGAAGTTTCTTCTCCAGTATCCTCCAGCGCTGGCTATAGCAACCCTATAAGCAAATGCTTACACTTTAAGCCAGTATCGGGGGAGTGATTCTTTCCCATCCAAACCGGGCTCTGAATCATGATGCATCAGTCACACGGTCTCTGTGAGCAGAATGCATCTCCACATCTGCCTCTAGAGAGGTTGGGGATTCTCACTTTCAAGAGAGTGAAAATATTTGCATTTCAATTGAGCATCTCCTAGCTGCCAAGGAGTTTCTCTGTCACTGTGCCACTAAATGCTGACAAGTACCTTGAGAAGACAGGACGGTTTCTACTTTACAGGTCAGGAAATAGATTCACGAGCAAGAGACAGAACTCTTGCTGCCACCTGCACCTCACCTTCCAAGTTTTCTTGAGTGAGATCCAGAAATCTCTTTAAAGGCGCACTCCCAGCCCTTAGCAACGCTACTGCTAATAGTCTTTCCAGTTGTAGACTGTAGACTTCAGAAATTATAAGGTGTAGTTACCTTTATTATGCTGGTGGAATTTGCCCTCCACAGGGCTTTTGTTTCCTCAATAAATGTTGCCTCATGCATGAATAGCACCCCTCTCCCGAGATGCCAAAGCAAACTTGGATATGCTCTGCAGTCCTCCAGATGCTGGGTGATGAGAAGAATATACTTTTTAAGAACATCCCATCTCTTTAGACCAGGGGACCTCATCCTGACTCTGATATTTTACGATACCACAAAGTATCTCATAAGATGTTTGTGAACCTCTGTTGAAATTTCTAAACAAAATCAATTTCCATTTCTTTTTCTTTTTTTCTTTTGCTACCGGGAATCGAACTCAGGACCTTGCACTTGCCAGGCAGGCGCTTGTGCCACTGAGCTATATCTCCAGCCCCTCCATTTCTTTTAATTAAAAAAAAAATTAAGATGCTTTCGAACATCTTTCGGCAGAGAGTTAGGGTCTCATTTATTCAACCAATCAGCAAATTTTTAATAAGCAGCAGCTATGTTTCTAGCTATGCCAGGCACTGAGGATGCTAAAAATCTGAGTCTTGCCTTCCACTGGGTCACAGTCTACTGGGGTAGATGGAGGAGGAAATACCCTGCAAGGTGAGGGCTGTGGCAGACAGCACAACCTGCTATGAACACTGAAAGGAAATCAAACTAATAAGATGTTGTGTAAATGCCAACAAAATTGAGAATAACCGTGAGAGCCCTTATCCCTGAGCCCAGGTTGTGGATCCTTTCAGGGAGGAAAAACCCCAGTGTAAACTTTGATCCCTTCCCACCTCAACAGACATCTTTCTCTTAGCTTGCTGGCATCCCGGCCTGCTCCCCAGATCCTGTGCATTCCAGCTCCAGCCCTGTGAACTTGGAGTTAATGATTAAGCCCGGCGTTGGTGCTGTGGCTGAAGGCCGAGGCTTCCGTGGGGTGAGCTGGGCAGCACAGCCCTGGAAATTGCCCAGCTCCTGGCTCCATCCCAGCCTGGGATGGCCAGACAGAGGCAGCCCCCACACCCACGGGCGCTCACATTCAACAACAACTGAAGTCTCTACGACATGCAGCTGCCGAACCTCCTGCTACAAACCTAAAGTGCCGTGGATGTACAGGAGATGGGAGTCTTGGCTACAAATCTTAGGTCTGCTACCAATTAATTGCCTGCTGACCTTGGGTCAGTCTCTTACCTTCTCTGGGCTTCAGGCTCCTCGTCTGTAACAAAAGATTAGGATGCAGCTGAGGGGTCATCGTTTTCCAAAAGCCATCCCAGCCCTCTCCCCACAGGTTGTTAGGTGCCCCTCCTCTCAACCTCGTAAAACTCTAGATCTCCATTTATCATGATATTAGCCTATTGTTATTGTCACTTTGCTTGTCCCCATCACCACTCCTGGCCTACCTCCCCCTAGACTGTGAGCTGTTTTTGAGGGGGTTTTATTGTTTGTTTAGAGGTACTGGGCATCAAACCCAGGGGTGCTCTACCACTGAGCTGCATCCCCAGTCCTTTTTAATTTTAAACACTTTTTTTTTTTTTTTGAGGCATGGTCTCACTATGCAGTTCAGGCTGACCTTGAACTCACTATGTAGCCGAGGCTGGCCTCGAACTCATGGCGATCCTCCTGCCTCAGCCTCCTGAGTGCTGGGATTACAGGTGTGTGTCTCCATGACTGCCTTGTGTTTTTGGGGTTTTTTTTACTGTCTTCTCCTTCTCCTTCTCTTTCCCCTTACTTTTACACTTCCCCTTCTCCTCCTGCCTCTTCCTCCTTCTCTTCTCTCTCTCTAGCAAATTAATAATATTTTCTTTATTTTGCTTTCATTTGGAAGTTTTATGTTCTATTTCTATTCATTTAGTGGGAGTCCTTGAGATTTTAATGGAAATACTTATCTTAATGAGTCAAAGTTAGTATCTCCAAATCTTTCCTCAATATATAAAAAACTTAGAACACTTACTCCTTCCCAAATTTCTATTGTATTGTAGAACTTCAATGGCATCTTATTTTATTTATTTATTATTCTTATTTTTTAATATGCAGGTACCAGGAGTCAAACTCAGGACCTTGTACTTGCCAGGCAGGAGCTTATGCCGCTGAGCTACATCACCGGCCCGGCATCTTATTTTTAAGCCCCCCAAAACTACTTTAAAAATTTTTTGTAGTCAGTGATTACTTTGATGCAGCAGTATTTTTACATACAATTACATTTATTTTTGCTCATTTTGCTTCTCATGATATCAGTCCTTCCATCTGAGCTCACTTCCCTTCTTGAAGTGCATATTTTAGTCACCCTTTCATTAAGGGTGTGTGACACATAAACTCTGTCCTTGCCTGAAAATATCATTATTTTGCCATCACTCTTGAATAATACCCTGGCTGGGCACAAATTTCTACATTAGTGATGGTTCTAATTTTGTGCTTTACTTCCACCATTTCCTGGCACATTTGGTTGTTAATGAGAGGTCCCCCAACAGTCTAACTGACACTGCTGTATAGGTAATATGTTTGCTTTTGTCTTAGAAAGCTTTTAACTTTTTTATCTCCATTGTTTATGCAGCTTCCGTTGATATATCTAATTGTATAACTATTTTTATTTGTCCTGCATGGAACTCAGCATAATCCTTTAACTTGCAGCTTCGTATCTTTTTTCAATTTTGGAAGAGAGGATTTCTGTAAATATCATCAGTTTTTATAGGCCTCTCTTTCAGGACATCAATTAAATGTTGGACTTTCTCACTCTATCTTTCGTGTCTCCTACCCTTCCTTCCATGATGTCTGTCTCTTTAGCTACTCATGCTTCATTTGGGGTTACTTGCTCAGATTCATATTTCATATCACGAATTCTTCCTTTACTTGTAGCTATTCTATCATCTAGCTCATCTCTTAAGTTTTGAGTTTTGAGGATTATATTTTTCATTTTTGAAAAGTTCAGACACTTTTAGATTTATTTATTCATTTCTACTATGCCATCCTTGACCTGTTTTATCTACTTAAATATTTTAAACACACATTTTATAATATCTTTCAGAATGTTCTGTTATTTGCAGGTTTTTTGGGGGAGGTTTTTTAGGGTTTTTTTTTTTTTTTTTATACCGTGAATCAAACTCATGACCCTGTGCGTGCCAGGCAGGCGCTGTGCGGCTGAGCTACATCCCCGGCCCTATTTGCAGTTTTGTGGACACTAACATTACTATTTATTGTATGTTAGCTCTCCCTATTGTATGTGCTTGTTCTCAGTACAGTTTGTAACTTGTGCATGTGTGTGTGTGTGTGTGTGTGTTGCTGGGTTTAAACCAGGGCCTCCAGCATGTCAAGCACATGCTCTCCCACTGCACTATACCCCCAGCCCAATTTGTAACTTCTACTGCGGGCTTATTTTCAGCAGGGATTATTTTTTGTGCAGTTGCATGATGTTATTGATTTTAACTAATTCTAATACTACCCCACATGAACATTATAAATCCAAACTCCACACCTTCATGTTAGAGATCGGGTTCATAGTTTCTCATGAGTGTCCATTTCTCCACCCAGAGCCCCTGTGGATATCAAGGCTCCTCTAAATTCCCTAGGCTGGTGGGAGTTTTCCAGTTCCTATTTTGGGACAGGGTCACTCTTAGAATCCAAGCCACATTCCCACCTCTCCCTGTCCTCAGTTTCTCTTCCATGCCTTCACTGGATATTAACAATGTAGCCTCTGCACCTAAGGCCTATCTCTAAGTCTGAGACCCCTCTTTCTTCCTTCCTTTCTTTTTTCCTCCCTCCCTTCCTTCCTTCCTTCCAGGTCAATAGTATATTGGGGAGGGGAGGGGGATTTTGTTGTTTTTCTCAATCCAGATTTCTGTGGCAGAAACAGACCCACGTCAGTCAGTAAGTCTCATCAGAAGTCTCCAGAAACTTCTGGATGGATGGATGGATGAATGAATAAATGAATGATATCCAAGTTTCTTTCAAATACCAAAGTCTGTAACTTTAAATGTGCTCAGAAGAAAAGCTCAACGTGAGAAATAAAACTTCAAGAATCCTATCCACTTTTCCATATCTCTTTTTTAATAAATAGGCAGAAGGTTGAATGATTCCAGTGGACACACATAACTGGGATTAACATAAATAACATAAAATAAGGTTCTCTCCCAGTTACATTTGGGGACAACAGACATAAAAGATGCCTAAGTTGTTTGTTCTTCAAAACAGAAGCAATTCTATTGACCCAACTATGGAATAACTAAATAACTATTTTTCAAAATAATTTTACAAATAAAAGTCCTGTACATTGTAATTTATCTCCAGCAGTGGCACTCCCTTGCACCTGCCCAAGACGAGGCCACATTCCTGCAATCTCAGGGTGCGTCTGGCCCATGCAAATGATCTCAGTTTGATTCCATTCTACACACACTCCTGGTTCCTGCTCCATGGCACCTCCTGAGGTCACGGAGATGAGCAGAATGAGACCCTGCCTTTGCCACGCTCACAGGCTGGTTGTATCAAACACGGGTAGAAAATGAAAGCCTCTATGTGCTTTCATTTTTCATTTTATTTCTATTTACTCACCTATGTCAAGTCTTTGACATGCCTCCTACACATTTCCTGTCCTTTGAACAATGACAGCCCTGGGCTGTGGCCCTTGTGTCACAGTCGCTTTGCAGCACAGCAGTGTCTCCCCTGGCCCTTCCGAATGAAATTTACTTTTTCTTTAGGGCCACAAAAGACCAGAATTTAGAATAAACCATCAGGAGCCTCTTCTTTCCCTGAGTTTCCAAGCACCTTCTCTGCTGTGCTTTCGAGATTTCTACTTTTCGCCCTGCGTTGTCATTATTCGTGTATTTGTCACTGGACTCTAAGCTCCTTGAGGGCAGCATTCAGTCCTGGTTCAGTATTATAGGCCCTATAAGGTTTTGCTCAAAAATTACTTTTGCATATTTGATCCAACTTAAAGGCCTCATCTCACAACCAAAACTTTGAGGCCCAGCACTATTCAATGGCTTCCTAAGTCTAGGCCACTCCAAGGACCCGTGTCTCGGGATGGGTGGCAGCCACACTAGCAACTGTGTCTATTGACTCCCCAGCATTTCACATTCAGAAAACACTGGTTGTCTCACTCAGGGTTTCTCAGACTTCGAAGTTCCACAATTCTCCTGGACAGCTCGGTAAACGGAGATCCTGACCCGCTGGGTCCAATGGGGCCTGAGGTTCTGCGTGTCCAACAAGCTCCTGGGTGATACCGGTACCACTGACCCATGAACCACACCTGGACTGGCAAGGGTCCAATACAAGCCAGATACTGTGCCATGTACTGGAGGTGATGAGTGGAAAAGTCAGCATAGTTTAGAAAGAAAGACCCAGACTCTCAGAGCTCAGAGTTCAGACAGGAAATAGGGTGTGGTGATGGTGACGGTCTGTCTTTTTGTACATAGTATTCTACACGAACAATAAAGGGGAGGAGGGGGAGGGGGAGGGAAAGGGAGAGGAGAAGAAATTATTTCCCTGGATCAACCCCTGAAAAGGAACCTTAAACCATTTCCTTGCAGGTCAATCGCTTCCCTCTCTAGTGACTAATGCCAATGATATTTGTTTTCTTTTTTTTTCCCTGCTGAATATTCAAGCTAAATTATATGAAGGCAGCCTCCTGCCGTCATGTCTACTCATGGGCCAGGGGACTTCATCCTCTCATGTACCCAGAAATGCTGTGGCAGCACTTGGGACCATAACTACACCATATCATTTAATCAGATGACATTGGCCCAAACCTCAGCCACCCTGGGCCCTCCAAGCCCACCTGTTTTTTGAGAATCCATCCTAGAAAGTCTGTGAATGCCTACATTCTTGGAATGGTTTTGGAAGAGAGGGAGTTTGCAAAGAGCTAGCAGTCATCTATGAATCTTCACACCTGTAGCTGGCATTGTTCTGGAGGGAGACCTGTTTCACTGCGCTACTCTGACACCAAAACCTTGTTCCAATTATAATTTCATTGATATTCACCTACATTGCCCTGGGCATTTATATGGTCTATAAACAGTGTCTGGGGCCTTTGGTTGATAATCACTTCCTACAAGAGAAATTGAGATGGGGGTCCCCTGAAGCCCCAGAGTTGTGTGGGTTCCCAGAGCCAACACTGTTCCCCCTGGGATGGGCATGAGAAGGAAGTTGTCCAGAGAGCCAAATTTTGTGGATGCAAGGGCCCAGATCTCCAATTTTATATATTTAATCCTTTCTTTCTGGATAATTGATGGGAGACAGCAGCTAAACTAAGCAAAGTGCTATCAAATCCACGCTCCAAGTGCAAGATCGGAGGCAGTATGTGGTCAGTGGAGCAGTGCTGCAGCAGGGGGTGGAGGTGGAGAGCACTTTCATAGAATGAGAGGCCTAAGCAGTTGTCTAAATCAAGACCCAGCCAGGAGAAGAGAGGCCTTCCTGCAAGTACCCATAGGGTATTTTAAATGTATTTATTAAAATGTAGAGATGGATTCTTTTATTAAAATCCCCTTGGTATATTGTTATGAAAACTTCCAAACTGATTCATGAAAATTATAAACCATCAGTCACCAGGAACATGGCCACCACAGCAGGGAATCCCTACTGCAGAAGGCATCAAAATTTGGGGAAAGAATAGAGGTTTGGCCCAAGTTACCCTGTGAGTTAGGAGCGATCCAATCCCTGAACCCAAATCAAGCAATTCCCAACTCAGTGCTTTCTCCATCCCTCTGCAGAGATGTAGTATAAAACATAATGTCTATTTGAAAATCCACATCTCCCAAAAAGGAAAATAGGACTTGTGCACTGAGGTTTAATGATTGGCTAAATGAAATATAAAAACTGATGTATTATAAAAACTAAGATTAGATGAGTGGAGGAATTATTTTTAACAGTTTAATAAATTCCTCAAGAAAAGAGCTAAACAATAAAAGAAGAGAGTTTATTATAAACCCAAGGCTTGGGCAGAATTCCATTTTAGGCTTTAAACCAGAAATAAATTTGGGAAGTTTTAACATCAAATACTTGAGTCCTGATGGAGTATATGTGTTCATCAGGGAGTAAATGTCATCCTTTAGCCACTCTGGAACGCTGCCCAGCCTAATTTCTGTTACTTCCTTACATCTTCAAATCTCTGGCTCCACAAACTGCTGCCTTTGGTTCCTAAAGAACCTGCTTAATACTGCACTGCATTGCTATCATTCCTAGCCTTACACCTTCTTTGACTGCTAGATTTGGATCAAATACTAGTTACATTGCCAATGACTATGTGAATTCGTATCCATTTTCTAGAAGGCAATTGACAATGCACATCAAAAATAAGCCAGGAGGGCCGGTGAGATGGCTCAGCGGCGTAAGCGCCTGCCTTGCAAGCACGAGGGCCCGAGTTCGACTCCCGGAACCCACATACAAAAAAGGGGCCGGTGATATTGCTCAGCGGCACGGGTACCTGTTGGTGCGCGAGGTCCTGAGGTCGACCCCCCGGTACCCACAAAAAAAATAAATAAATAAAATAAGCCAGGAATGGCGGCACAAGTCTGTTATCCTAGCTGCGTAGAGGCTGAAGCTAAAGGATCGCAAGTTCGAGGCCAGCCTAAGTAACATATCTTTTATTCACAAAATAAAAAAATTTAAAGTGTTTGGGATGTAGTTCAGTGGCAGAGCACTTGCCTAGCGTGTGCAAGGCCCTGGATTCCATCCCCAGCAGTACAAAAACAAAGAAAAAACTCACAAAAATATCTATACCCTTGGACTAAGTAATCTCACTCCTGGGACTCTTCCTGAAGAGAAAAGGAGAAGAAAAGTTGTAAAAGATGTCCATTACGGCCCTATTTAGAATCACCCCAAAAAATAAGGTAATTGTTAGGAAAACCGTACAACAGCTGCCCATCGCTGAAGAAATTCTCATCCAGGTGTTTACAGGATTCACTTCTAAAACCCCCTAGTAGCTCTGTCACATCTGCATGACCCTGGCTTCACAGATTTGGAAACTGAGGCTGAAGCACAAGACAGTAACCAAGTCAAGGTCACATGCTTGGCGAGCAAGGCTTGAAATGGAGGTTGGTGACTGTGATGTCCCTGCCTGTTCCACTTACCCCTGGGATTGGTTGGGACCAAGACACTGAAGCAGCAAGTCTCAGGAAGGAGCCATGATTCAGGGGCTTTAATAACAAGCACGGAGAAGACACAGCAATGTTAAAAAAAAAAAAAAAAGAAGCCTCCTGAAATAACATTCAGGAAAAGAGAAGGACTCCAAATTAAACCTACAGTAGAATTATCATTTCCATTAAAATATATTTACAAATTGAAAGAGATCACAGAGGGAAATCATTGGGCAAACATTTGGAGGGCAGGGAATGAATTGTAAGGGGCTTTATTCTGTTTATATTTCCTTAAATGTTCCTATACCAGGGTTTTAACAGCAAGCCTTAAAAAAAAAACAAAAGCTGCTTGAGCGTAATGAAAACATATGCGTGTTTTTTTCTCTCTCCTACCTTTGAGTAACTTCTTCGCTCCACTCGTTCTTCTCTCTTGGTTTCATGATGCCTGTACCTTGCTGAAACTACAGGTTCCCCTGGGGATTGCTGAACACCCAAGAAGGGATCACTGGTGGGCCCTTCTCAGCGAAGGTAGGCGGATGTTGAAATAATGATGTCAGGATGCAAATGGCAGGGAGCACTAAACAACCTCACCCCAAGGAGAAAACCAGTGGCCTTGAGGCTGTATGTCAAGGAAGCGCCTCACCAGTTGAAAGGTCAGGAGATGGCGTGTCCACTGGCACTGGAGCATCACATGAAATTGCAAAAATAGAACCTTATAAAAATTACTAAGCTCATAAAACTCCCACGTGACTGCATAGGTTAGGGGTCCCATGGTCAGGATTTTGTCAGGCTGTAGAAGAAAGAAACCTTAAATGTCCCAGGCCTTTCTCCTAGTAAAAGGATGCTAATGCTAACATGCTTTAAGTGCTTGCTGTATACTTGCACTTTGTGGAACTCCTCCTGTACTAATTGATTTAGCCTTCATATATGATAGATATTATTGGTTTACAGATGAGGAAACTGAGGCTTAAAGAGGTTTAAAAACTTGCCCAGCACAGATTCAGGCCTAGATCTGTGTAACACCAGTTTGGAGTCTGCGGCCTTTCACAGTGCCACATGTCCCGAAGGCCTTTCATTTGATCTGTTCCTCTCAGCACCCTGGATGGCACCAAGCGTTGCCTCCTTTACATGGGAGATGCAGGCCCCTCACCTGCATGACCAGAGCTGAGTGAAAACGTCCTGGACCTCCTGCCTTTTCAGTACAAGAAAGAGGTGACACCTCCTGAAATAGAGAAATATGGCCTTCGGAGCTCAGTGAGTCTAGGTTTGCATTCTGGTGTCCATACTCAGGAGACTTGAGTAAGCCACTGAATGCCTTGATTTTCTCATCCATGAAGCGGGGTCCCACTCTCTGTGGTGGAAACTGCAGTCTGGCACAGGGCCTGGCCAGCGTGGGAGCACAGCCACCTGGTTACCAGTTCTAGAGAAAACTCTAAGGCCCAGTGCGGCTGCTGGTTATTTGAAGGACTCCCTAAGTAGTAAAGTGGGAACAGGAGGCTCAGAGGCCTCCCAGTACCCAGGATGCACCTCCAGGTACCCAGGATGGACGCTCCCTTGAGCCATTTCCCTCCCTTTCACGTTGATGCCACCAAGCTTTGCCTGATCTGTCTACCAGAGGAATCTGTCTTTCCTCTGATAGGAATCTTTCTACCTTCCATTGCCCTAACTTTTAAGGCATTCATCTCAATCCTCCTTACGCTTAGTCATTGGTGTCTTTGTTTTACCTCCCTTTCCAAGCACACCAGATGCTGTACACCTAACCGGGCACCCCATACCCTGTACCTCCTGTGGTGGCATGCGGAACATTCCAGGTGAGTAGGCTCCATGAGGGCAGGCACCACATCTGCTTTCTTCTCTTTCTTATCCACAAGTCCAAGCACTGTGCCTATTGAATAGTACACATTCAATGAATGTATGCTGAATGAGTGACTGAATGAGTGGATAATTAACAAGCAGTTTGCATGGCCTGAATGGACAGGGGCTCATTCTTACAGAGCACCTATAGTTAGCCATGGGAGGTGAGTCACCAGATAGATCTACTGGGCTCCCTGGGAGTCAGGATGGATACTGTGAAGCCTTTCTATTACTTGGTTTATGTACATCATCTCATTTAATCCTCAATGGAGCTAGATATTGAAGTGGAAACCCATACAGATACACACCAACTAGTTACCCAGCTAGGCAGGGATTCTAACTGAAGCCTCGCTGACTCAAATCCATTGTCACTTCCTTATACCAGAAGGCACTTTTAGCACAGTAGTTAAGTGCATATGTGGATTCTCATCCCTGTTTACCTCTTCCTAGCAGTGGGAACTCTGGCAATTTATAGGTTCTCAAAGTCACCAGTGTCTTAGCTGTAAGATAGGGATAATAGTATTTATAACTTCCAGAGTGATTGTAAGAATTAAATGAGATAATATAAGTAAGATACCATGAGCCAAGCATTCAGTATGTCTTTGGTAGTGGCAGTAGTAGTAGTGGTAGTGGTAGTAACAGTATTACTAGGGTGATCTTAATTTCAATGAACCCAGTGCCAATTTGAAAGGGTAAACTCAGCTTACCAATTTAACATCTTCCACTCTGGGAGACTGAATAAGAACTGGAGTGGTATGGGGGTTAAATTCCCAGGGAGAGGGGTGAACTTGAAAATGATAGTCCGGCAGCCCAGTTGTCCTTGTGAATAGGGGAACTGCAATTCCCAGACATGGCCACAAGGTGGGGCAGTGATTCGGCACCCCTGGATGACTGGGTTAAGAGCTGGGAGGACCCTGAAGAACCAGGAGAAACCCAATAAATCAAGGAGAATCAGTTACCGGAGCTTTAGACATGATTTACCCCGAGCATTTCAGGTAGACATCAGTGGAGCAAGGTTAGCCGCAGGACAGCAGGCAGAGCATGTGCAAAGCAGGAAGAGAGCAATAGAGTCACCCAAACGAAACCTGCCTCTCAACTCCTTTCCACCTGACTGATATTGAGACAGGAAGTGAATGGGACATAGTTCCCGTTTTTCTCTCATTCATCTAGACTCTGTATTATGAGGAGGGTGTCATAGAGTTGAGAATCACTGATCTGGACCAGAACATGATGACCGCCGGGGATATAGCTCAGTGGCACAGCGCCTGCCTGGCAAACGCAAGGTCCTGAGTTCAATCCCTGGTACCAAAGGGGAAAAAAAAAAAAAAAAAAAGAACATGATGACCACAGGATGAGGAAAGAGAGTTTTTAAAAGGCGGAGTCGTATTTGAAGAAACCATGTACACATGGAAGACTAGAGTAGGGTAGACTGTTGAGTATGGGCTGTGAGTGTCAATATTAGGCACACGGCTTTGAAATAAAAAGACCCGCATTCAAATTCTGGCTCAATGCCTACATGACCTTGGGCAAGGATGTCAGTGCCAATGTGGTAGGGTTGTTTTGCAGATTAAATGAGACACTATCAGTGAAGTACTTAGCATGCTCCCAGTAGTAACCCCAGTAACTGCTTCAAGAAAGGCGGCTTTATTATTACCATCATTGCGATTGCATCAGCATAATGATGAAGAGAGGCTGGTTCTAAATCCAGTGCCTGCAATCCCACCGATGTTATACAACAGTACAGAGACCTGCCTTGCATTTTGTTCAGTGCGTGTCATGTGTGATAGACCTGGATTCCCAAAGAGATTTCAAGGCCCTCCAAGGTAAGACTGAAAAATACAGTCTGTGCCATGATTTTTGCACAACTCTGGACATAGACGAGTTGGGTGATCAATACACCTGGCCATTGATCTGTTGTGAAATTGATAGCCTACAAGCTTTCCAACATGGTACCTAACAAAGCAACGCAACACTCATTTGCTAAGTGTCTGAGGGAGGCTGTCCTGGGTGACCCTTCTCAATGTGAAGGCATGGTTCCAGGAAGTCCACTATCCCTATTTCCCCCCATTCTGACCAAACTGACCCTAGTTCTGCATGGAAACACTGACATGGAACAGAAGGGACAGTACAAGAATCTAACTTGGTTCAGTGAATTTGGGCATTTGTTTTCAGGTTCATAAGGCCATCTCCTGAGGGAACTAGACAAAACTGATGTAGAAGTTACTCTAACACTGAAGGAAAGGAGGAGAAAAAAAGCTGAAAGTCCTGCTTAAATAAACTCAAGACAAGCCAAAGGGACAAAGTTCCCTTTTAAGTGTATTCTCTGGCCTCCTAAGTCTTCCTTGGCCTCATTGCTCTTTCTGACTTATGAGTCTCTGTTTTCTCATCTGGAACGTGAGGGTATGAGACCCGCAGGTCACCAAGATCCTTTAAGGACCCTGGACATAGCACCATGTACAGACTCCTCCAACTGGGAGAATTCTGGCTCCTTCCTAGTCACTAACTCCCCATGTGGCCAGGGCCCCACCCCATCATGTATCCCCTCTGCACCTTAGTTTTCCTGAGGGCAGATGACCCCACAGACCAATCTGGATGACCTCTAAGGTCTGTTCCAGCTGGGACACTGCTGCTACTTTTGAAATTCTTCACAGTTCTGCCTGCTCTGCTCTCACCCTGACTCTGAGCTCTTTGGAGTTAGTACAGTGGGTGAGTTGCACTTCTCTCTTTTTCTCAGTGGTGGGAAATCTCATGACGACGTACACGTCCAGAGACGACCTGAGGTGTGTCAGATGGATGAAGGTGCACATAACTATCCCCGATACAAAGAATAAAATGATTGGTGGTTGTTGTCTTTGGAAAATCGTCGCTCCCCTCCATGTGGCTGTTGCCTCCATCACAAAATTGGACAGCAAGCTTCATTTTTAATCAGCAACATTACTTCCTCCAAAGGAGTTTTAAAGAATAATTCTATCATTAAATATCTCAAACAGGAAACTTTGACAAATGACTTCTTTCAAATTACAAATTGTGTTCCTGCCCTCTCTTCAACCCAGAAATCCAGGGGATCTTTAGAGGGCATTTGCCCCTTTAGAGAGGGGGGAGATGGGTTTTCTGCCTCACCCTGCTTCTCCTTCCTTTAATTGCTGGCTGAACGTTTTCCACACAACCAGAAGCATTTGAATTAATATTCGCCAAGCTGAATGTTGACCTTTCACAGCTGGTGATGCCTAAACCCGAGAGTGTGGTCTGTGAAGGCAGGGCCTTGAGTAGAGTTGGCGCTGCATGAAGTTCCCTCATTGAGTCACAGAAAATGGGATACTTCAACTGCAGCATATCAGCCTGAGAAGCATTTTTGGAGAACTCTTTAGGTAGGACCTGGGCTCAGGAGCAGAGGCAGCGATGGAGGAGTGGCCATACCACACCCCGGAAGAGTGGCCAAGTGTCTGAGATAAAGATGATCCGCTCAGCAGACCAGGAGGAGATAGTGCAGTGAGGCTGAAACTCCAATACCTGTGAGGGAGCAGAGAAGGTTCATTCATTATTCATTCAAAAAGTTTGTTGAGGTCTATTAAATGCCAACCCTCTCCTAGATGTTAGAGTTACAGAAGAACAAACCAGAGCCTACTATCCTCCAAAATAATCTCTGCCTTAATGGGGGTTTGTGTTCTAGTTTGGAAAGCAGATGACAAACAGAACTAATTTGTTCAATACATAGTTTGTTAAATGGTGGTAAATGCTTTGAAAAAAAAAGGAGATAACCAGGCATGAGGGTGAAAAACAATGAATAGGAGATGAGCTGCAGTTTTTGAAAGGGCAAGGAGGAAAATACTCCCCAAAAAGAGGACAAATTAGTGAGGACTTAAGGAAAGCATGTCATGCAGATATTTGGAGAAGAGTCTCCTAGGGCAAAGAAACAGCAAGTGCAAGGGCCCTGGGGCAGGAATGCATCTGGAGTGATCCAGAAATAGCAAGGAGGTCAGGAGGCTGGAGTCAATAAATCATATAGGGCTTTTGCTCTGAGTGAGACTGGAAGCCATTGGAAGCCATTCTCTCTTACCAGCAGAGAAGAGCATGATCTGATGTTTGACTGAACATGATCCCTCTGGCTACTATGCAGAAAACAGACTGCAGGGAGCAAGGAAAGTAGAGGGACCAGCTGTGACGATAGGAAAGATGACTGGCCTTACAGAGATGATGTTGATGGAGGTGCCAGGAAGTGGTCTGATTCTGGGTTTATATTGAAGAAGATCCAACAGGATTTGGTAAAGGATTCAATACATGTAATAAGAAGAGAAAAGGATGAGTCCTTGCTTGGGGGCATAAGCAGCTAGAAGCTTGCAATGGCCATTTTTAGAACTGGGAGAGATTATAAGAGAAACTAGTACATGAGGAAAAAATAGGAAGCTGTGTATAAATGATGAGGGCAGAGGGATGTGTTGGCATGGCTGCCCCAATTGCAGGGTTGCAAAATTCTTACAAAGCCGTGTCACCAGGGCTGGGGATGTAGCTCAGTGATAGAGCAGCTGCATGCAAGAGTCACTAGGTTCAATCCCCAGCACTGCAAAAACAAAAACAAACATGTCAGCCAGGGTGTGTTGCATACACCATGTAGCAAGGTGAGGGAAAGCCCTGATGTTCAGAGTTGGAACACCCAGCTTCAAGTCCCACACCTCCCTCTCTAGCTAATGGATTTAGGGCACCTTTCTTATGCTCTCTACATTATCAGCTTCAAAACGTGGATGTATCTATGTGCTTTGTAAAATGCAAAGCATCACACCCACAGACAGAGGTCAGGGTGAAAGAAAATCAAACTCTGGACAAAAACAAGAGCTGGGTTTGCAGCCTAAGCCAGCTACATAATGTTGGGCATGTTTCTTAACCTCTGAAGATCTGATTTCCTCCCGCTTCTCACCTTACCAATTGTCATGAGGGCCTCTCAGGATTTTTAGAGCATCTAGCAAAGACCTTGGTGTATAGTCGGAATTCAATATAATATGGCTCTTATTACACATAAAATAACAGGTTTAGTATGGCATATTTATTTGGGGTGTGTAGTCATTTGTACAAAAATTCAGGCCATCAAGTCTGGAAACATAACATAGTATTATTTCACCATAAGCTGTAATGCAATATCAATAAATGACTTATTAGATATTTGCTTGTGGCAATCCTATATATATGATACTCTGTGATACTATGCGCTCCCAGGAAACTGCTTGGAGCTAAAAAAAAAAAAAAAAATCATAAGAGGTTTAAACAGCCAATCTAACTTCCTTGAGATGAAGGACCTCATCCCATTTTTCTTGTATCTTCCACTGTAGGCCTGGTTCCATTAGTGTGCCTGAGTGGTATTAAGGGATAGATAGATTGGAGCAAATAAAGGGACCTTCGAGATCATTTTCTTCAACCACCTGTATTTAAAGCTAAGAAAACCAGAGCCCAGAGAGGGCCATTTACTTGCCCGAGTGACCCAGCAAGTTGGAGGTAGATGTATGGCTAGCATTACACTCTCTTGACTCTGAGGTCAATGACCTCCCACTGTGCCTTTCCTAGACACAGAATGAATGAAGCTGGTCACAGTGAAATCCGGGTTTCTTATGGACTTGGACCCTTCCATGGGCTCATCCAATCTGACAAAGATCCAGAGGTTTCTTTGTGATGACAATACGATAGAGGAGGTCCCTTGAGCTGAATGGTCCCTTGAGCTTTGGGGATTTCTCTGGGGCCTGCAATGTTTGCATTGGTCTAGACATTTTCTACCAAACCTCCTGGCAAATATTTGAAGGCCTCGATACAATGCCATACAAATAATCATATCTAAAGCTCTCCCGTGTAAACAGCCTGAAGTCCTTGGTCAGTCAGCAGGGATCAGACAGAGAAAAAAGAAAAACCAAACTGCCCTCCTCAAGACAGTTTTTAGGGAGAAAATGTCAAAGATAACTTAAAAACTGCATTTTTGTTGCAGTTAAAGTCACAATTGGGATTTACACTATTCATTGAAAGCTGGGAGGTAGGTAGAGGTGTGTCTGAGTGTGTGTGTGTGTGTGTGTGTGTAACAGTTTTTCCAGAATACATAAGAAATTCCTTCTTTTAATAAATGTTGTCTTAAAAGGGAGCTTTTAAAGTTCAAAAAATCATGTGCCCCTTGCTCCGTTCCAAGTATCTCGTGTACAACACTGTAGTTTTAGGAAAAGATAGGAGAAAGATTTTGGAATTGAATTAAACAGAAAAACATATTTTTTTTGTTGTGGAATTATGGTATGGTTCATATAATAAGTTTCCTGTTTGGGGAAGAAAGGAAAAGAAAGTACTATTTCCTCACATATTAGCAAATCTGGCAGGAGCACTAAAGTGAGAAGGCGGCCTGGCATGGTGGTGCACGCCTGTAATCCCAGCACTCGAGTGGCAGAGGCAGGGGGATCACTGTGAGTTCGAGGCCAGCCTGGGCTACATAGTGATCTCAAGGCCAGGCTGAAATACATAGCAAGACCCTGTCTCAAAAACAAAAACAATAAATAAATAAATAAATAAATAAATAAATAAATAAATAAATAAAGGGAGAGGAAAGAAGACATGTGAAATCTCAGCAATTGTTGTTAAGATTTATACCAGAAAAAAAAAAAAACAGCTGGTAACCACAGATTAGAATTTCTAAGACTACAGCCAAGCATGGTGGCACACACTTGTAATCCCAGTACTCTGGAAGGCTGAGGCAAGAGGATTGCAAGTTTGAGCCCCACCTGGGTAATTTAGCAATTTAGCAAGACTCTGTCTCAAAATAAAAGGGCTAGGGCTGTAGCTTAGTGTGATGACCCTGAGTTCAATCCCCAGTATTACAGAGAGAGACAGACAGACAGACAGACAGACAGACAGACAGACAGAGACAGAGAGGAGAAGAGAGGAGAGGAAGGGGGGGGGAGAGAAGGGAAGGAGAGAAAAGGAGAGGAGAGGAAAGGATCAGAAAAGAAAAGAAAAGAATATAAAAAAGAAAAGAAAGGAAAGAAAAATTCTAGGACCATTGACTCACCTGACTACCCCATATAAAAGGAATCCTATGATGTTTGTCCTTTGTACCTGTCTTATTTCGCTTAGTACAATGTATTTAAGATCTATCTATGTTGTAGCTCGTGTCAGAATTTCATTCCCTTTTATGGCTGGCTGATACTTGATTGCATGCCAAGACCACATGTGGTTTTATTCATCAGTTGAAGGACACTGAGGTTGAGACATTTTGTCTAGTGTGAAAACCACTGCTGTGCATGTGGGTGTCCTAACGTCTCTGATAGTTACTAGTTTTGTAATTTAAAAAATAAATACCTTTTTAAAAAGCAAATGTTCATATAGATAAGAAAAATATTCAGTCAAGACAAGGAAATGATAGTGAAGATGATAGGATTAAGGGTCACTGCAGTTGTCACAAGGCCCAGGAATGCTTGTCAGTCACTGCCCTACGGCAGGGGCCAGCTTTGTAGCTTTGTACCCTATGCCACCCACACCCAACACCAGGGGTGTCTTCCTGTTGGCGCTCAAGGTACAAGAACTGCGTCTCAGGGCCGGTGAGATGGCTCAGCGGCTTAAGCGCCTGCCCGGCAAGCGCGAGGGCCCGAGTTCGACTCCCGGAACCCACATACGAAAAAGGGGCCGGTGATATCGCTCAGCGGCACGGGCGCCTGCTGGCGTGCGAGGTCCTGAGGTCGATCCCCCGGTACCCACAAAAAAAAAAAAAAAAAAGAAAAAAAGAACTGCGTCTCAACCTAAAGGAATGACTTGATCAGAACATGAGGCAAGTGACGGATCTCCCCGAAGGAAACCAGAGGACTCATGGAACCAGTGCCCTGGTGACAGTAGAGGACTTGGCACTGGTCATCACCGCAGGACCTTGGGTCCTTAATTTCTCAGGCCTCAATTTCTGTAGTTTTATGAAGCCACTGCCCATTTCTTATTGTCACAGGATTAGTGTGAAAATTCACCATTCATTCAGCTAATTAGTCAACAAATACTGTGTACTTCTCATGGTGCATGTTTTGATCAAATTTAAAGTTAGAAAATTTCATTCAGTAAGTAAGCATTGCTTATGTTTTATTTTATTTCTTATTTTATTTTTTATTTTATTTTTTTATTTTGGGGGGTGGGGTACCAGGAATGGAATTCAGGGCCTTGTGCTTGCCAGGCAGGGGCTGCGCTGCTGAGCTGTATCCCCAGGCTCTTGCTTGTGTTTTCGTGTGGTATTATTTTATGTCCTATTTTGTATTGTTTTGTTTTATTTGTTCTACACTGAAGTACCTTGTCTAAATCTTTCATTTTTAAAGCAAAGAACTAAAAAGGAAAAAGTATTCAGCATTCTGCACGAGCTTGGAACTGGACTTTTTTTTTCCCTTCCAATGCTGTCTCCCGTCCGCTGCAAGAGCCACCTTCGCTGCAGGAGCGTCTGGGAAACCACGCACCGCTCTGCTCTCTGAAGAACCTGGCAGTTTTCTGATCCCTCCTGGCCACCTCCAGCTGCAAGGAGAAGTTAATGAGGTGTGTGGGACAGTGATGGGAAAAGATCGGACTCTACATCACTCCTGACAGCGCCGCCAAGTGAGGCCTAGCTATAGGGTAAGAGACGCGGACCAGAAAGCAATCTCCACTTCATTAGCCAGTGGTTCTGAATGTGTGGACACAGGCCAAGGTCCAGCCTATAGACTGTGACAGAACATTCCTATGACACCGAGGGGTCTGAGCAAAGGCCAGCTCCAAAGCAGAAGCACTGCCTCTGTCCAGTGGCGTAGGGAGGGGGCATTTTTCCTATCCTCTTTGCCCCTCTCTTTCTCTCTCCTCCTTTCTACCTTCCTTCCTTTCATTTATTTCATTTTCCTTTGTTCTTTCCTTCCCTTTTTATCTTTCTTCCTTTAAAAGAAATGATTATGTAGGAGGCCCCAGTTCAATCCCCAGTATCACACACACACGCACACAAAATCATTGTATTTTTTTATCTCTTTTTATTATCTTCTTCTTCCATTTTTTCTTTCTCTCATCCTATTGGAGGTACCTATCGTGGTACCTCGGTTCACGAATACTTGTTTGCAAACAATTTGGTTCACAAACAGAAGCATTTGCCAAAATTTTGGTTTTGTTTTCAAACTCTGCATCAGGTGATGAACATGACTATAGCCATCTTTCCCACACAAACAAGACCACGGCCATCTTTTCCAAAAAGGTGGAACAAATTAAGTTTGTGAACTGAGGTACCACTGTACCTCTAATCATTTCCCCTTACTTTTTTCCAAATCTTAGAAAATTCCCAAGAGCTTGCTATTTGGAGGCCTCTAAACATATTTCTGTTTATCTAAAGTAAAATAAAAGTTAGTACTTCCTTCCTTGAGAACTGGGGTCCCAGAGTGGGGGTGTACAAGATGATACAGGGAAGGGACAGGAGGAGGATCTTGGTCCTTGGTTGCCTATTTATGTTAACTCCATATTTTTCTTTTTGTGTTAATTTTATAATGTACATAAAATGGTAGTGCATGGTACATGTCATAAGTTAGTTGATGCAAATAATGGGAATAAGGTGCTTATTTTTTTTTCTTTTTTTAACTATACTGCACCTGCATGACCTCCACCTACCTCCTGCCTGCAGAAGGGCAAAGGCTCCCTGGAAAGTCTCCAGCAGAGAACCCGCTGGGTCACTTTCTCTCTGGGTGTGCCACCTTGGGCAATCACCACTGTCATAGCTAGGAATTATTAGGAGCTTATTGACAGCCGGTCTTCTAATCACTTGATATGTGTTGAATCATTTACTCAGTACAACCATCCCATTAAATAGATGCTATCTCTATCCCCACTTTAAAGATGGGTACACTGAGGTATGGGAAGTTTTAACAAATTACCCATACACAGTTATTGAATCCAAAGTTTGAATCCTGGCATTTTGACTCCAGGAAAAAGGAAAAATTAGAGAACATTTAACCATTTTATCATTTTAATTTTGTGAAATTGAGATAATGAGAGTTGACTTCAGATGACTGTAAAGGTCAAATAAAATAATGGTATAAATCTTAGCACATTGGTGTAAACATTCAATAAATAGCTACTACTAGTTATTGATGTCATAAGTATTCTCTAAAAAAAATAAATTTTAAAATGGCACACACCTCCTTGAAAACTTTCAGTGATTCCTTTCAGTGATTCAGAACTGCAGGCCAGGCATTCAATGTCTGCTCATCGGCAGCCCTGTCGTTACTTTCTGGTGTCATCTGTGTACTGTGGAAAGTAATGTCTGCTGCGCCTTCTTCGCAGGACTATTTCAAGGACTGAAGGAAAAGAGGAAGCTCTCCGTACATCATAAATCTCTGTAAAGATATGCTTCTTTCCATGTCAGATACCTCCTCTGACAGGAGAGACTTTGAGATCTCTCTCCCCCTCCCTCCCTCCCTCCTCTGTGTGTGTGTGTGTGGGTGTGTGTGTGTGTGTGTGTGTGTGTGTGTGTGAGAGAGAGAGAGAGAGAGAGAGAGAGAGAGATTTCTGTCTGTGCTGACTGCTCAAGGTACTTTGGTGCGAAAGCACAGAAGCTGGGCACTTAACATGGTTTAGGGGGTTCTCTGTCCAAGTCCAAGGCTCCAATCCTTAACTATTTATGGGATCTTAGGTCAACCCTTATCTTCTTTTCAAAAAAAAATTTTTTTTTTTGGTTAATATACTGAGGATTGAACTCAAGGACTTGCACATGCTAGGCAACCATTCTGCCCTGAGCTACATCTTGAACTCTTTTTTATTTTATAATGTATAATCCAGGCTAGCCTCAGACTTGTGATCCTCCTGCCTCAGCCTCCTGAGTAATCTGAATTACAGGTGTGCACCACTATGCTAGGCTTCCTTAACATCTTGGAACTTCCATTTCCTCACCATTAAAGTGGGGATGATGGTGCCTGCCTCATGGGTTTGTCAGGAGGAAAAGAAGGGAGAATGCATTATTGGGCATGACAAGAATATTTATTTTAATATTGATCTGAAAACAAATGCCAAGAAATTTTAGGAAAGATTATTTTTTTTCTAAGATCTATAACCTAGCCTGTATCATTTATTTAGTGAACATTCATGGAGTATGTACTGTGCACTGGGCTCACCATTTATTCAATAAACATTCTTGGAGCACCTACTGTGTGGTGGGCCCACCACCCACTTTTCATGGGTGTTGCAAAGGAAGAAAAAGGAGTAGATATTGCTCTGGAGTGAAGGCTTCAATGCTAGGTGTAGTATTTATTAGTTTAATATCATACTAGGTCATTCACTGGTTTTTAATTTAATCTTTTACGAGCTACTGGGAACACCCTATTTTAAATATGACCCAGCAGAAGGATGTGGGTTGTTGAATCAAAAGGAAAGAAATCTTCTTTAGCCTTAGGAGTTCCCCTGGCAAAGGTCATCTAATAGCAACATGCTATGCTGGGGAAATAAAGGCTCAGAGCTGGAAGGGATTTCTAGAAAGGAAGCCAATGGCTAAAATGAGGGGGATTTGGTATCTTCCTGTATCCATTTGTTATTCTTTCACAGGGCTCTCAAAGGGCTTCAGACATAGTGAACATTTGGGAGTTTTGGTAGTAAACTTTACCCCACAAGCTATGCATTTAGAAGAATGGGGGCAGAAGGGGGGAGGGACCCCTGAGCCATGTGCTATGGTTAGCAAGAACTTAATTTGTGCCCTGCTTGTGACAACCCCATGAAAAGTGTTTTTCTTTTTTTCTTTTTTGTGGGTACCAGAGGTCGACCTCAGGACCTCGCATGCCAGCGGGTGCCCGTGCCGCTGAGCGATATCACTGGCCCTTTTTTTGTATGTGGGTTCCGGGAGTCGAACTCAGGCCCTCACACTTGCCAGGCAGGCGCTTACGCCGCTGAGCCATCTCACCAGCCCCTGAAAAGTGTTTTTCTGTGTTAATTCATTTAACTTTTTCAGCAACCCTATGAGGCATAAAGTCCATTGCTATCGACATTTACATATATTCATAATATACAGGCTTAAAAAATGAAATAATTGTCCAAAGTCACACTCCATATCCCCAGAAAGTTACTGGTCTACCTGACTCCAAAGCCAGGATTTCCCTAACACACTGTGTTGTATCTCTTAGGAAAGTCATTTCTCCTCCCAAAATAAAGAATCTGCTTTCTTATCCCAAAGGGGAAGTAAGATGACTTTTAAGGTCTCTTTTGGATCTACAAGTTTTGACTTGGATAAGTGCTTCATCCAGGTGGTGACAAACTGGACCAAATCCAGCCAGGCAAATGTTTTTATCAATAAAGTTTTATTGGAACACAGCCACACATAGTTTGGTATTGTCTATAATAGCATAGTGAATAGTTGCCACAGAGACTTTCTGGCCCACAAAGCCTAAAATATTTACTATCTAGCCCTTCTATAGAAAAAGTTTGCTGGTTCCTGGGATATACTAGTCTATAGGTTTTAATGGTGATTAACTACATGTGGTGAATAGAAAAGACTCTGGAGGGCCACATATCAACTGTAAACAGTTGAAGGAGTAAGAAGGTGACTTCTGCTGTTTATATTTTATACTTTGGAATTGTTTTAAAATTTTTTTACTAAGTTATAGCTTATATATAGCAATATGCACAAATCCTACATGTAGACACTTGATATATCCTCCATCCTGATTAAATCATGGAACCTTTCTAGCATTCCAGAAACCACTGCACTGTAGATTACCCTTCCTATTTTTTAAGTTCCTATAAATGTAATCACACAGTATATATCCTTTTGTATCTGGAAAAATTATTTTTAGATTAGAATTTTACTGCTGACAATTGAGAAAATCTGACAAGTATAAATAAGCAAACAAAAAAATCATCCTTAACAGTATAATCCAGAGATTTATTCATTTATTTAACCAGTATTTTGTTAAGCATCTACTTTATATCAGCACCTCTCCAGGCATTGAAGAGCAAGACATGAGAAGGTCCCTAACCCTTGTGAACCTTTACAGCCTGTAGCATATTTTTTCACAGGCTAGTCAAACATCTCATGTACACCACTATTCAGAGATCTGGCCTGAGCTTTGGACTATCTGGCCAAAAACCTGGAAGTGGAGACCTCAGTAATTTAAGATATTTTGGTAATTTCAAATTGGGAAAATTAGAGGTCTTAAATAGTTGTCCAAACCAACTGGTCATTTCTCAAAAGCAGAATCAGATGCCCAGAGGAGGTGCTCACCAAAGCCTTTGGGGGCGAAGAATCATCCAGAAAGGAGCATTACAGACAGAATTAGAACCTCAGGCTTCTGACCCTGGAGTCTAGAATGTTTTGTGGGTTTCAACTCTGTTCTCAATCAGTAAGAACTACAACCTCCTTCAGACCAGGAAAGAATGGTATTTATGTTTTATTCTAGAGATGATTGCACTTGGAGCCCTACTAGTCACTGCCAACTCAATGGGAAGCCTTAGAGAGTAGAACAGCAGAGGTCAGAAAGACCAGGGTCTCCCTTCTGTAAACAAAGAAGGGTAAACATGGAAAGTGGTGGTAGTAGGAAGGGGGACTATGTGCAAACTGAAGAAAATAAATTACAGAGGAAGTGAGTTCACGGGAGCTGCATTCACCATTTGGTAAAATTACCAACACGATGCTCAGAAAACCTTCATAAAGTGATATGCCAAATGGATTTCAAATAATTTCATACCAGGGGCCCATCTCCCTTAGAAAAATCTTGGACTTTGACTGTAAATTCATTGGTAGAAGAGCCTAATAGTGTCTCTTCAAATTCAGTAACTCTTAAAAACAATCTGGGAATATAAAAGCCCAAAGAGATCAGTTGCCTCACTTCTCAGCATTTCATGGTGTGTCTCTTTTTTCCTAAATATATGACAGCCTGCTGTACTCCAGGGATCTGCAGTTGCAAGTACATTTCATTTTCATGAAAACACAATATAACGTCATTATCCTTTTGCACATTTAGATCTGTTTGACTCCAAAGCCTGCCCTCTGTTCTCAACGGTGTATTCTTTCCCTGCCCCAAAGTATCTTCCTTTCAACTCTCATCTCCCAAAACAATGAAAGCTAGGGACCCTCCTCTTTCATCCCAAAGCCGGGCTCCAAAGGACACTGGAATTAACTTACTCCAATGGCTACAAGCAACCTCTCTGTAGACTTTCCAGTGTCTTCTTTTCTTTTCTTTTTTTCTTTCTTTCTTTCTTTCTTTCTTTCTTTCTTTTTCTTCTTCCGTATTGCTATCAAATCTGGGACCTCATGCATGCTAGGCAAACATTCTACCACTGAGCTACATTCCTAGTACTTTATATTTTATTTTGAGACAGCGCGTTGTTAAGTTGTCCACATTGATTTTCCTACCTCAGCCTCCCTGAGTAGCTACAATGTTCAGCTTATTTTCCCATCTTTAACGTGAGGTTACTGTCTGTCTGTCCCTGCTTTATCCCATGTGAAGCATAAGCAAAGATTATTGCAGACATACTGAGTCTTCTTCTATGGAGGGAAGGAGGTTTCACTGAAGAGTTTCAAGACAAAACTCATTTAGATGCTAACATCCAAGACCTACCCTAAAGGATGCACTGTTGGTCTACTTACTCTTTGTTAAGGTTCTTTAGGATAGGTATTGAATCCGTTCACAGTAGTTGCAACTACTTCATGAGCACCTACAATAGCACTAATTGACAAATACAAGGTAGGTCGGGGGAAGAGGATTACAGGAAGTTTCTGGCTATGAATAGCAAGAGTACTCGGAAAACATAACTGGGCACTCATAGGAATTTTCCCCTGTATTATTCCATGTGCAATTTCTTTACCTTTATTTGGGTGGCTGAAGTTTGGGGAAGAATGAGTTTGCTGATACCTGAATTTTGAGAGCAAAAGAGGCTTGGAAGTTCAAGGAGGTACACAGCAGTTAGAACTACATCTGCTTTTTAACTACTGTGTTGTTAAAAAGAGAAGTGAGGGTTGGCTTTTTAATGGGCCTTCCCAGCTTAACACAGAAGGTGATCTACATTACACTTGATGCTTCTGTAATTATAGCAAGAGATATGGGGGGGGGGGGAGAAAGAGAAAAACTGTCCTCCAGGGGCATTTACTCTGAACACTTCATTCTCCTGCTTGAGAGGAGCTGGGGAGACACAGAAAATTCTCCCCTGAGTGCAATTGCAGTGGGCAAGCATCTGGCGTTTGTCACAACAAACTAGAAAACAAGACGGTGGGATGATGGGTCCTCATTTCTATGGACTTATTACCCCTTTCTCAGGGAAGAGGGACTGAGGTAGGTGTAAACCTTCCCCAGCAATCTACACAAACAACAACCTCCTTTCTTTCTGGCTCCCAGGACAGGTGGCCTAGGCACCTGTTGTCTGCTTGGTATTTAAAAGATGCATTCTCACCGCTTAACAGCCTGAGCTGGATCAATCACATCATCAGCCTTCATACACTTAGGACATTTGATCCTGTACCTATTTTGAGGGTTGGTGGACCCTTCCTCCTCCATGCTAAAATTCCTCTCTATCCCTAGTTTAAACTCAACTTTCTCCTAATTATCTTTGAAGGTGGGAGAGAAAGGAGAATATGTTTAGAAGCTCCTTTGCAGTTTTCCTGCAGATTCTCAATTTTTGTCCCTAATTGCCCAGTCCTTCCCATCCCCGAATTAGTTCTCCCTGATTCTGAGAACTCCAAGCTTCCAGAAGTGCTAGGTTTCACTGGCCTCCTGCCTTCCCAGACTGGAAAGTGTGCACACTACTTTTAGAAGAGGGTTTGCACAGGTGGTCTTATTCAATGTATACAACTCGGCTGCACTGCACCTATCCGTAGCCTTTTTCACAGATGAGGAAACTGGGGCTCAAAGACAAGAGTGTCCTCTGCCCCAGGGGTCTGTGAGTGGTGGATCCTAAGGAGCCCCTTCCCCTGTTCTGCAAGTCAGGTCCCAACCTGTAGGCTTGGGTGACTTGGGTGCCTGCTTCCTCCCCCTCAGCGCCCCAGGGGAGTTGCGGTAGAAACTCCTGCAGTGCTGAAGCGCCCAGGGTCTGGGTGGGGAAAACTTCTTTCCTTCAGTGGCTTTGTCGGTGCCTTCTCCGCTTGGCCTGCGAAACTCCCCACCACTAGAGCAGTGACCTTGCCTTTGCAGAATGCGCCGCGGGAGTCCTGGAACTGCGAACAAACCAGCAGTGAGTGGGCCCGAGACGCAGATCCAACGTTCATTCAGCCGCAGGCCAAGCTTTACTTTCACTCCTAGAAAGGAGTCCCCACAGTCCTAGTTTTGTTGCCAAAGTGGAGGCACTTTGATATTCCGGGCTTAAACAGGAGATCGCCACCCAGGCATCCAGCTCATCAAGCTGCCAGGGGGACCTCCACTTCGGCTATTCCTTCTGGTCATAAATTAGTCGGTGACTCCTTCACCCTTGCCCCCGCTATCCCAGCCAGCAGTCCTGCAAATACAACCGCCAGACCTGGACCATGAGGGTTTGGGGCCTAGAGAGCAGTAACCGAGGTACAAATAAATGGGGTCTCTCCGATCCACGCTCACCCCCCCTAAGACCCCTGCCACTTTCCCCCTGGCCTCCGCGCTCCTGCCCAAGAAGTCAGTTAGTTTCGCCTCCACCCCGCTGGCTCTCCGGATTTACCACCTGTGCACGCCTTGGAGGCTCTCTACTTTTTGCATCCTCCTCTATCTTCTTCCAAGAGCACCTCAATTTTCTCCAGCTCTCACCTGAACCCCAGAAGCGCAGTTTCGTCTTTCTGGCCAGTGGAAAAGTCCCCGCACCTAGGCTGCAAGCCACTTGCTTTAACAAGTCCAAAGGTCAGCTTAAGTTTAGCTGATAAACAGAACCCGCAAAAGAAGGTCTTCAGCCCCCCAGCGTGAGTACCATGGGCCCCGGCAAGCCCCGCTCCTGGCCCAGGTCTCCCGCTCCCCACGACTGCCCCTTAGGCTTTCTCTCTCTCTGGGTTTTCCCCCCTCCCCACCACCATTTGCATCTTGCCAAAAGCGGGGCCCTTCCCACTAATTTGCATATCTTATATGGCCTAATGGTGGCGATCATGGCAAGTTAGAAGTTTTCTGACTCCTCTCGGAGGAGGCTCCGGGACCCCGGGGAGTAACAAGTGTCTGGAGGCTGAAGGGTGGAGGGGTTCCTGGACTTGGGGTTCTCTTGTGAAACTCCCCTCCACCCTCCTCTCTCGCACCCACCCACCCCCTCACCCCCCTTCTCTCTCCGTCCTTGGAAAATGGTGTCCAAGCTCACGTCGCTCCAGCAAGAACTCCTGAGCGCCCTGCTGAACTCCGGGGTCACCAAGGAGGTGCTGGTCCAGGCCTTGGAAGACTTGCTGCCATCTCCAAACTTCGGGGTGAAACTGGAGACGCTGCCTCTCTCCCCCGGGAGTGGGACCGATCCCGACACCAAGCCGGTCTTCCATACTCTCACCAACGGCCACGCTAAGGGCCGCTTGTCAGGGGACGAGGGCTCCGAGGACGGCGACGACTATGACACCCCTCCCATCCTCAAGGAGCTGCAGGCGCTCAACACCGAGGAGGCGGCTGAGCAGCGGGCGGAGGTGGACCGGATGCTCAGGTAGGCAGCGAGCGCGGTGCAGAGCGCGCGCTAGAGCCTCCGGAGCCCGGGCCCCGCGCCCGAGCGACACAGCGCCCACTGCTCCCGCAAGCCCGTTTGCCCCTTGAGAAGTCCCCCGGGGGGGCGTTCTGCTTGTCTCCCAACACCTGGATCCTTCTCAGACCCTCAGCCAGGCCCCCTGGGCCTGGGGCTCTAGGCCAGCGTCCGGGACCCCAGGGCCTTCCCCGTGGGGCTGGGGCTCGGCCCGGGAGAACTAGAGGCGCGGAGCCTTTTGCCCGAGGTTTGCCCCAGAGGCTGAAGGCGCGAGCGGGTGCAGTGAAATCACTGCGATTTCCCGGGAGTAGAAGCTCGAGTCTCGCAAGCCTCAGGCCGCTCTGCCTGGGGTCAGGGAAGCCGCGAGCCGGGCTCGGGCACAGCGACCCGCCGTGCTTTGCCGAGGGACCCGCAGCGAGCACCTGGGGCCGGGGTCTGGTGGGGCGCTCCCATCTGCGGCGCCCAGGCAGGACTCGGAATTATCTCGAATTCCTAAAGCCGTTTTTGGATTTGTAAGGGGGAACGTTTGCGTGCGCGGTCAGAGTGGACCCGCGCCGGGCAAAAGAAACCACGAAGCTAAGCAAGCGGGGGTGGGGTAGGGTAAATCCGGCTACGAGCCCAGTCGCAGAGGATTTGGTCTCGATCTGCGTAAGAAGGTGTGCAAGCACTTTGCCGCCGACACCCAGGCGCCCCCAGGGGAGCGGGCGAGAGGACCTTCTCGCCCCGGGCCAGGATCCTCTGGGTCCTCGCCGACTGGCCTACTCTTTGACAGCTAGTTACTAATTATCCAAGGAGCCCAGCGGTTCTGGGAGACCGCACCTCGCACCCGGGCCACAGGGTTTTAGCAAAGAGCCTCTCGCTTGTCCCTCAGTACTTAAGCTCTGCTCAAAGTTTCAGAGCCCAGTGTAGAAGTCGCTCCCGGCCTGGCCACGCGCTCGCAGTGCTCTTTCGGAGTGGGATGTGACATTGCTTTTGAATTTGCGCCCTGGGGACTCGGTGGCTTGCCCTCTAGACAACATAATCGGGAGGATTTCTAGGTCTCCTCCCCAACACACACCTAAATGTTTTACTATAATTCATAGACCTGATGTTCTTCCCTCTCCGTTTCCCTGCGTGGCGGTGATTGATCCTGGGCAGGCTTATAGGGGACAGCAAGGTGTGGGTCGCCGAGGCTGAGAGGAGCCCGCAGAGGAGCCCCTCAGAGCGGCTAGGACTCCAGGGCAGCGCAGAGGTTGACCGGAACCTGGGAAGAGCAGGGCTCCCGGCCGTGGGTCACCCAGGCCTAGGTCCTTCTGCCTGGCCCCCGGGGCCTCTGGCTAGGGCGGAACTCCGAGGATCCGGAGAGCCTGAGCCGACCTGAACGCCCCTCCGCACCCGGCCCAGCAGCGCCCGGCGGGACGCAGCAGAGATGTAACATAAACTGCAGCACGTGGAGTTGGGGTGTTATTAATTTATTTCTATAAATCATCAACAGAAAGATACACAAAGGACCGTGATTAGGTTGAAAAGAGAGGCGGGTTATTCATTGGCGAAGTTGTAAGCGCGACTTAGAAAGGGAAGGAAATCAAAACGCAGACGCGGGGGTGCTCGCCGCCGCTCTCCGGGCGCACGCACTGCGCTGCAGGGCGCGCCACCACCCCCCAGTCCCCACCCCCAGACCCAGCGCGGCCCGGGGCCCAGCCGCCCCGACAGGACTGCTTGAGTCCCCGAAACACCAGCGCAGTCTCAGGGCCTCCGAGTCCCGCAGGCCCAGCGGGTGGAAAGCCAGGCCCAGCCCGATCTGGGGGTCTTTGGACCTGAGCCCTCTTTCCTCCCCCAAGCGGGGTGGGGAGGAGGACTAGGGAGGCCGAGACCCTCGCCAGAATTAGGTTCGCTGGACAGATCCTGAGGCTTTTCCCCCTTTCTCAAGCGGGTGCTGTCTTCGCTCCCCCAACCCCGGGCGCGTCGGATTTTATTAAAGTAATTTTTCAAGAAATTGCTAGCGGTTCCCAGGTCACTGCACAGTCGGTTTTAGAGCGCCAGGCACGAGCACCCCCCGCCCCCACCCACCTCCTTTTTTTCTTGGCCAGCCTATTCCCCTAAGGCGGAAAGAAAAGAAGAGTCACTTTGTTGGAGCGCCCGGACGCCCTTTACACCTCCTAGAAAAGAAAGGCCAGGAAGGCAAGTTGGGGACTGTGTGCTGCCGGGTCCTCTGCTCCTGGCGGAGCTCGCCACGAGACTGGCGCGCCGGTGGCATTAGGAAAGTTGGCTGCTGCCTAAGACGCTGGAGATGCGGCTTCTCAACGAACGCGCCTGCAGCTGTGCCGGGGCTTTTCCGCTCGCAGGCAGCAAAGTCATTGTTCGCGAAGGAGCGTGCCTGGCGGACATTTGGGCGGCCAGGTCTGGCGTTTGACACCTGCGCTCGGAGCACAATGGCCACGCGCGTTTATCCGGGTTGGGAACTCCTGAACGTGAGCTGTATTTTCGAAATATACATATATACCCAAACCAGCTCTCGGGGCCTTTCCCAGGGAAGATACGGGAATTCTGGAGGCAGAGAGGTATAAAGGTGTAACTACGCCATCTTACCCCCAACTCATGTTCTTTTAATTCGGACTTAAAGGTTTTGCCTTGTTTATGAGATTTTTGTGAACTTTTTAAAAATTTAAACCGGCTCGATTGTTGAGCTAATTCACTCTTTTCGCCGAGCCGTTGGCACTTAGAACATTGCACTGTTTGGCTAGGTCTCTTAGGCACACAAAATGAACACAGGTAAAGAAATTTAAACAAAAGACAAATAGCCAAAGAAACTGTTAAAGCAATACAGTATTAACTTTTAAAATCCAAATACTTTTTCCTAACTTTTGAAGCAATTGTTCGTGTCTGTTGAAAGAGTGTTCCACTTGGGAAATACTGGCCAGAAATAAACTTTTACATGATCTCTGATGTTTACATGAATATGTCTAGAATGTTTATTACCTTATTTTTCTCTTGCTCAAGGTGAATTCATGTTGGAAACAGGAACTCATTTTCTCTGTTTTTGTTCTTCTTGTTACTTCATTATGTTGTATTACTTGGAAGTACTTTTATAAATACTTGAGAAATTCGTTATTAACTTATATGTAATTAATCTAAAATTTGCATTTCTTGAAAACATCTCTTTCAAAGCCCGGGTTCTTACAAATTTAATATCAAAGGCTTGCTAAAATAATCAGAACCATTCAGATGTTTGTAAAATGTCTGATTATTGGAGGTTTAGTTCATTAAACAAAATTTTATTTGACATAGCCACTATTTAGAAATAAATCGGATGTTACACTGCAACATTTTATCTATTTAGGGTCTGCTTTAGCACCGATTTTTATTGTTTCATCTGAAACTAATTTTCCTTTCATTTTTTATGTAGTATCAAATGTATATATTATGTATTATATACATCAATGTACAGTAAAGGCATGGTTTTTATAAATTAAAAATGTATAACACTTGTAAATGTATTGTTTCTTTAATACTTTTACCCTATAGTATGCCTTATTTTCTTAATTTAAATGACATTTCTCATTTTAAGTTACCTATTTAGTAAGCAAGAAATGATATTAGCAAAGTTGAGAATATTTTAAAGAAACATCAAAAGCACTAATACAAAGTTTTTTGCATGCCTGTCCATGTCCTTAGCCCAAGTTTAAAATTTATGAGACACATTACCTTCCAGATTCCCTTGCCATATCAGAGGAGCAATGTAAGAATATAGGAAAACAAGGCATTTGAGATTGTTAATGTCTAACTGCAAAATTGAAATCACTCATCTTCCTTAAGTTTTATTTGGGAGGCGGAGCTGTGGATTTTTCTTTTTTTAACTTTACCTGCCTTGCAGGTAGTATGATTCTTTGATCCCAGGGAGGAACGTCATTGTATTTGAAAACTTTTGTAAAATCTAAAAAGGATTTACTATTTGACTATTAAGTCCTCCTTGCTTTTCAGGAAATAGACAAATATTTTACCCCTGTTTTATGAGAGACTGATTAACTATTTCAGAAGGAAAATAATGTAAGAGAGGCTTAGACTGAAATTAAGTAAATTCAGAAACTGATTGTGCCTCCATCTTTGTGCAATCTGTCCACCTAGTCTCAAGCTCATCTCCACTCTCCAGTGGGTCTTGCCTTTTAAATATCTCGAATTCCAGGAAAATGAAGGAAAGCAAAACAAAACGAGAGCTTTTCTTTTTTTTCTGCTTAATGAGAGAGAGTGTATGAGAGGTCCTCGCTCATTCCTGAGGATGGACAGTGGTCTTCTCTTCCTTGTTGATTTCAGAAGAAAGGGAAAGTGTGCACTGAGCGGGGGCTTCAGCTCTTCTATTTAGGTGGTTTCTTTGGGGGTTCTTGGTTTGGTTTGGGTTTTTTTTTTTTTAGGGTTTTTTTTTGGGGGGGGGGGTTTCCTTCATTCCTCTCCCAAGGTTGTAAACTGGACAGGTAGAGAAATACACGCAGGTTAGTTTTGCACAGAGTGTAGGTAGAACCCCTAGCAAGAGATTATTTCTCCCTGGACATCTTCCACAGCGCTCTAACCATTGCTTATCTGTCCAGTGAGGACCCGTGGAGGGCTGCCAAGATGATCAAGGGCTACATGCAACAACACAATATCCCCCAGAGGGAAGTGGTCGATGTTACAGGCCTGAACCAGTCACACCTCTCCCAGCATCTCAACAAGGGCACCCCTATGAAGACCCAGAAGCGCGCCGCCCTGTACACCTGGTACGTCAGAAAGCAACGGGAGATCCTCAGACGTAAGTGCTTAAACCCTGCCTCTGCCCCAACTTGGAAAGATCTTTGCCCTCACTCTAACCCCTGTGGGCTGCCTCCGATTCCCCTTGATCAAGAAGGCCTTTATGAGCACTTGGCAGGTGGATTTGGCCTTCATAGTTAGTTGCTGCACGTAGATTGGCTGGTGTCATTTTCTCCCTTCACAGCCCCTTGTTACCAGCCATATGCTTTCAAGCCCTTCAGTGTGTAATGAACCTTGGGTATTTGGGTCCTTCTTCCCAACATCCTTTTCTTTGAAACTAAGTAGGTAACAGAATGGAATATCTTCCACAAAGTAAACCAAGCATCTCCCCTTAATGTATGTCCACAAGTCAGAGTTTCCAAAGAAGACATTTTATGGCAGTCAATAATATTGCTGTTATTTTCCTACCCTCTGAAATAGGAATTAAAAATGAAGGCATTTATGTAGAAAAATATATTTACAATCCAACCCTGTTCTTTGACAGGGGGTCAGGTGGGATGGAGTCCTGAATCAATTTAAAGTGCTTACTCACATTTACCAAGAGTGGTAGAGTTTGGAACCTCAGAGTTTGGACTTTATTCACTCTGTCCAGTAAAGAAGCCACTTCTGGCTGAGGCAGGTTGACTGTAAAAGTATCTGTCTTTGGAACTCTTACCCGTCCATTCTTGTCATTCCTTGTGCCATCCCAAGGTTTTCTTTCTGTCCCAAGATTTCTTTCACCTGATAATACTGAAAGATTTTTGTTTCGACTGTTTACTCTTCAGTGGGAAGCATTACATGGATAGATTAGTCGAAGCAAAGTGAAAACTGCTGTTTAGAGGAGAAGCCTCTTTACAGTATGGATTGACTCCAGCCTTGGCAATCAGCTCTTTAAGAATTTGTGCTCCTGACATGAAGCAACTCTCTAATTCCTGAAAGTCTGAGAAAATTCTCAGGAGCCAGTCTCCAAAGGCCAGAGAACTCTTGGGACTCACCCAGCCTCCCAGCTTGTACTGCATCCATCTATTCCCTGAGAGGCTGCTCAGGAAAGAGGGGAGGGAAGGCAGGGAAAGTCAGCTAGAATTTCTGTAAAGGCAGAAGTCCCAGAAAGATGGTTTGAGGGGGGACAGTTCACAAAAGCTGATGGATGGTAGAGTCTGCAAGGGACTTTGTTACTGTTGTTGTTATTGTTGTAAAGCTACATGAGGCATAAAGCTTAAGAAACACTCCTTCCTTTTGTAAATATCATGTATGTACCTGTTATGTGACAAACACTATGCTAAGCTGTGGGATGCACAGGTCCTTTTCTCCAGGGACTTACACTCCGATGAGGAGTTGAGATGTTTGAGTAAATAATGACCACTGCTTTCTAAGAGCTGTTATAAAGATACACTGGGCCAGGGATATAGCTCAGTGGCACAGCACCTGCCTGGCTAGCACAAGGTCTTGAGTTCGATTCCTGGTACCAAAAGAAAATTAAAAATTAAAAAAAAAAGATACACAGAAGGAGCAGCAGAAGAATTGCTAAATCACTTGGACACCCCTTGGAAGGCTTCCTATAAGAGGTGACATTTAGCCTAGTTTTGAAGGATGGGTATGTGTCACACAAGCATGGAATAAAAATTAGGAAGGGAGATAAATAAAACAGAAACAAGCAAATGGGATGAGTGGAAGGAGAAAGGGAGAGGGAGAATAAAAAACGATGATACATAATTAAAAATTTCATGAAAAAATAAAACGAGTAAATGGTAGTATTCATGGGCCTGTTTATACATAGAACCTGCTTGTCTGAGCCAGCTCCCAGCCCTAGAAAGAGGCTGCTGAGGGCAGCTTCTCCCAGGTAGCTTTTATGAGCAGTGAATATTTTCTGCCCCATTCCCACCCCCATGAATCTAAAAGGAAGTGGAGGATATGTGAGAGTCTAGTTTTTCAAGCACTGAGAGAGCCAAGAGCTAAGCCCTAAGGTCAGCAGGTCCTGGACGCTTCTGAGTACCTGCAGGCAATCCCCTGGCTGACCCAGGCACACACCGGGTTCTACAGACCTTGCAGGCTGCTGCATCCCCAAAGGGCAGGTGAGACACTAGGGCAGTTGCCACCCTGTGGGATGGCTGTGTGTTTCACACCCACCACAGACAAAGCTTCAGGGGTGAGTTTTGTTACCTCCACAGAAATCCGATTTGGGAAGTTTAGGGGTGTATTGTTTGTTATTATTGTTGTTTTGTTTATTTGTTTATTTGTTTGTTTGTTTTTCTTTTGCCAAAGATGATTCAGAAGCTGGTAGTTAGGAGCCTTAGAGTCTACAGGCTGAATTCACACCCTAGCTCCTGCCCCAAGCCTGTGTAACTTTAAGCAAGTTACATAACCACTCTGAACTTCAGTTTCTTCCTCTGTAAAATAGAAATAATAATACTTTTCACACGGAGAGGCTGTATGAAGGAACTCATTTAGAGGATGCTGCACAAAATCTCACCATAGTAATGGTCCATTACATGTTAACTGTTATAACATCTGTTTGTGTCAAATGAAAAATTCAAATTGATTGCAGGTCCTTGGTTTTATTGCTCAAGGGCAACTCTACAGGTACTACGTAGGGCCCACAGGGAAGAGAGAAGACATCCGAGCAGGGAGCTTCTTTCTCCCCTTTGATTGTTCCTCAAGTAACTGCACATAGAGAGCTGCTCTGCAGACCAAATAATGTAGGAGGTGTGCAGGTATGGCCGTCAGAGGAATCTGGGTCATCCTCACCATCATCATCCTGACTTGCTGCTAGTGTCCTTTTAGACTGTTTAGCACCCTTAGGCTTTTAGCCATTCTCATTCCACAGGTGGGGAAGCTGAGTGACCAAGGAGTTAAACAATTTGTCTGGGGCCCCTCATTGTCCCAGAGAGTCAGTGGTTTCCTGCTTATAAGTTCAGTGGAGACTATTTCAAGTCTCCAAAGCCCTCAGATGGCCTGAGAATCATCCAAAGTGAGTGAAGCCCAAATAAAAGGCCTAGTGAGAAGAAGCATACTCCATCAGCCAGGAAGGCTGCTCATTAACTTGGCCAATTAGCTACTGGTTAAACAAAGCCCAGCCTTACCTGCATCTGGGACCCCACATCCAGCCTGGTCAGGAGCCCACTGCTTCCTCCTGATGCAACCAAAGTGGATATAGGTCCTTAGATAAGTGAGAATTTATTATGTGTCCTTGCTCAGCAGGGTACTTGGTCTCTATGTTTATTCATCTGTAAAATGGAACTAATCACCCCTAATGAACCCTACTTCATGCAGTTGTGAGGAAGTGTATAACAAAGCTCTCTTTTTTAAACTAAGTGAATATTCAATTTATTTAAGCCAATCACTTCTCGGCCTTTTGACTAAGATAAAGTGCAATTTATTTCAACCATATAGGCTAAGAGATCACCACTGGGCCAAGGTGCCATCTTTCATTCATTCATTTGACAAAAATAGATTGAAGGATCCTGGAAAGTGGACAGACAAGGAGCATCAATCCATCTACATGTATCATTCTCCAACTCATCCAATGCCATTCCTAGAATGGTCCTATGTTTCAGTTTCTGCACTTGCCACCCTCTAGATTTGTGGGTGACCTGTAAGACTTCCTGGGTGGGCTTTCTCCCTCATAAATGGACTCTCGTACACATACCCACATACAAATGCATACCATTACCTTTGAAATTACACTTGAGATCTAAAGAGCATCTTCTCTTTCTAATACAAAGCTCTGGGTATATTTATTTCAAAGCATTATTTAAATGGTTTTGGACTTTGTATTTTTCTAAGGACCTAACATTAGAATGCAGATGCCTAGCATATATGAGCAGAAAGGAAGGGTGGGGAGAGTTATTTACAGTCAATTTCTGAATATGTTGTGTAAGAGTGAATTGCACCTTAGAAAAGTGTTTCTCTTGGCCTGAGACTTGGTGGAATTCATTCCCTTGTCATTAAAATACAAGTGTTCAGAATTGAGAGTGTTGCTTCATGTCTGAGGGCCAGTGACCCAAAGAAAAAATTAATTTTCTCAAAACAGTGCCTGGCTACATTTGAGTTCCTTGGAAGAAAGGAATAGGGTGGCTTTGCTGGAGCACTGAGATGTGCAATGAGTAGCCTGTCATGAGGACTCCCCACTCTGGCTCCACACACAATCATGGCAGATTACAAAGCTTAGGGGAGAGGAATCAAGGGGTCTTTGTCCGTCTGTTTATCTGTCTGTCTGTCTGCCAAGTGAAGGCTACAGGCCCTATCAAATCTACCCCTTTCTCTTTTCAGAGTTCAACCAGACAGTCCAGAGTTCTGGAAATATGACAGACAAAAGCAGTCAGGATCAGCTGCTGTTTCTCTTTCCAGAGTTCAGTCAACAGAGCCAGGGGCCTGGGCAGTCCGATGATGCCTGCTCTGAGCCCACCAACAAGAAGATGCGCCGCAACCGGTTCAAATGGGGGCCCGCATCCCAGCAAATCTTGTACCAGGCCTACGACCGGCAAAAGAACCCCAGCAAGGAAGAGAGGGAGGCCTTAGTGGAGGAGTGCAACAGGTAACAACACCTGCAGCTTGCTTGAGCAGGCAGACAAGCACATGGACCCAAGATCCACCCCCTCAGTCCTGGGATGTTGAAACACTGGTTATCCAGATAAGTGTGGCTAAATTGGAATGTTTCCAAAGCATGTTGCACAGAACCCCAGTTCCAATGTATTGATAAATAACTTTGACAAACATCATCTGGCTACTTCTTAGAAAGTCACAACACACAGTAATATATTACCAGCTATGGGAAGTGCTACAGTCAAGAAACTCACATAGCTTTGGTGGTTATTAACCACGGAATCTTTCTTCTCTGGAATACTTGCTAACATCCCGGTAAATTATTATTCTAGGGGGGTACTCTGGAGAATACTGGCTCAAAATATGATGGCCGGTGAAGCGAATATCATGTCATTGATCTCCATACAGGCCCAGGCAAAACCATTCTTTAGTCACAGATTCTGGGTCTGGCCTCCACCAGTTGTCTACCCATTAGTCCAAAGGAAACTATAGTAAAGTAAGAATTAGTGGATCTGTTCAGTCCACTTTGTCCATACTAGTTCAGTGGAGTTTTTTTTATGTCTTAATAACTATATGTCATTATAAAGAAAAGGAACTACTAGAAATCCTTAAGATAACTTTTTGTTTCATTCCTGTCTGGTCCTTCCTGAATCCAATATTGACTTCCTAATAGACCTGCTCTTCACTGTGGCTGAGGCCTGTGGGCCTCTTTGTCTGTCTCTGGAATGGCTTTGGCAGTGGACAGATATGGCTGGGGAGGCCAGGCGGAGAGGCAAATCAATCTGTCTGTGCAAGCACAGGGTCCTCAGGCTGTGCCCTATCTCCTGTTAATGAGAATTCCCCCCCGGCATCCAGCGATGTCTCAGGATATATCTCACACCTGAGTTTGTGGTTTCATCAACTCTATTAAAACTAGATACAAGGCATCTGGGGATGCCTTCCTTTATATCCCACCCAACCTGTCCTTGGCAGGGAGCTCCTGGGTCTGAAAAAGGAATCTGGCTTGGAAGGTGCCAGATGTGGCCAGCAAAAGACTTGGCCTTTTGTGTGGTGTGAAGAATGGCAAAATAAAGAGGTGTCAGGATGCCTGGTTGTCTGGACTCTCTCCCTGAACTGCCTATCCCTGGCTTACTCTCTTCTCATCAGAAGCCACACCAGAAGGCTGTCCTTTGCCTTGCAGGGCAACATAGCTTGCTTTGTGCCTATGCTGAGGCCTCCCCCAATCATCTTCATCAGATAACTGCATAGATTGTCTTTTTCTCAAGCTAGGCCTTCCTCTAGCCCACTACTCAACTCATAGCTTCTGCACACTCTTAACCAAGACTGCTATGACTGTGTATTTGGGGCCAATCACTAGCAAATCCCCCAGCCATCCTCATTCATCATCTCTCCTCTGTCTATTCCAGGGCAGAATGTTTGCAACGAGGCGTTTCCCCATCCAAAGCCCACGGGCTGGGCTCCAATTTGGTCACTGAGGTCCGTGTCTACAATTGGTTTGCAAACCGTAGGAAGGAGGAGGCATTCCGACAGAAGCTGGCCATGGACGCTTATAGCTCCAATCAGACGCACAGCCTGAACCCCCTGCTCGGCCATGGCTCCCCCCACCACCAGCCCAGTGCCTCACCTCCAAATAAGCTGTCAGGTAAGAAGCATCTGAGCCTCACTGCCTCAGACCTTACTGTTTTCCCCGTCGGTCTCATTTGGTCCAAGATTTTTCAGAAGAGCAACAGCTTTGGGATGGCCCTTGGGTTGGTCTCCTGTGGCCAAAATATTTTCATGAAAAGAATATGTGGCTCTGATCAAGTTTCCTCCAATTCCTTTTTCAACCATTGGATGTAAGGGATAGCTTGGCCCTCAGGGAGGGCCTGTTCTATTCTCTGACCTTGCCCTTCCTGTCAGCTTATCCACCAAGAAGCTTCCTTGTCCAAGCTATAGGCAGAGGGGTGCAGGGGTGCCTCATCAGTCATTGTGATGGGAAACAGCACCCCGGTCACCATCTACAATCCTCAGGCATGTCCTACCCCACTGCTTTCTTCAACTCCAGCAAAAGTCCAGTGGCTTTAGAGATGAGCCATTCTGATGGCCTTGTGCTTGTTAGCTTCTGTATTCCATCATGGCTAGGGTAGGGTTGGTCACTTGATTGCTTGAAACTTTTGCAATGATTAGTTGCCCAAAACTGATTGAGTTCTTACTATGTATCAAGCCCTGGCCTGGGTCAGAATATCTCTACTGTGGGGTTTAAGTCTGTCAGGTGGAATCCTATATCCTCACTGAGGGAAAGCACCCCATATGCTGAGTGCTGTGTGGCCATAGACTGGGGTCGGGTACTTCTGCAGTCTATTTCTTCCATGAAAATAGTTGCCCAGAACTGGTGTGCTTATTGGGGTGTGTTTGGTGCCCATGTGAACAAAGCATGGCACAGGCTCCTACTCTGGGGAAAGGATTACAAAGGAAAGCCAACCAGTGTTTGTAATTCTGGGATGGTTCTGAAATCTGTTCTCCTTGCCTACTTTGTTGCCCTTCTGATGGGAAAGGCCTGAGAACTGGGAGCTGATCCAAGTGTTGAGGTGACCTGTGTCACCAGGACGAGCTCAGAGCCAACAGTGGAGAAGTATACAAGGATTTGTTCTAAGCCTCTGTGCCCATAGCATGGCCTCTCCCATGGTGTCTGGGAGCCTGACAGTGCCCAGCATAAAGCCAGGACCTGGGCTGTAGTTTCTGTAGGTTCTGCTCCCATAGAAAGTAAAGGCTCAGCCACATGGGAAGAAAATTTGGGTGATTCTTGAAAGGCAGAGAACCCCCTGGGCCAGTGCTGGCCTGATCACAGAGTAACTTTGTCCCTTTATGGTAATGCGAAGCAGGGCTCAGAGGACAGTGTAGTTGGCCTGTGGTCAGCACTGAGCCAGACTGGAGCACTTGCCCACCATAGCTATCCTCGTAGCTATCCTCAGAGCTGAGCTGGGAGCTACAGGAGGTGTGGCTGGGGCAAGGAGCATTGTTGAGAAGACAATAGCCATTGTGCTGGGACCTGTGATCTCCACACCAAAGTCAGGGAGCCTGCAAGTCAAACAAAGGCCCAGCAGCTTTCTGACAAGCTGGGGTTGTGCTGAGGTCACCACAGGGTCGTAAGCTTTGGCTTTCTGTCTCCTGAAATGCAGAAAGCTAGGCCTGGAGGGTCAGGGACGGGTACTGGAAATAAGGCGGAGATGGGGGCCAAGAAACGCAGCCTGCATACGGCTCACATGGGACTCTGAGAAGGACACATCCCACTATGAAATGGACTCTCCGGGGTGCTCCCAGAAGTCTGGACTTTAAAAACAAAATCATGGAATGATAGAACTCAGACTTTAAGAAAAGAAACTGAGGCCCAGAAAGAAGTAGTGATTTGGCAAAGCCACACAGAGCAACAGCAGCAAACAAGGACTAGATCTCAGATCTGCTGATGCCGGCACCATACTTTCCCGCAGTGTAAACGTGCATCGAGTGCTTACCAAATTCTGGCAATACACCGGGAGCACACAGCCCTGCCCCCTCGGAGCTCATTGTCTAATGAAGAAGATATTGCACCATCAAGGAGTCCCTAGAATCAGCTGGAAATCAAGTTTATCTTTGGGGGCTTAGTGGCTCTCTCTAGGGAGGAAAGGACCCTACTGCTATTTCTAGAGCAGCACTTAGGGGGTGCTGTATATATGTGCAGTGGCTGCTTCCCCTCTGCCTTAATTTTCACTTAGGGTTATCAAGGCAATCCTTGTCCCAAGCCAAGGAATATAATTTCCTGCTTGTCATTTTGAATCTTAGTTCAAACCAGCAGGGAATAAGTGTGGCCGATTCACATAACTCCCCTGAGTTTCTTGTCTGTAAAATGGAAAAATAGTATCTGCCTCGTAGGGTGCCTGTGAGGGTTAAATGGGTGAATACGTAAACATTACCTTTCCCAACAAACTGCCTTGTTACCGTCAGCATTGCTCATAGTTTTACAGAGGCCTACGCCAGTGGCAATGGAAACAATGGCAGGCAGCAGAAATGTATTTTTTTTATAATTTTCACATACTAGGGCATTGTTCCTAGGAGGCCATAAGATGTATTGTGTTCCTGGGACTGTGCTGGAGTCTGGGGTGCTGGATGCTGGGATCAGAGCCCTCTGTCCCTGTTTCAGGTTGCTGTAATGGTGCATGAGCTGTGATAGGACTCCAACATAATGTACCCAGGGCTAGGCAGTTGGCAGGCTGGAGCTCAGCACTCAGGGAAGGCTTTGGTCTCAAGAGCGTCATGGTCACTTCCCATTATGGTGCCACAGCCATGTGGTCTCTATCCAGGCCCCGAAACACAACTGAATGCAGAATACGTGTTCTGAGCTTCACGTTGCTGAGGAGAAACCAACATCCAGAGTCAGCACTAGTGACCTCTGAGATTGAGCTGGGGAAGGACAGAGCCCTAATCCCCACTCTCCAGCCACTCTCCTCTCTGAACCCCAGCACCTGAGCCAGGAGGGCTGGCAGTACCTGGGAGATGAATTTTCCTAGAGAGGGAGAGCACCCTTTCTCTAACTGAGCCCCTTCCTTCCCAGCCACGCTTACTGTGTTGTGGCCCACTTGCCCACGATGACCACAGTGTGACCCTGGTCCTGGAATGTCCAGCACAATAGGGGTGGCAGGAGGAGCACTTTGCCTCTGTCAGCGGCTGATTGGTTACAAGGTGCCCTACAAACACATTGTCAGCAGAATCAGCTGTTTTCAGCGTTGCCCCTCCTCAGCTTTACAATCGCACACCAGCATGCAGCCAGGGGTTGTCATGGCTTTGTCTCCCTTATGCATGCTTAATTGACAATTAAGTTGGGGCTTTGAACCAGCCTGGCTGCGGCTGATGGGCCTTCATCTTTCCAGTGAGTGTCACAGGGGCACTCTTTGTCTGTTCTTCTTGGGGGCCTGAAGTTACTGTAGCAGGCTGTAGGCAGCCATTTATCTTCAGCCTGCAAGGCCTTTATCTGCCCCTCTCCCTATTCCAGCTCTTGCCAGCAGGAGCTGTCCCTGGTTATAGGCCCCGTGACAGCCCCTTCGGAGGCCATTGAGCAGGTCTGGAGTGATGGCCTCTACCTCCATTCTGGAGCTGACTCAAGAAAGAGGCCCCCAAAAGGTCAGAGGGCAGGGCTGCAGCAAGAAAAAGGACTGGTTGGAGACTGGTACCCATATTGATTGGCTGGAGGAGGAGGAGGAAGTTGGTGTGGGATGGAAACTGGGCTAGCCTTCACCCAAGCCATGGTATCTGGGGTGGCCTTATTCACTACATAGTTTGCTCCAGTCCCCAACTAAGTCACCTGGCCACTGCCCCAGGAGGAAAAGGAGGGACGAAAAGATTTCATCAGTCTTCACTCTCCCACACATCACATCCTCACTTCTGCATCATCTTTTGGGGAGGAAGTGTAGACCTCCTGTCCTGGAAAGAGAGACATAGGAAAGAGAAGGCATCTCTCCACAGCCTGGATTCTGAGATCTTTGGGATCCTGAGCCACAGCCTCTTTCCCTAAGAAGAGCCACTGTTTCTGTGGCTGTTCTCCTCCCTCCCTTTGAACTCTTTTCCTCCCTTTCCCAGCCCAGCAAACTTGACTTCCCTAACACGAGATCAGAACTTGAAAAACAGAGGATCCTGCCTCCTGCTTTTTCCTCATCCTCCTTCATTCCGCTTCCCCAGTGGCCTGCAGAAATCTTATCCCAGGTCTTAGACAGACCAGACTCTTCCGCCAGGGACTTTTATGGCACTGTTGTTCTCTTTGACATGGAAATCTGCGGGACCAAAGGAAACCTCAAAAGGGCTCAGTGGCAAGATAGTGACTAACAGTGAAGAATTATAACAGCTGGCATTGACCGAGCACTTCCTGGGTACAGGCCCTGGCTGAACACCTAAATGCATCCTCTCATTTAATCTCTGCAACATCCTCGAGAATGTGGAAACCACCGTACTGGTACCCCCTTTTACAATCAAGGGAAGGGAGATGTTTCAAATGTAAGTAACTTGCCCAAGTTCATAGAGTTTATAAGTCATGGGAACAGGTTTTGAGCTGTTACACATTGACCATCTCTCTTTCCTCTATGCAGATGCTAAAAACTTTTCAGGCACAAATACTTGCACGTGCACACACACACACACTCCACAATACATGGCAGTCCCTTTCTCTCCCATGCTCCTGCTGTTCCCCTCTGAATGGCAGAGGCTTTAGGAAAGCCTGGCCAAAGAGGTGGAGTAAGGCTGGGGAGTTGACTGTTTCCTCCTCACCCATTGCCCCTGACCAAGGTGGATTCTGTGGGAAGAAATCAAAGCCCCCTCTTCCACAATGCATCCCCATCTGTGCCTGTGGGGGATTTGAACTGCCCTTGCATTCAGCCCTGTCTGGGGCACTAAATGCCTTAACAACTTAATGGGGCCTCTAAGACAGTGCAGGCACCTCAGCTCACCTCTGGGAGCTCCACCCCCTCCTGGCAGCAGACAAGGGGAGGGAGTTTATGAGGGCAATTGTAAAAATATTCATCTCAACAGCAAAGGCCCCCAGAGTAAGTGAGCCCCATTGTCCCTAAGTAGCAGATTATTTCAGTTCTGAAGAGGTAAATGCTGCCTTGGAACATCTGCTGCTGTAGGAACAAGGTTTGTACTGCCTTGGGGTCCCATGGTAGACATGGCTCCAATATTCTCCTTCTTAGGGACTTTATCTTTCTATCATTTTATCTCTTGAATTTGAAGGTCATTTTATCAGGCTGGGTACCACCCTATAGGCTCCCACTAGATTGGAGAAGACAATCAGGATATTAATGAGATTAAGAAGCCCAGCCTTCAAGGCATTCTGCTGGCAGCCTTCCCCACCCCCAATAGGGGACAAACCCTGGCCTGCATACAAAGAAACCAGGCTACTGGGCTGGTGGGATTTCACCTCCCACACAAAGGGGTGGGCAGATACTGGACTCCTATCACCGAAGGCAACCCTAGTGGTCATGCCTAATCCCCCTGAAGGATCCTTAGGGGATTCAAGGGCTCCTTGCCGCCTCCATTCAGCTCTAAGGAGGAAGGAAGCTGCTTGCCAGCACAGAGCTCCAGCTTGCAGCTTGTATGGGAGAAGTGCTCTTGGAATCTGTTTGTAAAAGGTTTGAAGGGAAGTGACAGGAACTTGGAGAGAGTTAAGCACTAGAGGTGCAGAGAGAGGCAAAGATCTGTGCAAGGGCCTTTGAAGCTACCTGCTTAATTGGAAGGCACAAGACCTGGCACTATGCCTCTACCCACTTTTCAAGAGGAAGTAAAAGCGTAAATGAGGAAGAAGAGGCCACACACACATATGTATAAACACAATGCACATCTGTGTATGTATATTTATATATGGTGTATACCCAGAGTAAAATCAATGCACACGAAGCATTCAATCCTGGTTATCATCCTGACTGCTCACAAGTACTCTAGAATAGGGATCAACAAACTTCCTGTGAAGAGCCAAAAAGTAAATATTTTAGGATTTTCAGACCATACTATCTCAGTCACAGCCACTCACTTCTACCTTTGTGACATAAAAGTAGCCACAGACTGTATGTAAATGAGTAAACAAGGCTGTCCTGCAATGCAACTTTATGTATGAGGACTGAAATTTGAATTTCGTGTAATTTTCGCATAGCACGGTATACTCTTTTGACTTTTTAAGCCATTTAAAAATATAAAAACCATACTTGTGCATCATATAAAAACAGGCTGCTCTGGCTAGCAGACCACAGACCCTATCTTAGGACAATGATTCTCAGGCTTTGCCGTTCCTTAGAATCGCTTGAGGAGCTTCTAAAAATCCCAATACCTAGACTGCAGTCCAGCCCTCGTAAGTCAGAATGGGGGGGTAGGTGTCAGCAGTTGCTGAAGTTTCCAGGTGATCCCAGTGTGCCACCAGGTTTAAAAACCAACTCTGAGATAAAGCTTCTCAGTGTGAAAGTGCCTGCACGTCAATTGGGCATGTGCAAAATTGCAGATTGTGATTCTGATTCCGTCGGTGTGGGGCAAGGCCTCGGCTTCTGCATTTTGGTGCTATTGAAGAGGATTATTCAGAGACCACAGTTTGAGTAGCGGGCATCTAGGAGCTGCTCAATTACTAACTAATCTTCCTTTGTCCCCAAGCCTCCCTTGGCCTGACCAACACCAACCCAGACATTTACTGTGTACTAAAGACACTAGGGGAAAATGCTCCTATATCTCCAACAAGTGACAGTGAAGAGGCCACGGAGGCAGACCTGAACTCCAACTCCACCTCAGCCACTGATTGCTCTGTGGCCCTGGCGAGCATCAGGAATCTCTGAGCCTCAGCTTTTTTTTTTTTTTTTTTTTTTGAAGTGTAGGATGGGGATACTCATTCATGCAGATGCTAGAAGGATTAAGTGGGATGATATATATGTATATGTGTAAAGCGCCTCAAACATAGCAGGCTCTCACAAATGGTAGCGATTATCCTCCCTTTCAGAGGCTTTTTGTTGTTTTGTTTTTCTCCTCTTTCTCTGTCTCTTCTGGAGGTTTCATTCAATCCTGATTTTTGAGTATTCCCAACTGCAATTCTCATCTTGCTATTTGCAGCAGACTTGGGTTGGCTCCTTGTAACACGCTGGGTATGAGGTGATTTCCCATTCCGCCTAGGACTGCTCTGTGACATCTGTGAGGCATACCTAGTTTCTTAAGGCGTTAAATACAAATACATGGAAACAACCTGAGGAAGTTAGGAAGTGCCACGGATGGGTGTTGGGCAAGGGCTCATGACCACGTAGCAGGAGGCCAGGTTCATATGTTGACTGTGAATCTCCTGTATTCATAGGGCATTTTTCTCCCCCAATGGACAGAAGTGCGAGTACCCCATTTGTGTATATTGCTTGTTAGTGATTAGCCCTGGGAACCTGCCCATTAGAGGGGGTGTGGTGCTTTCCTGGCAGAGGCTGCGTTTGAGCTGCTAACTACTCTTGTTCTTAGAAGGGCTGCTCTCTCAAACTGCGGGCAAAGAAAGGGTGAACACAACCCCACAGTGAGCATGGGAAACTGCAGAAGCTCCTGCGCGTTGATTTTCTGGGAGCTCCTTCCCTTACCCACTGCCCTGACTCAGCAGCCTCCATGATAGCACACTTCTGTGATTTCAGCCAAAGAGGCAGCCAGCAAGATAGGACTTCATCCTCTAATACTTTGGGGAATTCAAGAGCCAAGTTTCTCAGGACTCGTACTCTACGTGTTGGAGGACCTTTGCGGAGATGGTTGTTAGCATTTAATGACTTACCCAAGGGAAGCTACATGACCCAAGATGAGCTGCCTTTAGGCAGCCCCGTCTCAGGACCAGACTGGGAAGCAAAGAACCTCTGGGAAGTAAGATGTAGCACCCAAATAGGCTTGGCTTGAATTGTGGTTCTGTCTGTGTCTAGTAGTATGGCCTCAAACAAGTTCTGTAAACTCTTTGAGCCACGGTTTCTTTGTTTGTAAAATAAGGATCATAATAACTATCTCCTTAAGACTGTTGTGAGACATAATATGATAAAACACTCCCCGTGCTGAGTGCAGTGCCTGACAAGAAAAGTTAGTTGACCTCACAGAGCTATTGCGCTGACTCAGGAACCTTCAAGGTATTGAGAGTGAGGAAGGGCTTTGGATCTCCCTGGGTTCTTATTAAGGGTGTGTCTTTACAGTTTCACTCTGGAAGAATTTCCCTTTCTGTGAACTTGGGTTGCTATTTGAGACCACAAAACCCAAGCATTGGCAAGATCTATGCTTCTCAAATCTCCTTCTCAGACCACATAAAAGTCATCTGGGAGCTTATCAAAAATAGACATGGATTCCCTGCCAACCCACACATTTAGGATGAGAACTGGTGGGATGCAGTGTTGTTTAGGCAGCGGAAGTTGCAATAAACACCCTAAGAGGTTTGGATGCACAACCAGACTTGGACATTCTTAGGCTAGATAAAGCCCAAGAGTTCTGAAGGGCTTGATAATAGTCCTGATGGTACCTTGCACAGCTGGGAAAGGAAAGGCGGGTGAAGTCCAGAGCTCTAGTCGAAGATTCAAGAGACCCAGAACCACCAGCGAGCCAGGATGACCTTGGGCAAATCATTTAACTTCTCAGGAATTCTGACAACTGAGCGTGTTGGACAAGGATCTTTTACTTCTGAGGGGTTATTACGTGGAGATTTTGTGTTGTTTCCAGTCTTGGGGCCCAAGCCAAGATGTCTCTGCTTAAAGTGCAGAGAGAGGTTTGCCACTGCGATATTTTATTGTTAGCTCATTATCTGTCTCCCTCCCTCCTTCTCTCCCACACTCCCTTACTCTGCCCCAGTTTCAAGAACTGTGAGCTGTTAGAAGCCTTCTACCTTTATTAGGGACCATTAGAGCTTTATAGCACCAGCAGATTGGGTGGAACCATCACAATAAACAGATTTATACTGGGTATAAATGAGACACCTATAACTGCTGGAGGTTAACACTTTCAGGGCCTTGAGTGGCAGCCTGTATGCACATGCTTTAGGCCCTACCCCTGCCTCTTTCCGGTGGGCACCTGTTGGACTGGGTTGGCAACAAAGCTCAAAGAAGTCCTTGTTCAGTATGAGTGGAAGCTCTCTAAACAGCATCTTCTGTTTGTGTAACACTGGCTTACACAGTGGGCATATAGTCAGTGCTTCATTTATCTCTACGTGTTTTACAGGTGGAAATCATCGTCTTTATTGTCTAGAACCCCACTGCTAGTGAAATATAGGGTTTGCATTCCTACCTGTCAAAGAAAAAAAAATCAAGTAAGACTATTTTCATGGTGAAGGAAGCTCCTGGAGTCCCTAAATTTAGCTTATGTATTCTGAGTAGTAGGATTGTGGGCAATCCAACATCTAAGCCCAAGTTGGATTTCTTCACTGCTATCTCACCAACCCAGCCTGGTACATGGCAGATGCTCTACATGTCTATAGAAGGAAGATATCTGTTATAGAGAGCTTCTTGTTCAAAAGCTTAATGCATAAATGCCCTGTTTTTGGCGTCTCATTTCTCTGAGCACCCGCACTTTGCTTGCTCTTGAGTGCAGCCTATATCTCTGTGTAATTAAACCCTGCTCCTGCCTCTTAAAAAAAACAAATGCCATGTTTTCTAAGTTTGGTATTCAGTTTTTAACTGAGCATAATTTAGTTTTGTGTTATATAACATCTGCATATATCATTACCGCATATCTTCCCTTCTCTAGAAACAGTGCCAGCCAGCTCCACATGCTTACCTAAAATATAGAGTTCAAAAGATAATGTCAACATTAAAAGCTACCAGAAAGCTTTCAAAGAACATGGTACGACTTTTTCCCTAATGTTCTAGTAGCTTTATTTCTACTAGTTTAATTTACTAAGTTCAGTTTACTCATTTAGTTTAGTTTTGCTAGATTAGTGTTCTACTAGTTTAGTTCTTTTTATAACCTCTTACCAGTATCCTTTGGGCAAGAAAAGAGTGAGAATTACCCTTTCTGAGTTTCTGCTGAGCAAACCTAAGGTCTCGACTTACTACAAATCCAAGTCATTCAGAGAGGCAGAAGCAAAACTGCTCAGCTGGGCAGCTGTCGGTTCTCTGGTGGTGCTCATCGAGCTGTTGACTGGTGCTTCTGTTCTCCCAGCAGAATGGAGACCACTCATCATCTATCTTGCTAGGTCTCAGTGCCCAACACCTGGTGGTCCCTAGGGCCAGGACCCATGAGCCTGCCTGCCGGGCGATCGGCACTATCTGTCATGATGATGGTGATGATGATGGTGATGACGCTGATGGAGCTTCCCTCAGTGACAGTGGTGAACAGGCTGATCTAGCCGGCAAACTCCTGTAATGAGGTGGCTCTGACACTTGCCAGGTCTTAAAGGATCCTCTCCCTGGGTATCACCTCCCAGTAGGGTACCGCTTATAAATAGGTCACAGTGGAAAACTTCTCTTTTCTAAGGCAATTTTATTAGCCCTTCAGTCGCAGTACAGATGTCTGTTTATAGGACCTTACTTTATGTGGACACCCAGTGGCTCAGTCCGCTGATGACTTTACAGCCTTTCTCCCATTGCCCAGACCCACTAGGAGCATCACCATCCCATCAGCCAAGCCCAGGGGCCTTTGTTGCAGCCATATTATCCCTGCCTGCAAAGGCAGCCTCTCAGAAAAGGCCAGACCCCAGGAGCCAGACTGCAGCAGGACACTGTCTGTGCCCACAATCTTTAGGCCTAACAGTGTCTACCATTAACCCTTCTTAGCTTTACACTAGTTTCTTTGGAGAAAAAAGGCATTTAAGCTATTCACGTTGCCATAGTCTATTCTCATTAATGGACTCTTACTTCAAAAATCAATCCAATGGACCCCACACTGCGTTCTAATATGGTGGTATAAAATTGGGTTTCCTGCCTGAAGGTCTACACCTTTAGAAATCAACCTGTTCTAACAGAAGAGCCCACTCCTAACTCCTTAAGGAGTCTGAGGTAACGAGTGTTATGCTTGCGCCTCAGGATGCAGAGAACTGGTAGCTCCCCATGGGTATCCCATTGGCCATTTGTACACAGGATAAAGCCCTGTGGGCCACTGCAGGTGCGGAAGGCAGTCCTGCTGATCACCTGTACATCCATGCACCTGTCTTGTGCCATCACATGACATTGTTCAAATCTGCCAATAGTATTTCTTCCATTTTGATTACATTTTAATCTTTCCTCCTCTCTCCATTCTCTTCCTTCTTACTCCTTAAAAACAATGACCAAAAATAATGCTTGCCTCCCCTCACCACAGAAAAACCAGGAGATTTAAAGGGTAAATGTATGCCAGTCACCTCTCAGCTACTCAACAGACCAAAGTTGAAGAGGGTGTGAAGCCCTTGGTCACCATTGAAGTACAGCTCATTCATTCTTATTTACTCATTCAGCAAATACTGATTGAATGTCTGGCACAGGCTAGGCTCTGTGAAAGGTTCTGAGGAGATGAGGGTGAAGACAAACAAGGTCCTGCCCTCAAAGGGGCTTACATTCCCCAAGAAAACAGTAAATAAATTCATAAAGTTATTTCAAACTATTAGTGGGCCATGATGCAGTGGATCAACATACTGGAGTTCAGTTGGGGCTTAGAAAGCAGAGGGAGAAGGGTCGGCTTTGAAACACTAGACTTACCGGGTAGCCCCTGCCAAGAGGCAGTGAAAATGACCTCATCCTCTTGGACCCTCACTTTCCACTCTGCCGATGAGCATCTGTGACACACTGAGAGGCAGACAGTGTAAAATCTTCACATAGGTAGGGCCCGCTCAGGTTCTTGAATGTGGGGCAGGTTCTTATACCTGCCTTATGCCAGCAGCGGTGGTCTCCAGGCCAAAGTGCTCACTGCAAACAGCCTAATGTTTACATGCAGAAGCCAGCTTTGTAGCAAGGACAGGAGGGGTGCCTGATGCAGACGAGGGGGAGTCTCTGTCAGGCTGTACCTCCTGCAGGTGGGATGTTTTCAGGTGCACTGGGCACGTTTAGCTCCTGTTCTCAGCCAAGACGCTTTTGATGGAAAACTGGCTAATTTTTTTCTTGGCTACGTTTGCTTTGATTTTTATAAGAAAACCAGTTTGTGGGCTTCCCTGAAGTATCACTCAACTTTTTGCTCCTTGAGTCAAGAATGTTTACCAGCCCCACAGGCCTGTCTGTGTTTCTCCTCTTATGAATTGGGCTTCTACCTAAGCCACCTTCAGTAGAAAGGGATCCAAAACAGAAACGAGCCCAGTGTTTAAAATGGTTTTACCTTGCATCAGCTTTTTCTTCCTAGGCTTTTGGATTTTTAATCTCCTAAACTTTTTGCAAACATTAAGAGGAAATATTATTAAGAAGTGGCAAAAGACCTGTGTTACAAATGAGGAAACCAAGGCAGCAACGCTAATTCATTTGAAAGCCTTCATTTCTGGAGTTCCCAGTTTCAAGTCAGGGAATTGTTCACATTCTTTTAACCCCAAATGAATGTCTCAGAAGTTCACCAGACTGAATCATTCATCTCTTTACCTCTGTCCTCAGGAAAAGCAACTCATGCTTAGGGGGAGGGTCGAGTTGTCAGGAAACAGTACTGGGACATCAAACCTGGTCTATGCCCTCCCCAAAAGCTGTGCTTCTTAGGAAAGGCAGCTCTGTCTATCCATAATTTGTGGACTTGGTCTTTTCTTTTTGGAAGGGCTTTCTCCTTTGCATGCTTCCTCCTGCCTGAGTTTAAATTCCCAGTTCCAGACCCAAGGGGTTGAGCTGTGCTCTGCATGAGGTTAGGAACACAGTGGAAGAATGTGTGTGACAGAGCCCCAGCCAGTTGAGTAATGTTTACTCTGTTGGTGGCTGGGACACTCACTCAAGCTGGCAGAGGTCCACCAGCCAGAGGAACATTCCTGCATTATCAGGGATGGGAGGTTGGCTTTGAAATGCCAAGGGTGAAGGCATCCCAGACCCCAGTGTAGGGAACCCCCAGGCTTCAGTGCCAAAAGCCATACAGGAGACAAGCTGAGCCCCACATTGCCCAACAATTCGCATTCCCTCCTCTCTCCTTGTAAAAGGAATTGTGGACATATTTCCTGGCTAATATTGGTCTTCTATTCACCCAGAATTTTGTCCCCTAATGTTTCCTGACATAATTTTATTCGTTTGTCATTCTAGCATATGAGGAAGGGAGATCTGTATGTCCATTTTATAGATAAAAATGCCAAGGTCCAAAAATTGGCTGATCCAGGATCATTAGAATTAAGCCAGACAGACAGAGAGTTTGCTGGATCAAAGCATGTAGAGGATGGTGCCTTGTTGCTCTTTGGAATTGTAGAACTGGAGTTGTAGCTATTTTTGGAAGCTCCTAGAAAGCTGGATTGAATCTGCAAGGCTTTATGAGGTATCCTATACTTGCAAGCCTGAGGTTCTGAAATATCTCTATCGTTAATGACACCCCAAGCAGCGTCTCTCTGGCAGCTGTGAGCCGGTCTGAACACATGTGCCGAGTTAGTTCCACATAACTCAACATACACATCCTAAAAATCACCGTGCTTTGCTAAGTGTGCAAGAAACGCCACAGGGCTGAGGTTTAAGGGTATAACACTCTAAAACTTCATCAGGGCCACATTTTTATTTATTTATTTTTTTTTTTGTGTGTGGGTACCGGGGGGTCGACCTCAGGACCTCGCGCGCCAACAGGCACCCGTGCCCTGAGCGATATCACCAGCCCCTTTTTTCGTATGTGGGTTCCGGGAGTTGAACTCGGGCCGTCGCGCTTGCAAGGCAGGTGCTTACGCCACTGAGCCATCTCACCGGCCCAGGGACACATTTTTAAAAGATAAGAATCTAATAAAAACATTAGCAGGGTTTTACACCTGTTAAATGGTTAAGAAGTACATAAATGGGCCGGTGAGATGGCTCAGCGGCGTAAGCGCCTGCCTTGCAAGCACGAAGGCCGGAGTTCGACTCCCGGAACCCACATACGAAAAAGGGACCGGTGATATCGCTCAGCGGCACGGGTGCCTGTTGGCGCGTGAGGTCCTGAGGTCGTCCCCCCGGTACCCACAAAAAAAAAAAAAAAAAAATGAAGTACATAAATGGTGCCCACCAATAAATATAGCACTTGAGTTTGAAAAAGTCCTGAAGTTTGCCTAAGAAAGTGGGCATCAGGGGCCGGTGAGATGGCTCAGCGGCTTAAGCGCCTGCCCGGCAAACGCGAGGGCCCGAGTTCGACTCCTGGAACCCACATACGAAAAAGGGGCCGGTGATATCGCTCAGTGGCACGGGCGCCTGCTGGCGCGCAAGGTCCTGAGGTCAACCCCCCCGGTACCCACAAAAAAAAAAAAAAAAGAAAGTGGGCATCAGAAGGGTTCCTCCAAGTCATGAGTCATTGTGAAGTTGTGGAGAGAGGATTGTTGTGATTCCTTTTTTTTCTTTTTCTTTTCTTTTGAGACAGGGTCTCACTCTGTAATTCTGGCTGGCCAGAACAACTCACTATGTAGCCCAGGCTGGCTTCAAACTTGCGGCAATCCTCCTGCCTCAGCCTCCTGAGTGCTGGGATTACAGGTGTGTGCCACCACACCTGACAAACAGTGTGACTCCTAATGGGCATAGATGTGGTTTATAGCACACAGAGTGACTGAGATGGCTGGCAGATGTGCAGGTGTGTGTGTGCATGCGTGGGTACATTTAATGTATTTCTGTGTGGCCCCATTCAGCTCAGTACAGATTTGTGAATTCACTAGTGTTCTTCAAATGTAAAATTGATGTGACTCAATGGTTCTCTAATGTAGCAATGCAGTTGGAACAGATTCACAAGATAAATGCAATGATTACCACAGAACTGATCATATTTTTCCTGCTAGAAGTGACACACCTTGTTCTGGGGTATGGCTACTCAAAGCCACTGAGTCTCATTTCTTCATTTATTAAATAGTCACAGTGCCAGGTGCTCTGCAGAGCTGAGGATACAACAAGCAAAAGCCATCATTTCTTTAAAAGGGAGACGGAAGTCAACACATGAGAGTGCAGGGTGACCAACTCCTGCTTTTGAGTCTCTAGCACATACAAAATACAAAGGGCAGAGCAGCTCATTACCAGAATGAATCAAGAAGAGCTTCCCAGAAATGACATTTAGCCTTTGCAAAGGGTGTGACATGGAAATGAAGGGAAATGCTTTCCTGACAGAAGGAACAGCAAAAGCAAAGGCACAAAAGCAGGACATGGCAGGGCCATTTGAGACCTCTCACACGGCTGCATGGGGCGTGGTTAGAGACGATGCAAATAAGGCAGACTGCAGACATGAAAGCCCAAAGCCTGATTCTGCCAGTCTCAGGTGTTGGGGCTTTTCCGGAGAGCAGTGAGAAGCCATAGAAGTTTCCAAGCCAGCCAGGGACATGGTACGCTTTTGTTTAGAAAGAAGTCCCAAGCTGCAGCTGCAGGTAGCACCCTGGAGGTAGGCGCTGGCCGAGGAAGGCAGGGCAGGGAATGCTGGCTTCTCGGAACATACGCTTCATCCGTTTTTTTGTTTTGGTTTTGGTTTTTTTTGGTACCGGGAATCGAACTCAGGACCTTGCACTTGCCAGGCAGGCGCTTGTGCCACTGAGCTATATCCCCGGCCATCTATTTTTTTGAAACTTCTGACCAGTATTACTGGATGGAAACCAGATGATCTATGTCTGATCCATATGCTGTTGGGAATTCGGCAGCAACCCCACACCCATGCAACTGAGGCCTGGGAATAAGGGAAAGTTCGGGAGGTCTCGAGACTCCACCTGGGATGGCTTGTGCTCCTGGACACACTTGCTGTGATTCACGGCATTTGTGATGGTGACATGGCCAATTAGTGGGTTGAGCCAGGAAGTGGGTATAGGCTGTGTTGCTACTATCTGTCATTGTCATTTCTCCTAAGATCCCCTGTGCTATTAACCTGGCATTTCTGGCAAGTAAGGGTTAGGCCAAGACCCTTATCATATCTTCATTTTCAGAGCTTACAGTGATGAAGGAAGAAGGGAAGATGCCATTCCGCTTCTTAACGCAGGCTCCACAGTGCCTGGGTGCTAGGTGCTCAGTAAAGTTTCGTAATCTCAGTCTTTCTAAAAACGGCTTTGACAAAGGCAGTCTGAAAGTGGCAGAAACTGTTGTATTTTGAGCAACAATTTCACATCTGCTAATTCACTCAATCTTTTTTTTTTTTTTTTTTTTTTTCCAATGATTTGGGGTGGATATTGTTAACAGTTAGGGAAGTAAAGTTCAGAGAAGTTAAATAACCTTCCCAAGGTCACACAGCTATTACATGGGAGAGCCAAGCTTTAAACCTAGGCTCCAGAGCCTACCCATTCTCATTTCAAGTGCTCTTCTGAATGTGTGAAATATACAAGGATTTGGCTTCTTTCCCTAACGAGAAAACATATTTCTGGTATATCTCCCACAGACACCTTCGGATGCCCTCTCCACCACTCACATACACACTAGCTAGTTACAGCAGCCCTCCCAGGGCCCAGGGATCCCAGTGAGAGTAGCATCAGTGGGAAAAGATGCAGTGGGTCCTGAGCTGATGAGGAGCCTCTGCATAGCTCCCACCACAATGCAGTGGCAACAGCCCCTCCCTGCAGTAGGCGTCCTCTGGGTTACAGACAAGGAAACTGGAGATCACCCAGTAAATGGATGGCAAAGCTGTGGTTCAAATCCCCTAATTCCTACCCAGGACTCTAGCCCTTAGCCCAAGGTTTTTGAAGGAAGGTTCAGAGGCCCATTTGCTTTTAGCAGAGCAGCTCCCCCATTATATCTCTCACATAACAAAGATTATATTGGGGAACAAAGTGTGCAAACCACAGCAGGCTTGAGCTGCACTGTCTGGATTCTAACAAATAGTTCAGGACTCTCTCCTGCCATGATGTCCTGTGAAAAAGGCTTTTTGTTTCGTGCGGATATCCTGGGTTAATTATTTTTAAATAAATAATTGTGTGGCCTATGGTAGAGAGAAGCCTCCCTGTGACCCATATTTGATCATCAGAGGGCTAGCCACTTTCCTTCAGCCAAATTAAATAGGCTAAATCCAGAGACTGTTTGATTTGAGACTGAATCGATGATGGGGACAGGCTGGGAGGTGAGCACACACCTGCCTCCCAGCGTTATCACCGCTCTCTCAGGAGCAGAGCATCTTGGGGAGGTAAATAGCTGGTCAGGGAGTCAGAAAATGCACAGGAGAAACAGGGTGAAGTCCAGTCCCTCCAAAATGAAAGAGCAGGGTAGCAGCCAAGCCTCTTCTCAAGTTGCTTTCAGGGCAGTATTCTCAGTGGTTCTGCCAGAGCAGGATCCTCTAGAAACTATTCTCTGTGAAAATGTAATTTCACTTACTACTTATAATCTGCCCCAAGTTGTGTAAAATTCTAGACTCTTAGGGCATGTATCTTGGGACCCATCCTGACATCAGCACCTTCCCCCATATTCCCACTGACAGTTGCCTTGTATTTTGCCTTATGCTAGGAGCTATAAAATGTTCACCTTAATCTCAAAATAGCCCTGTTGAGGAAGTATTCTCTCCATTTTATGAGAGGAAACCAAGGTACAGAGAGGAAAAGCAATTTTTTTTCCCATGATCACACATCTATTAAGAGCCAAGGCAGGATTTGAACCCAAGTTTGTCTAGTTCTAGAGCACATAGTCTTCCCACTGCTCCCTCCTTGCTAGAAAAGTCTTCTTTTTATTTATTAGAAATCTGCCTCCTTCTTTTCCATTAGGTCTGCCTTGTGAGCACATAAGTTTCAAATCTCTTTCTTCTTCTATATAAAACCCTTTGAACTGTTGGAAGATCCTATTGGCAACCTAGTAGTTAATGTGAGTAGAGATAAAGGACCTAACTTAATCCTTTTACCAGTGGGGTAAAAAGGAGTCCTAGAGGGCCCCAGAGAGATACAGAGGAAGACAGGCAGAACTGGGCAAGGGATGTTGATCTGGAGAAGTAGAAGCCTTTCCTCTTTTTAATTTAATGGCTCCTGTTCTTCCAAAAAAAAATATAGTCCTCTGGACCAACAACCACCAAATTCCAGTGCCAAACCCATCCCCCCATCAGCCCCTTGAATCAAAGGATGGGGAAACAGCCAGTAAAAAAAGCCCATAGAGCAAGCATCAAGCCACGTATGTGACAGTCAAACAAGCTGCGCTTGAAGGTCAGAATGCTGCCTTAGCATTGTTTGCTTTTTCCCCAGCCCTCTGAAGCTCTAGGTCATGTCAGCCTTGGGTAATGTCCTTAGGAGGGTCCTGGAAAAACTGGCTTGAGTCTCTTCTTGGTAAGCTCCGGCTTAGTGAATTAGAGGTTGCTGGCTGTGGCAGTTTGCCTGGCTCGAGAGGGGACTCTGCGGCCTCCCCCAGAAGATGGGGCTCTAGTTGGAGAAGGAGCCAGGGGAGGGGGGAAAGAATAGAACTGGTATACAGGGATGGTTCATCTTGGAAAACTGGGCAAAAGGAGATGAACAGCTGAAAGTCGGCCCATTTCTCCAAGTGATTCTATGCCTAGAGCATTGTTCTTGCTCCCTGGCAGGACAGAGCCCCAGACCTTTTTGTCAATCCAAGACAAAAAACCAAGAACATTGTCTGGGGATGCGAAATCAGAGGTGAGTTGTCCTCAAGTCTCCTAACCTTGTCCTTGGCTATTTCATGGGCACCTCCAGCAGGATTAGCTTCTGCAGGTCTCTGTCCAGCACTTTCCCTTTCCCAGGAGCAGAACTCCTTTTTGTTTTCTATCCAAGAGGGAAGGTCAGAGCAGTGAGGCTGTAAACACGCTGGTTTGCCCCTGCCCTTGTAGACCAGACTGCAGTGGTTTGCTAACGCACCCACATCCCCTGTGTCAACTGCCTGCCTCACCTCCTACAGCCATGCAGTTCCCTGTGCGCTGGAAGTCAGCCAAATGAGATCCCATCAAAGGAATGTGAGTTCTAGAGACAAAATACTGATAGCTGCAGCCCCATCCCTGGCCTACTCTGCCTGTGTCCCCTGGCCTCAGCCACAAGTGGTACCGAGCGACTGTGGACTGAACTATGGCTCTTACCAGGGCTGCTGGACAATGTTTCTTCTTTTGTCAATTGGTCTACTCATGCTTTGCAACTCCACATAGCCAAGAGCTGCTAGGGAAGCATTTCTAGAAGGCAATTTGAAGAATAAAATAAATACTGTGCCCAGGAAAAAAGGCCAATAACAGCCTCTCTAGAGCCTAAGAAACTATTCCAAAGCAATAACAAGAAGAATCCCTTCATTCAATGGTTTACTGAGTAGCTACCAAGTGTGAAGACACTAGAAATACAGTAATGAGCAAAACAGAATATCCTACCCTCATGGAGTTTACGTTCTAGAATTAAGTAGAAACCATGCCACTTTTATCCCAGAGACAGACAGCAGGTATTTCCTATGGGTAAACGGGGAAGAAGAAGGCAACTCTGCTTTTTTGTCCTCCACACTTGAAAACAAGAGGCTCTGAATCAGTGTCTGAGGGCCCCTGTGACCCTAACTTTCCCCTTGGGACTTGTGTTGTTTTTCAGGAGTACGCTACAGCCAGCAAGGAAACAATGAGGTCACTTCCTCCTCAACAATCAGTCACCATGGTAACAGTGCCATGGTGACCAGCCAGTCAGTTTTACAGCAAGTCTCCCCAGCCAGCCTGGACCCAGGCCACAATCTCCTCTCACCTGATGGTAAAATGGTGAGTACACCTGGGCCATTGTAGCTCTGGAGCTGATAAGATAAGAGGCAAAACAAACACAACTTCTCACAAGGCCTGCCTCAAACAATGAACCATTGTAACCCCACAGGAGAAAATGGGGGCTGACCAAAGTCGGAACGGAAAGGTAGAGCTGGTGACCCAGCCTTTGGCGGGTAGAAGAGGTGTTCGGTTTGAACCTAGCCAATAAATCTGACAGAGTTCTGCTCTCATTTTATTGATTGAATGCCTCATAAAGGAGCAAGCCGGGTGGGACGCTGTTTGTTTTGGGGCTGCCAGTGACATTTGTGTTGATAAAATGTTCATTCATCCCTCCCCTCCAAGGCCTCCAAAGCCAGTTTTTTTTTTTAACCCAGAGAGTACCAAGCCCCCTTGTTATCAACCCCCTTGGTATTGGCAAGGACAATCAAGTAGGATTTAGAGAATGGCAGGAGATGGGAGCAGCTTCTTGAACTGAGATGCTTTTTCAGGGAAGACCACAGCACAAAATGGCAGCTGGGTGGGGTGGTGCTTAGAGTGAGGAAGGTCGACTTTGAAGTTCCAGGTACCTGTGGTTCAAATCCTCTATAAACTGAAGGTAATAGCAATAGGGTTGTTAGGGGAATAAGTGTGATAACTAACACACGTGAAATACTCCCCACGTTGTTCAGCACAGAAGGTATTTACTAAACAGCAGTGTTATTATGTTAAAGTCAAAGTTATTTTTATTAAGTTAAGTTTTCTATACCCATAACCCAGAGATAAGTTTAGCCCACTTGGCCAAGGAATAGATTATTTGAATTTTGAAGGTTCTAGTCCTCTAGTAACAGCAGGGCAGCAGAGAGCGGCCTGTGAGACAGCAGAAGTATTACAACACAATGAGGGGAGGAAATGGAAAACTTTATGCTTTGGGTTATGCTCAGCGTTTCAGGGGAGGGAGGAGCCACAGGTTCCTGACTTCCATGCTGAGGTGGTGCTGTATGCATTCCTGCAATGTGTCTGACCGGAGGCCAGCGGGGGCCAGAGTTAGGGGAGGGCAGCAGGGGACAGATACCATTTTAGACCTTGACGTGTGTGCTGTGTAGGCAACACAGGACTAGTGAGTCACAGGTGATCAAGCCCCAGCTCCCTAGAGGAAAAACAAAGTGTAGTTTCTGAAGGGAACACTGGTCCAGCCAACTCTAGTTTCAGGGGACCTAAGCCGGCTGCCAGGTGGAGTTCCTTGCAAACAAAAATGAAAGAGCTCTCCAATGGAAGGCATTTTGCATCCTTCCTGCCCTCCACCCATTCCTTAAGAAAGATCATTTTTGCTGAAGAACAATTTGTGTCAGCTACCTTCTGAGAGGCACAGGCATACCTTTATGATTTCTCAAGAGTCTTGTCAAGACCCAAACAAATTAAAAGTAAGCATTACCTAGGCTTTCCTGGAAGAGGAGGCCTCTGAAAGAGAGCTCCTCTTCCAGGACTCAGGCTGGGAGTGTGGTTCAGTGATACAGGGCTGGCCTGACATGCCTGAGGCCCTAGGTTCCATCCCAGCACTGAACAAAAAAAACTCCAAGTCTCTCTTCTTACTGCATGAAGGTCCCTGGACTTTCCTTTGAGCTTTCCTGCTCTTTTAAGCAGCAGGCTGCCTCACCCAGGCCGGGGTTGCTGCAAAGGCAGCCGGCAGACACGCGTTTTTCTCCACTCTTCTCCACATTTCCCTAACTGAGCACCATATTATCAGATTGATGATTGACCAAGGCAGCACACCTCAACGTTAGCAAACAGCTGGAAGTTTGTTTGCAGGGACCAGATTTTCACTTGTCTCCAACACCCTGGGCTCGTATGTTATGTCACTGTCATTAGATGCCCAAATTCAAGAGTCTGTTCTCTGTTAATATATAACAAGTCCATCACAGATTTTGGTCCACCAAGGCAACAGGAAAATACGGTTAAAAAGGAACACAGGCAGGGGGGACCTGTGTCTCCAAGTCTTGGCTCTGTCGTTTACCAGCAGGATGGAAAAATTGCTTAACCTCCATTTCGTCACTTGTAAAATGGGGATAATAATGCCTATGTCATAAGAAATAGGATTGCTTATAGCTCTGCTGCGTTGGAGAAAGCCTTGTGCCAGGAATGACAGTCTCTGTGTGCTTACTTTCACTAGGACATGCCTTTGAAAACTTCCCCCGGAGACTGGTTTTGGAAATAATGCCAATCCGTTTAAGCTCTCTGTTGCACTGTTGGGTCCCGACCCACACTGGCAAATGGTATGCATTGATAGAAAGCTGGCCAGGTTTAGGGTTGCAATGCATGCATATTGGCCTTTTTTTTTTTTCTTTTTTTTTTAAAGCAAATACTGGATACTTTCATAGTGTCAAGCAGTATGTTGTAAACGTGAAAAGCTCTGTCCTTGATGGCAGGTCTCTTGCTTTCAACTCCAACTCTACCCCTTGGGCATATTTCTTAATTTCTCTAAACCTCAGTTTTCTTCTCTGCAAAATAGAAATAATACCAAGTTCATAAGTTAAAGGCATATAAAAGAATTTGCCTACCGAAAGTACTATACGTGGCATTATTGTATAATTCGGCCTCTCCACATTATCATCTAAGGGTTACTACCATGTCCTTCACAACTCTCTGGCTTCCATTAGTCCTGAGGCAAATGGAAAATAATAGTTGTCTTTTACAGTGGGAAGTAACTTGACCAAGATTTCCTGAGTGGATGGACTTAAACTCCAGCAAAACTTTGTTTGAATTTGGGGTTCTTCACTTATTAGTCAAGTGACATAGAGCTAGTCTCAACTCTTTTGAGGATCTGTGTCTTAATCTGTAATATAGAAACAAAAATAATGCCTGTCCTATCTGTGTCTTTAACTATTAAGGACAATTAATAAAAGCAATCTACAAACTGAAGCCATACACACTTAAAGTGCTTTTATCACTGGCATCCACATTTCTGGCATCCATGTTTCTGTTAGACTATGAAAGCCAAACTTTGAAATGGCAGAGAGATGAACATCATTTCATGGGCTTTCTCCAGAGGACTGTGTTACCCAAGGAATTCAGTCCGAGGGCAGGTCACTGGTTTTTTTTTGTTTTTTTTTTTTTAATGACCCTAACATTTTGAAAAACAAGTCTAGCAAACAGGCTGGTTCTCTCTTGTTTGGTGTGGTCAGAATTCCTTCTGGGTGATGTGACCTCTAACTCATTTTTTGATACTCATTTTAAAAACATAAACAAACCTGCTTGATTTTTTTTTTCTTTCTTTCTTTTTAAATTAACCTTGGAAATTATGAGGTTGACTAGAAGGGGAGGGTAGGAAATAGGGTCTTGCCTGGGTACTGGTGTGGGACCTATGACCCAAAGAGCTTTGGGTAGTGAAAGATGGAAGAAAGGAAGTTGAGTGACTCAGCTACCTAATGTATCTTAACCCTAACGCACCCCTCAGGGCCCCTGATGCTCTCAACAATGTCTGGGTTTGTTTAGAATGAGGGGACAGTCCTCTCTTAATAATAATTTTAGAAACTATTTTAAACTATAAATAGTAAGCTACCATATTATGAGAAAATGTGTGTACATTTGTGTGTAAAACTGATAGTTCCATTAAACTTATAATTAATGGGAAAATATTAAAAACATTTCTAATAACATTAGGATCAAAACAAAGCACATCTGTTATAGTTACTGTTTAATTCCATTCAAAAAGTTCTGACCAGTGGTCTTGAAGATATATTAGTTCTAGAGGCCGGTGAGATGGCTCAGCGGCGTAAGCGCCTGCCTTGCAAGCGCGAGGGCCCGAGTTCGACTCCCGGAACCCACATACGAAAAAGGGGCTGGTGATATCACTCAGCGGCACGGGTGCCTGTTGGCGCGCGAGGTCCTAGGTTGAGCCCCCCGGTACCCACAAAAAAAAAAAAAGATATATTAGTTCTAGCAAGGAAGAGACCCTTTTAGCATTTTATGCTTATGATGCAATTATATGCTGTATTTGGAAAAATTAAAAAATGAGGAAATTATAACTGCAGGCATAAATAAAAAGATTCAATTAAATGGCCATGTACAAAATATGTATACAAGAATTAGTAGCTTTCCCCTACTAATCTCATTAAAATATAATGACGAAACACAATGAGGCTTGTTTAACAACTTTGTCATTACAACATCAGATCCTTAACATAAAAGATAAAGAAATTTTAATGTATACTGAAGATCTGGAAAAAGTAGAGAAACCTAATAACATTTTAAGCCCTCAACCCTTGGTATAATTATGAGGTGAGGGGAACTTGGGTTTTAGGGTCACACAAACCTGGGCTTCACTACCTACTGTACCATTTGCTAGGTATAGGATCTTAGGCAGGATATATATCTACTCCAGACTGCGGGCTTTCATCTGTGAAATGGGAATGACAGAGGCATCTACCTCCCAGGACTGGAGTAAGAAGGTCTGTGAGTTAACATGTGAGCAGGATGCAGAGAGGGCTTCCTCGCCCTCCCACCTGGTTCCTAATCTACTCTCACTGGGGAATCCCAGAGCATTTCTTCTGTTATTATTTTTAGCAGTCGTGTATCTCTAGCACATAATATAGAAGGCAGAAAGCAGAAGAGAGGGCACATGCAAAGTGAGCAGGTGGCAAACATAATACACAGAATTTCTGAGGCTGGCTGGTAGCTCATAGATAATCAGCAAATCCAGGCGCCATCAGGCAGGAAGTGTTGCCTGTTTTACTTACTGCTCTCTTCAGCACCTAGAACAATCTGTCCCACAGAAGGTGCTTAATAACTGTAGAGGGGATGAATGAATTGGTGAATTAGCTGGGCCCTGGAGTTGCTAAGTCATGTCATTCTGGAATCCACTCATGCTGCTCTTGTTTTTCCTCTCCAGCAGATATCGGTCTCAGGAGGAGGCCTGCCCCCTGTCAGCACCTTGACGAATATCCACAGCCTCTCCCACCATAATCCCCAGCAATCTCAGAACCTCATCATGACCCCACTGTCTGGAGTCATGGCCATTGCACAAAGTAAGTTCTGGTTTTGGTCAGAAAACCTGGAGGCAGAGAGAAGATGAATGGGAACGTGATTTTTAAAAGGTTGAGGGGAGGACCATACATAAGCCTTTGTGCACCTGTAGATTTTATTTCACTTCTTTTGTTTCATTTCTCTCTCAACAATATTTGAATTATTCAGCTTAAAGCAAGAGAAAATTTAGGGATGGATTTGAATCCCAGTCAGTTTGCCAGCTGTACAGGCTGGTTCAAATCATTAAACCTTTATGAGGTCCAATTTCCTCATCTATAAAATGGATTGTTGGAGCCATCAAGTGACAGCACATATAGACGTGCTTATAAATCTGGAAAGTATGAATATGCTTATACTTTTGTCTGGTGTTCATTCCTAACCCTAAATATGTGGCAGATTTTCCAGGGGATATTTTGTGTTGGTGAACATGGGGCAAGACATGATGGGCTTCCTTCTAAAGAGGGAATTTACATGGTAGGCAAGATCCCCTTGGCTTGTGGTGAAAATACAGAGGCAGGACACAGCAGGAAACTGTCCCAGTGTATTTGAGCTTTGAAAACTCTAAGGAGAGCTGGCCATGGTAGTGCTCGCCTGTAATCCCTGCACTCCGGGCAGCTGAAGCAGGACTGCAAGTTTGAGCTCAGCGTGCACAACTTAGCAAAACCCTGTCTCAAGAACTAAAAAGTGGGCCGGTGAGACGGCTCAGCGGCTTAAGCGCCTGCCTTGCAAGCGCAAAGGCCCGAGTTCGACTCCCGGAACCCACATACGAAAAAGGGGCCGGTGATATCGCTCAGTGGCACGGGCGCCTTCTGGCGCGCGAGGTCCTGAGGTCGTCCCCCCGGTACCCACAAAAAAAAAAAAAAAAAAGAACTAAAAAGTTAGAAAAGGGCTGAGAGTGTAGTTCAATGTGAAGACCCTCAGATCCTCCAAGCTCAAGAGACTCCCATGCTGCACACGGCCTGTGGCTGTCACAGATGGGCCACTTCCGGTCATGAGAGGGCTGCAAGCAGGCTGTGGCTGGAGGTGTCTTTCAGAAAGTTTTAAATGCTAATGGTATTCAGTGTATTTTGAGCTTCACTGTGACAGCTCAGATCAAGTCATTGTTTCTCAGAACTGTCACTGTGACCCTTGGAAGTATTCCTGAGATGACTCAGGAGAAATCTAAGGGTACCACAATGGTCACCTTTTCTTCAACTTTGTATTGTCCCTTTGTCCTCTTGAAGCCCCTTATGTCCAGTGCCCATGTTGATCACCTCTTTGTTTTGTTCCTACATTTTGTTTTGTTTTGTTTTGTTGAGTCAGGGTCTCCCTATGTAGTTCAAGGTGGCCTCAAACTCACAGTGATCCTCCTGCCTCAGCCTTTCAAGCTCTGGGGTCATAGGTGTGGACCACCACACCCAGCTCCTGCACTTTTCTTTACTTCCCTCATCTCTCCAAATCAGCTCTAGCTAGGATAGAAACTCAGATCATTTCTAAAGACAATGATGTATGTGTCCTTTGAGAGTAGAACAGGGATAGGCCCATTGGAGGCACACAAATTTATTGGATGAGTTTTTATGGCTCTTACTCTATCCTTAGCTGCTAGGAAATCAACATACTCTGTATTTTTGCAAAAGGAAAATGGGAAAGGAGAAGCCTTTAGAGGATTCACAAAATGAAACATTTGTGGGGGGTGTATAGTGGCATATGCCTATAATCCCAACACTCAGGAAAGCTGAGACAGGAGGATTGCATGTTCAAGCCCAGCTTGGGCAACTTAGCAATTTAGTGAGACCTATTTCAAAGTAAAACATAAACCGGGTGTGGTGGCTCACACCTGTAATCCCTGCACTTGGGAGGCTAAGGAAGAAGGATCACTCGGGGTTCAAGGTCATCTTAGGCTACAAAGTGAACTCAAGGCCAGCCTGAAGGACACAGTGAGACCCTGTCTTAAAAATAAATAAATAAGGGCCAGTGAGATAGCTCAGCGGCATAAGCGCCTGCCTGGCAAGCGCGAGGTCCCGAGTTTGACTCCTGGTACCCACATAAAGGAAAAAAAAGGGCTGGTGATATCACTTAGCGGCACAAGCGCCTGCTGGCAAGTGTGAGGTCCTGAGTTCGACTCCCAGTACCCACATAAAAATAAATAAATAAATGGAAACAAAAATAAAAAAGGGATGGGGATGTGGCTCAGTGTGAAGACCCTGATCCCTAATACCACACACAAAAAATTAAAAAGTAAATTATTTTTAATTTACTACCTTAGTTTTCACTAGACCCTCTGGTACTTGAACTTTTGTAACCAAACTAATACCAAGGTTTGGATTGAAAATGAGATAGGATACCTGAAACAAGCTTGCTTGATAAGATTTAATTAACAGGCCCATGGGTAAAATACCTACTTCCTTATTTCTACAACCAAAATGATACACAAACTGTGCTGCTTACCTTCTTTCTTTCCACACTAAGCTCTGAAAGACATATACAGTTACATACATCATTTCTGCATACTATCTGAACTAAAATTTTCCCTAGGGCCATTCTATATATTCCAGTTTTGTTCTTCCTAATTTCCTCTACTCAGATGTCTCTACCTTCTCACAATGATCTATAGCGTGTGGGCAGCACCAGCGTGTGCACTGACCAAGGAGGGTGTGTGTGCTCGGACACTGCGGGTAGAGAGAATGTGACGAATGGTGAGGATAAAGCCTGGCACAGCGGCACATGCCTGTAATCCCAGCACTCGGGGCAGCTGAGGCAGGAGAATTGCAAGTTCAAGTCCTTCCTAGGCAAGTTAGCTAGATCCTCTCTCAAAATAAAATAAAATAAAATAGGCTGGGTATGTAGCCAGATATGTACATTCAGATAGTATGCAGAAATGATGTATGTAACTGTATATGTCATTCAGAGCTTAGTGTGGAAAGAAAGAAGGTAAGCGGCATAGTTTGTGTATCATTTTGGTTGTAGAAATAAGGAAGTAGGTATTTTACCCATGGGCCTATTAATTAAATCCTATCAAGCAAGCTTGTTTCAGGTATCCTATCTCAGTGTACAGCCCCCCTTGGTTTCATCCTTACTACTGAAAAAAGAAAATGGTGAGGATTAGCTGCAAGCTTTGCTGAGACACAGACGTCCCACTCTTCGGAGTGTCCAGACGAACAGGTCTTTGCCAACATGTGTTGTCGAGTATATTGGCCCTGCTTCAGGACTGCAGGACTCAGGACAAATATCCTGTCAGTGCCAGATTCTCCTTCTCTGTGCATCTACTGGACAGCTTCCAGTAGACAGTTCTTCCGTAGGACACTGTGTCGAGAAAACAGAAGTAAAAAGCCAAGAGTCACACACCACAAGAGCTAGAATGACAGCAGAGGTGCTCAGTCCTAGGCCCCACCCCTGAAGATTCTGACCCATGAGTCTTGGGTAGGGCCCAGGAATGTATATCTCTTAAAAAGTCCCCTAGATGGCTCTGAAGCTCAGGCAGGATTCACAACTATGCCTTCAAACGTCATCCACTCTATACAGGTTAATTTGCTTTCCCGGGCAGAGATTTCCCAAAAAGAGCAGTGGCCATGGGCTTCTGGAGAAACAGCAAACCTATGGGGCTTCCTAGGAGACCAAGACCATAAGTAGGAGGAGGTAGAAAAGGGAGAGAGGATATCAGGTATCAGGTGAATCACTGGCTGGGGAGAAGCTGAGCCCCTTGGGGGAAGTGGAAGTAGTGTTTATTCTGAGGCTGATCAAAGGGTCTTATCCCCAGCCCTCACCCAGGGGAGCCAGAAGGAGGATTTTCCCCCTTTCTTTTCTCCTCTGTGGTCTTGCCTTTCAGGTTTCTGATAACAGTAACAACCAAAGCTCTGAGTACGCAATTGTTGAGGACTTTGTGTTATCTCCACTGAGGACCACGCCCCCCCCTTGCTCATGAAATCCTGTCCCTTTCAGGAAAGGCTCTCCAGCTGTCCCTTCTGTGTCTACCTGAAATAATTTTTATGGATTTCCTTCTTCATCCCAGGAAACAAGAACAAAGGAATGTTGGCTGCTCCAGAAAAGAGTTTGGGGTGTCTTCTCTTCTGATTCTCTGGTCCCCACTCCAACCCTGCCTCAGCTGTCTTCCCAAGTCCCACCAGAGAGCAGCTAGAGCATGAGTACCACGGGACCTAATCCTTGCAGTGGCTGGCCCAGGCTCTAAAGAGGCCTCAGGATATAGACATATTACCAAACCCCAGAGGTTCTCACACCGTGGAACAGAAAGACAGCAAGATGCACTGTCACTGTCAAGGGCTGACCTTTAACTTCCTTCTCAAACCTGGTCCTTTTGATACCCTCAGCCTTATGCAGCCAACCCTATGCAGACATGTCCGCTTCACAGAGTGGCTGAGTTCCCATGTTTTCTTCCCCTCTGCTGTAGTCTAGACCCCGATCTCTCTCAGGGTCTTTGCACAGTCTACTAAACTAGGGGCTTCAGGCTCCATACTTGCAGGACTATGGAGGGTGTTATGTTTTGAATGAAGATGTGGGTTCTTGCACACTGCTGCCCTCTACTGGACAGCCAGATCTGGGCATCAATTCCATGCCCTAGTGGACGCCTATAACTGCCCAGGCCACAGAGGCAAGCCTTTCTCAGTCTGGCATGGATGGAAGGGATATGTAGAGTCAGCTTTCCCAAGGCCCTGGTAACTTAAGGGGGCTGAGTTTGGGAAGTCACAGGATGACTTTTGGAGATGCTCAGGCTTCAGTCAGACTGGTTTAAAGCCTGTCTCCATCCCAACACACTGTGGAATGTGAGCAAATAAACAAATCTCTCCGAATCTCAGTTTCCTGAGATTTCTGTAAAGTCACTTCTCATGTCACTCAGGGGTGCCATCCACTCACCTCTCTCTGTCCCTGAAGCCATCTCTGACCTTCCTTTCTTGCTTCCACAGGCCTCAACACTTCCCAAGCACAGAGCGTCCCAGTCATCAACAGCGTGGCCGGCAGCCTAGCAGCCCTGCAGCCCGTCCAGTTCTCCCAGCAGCTGCACAGCCCTCACCAGCAGCCCCTCATGCAGCAGAGCCCAAGCAGCCACATGGCCCAGCAGCCCTTCATGGCTGCTGTGACTCAGCTACAGAACTCACACAGTAAGGACACAGGAGTGACAGGGAGGCAACACCCAGTTGCTTCCCTCTTTGGGTTGGAACCTTCTTGGAAGGCTATGGGTTTGATCATTTTCCCTACCTCTAATCAACCAAGACAATTTCTTTTTTTTTTTTTTTTTTTTTGTGGGTACCAGGGGTCGACCTTAGGACCTCACGCACCAGCAGGTGCCCGTGCCGCTGAGCAATATCACCGGCCCTTTTTTCATGTGTGTGTACCGGGAGTCAAACTCAGGACCTCGCGCTTGCTAGGCAGGCGCTTACGCCGCTGAGCCATCTCACTGGCCCATACGAAGACAATTTCTGAAACACACCTTCTGCATGTTGCTCTCCTACCCACAAGATTCCCAGGGGAAGGTTTGCAGGGGACACCTTAGGCCCACACGTAAAGGGGAGTTAGAATGTGGAGCACATGCCACAATCTCCCATTCCGCCACAGTGGGAAAGATGTCATCAATCAACCACAGCAACTTCCCAGTGAGCCTCAATTTAGCCTTTTCTTTCTTTTATGTTGGTACTGGGCATTGAACCCAGGGGCTCACTCATAGTAGGCAAATGCTCTACCTCTGAGCTACATCTCCAACCCCTCAGCTCAGCCTTTTCAATCCAAAATTCCAAGAAACCATTTCCAAATGATCATCTTTAACCTATAATTTGTATTCTGTTTGCCTCCCTGAAATAGAAAAATCTTCTAGAGTTCCCATTCTCCCAATTTATACACTCCAGACATCTCTCATCAAAAACTGTGAACAGAGGTGGAAAATACCACCTGCACACCATCCTAGGTGAGGAGTATCAGAGTTTCTGCCCCTGCAGAGAATTCCCCTGGATCCAGTTTCTACACCTTCCCTAAATCTACCCCTCTCTGTCTTCTATCTTCAGTCCCCAGCCTCTGGCCAAGACTGGCCACAGCCCTTGGCCTAGATGTCTGGGGAGAAATCAAGTTTGGGGAGGAACCGTTTGAAGGACAGATGGAGTCCCTGCTTCAGGAATGCCAGGAAAGTGTTCAGTGTAGTCCTAGACAGACTTGAATTTAAATGCTGACTTGCCGGCTATGTTGCCACTGGCAAGTTATTTAAGCTACTCTGAGTCTTAATTTCTTTATGCATAAAATAAGAATCATAGGGGCCGGTGAGATGGCTTAGCGGCGTAAGCGCCTTCCTTGCAAGCACGACGGCCCGAGTTCGACTCCCGGAACCCACATACGAGAAAGGAGCCAGTGATATTGCTCAGCGGCATGGGTGCCTGTTGGCACACGAGGTCCTGAGGTCGACCCCCCCGGTACCCACACACAAAAAAAAAGAATCATATACTTCTAGGGTCATTATGAAAATGAAATAAAAAGAGGAATGAACTGCATTTTGTAAGCATAAAGAGTTATAGAAATGCAAGTGGTGGGGCCGGTGAGATGGCTCAGCTGCGTATGCGCCTGCCTGGCAAGCGTGAGGGCCCTAGTTCGACTCCCGGAACCCACATATGAAAAAAAAAAAGGGCCAGTGATATTGCTCAGCAGCACGGGCACCTGCTGGTGCACGAGGTCCTGAGGTTGATCCCCGGTACCCATAAAAAAAAAAAAAAAAAAAAAGAAATGCAAGTGGTTATTTATTAATGGACTCCTAAAAGGGAAAGATGGCAAAGGGAATTGGAGTTTCTCCACCAGCTGCTTCTGACAAGGTTCCAGGTGTGAAGGAGAACAGCCAAGTTCAGCCTTCTATCCTTTGGACTCAGTCCCTACTTGGGCTTGCAGAGCTGGTTTCTGAGCACCATCTCACATTCCAATCACGTATTCGTGGCTTCTAAAAATCTGTCACAGCCTGCAGCAGAGTCTGGGCCCACAGGTCCCTCACTTCCCTTCCTCCCAGACCCTGGCAATATGCTCTTCTCCCTCACTTGGGCAGGATCCCTCAGTGGCCAGGCCTGAGTGGGACAGTCAGAGTGTGGTTGCCAGCAACCTGTGGACTAGCCACAGAGAGCCCATGGGTCCCTGGACTACGAAGCCATCAGCATCTCTAATCAAGAAAGGCAAGCTGGGACACCAGCTGGTGACCTTCAGCCCCATTCCCCACTGACAGATTCCTTGGAAGACTCTGTGTTCTGAGAACAGGCTGGTCTCTCCCTCATGGCCAAGCATCCACCTCCTTTCATTAATTGGTCACGTGACAGAATTTGCATGATTTTTCTGGATAACTATTAAGAGTCAAAAGTGCCAGATGTCATGAACAAGTACTAAGAAACCAAAATTCAAGTCACATGCTCTTGGAGGTTTTATTTGGATCTAGTTTCCTTTTGTTTATCCTTCATATTTCCAGGTTACAAGGCTACGATATCATTTTAGTGCCAACTGAAATAGCCCAGAATTGTACAGTCAATTACACATGTATCTAATTATACCTGTTAATGAGTCTACAACTCTGGCATGAGATTCAGTGTTTGAGTCATGGCAGAAGCCGTAAGCCTGAGCTTGGCCAGATACTTCTTGCTGGCCAACTGCTTAGAGTACTTTTTAACTTAAATCTCAGGTTCACCACATATGCCTAAGGACACTTGTTGATACTCAGGCACCTAATATTTTATTGACAATCAGGGGAACACTTATATATGCGTGTGTTTGTATTAGGCACTGTGCAAAGGTATTCATGCACTTGGTACAAAGTAGTTTAAACATGGTATTTCCTAATCCCACAATAGAAATCATCCCCATTTTTCAGGCAAACTGAGGTTAAGTAATTTGAGTAAGGAGCCAGGATTTTATCACATTTCACTGCCTTCCCAACCAAAACCACCACCGTCTTTTATCTACGCAGGGAAATGGGAGCTATGGTGAGGGATGGGGGAACTGTAGCTGTATACGTACCTTGATTTTGTCTTCCCTCTTCCTCTCCAGTGTACACACACAAGCAGGAACCCCCCCAGTATTCCCACACCTCCCGGTTTCCATCTGCGATGGTGGTCACAGATACCAGCAGCATCAGTACACTCACCAACATGTCTTCCAGTAAACAGGTAACGCCGGCAGGGTGGGGCAGCAGGGCTGGCGGGTGGCATAACTAAGACTATTGCTGTGCCTGAGGTGTGGCAAGTGTGGACTCGGCCATATTTTGGTCCCTTTGAAGCTTCCTTCTGAGGCTCCTTTAGTTTCTTGCTGAAAGAATCCCTGAGATCATAGGACAAAGAAGATGGGCCACAGGCCGAAGGGGCTTATTGCTCCCAGTTTCAACCATCAAGCACTGAAGTTTGAGAGTTCTCTGGAGAATGGATGACACAGAGCCATTAAGCACTGAGATTGAATATTCCCCCATGGGATGATTGATGATTCGTGGAAAGGGTATTTCCAGGAAGGGCTCAGGAGGTCAGACGGTCTGTTGAGTTTCATGCTTTTCAAAGGTGGTCAGTGGAGAAAGTGAGTGGTGAGTCAGGGGACCTGAGGCTGATTCTTTCAGTCCAGGACCACTGCGAGGCCCAGATGCTGTACACTTCAAGGATTGACCCAATTATGCCAACCCATGGGGACTCCCCAGCAGACAGCATGGCCTTTGCAAGGGTCTGATTCACTTGGTGTTTTATCAAGAAACTTAGAATCATCCTGGTGCATTAAGAGTGGGGAATCGAGAGGTTTAGTCACTGTTTCACTTGATGAATAATTCCCACCTCCTCATTGAGATGATGGACTAGTAAAGACAAGCAACCAACAGTCGAGCTCATTGCTGCAGCCACACAGCTGCACTGCGATGGGACACTGAGAGTTAGAAACAGGACAAGATGTTTGAACATGGATGACAGCTCCTGAATAACACAATAAGACCTTTTAGTAGCTGGGGTCTGTGCAGTGTGAGAACTATTTGGCCTTTATTGATTACTAGATAAGGAGGAGACAACCTTGAACTTCATGTCAGAGGTGCTCAGCAGAACTTGATCTTGTTAATGGTCTTTTTTCCACCTGAGCACTGCGAATCACACCTTATCCATTGCCACGTGCTTCTGAGCAGATTTATTCATGAGTTCAGAAGTCTTTGTTCTTCTCATAACCCCATCTTCCTCTACCTCCAGTCTAGGAGTGTAGTGAGGCAGGTGGGTTCTATTCCCGCCATTTTCCCAGTGACCTTGACCTCCCAGAGCTTTCATTTGTTCATCTTTACGGTAATACTCGTAACGTCTCCTTGTTCTGAGGATTTGGCAAGGTGACATAGATTAAGTACCTGGCCTATCTTGGATGCTGAAGCATACACAGCCCAGGCAATTGGACTGTGGTGTTGGGGGTGGAAGGAGAGGTGTGTGGGACCTGCTCTGCCACACTTCTCTCACCCAATAGAGGATTAAAGGACAAGCCCCTGTTGCTCTGCCCTTCAACTCCCATGCGATTTCCCACTCTTTGTAGTGAGCAGAGAAAACATTTATCTGTGCTCACAAATCTCAATCAGGGGGCAGCCAGGCGCAGCAACCTCCTTGGGAATACCTTTTGCTTTGAAAGCTTTATCAATCCATCTGCCGCTTGGTCAGCCCTAGACAGGACGGTGATTAATTATTCCTGTCTTTCCCAAATTGACTTTGATGCTTGCTTGTTGAAATGAGTCTCTGGATGCAGGAAATGGTCTCTTAATCAAAATACTTCAAGATTCTCTCTGAGACTCTGCCACTAGCCTCCAAATGGCTTCTCCCCTCCATTGGACAGAGTGGTCAGCCGACCTTGAAGCTGCATGAGCAGCCTTCTCCATCTGCTGTGACGTTTTCTCTGTGTCACTAGACATTTCAGGAGTCTTGCGAGAGACTCATTTCTGCAGTGATGGAGATGACCATTACAGTTGGGAAGGATAAAAAACACGTAGCACTTTATAGTTTATACTCATCAAGGTTATCTCATCATTTTCTTTTTATTGCAATCTTCTAAGTACAAAGAAATAAACTGAAGCTCAGAGATGGAGAATGACCTGCCCAAGGTCACACAGATGATAAATTCTAGAGCTTGACCTCCAGACTTTTATCTTTGACTCCAAATCATGGCCTCTTTTTACGTCAGCGATACTTACCTTCTAATATCCATGTTAAATCCCCATGGCAATTGTTGTTGCTCTTGTCATCTTTAGTGCTCAGGAGCCAGAGTAAAAATTAAGCCCATATGCTAAGTTCCAATCAGAAATTTTTCTTCCTGTGAACCAAAGGAGAAGGAGGAATGGAGAAGGCAGAATGAAATAAAATGAAGGTAAAGGCATCCCCTCCTGACCATAGAAGGTTCCCAAGGTGAAGACAGTTTACACAAACTCTGTTCCTAAGGCAAGGAGTCACAAGCGTTCCCAAAGAGCCCTGGTGGCAATTCTTTTTGTTCATTGGAAGTAGTATTGTTTTCCAAGGGGGATTTCAAAACCATTACTAGGGCCGGTGAGATGGCTCAGCGGCATAAGCGCCTGCCCGGCAAGCACGAGGGCCCGAGTTCAACTCCTGGAACCCACATATGAGAAAAGGGGGCCGGTGATATCGCTCAGCTCACACAGGCGCCTTCTGGCATGCAAGGTCCTGAGGTTGACCCCCAGTACACACACACACACAAAAAAAAAACATTACTAGATATCAGGGGGATACGGAGTGAAGGAGAGAAGGATTCTTTGGTCAGATGTGTTGGGGAACTGCTAGATTATTAACAAAGTTAAACACTGCTGGGCAGGGCTTCTCAGAACATTTCATGTACAGATGCGCACATACATCAAACTGGGTAATTAGTGTGCGTGATACTTGGGTCACAGGGGCACAGCTGGGCAGTGGTGCTTTAGAAACAGTGTACAGTGGTAGGAAAGAAGAGCTGAAAGATTTTCCCTGCTTCATCGCCCTCTGAGATGGGCAGTTCCTTCCCCACTGTGAGACTCATCCATATGGGAGGAAAATTCCACCCCCATCTCACTAAGTTCAGTGTGCCCAAGAGTGCCTGGGACAAGTCAAGTACTCAAAGTGGGAGCTCTTGTCCTCTTCCTTCTCCTGTCTTCTGTCTTTCCTTCCACTGACTCCTTAATGTTTAAGTCAGTGCTTAGTCTATGTGTGGTCAAAGGAGGACCTGACAGCAACATTTCTCAAGATTAGGACCATCTTTATAGCACATCCCACTCTTGGGCCAGGGCTTCAGATCCATTTTCCATTCTGCTGGCATAAGGCACCCTCTCATCCAACTCTCGGGAAAACAGCAAGTGGTTCAGGGGCCGCTCAAAACACCTAGACCCTTTGTGCTTAGCCCAGTGTTTCAGCTATGGTAAATATCCAGTTAATATGGATGGATGGATGCATGCATGCATGCATCGATGGATGGTCGGATGGATGGATGGATGGATGGATGGATGGACGGATGGATTAGAACTAGTATTTTTTTTTTAGTATCTTCCATTTTCTAAGCAGTATTCCATGAGTTTTTATATTTTACTTGTCTGGCTAACCCTCCCACTCATTCTGCAAGGTGGATAATTTTATACCTGATTACAGAACAGAAACCTCAGGTTTCAAGGTGGGGAGGGATCTGGACAAGTTTATATGGGTGATAAATTCTAGAGCTGGATTTCCAGGCTTTATTCTTCTCAATTCAAATACATTAAACAACATTCATCTTCCAGTATCCATTTTTAAGCACCCATAGTAATGACTCAAGGTTATGCGGCAATAAACCAGAATATGAACTTAGATCTACCTGATCGCAGTACATCCTGTTGTCAAGACAGACATGCGTGCACCAAGGGCTCTGGGAACCTTATTTCAGGAACCCCAGGCTGGCCTGAATCCTTCTGCAGCTACCTCAATCAGTTCTTTCCACAGCATATGCCTCTCTTTCCTCCTCAAATCTTGGTCGCTGGTGGGTTATTTTCTGGGTGGGTTTGTGCCTGGGCTCCCACATAGCAGTGCCCCACCAGTCTAGAAATAAGGCTGCAGAAGCACTGACCCTGGTTAGAACAAGTGTGGGCAGGCTGTAAACCGACTCTTGTTTCCACAACTTTCTCTACCCACTGCTTCACTTCCTAGTTTATAGGGAGGTCAAGAGAGGCCCTCAGAGAGTCCCTCATCAGAGCTACTGACAAGAAGGAAGTGGGCAGCCTCACCATAAATCCCCAGCTGCTGCACTCTCCCTCCCAGTGTTTTTCACTGGTGATGAGGCAGAATGCTCGGATGGTGAGGAGCTCACACCTGGGAGTTAAGCACATCCACTCATCATTCTGCCACTTTCTACCTGTGTGACCTCAGGGAAATGTGTCAGCCTATCTGGGCCTCAGTTTCCTCATCTGTAAAATGAGGATAATGATAGCCCTTTTGTGGGTTCACTGAGAGAACTAATTGCAAAGAAAACCTACATCACTCGATGCTCGGCCCAAAAGAAACACCAAGTCCGTGGGAGCTGGGTCACACTTGGCTTCTCTTGCTGTCACCAAGTATTTCTAGGACTTGGGAAGTAGGTTTTTAAATGGCAGAGGGCATTTATTTCCCCATCTCCCTGCTCAGAAGGTAGGAAATGATCCTATGTAGTGTTTAAGAGCACAGCATTGCTGGTATAAAATCCTGGGCAAATTACTTATCTCTCTATATTATACTTCCCTCATTCATAAAATTGGAATTATATGATGATGGTGGTGGTGGTGATGATGATGATGATGATGATGATGATGATGAATGTGTGTGGTACTGGGATGAACTACATCCCGCAGCCCTTTTTTAAATTTTATTTTGAGACAAGGTCTTGTTAAATTGCTCTTATGGTTTGTGTCCAAATGTCCCCCCAAAGCCTCATGCAGTCATAGAGTTTTTTGGGGGGGTGGCTGAATGTAGAGTTTGTGATTGATTCATGATTCAGTGATAGGATTAAGCGTACTGGGATTAAGGGTGGGTGATTGCCAGATCAGCCCACTGATTGGATTGGCACTGCCCTAATTCCAGCAGTCTGGATAAGATAAAAGGGGCAGAAAGAAGCTTGTTTCTCCCTCCTGCTTGTTGCTTTTGCTGTCTTGTGCTGCCATGAATTGTTGCCCCTCTGCCATGTGCCACCCTGCCTTGGAGCCAGCCAATTATGAAATGAAACCTCTACAAACTGTGAGCTAAATAAACCTTTCCCCCTTTAACTTTGGGTGTTGAGTATCTTGTCTCAGCAACAAGAAAAGTAACTGAGACAGTTGCCCTTGAATTTGCAATCCTCCTGCCTCAGACCCCTGAGTAGCTTATAGTACAGGCCTCTACCACCATGCCTGGTTTGGAATTATAATTATTACTTTCAATTAGTAGAGCTATGATTAACTTCACATAAGTTAATAATAATTGAAATGAGTTATCTGTACTCCGAATCCCCACTTCCTCACCCTCAATTCTCTTGAGACCATTGCAGACTGGCTTCTGTCCTCACCCTTCATGAAGTGTATCTAGCTCATTAACTTCCATGTTGCTAAATCCATGGTTCCTTTTCTTTGGCACAGCCAATCACTCCCTCCTTTTTCCCTTGGATTTTTGGACACTATCGTTCTGTTTCTTCTCCACGGCACAAGCCAGTCCTTCCTATGTCTTTAACTGGCAGCTCATCTTCCCAACACTGGTGCAGTAGAGGGCCCAGGGCCCATTCTTTGGCCTCTTCTCACCTATGCTCACTCCTGAGTGTCCACTAATCCCGTGACTTTGGACCAAGCACACACTCACAGCTCCTATAATTCTGTCTCCAGGGCATTCCTGCCCACTGAGGGCTCATGCATCTTTGGCAAGGACAGGTACCTGACCATTATATCCAATATTCCCCCACAAATTGAACATACCTAAAATAGAAACTCTTCATTTTGTCCCACTTCCTCCCTACCCAAATTACTTCTTCCTTGGGCTTCTCCATTCCCCAAAATTACACCACTTTTCATATGAAATATCTGAGATTAATTCTTTTTTTTTTTTTTTTGGTACCAAGAATTGAACTCAGGACCTTGCACTTGCCAGGAAGGTGCTGTGCCACTGAGCTGTATCACCAGCCCCTGAGATTAATTCTTGATTCTTCTCTTCATACTCCACATCCAGTCTACCAATAAATCCTACTGGAGGTCCTTCAGAATACATCTAAATCTGACCCCTTCTCACCACTGCCACAGGTACTGTCCTAGTCCTACTTCAGGCTCATTCCTAGTCCTAGTCCTAACCCTTCTCTCTGGCTCATCTTCTTCAGGGGCCTCTGTTTCTCACTTCCATCCTTGTATCTCTGTGGTGTATTCACCACTCACCAGCCAGAATGGTCTCTTCAAGAGAAATCAAGCATGTTCCTCCCCTGTCAAAAACCCCCAGTAACATTCCACTTGCAGCTGAACTAAGAGACTTATAAGGCCTCAAGTGATGAGAGCACTGCTGGTGTCCTCATTCTCCCCTCCCTCAGGCCCTCCCTTATTCACTTGGGTTCACCTGTACCAAGCTGAGCGATCCCACTCAAGCCTTTGCATTTGTCCTTTCCCTGGAACACTCTTTTGTGTGCTTCTTTACATGCTTACTCCTTCACTTCATTCAGCTCAAATGTCACCACCTCAAAGGGGCCTCTCCTGTCCCCCTGAAATTATTCTCTTTTCCTCAAGTCACCCTAACCTCCTACCATTGCTTATTTTTCTACAGAGTAGTCATCACCACCTGGAAGTTGATTATATAGGTATTCATGCATATTTGTTTACTTGTTTGCTGTTCAAATCTCTCACTACAATGTACAGGTCTCGTTCATAGCTGCATTCCCTGGGCCTAGAAAGTACAAACATATGAATGGTGGCCACTTACTTCAAAGGGATAAATGGAATAATGTGTACAAAGCCCTGAAGCCTGTGCCTGGCACACATAGGAGCTCAATACGTGTTAGCTATTACTATTATGTAACAGATTCTCTCAGGATGAGGGCTATTACTGCAATACCTTTCATATGGAGGGTCACCCAGGGATCCTCTGGGCCAGGCTCTCATGGGGCTAGGTGTACTGGGCCTCCAGCTTTAAGGGACCACAGTGTACCTCTTATCAGATGTTTGTGTTTAGACTCTGAAGGGGGCAAATAACTCTAGTTCTTTTGACAACATTTAAGGCTCTGCCACCATTTTATTATGTGAGCAAACATTTGATAGCTGGGAAGCCCATCCCTAATGACAGGTCATAGAATCTCACTGGCGTCTCCTTATCTTCTCTTCTTGTTTGCTCTTCTATTGAAACCTGCGAGGTCAGAAGCTGTTTTCTCCCTCCTTGGCCTGAAATCTGAAAATTGGAAAATGGCTGATAGTGAGAAATAAAGAGAATGGAGAGTAGGGGTAGGTGGAGGGAAGAAGAGGAGGCAAAGGGTATCAGAGGATCCTGACCAAACCCACAAGAATGTAGACGGGTCAGAAACCTGTCTCCTCACATGAATTCATGACTCAGGCCCACTCTTACAAGCCCTCAAGAACAACATGGATGGAGGAATCCTTTGTGAGTGTATCAACCCATCCAATCCCACAATTTCCATTTTATAGGGGAAGTAACTGGGGCACAGAGAGCGAGGAGCTTGATCAAGAGCACAGGGCTAAGTAGAAGGTTCTTAACCTCCGGGTAAGTAGAAAAAGAGTAGTAGAAAGAAAAGGGCAGTAGAAAGAAAAATGCTGTGAGATTACCCAGGAAGAGTTTCGATCTCTGGCTCCACACTCTCCCAGTTCTGAAACCAGCTCACTTTAAGCCTTGTTTTCCTAATTTGTAAAATGGACATAATGGTAACCTCATCTGGGGTTATGGTTGGGAACAATGGTTAATGAGATAATAATGTAACAGTGGCCTCTGGTAGTAGCAGTAGGGGTGTGTGTGTGTGTGTGTGTGTGTGTGTGTGTGTGTGCTTGCAGGGGAATCTTTAGAAAACCAAGCACTAAGCCAAAAGGCAGAACCATAGATGTCAACAAAAGTGAAAATGAAAGAAGAAACGGAGAACAAAAGGGATCCCCCCAAAGTAAAAAGGCGAGTCATGATATTTCAGAGCAGTTAAGATGCATGAGGCTCCCGAAGCTCAGGCTACCCCACGAAGACTGAGTGACTCCTCTCAGAAGGGTGCTCCAGCCATTCTGGGGTCTCCTTCCCCAGGCTCAAAAAATACGGCATCAGAGGTCTTCAGTCCCTGGATCCCAGTTCTCTGAATTTCTTGTCATAATGGTAACAAACCTTGAGAAAGCATTTTGCAGTTGGCAAGGCTCCCTCCCAGTTGGAAAAGTTTGAGTAGAGGAAAGTGGGAGTAGAGGCCGTTTTCTCACATACTTTATGGCCCTGTTACTCTACGTAGATGAGCAGCATCGGCACAACCCGAGAAATTCTGAGAAGTGCAGATTCCTAGGTCTACCCCAGTCTTAGAGATCTTCGGAAGAGACCCTTATTTCCACAAGAGACAAGAACTCCTCCACTCCACTACCTTTGCAACCACAATGAGTGCGCAAGTACCATGCTCACAGGAGGAGTAGTCCAGCTTCAGGGTTAAGGTCAGCAAGTTAGAACTATTTTCAGGCCCCTAGCAACTCATTTCTCTCTTCCAAAGTGGCCAGGAAAGCCAGCTCCGAGGTTTTCCCAAGGCTACAGGTGTTTCTGGGCCAATATGCAGAGCTGAGAAGCCATTAGACCCCCCCCCCACCCTTCACCTACTGTTTGCTGGCTAAGTTAGGTGTCAGGTCCCTTGCAGAAGCTCAACTAAAGGCTCATGTCCCTGTCCAGTGCACACAGCTGAGCTCTCCCCCCCTCTCTCTTTCTACAGTGTCCATTGCAAGCCTGGTGATGTCCGCATATCACTTACTCTGTGCACAGCAACAAGGACTCTATTTTCCACACCATCACCCTCTGGGCAGCTGTCACGGAAAGGCCCAGTGACCTGACAAGCACCGGTGAGAGGTCCCCGCTTACCTGACATCCTGGTGGCACCTCAGACAATCCACTCTTAGGAGACGCAGCCTGAAGCCCAGCTTCCCTTCTACACAGTATTGTCACAATGCCTCTCCTAAGATGTCAAGTGCTCCTGTTTGTCCTGGAGGTGGGCAACATGAAACTGCACAAGAGGAAGAGAACGCGGTAGAGTCTACCTTATGGTCCTTCATCGAACAAACTGATGCAAAAACTTGAATCTGTTACTGAAACAAAGAGAGGAGGACATGTGCTACTGAACTGAGCCAAACACGCTGTAAATATCAACAGACTCACTCTCCCCAACCCTATCCCAAATGATCTTGAGATTTCTTTTAAAGAAGTAAATTTGTCCAATGTGTGTAAACTATAAACTACTGTAATTAAGTGCAATTTCCCCTCCACATAATCTCCTCCTGTCCTGTATATAATACTAAAGCATCTATTAGTTTTCTTTGTAAAGGTCAGAGTTGAAATTTCAAAAGCAATCCCCCCTTGTCCCCAAGTGAGAATTGAAGCCTCTCACTCATCCCTCGGGCCTGGACACACACAGGTACAGCATGCATTGGACTGACTGCCAGCTAGCCCCACCCTCCTGAGGTGGAGACATACCTCTGGATGCCTAGAGGGGTAGAACAGAGCATCAGAGTGACATCCTAGTTTCCTGTGGGAATAGCAGTTCAGCCAGTGCACCCCTAGGAAACGCTGGGGCAGTGACACTGGCTGATAGCCAAAGACACAGTGGCCATCTCAGGAAGCCTCCCATTAAAACCGTTTATTTTATCACTGCCAAGAGTCTCATATTTCTGTTTCTGACATCTCTCCTCCCAAGAATCCCTGGCCTAGTCTCCTTGAGACTTCCCACTTACTCACTGGGGTCACAGTGGGTGTCCTCTGGGGTGTGGAGGGGTAGGTGGCCTTCACTTGCTGTCACATTCCCTGAGTCTTCAGGTTGGTCTTCCTGCTATTTGAGGTAAGGAAGAGTTGATTCTCCCAGGCAGACGCCACAAGCCTTTCTTCCCTGCAGTTCACAGGGACAAAGTCACAGAGACAATTCTTGATGATTTGTGGCGATAGAAACTGACAAAAAGCAGAAAGAATGAAAATATAGTGGGTAACTTTTTTTTTTTTTTTTTTGTGGGTACTGGGGCGTCAACCTCAGGACCTCGCGCGCCAGCAGGCACCCGTGCCGCTGAGCGATATCACCGGCCCTTTTTTCATATGTGGGTTCCGGGAGTCGAACTCGGGCCCTCGCGCTTGCCGGGCAGGCGCTTAAGCCGCTGAGCCATCTCACCGGCCCCCAATGGGTAACTTTTTAAGCCTCATTTTAAGCATTAATTCTAGGGGCCAGAGATATAACTCAGTGGCACAGTGCCTGCCTGGCACAACAAGGTCCTGAGTTCGATTCCTAGTTCAAAAGAAAAGCATTAATTCCAGCCTTTCTTCCCGTCCTGTCTTCCATCTATAGGGCCAGTTACTAGGAGAATGGGCTCTTGTGGATCTCACCGCTTGTATCGGATTCTGTACAAATAGTCCAAAAGGTGAAAAGCCAAATACCTGGAGACTCTGCCAGCACAGACCTTGCCAGCAAAGAATCCAGAGCTGATTCCAGGAGAAAGGAAAAAGATCCTGTCTTATTTGCTGTCTCCTTTTTGGCATAGCTGGGGCTCCTGGCCTGTGCCTTTTCTACTTCTAGATGGAACATTTCCCAGGGAAAGTGTAGGCAAGGAAACTATGCTGACAGGCTCTGAGAGACAGATTTTTCAAAAATCTGGTTGTACTGGAATATGAAACCCTCAGTGAGTCAGGAAATTTTGCTGTGTGCCTACTATATGCCCAGAGCAGAGATGGATAGATACGGCATACCGTCCTTCGTTGATTCCTGGCGCTCACAAACGATGTAATTTGGGCCAAAATGACCAAGAGAAAATTCATGGTGGGGTTGAGCAGGGCTTAGGGCAAGGCCAAGCATTACATGTGGAGAGAAGACAAGATCGTTTTTCACTAGTTGAGAGGATCACTAGTTAAGAGAGGGCATCTCAAATTCTGAGAGGAGGAAGGGAATAAAGGCATCAAGCCCTAGTCTCAGTGGAGCCCTGTGTCTGGATCATATTAGTTTTGCCAGAGCAAGCAACTGCATTTGGCAGGTTAAATCTTGCCTTATTGAAGTAACCCCGAGGGCCCAGAAGTTCATATTGATACAAGAGGTCATTTGAGCAGAGGAGGAAAGGAAGGGAAAGGAGGGGAGGGTCAACCTGGGAACTTCTCCAAACCAAACCCTATTTAAATCAAGATATGTAGCAACTGAGTCCCTAGGAAAGCCAACAGGTGCTCACTCTTTCTTTCTTTTCTTTCTTTCTTTTTTACTTTCTATTTTTTCTTGTGGTGCTGGGGATTGAACTCAGGGCTTTGAGAACACTAGGTAAGCACTCCCCTACTGAACTACACCCCAAGCCCCACAACAGCTCTTTCATAAAATCAGGGACTCCTCTCCTCACTGGCTATAAGAGGGGGATTGGTGCCCACTGTAGTGGGGTCCAGATGGGAATTACCCACTCTCAGGATTCTTTTGCAAATAAAAGCCTTCATTTCTTCCTCCCAGATTCTTATGGACCAACATTTTCTTGGGTCTGTCTTTGTACCCTGAGCCCATACTGACTGATGGTTCTGTTTTTATCAGGATCCACTGTCATGTTTTAGGGGGCAGACAGACTTTATTTTAACATCTGCGTATAGGAAATGGACTCAATAATGAAAACTTTCCTTAAATTGTATTAGTTGTTCCAAGCCAAAGGGTTATAGGGTATTCTCTCTGAAGTCAGATAAAGTACCTTGTTTGCCACTGAGTTCAAGTGGATAAGAATACAATACAGACAGCTGGAGAGCCTGAGCTCTAGGAAAAGATCTTTGATAGTTTCTTTAGAGCCAGAATGCCCTGATTACGATCAACAGTTTCCACCACTTAGCCTCTCTTGTCCTCATATCCTCCTATGTAAAATCTGAATGGTAATAATCATAGCTACTTTGTCAGGTTGTTTTAGGAGGAAGAGTGAACACCTTAAATGCTTAGAACTCTGCCTGTGTGCATGAGGACTGTGTGTTAGTGAATATTCTCCCATTCAAGAGCATTTTCTCATAGAGTCTCTTGGGTTGGGTTGATATCTTCAGATAACCTTATGACTTAGCAATTTGATGCTTGGTAAAAAAAAAAAAATTGCCACTAAATTGTCAAATGCCTTTGTTCATTTCTACAGTATATGGAAAACCAAGTGGTAAGCCACGGCTGTCGGGAAGGGCAGGTCCAAAGAGAGGGGAAGGGCTTGACGGGAGCAAGAAGGTCTTATCTTCTTCAGGGAAAGAAGAGAAAATGTGAACAGTGGGAGACCACAGAGAGCACCAGGAGGCTGGGACTAAAACCGGCTTCCTAGTCCTGAAAAGGAGGGTGGGGGTCACAGGGGAGGAATCTGGGGAGCCAGGAAAGGTGAAGGTGAAGAAGAGGCAGGAGCTAACTTCTGTCCAAGGAAAAGCAAGCAGATGGGTCCCCTTTGCATTAGGAATTAATTCAAACAAATGCCATCCAGAAAGCACTGGGGCTAGGGAAGTAGCTCAGTGGTCAAACATTTTCCTAGCATTCTTGTAAGCCCTGGGTTCAATCCCTAGCACTGAAAGAAAAACTAAAGCTTCTTTGGAAACTAAGCAATTGTCAATAGTGCACTGTGCTGGACTGGACTAAGACAGATCCATGACTTCATGCTTCAAATACATCTCAACTGCAGCATGCAGGCCAAATATTTATGAGAAAATGCAATCAGCAGACCCAAATGACTGTGAGGTGCCTCTTTTCCTCCTGCTGTTCGTCTGTCCCTCTCCCTTCCTCTCCTCTCCTCTCTTGGGTGCAGAGGTCATTCCAGCTAAGCAAATACGGAATTGTCTGCTGAGATTTATAAGAGGACTATTTTATAAATGAATCTTTCAGGTGTGCATGACTTCACACACACCTATATGAACATCTCCCTGGAGATAGATGATAGATAGATAAATAGATGATAGATAGATACATAGATAGATGATAGATATAGATAGATATAGATAGATGATAGAGAATATCACACTTTCTAAAGGAAAGCACGCAAAGCAAATATGGAGGGGACAACATCAAAAGCAGGAATCATGACAGCAGATTTCATGGGGCCTGTATGTGTATGTTTCTGCCGGTAGATCCCACAACACAAACAAGATGTTTCTTTTGCACGTGTTTTATTTTCTCACCAGATATATGCTGCTATATTTCCAAAAGGAAGGTTTCTTTCCTGTGCCTTATTGTCTTGACATCTATAACAAAGCAGTATATTAAATTATTCTGAATTAATTATGAAAGGGATAAAGTGATAAAAGTAATTTTTAAAAAGACCAAAAATAGGGCCGGTGAGATAGCTCAGCGGCATAAGCGCCTGCCTGGCAAACGCGAGGTTCTGAGTTCAACTCCCAGTACCCACATAAAGGAAAAAAGGGCCGATGTTATCTCTCAGCAGCACAAGTGCCTGCTGGCAAGCATGAATCCTGAGGCTGACTCCCGGTACCCACATAAAAAAAAAAAAAAAAAGACCAAAAATAACCCAATATAAGGAAAGCATGTCTGATTCCTGAACCATTACAAGATTTTTCATGTACACATTTGCTCTTGGATATATCTACTCCAAAATTATCTTTCTACTTCATTTATTCAAGAAATATTTGCTGATCCTGCTGCATGCTAGGCACCATCATTCTAGACATGGAGGACACAACAGTGAACCAAAATAGATAAAAGCCTGACCTCCATGAAGCTTGCATTCTAGGCAGGGAGATAAACAGTAAAAAATGTGTGAATATGTGTATGTGCGCATGTCAGATAATGAAAAAAAATCTGTGAAAATTCTAGCAGGCCAAGGGGATGGTGGGGTGGGGCAGCCATTTTAAACAGGATGCCCAAGGAGGAAGAGTGTGGTCACTGAGAAAGTGACATCCAAGAGCCCCGAGGTTGAGCAGTGAACCACGTGGACATCTGGGGGAGATCATCCCAGGTAGAAGGAACAGCAGGTACCAAGATCTTGAGGCAAGCACAGAAAGGCAGAGCTAAGTGAAAGGGAAAGTGGAGGGTCAGAGAGGCAAGCAGAGTCCACGGGATTGATGACAAATGGTATTAGGTCTTGTGGCCATTTGTAAGGATTTCTGCAAGCTGTGGTAAGGACTTTGGCTTTTATTCTGCATGACCTAGAAACCACCAGAGAATTTTGAGGAAAGCCAGGACAAGATCTGATGTTTTTAAGGGATCTGTCTGATCACTGAGCTGGGACGAAGTAAGAGGTTTACCCAGAATGAGAGGAAAGAGCCCATAAGGAAGCCATTGCCATCATCCAAGCATGGGACTGTATCTGTTTGGTTCAACCGACTGGGGATGGGTTTCGAAGATAGAAAGCATTTGAAGATACCAGGATTTCCCAGTGGTTTAGATGTGTTGTATGAAAAATAGAGGCAACAGAAGTAATTCCAAGGTTTGGGCCCTAAACAAATTAGGAAATAGAAATTTGTGTTAGAGGAAATGAAACGCTGTGTTACCTAAGCACAGACTCTATAACTTGGTTATTCTTTATAGTGGCACCTTCGGAAGCATCCTCATAGTATGTCATGATGTGATATCTGATATTATGATGTCTATAACATGATGTCAAGCTGCCCAGTAAGATAACATTCACTCATTCAACAAATGTTTGTTGAAGCTTACTATATGCCACATACTCTTCTAGGCATGGGGAGAAAAGGAGTTTTTAAAAGATCACCATTTCCATGGAGCTTAAATAAATTCAACTGAGAGGGAGCCAACAATAACTGAACAAGTAATATATTAAATATGGACTAATGAAAGAAATATACAAGGTGTTAATACATATTAGAACAAAAAAAAAAACAGGCAAAGAAAGAAGAGGAGAAAGGGAAAAGGAGATGTGTTCATTTTTTTGTATAGGGATTGCTTTACTCTTATTTTTCAAGACAGGATTTCACTTGGCATTCAACCAAGAAGAAAGCTGAGTGTCTATTTTGGAATCACCTACATTGGTGACTGATGACTTATTCTTCCTGTTGCTTCCTCTTTTAAGGCACTCAGTTTGTTTTACCTGGTTGCTATAGCAGATGACCAAAACCTTCATGGCTTCAAACAACAGAAATGCATTCTCTCAAAGTTTTGGAGATCAGCAGCCCAAAATCAGTATTGCTGGGCCCAAATCAAGGTGTCACCAGGTTGGACTGCCTCCAGAGGCTCAAAAGTAGCATCTTTTCTGGCCCCTTCCATCATTTACTCGCTGCTGTCATTCCTTGGGCATCATTCCAGCCCCTGCCTCTGCTTCTGTGTCAGATCTCTCCCTTCCTCCCTCTTATGAGGACACAGGTGATTGTATTTAGAGCCTATATTAACCTGGGATGATCTTCCTTCATGACATTTACAAAGACCCTTTCTCCTTTTAAGGTAACATGTATAGATTCCAGAGATTAGGCCCTGACATCTTTGGGGATCATTATTCAGCCTAACACAGAGATTTTACTGCAAACTCAGAAATGCAAACCCTGAAAGAGAACTCAAGGTAAGCATTTCTTTGCACAACTTTTCCCACTACATTTCATCATTACTTTTATGAAATAAGTTATCTTGCCCAGAAAACATGGATGGCAATAAGATAGATGCTTGCTTCTTGATGCTAGTAAAATCTTTCGGGAGCCATGCTTTGGGGTGGCTTGAATTAATAAGTAAATGAAAAACTTAAGCATTACTCATGCTTATATCATGTAGACAAAACAACAGGCTGCCACTGTAGCTAGAGTTAACCATTCATCTACTCATTTTTTCATGTAGTAAATATTTACTGCTGTTGTACAGAGTTGTGGTTCAGGCTAGGGAGTCATTCAAATCTATGTTCAAATCCTGGCTCTACCACTTACTTACTTGAATGATATTTGGAAAGCTATTTAACCTCTGAAATTGGGTTGGCTGGAGATTCAAAAAGATATGAGATTCATAAAGCACTTAGTCCAGTCCATAAGAAATTGCTGGATAAATGTGAGGTATTTGCATCCAGTGCTGCTAGGAGGGCACCATGAGATCACACACACACACACACACACACACACAAATATAAGTTCTACAAGGGATGTGGTGCTTTGCTCACTGGTTTTTCTCCCTGGTACCTGGCACTCAGTACTTTTTGAAGGAATGTGTGAATATATGGAGTTTACTAGTTTTATGTTTGAAATATGTATGAGCCAAAAATACACACCTACCACCACAGCTGTCACCACCATTTTCTGGGACCTCCCAAAATTCAAAGAACAGTGCAAGTCATTGGCATTAATTTTTATGGATGGGGATGAGGAGAAAGGAAGAAAAATGGCTGTTCTGGATGGTGGTTTATGGCTAGTGTAGTACTATGGCCAGTTAGAACTGTGGCGTGTTTAGTGCTTTCCTAAAATTGGAAGTTAAAAGAATTGAGAGAACTAAAGGAAAAAATAGGCCTCTTCTTTAATCCATTTCGCCTTCTGAAATGACACTCAAAGATGGAAAAAAAACTTCCACTTACCCATGGATTCGATTTCTCTATCCCATCTGCAAATATTCCTACCATTCACAAAAAGATAATCAGATTGCAAAATTCTAATACAGAGATCCTATGTTATGCCTTGCTTTACCAGCATAACCCAGGTCTTTATTCCTTTAAGTCTCTCTCTTTCTGTCTGTTTCTCTCTGTCTCTCCCTCTCTCTGTCTGTGCAGGGGTTTGAGACAGGGTCTCACTCTGTAGTCCAGGCTGAGTTTGAACTCATTCTGTAGCCCAGGCTGGCCTCCAACTCACCACAGCCTCCTAAATCCTGGGATTACAGGCATATACCACCATATACCACCACATCCAGCTTCTCTCTCTGTAGTGTGTGTGTGTGTGTGTGTTGCTGTGGATTGAACTCAGGGTCTCGTACATGCTAACCAAGTAGTCTATCCACAGCCTTCCTTATTTATTTATTATTTAGAAATGGCCTCACTAAGTTGTCCAGGCTGACCTTGAAGTTGGTGATTTTCCTGCCTCAGTTTCCCGAGTAGCTGGGAATATGGGTGTGTACTGCCCCATGCGGCTATACATCTCTATACATCTTCAATGTGCAGAGCACCTAGGTGTTGGTGGAGAGACACATACTAAGTGCTCATTCACTCAACAAACTCTTCTGCACTCTGATTTTGAGCTGGGTTCTATAATGGGAACTGAAGATTCCAAGAGACCCTGAAAGAGATCCCAGCCGGGCGGGGACAAGTTAGCAAGTGATTTCAACACAGCGTGTAGGTGTTAGAAAGTGTGGTAATAGTCAGACAATGGGGGATTCCTCCTTCGGTGGAAGTCGGAGAAGACTCAATTACTCGATTGTAGATACATGGACTGTGTCGTGAAGAATGAGTGACAGGTACTAGGCAGATGGGGGGTGGAGGAGATATTCCAGGCTGAAGGACTACAAACATTCAAAGTGAAGGTCTAAATCAGAGTTCCTGGAGTTGTTTCAGCCTCATCCTGTCCTCACTGACCCCTCCCCCCAGCTCTGCCTGCCAGGGACTCCTGCCTGAACTTCTCTTGCCCTGACTCTGTAAATCATGATCTGACACAGTGAAATGTGTCCTCTGGGCTGCAAGGTTCTCAGGTCAAGGTAATGGGTCACTAGCCAGCCAGTGCCTCAGTGGAGTGAACCAGGGGCTGAGAATCAAATCTGTGGGCCCCACATCACAGATGAGCAGAGGAAGGGCACAGGGTAAGGCACCTGATGTTTACGTTCAGAAACCGCAAAGCCTCCAGCTTGCTAAGTGCCATTACGTCTGCAGGTGGAGGGTAATTTTCTCGTTACTCAAGGACTCCTGATCAGGCTCTGATTGGTTTGGGGGGATTGTTTTATGACCCAGAGCCAGGCAGTGATAGATAGGAGATGTGGTTTGGTGGGCAGAAGTTTACAAGGCAGGAAATTGCTTCACTGGGCACAGCCATTCATAAGAAACACCCCTGGGAAATGGAGACCCAGGGCTCCTGGTAAGACTGCCCTGGCCATTTGTTGACACCAGCAACAACCCATGTTCCTGGTTACACAATGTGGCAGCGTCACTTTGAGTGAGGATTCTTTGCCCCTTGGAAGAATAAACACATTCCTCCTGCACAATGGAAATAGCAGACCTCACAGACTTTTCAGTGACTCTCCTGGAGGCCTTAATGTCACTGGAAGGTGACTCTACACATGATTAGTGACCTAACCCACTCCAAAATTCAGTTGGAGTTTCCTTTATCGCAGTAAAGTTTCAGAAGATACTCTAAAGGTGAAGGGTAGCAAAGAACGGCAATCCTTTGTCAGGCAATTGCCAAAGCCATACCAGGTTTCTCAGAAAAAAATCAAGTCACAGGTTTCTCAGAAAAAAAATCAAGTCGCTGGTTTTGGAGTCATTGGTCAGTTTGGGAGGAGGAGGGGATAGGGGTGTGAGTTGTTTGGATATGTCCCAAAGCCCATGTTTCCATTGTCTCAGCATCTCTGCAATTCCTCAGCTGATTCCCAGAGTCCAGATGTTTCCTCACCTAGAGCCATCCAATCTACACAAACCATGGGGAGGGGAGATAAAGAGCAGTGGCTGGAGTCTTCAGAACCATGGGGGTCTGTCTGGCAGGTCACTGGCAGCCTCCAGCTCAGCACTGTTCAATACAATCAAGAGTCACACCCTGGGTGCTACTCCTCCCCGCTGCATTTGCAAACCCCATCTTAGTCCCTTCCTGGCTTTGTCCCAACGACTTTAGGCTTTGGCGAGCTGCCTTAACTTGCTAAGGCTTCCAGCCTGTATCTGTGACACGGAGGTCAGCATGGCACATAACATCACAGCTTTAATGTGAGGGAGGATGAAATGAAAAGATGAATTTCCTCACTCTCAAGTATGTGTGAACACTTCAAGTTTGGTGCACAGTATCCAAGGCATTGGGCAGTTGGGGGGACTTGAAGGGGAATTTCATTTTACCTTTTTTTTTGCCTTCAAATAAGAAATCATGGACAATTCATTATTATCCCGACTTTGTCTGGGACCTATTCACTGTGTACATAGACTATCAGACAGAGCAGCTGGCAGCAGAAGGCCCTGGGCTGGCCCCATTTGAACTTGGTTTCTGCCTCACTGGAGACTTTTGGGTTAATTCTGTCTCCTGCTTTCAAGTTCTAAGTGTGGCCCAGACCATGCCATTCTTGGTCCCTACTCTGTCTGCAGTACCCCATGCAGTGCCTGCTGCATAGGAGGCTCTCTATAAAGACTCTAGTGAATAAGACTGTATTAATGCATAAATGACTAAATGAATGGGTTGCACTTCTTTTAAAATTTGAAAAACGCTGATATAGTGCATCTATAATAAACCTACTCTAGACTTTGGACCACTAACTTCTACATCATTAGATAGGCCGACAGTCTGGATTCGCATTCTCCTTGTACATATAAAGCAGTCATTCAGGAAAAGCAAGTGGGGCATTGTGCTGCACACCAAGGCAGCTACAAGAATACTCCCTAGCCAGCTCAGGACCATTTAGATAATTAGTTCATTAAGTATTCACTTTAGCTGTTGGGTGTTTTCAACTCCCCTCAGATCCCATGCTTACTGCTGCCCCTTTCCTGCTCATTCTCTGTGAAGGCCCCTGCAAAAAGACTTATTCATTTATTCGTTCATTCGATCATTCATTCATTCATTCATTCATTCATTTGAGATGGCCTCTCAGTATGTTGTCCAGGCTCACCTCAAACTCCTGGGCGCAAGCAATCCTCCTGCCTCTGCCTTCTAAGTATCTAGGATCACACACATGTACCACTGAGCCTTGCTTGCAGAAAGGTTTAGAGGCTCTGTACCAGACATTAGGGGAATAGACCACCTGATCTCCAAACTCTGCTACAGGCACCAGGCTAAGCCCAGAGGAGGAGGGGCGATCTTGTGTGTGACTGAGTGTGGCCAGGGTAGCATAGGACAAATTCAGAGGAGTATTTTGGGATCAAGGATATGGGACATGCAAGTGTGTTAGAAGCCCAGCTGAATGTGGTAGATGTGTCTGGGACTGGTGTCCTAAAAACCAAGCATTGCTGGTTGGGGTATAGGGCTGTGAGCCAGGAAGTACACAGGAAAAGCAGCTTACCTTCTTGGAGCATCAATTTTACTCAGAACTAAGTCCTTTTAACTGTATATTTATATAAAAGCAATTATGGATCAATTATGGTCAATTATTGATCATAATTTCCTGTTTATATAAAAATATCCTATTATATAAAAACAATTATGGATCAATTCTTGACCCATTATAGTAGAAAACACAAAATTGAAATATGTGAAGCTTTGGGGCAATTTTCCCTTTGCAGTGCTCTGAACCTCCAAGCGCCTTGAGAAGCATGCATTCCGTCTTTGAAACTAATGGTAGAGGAGTCCCAGAAGTGCTGGTTTAAAAGAGCCATGTAGGGGCCAGTGAGATAGCTCAGTGGCATAAGCACCTGCCTGGCAAGCGCGAGGTCCTAAGTTCGACTCCTGGTACCCACATATGAAAAAAGGGCCGGTGATATTGCTCAGCGGCACAGGTGCCTGCTGGCGTGCAAGGTCCTGAGGTCGACCCCCGGTACCCACAAAAGATAAAAAATAAAAGAGCCATGTGGAAAATGCAGTACACGAAGAGCACTGTCCACGCACACACTGCTGGACCTTCACCTAGTACAGTGAAGGTCCCCTCAGTGTTACAATGACCTTGGTATAGCAATCATCAGCTGGGTTGAACCTTGGTCCCTAAGTAATCAACTTGCTCTCCTTCCTTTTATAGGAAGATATAAGTCCTGCACACACCCCTATATTGCTATTCACTCTGTTCCTGGTAGCCACAGCAGCACTTGGCACAGATGAGATGCTCTATAAACATGTGCTAAGATGAACTGAGCTCCAGACAGATGCCTCCACGTCCTTCCTTCCTCCCGAGGGCAAAGGCAGGCTTAGCCTCGAACCCACAGGTAGCAGTATGGGCACAGCTAACAAGGGCAGCTCCAGGCAAGGCCTAGGGGGGCAAGCTTCACTTCTTTTGGTCCCAGGGCTATTTGGGGATGAACTTTTTTTTCCCAAGCAAAGACACTAGAAATCATTTTTATCCATTTTGAGAGGAAGATGCTGAGATCTCAGAAGATAGACCTGTAGAATGTTGCTATCAGCCCCACTCTGGAATATACTGAAGTCCAGGTGAACAGGTGTCTTTCTGGGGTCTGTGCATCTTATTATGTCTAAACTCACTCTGAGCAAATTTTCTTAAGACCCCAGGCTTCCAATCGTCAAGGCAGATTCCCTCGGGTCCCTGGTGCCAGCTCCTTCTTCTGACCTCCAGGCAAGAAAAGCTTCTCTGGATCTCCTTGACTCTAGAGTGGGAATGATGTCTCATTAATCTTTATGCTCCTACTGCTTAGTAAATTCACTACACATAAGACACCCTTAATAAATATTTTCTAGACAGGGATATAGCTCAGTGGCACAGCACCTGCCTGGCAAGCATGAGGCCGTGAGTTCAATTCCCAGTACCAAAACAAACAAACAAATAAATATTTTCTGGTAATGCGAAAACAGCATTCATCTTGTCATAAAAAATATTTATGTTCTATGCAATCTTCTGGTCATGAGAGTTCAATGACCAATAAGAAATAGTCTTGGGCTGGGAAACGTGGCTTATTGGTAAAGTGCTTGCCTACCATCATGCAAGAGGCCCTGGATTTGATTCCCAGAGTGAGAGAGAGACAGAGAGAGAGAGAGCAGGAGGAGGGGAGGGGAGGAGGGAAGAGGAGAGGGAAAAGAAAGAAGAAAAAAGAAAGAAAAAAAGAAAGAAAGAAAGAAAGAAAGAAAGAAAGAAAGAAAGAAAGAAAGAAATAAAAAAGAAAGAAAGAAAGAAAGAAAGAGAAAGAAAGAAAGAAAGAAAGAAAGAAAGAAAGAAAGAAAGAAAGAAAGAAAGAAAGAAAGAAAGAAAGAAAGGAGCCAGTCTTGGTCTTCAAGGGTCTCATAGCTTAGTAGGGAAGGCTAATACAGAACATGCTCCTAAAGCCATCGAGATAGGCTCACCTCAAAGTCATAGGGGTGGGGCAGAGGAAGGGTCACATTGGAAGGTAGATTTTCACAGGCACAGGAATGCCCAGAGGGGTGGGCTTAGGGTGACCTCCCCATCACCCTGTAGGAAAGTGAGGCCCAGGTAACACCTGTTGAGACAGGTAACTCCCATTCACCCATTGTCCTATGTTTGCAGAAGAGGAGCAGGGAGCTCCAGAGAGTAAGAGGGGATGGGTCACAACCAGGTGAGCCTCCTCTCGGCACCACAAGCATTAACACAGAGATAGGGCAGCCGTCCTGGCAGGATTTATAACTCCAGATTTCAAGGCCTTATTGTCAACAAGTTTTTTCTCAATTGTAACTTAAGAGGGTAGGCACATGGGGACAGCCTGGAGGGTGGGGGTGGAGTGGGGGTGAAATCCAGTAGCAATGTGCGCAGTGGGATGTGGCAGATGGGAGAGTTAGACGGAGAGAAGGGGAGGCGGGGCACAGAGCTGTTCATGGTGAAATGTTGTATGGGACATTGAACTGGTTAATAATGCTTTACTTCTTACTCCATTCCCATGGCCCAGGCCCAAGAGGTAGTAAACATGCTTTGGGACATGGTGAAATCCTGGGACAAGCCCAGAGAGCCAGGCTCACGGGCACATTGTCTCACCCAGACTCCTGGGGCTAGAAGTTTCTCCCCACCCCCAGGATTCCTTGCCAGCACATTTTATTGATTCTGGGTAGGAGGTAGGTGGCAGTGTCTCTGGTCATTACCAGAGACAGGAATACAGCAGAGCTGTCCCTGGGAAGTAGAAAATTGCCCACCTATGCTGCTTTGGTGGTGGAAGAGAGGGGTGTGGTGTGGTGTGAGTTAAGGAGGTGAGTGGTAGTGGGTGAGAAGGGTCGACACTGTGAGTGGGGGTCCTAGGCAATACAGCCGTCTGTGGCCCCTGAAGACCCCAGTGCTGCCTCTGGGTGCCCCTTTCTCCCTTCAAATCTTTCCTGGACCCTCATTTGCACCTGATGCAAATAAAAAGCCCTGAATAAAACCATCTTCCAAGGGAAGCAGCACATCCCACCATTGGCCCTGGACCACACCCCTGTACACCACCTCTAGGAAGGGGACAGCATTCCTCCCACTGCAGGTCTGTCACCGGTCCTTCTGGACTTGGGCCTGGTCTGTGTTCTGCTCCAAGGTAGGACTGTAGGCTCAGCAGGGGTTGGAAGATATCCCTCGGAGGAGGGAGGATCCCCAGGGTGTGCCTCCCTTCTCCTGCTTCTCTGCAGACAAACGCAGAGAAGCCTAGGGCCTGGTCAAACGCACCAGGCCCCAGGCAGGCTGGGCAGGTGGGTGGAGTTAACAAACACAGCAAGGCTGGGGGAGGTTTGCAAGCCTCTCCTTCAGACTCCCAGCACCAGCCTGAGCAAATCCTCCCTGTGACTTCAAAACCAGCAGCTTGTTTGCCTGGCCACAGGGCAGCAACAATGCTTTCCCTTTTGACCTAAGAGGATTGCTGGCCAAGAGACTGAGCTAATTGTGGAATCCTGCTCTGGGGCTCTGAGGTGGGCATTCCTGCCAGTCCACACTGCTGATCTGAGACCAAGGGAATGTGTTAGGCAAGCCTGACAGGAGCTGTGTCCCCACACCTCTTCCCCAGCCAGGGTAGGACAGAATAGACAGGCTCCTCCACACCCCTAAAGCAGGGCATGACTGGCCATGTCAATGCACCTGGAATGGAGACCACAACATCACACACTTGCTGCTTCCAACAGTGATCCTTGTTTGCACAGACTTCTCATCACGAATGTGGTGGTGTATGTGCTTGTCTGTGCCAGGTGTATAAGTGTCATATGCATGTGCGTGTACAGGAATACACCTATCCCAATGATCCCAGAAGCCACCACGTGGCGCTCTCAATGACACTCACGATTCATACTCGGAAAACAAATGTTTATGCTTAATCTAAAAGCAAGGGCCAGAGAATGGTATAGGAGAGCAGTACAACCTGCCAGCTCAAGACGGAAAAGCCTATCTGACTTTGAGATTTAAAAAGCAGTACCATCTGTCACATCCTGAGAAAGGACTAAGAGATAGAAATGGGAGGGGAAGGAGAAGAAGTAAAAATACATAAGATGTGTTATGTACATGTACCAAATCCCCATGATGAATATAATCATTATCTACTGCAAACATGTACTAATAGAAATAAAACCAAAAAAATACCCTGAAGTTTCTTCGCGTTCATCTGATGGAAGAGTGGATGGGAACTCCACTAAATTAGGACTGCACAGCTGAGCTGAACTAAGTGGAACTCTCTGACTCCTGTGGCCCCTTCCTGTCTGTGGATCTTCCATTATCAATTATGATTTTATAAAAGCATGAAACCAAAAGGTCATATAAGAAACTCAATTTTAATTCTACACTAAAAATCCCAAAATAATGATTTTCTGAAACTGGAGGACAGTGTTTGATACTCTCTTGGTGTCTTAGGTACTTTGTTTGTTGCTGAGACAAAATACCTGACACCCAATGTTAAAGGAGGAAAGGTTTATTGTAGCTCACAGTCTGTAGAGGTTTCAGTCCATAATCAGCTGGCTCCAAGGCAGGGTGGCACATGGCAGAGGGGCATGGCAGAGGAGAAACTGTTCATGGCGGGCACACAGCAGCAAACCACCAAGCAAGGAAGCAGCAAGCTTCTTTCTGTCCCTTATATTTTACTCAGGGTGAGGCACCTTTAATACTACCCAGAACTATGCCAAACCTATCAGTGGAGTAATTTAGTAATTGGACACCCTTGATTTCAGCATCACACACTCTAGATCCAGCTACCTCTGAAAAGCCCCACTTATGACCAAATGAGGCTTTGGAGGGACATCTAGACACAAGCCGTAACACCTGGGACAGCAGTCCTAGTAACTTAAGCTACTCCTCTCCAAGCAGGTGTTTTCTGGTAAGCTGTTGGCAGCCTCAGAACTATAGATGTTGCCCTGTCAGTCTCCATATGCTTCCCCATAGACTTCATCCCGATCTTGAGAGTTCCAAAGTGCTTCAGAAAAAGGTAAAGGGAATAGAAATTTTAAAAAGCTAAACATGCCCCCATGTCTTCTGGCCTGAATGATTAGGTAATGCAGGGTATTCTCCCCTTGGATTCTTCAAATTCAGACTTCCCTGTACAAAGAAAGCATGCTTTACACGTTTAGAAATGGTGGATTATGGAGTAGTGAAGTAGGAACACAAATGAACAAATTTAGTGAGACTATATCCATATGTAACTATATACATATACATACATTTATGCATATATATTTATCTGTTGTCACGGATTTTTTGTTCTCCACTTTAAAAGACAAACATTACTGTGGAGGACCACCAAGACGGCTCCTCCTGAAAGAAGTCAACTTGCCTCCATTTTGGTTTGGGCATTTATAATTACTTTTTTAGTTATGAAGCCAGAAAGAAAACTTTTTGTAAAGCTTACCTAACCCTAAATGGAACATGAGTCAGCAATGTGCCATATTTGCTTAAAAGGCAACAATCTAGACTATGTTAATAGAAGTAACTCTGTCCAGATTGTGTGACACAAAAGTTTCACTTTATTTGCAATCAAGCCACACCTTAAAATCTGAGCATCACATTCAAGAGGGACACTGACCAACTAGAAAGCATTGCCGGGGAAAGGACCAGGATAATGAGAAGCTGGGCACCTATCTCATTAAACAATAGCCAAGTGTCCCAGAGATTAGGTGGTGTCAGAAAGGAAGGCCTAAGGAGAACAAATATACACAGAGCTGCTATGTGGAGGAAGAAGCACGCACCTCTCTGGACCAGTGAGAAAACTGGATCCACAGAAGAATCACTTGATTGCTTGTCGGTGAGCTGAACACATCCCTGGCAACTGGCAAATGCTGGGGATAGTTGCAGGGATAACCACCGCAAATAGGGAACTGGATAAGATAAGATGCTATTCAGTGCTAAGAATCAATGTATCTGTAAAAAAAAAAAAAAAAAACCATAAATAGGCAGAGTTTTTTTTTTTGGTTTAGGCAAAAATAGGACACCTGCCTAAAATTTCCACTGTTAGAGTAACTTTGATTGGTAACAGCATTGGCGTCCAGGATATCTCTTCTTAAATGCAACGTGTTTTCTGGGAAGAGTAACAACTTAGCCTAAATAGATGATTTATCAAGTAACTAACTGGAAGGAATTGTAGAAGGATGGAAATGGCAATCAACTGGGAATCAGATTTGGGCTTGAACCTCCCAATTACTAACTACGTGGTCTTAGGTAAGCTACTTAACTCTTTAAGTTTTCGTTTCTTCATCTATTAATAATGAAGTACCCGTTCTCAAACACCAAAGGTTATACATTATTCTGGTGCAGCTCTAGAGCCAATACTGTGGTGACCTATTACAGTGAAGATGGCACGTCCCTTTAACAGGTATCACCTTTCACCTCTTTCATTTAGCATTTTATTGGCTATCCTAATTGATACAAAAGGATAGAAATAAAAGGCATAAGAGTTGGAAAGGGAAAAATTAAAGTGCTACTATTTGTTGACAATATGATTGTTTACATAGGGAATCCAAGAGAATGAATAGACAAACTATCAGAACTTTTAAAAGAATTGTACAAGGTTGCTGAATTCATAATCTACATACAAAAAATCAAAAGCATTCCTATACACCTGCAAAACTAAGTTAGAAAATATAATCTTTAAGAGTTCCTGTCACCATAGGAACAAAAAGCAAAATGTATTACCAATGGGTCTACTAAAAAGAAGTGTTAACCCAAATGGAGAAAATAATAAAACTTTATAAAGAACATAAAAAGTCCTAAAGAAATGGAGCAATATACCATGTGCATGTATGGAAATGAATACTATTACAGTCAATATTTTCCCAAAATTAATCTGTAAATTCAATGTAGTTCCAATAAAAATCTCATTCTGGCTATATCTGTCTATAGGAAACTTATAAGCTAATCTTAAAATAAGAATAGAGGCCAGGCGTGGTGGCACATGCCTGTAATCCCAGCACTCAGGAGGCTGAGACATGAGGATTGCTGCCAGTTGGAGGCCAGCCTGGGCTAGTGAGTTCAAGGCCAGCCTGGACTACATAGTGGGATCTTGTCTCAAAAAAAAAAAAGTATATATATATATATATATATATATATATATATATGAATAGAAAAGAACTAAGAACAACTAAGACAATTTTGAAAAATAAGAGGAAGCATTTACCTTACTACATGTGAAAACTTATAATAAAACTATGTTAATTAAAATAGTGTGGCATTGACAGATACAGAGATACATAGCTCCAATGAAATGAAATGAAATGAAATGAAATGAAATGAAATGAAATGAAATGAAATGAAATGAAATAGGTCAGAAACAGACATGCATATGAGAACCTGTGTGTATTAAAAATAGACCTATCATATGATCCAATAATCCCACTCCTAGATATTTATTTAAAAGAGTTGAAATCAGGATCTTTTTTGTTGATGTTTTGGTTTTTTGAGACAGGGACTCACTATGTAGTCCAGGCTGGCCTTGAACTCACTATGTAGCCCAGGCTGGCCTTGAACTCTTGGCAATTCTCCTGCCTCAGCCTCCCAAGTGCTGAGATTACAGACATGCACCACCACACCCAAGCTGAAATCAGGATATTAAAGAATATTAGATATTATGTTCATTGGCAGTGCTTCATGAGAACCGAGATGTGGAAACAACCTAAATGTCCATCGACAGATGAATGGATAAAAAAAATGTGTTATACACATATAATGGAGTACTATTCAGCCTTTTTAAAAAAAGGAAATCCTGCAATTTACCAACATAAATGAACCTTGAGGATATTATGCTCAAGGTAATAAGCCAGACAAACACTGCATGATTCCCCTTCTATGAAGTATCCAAAATAGTCAGATTGGGCCGGTGAGATAGCTCAGAGGCATAAGCGCCTGCCCGCCAAGCGCGAGGTCCTGAGTTCGTCTCCTGGTAGCCACATACAAAAAAAAGGGCTGGTGATATCGCTCAGCGGCACGGGAGCCTGCTGGCGCACGAGGTCTTGAGTTCGACCCCTGATACCCACAAAAAATAAAAGAATAAAAAATAAAATAAAATAGTCAGATCTATAAATTCAAAGAGTAGAATTGTGGCTACCATTGGCCAGAGGTAGAGAGAAATGGATAATGGGTAATCATTAACTCAGGGGCATAAAGTTTCAGCCCAGGAAGATGAAATAAGCTCTGGAGATCTACTACTGTACAAAAATATATTGTACATTAATTGTGTTAAAAGAGTAGATCTCATGGTAAGTATTCTTTTCTTCTTTCTTTCTTTTATTTTTTTATTTTTTGTGGGTACTGGGGGTCGAACTCAGGACCTCGCGCGCCTGCAAGCGCCCGTGCCGCTGAGCGATATCACCGGCCCTCATGGCAACTATTCTTACACAACAAAATAAAGTAGAAATTTATGTGTTATAGAAATACCATCATAGGTCATTGGGGAAAAGATAGACAATTTAACAAATGGTGCTAGAACAATTGATTATCGATATAGGAAAGAAAAATAGAATTAGATTCCTACCTCCCATAGCTTATATATATTAATAGCTTACTTTGGCATGAAAAAGTAAATTTTTAAAGCTCTTAGAAGAAAATATTGGAGAATAGTTTTCTGCCTTTCAGGTAGTGCAGAATTTCTTAGATAAGACTGGAAAAAAAACCCACATTACCATAAAGGAAAAATTTGATTAAATGAAACTTAATTATATTAAATGAAACTTCAATATAGTATTAAATATATTAACTACACTGAACTGGAAAAAGACAGTACAAACAAACTTAAAAGTCAAGTCAGAGTGAAAGATTTTTACAATAAATTCTACTAAAAACATAAGTTCCAGAAGCAGCTCTACTAATAAGAAAAAATGCAACAACTTGAAAGAAAAATCTGCAAAGAATATGAAAAAGCATGAATGGAAAAGGAAACCCAATGGCCAAAAAAATATACGTAAAGTCATTTGACCTCACCAGTATTTAGAGAAATGCAACTTAAAACCATGCTTCAAGCGGGACTTCTGCGGGAAGATGGCAGGTTGCTCAAAATGCTCAAGAGATGGTAGATCGCTTATCTTTTCAAAAAAACCTTAAGTTTTGTGATTCTTTTATAAAAATTATAAACTCACCAGGATTAAAGAAAAAGGGAGAGACTATGGCAAAATTTTGGAAGCTAGGAAACAGGTAAGAGATAACTAAGCTGAAACTTAAGCAACCTGAATCCCAAACTAGAAGTGGGGACAGCGGGGAAGTAACACCTGTTAGTCTGTATCTCAGTTGCCCCCAAAATACCGGTGACTGAGTGGCTTAAACAACAAACATTTATTTCTCCTAGGACTCAATAAAAATGAATTAACTACTGATACATGCAACAACATGAAAGAATCTCACAACATGTTTAACAAAAAAGTCAAATACAAAAGAATATGAAATCAACAGCAAACAAATGAATCTATGGTGATAGAAGTTAGGATCGCCTATAGGGAGAGAAGAGGGGGAGAAGAGTGCCTGGAAAGGAGCAAGAGGGAAGTTCCTGGGAATCATAGAAGATGTTCTATACCTTGCTTTGAGTGGCTGTTACATGAGTGTGCACAATTATCAGAACTCATTGAACTGAACAGTGGATACCTGCTATTTTATTCTAACACACGTGCCATAGTTTCGACATTACTGCTATTGTGTCTATGACGTAAGGGCTCATCATGGGGTAGGAAAATAAACATCCCTAGGTGACTTAACCATGTCTCTTTGTATTTTCATCTTTTTATCCACTACAAAGTCCATGTGCAGTGGTACCAGAGTGATGATTTGCTTCAGAACTCTTGGAAAGGCTGGGAAATCTATTCTATTAAACTACTCATATTGAAAAAGAAAATTCTCAGACTCAGACTTCATTTTATGTAACCTCCACATAATCCATGGCTCTTAAGCATTCCTGACAAAGGGGAAGCTATTTTTAAGCTTGAAACCCTGCCATAACAAAATCTTCCTCCTTTCCCTAACAACAACAACTAACACTGAGTGTTAACTATGTCCTGGCCCTGTTTTAAGTCCTTGGCATGTATTGATTCATTGAAAACTGGCTCATTCCAAGTTTGGACAACTCTGTAAAATGTTTAGACAGCTGTACAAAGACTCCACAGGTTCCTTCCCATCATCATGAGTCTCTTACTGAAGAGGAATGAAGATTTCATTCCTCATGGATTAAAGGCTAATGGAAATCATGGGGGAAGATAGAGATGGTGTTCCTATTGGTATATATTATCATATTGGGCTCTAAAGTAATAGCAATAATAATAGTTAACATTTATTGAAACATGCTCACTTTACATGTAGTAATTACTTCGTTTAATCCACATGACAACTTATTTTTTTTTTTTTTTTTTTTTTGTGGGTACCGGGGGGTCGACCTCAGGACCTCACGCGCCAGCAGGCGCCTGTGCCGCTGAGCGATATCACCGGCCCCTTTTTCGTATGTGGGATCCGGGAGTTGAACTCGGGCCCGCGCGCTTGCCGGGCAGGCGCTTAAGCCGCTGAGCCATCTCACCGGCCCCGACAACTTATTTTTTTTACAGATGAACAAAAGGATGCTTTGAAAGATTAAGTGACTACAGTAAGGTCACAGAACTAGTCGCCGACATTAGCCTAGGCTGTCTGACCCAGAGGCCAAGCTGTCAGGCACACCAATCTGCACAAAGTTTCAAAGTCAGTATGCTTCTGAGAAGTATGTAATAGCAAAAAAAAAAAAAAAAAAAAAAATCTCCGCCCTGGGAGATGTCCTTAGTTCTGTTCCCTTTTCTGCTACTTTCTCTGTGAGCATGATCAAATCGCTTTCCTCATTTCCCTAAGTATGAAAACAAGATAGCTGAACTAGATGGCCACAAAACCCAACCTAATTGTAGTCATCTAGCTCTGAGATAAAGGTGTTAATAATCCTTCCCCATGTGGGACGTGTGCCATGTAACATTTCTTGAAGCATCCAATTAGCATGTGGTGATGATGATGATGATGATGATGAATGCATGGATGAATGAATGAATGGGATCTTTAACATTATCCTCACAGAAGGATATTCTGATTAGATTTCTGAGAGGAGGAAAGTGGGTTCCTACCTCCCTTTTCAGTTTCAGTTGCTTTTCACCAGTTGAGTCAGCCTGAAATTGGGGGCATAAGTAAATAAAGGCAGCTTCACCACAGGCCTTTCTCTCAGGACCCAGCTGTAGGCTAAGAGCAGAAAGTGAATATGCAGAGTGGCCAATTAGTTCACTGCAGTGCCCTCATGACCTCTGACCCCTGCTGGGCCACCTCATCCATTAGCTGTCCTCTTTCCCTTCTACCCTCCTTTCTCTCAGTTTGAGTTGTTGTCCTGCCATTCTCTTTCAGCAAAGAAACATGCTCAGGCATTGGGCCAGCAGCTTTCTACTTTCTGCCCTTTGTCTCCTCCCTCTGTTGCCCTTGTTGCTAACCTGGTCACCACTCCTTGACCCTACTGCTCTCACTGCCCTGGGATTTGGGAGGGGCAGTGTTCCAAGTAAGCACTTGCTGGGCAGAAGAAGGAAAATTCTTGCTTTTCCTTTTCACTTGGGTTTCATTCCACAAATTTGGGTTTCAGTCCTCTCCTCATGAGAAATGTCCTGTAATGCTTTCCCTGGGATGATTTCTTTGAAAAGCAAGTGTTTTGGCAAAGTCCACATGGGTGAAAGCAACAGTAGGTTTCCTTCAAGATGTTGGCTATTCTTCTATGAGGTTGGAAAAAAATTTAAAAATAAATATTGAGTTAATTGAGAGGGAAAACTACTTCAAGATTATGAGTGTGTGATTATACATTTATGAATAAATATAAAATGATCATCAAAAGAAGTATATCAACTCATAAATTTTACTATGTTTGCAAAAAAGCATTCAAAGTGTTGATAGTAACTGCTGACTCTTCAAAGTGCCAAGTTGGAGAGAAAGGAGCCGATGGTGCCCTTTTATCAGAAAAAGGGCAAGTGTTTAGATGTCAGAACCACTGGGTTTAAATACAAATCCTGCCACTTGTCCACTCAATGACTTTTAATAATAATAGTAGCTCGCATTTTCTGAGTGTATTCTGTGTGCTAAGCACTTTACACACATCATCTCATTTCATCCTCATAACAAGCAGTAGGGTAGACATTATGATCACTTTTCATTCCCATTTTTTATTTAAAGGAATGGATGCCAAGAGAAATTAAATTATTGGATCAGTGTTGTAAAAGTAATAAAGAGTGGAAAAGGAATGTGACCAAGGCGTTCACCGCTCCAGAGTTCTTAAGTCTAGTATCATACCTGCTTCAACTTATGAAGTACATAGAGTTTTGGCTTCTTCCCCTGTAAAATAATCACCTATAAACATTTAATAGCAATGACTAACAACTGAACACTTACTATATTCCAGGCATTTTTCTAAATGCTGACATACCTTATTTCTTTGAATCCTCACGAAGTCCCCATAAGGAGGAACTATGATCCCCATTTTATGGAGGACATTGAGACATAGAGATTAAGAAAATAACCCAGATCACACACAGCTACTAAGTAGTGAAACTGGGATTTGAAATGAGCCTGTTTGATTCTAGAGCCCATGCTCTTTCAACTTCCTACTCTATGACAATTGCCTCAAAAAGACCTACTGAGAAAGAGAGGGTATATACACAAAGAAAGGGGCACCAGAACAGAGGGGCAGAGAAAATGAATTCCATTTGAGGGTAACAGGGACAGCATTGTGGAGAATGTAGAGATTTACTTGATGGAAATTCACTTTAATGCCAGAGGGGCTCAGAGATGCATCTGTTTCATAAGGTTAGGTGTACCCTTATTAGATGCCAATGATGGTGCTACGGCAGCAAGCCAGTCCTTGTCGTAAACAAACCTGATAAACAGTAAAGCAAACACCTAGTCTTCCTCAACTTGACACTATCCCTCCCTCCTTTTCCACCTCAATAATGTCTTGCACATAGTAGGCTTTCAACAGATATTTTCAAAATGAGAAAGTGAATACCTCAGGAAGGATTCTGTTGAAGACTTCCTGGTTTGGGGTGTACTGCAGCTCCTAGCTCGAAGACCCTTTTCCCTCTCATCTTTTTCCCTGCAGCTGCTCTGACAAGCCCACAGCTGAGTGATAGGGGGCCCACTGTACCAGAGATGATTTATGGTTCTTTGTTATACAAATCTTTTCACATTCCTCCCCATCCTGTTTTTGGAGCCAATTCATCGTCATATTTAAATGCAACTTTGGATAGGGAACTATGACTCACAGCCCTGAAGACAATTGTTCAGGGTACCTCAGGTAGTCAGATCTAAAAAAGACCATCTCTCTAGTAGGATTATCTTAGATTTCTCAGCCTTTCCCAAGGACCAGGTACCAGTTAGCCTGAGGGATGAAAAGAAAGGGAAAAACATTCAGCCAACTAGATGGAAGGCAATGCTCTGTAATTGCTTCATAATTAAAATAATGGAAGGCCTAGGGAAGATCTGACCATGTTGTTTCAGCCTAGGTTGCAGAATAACTTTGTAAAGACGCATGAGTTTTTGTATCCAACAACTCAGCTCTCAGAACTTTAGCTCTGTTGGATCGATCTGCTATGAAAACAATGATGGAAAAGGAAAGTGAAACTTTTTTTTTTGGTGTTAGTCTTGCTGTGCTGAATATTAAACCCAGGTGCATGCAAGGCAAGTGCTATACTATTGAGCTACACCCCAGCCCCTAAATGAAATGGGCGTGATTCTTCATGGCATTAATGCAAGTGATATTAAACTAATCGAACAGAAATGTTTCACACAATCTGTTATTAAGCCTACTTTAATCATATCACTCATGGGATACCATATATGTTGCCATTACCTTGAATGTATCAGAACAGTAGGATTGAGACTTAAAATCTTGGGCAAAAATCACATATGTTAATTCTAATAAAAGAACATGTGGAAATAGGAACTTTTGATTTTATTTATTGATTACTGTATATCATTTCCTTATTGTCAAAAGAACCATAGCTGTTAAATACTAATTACCTGAGTGTTAATAACCCAGATAGATAGGTGATGCCTTCTAATTTCCTACTGTATTATGGTAAACAAATTCACTACTTCCCTCTGTGTCTCATTTTCCCTTTGTATACAATTACAAGATGAATGTTTGCTTCTTATCCTCCTGAAAAGACAGAAAACTCAAAATGCAATATAGAACAATAAAGGAATGTTTTATAAAACAATGTGTTCAAAATATTGGACATACATCTCAATTTCAGTGAACTACATCTATTTTCATTGTACAAAGGATTATACCTAATACTTTTTTTGTAAAATAATCAAACGCCTTGTATACTAGTTTAGAACATTTAAATTTTCAAGTAATAAATTTGAGAGGTTCAGTTAAACATTTGAGTTATTTGAGTTCACCCTAGGTACTTGGTGGTGTACAATATTTTTATTACATATATTATCAGCTGAAACATTTATCAGGTACTGTCCTTGCTTCTCAATGCAAGAATTACCTTTGACATATATTATGTTAACATTTTATTATTCATTCCAAATGTTCTGTTTCTGCTTTGTTGTGTGTAAAATAGAAGTATATCTGAAAGCAAGATGTGCTTTTTTTTAAGATATGCTTTTGCTTTTTTTTTTTTATATGCGGGTACTGGGAGTCAAACTCAGGACATTGCACTTTCCAGGCAGGTGCTTATGCCGCTGAGCTATATCACCAGCCCAAGATATGCATTTTTAAAAGATGTGGAAAGCAAGGTTTTAAAAATATGAAATCTTTACAGAATTTGTTAACATTCACACTATTAATACAAACATGACAAACTGATTTCGATTTTTTCCCAAGAATTTGCCCTTTAAACTGAATAATAATTCTGTGGTAGAACCATTGCTTCCAAACTGTGCCCCAAGGTACCCAAGGGTAACAAACAGCAAGTCCATGGGGAAAAATAGAATATTTGAAAAAAATGTTCAAGGACAATATGATGATACTCAACATCTGCTGAAAATCATGTGAACTACTAGTATGAGGTAGGTTGTGGTTTCAACATTAGACTGTTATCCTTTTGATAACGTCACATCTTTGCAAAGCTGAGTTTTGTGCAGTTGCTATGAGGAGAAGCACTTCATGAATATCAATGCAGAACAGGAAGCGAGTATGGCGCTGTCCAGCTGAGTCTAAGCTTTGAGAGGTTGTACGGAGACCAACTCATCTATACACCTCATTAGCAGATGACTGTGGTTATTTAAAAATGAAATTAAAATATTATTTTTTCTTTCAGATTATTTGTATTTTTTCAAATGGCTACTAAGTTGTGAAATCATAAATATGTGTTGGGATATTTGGACATAATAACTTAAAAAATGGAATTTTATTTCTTTTACCCTGTTGCTGTGAAAAAATTACTGAGACACTCCACGCAGAGTTAATCAAGAAAGTTTGGGGATGTTGGTTTTTCTCAACTATAAAGTAAGCATACTACTACTACTACAACTGAGGGTTATTCATTCGTATGCATTAACATACCAAAAGTATCTGAAATAGTATCAGGCACCTAATCATAGAAACATTACCACCTCCTTGCCCCAGACAGTTCTCTTCAATAATCCCCACTTGCTTCCATGTGAGGAAACAAAAGATTTGGAGCGCGTCTCTGTGAGTAACAATAAAACCCTGTAACTGCCATCATAATCAGAAGTTTCTATTGAAATTCACTATCTATAAAGAGAACAGAAATTATATTCCATTTCTTTATTTCTTTGATGTTTAGATCTTCTGAGATTGAAATCTTCATGCAATTGCTTTAACAACTAGAAACATAGCATTAATCTCTGATACATAATAGTTTTTAAAATAGCTATCCAATTACTATTGAGAACATATAAAGAACTCAAAAAATCAGACCTCCCAAATTTAAAGACCCAATCCAAAAATGGGCATCTGAGATGAATACATGCTTCTCAGAAGAAGAAATACAAACAGCAAATAAATATATGAAAAAATGTTCAACATCATTGGTCATTCGAGAGATGCAAATTAAAACAACACTGAGATTCCACCTCACCCCAGAAAGAATGGCTATTATCAAGAAGTCAACCAATAACAAATGCTGGAGGGGCTGTGGGGAAAAAGGAACTCTTCTCTACTGTTGGTGGGAGTATAGACTGGTGCAACCACTGTGGAAATCCGTGTAGAGTTTCCTCAAAAACTAGGGTTGGAGGTCCCATTTGACCCAGCTATTCCCCTTCTGGGTATCTTCCCAGAAGAATTAAAAACATCGTACCACAGCGATATATGTGCACCCATGTTTATAGCAGCACAATTTGTAATAGCCAGATCTTGGAAACAACCCAAATGCCCATTAACTGAGGAATGGATAAAAAAGATGTTGTCTCTTTATACAATGGAGTACTATTCAGACACATAGAAGGATAATCTGGAGACTTTTATAAGTAAATGGATGCAACTCAAGATCATAATCATAAGTGAAATAAACCAGACACACATGCATAAACATCATATTGTCTCCCTAGTGTGAGAAGCTGAAAGAGTAAATAAGATCCAAAATGTACAACAGATACTGTAAAATGGGAAGAAACTTCAAAAGGAAAGAGAAACTGGGATGGGGGAATGAAAAAAGAAGGAAGGGAAAAGCAAAAAAAAAAAAATATATATATATGTATATGACAGTTAAGATAGTTATACTACTAATTTCTCTTAGTTCATTGAAAAGTTTGTGCTAATATTGTTTGGACAATTAAATGCCGATATCTTGTACTCTGTGTAACTAGTTTGGTGATAGCAATACAAATGTATTAACCATTGTTACCCTCGTATTATCTTGTTTAGAAGTTTTGGGTTTTTCTCTTTAAAATAAAATTTAAAATAAATAAATAAATAAAATAACTATCCAAAACTCTTTTCCAACAGGTTTACATCATTTCATAAACAAAATATGTTTTTAATTTTATTCAAGGAAACATCCAATAAGGTTTTTGCCTTCTTCCCAATTTGCATCCCCAATTCTGGCTTTCCATAGCTGCTCTGCTAAGGAGGTGAGGCGAGCTGACTTCGTATACTTTTGAAGTTTCTTCCCATTTTACAGTATCTGTTGTACATTTTGGATCTTATTTACTCTTTCAGCTTCTCACACTAGGGAGACAATATGATATTTATGCATGTGTGTCTGGTTTATTTCACTTATGATTATGATCTTGAGTTGCATCCGAGGCTATAGCCTCGGTCTTGCTATACCATAGCAATCCCCTCAGACGTGCTTTATTTTTCTTTTTAACTTTTTATCTTGATACTTCAGACTTATAGAAGAATCCTAAAAAATAGTATGAAATTCTTTTACATTCCTCATCCAGATTTCCTAAATATTAGTTTACCACATTTGCTTTATCATCTATATTTTGTTCATTTTGTTAACATAGTGTCTGACAGATATCACCACTCTAAATTTACATTTTTTTCTTTGTAATTAATAAGTACTTTGTGGGGATACGCTTTGTGACTATGTAAATCTCCAATGTCTCATACAAATTTCACTCACCAATTTTCCCATCCATCGATGATTCAATTATTACCATGATGGTTGCCAAAGTGATTCTCTAATTCCATTATTCTTTCTATATTTATTAGTTGACATTCTACCTTAAGGACTCCCTTGCCATTCTCCCACATTTATTTATTTGTTTTTAATCTACTTATATGTGTACATATTTTATTCAATGGGTTATGATATGTTATTACCATTATTTATTTTGATGCTTACTTGCCCCACATTTGGCCAGTAAGAATCTCTGCAGGATGACTCTTGGTCATTTTGACATGTCCCGTATTTTTGAGTACTTTATAACTTACTGTTTAATATGATGTTTAAGGCTCATATTATACTTTCCCAGCCCTAGCCCTGGAATCAGCTAATTTTCCAAGGAGCTCTGGTTCCATTTACTAGCAAACTGAACTTAGAAACTAATATGTGGGTGATAGATATGTTCATTGCTTCTAGGGTATGATTGCTTCTGGGGTTTCTCAATGAACAGAGCTAGAAATACACACATACACACACTCATATTTATAGTATCTATATTAAAAACTGTGACTTTATACTGTTCTCTACAATTCCAATCTAACACTCTGGCATTCATTCTACTCTTCCATTTCCAGATCTGTAACTCTCTTTTCTCTCAGTGAAGAAACTGAACCCCATTCTCCATATAGATTTACTTATTTTTCCAACCCCAGAATGTACAGTAGGTGGATTTAGAATTACTACCAAAGAAAACACTACTGAAAGAAAACAGAAGTTTCATATGCATTTACAGATCATTTTTTGTTAATTCCTTACAGAATTTGTTAACATTGTATATATATATATATATATATATATATATATATATATATATATATATATTCTAAAGTTACATAGGTACATGTAACTTTATGACATATCTACTTTTCAGAGTGATTATATTATTCATTTGAAACTGTTAGGTTCATTTGTTCATATTCCCTTTTAGGATTTTCCCACTTGTGTTCTTGGAGTTTGGGGGAGGGGTGTGTGTTACAGCACAGGAACATTAACTGGGTTCCAAGAAATATAACTGTGCAGAAAGAAATATTCATAAGTGGTATGTGCTCATAGTCCCAGCTACTCAGGAGGCTAAGACAGGAAGATCATTTGAGCCCCGGAGTTGGAGTCTAGCCTGGGCCACATAGTGAGACTCTAAAAAAGGAAAGAAAAGGGAAGAAAATGGGAAGGGAAGGGAGGAAGGGGAGGAAAAGAGAAAGGATGTGAAACCAAAGGAGAGGCTAGGAATTCAAGAGAAATATCATTCTCTATTCCTTCCACTCAGTTTTTACCTCATTCTCACCCATCTCTTGTAGGTAATTCATCTTGTTAATTTCTATTTGTTCTTCCTGTTTTATTTTTGGTCAAAGAAGAATATACGCATATATTTTCTTACTTCCTTTTTTCCTACTCCAAAAGTAGCATATTATAGATATTCATTTATCCTTTGCTTTCTTCAGTAAACAATATACAGTATACTAAAAACCATTTCCTGTTGGTTCATAGACATCTTCATTCTTTTTTACAGATGTCTGGTACTCTCTTATGTGCTTGTGCCAAAATTTATTCAACCACTCTCCTCCACATGTGCATTTAGGTTGTCTCCATTATTTTGCAAATACAAATAATGCTGCAATAAATAACCTTGTGCATATGTATTTCCATATCACTGAAAGTATATATCTAGGGTAAATTCTTAGAAGGATTACTGGGCCAAAAGTAAACACATTTGAAGTTTTTTTAGACATCTAATAAGGTTTTTGTTTTTGTTTGTTGGGGGGGTTGTTTCTGTTTTTTGCAGTACTGGGGATCAAACTCAGGGTCTTGAACATGTTAGACAAGTGCTCTACCACAAGCTACATCTCTAGCCCAAGATTTTAATAAAGAAATGTTTGAATAAAGTAGTTTTGTGATTATGTCATTACATATTCATCCAAACAGGTGTTTTTGTTTTAGATTTTGAGTCACCAGACTTTATATATATCTTAACAAATGTGTTCTAGTGATGATAAGCAATTGAATAACTGAACTCTTCCTAAGTAGATTTAAATTTTATATGTATTATTTAATTAGAATTCAGCTCCAAGAGTAGTGTTGTATAAAAATAATGGGGTGGGGGGGCCACTTAGATCAGAAACAATGGTACACAAGGATAGTTCACATACTGCCTGTGGGAATGATCAGAAACATAATATTTTTACATCTCTAAGGAGGAGGTATTTCCTCCGAGCAGAACTGATGATCTGAAGTTGTTGGAAGCAAGATGAACAGTGGAGGGAGCGGATTGGCTGGTACTATACTACAGAGCTGGTTAATTACACTGTAAATCATGCAAACACCGACATAAACAAAAAGCTTCCCTAGACATCTCCTCCTCAGTAAAAGAACAGATCTTTAAAAAAAAATAGGCAGATTGGTAATTATCTCAGGCTGAGACTGTATGAAATGCTGATGTTTATCCCTGGAGATGCAGAGAAGCTGTGAGAACCTTTGAAGTTAGCAAGGTATTTTAAAAATGCTTTATACTTAGGATTTGACACTCTGGATTAAGCATTTTAGCAGCTAGGATAACGAGCCTCCACCCCCACAGTCTGTGCTCAGTACGATAACATTATTCTGTTTTAGTATATGCGCTGCCGAAGCGAGCACTGTAACATTATTCTGGAGTTTTATGATTTGTGTCTTTCTTCTGGGAGGCTTCCCTCATACAGATCACAGTGTTTACCAATACTTCTCTGCATTTTAGAAAGATCCATGTTTCATTTGGAAATCTCTATGGTGTTTAAGCTTTCACAGATGGAAATCAAAGACAGGAATCAACCCTCTATTCCATTACTGGTCCATTCCCTTGTTCCTTTGTCCTTTCTACTCTAAAAGTAAAAGAATCTCTCTATGGCACAAATATTGATATTCTACCATATTTGCTTTATTGTTTATACTTTGATCTTTTTTCACACGGTGTCTATAGATTTCTCCACTGTAAATTTATTATTTTCTCTTTGTAGTTAATAAGTATCTTATGGGACATACTTTGGGATATAAATATCTTGTTTCTCAAATGTGACAAAGTTTCATGAAGAGGCCTCAAATTCACAATAGGAGCCCTCACTAGATCTCCTTAAATATGGCATTATTTAAACAACCTCATGCCAAGGAGTCTATACCTGAAGAAAACCAGTTTTTAATCATTACTGCTTTCATCTCAGCATCAATAACATGAAGCAACACAGTCTTGGTCCAAGAGCTGAAGCTCTGAAATCACACAGACCAGGTTCACTATCCACCCATATGATGTGAGAGGCAAGCTACTTTATATTCTTGAGCCTTAGTTTCTTTCTCAGAAAAAGAAAAGAATAATACCAGCCTCAAAGAGCTGTTTGACATCTCAACGAGTTTATATAGTCTGAAAAGTACCCAAAACTCTATGCAGCACACAGGAGTACTCAATACATGCTGGCTATTAATTAATAATAATGAAGATATTGTTGTAGTTTTGAACAGTAATGAAATTTCTTTCTTGGGTGGGGACATTCTGCCATATTATACATGCATATTATTGATCTAGCCTTAGGTCAGAGCTGATTTAAAAACAGAAAAGGCCAGCCCACACTTTCTCTCCAGGAAGTTAAACTGTGGGGTATATGGACCTACATTCATGTCAACTCTACTTCAGTGTAGACGGTCCACTTAGAGAATTAGTAAGATGATTCCAGAGCCCTTTATTCCGTCAAGACTGGAGTGCCACCGTGAGGTCAGCTTTGGTGCTCACAATATTTCCAGGAATTCTGTCCTGATTACAAGAATATTTGAGCAGTTACGTTTACATTGCATTTTACTTACATTAAAGCCTGCAAAGTACAACCTGTTGACTCTTTTTTGTTTTGTTTTGTTTTGTTTTTTTTGTGGGTATCGGGGGTCGACCTCAGGACCTCGTGTACCAGCAGGCGCCCTTGCCACTGAGCGATATCACCGGCCCTTTTTTCATATGTGGGTTCCGGGAGTCGAACTCGGGCCCTCGCGCTTGCCAGGCAGGCGCTCACGCCGCTGAGCCATCTCACCGGCCCCTGATTTAGATTTTTAAAGCACTAGAGTATTGGTGTATCTTGAGAATCTGAAATTTAAAACTCAGCCTGAAAAAAATGATGTTTTTGTCTCACTGTGTGAACATCTGCTGGGTTTATCCACAGCCAATCATCCTCTCCTCAATTTAGGTTTAATTAAGGCCCCAGAGGAATGGTTCAGAAGTGTCTATTCCCCTTTCTGGAAGAAATAATAATGCCATTTTCCAAATGACCATTAGAAACTCCATTCAGGTATGCTATAAATCTCCATCTCAACCTATTCAGAATTAAACTTATTATATTGTCCCCATACAATATCAACTTATTTATATTGTCTGCCAATATTCTCTACCTCCATTAATAAATACACCCTCCCCCAGTCACCTAAGTTAAGACCTGGGAGTAATTCTAGGTTTTTCCCTCTTCCTCTCCTCCCAAATCCAGTCACATTACCTCCTTCATGTGCTTTAGATCTGCTCCTTTATACTTGTCCCAATGCTCCTTCCTTCTTTTGTTGCTAGGGTACGATTGTAATGTTCTGGTCTTCTTGACTTTGGACGTGCCTCCCTTCATGGTGCTGTAATCTTTTAAAATCACAAAGTGTTTATAACATTACATTTAGTGTTCATTGCATCCTTGAGTGGCTCTCAGTGCCTACAAGTATACATGTGAGGTCTTTCACAAGCAAGTCCCTACCACTGTCCAGCTCCATGTCTTGTTTCATTCTCACTTCCAGCTTTATTGAACCACTAGTAGATCCTCAAACACAACAGGCTGCTTCTATGCCTCCTTACATTTTATCACTGCTGTTCTCTCTGCTTAAATACCTTTACCATCCTTGTCTATAACATCATATTTTTTTTTTTTTTTGTGGGTACCGGGGGTCGACCTCAGGACCTCACGCGCCAGCAGGCGCCCGTGCCGCTGAGCGATATCACCGGCCCCTTTTTCGTATGTGGGTCCCGGGAGTCGAACTCGGGCCCTCGCGCTTGCCGGGCAGGCGCTTAAGCCGCTGAGCCATCTCACCGGCCCTAACATCATATTTTTAAGGCTATGCCAACTTTATCTTCTCTAGAAAACCTTTCCCAATTTTCAACAAAGCCCACCCCATCCTTCCACCTCAGAGTGACCACTCCCTCAATACCTAGAACTTACACTTCTGTGCCTAGAGAATTTTCTTTCTCTATTTGAAAAGTTCTCTATCCCTAGCAGACTCTAAGCTACTCGAGAGCATGGACTCTGTCTAATTCATTTCAGCCTCCTTAGGCCCTGGTTTGTGATGAACACACTGTAAAAACACCACCACCACCAAAATTTATTGAATGATAAGCAGGCGGTGGGGAGGAAAACATTTTCCAAAACACACTTTTAAGAGTATAGAGTGATCGCGCTGTTCATAACAACAAGCTGACCCAACCAGCTGCCACTGCAGTGTCAAAGACTTTGTGTTCTCACTCGCTACACTTGAGAAGCCATGTGTGCCTACCAGTCAGACCATACTAGCTTCTGGAAAAATTCCAGTTATACAAAGCCATGATTCAACTTCCTAACCACCTTTATCGACAATGTTTTTAAATAGTTCTGTTTTGTTTTTTTCCCTGAGAGGAAATAGTCCTTTAATGAGTCAACTAGACACTGTCAAGGCAGAAAATGGTATAAATCTGACAGTTTCTACTTGTCTTCGTTCATTCATTCAGCCACAATTTATTACAAAGCACCACAGCAAAAGATACATAGGTCCTTTCCCAAATTCATAAGGTAGGAAGTTTTGGATGTCTTTGTTTATTTATTTTATTTTATTTCACTTCATTAATTTGACAAGGTTTACTGATGAATTACTATGAAATCAACTCTATGCTAAGCAAACGTAATAAGAAGATAAATGAAACACAGACCCAGCCCTTGAAAAGATCAAAGTCTGTGGACAAGTGTGGAAATATAACCGCAGTGCCATAAGAGCTAAACCTGAGGTATTCAAAAAGTAGAATGAGAACTTGAAAAAATATGGACGGTGTCAAGGAAGGACATTCAGCCTAAGCTTCATAGAGGAAAGGACATATAAAGTCAGTTTTGCCAGGAAAGGAAAAGGAGGGAAGACAGTCAAAAAAGAAAGAAAAGTATGTACAAAATTCAGAGTAAGTAAAAGCAAATCTGAAATGAGAAAACTGAATCTGAGTGAGTATAAGTAACTTATCTAGTGTCACACAGCTGGTGACAGGGCTGAGAGCTGAACCTAAGCTGAAGTTATTTAAGGAAGTGTCATATTTCTTGGGAAGAAAGAAAAAATGTTGAGAACCACTGCTTAAGGCTTCGCATGTAAGTTATAGGAACGTGGCCCAATTCAGTAGAAAATGGGGAATCATGAGATTTTTCTTAAGCAGATCACACTGATCACATTTGGGCTTTAAAAATACAATTCTACTACTGATTCTTAACCTTAACTGAATTCAGAATTGCTGGAGAATCACTGGAGAAACTTTCTAAAATTTGGCCAGGGAGCCATTTTGGAACAATTAAGCCAGAATTTCTGGAGATGATACCCAGTTTTTTTTTTTTCTTTGTTTTAAATTTACCAGGGGATTCTAAAATGTCCTTAGGATCAAGGACTATCAATCCAAGAGGATGGACTGAAAGAAGGAAAGGACTCTTATTTATTAAGCCACTAATATGTTTGAGATTTTGTTCTCAACACTTTACACCGTAACTACAATCTATATACTCTATATAAAGATATCACAGCTGGGCATGGTAGTGCATGCCTGTAATCCCAGCACTGAAGAGACTGAGAAAGGAGGACTATAAGTTTGAGGTCAGCCTGGGCTACATAGCAAGGCTCTCTCAAAAAAAAAAAAAAAAAAAAAATCCTGCACATGGTGGTGCGCGCCTATAATCCCAGCACTCGGGAGGCTGAGGATTATCATAAGGTTTATCATAAGGTTTCTCTCATATATAATTTCTCAATTATATATAGAGAAGGAGAGGAAGGGGAAGGGAGGGGGGAGAGAGAGAGAGAGAGAGAGCGCTCAAGATAGAAGAGAGACAAATAGGAAGTAGGGAGAAGTTCAAATACTTCCCCAAATACATATTGTTATTTCAAAAATATTTCAATACATATGCTAATTTATTTCATCTATACTAGTTTACCTTAATTCTTTGAAGAGAGAGAGAGAGACAGACAGAGACAGAGACACAGAGACAAGAAAAAAGAGGGAACCAGGGACTGAATCTATCTGAGGGACCAGTCAATTCACATCCCTCATTTCACCCTCACGCCAGACTTGCTCTCCTTGGATGTAAACGAATTATGTACTTGTACTCACTCTCTTTGCTAAATATATATAACTGAATATTAAGAGGTCAAATACTTATACAATGTTATTCCACTGTACCATTTATATGTTGATGACTTCCAAATTTATTTCTCCTGCCCTGATCTTTTTTTTTATGAGCTTTAGACTCATAGAACCAACTACCTACTTGGACATCTCCACTTAAAGTCAACTAAGTATCTTAATATGTGCAGAACACAACAATTCTCCTCTCCATTCAACCCAGCCAATAACATGTTACCTGTGATTCATCCTTTTCCTTCACCTGTGCATGGAATCTATCAGTTATATTAAGCTTTGCCCCCAAACTATATTCCAAATCTATTCATTCATACTTATACCAATCTAGACCAAACCACTATTATTATTTCTACTTTGATAGTCTCCCTGTTTCTACCCAGCCTTTCTGTGTCTGTTCTCCACATAGCCAGAGTAACTTTTTCTGAAACATCCATTCATCAAACATTGTTTTTGAGAGTGCACAGCAGGTGTGTCCAACCTATGGCCTGGGGGTTGCATAGGCCCCTGTTACAATAAAAAAAATTAAAATAATGTGTTACATATATTAACTTTATTATATATTTTATATGTGGCCCAAGACAATTCCTCTTCACTCAGTGCAGCTCAGGCAAACCAGGCATGTCAGTAGGCCACTGGTGTGCAGAAACTGGGGTTAGGACAGTGAAGCAGAGTAGATCGCCATACTCAAAGAGGCAATTCAGGAGCAAATAATTTTTTATAGTACAAATGCAATGAAGAAAATTAAAATGTGACTAAATCATGTTGCTCCCTCCATAAAAATTTTTGAATAGTTTCCTAGCATGTTTAGATCGCAGTCCAAATTCCGTGACCTTGTTAAAAGACGTTGCGAGACTGTCCCTCCAACCTTACCCTTACCACTCTTCCTCACTGCATCTTGCCTCCAGTCACCTCAGCCTTCCTTCTATTCCCACAGTGTTCCAAATGTTTTCCATTCTTCAGACATGTGTTTCCTCTATCTGCAATGCTGTTCCCAAGTCTTGGAAAGCTCCAATGTCACCAATGGCAGAGTGCACTTGACTAATGTAACTAAAAGTATCCCCCCATTTCCTTCTCTATCCAGCACACCTTTTTACTTGCTTCATAGTATCGGCTTCACAGTATTTTCTGTTCCCACTATAATGTAAGCTTCCTTAGAAGAGGAATCTTGGGGTGTTGTTCACTAAATTATCTCTAAGAGTCTAGAACAGTGCCTGGCATAAGAAGATTATCGATATCTTTTGAAGGAATTTAATAACGACCGACTGCAAGCCAATGAATCCGCCTCGTCTCAGGTGACAGCCAGGCTCCGCCTCCCGGAACCACTTCCGTTCACGCTCGGGCGTGAGGCCGTCGGGGGAGGAAGTCGTCTGCGCAGGCGCTCTGGGGCCGCGAGGATTTCTGGGTAAAAATGGATGTCCATGATTTGTTTCGCCGGCTGGGCGCTGGGGCCAAATTTGACGTGAAACGGTTCTCGGCCGACGCAGCTCGATTCCAGGTACTTTGAGCAGGGGACTGAGGCCAGAGTAACAGAGAAGGAGCAGGATCTCGAAAGTAAGCCGGCAGCTGACAGCAGCCGGCGTTCCACAGGAGACCCCTGCAGCCCGCCTTTGACCACCCTTGGGCATTTCCCCGCGATTTGGGTTCAGCTTGCTACGCAGACTTACCAGGCACAGGACTTCTAGATGACTTTTCAGAGCCCTGGATAGATAGAGTTGAGCCTGGCACGGAAAATCTCTTTTCCTGCTTCTTAGTCTAACCAAAGCAAAGTTGGAAATTTTCTTTCAAAAGGAAATTTCTCTGAAACTTGTGGAAAGGAATTTCGAAAGCAAAAGTGGAGAAAACAGATTTTTTTCTTTATAGTCTACCCAGGTTTAACTTGACATGCGTCTAGCTGAACTGCACGTGGTTCGTTGTATTGCTCCAGTCGGGCGTGTTAAGTAACCAATGAGAAGAGCAATTTACACATGGGCGATCTTATATATAAGGAAGTAGTGAGAATCAAGAGAAGCCAGTTGAGGCTCAGTTGTGGGAAATCTTGAATGTCAAGCTTGCTATAAGAGAATAGAAGTGGTGGTGGTTTTTGGAGTTTTTTTGGGGGGGGGTTGTGCTACAGGTGTGTTTCTTTTGACTGCATTACAGTGTAACTGTTAAAAGAGTTTAAACTCTGGAACCACGTTGTTGGAGTCATAATGCTCAGTCTGGCAGCTGATACTTTTGAGACCTTGGTCAAGTTACTTAACTTCCTAATATCTCGATTTTCTCATCGGTAATACTAATATTTACCTTGTAGGGTTACTATGAGGATGAAGAAATTATATATATATATATATATATATATATATATATATATATATGAACATGCTTAGAAATCTGCTTGACATATAGTAAGCATATATAAGCTTTCATTGCTAGCATGATTATATTACTGTTGTGAGATCAGGAAAGGTGTCATTTTGGATTCCATTTATCCAAATGTACTTATCAGCTTGACAGATATTTGGCGGAAAGGTAAAAAAGAGGGGGAGTCATGAGACCCATTTCTTTACTGCTGGTCCTACTTGGAGGGAAGCATTGGTATTTTGTTAATAAATTTAATTTTTAATTTTTGGGGGGTTTAGATGGGAAAAAGGAAATATGGCTCTGATTCTTCAGAGGTGCTGCAGAGTCTGGACTTCTTTGGAAGCAAGAAGTCTGTCCCAGGTGAGTGTGGTGCAACACAAACACACCAGGAGCTCCAAAATGAAGAGAAAAAAGAAGAGAGCCTAACTGAAAGCAAGAGGGAGCCGAACAAGAAAAAGAGGAAGAAGATGATTTCAGGTTAGTGCTGAATTTCTATGTTTTTTTTTTTTTTTCTATTTAACTTTTTTCAATTACAAAACAGTCTGAGCCTGTAAGTCAGATAATATACAGCCATTTGTCAGTTGATGTCATTCAAGTTATTTTTAGGCACATGCCCTTAAAAAATACTATCATGGTGAAGATACTTGTATATATATCCTTTTGTACAGGTGCTGTTAATACTGTAGACTAGTATCCCAAAAGCAGAGAACACTTGATGAAAGGCTATGCACACTTTTTTTCAACGAATACTACAAAATGATTTTTCATACCTTTGTCAGTCCTGGATATTATTGGTCTTAAGTTTTTTGCAAGTTTAATGAATGAAACTACTTTTTATTTGTATTTTCTTGAGCAGGTGTTTGAGCATCTCATACATTTTACTACACATAGTATCTTTTTTCTTTGTTATATCTATCAAGTTTCCTAGCCATCTGCCTTTTTTTTAATAAAGTAAATAGGTTATACAGTGATAACAAGTACATTTCCTTCCCACTTTTATCTCCAGTCCCCTATTTCTCCAGAGATAACCACTGTTAATCAATTTCTATTGTATTTTTCTAGAGACATTTTATTCACATATATTAGTGCATCCCTTAAAAATATGCTGTATTTACATATAATTATATATTCTATTAACATGAGTACTGTGTATATATATTTTCTGTTGTGAAGCTTCCTTCCCTCGCCTTTTTTTTTTTTAAGTAAACCAAATAATTTTTGTTTTTCTTTTTTTTTTTTTTTTTTTTTTGAGGCAGTGTCTCACTATGTAGTCCAAGCTTGCCTTGAACTCACTATGTAGCCCAGGCTGGCCTCAAACTCTCAGTGATCCTCCTGCCTCAACCTCCCAAGTGCTGGGATTATAGGCGTGCACCACCACACCTGGCTACATTTGGAATATTAAAAAAAAATCCTACTTCACAAAGACAGAAAATTGGAGTCTATAGTAAAAATCATAAAACAACATTCTTCATTGACTCTACAGTGATGTATTTTGGAGGTTGGAATCAGTAGGCAATGCACTCCTCGTTCATTTTTTCATAACATAGTATCCCATCATACATTCCATAACTAAATTAAAGGGCTAGGGGTGTAGTTTAGTAAGAGAAGACATGTTTAGCATGTGGGCAGCCCTGGGTCAATCCCCAGTATTCTACTGTCCCTCTCTGCGATTGACATTTAGTTCTCACACTTCTGCTGTTGTAGTGTTATAATAAATGTTTCTATTATGTTTGTATATGTGAGTATGTATATCCAATAAATTCGTATAAGTGGAATTGCAGAGTGAACAAATAGATTTAAATTTAGATGTTACAGATTTATCTACCAGAAACATTGTTATTAATAGAAAGTACAGTTTTGTTCATTGTAGTACAGTGCAGTATCTCATACATTGTAGGGATAGTCCATAATTGATTTGACAGTTCTGATGGATATTTACTTTGTTTCCATACTTTTACTGTTATAATGAAAAAAATCATTCTCCTTCCCTGGCTGCAAGGACATTTGATAACACTTTTCCACACGATAAATAAGAAAAATATGCCACAAATTTAGGAAAACGATTTGAATGTTAGGCAGATAAGTGCTACAACTGTTTAGCAATGAATGCGTACAGGCCATGGGCTGTGACTTATATATAGTCATGAGTCTATTTTTAATTGGAAAATTCAAGATATTGTGATTTACTAATGATTTGGATCTAGTAGTACCAACTGTCTTATAAAGAGAACATACCTTTTTAAAGTCATTCTTTGTTATACTCACCAGCAATATATGAGAACTTTTCTTTCTATAAATTTTCTCTTTGTATATTTTGCCCCCTTTTTGTACTGTGCTAAATCTATCTGTTTCTTATTCTATCTTATATATTAAGGTAATCAGCTCTGTGTCTAGCATATGTATACAATTTTTTTAAATATGTTTACAGTTTGCCGGGTGTCATTTGTCTTTTTTCTTTTTTGCTGTTTTACAGGTTGAATCTACCTTTTTCTTTATGGCTTCCTCCCCTTTGGCAGCTTTTTTTTTTTTTTTTTTTTTTTTTAATTCTCCTATGTTTCATTTGAAGCTTCATTTTGTTACACTGAAATCTTTAATTCTATGGAATTTTATTTGGTAAAAAGGAATGAACAGAAAACTAAGTTAATTTTTTTCCCAAGTGGCTAATTATCCTAATACCATATCTTGATAAGCTCTTTTCCCTATTGAATTTAAGTGCAACTTCTATTGTAAACTTATTTTCTATATATATTCAGGTCTGTCTCTGGACTCTGTTCTGTCTCAGTGATTGTGTATTTGTGTATTCATATACCAATTGCAGCTTATTTTATTTGCTGTGACTTTGTAATATGAGAAAAAATACCCAGTAGAGTGGTGGTGCATATCATGTTTACTGATTGGGAAACTTATTGTTCCCTCAGAGTGATCTATTAGTATAATCTCAATTTATATCTCAGCAGGCTTGCTTTTATTTATTTATTTATTTTTTTGGTAAAAATTAACTTAGCTGGATGTGGTGGTATGGTACATGCCTATAATCCCAGCACTTGTGAGGCTGAGGCAGGAGGATCTCTGGGAGTGTAAGGCCAGCCTGGGCTACATAGTGAGTTCAAGGCCAGCCTGAATAGCAAGACCCTGCCTCAAACAAAACAAAACAAAACAAAACAACAAGACTTACCATAAAATTACACTAATCAAGGTAGTTTGTTTCCAGAGAGATAACTGTAGAGCAAATAAAGAGTCCATACACCAGTACCTGTATATAGATAGTTAGTTTTCAGCAGAGGTGCTCAAGCATTTCAACAGGGAAAGGGAAGTTTTTTCAACGAATTTTTCAGGATTTGTATGAGGGAAAAAAAAAAGTGAACATTGTCTTATTTCAGACTACCTCAAAAATTGAATTGAGGGGGCTGGTGAGAGCTCAGCGGCATAAGCGCCTGCCTGGCAAGCACGAGGTCCTGAGTTTGACTCCTGGTACCCACATACAAAAAAAGGGCCGGTGATATCACTCAGCGGCACGGGCGCCTGCTGGCGCACGAGGTCCTGAGGTCCACCCCCGGTACCCACAAAAAAAAAAAAAAAAAAATTGAAATTGAAATGACTCAGACCAAAGTACAAAATCTAAAATTATAAAATTTCAAGAAGAAAACAGAAAAAATCTGTTGTGACTGTGTATGCAGGGTTTTTTGAGACCACAAAAAAAACAAAAACAAAAACAAACACAAAAAAACCCACAAACTATAAGGGAAAAAATTGATATCTTGGACTTCATCAGAATTAAAATTTGTTGCTCCTCAAAACAGCAGTAAGAGAGTTTGTAGCTTAGTGATAGAGGGCCTGCATAGGAGGTGTGAGGCCTGGCTTTGATTCCTGGCACGAAAACAAAAAAAAAAAACTTGTTAAAAGCCAAGTATGGTGGCACACACCTATAATCCTAGCACTCTGGAAGGCTGACATAACAAGATTGCAATTTCAAGCCCAACCTGGACATCTTATCAATTTAGCAAGACTCCGTCTCAATATAAAAAAATAAAAAGGGCTGAAGATGAAGCTGGTGAAGGCTCTGGATTCTATCCCCAGAACTGGGGTTAGGGAAGTAGGGGTGGAAAAATAAGAAAATGAAGACAGCCACAGTCAGGGAAAAATACTTGTAACATGTATGTCAAACACTTATATACACTCACTAGAGAAAATGGGAGACCAGAAGACTCGAAGACTAGAGAAGATGTATGCATGGTAATAAGCACATGAAAGATATTCAGCATCATTAATCATCAGGCAGATTTACAGTAATACAGTACTACCACATACCCATTAGAATGGCTAAAAATAGAAAGACTGACTATACCAAGTGTTGACAAGGATGTATAAAAATAGGTTCACATTTGATGGTAAAATGATACAGCCACTTTGGAAAATTGTGGATTTTTTTTTTTTTGTGTGGGTACCAGGGGTCGACCTCAGGACCTTGCACGCCAGCAGGCACCCGTGCCGCTGAGAGATATCACTGGCCCTTTGGATTTTTTTTTTTTTTAAGTTAAACATACCCATGATACTTCAGTTATTCCTTTCCTAGATATTTATTCAAGAGAAAGGAAAAAATGTCTTCAGGAAAACTTGTACTCATGTTCATAGCAACTGTACTTGTAATAGCTCCAAATTGGAAATGACCCAAATGTCCTTCAGTGGATTAAGGATAAACAGATTGTATATCCATACAGCAGAATACTATATTCCCTAATTGTAAAATGTTAAGTTTCAAAATAACTGTCCTGAGTGAAAGAAGCCAGACTGTAAATTAGTACATATATATGATTCCACTTATATAAAATTCCAGAAAAGGCAAACTATAGTAACAGGAATTAGATTGGAGGTTATCTAGGGATGGAGTGATGAATTTCAAGAGGCCACAAGGAAATTTGGGGGGTGATGAAAATAATTTTGAATGTGTCGATGGTTTATGTACATGTGTATATGTATGTATTATGTATATACATATGTATAAAATATATTTATATCAAAATGCATCAAATTATATACTTGTTTTTTGTCAGTACTGGGTATTGAACCCGGTGCCTGGCACATGTTAGTCAAGTGTTTTGCCATTGAGCTACATCTCTGGCCCCAGTATATACTTTAAAATATGTGCAGTTTATTGTATGTCAGTTATAGCTCAGTGAATTTGAAAAAAAATTTTTTTTAATTCCAATAGAACTGTTTTCTCATTACTCTTAGACTATTCTAGGTTATTCTTACATGTTTCTTCTCCCCTAAGAATATTAAAGTCATCTAGTCCAGTCATCAAAACAATCCTGTGTAGTTTTAATTGAACAAGTATAATTTATAGACATTGGGGAATTGTTACCTTTACCATATTGAGTAGCCTAGAGCATTGTATTTTGTTCACTGCTATTGTAAGTGAAATCTTTCATTCCATTTACTTTCTAGCTGACTTTTTTGGATAAAAAGAAGCTGGCTATGTTATTATTTATGCAGTTTTTTAATTAACCCCCCCATTGTTTTCAAGTACACAGTCATCTACACATTACACAGCTGAAACCGTCAACGAAAGGAAGAGAGTGAGCTTCAGAGCTCTAAGTGGGCCAATCTTTATACATCTCATTACTTTCTCTCGCCTCACTGCATAAGATAGTACTTTCTCTTTAGTGCGGAAGTGTGACGTGTTTGGTATACCCAAGGCTGTCATGCTGAAAATCTTTTAATTTGTAAAAATGTATTTTAGAAATTACTTCTCACGAAGAAGGTACTACTATACAGTGGATGTCATCTGTGGAAGCAAAGATCGAAGATAAAAAGGCTAAAGGAGAAAATAAACTAACTTCAGAGAAGTTGGAACATCTCCGAAAGGAAAAGGTTAGAAAAATGTCTTAGCCCCAAAAGTATGAATTTTTCTGACCTAGTGACTTTTTCATGGGACTTGAGTAATTCTGTTGGTAAAGTGAATATAGTTTTGTTAAGATAGATGAAATACATTTGTTTAGGTTTTACTTTAATAAAAACTTAAAATAGGTATTTGTACTGTGGCTAAAAAGTTTAAGATAAAATTGAAGGTATATATATATAGAGAGAGAGAGAGAAAAAGTGTGTGTGTATAATAATTCTTACCCTGTTCAAATTTAAAGATTACTAATATGTTTAGAAAAAAGTTTTTAAAATTTCTTAGCCTCTTTTGATAAACATAAAATTTGGCTCCTATTCTATTGTGATGAGCTCACTGATTTGGAAGGATTTCCTGTCAGGGATTAGAGAGGTAGAATTTTTAAGAAACCTATCTTATAGCTTAGGAATGAGGAGAGTCAAATATAGAATAAACAAATACATCCTAGTCGCGTGTGCTTACACCTGCCATGTTGCTGATGGAAAGAAAGGTATGTGTAGCTCATTTCAGATACTGCTGTGGCATGCTATAATAACCCCCAAACCAGAATTCAGCTATCTCTGGACCAAAGAATGAGGAAGCAAACCAAATTACTACCACTCGGCTCTGCTTTTGGTTTGTATTTATTTATTTGTTTACTTACTTATTTTTTGTTTTTTGAGACAGGGTCTTGCTATGTAGCCCAGGCTGGCCTCGAACTCATGGTGATCCTCCTGGCTGTGCCTCCTCAGTGCTAGGATCATAGAGATGCACCACCATGCCCAGCTTTCCACTTTTGGTTTTTATAAGGAGAGTGTTTATTTTTTCCTAAAACATTGGTGTTTGTATGCTAAGCACCATATGAACAAAAAAGATGGATTCAATGACTCTCTTCTAGATGTTTTTATATGCATGAATATATGTTATGACCATGACAGTAATAATTAGTATGAATAACACATTACTCATTGCAGCAACACATGAAGAAAGCATAGATAGGTTTTGTTTTTTATGAAGATCATCTATTTATGAAGTGAAATATACTTATTATCTATGGTCTGGGGCTTGGATTTAACCAGAACATTTCATATACCACTAAGCTGATCTAAAAACTGTTACTGTTGTTTTACAACACCTGAGAATAAATGTATTTATTGGGCCATATCCATGGTGGCCCCTTTGTTTCACTTTTCAGATAAACTTCTTCCGGAATAAACACAAAATTCATGTCCAAGGAACTGATCTTCCTGATCCAATTGCTACATTTCAGCAACTTGACCAGGAATATAAAATTAATTCTCGACTGCTTCAGAACATTCTAGATGCAGGCTTCCATGTGCCAACACCAATCCAAATGCAAGCCATTCCAATTATGCTGCATGTGAGTATGAAGGTGTAGGATGCCTGTAACATCCCTTTCTCTGTGTATTTTCTCATTCTCTTCCCTCTCTCAATAACCTCCTTTCCACCTTACCTCCCTTGTTAAAATCCTTCACTTCCTTTTGAGGTCCATGTCAAATGCCTGTGTTCATAAAACTTGTCTTAGGGGCTGATGAGATGGCTCAGCGGCATAAGCGCCTGCCTGGCAAGCGCGAGGGCCCGAGTTCAACTCCCGGAACCCACATACGAATAAAGGGCCGGTGATATCGCTCAGCGGCACGGGCACCTGTTGGCGCACAAGGTCCTGAGGTCAACCCCTGGTACCCACCAAAAAAAAAAAAAAAAAACTTGTCTTAATCACTACAACCATAACTGATATTTCACCTTTATCAGTACTGTTTCTCTACCCACCAATTCTCCATGGTTCTTATAGTGTGTTCTTCTTCTTTTTCTTTTTTTTATTTTATTTTATTTTAAAGAGAAGAAAAAACAAAACAAATCACAAAAAGAACAAATTTTCAAAACAACATAATATGAGGGTAACAATGGTCAATGCATTACGTATTATTATCTTTAAGTTAGTTCTTCAGGATACCAGACATTAGCATTCAATTGTCCAAACATTATTGGCTCAAACCTTACTCTTCAATGAACTAAGTAAAACTGCTAGTGTATCTATCTTAACCATCTTATATACATATACAATTTTTTTTCCCTTTCCCTTCTTTCTTTTCCCCATTCCAGTCTCTCTTTCTTATTGACCAGTTTCTTTTTGATTCACCGTGTCTATTGTACATTTTGGATCTTATTTACTCTTTCAGTTTCTCATACTAGAGAGACAATACGATGCTTACACATGTGCGTCTGGTTTATTTCACTTATGAGTATTTTCTCGAGTTGCATCCATTTACCTATAAAAGTCTCCAGTTTATCCTTCTTTATGGCTGAATAGTACTCCATTGTATAAAAATACCACATCTTTCTTATCCATTCCTCAGTTGATGGGCATTTGGGTTGTTTCCAAGATCCGGCTATTACAGATTGTGCTGCTATAAACATGGGTGCACATATATCACTGTGGTACGATGTTTTTAATTCTTCTGGGAAGATGCCCAGAAGGGGAATAGCTGGGTCAAATGGGACCTCCAACCCTAGTTTTTTGAGGAATCTCCACACTGACTTCCACAGTGGCTGTACCAGTCGACACTCCCACCAACAGTGAAGAAGGGTTCCTTTTTCCCCACAGCCCCTCCAGCATTTGTTATTAGTTGATTTCTTTATAGTAGCCATTCTTTCTGGAGTGAGATGGTATCTCAGTGTTGTTTTAATTTGCATCTCTCGAATGACTAGTGATGTTGCACATTTTTTTGTATATTTATTTGCCATTAGTATTTCTTCATCTGAGAAATGTGTATTCATCTCAGATGCCCATTTTTGGAGTGGGTCTTTAAATTTGGGAGGTCTGATTTTTGAGTTCTTTATATGTTCTCGATAGTAATCCTTTGTCTGAGGAACAGCTGGCAAACATTTTTTCCCACGTTGTGGGTTGTCTTTTCACTCTGTTGGTGGTTTCTCTTGCTGTGCAAAAGCTTTTTAATAAGATGAGATCCCAGTTATTGATTCTTTGGGATAGTTCCCGTGCGGTTGAGTTTTTATTCATAAAGTCTTTGCCTACACCAATGTCTTCAAGGGATTTACCTATCCTACCTTCTAGCAGATTTAATGTTTCTGTTTTAATATTTAGATCTCTGATCCATTTTGAATTTAGTTTAGTGCATGGTGAAAGATATGGGTCTAGTTTTAATCTTCGGCATGTGTAGAGCCAGTTTTCCCAGCACCATTTATTAAAGAGGCTATCTTTCTTCCACTGAATGTGTTTGGCACCTTTGTCAAAGATAAGGTGGCTTAGTATGTCTGGGGTTGTTTCAGCATCTTCTAATCTGTTCCATTGATCTTCAGGTCTGTTTTTTCGCCAGTACCACACTGTTTTTATCACAGTAGCTTTATAGTATAATTTCAAGTCGGGGATTGTGATGCCCCCTGCCTTGCCTTTGTTGCCCAGAATTGCCTTTGCTATTCTAGGTCTCTTCTGATTCCAAATGAATTTTAGGATTGTTTTCTCTAATTCTGTGAGATATGCTGTTGGAATTTTGATTGGAATTGCATTAAATCTGTATAACAATTTTGGAAGTATGGCCATTTTCACTATATTGGTTCTTCCTATCCAGGAGCAAGGGATATCTTTCCATTTTCTGATATCCTCTTCAATCTCCTTTTTCAGAGTACTGTAGTTTTCAGTGTATAGGTCTTTTACATCCTTTGTGAGGTTGATTCCTAGGTATTTCATTTTTTTGGATGTTATTGTGAAAGGTATTGTTTCCCTAATTTCTCTTTCAGTAAGTTTGTTATTTGTGTACAGGAAGGCTATTGACTTTTGAGTATTGACTTTGTATCCAGCTACACTACTGAATTTGCTTATTAAATCTAGCAGTTTTTTAGTGGAGTTTTTGGGGTCTTCTGTGTAGAGTATCATGTCATCTGCAAATAGTGATAATTTTACTTCTTCCTTTCCAATCATTATTCCCTTTATTTCTATCTCTTGTCTAATTGCTCTGGCTAAAGTTTCCAGAACTGTGTTGAATAAGAGTGGGGACAGTGGACATCCTTGTCTTTTTCCTGATTTTAGAGGGAAGGCTTTCAGTTTTTGGCCATTTAGTATAATATTGGCTGTTGGTTTGTCATAGATAGCTTTTACCAGGTTGAGATAAAGACCCTCTTTTCCAATTTTCTGTAGGGTTTTTATCATGAAAAGGTGCTGGACTTTGTCAAAAGCTTTTTCTGCATCTATTGAGATGATCATGTGATTTTTGTCTTTGGTTCTGTTAATATGGTGTATTACATTTATTGATTTACGTATGTTGAACCATCCCTGCATCCCAGGGATGAATCCAACTTGGTCATGGTGTATAATCTTCTTGATGATTTGTTGGATTCTGTTTGCCAGTATCTTATTGAGGATTTTTGCATCTATGTTCATTAGGGAGATTGGCCTGTAGTTCTCTTTCTTAGTTGGGTCCTTCTCTGGTTTTGGTATCAGGGTAATTCTTGCTTCCAGGAATGAATTTGGGAGTATTGCTTCCCTTTCAATTTCATTAAAAAGTTTGAGAAGTAGTGGCGTTAGGTCTTCTCTAAATTTCTTGTAGAATTCGGCAGTGAATCCATCAGGGCCTGGGCTTTTCTTTGTTGGGAGGTTTTTAATTACATCTTCAATTTCATTGGTTGATATTGGTTTATTTAGGATTTTTAAATCTTCTTGATTCAGCTTTGGTAATTCATACGAATCTAGGAATCTGTCCATTTCTTCTGCATTTTCCATCTTAGTAGAATATAGATTTCTAAAATAGGTATAGATCTTCTGGATTTCTGCAGGGTCCGTCGTGATATCACCCTTTTCATTTTCAATTGCATGGATTTGAGTCTTTTCTTTTCTTTTTTTAATAAGGTTGGATAAGGGTTTGTCAATCTTATTTATTCTTTCAAAGAACCAACTTTTTGCTTCATTGATTCTTTGTATTGTTTTTTTAGTCTCCAATACATTAATTTCTGCTCTGATCTTTGTAATTTCCTCCCTTGTACGGGCTTTTGGCTTAACCTGCTCTTCTTTTTCTAGAAGTTCGAGGTTCGCCATTAAGTTGTTTATTTGCGCTTACTCTATTTTCCTAATATAAGTATTTAATGCTATAAATTTCCCTCTTAGGACTGCTTTCATTGTATCCCATAAGTTCCGGTATGTTGTACTGTCATTATCATTCAGTTGTAGAAATTGTCTAATTTCTTCTTTAATTTCATCTGTGACCCATTGGTTGTTCAGGAGGGTGCTGTTTAATTTCCATGTGTTTAGGGAGTATTTGTGATTTCTTTTGCCATTGATTTCCAATTTCATTGCACTATGGTCTGATAATATGCATGGGATAATTTCAATTCCTTTGCATTTACTTAAGCAGGTTTTATGAGCTAGTATGTGGTCTGTTTTAGAGAACGTCCCATGTGCAGCTGAGAAGTATGTGTATTCTGATGTTGTGGGGTGGAACACTCTGTAGACATCTACTAAGTCCATTTGTTCCAAAGTTTGGTTCAGTTCTATTATTTCACTATTGATTTTCTGTCTAGTTGATCTGTCTTTTTGTGACAGTGGAGTATTGAGATCTCCCAATATAATTGTATTAGTGCTTATTTGATTTTTCATGTCCTTTAGTACTTGTTTTATATAGTTGGGTGCATTGGTATTTGACGCATATATATTCATGATCGTTATCTCTTCCTCTTGGATTGTTCCCTTTACAAAGATGTAATGACGGTCTTTATCTCTCTGAATCATTCTTGGCTTGAAATTCACTTTGTCTGCAAAAAGAATAGCTACCCCTGCTTTTTTCTGGGTTCCTGTTGCATGGAGTATTGTTTTCCATCCTTTGACTTTCAGTCTATGAATTTCTCTCTGAATTAAATGTGTTTCTTGTCTACAGCATATTGTTGGATCTTGCTTCTTGATCCATTTTGCCAGTCTGTGCCTTTTGATTGGTGAATTGAGACCGTTAACATTGATGGTTAAAACTGATATGTATTGACTTATACTTGTCATGATATTTTCCTGTTGTTGGTTCCCACTCTTTGTTTTTCCCCTTTCCTGCTATTTAATTATTTGCCCTGCCTGGTGGATTCCTTCTGTTGGGGTTCCTATCTCTTTCTAGAATGTCTTTCAGAACATTTTGGAGTGCTGGTTTGGTGGTCATAAATTTTCTTAGATGTTCTTTGTCATGAAAGTATTTTATTTCTCCATCAATTTTGAAAGATAGTTTTGCGGGGTACATCAATCTGGGTTGAAAATTATTTTCCTTTAGAGCTTGAAATACGTCATTCCAAGCTCTTCTTGAATTGAGGGTTTGTGCTGAAAAGTCAGCTGTGATTCTGATGGGTTTTCCTTCATAGGTGATTTGTCTCTTCTCCCTAACAGCTTTTAAGATTCTGCCCTTCTGTTGAATTTCTGGGATCTTGACTATGATATGTCTGGCTGAAGTTTTTTTTTGATCATGTCTAGTTGGTGTTCTAAAAGCTTCACTTACTGGGGGGTCAAATTCTTTTTCTCTTCCAGGAAAGTTCTCCCTGATAATGTCTTTGAACAAGGTTTTAATGTCATTTATGCTATCTCCTGCTTTTTCATTTATTCCAATTATTCTTAAGTTGTTTATCTTTGAGTCATCTAGCAGCTGCTGAATTGATTTTTCATGGTCTCTTGCTGTTTTTAAGAATTCTTTCTTTTCATGATCACTAGTTGCAAGCCTGTCTTCTATATCTGATATCCTGTCCTCACATTGGCTTAATCTGCTACAAATACTTTCAATGGAATTTTTGTTCTCTTGGATATCTGCTTGAATCTGCATTATGGATTCCGTTTCTTTCCTATGCTGAGCATTCACGGTTTCTATAGTTTTCTTAAGCTCATCTATTTTTTTGTCTGTATCAGCTATAGTGTCCTTAAGCATAGTCTTCATTGTGGACATTATCTCTGCAGTTATCTGTGAAATTATTTCTGTTTTAATTTTTTCCAGAGCCTCATTCAATCGTTTTGTTGTTACCCCTTCAGATATGCCAGGTGGGTGGCTTTCGGATTGTCCCACCTCGTTGCCCCCTAGGTTTGCCTTTGGTGAATTGGATGTGTGGGGTTGCATCTTGTTTAAGTGTCGTCTCATCTTTTCTTTCTTTAATTCCTGGGGTGATGTTTGTAAATTACCTATGATAGGTTACTTTATTGCTAGTGTTCAAGATCCTTAGAAGATGACTACTTCTCTGCAGTATCTTCCAAGTGGAGCTTGCTTTTGGGTTTTGAGCTTCCTGCCAGATCCTACCTCTTCAATTCGTTGGATGTGAGAAGTTGCTACCTGTTTGGCCCAGTCCTTGATTCTTTGGTACTGTGCCACTGTATTTTCTGTGTCCCTTAGTCAATATCAATCATGAAATATCAGGAAGGAAAGCTGTTTAGAACAATTATTTTACATTTGGCTATAATGGTAACTGAAGCATCAAACACAGCCTAGAAAATGACAGACTGAGCTAACCAGTTATTTACCACTTTTAAATGTATAAAGTAGAGTTGCGGTTATATAACAAAATCTAAAACACACCAGAAAAATTATATGCAGTATACAAGTCCTTAGTATGTCAATTTTTCTCCTCAGGAGTTTAAATTTAAAATGAGTTAAGGAGGAAATAGAGTATTGTGAGAAGAGGAAGGAATTAGATGTAAGGTTAGAGGACCAAGAGGGATCCCACTAACATTGGGACACTGGTGCAGAGGACTGGTGGGAAAAAGAGAAGGAAAGGATAAAAGGAAGAACAGATCACAACCACAATCACAAAGAGGTTAGAGGCACTGTTTACACTCATATAAAAGCCAGAGAGAATAATGAAGGAAAGAGCAAATAGACAAACAGAAAAAAAATGAAGACAAAAACAACAAAGCAAACAGATAAAACAGAAATAAAACCCCACAAAAGAAAAAAATAAAATAAAAATAAAATAAAAATATAAATAAAAACAAAATTAAAAACCCCTTCACCAGAACAAAAAACTAATGAGAGAAAAAAAAAAAAATAAAAAATAAAGAGAATAAGTTCCAGGTGTTGACTCTGCTGTAGGCAGGCACCGTGTGATGACAGAGTCCTGTTCGGTGCAGGTCCATCCCAGCGAGCCAAGAGCGGCCCTTTGGCGGGCGGTGAGCAGAAGCGTGGACTTTCAGGCGGAGACCGGTCTCCTTTGCCTGCCGCTGTCAGCGCGCTGCTTTCGCGCTGCTCTGATTTTTTTGCCACACCCCCCACAATGGCGCCGGGCCAGTCGCTCTCTGGCGCTGGACAGGTATGGCTGAGAGACCAGTCTCGTTCACCCGCCGCCCTCAGCGCACTTTCGTGGGGCTGAGAGGCACCGCGCTGCCCTGTCCGGAGCACAAGTTCCCAGAGCTGTTTTCGAGCCGCTCTGATTTTTGCTGCACCCCCCACAATGGCGCCCGGCCAGTCGCTCTCTGGCGCGGGACAGCTGTGGCTGAGAGACACTCACTCACTGCCGGCCAGCGCAGTTCTCCGCCGCTCCCCTGCCCCGCGGCTGTCTTGCGATCCTCCGTGGGGGCTCCCTGGGCGCCAGCTGTCACCGTTTGTCCGCAGCTTTGAGCTTATGTTGCGCCACGGTTCCTGGGATGGTAGAAGGTGCACGGGGTCTCTTCGTTCTTTGTTGAAAAGTACCCTTCACTGGTGCTGGGGGTCCCAAGCTGCGCTTCAGAACTTTTCTGGGTCCCGGGAGGGGCATCTGCCCCCCTCCTGCGCTCTCCCGGTCACTATATTCCTGTAGTCCAATGGCAAGTTTTAGAGAGTTTCTCTGTGTGCTTCTTACTCATCCGCCATCTTTTTTCCTTCCCTGTGTGTTCTTTTTCTTAGAACATTTAAACCCTCTGAGGATGGGGACTATGTTTTGTCTTTTCATTCTTCGTTTATAATGCCCAGAAGCTATTTCAGAAATACAGGTGCTTTCTTAAATTTTTGTACATAACCCAACTTAGTTTCTTTCCCAATATTTTTTATTATTGAAATATACTTTACTTCAATAAAATGTACAAATTTTATGAGTTCCAACAATTACCACTCCAATGAAAATATAAAACATTTCTGTTTCCCCAGAAAATTTTGTACCCTTTCCATTCAGTCCTCACTCCACTGCTTCCTAGAGGCAACACTGTTCCAATTTCTGTTGTCCTATATTTGTTTATGTCTTCTAGAATTTCAGATACAATCATTATTTAATCTATTATTTTGGGGTTCTTTTATTTTACATTCTCTAATTTCATCCATAATGCATATCTTGGCAGTTTGTTACTTAATAGTATATTCTGTTGTATAAATATGTCGTAGTTTGTTTATCCATCCACTTGTCAATAGAGCTACGGATGAACCTAGTTTTTCTTGAGGGGGGTGGTTGAGACACGGTCTCACTGGGTAGTTCAGGCTGGCCTTGAACTCATGGCAGTCCTCCTGCCTTGGCCTCCCAAGTGCTGGGATTACAGCCATGCTTCACCACGCCTGGCTAATTTAGATTTTTGAATAAAATTTTCTGAGGTTTCTTTCGTAACAATGAGAGTTGACTTTTCTCTTCCACATAACAAAGCTGGAATTAGGGTTAGGGTTAGGGTTATATAAATGTATCCTCATTATCAGATAACCAAAGAATGTGAGTTACCTTTTCATCCATTTAGTCTTTCAATGAGTCCTTTCTCAGTGAAATGAGAATAGATTCATATATTTGAATGATAACTGTTAACACACAGTTTGGTAAGTTCCATTTAAGATTATTTCTGTCATTCATTGGGTTTAAACTTAAAACTCACAATGACTTATTTGAAGATTGTCACCTATAAATTATTCTGTCACTCAGATCATTGCCACTCTTTATTTTTAACCTCCAGTTATTCTGTTATTTAACAAAATCTTCCCTAGGCATTGAGCTGTACAGATACCAGGATAAAAAGTTGATTTTGTAATTTTGCTTTTAAAAGAGTTTAGTGGGAAAGAAAAAATAATGAGTGTAATTCTCTTTGAATTGTAGTTATCTGCATTGTTTACCCATTTGGGTAGACTTCAGAAGCTTGGTTGGCAAGGATGGGAGGGTGTTAGAAAAGCAAGTATGGGAGAATTTAGAAAAGCAGATAGGACTTGAACAACTGGATTAATTAGGTTGTTATTTGTATGGATGGTAGCATTCTTTGACCAGGGTCTGAAAAATTTATGTACTTTTCCTTGTACTTACTACACTTTATGTTTTTAGGGCCGGGAACTTCTGGCTTCTGCTCCTACAGGATCTGGGAAGACTTTAGCTTTTAGCATTCCCATTTTAATGCAGCTGAAACAGCCCACAAATAAAGGCTTCAGAGCGCTGGTTATATCCCCAACACGAGAACTTGCCAGCCAGGTATGACTTGTAGCTGTTGAGCTGATACATTTAACATTTGCTTCAGTAATCTTTCTTTGAAGTTATTTAAAAAGAGCTCAATAGAATTAGGCTCATGTCTTCTGTCATAGTTAAATATTCTGTACAGTGTTACTTATATTACTACATATGGGCCAGTCTTTTTAAGTCTTTCTATATTTTTCTAAAACATCATTTTAACATTTATACTACTTTGGTAAATGCTCAAAAGATCCTTTAGGTTGAAAAGCTATAATAATACTTTCTAAAATTTAGTTTTCTCACTTAGAAAAATGAAACCTTATCTCAGTTTTTGAGAAAGTAAAACACACAAAAAAAGTAAAACTATACAGTGATCTGCTCCACCCTCCCACTGTGCTTAATACAAAACACATGCCAAGTATGAGATAGTACTATAATAGCACTGTATTCTGGAAGCAGTATGTAACATGTTTAAAGAGTGTTGCTTTTATATCTTTTTTTTTTTTTTTTTTTTTTTTTTGTGGGTACCGGGGGGACGACCTCAGGACCTCACGCGCCAACAGGCACCCGTGCCGCTGAGCGATATCACTGGCCCCTTTTTCGTATGTGGGTTCCGGGAGTCGAACTCGGGCCTTCGCGCTTGCAAGGCAGGCGCTTAAGCCGCTGAGCCGTCTCACCGGCCCTGCTTTTATATCTTGAAACTAGTTTACTAGGTCTTGAAGTAACTGCCTTGTCTTATTAGGCTTTGATATTCTAAAATGCTGACACCTCATGTTAAACTACAGATTATTACAGGTTTGAAATTAGATAGTCATGTGTTGGTAATAGATTTACTAATAATGTAAAAGAAGCTGTACACTCTATCCAAGTATCTTTGCAACTCATGTTTTTAGCATTTTCTATTGTAGATTCACCGAGAGTTAATTAAAATCTCTGAGGGAACAGGATTTAGGATACACATGATCCACAAAGCAGCAGAGGCAGCCAAGAAATTTGGACCTAAATCATCTAAGAAGTTCGGTAAGAAATTTATGCTTGGGCTGTGTGAGGTGGTGAACTCCTGTAATCCCAGCACTTGCAAGGATGAGTCAGGAGAATCACTGCAAGTTTGAGGCTACCCTGGGCTACACAGTGAGTTCAAGGCCAGCCTCAACTGCATAGCAAGACCCTATCTCAAAAACACAAACAAAAGAAATTTATGCTTGGAATGTAAATATGTAAAGAATGTGGAAATTATAAATATCCTAATTGTCACATAAGAGTTTAGTCATGTACATAGTTTTATTTTTAAAGAAGCTAAACAAGATCCTCTCCCTGCTGCACCCAGTAGCTATATAAATATATACTAGTAGTGAGATGACTTTGCCCATTACCCTCTATCAGTGACATTTGGCAGTAGCAGTTTTGCCAAGAAATTTGGCAATTTTGCCAGTTGTTGAAACCAGGGAGGGGAGCCAATAGCAATATAGTGGGAAGAGGACAGGGATACTGTTAAACATCCTACAATGCCTGAGACAGCCTTCTCCAAGTAAGAGTTTTCTGGCCCCAAATATCAACAGTGCTGAGGTTGGAAAACCCTGCTTTATGCCAGTGATTCTTAATCTGCCATGGAGTTACTCTGGCATAAAAGAATGATTACCTCCTATCCTTGTACTAGCCAGAGAAACCCCTTCCCTCCCAGTATTGAGGATCAAATCCCGGGCCCTTGCACACGCTAGGCAAGACAAGAGCTCTACCACTGAGCTGTATCCCCAGATCATTTTACTTGTTTTGAGATACAGTCTCTCTAAGTTGCTCAGGCTGGGCTCACACTTGCAGTCCTTTGCCTCGGCCTCCCAAACAGCTGAATTACAGGCGTGCACAACCAGTGAGAATCTGCTTTTATGTCTTTTATCTTGAGCTGAGTAAAATATTTAGGGAAGGGATTTTCCTATTAAAAAAAAAAAAACTGCAAATCAAATTATTGGATTATGTAGTGTTCTTGCCTCTTAGAAGTTGAGAAGGCTGCTCAATATAATAAAAAGAGAGTAGCAATAATAGTAGTTTATGCTATAATGGGGAAATAAGGAAGAACTTTTATGTCAGTAACTACTTTCCCTTTCCCACTGAAGGTTATTGACTGAAATTTAGAAGGCTCAATTCCTTAGTTCAAAAAGGTTATGTCTTTCTTTTGCATTTTCTCCCATTTGTTTTTCCTATAGATATTCTTGTGACTACTCCAAATCGACTAATTTATTTATTAAAGCAAGATCCACCAGGAATAGATCTAACAAGGTACAGATAATATTTTAATGTCTTTCATGGGTGTTTTTCATTTAGTTGATTATATTTTGTTCTTAATTGCTTATATTATTGCCCTTCGGAGCTTGCTATCTGCCACCTGAAGTTGGTGCTTCATTAAACTCATAGGAAAAATAACTATCTGGTCTGGAAGAAAGTTACACATTTTGATAAGCAGTTAATACATAATGCCCTAGACCTTTTTATATCTTTCAGTGAAGGTAATGGGGTTCATGAGATTCATGGAAAGCTCTATCATTGCTAATGGAACTTCATCTTTGAAGCTAATAGAATAAGTACATTGGTTATATTTTTCTCATTTCTATTTTTTTTGTGCTATTTTTCTTTTACCTTTTTCAGGTATGATAAAGTAGATCTTAGAAACAGCATCATAGGTTGACTTTTTTCATGTGTTCCCACAGTTTAGTGAAGTGTTTTTGTATCTTACAGTGTAATATCCACAGTTTTTTTTTTTTGTTTCTTAGTGTTGAGTGGCTGGTAGTAGATGAATCAGACAAACTGTTTGAAGATGGCAAAACTGGATTTAGGGACCAGCTGGCTTCCATTTTCCTGGCCTGCACATCCCACCAGGTCAGAAGAGCTATGTTCAGTGCAACTTTTGCATATGATGTTGAACAGTGGTGCAGACTCAACCTGGACAATGTCATCACTGTATCCATTGGTGCGAGGTAACTGTTTTTCCACCTTGTCCCATTAGTTCGTTTTAATATAAGTGATTATTTTAGGCTCAAGGAGATAGCTTGTTTGGAATGAGACTAACACGGGAGACAGCTTTACTGATACTATATTTTTTAAAGTCAAGATTGATTAAGGGGTTTCTGTTTTAGAATAATCCATAAGGAGAGTTTTATATTTTCCTATTACTGTTTCCATCATCATGTTTTTATTTGACTTTTCCCATTCACAAAATATGACATAAGCTCTGTGGACACTCAGGATTCAATTTTTCTGATGATTTGTATAAGTAGGACTACAAGAAAGAACTGATTATTACTGTGCCACTTGATTTATAATGCCTTTAAAAAAATATTTTGTAGGAGTTAGGAATGTAGTTCCGTGGTAGAGCACTTAATTTCCATGTATGGGGCTCTGGGGTCAATCCCTAGCACTACTAAAAAGAATTTTAAAAAGAAAAAGCAAATTAAGGGGGAGCATTTCAGGCTAAACAGATGTATGTGGTAAAAAAAAAGAAAAGTTCAAGGAAATTATGATATTGTGACCTGATAGAATATCATGAAACCAATGAAACAGTAAGTATAAAGACTGTAGATGTATGAAAAAATGCTTATAATACCATATAAATGAAAAAGAAAATTGGACATGTTGGCATACCCCTATAGTCTCAGCTGTTCAGGAATCTGAGGCAGGACTCAAGCTCAGGAGCATGAGGTTGGGAAATACCTCAAAGAAAGAAGCAAAATGGACAGGGTATTCTTTACCCTATCTACTTTAAACTTAAAACTTCTATGTATATAAAAAGAAAGCAGAATAACTTTACCATAAACATGATTTAAGGCAGAGAACAGAATGGGAAAAGTATTTATTACATAGTATAATAGGTTAGAACATCTTATAAAGTATTATAAAGTCCTAATACAGTTCTCATCCCCACTTGTCAGTCTCTGAATAAACCCACTCTAATGACTAAGAAAAAAATTTATTTATATATCATAACATTTAAAATGTTCTCATTATTTTATCCAATAATTTAATATTCTTTTGGTTTTTGTGGTTTATTTGGTTTGGTTCAGTTGGTTTGGTTTGGGGTTGTTTTTTTCAGACAGGGTCTTGCTGTGTAGTCCAGGCTGGCCTTGAACTCACTATTTAGCCCAGGCTGGCCTCAAACTCATGGCTCATGGTGATCCTCCTGCCTCAGCCTCCCGAGTGCTGGGATTAGAGGAATGCACCACCATGCCCAGCTTTTTAAAAATTTTACACATTCAAAAAAATGTTATAAGTTAATAATTAGTCACATGAAAATTTATGACTAGACTACAACAGATCATCAGTTTATTCTAAAATGGTAGGATTATAAGCAATTTATTACTTGTATTTTTCTATTTTTAAAAATTTTCCTTTATATCACTTTTTTTTTTTTTTTTTTTTTTTTGAGAGAGGGTCTCGCTATGTAGTTCAGGCTGGCCTTGGACTCTCTGTGTAGCCCAGGCTGGCCTCGAACCTTTGGTGATGCTCCTGCCTCAGCCTCCTGAGTGCTGGGATTATAGGTGTGCTCCACCACACCCAGGCTATCTCACATTATTGTTAGAACAAAATATTTTAAAATATCCATTCTGTCTTCAAATTAAAGTATAAATAATTAAGTACTTATGTTGACCATGGAAAAGTTGATTCCTTTGGAGTTATGTGTAAATTTTTTCATTTATTTTAGAGTTCACAGGGAAAGCAACAATTGGCTCTTACTTACTATAAGGTGTATTTTCTTCTCAGGAATTCTGCAGTAGAGACTGTAGAACAAGAACTTCTCTTTGTTGGGTCTGAGACTGGAAAACTTCTGGCCATGAGAGAACTTGTTAAAAAGGTATATTTAGACTACATTCTTAAATTTTGGTAAACTTCACCAAGCCTTATATTGCAGTGGGAGGCTCAGCACTGTGTCATCATCATCATGCATCGTATTTAGTAATCCAGTGGTAGTAAGTCTTCTGTTCCTGGCTCAGAGTGGGCTAGGAGAAGCTGTACTGAAAATGCCCTGAAAGCCACATTTTCTCTAATCTGCATATATGTGGCCCCTTCTTTCCCCCATCCCTTTGCTAGTTTGTTATAGAAGAACTGGAGCAGTGTACAGTGAATAAGGCACTGAATTGGTTTTTCCTTTTTTTATTCTTTAGTATGTGTTGAGTAGAAGCCATAGTTCAAATTAAGTTAAATAATGGGGAGGGGGGACAAGGGGCAGGGTAGGAAGTAAAAAAAGAAATGTAAGTCCTAAACCCTACTCCTTGGAATTTAGCCTTATTTAGGGGATAAAACAATTGTATTTGTGTAATACAGTTTGTGGTAAAGTGCCATGAAAGTCTAAAAGAGTATTTTTCTTAAGCATCCATCAAGTCATGATGGGGCCTTCAGGGTGGGCTTAATTGATTAGGGAAAGCCTTATAGCAGACTGCTACTAATCTGAGCCTTGAAGGTTCTGTATGGCAAAAAGTGAAGGGGAAGAGTATTACAGTCTGAGAGAGCAGCCTGAATAAAGAAAGCTTGAAGAGGTGGAGATGAACACCATGTGTTTGGAGACTAATGAAGTTATTCGTCCAAGACAAAAAGTTAAAGGTAGGGAATTAAAAATCAGGTCAGACAGGAAAGTTAGGGTCAGATTGAGAGAGACCACTAGATCATTTTGAAGAAAGTGGCCACATAATTTTCAAGGAACATAGTTGAAAAATAATATGTAAGATGATAAGGAAAGAGGCTGAAAGAAATGAAAACAGCAGGCTATTAAATAAGGATGAGCAGAGATGAGGAAGAAGTAAATGAGGATGACAGTGTTAGTGGTAGAATGTCCAGAAGAAGAATTCCAAGATGGAAGAGAAAGGTGTTCCCACGTACCAGGTGACTACAGAAGTGGTGTGCTTTAGAGGTTAGAGCGTGGGCTGTGGAGCCAGAAGCCCGGATTGAATTGCTAGCCCATCCATTCTTCCTTTGGGCTACTTATCTCCTCTCTGTTCCACAGTTTCTTCATTTGTCAAGTGGGATAATGTATACCTCCTAGAATTGTTTTAGTATTTTAGTTAATACAAACATGGTACTTAAAAATAGTACTTGGGGGCTGGTGAGATGGCTCAGTGGCATAAGCGCCTGCCTGGCAAGCGCGAGGTCCTGAGTTCAATTCCCAGTACCCACATAAAGGAAAAAAAGGGGGCCGGTGATATCGCTTAGTGGCCTAAGTGCCTGCTGGCAATCGCGAGGTCCTGACTTTGACTCCTGGAACCCACATTAAAAAAAAAAGTAGTACTTGGCACATAGTAAATGCATGTCATTTGCCACTAGGAAACTTAAGATTTTCACAGATATTCAGATGAAAATAATACATCAGAGAATTTTAGCCATGTATGAACTTTGGAAAGTCTGTGAACTCTGAAATCATATGTAAGATTTTATATGGATGAGTGGTTACCTATTAAAAAACCTCATAGCTTTCCTTAGATTCCAAATGGGTGTGTAAAACAAAATTAAAATGCTGCCAGATACAGTGACCATACCTGTAGTTCTAGCTACTGAGAAACCAGAAGCAGGAGGATTACAAGTTCAAGGCCAGCCTGGCCAATTTAGCAAGACCTTGTCTCAAATAGAAAGGGCTGGGGATGTACATACTGTAACTCAGTGGTACAGTACTCCACGTCCCCCCCTCCAAAAAAAGCTAAAAAGCTGTGATGTGGATATTCAAAAGTAAAGAAAGCTGGTCTAAGAGAGAGGTGGGGTTTGATGATACAAATGGTAAAAATAATTTTCTTAGAGCTAGTAGTTGATAACAGATTTTATTTGACTCAATAAAGTTAAGATTATATTGAGAGATCAAAGGACTGAGATGTGAGGAAATGCCAAAATTTGGATAAACAATTAAAGAGACAGTTTTTAGATTATAAGCAGAACCAAAGTTCTGAGGCATGTAAGCCAAAATGATTTTTTCAGAGTAAGCATCCATTATTGGAAGAAAGCAAGGAAGGATTGATTGGACTGGTTTATTGGAATTAGCAAGATGGTGAATACAGTTCAAGTTGAGTGGAAAGAACCCATTGTAGGGAATAGATGGTGAGGAAGGTGCAAAGAGATTTAGACCACTGGACCTAGAAATTCGGTAATGAAAGTATTTGATTGAATTGGGTTCTTTTGTGAACTAAAATCATATGAAATACTGATTGTATTCTTGCTTATGAGTTATGTGTGCTAATTTTTGCCATCTTTTTTTTAGGGTTTCAATCCACCTGTTCTTGTTTTTGTCCAGTCCATTGAAAGGGCTAAAGAACTTTTTCATGAGCTCATATATGAAGGTATTAATGTGGATGTTATTCATGCAGAAAGAACACAGCAACAGGTAAAGTCAAATGTATATTTTCAAAAGTATAGTGAACTATATAATTTTAAGATACTGGTATTAAACTTATGAAGTACCTATTTTCCATTTCTAGAATTGTATTAAAGCATATAATATATATTTTCTTAACCAGAGAGATAACACAGTCCACAGCTTCAGAGCAGGAAAAATCTGGGTTCTTATTTGTACAGCCTTGCTTGCAAGAGGGATTGATTTTAAAGGTGTGAACTTGGTGATCAATTATGATTTTCCAACCAGCTCAGTGGAATATATCCATAGAATAGGTGAGTTGTCTTTTTTTCCTTTTCCTATCACCCACTCATCTATCTGAGCGCCTTTACTGCTCCCTTCAGACATACTCAGTATGTGAATCCTAAGAGTCCCTTTCATGTCAAAAAAGTGGGTTTTTTTATGGTCTGATTTCTCTTAGGTCGAACTGGAAGAGCAGGGCATAAGGGAAAAGCTGTTACATTTTTCACTGAAGATGATAAACCATTATTAAGAAGGTAATTTAGGAAAATAACTTAGTATTCAGCTGGCAGAATTGCTTCATTATTTTTGTATGTGTATTCTATTAACAGATAATTACAAAATTGTTGTGTCCCAGATTGTATTAATGGTATTAGTCCACTAAATTTTTAGCCACAAGAAAAGGAAAAATGATCAAAGAGGGTTTTTTTTGCCCTTCTGTTATTAGAACTTGGAAATACTCAGAATGGAGTATTCATTTTTAAGTTTCAGATTCACCAGGATTCTTCTAATAGCTAGCCATTGATAGATGTTATAGTATAATATTAAGGTTTTGAATTAATGTATTGTTTTTAATAGTTTCCTCAGCCCACTTAGCCTTCTCTCTCTCTCTTTTTCTGTGGGTACTGGAGGTCGAACTCAGGACCTCGCGCGCCAGCAGGCGCCCGTGCCAGTGAGCAATATCACCGGCCCTTTTTTTTGTATGTGGGTACTGGAGTCAAACTCAGGACCTCGCGCTTGCCAGGCAGGTGCTTATGCCGCTGAGCTATCTCACCGGCCCAGCCTTCTCTCTTACCATGGTGCATCCTTCCCATTACAGTTAGGGCCAGATGGAATTTTTTATTTAGTTACAGAATCACTTGCCATATAGGAAAAACTATTTCAGTAACATTCCAACTTTTCTCTATTGTAGCGTTTTTGTTTTTTGTTTTTCCTTTTCTTCATTGTAGCCTTTTGAAGCCTAGGTAACACATACTTTTAGAAATGCAGGTCTTAATTTATCCCATCATTAGAGATTTTAATGTAGAGAATGGATTTCCTGTATTTTGACTATCTGTGGTAATTTTTGGTTGACGATAATTGAGAAGCACTTCACATTTCTAACAAATGAAATTTAGTTATGGCCAAAAGGCATTTGTACTTTATCTGTTTATCATTTCTGAGAAAGATTTTGATTTGTACCCTCTGAGCTTTGGCTACAGCCTTTGTACAGCTTTGAGTAGATTTTCACATATGAATGTATAGCGGGTGAATTCCAACAGCCTAAAGCCACCTCAAGTCTCCTTAGCAACCCCACGCATCTAACTCTGATGACCTCAAAATCAGTGTAACTATACACCTTAGTTTTCCATCTATGAAATGGGGATAATGGTAGTATTTTACTGTGTTTTCTTCAAGGCTGGGCCTACTAGTTTTTTAAGGCTTGATTAATATTGAAATAACTACTATCTAAAATTGCTCATCAGTACTTGATTTCAGCCCAGTGAATAGTTCTCTCAGTAACCCAACATGGGTACATTTAGTGATAATTGATGTGAGAACATTTTATTTTAGTACTTTGTGTAGTCTTAGTTCCTCTTACCTTGTGCATAAAGTTTGTGTACATAAACATCAGTTTGATAAGAGATAAGTTTATGTTTATGGGTTCCTTTTTCAGTGTCGCCAATGTTATACAGCAGGCCGGTTGTCCTGTACCAGAATACATAAAAGGTTTTCAGAAACTACTAAGGTATATCTTGAGTTTACCTGGAGCTTTTTTCTGTCTTTGCAGATACATTCTTGCTTTTTATTTTGTTTGTTTTCTTGCCTTTTATTTATTTTATAATAAGTATGTATCTCAAAGCAATACTGTACATTGTTTAGTTTTACATGTTTTTGATCACATATACAGTGTTTCTCTACTTAGGATAGGATTACATCCCAATAAACTCATTAGGAGTTGAAAATTTTGTAAGTTGAAAATGTATTTAATACACCTCGCATACCAAACATCATAGCTTAGCAACCCAGTATAGAGTATCAATTGCTTAACCTCGTATACTATAGAGTATCAGTTGCTGCCCCGCATTGCAGAAGAGTATGGCACCACGTAGTGCTAGCTGGAAAAAAATTAGAATTCAAAGGACAGTTTTTACTGAATGTTTGTCACTTTTGTACCATCATAAAGTGAAAAAAATTCTAAGTCAAATCATTGTGGTTGGGGACTGCCTATAAATAGTGTCAAACTCAGTATGTTCTTTTACTTTCTGTTCTTGTTCAAAGTTAATGTTTGTATTTTAATTAATGAGGATCAAATGGAGGGGATCAAACCGAGGGCCTCATGTATGATAGGCAAGCACTCTACCACTGAGCTATACTCCTAGTCTTTGATTTTTCTATATTGTGGGAAAAATCCATATAAAGCTTACCATCTTAACCATTTTTAAGCATTCAGTTCAAGTGGTATTAACTGCACTCATAATGTTTATAGTTGTTACCACCATCTGCTCCTTTCTGCTTATAAAACTGCCACTCTGTACCCATTAAACAATAACTCCCAATTCTCCCTGCCCCTAGGCCCTGGCAACTAGCATTCTAATTTCTCTCTGATTTTGACTACTCTAAGTACACTGTATGAGTGGAATTAATACAATATTTGTTTTTTGGGGAATTATTTTATTTAGCATAGTGTCTTCAATGTTCATCCATTTGTATAGTCAGAATTTCCTTCCTTTTTAAGGCTGAATAATATTCCATTGTATGTATATACCACATTTTACTTACCCATTTATCTGTTGATGGACACTTAGTTTGCTTCCACATAACTATTGTGAATAATGCTGCCATGAATGTGGGTGTACACATAGGTCTTCATGTACTCTTGGTTTTACATTCTCTCTTATACATTATGGGTCAAACAATAATTTTAGAACATTTTAAGATTAAAAATTTTTGCATGTTAATATTCGTGACTGTTATTTCCTTCCCAGTTTTTTCACCCTTGAAATTTTAAGGGCCAGGGATATAGCTCAGTGGCACAGTGCCTGCCTGGCAAGCGTGAGGTCATGAGTTTGATTCCCAGTACCAAAAAAAAAAAAAAAAAAAAAAAAAAAATTTAAGTATTGAGATTTTTAAAAAACTATTCAGTGTGAGTGAAATACACTTATAGTTATCTTAGTTCATAAAATGAACAAAAAATTAATTGGTCAAAATCAAACCCTAATGTTTACTGACAAGCTATAATGTTTCCATGGGACACGTTTTAGTAACAGTCAGTGGCTTTTTAAAAGATTGATTGAATTTATCATCCCTTGAGATAGCTAAGTGCTGTTGGGTAATTTAGTTTATTAAAGTGGATACTGTCCCACATTCAATCTGTAAGTAGTTAAAAAATGAATTTTGGGATCAAGAATCAAAACTAATTTTAGCTTTAGTTTTCCTAAGTGAAGTTTCACTTGTTTATTTCCTTTCTCACTTTGTAACTTACAGCAAACAAAAGAAAAAGATGATTAAGAAACCATTGGAAAGGGAGAGTATTAGCACAACTCCGAAGTATTTCTTAGAGCAAGATAAAGGTAAACGGTAAGTATATACATGGCAAGAAAATGTTTGACTCTTAGTGTTATGATAGGCAAAATTTTTCTTCAGATAAATTTTTAGGGGTAGAATTAATAGGTCTAAAGCCCATTATAGAATTTGATTAAAAAATATATATATCCTAGGTTGCCTTTGATTTGGGAACTTGGCTGATTTAATCTTGGAATTTTTCTGTAGATCTAGTTTTTTTTCCATATTTGAAAACATGATTTCAGTTCACTATGAATTGTCCACCACGTCCGCATAGTCTGGATCAGGACATGCTACTGAAGCTGAGACTGAAGACCCTTGACACACACTGATCAAGCCTTCCTTAAAGTTTCATATTCTGGGCCATATTATATTTCAGTATAATCTTGGGCTTATGCTGAAGCACACTGTAATCTCTAACAAGTAGTACTTTGGTAAATTTATACTGGCTTGGCGTAGTTTGGTGGGTTTTACTGTTTGTTTGTTTGTTTTGGAGACAGGGTTTCACTATGCAGTTCAGACTGGCCTTGAACTCACTTTGTAGCCCAGGCTGGCCTGTAACTCAGTGATTCTCCTGCCTCAGCCTCTCGAGTGCTGGGGTTACAGGTATGTGCCACCATATCTGGCTTGGCCTAGTTCTTGCAGTTTTTAAAGTATAGTTCTCATAGAATCTACATACAGATCTACCTTATTTTGCACAAAGTGTTAGGAATACATGTTTTGGTAGAGGTAGGCCAAAGTATTCTAAACAATAATACTGTTTCCACTATTTAAGGAAAATGATACTCTTCAAATTCTTCCATTACTAGATTAATATTTGCTGTAAAAGAATTGCCTCATTCTAATAATTTCTTTAGAGAGAGAGAGAGTTTCCTGAGAATGTCATCAATATCCTAGGATACTACATTCTGTTGTGAAATAAACTAATGCTTCTTTCCATTGCCTTACATCGGCTCTCTGAAAATAATTAGAAAAAAGTGTTGCATCAACCCATAGGCATTTACTGAGTTAGCCTACAAGGTGCTTAGTGGTAATAAAGTATACAAATGAATATAAAACAAGCTACCATTCCTGAAGATAGGAAAAGAGGTTAATATCCATAAAAAATGAGTGATTTTAATTAGAGATTAGAAAAAGGCAAGATTATTATGGATAGGCATAGTTACAGAAAGGTTCAAGGAGGCAAAATGATCTTTAAGTTGGGCAAGTAGAAGGAACAAGGTGAAGAAAGGCATGAAAGCTGGTATGTATTTTCCTTGTATGGGGGCCAAGAGTCTTATATGACATTTTAGTGTGGACTACGGGAGCTAGTGTTCAGTTCAAGTATAGACAGTGTACAAAGTGCCTCAAAGTTTTAGTGTACTTTTAAGATTTGGGGGAGAAGAATAAATGCCATAGACTTAACAAAAATGTTACTTGAAAGGCTAATAATTTTAATTCCACTTGTACTTACTGTTTTGTGAATTACTAATATATTATTTATTTTGATTTTTGTAGTGACAGTTTCTGGGTGACACTTAGACCAGCGATAGAGGCAGGGAACATGGGAGGGGTTCACATCAGAACTGTCACCCATGCATCAGAACCTTCTTTGTATGATCTTACAGCTAAAACTACAAATGCAGTCCTTCGAGGCACTGAGCAGCAGTTGCTGTGAGCTTTTACATAGGATGAAAATCAGCTAGAGCAGGGGTGGAGATAGAGTGCATGTTGGAAACCTGCATTATGGGTTTTTGGTATTTTTTATTGTTTTTTTCTTTAATCAGCTCTAGAGCGTAAGATGGTGTGTAGGTTGAAATTTAATAAAATACATCAATATGTTTTATGTTTGTAGGGCTTTTGTTGTTGTTGTTTAGTACTGGGAATTGAATCCAGGGCCTCAGGCATACTAGGCAAGCCCTCTGCCACTGAGTCATAGCCCCAGCCCACTTCTGGGGTAATTGAAACTTAGCAGCATGAAGACTTGGACAACAGTTGGTATAAATCTTGTCATAACTGCCTAAAATGCTTTTGTTTTCTTTCCATTTTCTTCACATTTAAAGGCCATCCTTCTTAAAGCATATAAATAAGACCCATCGTGATCTGACTGTAGCTTACCTCCCCACTATAGATGTTCCTTTAATGATCCTTCCCATGCCTGTAGTCCCAGTGTCTTCCTCTGCTGATAACTCTTACGCTCTTACCTTCAGCCCAGCTTCCCATTATTGTTGCCTAGTGGACTTCACTTCAGGCACTGTAAACTCAACTTGTTATGATTGGAGTTGGGGAGGGAGGACTGAATTTGGAGTCAGAGAACTGATTCTAATACTTTAGTATGTGACTTTGGACAATTCACTTCACCTCTCAAGTCTCCTTCCCCCAATGGAAATAATTGTATAAATAATAAAAACTGCTGTTTAGGGTTGGCGAGTGGAGTAGATGAGTTATTATATACTAAAGAACTTTGTATTACTATAATACAGTATGCAGACATTATTGAAAATTTTTCCTTTTCCTGTGTTACCACTTAGCAGTTATTGGTTAGTTAGCAGTGATTAGTTAATGGCATTTACCGTTCACAAGGCTCTACAGCCACACTGTTGGGGTTCATGTCTAATGGTTATTACTGGTGTGTGATGATTGACAAGTTATCAACCACTCTGTTCCTCATTTTCTTCATCTGCCAAATGAAGCTAATAGAATCTTCCTCATAAGTCATTAGGAAAATTACCCAACTTCATGCATGTGAAACACAGTACTTAATAAGCACTGAATCAATGTGAACTTCCATTATTAGCTCAGAATCAGAATCTGTCTTTCATACTTTATAGTAGTGTAGTTTACTGTGATGTTACTGTCTCATTTAGGTAATAGTGATTTTCTGAAGGGCAGAGACCATTTTTAATGCATCTTTGTGTTCCTAGTGCCACATACACTTTGATGTACAGTAGGTTTCATTTTATGTTTATTAAATTCTCAGTTACAGGAAAGTAAGTATGTAGAGAAGATATGATTCAACTTTTATTTCCTTTTCACAGGAAAAAGGTCACTGGTCAGAAGAGCAAGAAGAAGTTAGCTCTTGAAAACAAAAGTTAAAAACAGACTTTTTAAAAAGACTATCACAGAAATGTAATTTTATGGTCCCAGCATGAATGTTCTTCACATAGAATACTTCAAGGCTTGTAATCACTGCTACCAAACATCTGGAATCAACTACAAGTACATAAAACTGTGGAAAATGATCCTAAACTATTAATGCATCATGTCAGATTTTAATTTAGGTGAAAACTGTACAATGGAAATAACATTCATTGATATTTCTGTGGTTGAATCCAGAGAGATACTTCTTATAGAAGAACAAAACCTTATGCTAAATAACATTCAAATGTGGTGAACTCTTAAGGATTTTTCCCTTCAAGTGTGAAGGAAAGTGTGATGTATGCCATGAAGAGGCATCAGGAACACAAAATAAAGCCTTAAGATTGCCCCTTCTACCCCTTCACACACAATTATTTGCTCTTTCCTTTTTTTTTTTCTGGATGGACAAGAAACAGAACAGGCTAGCTATCAGATAGAAGCCTACTGCTTCTTTAACATTTCTTAATTTGTTGATGGCCTTTGGTGGTGTGAACCACAATAGAGCTGCGTCTTTTGTGGCTGGTGTTCAGGTTCCCTAAAATCTTAAATTGTTTGGTCTGTTAAGTATCCTTATACCTCACTGGTAAGATGTGTGTACTTAGCTGCCATAATATTGCAGCTACAAGATTATGATCAGCTTCTCCATTCTCTGTCATTTAATCATGCTCTTTCCTATGTCTTCATTCAAGATGATTTTGTTCAAAAACTGGTAAATCTTTTATCTGGTTAAGGAAGAAAATTGATGTCACTCAGTACACTTCTGGCTTCACTCTCTTACAACTTCTCTTTCCCGAGGCTTGATGGCCCTTCACCCTTATGATCGCATGGTGAATGAGGCTATTGTCTATAAGGAAGGTTGGTTTCAATTACTTGTTTTGTACAGTAGAATTTAAAAACACTTTATACAAGTAAGGCACTTAAACTAGTGCCCTAGAAAAGATACGATTATTACCTACCACAATACTATAATACAGGGAACTACTAGTACTACCACAATACTATAATATAGGGAACTCCTCAGCAGCTTTTGAATTAAACTTACGTGGTTTACTTGACCTTTTGTTCTAGAATCAGCACAGGTACACTCTACCTTGAATAATTTAGATGGGACAAAAACTGCTTATCTTATAAGCACATGATTTTTGTTCTTGTAAACAGATCCTTGTTCAGCATATATTCTGGAGATACGTGCAATCCATTTGCCTGTTACGGGGCTTTGAATAAGTTCATTAATTTCTTAATGCTTCAGTTTTTTCACCTCTGAAACTATGTATCTCAAATAGGAAGTATTTGAGTCCTGCAGATATAGAAATTAATAAGCAAAGAGGATGAACAAAGTATTCCAGGCACAAAGATCACATCTTCTACAATGTTTGAAATACTCCCTTACTTTTTTTTTTTTAACTATTCTCTCCTGTGTAGCCACCCAATCCATATCAACTTAGTTTGTCAACGGATTAATTCTGAAATTAAACTGCTTTATACCATTTGGAACTATCTGCTATGTAAATTTCAGCTTTGCCCAAGTAAAGAGAGGGGTGAAATGAGTGAATAGACAATTAAGATAAAGAACATACAACTTAATAGCTGGTGCAAGTGAAAGGGGCAAGGACTTTGGAGTCAAACTGACCTGTGTTTGTTCTGGTCCTACTGCTTGTAACTGTATGATCTGAGCAAATTACATTGACTTAATATTGATTTTTTTAAATCTGTAAAATGCCAATACTAATTCTTAGGCACCTTGAGTTTTTAAGTGCACATAAAGTTCCTGAACAGTGACTTGTACCCAGTAAATAACTTATCACAGATTGTTTCTCCGTCAGAGTCCTAAGGCAAGAGTGAAAGAAAAAAATGTTAATTACAATTAATTCATTACTTGGGAGCTCCAGAGTTTCACCTGACTTATATTTTACTTCTAGATAGTAGTTTGGTGGGTGGGGAAGGAGGAGGTGGGAGAAACGCCCAGATAGGTCAGACTAATTGTGCCCCCCCCACCGTTTTGTCCCAGGCTGAAAGAATAGGAAAAACACGGGGAATATATATAAGTGGCATGATGGCAGAGTCAATCCCAAGAATCGTGCACCTCGGAGGTTTTTTAATGTGGGTTGGATTTATGTGCTCTTGGTTGGTTTACTAAAATCTTAAATACCTTTGGTGTCTTGAGATGGATGCCAAAAGGAAGCTGCGGAGAACCAGGGAAAGAGTAGAGAACTCATCACGGACAACTGGCGCCGTTAAGCTATCGAAGGGTCCACCCAGGATCCATCTATTCTTGATGCGTAATAAGTAACAATAAAAGAACACCTGTGTACCCATTATCCGGTTTAAAAATTACAACTCAGCCTCTTTGCACTAATCGATGTGTGCGTTTGCAGAGCACCACAGCAGCGGGCTCGCAGTGAGCCTTCCCAGACAATGCATCACCACGCTCCGAGGGCCGCCCACCCGCCCCAAGCACCTGGAACCACTCCCACCCCCAGCGCCGGGTCACATGACAAGCACCGCTCCTCCCGGGGGCGCAGGCTCACGTGGCCTCACGGCCCCGCCCCGTCACCCGGGCCGCGGCGAGGTGGGGCCTGGCGTTTGCCCCGGAAGTGCCTGTCTCCAACTGACAGCTGCTGGCGCGGCGGCGGCCGGTCTGAGGAAGATGGCGCTGCGGCCGGGAGCAGGAGCTGGCGGCGGGGCCGCGGGCGCCGGCGCGGGGGCCGCCGGGGGAGGCAGGTGGGTGTGAGGAGCTGGAGCGGAGGGAGCCGGGCGGGCCTCCCTGGCCGCCGCCGCGGACGACACGGGGCGCAGGGCCCCGCAGAGGCGAGGGGTACGGCCGTTTCGCCAGCACCAGTTCTCTTTGGAACGGGCTGCGGCAGAAGGGTCCTGCTCTGGGGACGGGGCGGATGGGGTCCAGCGCCCCCGCGAGGGGTCGAGGGTCGCGCGGCGGGGCCGGGCAAATGCGGAACCCCGGCTCCTCGCCTCCAGGGTCTTCCCTTTTCCAGGGCTCTCTGGGCTTGACCAGGGGTGTCGGAGGGAAGGCTGTGAAAAACCTGGGCACAAAGCAGGAGGAACTGTTCCCGATATGTACGTGTGTGTTTTGTCTTTTCCTTCTTTATATTATCCCGTCCTGCCCTTTTAATTTATTTTCTTAGCACAGGACAAACAGCAGGACAATCCGAAGACCTTTGAATTTGTAATTGTCTTGTGATGGACCTCTTGTGTAACTCTAAAACTTGTCTGCCTCCTTCATAAAGAGGCATTGAAAAACAAAGAAAATCCACTGAGCAGGAGTTTTGCATTTATTACAACAAAGCCTCCGGAGTTTTATTTAGCCTTTAAGCAAATCTGCCCTTTGTCTTATTTCAGCTAATTAAGGAAATAAAATGTTTGCAACTTGACAAGTTGTGTTGTCATTTAAGGAAATATTTCATTGCAGGAAGTCTTCCCCATACTTCTATAATGACCTAGTCTGATTTAGTCTCACTTGTCAACACATACTGCACGCACATCTGGAGGTCAAACTAGCTCTTTATGCTCAGTGTCCTAAATTACCGTTGGAGAACACAGTGTTCATTTTTTTACGGTAGTTTATGAACACTATAAAAGTGTAACGTCTTTTAAAGTTACTACCTCTTGCCTGTGCTTAATACATGCTAGGAAAAATAAACCACCTGTGTGTGGCCCCATTTTTCACTATTTCATTCGTTTTTCATGAATTCTTAGATGGAGAAGAGAAATATATATTAAACCTCTCCATTTCTTTCTATAGATGATGACAGTGTCTAAAATGTTCCTAAGTGACATTAATTTAATGAAATATATGATTAATAATGGCACCAAGTTCTAGGAAAATAGAAACTTAAAACAACTTGGTATTCCAGGCCCAAATTTTTATTTATTTTTAATTGGGTGGGGAGGACCTCAGGTGCAGAAAGTTGACAGGATTTCTCATTTTGTTTTACAGTATTTTAATTTCATTGACCCAGGGACATAGGTTTTTTTTTGTTTTGTCTTCCTAAATATGGCCTGAATTTTGATAGAAATTAGAATGATAGATTTAAATTTTTCTCTCCTACAACTAGTAATAATATCAGCATTCTCAAATTCTAGAGGATGTGTGGGAGAGAAAAAATTAAATTGACCCTTACTTTGAAAAATACATAGTAAATACATTACATATATTGGCAACTTTCTGAGGCTGAATAGCTAGCTGTATGCTCAATAAAAAAAAGAATATTATGGCTTTTAGAAAGCAATAGTAAGAGCCAAAGTTATTTTGTAAGGAACCTAACATGGTCGCCTAAGTGTATTTTAACCCAAAGAAACAAAGAACCTCTCTAAGCTTTTCATGGAGAAAATTAATGAACTAGATGGAACTGACCATATTTTTAGGTACTTTTCTTTATTGTAAGACATTAAGCAAAAAGCAATAGTATTTTTCAAGTTTAATGTTAGCATACCTTTGATTGGTATCCTGAAGGGCTACTTTAGAATAAATGGTAGAGATGTATAAAGGACAAATTGTTGCCCAAGATGAAAGTATATATCTTTAAATCAAGGCAGCAAACAAGAGTTAAAAGATCTGGATTAGTCACTGAATAGCTACATGTGTAAGACACTGTTGTTGATGCTTATGAATTCAAAAGATATCCAAAACATGTCCCCATGCCAAGAAAGTGAACAGAATAAGTGTAGTACTCCTTCCTTGAATTCACTGTGTAGCCCAGGCTGGCCTCAAACTTATAGCAGTCCTCCTGCCTCAGCCTCCCAAGTGCCAGGACTACAGGTGTGCAGACGTGCTCCACCATGCCCGGCCTCTAGCGCTCTTATTTCTTGCTCTTTTATTTTATTTTATTTTTTTCTTGCTCTTCTATAAACTTTCTCCTTCCTTCCTTTCTTCCTTCACTACTAGGAATTGAACAAAGGGGTGCTCTACCAATAAGCTGCATCCCCAGCCCTTTTTATTTATTTATTTTTGAGACAAGATCTTGCTAAGTTGCCCAAGCCAGCCTCAAACTTGTGATTCTTCTCAGCTTCCCTAGTACCTGAAATTACAGGTATGTGTCATAGTTAGTGCCTAGCTCTTTTACAAACTCTTTGAGGGCTTCCTCATCTTTCTATCTACCACCACTTCTAGCTATTCTGATACATTAAAATTTTTTTATTTAGTTTCACCTATATTGAAAGCAAATTATATGTCAGCTGGGGCACTCAGTTGGAGGAAGAGGAAGGGGTGAAGAGATTGCCATAGAGGTAGGAAGGCCTAGTGAACACTTATGGAAACAACATACCTGTGGTGCCAGATTGATTGTGGTACTAAGTGTGGACAATAATTTTGAGATAAAACTGAAAGAAAAAGTTGTTCCCAGAACTGGGAATAGTGGCTCACATCTGTAATCCCAGCACTAGGGAGGCTGAAGCAGGAGAATTAAGAGTTCAAGGCCAGCCTGAACTACTGTACATAATGAGACCCTGTCTCAGAAAACAAAAGAAAGGGAGGAAGGGAGGATGGAAGGGAAAGTAAAGTTGTACTGAAACTGAAGACCTTGAGGTTAAACTAAGGGAATTCAGTTTACAGGGGCAATCATGGGGAAATAAATGTATAGTTTTAACCCTAGGCCTGCATCATAACCTGTATTGCATTCGATGAATTAGAAACCACAGAATCTGGAGATGGGGCGATCCATTAGGAAGTCTTTATTTAGGAATCCTGAGAAGTAAAGACTCGCAGCAAATCTAGGTTAGTAGCAAAGTGACTGAAAAGGAATGATGGAGAGGAAGTGAGCATGTGACAAACAGAGCTCACAAGTCTGCTTTGATACTGAGACTTCAGCAATATATGAATTAGTCTTCTACCTTTGAAATCAAATTATTGGTCACCTTGCTGCTTGGTTTTTTGCCCCACTTTTGCTGACTTATCAATATCTTAGCTGCTTGACTAACTAGGCTTTTATCATGTTGATATTAGTTGTCTAAACATTTCAGAGAATCATACAAGTGGTACCTGGGTCAGTAGGCAATCTGGATTGCTGAATTTTTACCTAAGTTATGTTTATCAGTAGTGTTCTTAATTTGTTTTTGTTTGGTGGTAGTTTTGCAGTACTGGGATTGAATCCAGGGCCTCAGACTGAGCTACATCCTCAGCCCCCCCCCCCCCTTTTTTTTCAATTTTGAGGCAGGATCTTGCTAAATTGCTAATTTGCCCAGGTTGGGCTGGAATTTGGGATCCTCCTGCCTTAACCTTCCAGAGTGCTGGGATTACAGGTGTGGGCCACTCTGCCCAGCTTGTTTTATTTTTTAAGTATCCTTTATATATCTGTAACATGTATTCTTGTCTACATAATTGTCTTAGTTGGAACCTTGGCAAACTTTCAGGTCTTTGTCCTCTTTTGGCAGAGGGGAAAGCAGACAGGATGGTAAAGAAGATTGCATACATTCATAATTCCTTATGGCACAGTTAGAAAAAAAGAAATATAACTACAGTTTCAAGTTTGTACTAAGCCACTGAACCATACTACTAATTTTAATCTTTAAGGCTGATTTTTAAAAGTCTTGACAGGTTGATTACTTAAATGCATTTATTGCTACTAAATTTATCAATCTTTGTATATGAGCAGTGTCTTTAGAAACAAAGTACTACTGTATTTCATCTTCAGTTTTAAATATTTGATCCGTTAAGAGAGCCAGGTGTGGTGGCACATCCCTGTAATCCCAGCTACTCAGGAAGCTGAGGCAGGAAGAACACTTGAGCCCAGGAGTTCAACACCAGCCTGGGCAACATAATGAGACTCTCCCCCTATCCCAAAGACAAACGAACAAGAAAAACAACACGTTACTTAGCCATTACATCTTACATGCAGTTCAGAAAGCTGTTCACTCTTTAGGCTTCTCTGAGTACAGGCCTGCTAGTAACAGCAGAATTTGTCAGTGATCCAGACCCTGTACAATGCTGTAACACACAACTTAGATGTCCAACTAGAACTCTGTAAACTACTTAAAATTGTTTTTAAAAATTAAAACATTTTAGAGCCAAGAGACTCTAAAGTTTAGATTTTAGTCTTTTCCTGGGAAGGGGGACTTCTGTAGTAGAAAAATGCAAGGGCACATAAATTTGGCATATAATTCTTAGATTTCACTAGATTCTCTAAAGACGATCTAGAAACCCCCCTTTAAATCCTTGACTTCCACATTAACCTTTCTCATTCAGAAGGTTTTCTTCCTTAATTTGTTCCCTTTTTCTTTCCCTGTAATTTCACAGAATGAAGTCCTCTTCCTTTTCAAAGCAGATATCTTGCTATCTTGTTATTCATTTGTCTCCCGAATCTTTCTTCCTATAAGCTGTCTTCCTCTTCCTTTGTTGAAACTCAGACCATTATTTTCTTTTTTTCTTTTATTTTAAAGAGAAAAAAAAAATAGAACAAAATTTCAAAACAACATAATAGGAGGGTAACAATGGTTAATACATTATGTATTGTTATCTTTAAATTAGTTACTCAGGGTACAAGATATCAGCATTCAATTAAAAGACCATTATTTTCAAGGCAGTAATTTTCCATTTTTTTTTTTTTAATATGCGGGTATCGGGAATCGACCTCAGGACCTTGCACTTGCCAGGCAGGCGCTTATGCTGCTGAGCTATCTCACTGGCCCAAGGCAGTAATTTTCTTAATATTCATTCTGACCAGCTTTTCTATAGCGTTAGGCACCAGTAACTAGTCTCTTCTTGAAACAGGGTCCCTCCTCAGTTGGAAACAACTCCTTTGGTTCTCATATTAGCTTTCTCATTGCCAAACACAATACCTGGCACTCACAATTTAAGGAAGAAAGGTGTAATTTAGCTCACGGTTTAAGGGAATTCAGTCCATATTAAGCTGGCTTCATGGTGGCCAGGGACCAGAGCAGGGAACAGTGACAGAGAGGAATGGGCTGGGGACTATATATAATACCCAAGATCATGCCTCCTTTACCCACCCAGAACACTTAGGAGCATGTGTTACTAATCCAGACATTTCTTAATCTAATGAAATTGGCAAATCAAGATTAATAGTCACAGTTCTCAATGACCATTTCTTACTTTTTGCTGTGAAGATTCACTAAAGCTGTCCTTAGTTTCTTCTTGCTAGATATACACATTGCCTTTGCTGTTTCGTTCACAACCAGAGCTTAATCTTTTTAAACCTGTATTTAAAAGTGCCTCACTAGATTTATCTGGCTCCTTCCTCTGAGTTTGAGTTACTTTTCTGATTACCTGCCATACTGCTCCATGTGGACACTATCCCACCACCTTTCTCCCCAGACCTACTCACAGTGGGTTCCTGCTTCCAGTGGACAGCGTTCCCTTTCCGGACGTTGTCCCTTTCTCTGCTTTTCCACTGCCATTCACCATCCTAACAAGTCCTGTTGATTCTTCCTTTTAAATATCTTCCATTCATTTCTTCTTTTCCAAGCTTCTACTTTAATTATGACCCTTTCATCTCTTATTAAAATTATTGTGGTAGTTTTAGCTAGTTCTTTTTCTTGCAGGTCTTCTCTGCCATATATGGTTAACCACAGTAACCTCCTAAAGCACATTGACGATGATATCATTCTTTTACTCAAACTCTGACATTAGGGAAATCAACTCAAAACCATAATGAGCTACCACTCCACATGCATTAGGATGGCTGTCATTAAAGAAACAGGAAATGACAAGTGTTATGGAGGCTGTGGAGAAATTGGACCCAGTGTGTTGCTGGTGGAAATGAAAATGATGCAGCCACTGTGGAAAATAATTTGGCGGTTTCTCAAAAAGTACACATAAAAGTACTATATGGCTTAACAATTTTAGGTATATAACCAAAAGGAACTGAAAGAGTTCAAACAGATACTTGTAGACCAGTTCTCATGGCAGCATTATTCACATCAGCCAAAGGGTGGAAAAAGTCCCAGTATCAGTCAAAAGGTGAATGGAAAAACAAATTGTACTCTATACCTAAAATGGAATATTATTCAGTCATAAAAAGACAGAAATTCTAATGCATGCTATAATATAGATGAACTGTGAAAATATTTGTCTAAGTGAGATAAGGCAGATATAAAAGGGCAAGTACTGTATAATTCTACTTACATACAGTATCTATAACAGACAAATTTATAGAGACGAAAAAGTAAAACGGTGTTTACCAGGGGTTGGGGATGGGAGGGTAGAATAGTGGGGCTTTATTGTTTAATGGATATGGAGTTTCTATTGGGATTAAAGTTGTGGAAGTGGATAATGGTACTAGTCACACAATTTTGTAAGTATCCTTAATGCCGTTGAATTGTGCACTTAAAAATTATTAAAATGGAATTTTTTTCTTTTTTTTGGAGACAGGGTCTCGCTGTGTAGTTCAGGCTGGCCTTGCATTCACTATGTAGCCCAGGCTGGTCTCGAACTCATGGCAGTCCTCTTGCCTCAGCCTCCTGGCTGCTGGGACTACAGGCTTGTGCCACCATGCCTAGCCAAAATAAAAGATTTTAAAGGCCCTCTTTAATCAGTTTGCTTTTTAATCCTATATCTTACAATTAACCTTAAATTATTTTGCTGAATATTCCTACATCTCTGACCTCAGAGCTTCTGCCCAAACTATGTAGTGTGCCTCTCATTTCCTGTAAGATTCAGCTCAACTGCTACCTCCACAAAATGTCCCAAAATATAGCCTATTAAAATTAATCTTTCTCTTTTCATCTCTGTTAGTATTTTGGACTTCACTGAAAGCAGTTAACGTATTTATCCTGTGGTATAGCACAGTTGCATCTTTGTCTTCAGAAGTGTGACCTGTTTCAGTCCTTTTTGTGTAGTACTCAATAAATGTTCACTGAATGGAAACTAACCCTGCCATTTTATGGGTGGACAAATTGGAAACTGATGTGCGTGCATCCTCTGGATATTTAATCTGTGTTAGTTTTGGGCAATTCAGTATTGTGCTGTGGAACAGACACCAGGCTCTGTCTACGATTCTTTCATTCATGTAAAAAATTACGATTTGTTTGAAATCTTTGTATGTATGAAGATCATGATGTTTTTATTCTGTTTTCAGCTTCATGTTTCCTGTTGCAGGTGCAATAAGACCCTCTCAAGGTATGTGAAAGCTTAAATTTTGAACTTTTGTTTTTCACTATTTCTGAACTTAGTGATTAAGTGGTTAAATAGTAAGTTCTGTTGCTGCCAAATAGAGTAAAATATTCCTGTAATCTTTTTTGGTTTTGTTTTTGTTCTTTTTTTAAGACAGGGTCTTGCTTTGTAGTTCCAGCTGGCCTCAAACTCACTATGTAGCCCCGGGTGGCCTTGAACTCACAGCGACCCTCCTGCCTCAGCCTCCCGAGTCCTGGGATTACAGGCATGCACCACCATGCCAGCTAATTTTCCTGTAATCTTAAACCTGTATGACTACTCCTAAAATTTCTTAAAAATGTTTAATTTGGAGAGTAATAAGGATCACTCCTCATTTCTCCCAAAACTTAAACACTGTATCAGCAGACTGTTATTTGACCCTAATAGTGATGGAGACTTTCAACAAGAATACTAAAAACAATCTGGTAATAAAATTGAAATGAGCTGTAATTCCCTTAGTGATATCTTTCTCTTTTTGTTTATTCTTCTCTTAAATTGTTAGTGCTATAGAGCAGGAGCTACATATGTTTGCACTGATCAGTACCTCCAGCACCCAGCACACTGATAGAACATAATAGCTTCCCTGTAGATGTTTGTTAAATGAATAAACTTCTCTAGTTAGTTTACACTGCTATATTTTCTTACACAATATGATCTCATAATATTTTTGTAAAGAAAAGAGATGACATATTCTGATTTAAAGTATTTAAGTCTGTTTTATTCTTAGAAATTTCTCTACCAAGTATGCCCCTTCTCTTTGGTTTTAGAACCAAGGCCCAACAATATCAATTCTAGCTGTGGCTTCAAGGAAACAGTAGTGAAGGGCTATAATCTTGACTCAGGCCACGTGCAGCTGGAACACAACACTTAAGGAGGAATGAGGAATGTATTACCTTTCTCTTGCTTCCTTCTGCTCACTTTGTCCTCTCCAGCATATCCTTCCCCCCAACTCCCATGCCAAGCTGCTTCTGGAAACTGGCCCTTCTCACAAAGCCAGTGGTTATGGCAGCCTTGTTGGAGAAACAGACTCCTAGGTTACCAGCAGCGATGAAAGATAAAGAGCGGCTCAGTAGCAGGTGGTCAGTAGCTCATCCTGACTTTGTCTCCATTTATAATGGAGTGATGGAGGTTGAGTTTCAGGTAAATTTTTCCGAGGCTCAGTTGTATTCTGTTCATTGTATTCACATTTATGCATTATTTAAGCTATCCGTAATTACATGTGTCCCAGATTTAGAGCAAATGGCTAGAGATCTTTTGTTCTTTAAGAAGGTATTACAGAGTTATATCAGGTGTAGTTAATTATTTTGCGTTTTTAGAAACTTTCAAGTAAAAATCTACATATGGGGCAAGAAAATTCAACAAGAGATCCCAAAGGTTAGCCAATACTTTTTCTCCTGGACTTTGGAATTGTTTTGGAGATTTTTAAAAGTAAGTGTGTTAGAATAGACTTTTTGATAATTTGAAGGCTTTAAATTATGCACAGATCATTTCTTTTTTTTTTTTTTTTTTTTTTTGTGAGTACCGGGGGTCAAACTCAGGACCTCATGCACCAGCAGGCGCCCATGCCGCTGAGCGATATCACCAGCCCTTTTTTCGTACGTGGGTACCAGGAGTTGAACTCAGGACCTCACACTTGCCAGGCAGGCACTTATGCCACTGAGCTATCTCACCAGCCCACACAGATCATTTCTAAAAGCATATGCAAGACGTCAAATTCAGGGGTGGCCATAAAATCATGAGTACTTGAACAGAAGACAGGAAAGAAAAGACATCTTTCACTTTATAGACTGGGGATTGATGCTGGGGATTGAACCCAGGATTTCACACATGCTAAGCAAGTGCTCCCCAGCCCTTTTTTTTTTTCCCCCTAGCCCTTTAAAAACAATTTTTAAAAAAATTCTGCAACGGGATCTCACTAAGGTCCTCAAGCTGGCCTCAGGCTTTTGAACCTTCTGCCCCCACCTCCCAAGTAGCTGGGAATATAGGCATGTGCCACTGCACCTGGCCTCACTGTATACACTTTTATGCATTTAAATAGCATACCAAATACCCAAGTTAGCTATTCAAAAACTAAATCAATTAAAATGAATAAAACTTTAGGTCCAAAGGACATGAAGGAAAACATCTTACTGTGGCTATATTTAATCTGTTCATTTCACTTCTCCATGACACCTCAAGGTCTTTGTGTTTGATGTTTCTCTGTCTGAAATATTTTTTTCAAATATCTGCATGATTTGTTCTCTTCCTTGAGGTATGTGCTCAAATGCCACCCTGTTGGAGAGACCTTGTCTGACTGTCCTGTATAAAAGAACAACTACTCCATTTCCTGACTCTCTTTTTTTCCCCTTATCCTAATTTTTGCCCTCACTTTTAACCATTACCTGACATGTAGTTTTTTAAATTTTTATTTTTATTTTTGCAGTACTAGGAATTGAACCTAGGGCCTTTACGCTAAGCTACATCCCCAGCCCTTTTTATTTTTTATTTTGAGACAAGGTCTTGCCAAGTTGCCCAGGCAAGACTCAATTTATGATCCTTCTGCCTCAGGTTCCCAGAGTTCTGGGATTGTAGTCATGGGCTACCATGCTCTACTTGTTATTTAAAATTATCTGCTCCAGTTATAGTGTAAATTCCATCAGGGCAAATACCTGATTCTGTTCATTGCTGTGTTCCCAGGATGGTGCCTAACATGAGGTAGACCTTCAAATACCTAAATAAATGATTGAATGAATAAATAGCCTGGCAGTAGTAGCTAGTACTTAAAATTAATGCTTCTGAAATTAAGCTAGGTGTAAGTAACCTAGAAAGCAAACAAACAAAAACTGAAAGATAAATGTACACTTTCTAAATCTTTATTTTTAAACTTGATTAAAAAAATAGTTTCTAGTTCTAGTAGAACCAACAGGACTGTAAGATGTGATAAAATGCAATATTAGAATACTGTGAAATGTGTGCTCAAGTTACATAGTGATTTTGTTTTATTCAGTATCATATACCAAGCATATAGAACTGTGCCTTACATATGCTAGGCATTAGTGTTTATTAAATCCCCAAACAGATGTACTATATTCATCCTCCTCTGCTTTTGAGAATACAGTACTTTATTGGTAGTTTGGAAGATACTAGTCTAAGTCATACTTTTGCGATAGTTTCCTATCATTACATCATATACTCTATATGCCAAAGTATACTGTTCATGTTAGAAAAAAGAATAGCATTTCCTTGACACATTGAGTATTAAACAGTTTTACAAATGAGAAACCAAGGCATAGAAAGAGGTTAAGTATATTGCCCAAGGTCCCAAAGCTAGGAAGTGTCACTTCTAGTTGGGTTCCAGAGTCTGTGCTCTTAACTGTTATTGGATTATTCATCTGCTGTCGCATGACAATTTACTCCAAACTTTCAAAAAGTAAACATTATTTCATACTGTGCCTATGGGTGAGGAATCAGAGTGGCCTTTGTGGATGGTTCTGGCTCAAGGCCTCTCATGAGATTGCAGTAAAGATGTCAGCCAGAAGAATTTCAGTCATCTGAAGGTTTCACAGGGCTAGAAGTTCTGCTGCCAAGATGGCTTATTCACACAGATGGCAAAACCATGCTGCTTTTGGCAGGAGGCCTCACTTTCTTACCACATGGATTCTCCAGAGGACAACATGAATGTTATCATGCCACAGAAGCGGCTTTCCCGAGAGCAAGTGCTGTCATTTCCACAATATCTTGTTGGTTGTACTAGTTCATTGTGCAAGGGAATGGCACAAGTATATGAATACTAGGAGGCAGAAATATTTAGGGGCCATCTTGAAGGCAAAATACCAGAATTAAGCCATTCTACTCATTTTTCTTTTTTTTTTTTTTTTTTTTTTGTGGGTACCGGGGGGTCGACCTCAGGACCTCGCGCGCCAGCAGGCACCCGTGCCGCTGAGCGATATCACCGGCCCCTTTTTTGTATGTGGGTTCCGGGAGTCGAACTCGGGCCCTCGCGCTTGCAAGGCAGGCGCTTAAACCGCTGAGCCATCTCACCGGCCCGTCTACTCATTTTTCAATGTGCCTACAAATTCTGTAGAACAGATGTTGTCTTCATTTTACAGATGTTTTTGTAGCTCATCTAAGATAATACACCTTAGTAAATGATAGAGTTGGAATTTATACTCTGTCTCATCAGGAACCTGTACATTTTCTACCCACTGTGCTGACTCTCAATCCAAGTACCAAGTCCCCTAGGTACTTGTGCTTTTAAGGAAACAAACTTTAAAACATATTGATTTTAATACTGCCTTCATGTTTTCTAGCAGGCCTGATGCCAATGCAGCAACAAGGATTTCCTATGGTCTCTGTCATGCAACCTAATATGCAAGGCATGATGGGAATGAATTACAGCTCTCAAATGTCCCAAGGACCGATTGCAATGCAGGTAATTGCCTTTATGGTTGATTCTTTATGTGTGTATTGTTTGTTGTTAGGTGTCTACATACCCAGAGCTACATTATTTGTATATTTAGAGATGGCATCTTGTTATGTTGCCCAGGGTGGCTTTGAACTCCTGTGTTTAAATGATTTTCCTACCTCAGTCTTCTAAGTAGCTGGGACTATAGGCATGTGCTATAGTTCCCAGGTTTTTTTTTTTTTTTTTTTTCCAGTATGGAGATCAAACCTAGTGCTTGGGCTGGTGAGACGGCTCAGCGGCTTAAGCGCCTGCCTTGCAAGCGCGAAGGCCCGAGTTCGACTCCCGGAACCCACATACAAAAAAGGGGCCGGTGATATTGCTCAGCAGCACGGGTGCCTGTTGGTGCGCGAGGTCCTGAGGTCGTCCCCCCGGTACCCACAAAAAAAAAAAAAAAAAAAAAAAAACCTAGTGCTTCAGGCATGCTAGGCAAACACTCTAAAATTCATAAAAATGTGAGTTATTGGAATTAGCAAAATAGACTGGAGCTACCTTTTCCCGTAATCTGAGAAATAAAGGCAAAAGTAGAGAAAATTGGCAGAGAATTTAAAGTTATTAAAAAGTGATACAGGGGGCCGGTGAGATGGCTCAGCGGCTTAAGCGCCTGCCCGGCAAGCGCGAGGGCCCGAGTTCGACTCCCGGGACCCACATACGAAAAAGGGGCCGGTGATATCGCTCAGCGGCACGGGCGCCTGCTGGCGCGCGAGGTCCTGAGGTCGACCCCCCGGTACCCACAAAAAAAAAAAAAAAAAAAAAGTGATACAGCATATTTAAGCAATTTCAGAATTGAAAAGTAACCCCAAAAAAGAAATCTTTCCTATCATTCTAGCACTCTGGGAGGCTGAAGTAGGACATTTATAAGTTTGAGCCCAGCCTAGGCAATGTAGCTTCATGAGACTCCATTTCATGAAATGGGGGTGGGGTGGCTTAGTGCCAGGGCCCTGGGTTCAATCTACAGTTCAAAAAAAAGTTCTATGGATGGTTTAATAGATTAGAACTGGCTAAAGAATTAGTTAGCTGAAGTTAGGTCAGATGATGCTGTCTAGAATACAGACAAAATGAAAAGGAAAAAAATATAGTAGTCTTTTTGGTTTTGTTTTGTTTGCAATACTGAGAACTGAACTGAGGGCCTTGGCACTGAGCTGCATCTACAGCCCCATTCCCAGCCTCCCCCTTTTTTTAAGGCAGGTTCTTGCTAAGTTGCCCAGGCTGGGCCTGAACTTAAGATCCTCCTGCCCCAGCCTCCCAGAGTGCTGGAATTACAGGTGTGTGCCACTATGCCCAGCTATAGGTGAGATTTTGAAGATATAATAAGAAAGCCTAATAAATGTGTAGTTGGAATCCTAGAAAGAAAAAAAGAAGAAAGTAAATCAGAAGACATAATGGCAGAGAAGTTTCCTGAACTGTTGAAAGACATTGATCTGCCGGGGATATAGCTCAGCAGCACAGTGCCTGCCTGGCACGTGCAAGGTCCTGAGTTCGAGTCCTGGTACTAAAAAGAAAAAAAAAGAAAGAAAACATTGATCCACAGATTCAGGAAACCTAATAAATTGAAGCGTGATTATATTTAGTTATCTGTTGCTATCTAGCAAGTTACTCTAAAATTTAGTAGCTTAAAATAGCAATACAGCATAAAAAAATCTATATATAGAAGTAATAACAGAAAACTTTCCAGACATGGAAGAGGAATTATCATACAGATGAGTGAGACATTTAAAACCCCAAATAGCCATGATCAGGAAAAAAACACTTCATGCCATATCACAATTAAAATACCAGAAATCTAACATAGGAACAGAATCTTAAAAGCTATGAGAAAAGCAACAAAGTACCTATAAAGGGAAATCCATTAGAATTAAAGCAGACTTATCACACAAACCTTAAAAGCAAGGAAAGCTTGGAATGAAGTATTTCAAGCCCTAAAAGAAAACAACTTCCAACCCAGAGTGATATATCCTGCAAAATTATCTTTCAAAATTGATGGACAAAATAGCAGTAAACACCTCAATTTTCCTGTGGGCTTTAGCTAGGTTGTTCTGGCTTGGGGTGTGTCATGAGGTTTTAGTCAAGACGTTGACTGGGGCTACATCTTCTAAAGGATTGACTGAGGTTAGAGGATCTGCTTCCAAGGGTCCCTTTCACATGGCTGGCAGTTAAATGCTGTCTGTTGGCTTCCGCTCCTAGGTGGACTCTGGTTCCACATACAGCAAGTGATTTGAGAGATGATGTCAGAAGGTTCAGTGTCTTTTATGGCCTAGCCACACTTGACAATTTCTCCAACATGGGGACTGTACTGGGACTACTACACAAGGGGGTGAATACCAGAGTGTAAGAATAAGTAAGTAGAAACTCTTACATCCAGATATATTATAAAGAAACTAGGAGACCACACCAAGGAATCAACAACTAAGGGAATTAACAATGTTACAAGGCCATTTAATCAGTGAATCTGAGCTAGAAGAGAAGTGAAGCCATAGTGAAGATGATGGATAGTGGGAAAAGTGGCAGAATTAACAGATGGGAAGTGTTAATGTGAGGAGAATTGCTGGTGTAGATGAACTGAAAGAATAGGAGGTGATGATCAAGTGTTGGGATACTTAAAATCAAGAATTTTGACATGGTGCAGTTATTGATGCTGATAGGTCAAGGATATGACCATAGAATGGGAAGATGGAATGGTATGTTGGTATGATTGTGGTAAGGTGTTCAGAGACCTGAAAGGCCACAGTGCTTAGATGAGTCATCCACATAATTGTTGACATCACCAATTGTTGCAGTTTAGGGGTAGAATGAAAGATAACAACATTTTGAAGTCTTTGATTGAAAAGTGAGGAAGTTGGAGGTCCATAGATGACATGAATGAGATGCAGTAGTAAGTGATGGAAGTTTGTTGGCAAGAAATTAAAATGTATTTAGGTTTTTTAAAATGAGAGAGGAAGCTGGGGATATTGCTCAGCAGCACAAGCACCTGCCTGGCAAGTGCAAGGTCCTGAGTTCGATTCCTGGGAAAAATAAATAAAATGAGAGAGGAGAAGAGGTTTAGAAGAAGCAAGGAGAGGGCCAGGGATATAGCTTAGCAGCACAAGCGCCTGCCTGGTAAGCACAAGGTCCCGAGTTCAATTCCCAGTACCAAAAAAAGAAATAGAAGAAGCAAGGAGGAATATTTCCCATTTACAGGAAATACAGAAGAGAAGCAGTATTCTCCAAATGAGAGAGGTTCAGGAAGCAGCCAGGACAGAAGGGGAACCTTTCATGGAGAAGGTTGAGGAATAGAAGAATTTTAACTGAGTAAAAATTAGCCATTATTATCATTTTTAATATAGATTTTGTGTTAAACTGTTGTGCCATACTGTTATTTCTGGATGCTTCAGTAAACTTTGTTGAGTAAGTATATTTTGTTTTGTGTAAAAGAGTGGATATCAGGCCTATGATAACATCAGAATATTTCCATAGATATTGGAAATTCATTTGTAGAATGACCAACATATGCCAAGATCTTATTTATTGTTGGAAAATACAAAGGCATATTAGATATGATACTTCTTCTCAAAGCTTGTGGATTAGTGAGCTCACAGAAATATAAGTGTGTGGGTGCTTCCATACACAGCTTGAAGGATTTACACCCACACACACCCCTCAGACTGTTAGCAGTGGTCACCTCTGAGACAGTGAAGAGAATGGAGGGGCAAGATATTAAGAGGAGCTTCCTAGTTTTAGTTTAAGTTCTTTAAATCTTTTATTAGGATGTATCATACACTTTCCTAATATGAAGAAATAATTTGTACAAATTACATTTTTCTTTGTTATAATTAAAAGGAAAAAATGGATTTAAGCCTTTTGTCTATTTTTTCTAGGCAGGGATACCAATGGGACCAATGCCAGCAGCAGGAATGCCTTACTTGGGACAAGCACCATTCCTGGGCATGCGTCCTCCAGGCCCGCAGTATACTCCAGACATGCAGAAGCAGTTTGCTGAAGAGCAGCAGTAAGAGACCTTCAGGATTCAAGGATAACAGATTCATAACAGCAACTATTTCATAAACTGTCAAATGTTCTCAAAATCCAGATTTGAAACCAATATAAGTCAAGCTGCTTTTAAAACACTTTTTTTTAATATACCTCTATTAGAAGCTTAGAGCCAAAAGAGACCTTAGAGATCTCCCACTTCAGACCTCTTAACATTTAGGGAAAGTGAGGTTCAGAGAAATGAAGTGACTTGTCAATCCATATTACACAGTTACCAACAAAGCCTAGACCCAAATGCAGACCCTGATTCTCAGAACTTTACTCTTTCTCCTGTAGACACTGCCTTCCCAAGAAAGCTTTTTTTTTATGGAAACTTTTTATGTTTGTCTGTCTCACTGAGGTTTTGTTTTGTTTATTTGAGATAGGGTCTCACTATGTAATCCAGGCTGGCCTTAATCTCAGGATTCTCCTGCCTCAGCCTCCAGAGTACCAGCATTTCAGGCATGCACCACCATGCTTGGCTGCCTCCCTAATCTTGACATTACTTTGCAAAGATTGTTTTCTCCCTTGCAAAGTAGATAAGAAATAAATACATATGCATAATTTAAATCATTGTAGGCTCATTTCCAATATTTGAGAATTAATATAGAAAGAAAACAGATTGTCATAAGAAAATCAGACATAATTAGTAGTGAAGGTTGTAGTTCTAAAAATGCAAGATGATACTGCTGAAACTCTTAGTAGAAATCTAAATATAACAGTTAATCCTTGCAGCTGGATCTTTATTGGATTGCTTTTCCTTCAGAAAACGATTCGAACAACAGCAAAAGCTTTTAGAAGAAGAAAGAAAAAGACGCCAGTTTGAAGAGCAGAAGCAAAAGCTCAGACTTCTGAGTAGTGTAAAACCCAAGGTAATATGCTCACTACCTCTGCCCTCCTAAAACACACACCCTAGATGTGCCTCCTTTCACTCATTCAAGGGATTTTGTCCCTGAGGTGCCAGCCCAAGCTTGGACTATGATTGTTCTTCTCACTTTAGTTTACCTACGTCTTAAGAGAAAGCTTTTTCTCTTTCTGTAAATATGTTCTGTTGTTGATAGATTAGGATATCAGCCATTAACTTCTCAATTCTTTTTTACTACCATGGCAAACTTTATAATCTTTTTCTTGGGAAACATTCATCTTGAATTTAGTGACATGAAATGGATTTCTGTTGGAACCCTCACAGAACCCTTAAGATCTAAAAGCCCTATCCTGAAGTATTGGCTCTTTTAATATTCTTATTTTTAGAGTGTCATTTTATGCCTTTGCTTTATGTACTTATCAATGTCTTTCTGACTTGGAGAATTCATTGTCAGAAGTATAAGAATATTGGAAATACACTAATCTGTGCTTTTAATTTGAGTAGGTTTAGGATGAAGCGAGAGATAAGTAAAGAAATATATTTTTGTTGTCTCTTAGACAGGAGAGAAGAGTAGAGATGATGCTTTGGAAGCCATCAAAGGAAACTTAGATGGATTTTCCAGAGATGCTAAGATGCACCCTACCCCAGCATCACACCCCAAGAAACCAGGTAGTTTTAATTTTAAAAAGTGTTAAAATTTTTTTCTTAGAAAGTGATTTATAGCCCCCATGTGTTTAATTGACCACTGCATGTGTGGGAAGAATCAGTGCTGAACTTTTCCTTCAAGCTAAGTACAGATTTGGATGTTTAAAATTTACACTGTTTAAGTGATCTGGTTGGGATAACAACTATCTTAGGAGGAAAAAAAACGCTTTGTCTTCTAGTTAAACATGAATATGACCATTTCACTTGTAAATCTTCTTTGTATAATTGAGTATGTTCATAATAGTAAAATCTGTTCACTCAAAGAAAATGTAATATACAAGTCTACTATTTCATTCTCATTGTTTTAAAATAATTTTACTTTTATGAACTAGTTCAGATTTTATTGAAAGTGATGAAACTTATAAATTCTTAAAATGCTTCATTTTTTAAAAACCAGGTTTATAATGCTCCTCATGAAAGTTTAGTTTCTTTAATAAATTTCTTCATAGTTTTTTATCATCAGGTAAGTAAGAAAAATACCTATTTACAGCAGGGTAAAGGGATGTTTTTGTTTTTTGTTATTGCTCAAAGCATTTGGCAGTTGAAATGAGTCTTCTGTTTGCATAGCTGTTCCTGTATCCTTTTTTTAAAATTCAGTATTTTGGCATTTATTATCAGCTAATTTAAAGAATAACATGCCATTAATAGGTGAATGGTTTTCATAAGTCACTCAGCCAACCAAGAAAGTATTATCGATACTCTGTTGGAAAAATCAGTGAATTTTATCTTAAATCCTTGTATTATGATACCTTTTATATTTGATATCAGGAGAGAATAATTTGATATTGGCATTGTTACCAATTCTTGATTTTCTGGGACAGCTTTGGTTCTGTCCTATTAATTATATTGGTTAGATTATATACTAGATTCCCATTCCAAAAATAGGCCTAAAGTATACACCAGGATTGAAAAGAGAATGGAGCTATCAAATTGAGATCAGAAAGGTAAAACATTTCTAAAAATGAAAATTATAAGCCAAATAAAATTATCAAGCAGTGACTTAAGAATAGATACTTGCGAGTTAATACTAAGACTGGACTTGTCACTGAACTTAAAAAAAGGACAGGAAGCCAGAGAAGTATGATCATTGTTAGGTCAAACTCTATTCTATTCACATAGAATGTCCTTTTCAGCATCCAGCTGTATTAACAATGAGAAATACTCATTGTAAAGAAATAAATTGGAGGGCTGGGGATATAGCTCAGTGGCTAAGCACCTGCCTGGCAAGCACAAGGTCCTGAGTTGGATTCCCGGTACCAAAAAAAGAAAAAGAAATTGGTGTTAGCTGGGTGTGGTGGTGCACACCTGTAATCCCAGCACTCAGGAGGCTGAGGCAGGAGGCTCTCCACGAGATCAAGGCCAGCCTGGGCTACATAGTGAGTTCAAGGACAGCCTGAACTACCTAGCAACACCTTGTCTCAAAGAACAGGAAGGAAGGAAGGAAGGAAGGAAGGAAGGAAGGAAGGAAGGAAGGGATTGGTGCTTTGAGGTTCAAATCTCCAGAGTTCAAACAACATATTTGCAGTTTACAATTTCTAGTTAACTACTTCATGCTAAGATAGAAAAAGATTGATCTGAAGCAGCCCCAGGAGGAGTCCAGAGCCTCTCCAGTTAGGGTTTTAAACCTAGCCTCAAAGCATATAAAAAAATCTTCTAATCCTTTTACCATTAAAGGCATCTTTTAATTTTCTCCCATAGACTTTTTATCTTAAAATATTGAATATACAAACTATATCATATTAATTTTTGTTTCTTATTAATCATATATATACATAGTTAACAAGAGTTTCTGAGCCGAAATATATACCACGTAGAATTAACATAATTCCAGCCAAATGCAAGGAATGCTGGTTTACCACTTGCCATATATTGGATTATTAAATATACTTTATATTATTAGAATATAAAATATACTTTGTATTATATTGTAAAATGGACCCAGAGTCCATTTTTAAAATATTCAAAGTAGCTAAGAACCTAAATCAATAGTGTTTATAAGCATAATTTGGAGGCCTGGATTTCAATGTGGCATGGCCTTTTCGTTTTCAAATAAAATTAATTACAGCAGTAATTTTGCCTATTTATTTTATATCTTTCATAGAATTTCAATATTTCTGGATTTTATTTCACTGGTCCTAAAGAGTAATAATAAGTACGCAGTACTTATTTTTCAGATGATAGCTATTTCTTTGAAAATGCTCCTTGTGACATTAGACTTTAGTAAATATTAAAGCAATTCAAAGTAGGTGTGGAGAAGCAATAATAAAGTAATATTAACGAGCTTCATGTTAAATGTAGGCCCTGTGCAGGCATGGTGGTACGTACCTATAATCCAAGCATTCTGTGAGGTTGAGCCAGGAAGATCACAAATTTGAGCCCACCCTAGGCAATTTAGCAACTTAGCAAGACCCTGTCTCAAAATTTAAAAAGGGGTACGGGGCACTAGGGGTATAGCTCAATGCAGAGACCCTGGTATCAATCCCTAGTACCACCACTAAAAAGCATGTAGACCCTGTGGAGCAAGTTTACTGAAGTGAATCTCATGTAAGTGAGTCTCACATTTAACAGAAAAAGCCAGTGATGTTTATGTTATTTAGTACCAAAATGCTTTTATATATAATTCTCAGTCACAATGGATTTTCTTAAATTGACTGTTGAGTTGTTTCATTCAGCACTTTGTGGTATCCATTTTGAGGTTTTTCACAAGAAAATATCACCTTGATAATGTGTTTAATGCTCTTGTGTTATGCATTCCCCAAATGATAACTTGACTGAAATGTGATCTATACAAAGAATATGGATCAGCTATGGTATATGGGAAATTACAAGCTTGTGTTGTGCATTGTTACTAAATTTCTTACTAAATAATGAAATTTAAACATCAGAGAATGTACCTGTCCAAAATATATTCAACAACACATTGGTAGATATCTTATATCTGGTATACATACGTTGGTTTCAGCACACGTTATCCAGATAAACAGAACATTTAGATTTCAAAAAAAATTACCACCTTCATATAAATTCACTAGTGGTTTTGGTTAAGGAAGTTAGTACTAACCTAATAAGAGAAAGAAGGAAATACTGAGTTTTACATTTTTCTGTTTTTGAATCAAATGCAAAATAACTATAGAACCTTTTAAAAAGATATAAAATTGTGTACAAATATCAAAAGGGTTTGCATGCATTGTATAATTCCACTTGACTGTTATTACTTGTTATTTCTTAGTCACCTCCACTGGTCATATTTCAGTGTATTCTTTGAAATTGTACTACATCTTAATTTCTTCTTCTCCATTGATTTTCATTTCTGTGTGTTTCATTACCATTTTCCATTTTGCAGATTGTCCCACATCATTTCATTCTACTAAAACTGTCTCCCCATCACCTGCCTTTCTTGATGAAGAAGAATTCAGTGACTTTATGCAGGGGCCTGTTGAGGTTCCCACATGCGGGCCTTCTTCCACAGCCCAGCCCTTTCAGTCTTTCCGCCCCACCACCCCACTGGGCCAGTTGCACACACAGAAGGCTGGTGCACAGCCTCTCCCTCCAGGTCAGATTCCAGTGTCTTTTGCCTTACATGGTGTCCCTGGGCAAGCTGCTTATTTCTCTGCTGCTTCAGCCTCACACCATGTGCAGAAAGCAGGTAACTTCTAGCATTATTCATGGAAACGTTCTTAGGATATTTTAGGATAATTTATTTCTCTCATGTAAGTAGGATAATAACAGTGGTGTTGGCAAAGAAATATGTACATGAATATAAGAGTACTGTTGAAATCCATCAAATAAGAGTCTAGTTTAAGTTCCAGAGTCTTTATATGACAGAAAGGAGTATAACACTTTTTGCTACTAAATTAGAAACATTTAAACCACCTTGTAACTTTAAAAACAAACTTCATTCTTAAGGTGACTCTTTTTTGGGGAAAATCATCAATACCATTTTCTGACGAATAAACAAGCTTGGAAAAGCTTTTTTACAAAGTGCTCTTTCTGGTTCCATGACAAAGTCCTGGGAGGCAGAAGCCCAAAATGTTTCTTTACTATCAGTTTGTCCTTGGACAAGTCCTTTAAACAGTTGTGTATCTCAGTTTTTATCATCCCTGAAATAATAGGGCAGCTACACACTGTCTTCAAACAGTATAGCGCTAGGTGGGATTTTGGCAGTCATGTACTTAGTCCAGACTTCATCATTCGACAGATGTGGAAACAGACCCCTGGATATTACTGCTGGAGGCCTCCCCAGTAATTACTGAAAGTTCTGTGTCTTGTAGATTGCCACGTGTATCTAATGTAGTGCTCCTTCCACTACACAATTCTACCTGCTATATAGACTTCTTGAGCATCAGAGTAGATAATTATGTTTAAGTTCTCCAAAATTTCTATTCTTTCAAGTCCTATTCAAATGGGTAGCGCTTGGATTATTATCAAAGTTTATCTTATGTGGCAGGGCCTTCCCCTTAGAATATGGGTGGCAAAGGGATAATTTAAAAGATTAGAAATATGCAGTTATGTACAAGTAATCCTTCATGCTGTTTGTTTAGGCTCACCCTTGGAGGAGAAGCTACTAGTATCTTGTGACATAAGTACATCTGGGCAGGAACAAATTAAATTAAATACATCTGAAGTTGGGCACAAAGCACTGGGCCAAGTTTCCAGTAAGAACCAGCCCAGTTTAACGGCCAATAATGGGGTTGCTGTAGATGGATGTGTAAGTGGTGCCACCACTGCAGAGGCAGAAAAGACTTCAGACCAAAACCTGTCAATTGAAGAGAGTGGTGAGCTCATGAATCATTCAGCAAAAATTCATTTAACCAAATGCCGCTCAAATGCTAACACCTTAAGCATTAATCTTAAAATGAATGCTGCTTGATTTTGCTAATGAAAAATGTGCTTAAAATATATTGATGCAATCCTTTCTCCAATTAACCCCTAAGATTTTGCTATGAATTCTTACAACGCACTATATTATTCCTTTCAAAAAATGATTTTGATAACCAGTTTTCTTCATCGGAATCATTCCTGATTTAAAATTTCCTTTCCTCTTATAAGTGTTCTTTTTTTTCCCCCTTACACTTTTCTGTTCTTCCATAGTATAAAATTTAAAATGTAACTGGAAAAGTCACCAATGAGAGCATGGTTTCACTTTCCCAGAAATAAATCATATGCATTGTTGCCTATAAGTTTCCCAATTTGGGGGCTGGGGAGGAACTCAGTGGTAGTGCACTTGCATAGCATGCATGAGACCCTGGGTTCAATCCCTACTACAAAAAAAAGAGAAAAAATCCGTATTTATAAACTCAGTCTGAGCAGTGAATTAGAATGTGGGTGCCCTAGAGCCAAACTTCTGGATGATATTTTACTGGACAAAAAAAACCTAAGGTAGCAATGTCATGTCCAGGTATTTTTTTTTTTAAAAAGTCAAAACTTTGCAAAGAAACATTAAAAGCTGCAAATAAAGCTTGGACTGTTAAAATTTTTAAGCCACTATCACATTTTTTCCTTTAATTTGTAATACATTTGAAATGGTACAAGCCTCATATGATTCAGAATACTGTTTTGGTACATTACAGTTTTTCTTTACTCTTGAGGATATAGTTACTGCACAAAAGTTGTTTAGAAACCAAGTATTTTAGGTGTATTGGTGACTTTTTTCTAGAGTCTCCAGCCAGCGCTGCTCTTTGTAAAAAGCCATGACTCAATGTGATTTCCCCATCTTCTACATGGACCATTACATGCTTTAATATTCTTTATTTTATAGGTGTGGGAGTATTTCCCACACAAGATCCTGTTCAGCCCAGAATGCCTCCCTGGATCTACAATGAGAGTTTGGTTCCAGGTAAAAAACAAACAAACAAAAAAAAACAAAAAAACTGCTCTGCCCAGAATTCGCATCAGGATGTTTTGCTTTAAATATTACAGATGTAGTTATATTTAACTATTGTGGTTACAAAATATACAAAAGGAATTGTCACTTTTTTTTTTGAAAGAATATAGAAAATTAAATAGATCTGGTGTTTAGGACTGCCTCATATATGAAATAATTACATAAATGCAGAAGAAATGTTTCGCTTTAATATTTCGTTGACCATCATATACCTTTATTTCTAGAAGAGTTTTTTTATCTTATTTTATTGTTTTTTTGAGACAGGGTCTCACTATGTAATTCGGGCTAGCCTTGAACTCACTGTGTAGCCCAGGCTGGCTTTGAACTCACGACCATCCTTCTGCCTCAGCCTCCCAAATGCTGGGATCACAGACAGAAATACCTGGCTATTTCTAGAAGATTTCTTAGAGTTATGCTTCAAAAGGACATTATCAGCCAAGCTCAGGGGTACTTGCTTGTAATCCCAGCATTGGGAGGCTAATGCAGAATGTTTGAAATTCAAGTCCCACCTGGACAACTTAGCAAGAACCTGTTTCAAAATCAAAAATAAAAAGGGCCCGAGATTGTGGCTCAAGGGCAAAGTGCGCCTGGGTGCAATCCTCAGTACCACCACACCACCAAAAAAATGACATTATCAAATATTTATTTCAGAGATTCTTAATAACATCAAGATTTATACTAGTATACTTAATATAATTTTCTGAATTCTCAATGGTTGATTTATATTTTTACTATTATTTTTTATGACTTGTCAAGTAAAAGACCAGTTGGCATCTTTTTCCACATAGGAAGGTAGTGTTAATTTTTTCCTTTATGTGAATTATTACTGTTGAGCCAAAAAAGATTATTAAAGTGCATCTTATGATAGTACTCAATTGGTAGAGGATAGTCTATTTAAGCTATGATTGATATGCATAGAAAAATGACAATTATAGCAGCATATGTTAATCTTAATAAATTGTAACTTGTTTAACTTGCTTTATATTCCCAACACCTTGAAAGCTAAAGGTAACTTTCATTAGCTCTTGAATTTTCTAAATTGGTCATAGAATAAAGTTATTCTACACTTGATTAAATAAAACTTATGCAAAATTTCTGTAGCTGAATTTATACTGTTAATGTCTGTAATCAAATAATCACATATTAAAAGGCTAATTATTCCCAAAAATCACATGGGATTTCAAAAATTGTACATAAAAATAATAGATTTTCTTCTAGGTACCGTTTTACATCTTTTCTTCCTCCTCTTTCTTCAAGCCAAACAAAAACTAGATCTTAGTATATTTTCTAATTTTATCTATGTTCTATCAGCTTATATTTCTTCCTTCCTCTTCCTTCCAAACATACATGCATACTGTACTTTCCTGGTCAAAATATATATTCTTATTGCCAGCCTACTAACCTATAATCCATATTTATAATTCCCAATGTAAAATTTTTGTTATAAACATTCTTCTCTGTCTCCCTTAATCTCACTCACTTTTATTTCCAACAGCTCCTCTAGGCTTGCCAGGTTTAATGTATAAACATACAGGATGCCCAGTTAAATGCGAATTTTAGATAAACTGCAAATAATTGTTTAGTGTAAGTATGTCCCATACAGTATTGACATTCTTCATTTTTTATTGGCAACCCTGTTTCTAACAGCATTTTCCATTTTGTTCTTTAGAAATCTTGTGTTACTGTGAAAAACTCATCAATAGTCCTCCCTGTTTTCAAACACTGGTTCTTCTTCCTCACCTTAATTGCAATCAGGTCTTTCCCTGAAGACTATATTTCAAAGCACCTTCGTCAAGGTTGTTTGCTCCCACCGCCTTTGATTTCATTGGACCAAGAGAAAGGTGGTATTGGTATAATTCTTGTTTCCCATTGCTACCTTCAAGCTTTTTCTACCATCATTACTCTACAAATTCTTCTCCTTTGAAGTTCAAAGTACAGTACTGTATCTGTTTATACCCTCCTCTATCTTAATGTTATTATTGTTTTCGTGCAGAAAAATTAATAAAATTAAACATTGTTACAATCTTCTAGTGGATTTTAAGACGGTATCTTATCATCACCCCTAAATTTTCATTTTTAGGACTAAACTCCCACCTCTCTTCTGAGCTCCAAATCCTAATTGTCTGCTGGATATTTCCATGTCAGTTTCTTTACAGCAAGTTAAACCCTGATATGGTGGGGCATGATGACACATGCCTGTGATCCCAGCACTCAGGAGGCTGAGGCAGAAGGATCAAGTCGGAGGGCTACATAGCAAGTTTGAGGTCAGCCTGGACTGCATAGTAAGACCCTGTCTCAAAAAACCAACACAACAGAAACAAACGAAACTCCCAGATGTGGCTTCAGTTCCATTACAGCAATCTGATTGAAGATTATTTTTGTATACCAACAATGACAAAAATACTAATCACTAACAATGTATTTATATTTCTTTCCTTTAATAGATGCCTATAAGAAAATTTTAGAAACCACAATGACTCCAACTGGAATAGACACTGCTAAACTTTATCCCATTCTGATGTCATCTGGACTTCCCAGGGAAACTCTTGGACAGATATGGGCCTTAGCTAATCGAACTACACCTGGCAAACTTACCAAGGAAGAACTTTATACTGTTCTCGCCATGATAGCAGTAACACAGGTAGAAAATGTCTAAGTTAGATAAAATAACTTTTAATATTAATTGAAAGAATATGAATCCTTTTTTACTACAGTCTTATAGAACCCTTGTACATTAAATTTTAGATCATTTTTTAGGGTACAGTACTTCAGTGTACAGTTTATTTGATGCACATACTAGCAAATTATTCTTTTGTTTTAAATACTAATATCCTCTGGCCTCAATGTATCCCTTTTAAACTTGAAAGTTACCAATATGTGAAATCATTCTCTCTGTCCTTTAAAGTCCTGTATAAAATTCCTTAGACATAAAGTATTCTCAGTCTAGTAGCAATTTTTTCTTATATTACAAGAGTAATTTAAATTATATGATTATAGCAAATTAACCAAACTTGTCAGAGAAAGAAAATGTCAGAATTGCTATGTGTTGGCCATTTCTTTGCTAAGTACTAGGTATGCATTATCCTAGATACTTTTCTTCTTGTATCAAATTTAGGACTTTTGGGAGTCAGAAAGGAGTCAGTAGAAATAATATGAAAGCTAAAGATTTTATGTTTAGGCCTCTCTTTACCATATTTAGGTTGCGTCCTGCAGGCCCCTAAAATGTTTCCATTTTCCTCCTGTTCTGTATAGAGAGGTGTTCCTGCCATGAGTCCTGATGCTCTGACTCAGTTTCCAGCAGCTCCTGTTCCAACCTTAAGTGGCTTTCCTATGACTCTGCCTGCCTCTGTGAGTCAGCCCACTGTGATACCTTCAGGGCCTGCAGGCTCCATGCCTCTCAACCTTGGACAGCCAGTCATGGGCATTAACCTTGTCGGACCAGTGGGTGGAGCTGCAGCCCCAGCTTCCAGTGGCTTCATGACAACTTACCCAACAAATCAGGTAAGTGGAAAAACTGTACATATTCTAAATAATGCCTGAAAGTGCATCTGGACAACTTTTCTTCCAGAGACTCATACTGCTAGTTTGTGATGAACACCTGTGATTTTAATAAACAGTATTGGGCTGGGGGGTGTAACTCAGTGGTATAGCACTTGTCTAGCATGCACAAGGTCCTAAATTCAATCCCCAACACCAGAAAAAAATAAAAGTATTAAAACAATACAAAATTTAACTTTTCATTATTTAAAATTATTAAGATTATTTTTTTAAGCATTAAAATCTGAGTTTTGGGTAAAGAGTTGTATAGTTGTTCATAGTGTATACATTTTAAACATCAAACCAATAAATTTAAACTGCTAAACCCAAAATTAAAATATTTCCGTTCATTTTTCACTTCTCAGATTAGTAAAAAAAAATTTTAGGGCCAGTGAGATGGCTGAGCAGCATAAGCGCCTACCTGGCAAGCACGAGGTCTTGAGTTCGACCCCCGGAACCCACATTAAAAAAAAAATTTTTTTTTTAAGTGTAGAATATTTACTATCAGTGAAAATTTATGGGATAAATGACTAATACTTTAAGTTCATTGGTACAACTTTTTTTTTTAAGTAATGGGGGTTGAGCGCGGGGCTTTTTCAGTGCATTACATCCTAAGCCTGTTTTTTAATTCTCATTTTGAGACAGGACTCACTCTATTTCCCAGGCTAGACTCAAATTTGTGATCCTCCTACCTCAGGCTCCCAGAGTCCTGCTTCTAACTAGCAATCACACTACTAGGAATCTATCCACCGGAAATAGTATCTCAAATTAGCAATGATATACCAAGAATATTTGTTGTAACATTGTTGGGGTGAAACATTAGAGATAGCTAAATGTACATCAGAAGGAAAAAATGTTAAATAAGTACTAGTTCATCCATGCAGTAGTAAGTCATTAGAGTGAGTGAAATAGACCTACCTGTACTCCATGCAAGGGTGTCTGTTACACAATTCTATATTTTTAAAGTACAGAACAATATAGTAAAAGCTTGTTCTTCTGTAAAACAGACTTGTTAACAGTACTCTTTTCAGGAGCATGAGCTTCGGAGTCAGTGTTTTACTGTTTATTTTATGCAGGTTGTGATGTACCTCTGTCACTGTTGTAATTTATAAACATGTATAAAATGTGAATCAACTGTCTTTTTAAAAAATGTACAGTTGGCTCCTTAAATTTCCCTTTTAACTAGGATTGGAGGTCCCATTTGACCCAGATATTCCCCTTCTGGGTATCTTCCCAGAAGAATTAAAAACATCGTACCACAGCGATATATGTGCACCCATGTTTATAGCAGCACAATTTGTAATAGCCAGATCTTGGAAACAACCCAAATGCCCATCAACCAAGGAATGGATAAAAAATGATGTGGTCTTTTTATACAGTGGAGTACTATTCAGCCATAAAGAAGGATAAACTGGAGACTTTTATAGGTAAATGGATGCAACTTGAGAAAACACTCATAAGTGAAATAAACCAGACACACATGTGTAAACATCATATTGTCTCCCTAGTGTGAGAAACTGAAAGAGTAAATAAGATCCAAAATGTACAATAGATATGGTAAAACAGGAAGAAACTGGTCAAAAGGAAAGAGAAACTAGGATGGGGGAATGGGGAAAAGAAAGAAGGGAAAAGAAAAAATTATATATATATATGTAAGAGAGTTAAGATAGATACACTAATTTTGCTTAGTTCATGGAAAAGAAAGGTTTGTACTAATAATGTTTGGACAATTGAATGCTGATATCTTGTACCCTGAGTAACTAATTTAAAAATAACAATACGTAATGTATAACCATTGTTACCCTCCTATTATGTCGTTTTGAAATTTTGTTCTATTGTTTTTCTCTTTAAAAAAAATTTTTTTTTTCCTTTTATCCCATGAATGAATGCTGGCAGTAAGCTACACTTTTTTTTTCTAAATAGGAAATTAGGGGGCCGGTGAGATGGCTCAGCGGCGTAAGCGCCTGCCTGGCAAGTACAAGGGCCCAAGTTCAACTCCCGGAACCCACATATGAAAAAAGGGCCGGTGATATTGCTCAGCAGCAGGGCGCCTGCTGGCGCAAGGTCCTGAGGTCGACCCCCGGTACCCACAATAAATAAATAAATAAATAAATAATAAATAAATAAATAAATAAATAAATAAGAAATTAGTTAAGCCCGTCTTTTCCTCTTGTTATCAGAGTATCTGAAAATGTAAAACAGGATTCCCACCTTAAGCACTTGAGTTAATGTTATAGCCGAAAGGTTTTCTTCTTTTTTTTTTTTGAGGTCCATCAATCGGCTGACTATATTTACAAGATACTGATTGGTTACATGTTGAAGAAACATACAATACAAAATACAGAAAAAGTTGGTTCCGTCCCCTCCCGTGCTCGCCCTACCCCCCAATACCCATCATCGTGATTTGACCAAAAGGTTTTCTTCTGGGCTGTGGGTGTAGCTCAGTGGTAGAGCACTTGCCTAGCATGCATAGTCCTTTGGTTTTGATCCCTAAGCCTGGAAAAAAAAATGTTCTTAAATTAGATGATTGTAAGTAAATTGAGAAATGTAAATGGCAGTCTTTGAAGTTGACAGCTGGAGACTTGTTTACTTATTGTATCAGTTTGATGCTTATTATATCAGTTTAATGCTTTCTAAGTAAATGTCTCTCTCAATTTAGGTGGGAAAGCCAGAAGATGATGATTTCCAGGATTTTCAAGATGCTTCTAAGTCAGGATCTCTTGATGATTCATTCACTGATTTCCAGGAGGTTCCTGCTTCTTCAAAAACAAATAATTCCCAGCATGCAAAGAGGTATAAAAGAGTTGAACATATTTAACATTATATTTACTCTCTTTGGAAAGGGGCATCAGCCTACATATAAGTAAGAAGAATTAAGACTCCTTACTCTAATACTTTCCTTGATTATTCCCTCCTGTCAGACTTTTACTCTTTGAACTTCTCTGCTCTTTATCCACCTTAAAATTTAGATCCTAACATTTCCTCTCAGTGCACACCTGCTTTTTTTTCCTGTGTGTGTATGTTCTAAACCTGATTTATTATAGCTGAGTGTATCTGCACAGTGATGGCTGCATGTTCTTATACTAGATCCAGGACTTTAACTGTTGAAAAGCCTTTTAGGCGGGAGCATATAATTTCATAATGTACTGAAATGTACTAAAATTCCGCAGAAATCATAATTTACAACTCTGCTTATTCATGTGTCATGTTTGACGTTAGTGGCTTTTAACCTTCAGATTTCTCTTTGTTTGCATAGACGGTTGTATTTCTCCAAGTACTAGTTTAACCTGCAGGTAACTGAATTGATCATTATGTTATCAACATCTTTTCTCTTCAAGTATTTAAATACTTACAGCAGAACACATAGGCTTTTCATAAGCAGTATGATTTGGCTTCATTTTGAGATTTGTTTCTGTCAGAATACTCTTCTCTCAGGTTCCTGTTTTTGTAGTTTTCCTCATCTTCTGTTTTAAACAACTGATTGTTTCTTGATCCGCACTTCCCTATATTCACACTAAGAGCTAAGGAATGTGCATGATAGAGAAGTACAAATGAGGAAAACAGATTATTCTTCTGATGTTAGGAATGCCTCAGACATATGTCAGCACTCCTTAGACGACACATACAAAGGATATGACTCTACAGTTCCAGATGTCTAACACCATTGCACTACCACATGCATTGTTAACCTCACAGACATACAATGTTTCTGTCCCAGCTCTCTTCCTTTGAACAAAATTTGTATGTCCTACTGTTAGCTAACCAGTCCTATCTGATAACACAAAACATCTCAAATTCACTGCATAAAATTAAATTTATTATTTCCTACTCAAAGCCAAATAAAAATTTGTTAAATCATTACTTTCTTTGGTCACTGGTATCACCATATCTAGCCACCAGATTGGAAACATATTTGGCCCTTCATCCTGTCTCCTTTACCACCATCGACTCTGCTTCTTATGGAAGAAAGCTTGTGTGTGATCTTGCTCCTGCCTGCTCTCTCAATCCTTGCCCTTTCTGCACAGTTCATACTCCAGCCATGCCAAAAGGACTAAACTGACCACATGCTTGCTTTCTTTTTTTTTTTTCAATCTGTCTTTTTTTTTTGGTCTTTGTTGAGACAGGGTTTTGCTATACAGTTCAGGCTGGCCTCAAACTCACAGCAATCCTCCTGCCTCAGCCTCCCGAGGGCTGGGATTACAGGCATGTGCCACCATGCTGGGCCGATCATATTGCTTTCAAGCTTCTGGTCTTTGTATGTTCTGTTTTCTCTTTATGATTAATTCTTGTTCCATTTCAGAAATCAGCTAAGTTTTTCCTAACCCCTTTCCAGTAGTCCCTACCTCAAGTGAATGAAAGGTTCTCCTTCTCTACTTCCATAGTACCTTGTGAATATCAGTGTTCTAATTATAATTACTGGTTTTCTTGACTATTTTCTATATGCAGTGCCTCGCCTATGAAATGTAATTAGTAAAGCTTTGTTGGATGAATATATTACTGTGTGGGGACTGTAAACTGAATTCATCAAGTTAATGGTTTGTTCTTTGGTGAACATCTTTCTCAGTAGACAAAGTTAAAATTAGGGGGGAACAAGGTTTTGAGATGGTGGCCAGACCTGAGATGTGTGGGCTATTAGCAGTCTTGTTTGATATTATCTCCATGCTTACTTTCATATACAATCATTGCAGCCATTTTTAGCACATGTTCCTTTCAGAGTTCAGATTCAACTACTTCCATGTTTTTCTTGAATGAAAATATTTTGCTCCTTATTTATAAATCCAGACTTATTATTCACTGTTTATTCAGCAAATATATACTTAGTATCTACTAAGTGATACCAGACATCACTAGCATGAGAAATACAGAAGCAGGAACCATTTGCTACTGCAGAGAAACTTGGGTTGTTTTCTTGGTGTTTGTTATTTGGTTTTGGTACTGAAGATTGAACCCAGGGCCTTTACACTGAGCTACGTGCCCAGACTTTTTTATTTTTTTGTTTTGAGATGGTTTTGCTGAGTTGCCGAGGCAGGATTTGAACTTAGGATCCTCCTGCCTCAGCCTCCCAGAGTGCTGGAATTATAGATGTGAGACACCCTGCCTGGCTGTTTATATTATCTGTTAAAGTTCTCTTATGATTCGTCCTTAAATATACAGTCCTTAAATATACTCTCTGTTTCTGTGGGTTCTGCATCCTCAGATTCAACCAAGTGCAATTTGAAAATATTCAGGAAAAAAATTGCATCTGTAATGAACGTGCATACTTTTTTCATGTCTTTGTTCCATAAGCAATACCACCTAACAAACATTTATGTAGTACTTACATTGTATTAGGTGTTATAAGTAACCTGGAGATGATTTAAAGTATATGGGAGGATGTACATAGGTTATATGCAAATGCTAAATCATTTATGTGAGAGACTTGAGCATCTGCGGATATATAATACATACATACATATATACATACAAAAAATGAATTCCCATTACAAACATATACTAAGATAAGAAACTAAAAGAAAAAGAAAACAAAAACAACAGAATTGTATTTTCTGACAATACTAAAACCTTGACGATACTTCAAACCTTGTGTTTGAAGTCAAGATTTCACAAGATTCATTCTTTCTTTGGGATTATGAATATAATCTGTGTTTGCCTTTACTTAGCTTTGGGCAATGACTATCAGTCCTTGGATTGCAGTGGGATCCACTTTAGCCTTTTTCTGTCGTCATGTGGTGTTTTCCTCCTCTTGTAAACATACCAATTAGACTGGATTGGGGCCTGCCCGGAAGACCTTATTGTAACATGATTACAGCTATGAACACCGTATTTTCAAATGAAGTCATATTCATAAGAAAAAACTGAATTCCCTCACATATGATAATCTGTATTCCCTATTGTGAGTTTATGTTAAAAGGAGGTTTGTTAAATCATGATGTGACTGGCTAAGGCTAAGTGAAACCACTTTGGGTAGTATTTTAAAGCAGAAAATGGGCATTATCTGTGAGAGAAGATGAAAAAGCAAGTAAGGTATTAGACTGTGGTAGAGAACATTGTTAGTTGGTGAGAATATGAGTTTAAGAGCAGCCCCAGTTGGGGAATGCTTTATGATTTGTACTGAAATCTGTAAAGCATTTTAGGAATAAGTGGCATGATGGGAGGAATTGTTGCTGCTATGTGGGGATCCCTTCAGCTGCTGTGGTAATCCTGTTATAAGATGGTGAGAGGCACTCTGGGGTTAGAGTTACAGACACTGAACATTCTGTTTGAAAAACTAGTTGGACTTGGTATTGCACTGGATATTAGAGGGGAGATAGCAATTGAGCCTGGTCCTAAAATATGAAAAGGGGCTTGGAATACAGCCACACCCAGTTGTCCATTCAGAAAATACTTGCAGTGCACTGGGCACTAGAGAGCCTAGAATAACCAGCAAAGCAGACATAGGAATTGATAGAAAAGTTCCAGAAGGGTTAAGTTATAGGAGCTGGTTAGTTTGTTTTATTTTTGCTGAGATCAGAATATTTCTTTTGAAATGTTTGTATTTAGCAGGGTGAACAACTAAGTAAAGCCATCTACCACAGCCATATGATCACAAAACATAAATGGATTCATTAGTGAAAAAGCGAAATACATTTTTGATGGCCAAATTCTTAGTCTTTCAATGGAATGCAGGTTCATAAATTTTAATACAATATGCCTCTCTCACTTGAGGTTTTTCATTAGTATTAAAGAGTAGAAATAACTGTTTTCATGTTTAGAATAAATCATAACTACTGTATATAACTGACATAAACACTTTGATGGTGATTAGAGTCTTTTTTAAGTAATTAGAGAAAGAACTGGAATGAAACATTCTCTTGCAATATGCATAAAATTACAGTTTGGGCCAAACCCTATTTAAGTGGAATTTTATTTTGTTGACTTCAATCAGCAGTACTTCATTACCGAGATCTTCTAATTTTTTCAACTCTATGAATATAATTTTTAAATTAATTATATTCAATTAAATGTCACATTTAGTAGAAAGATTGTACCAATGAGCTATAAAAGACCATGGCTAAAATTGGAGGGTCATAGAAAACAAGTACGTAGATCATTCCATTTTGAGGGGTTTTTATCCTTAGACACTAATTATTTTTATTCCTATATATCATTCTGTACAGTGAGCTGTAGTTTAATTACTTAAGGAACTTTAAAAACTCCACCTAAAATGTATAGATGATAACCTATTACATTTGTCAAGATCAGATATGTAGCAGCTGTTTGCTAGTGATTTGAAATTTTAATATTTCATGACACTAAGTCCTAAAGCACTATGGACCCCATTAGCACGTATGTGTGAGAGCCTGGCTTTTACCTTGCTTGTAGGCCACTGATAAGAAGATTTAAATGACTGTGGAAAGATTTTTGCTTCAGGGCAGAGATTTCAGTAGAAATCCATTTATATAACTTGTGTGTGTGGTATTGAATGACACAAACTGGTAGTAGGATGTAGTCATTCATATGTAAAGGTTGTTCTTCCAGGGAGCTGCCTGGGTCTGATAAGAGGAAAAAGGAAAAAATGAGCAGTGTTTTTATAGTATGTGTTCAAGCCTTCCAAGAATTACCCACACAGATACTACTCATTACACTGTTTTTCCATCCAGTGAAAAATATGTCCACAAGCAATAGTATCTTTATCTAAGTTTGAAGTGATTGTTGTTTTTCTACAAAAGATAGCTTCTGGAACCACTGATGTGATCCTTGTAAAAATGCAAATTGTATTAACTCTGCTGTTGCTTATCAGATATATGAACTTCTGCCAGTAAGCAATGCAATATGATCAAAAGAAAAGAATTTACATGTTGGCTCGAACATCTCTTAAATAGATTTTTTTATCTTAACTATTCCACCTCTGTACTCTGAACCCACCTTAGACAAAAGTTTATATTAAGGTTAATGTAATTTATTTTAAGATATTGGATTTAAAAAAAGATATTGGATATGCATATTTGGAGCAGTTCATTTTTAGAGTTTTATGGACCTTAAGTTAAATTGTAGGTCACCATTCTGTAATAATCTATTTCAGTGCCATTTCTAGTCCATTATTTATGCCTTAAAGACATATGGAAATGATTGATACCCCTCTTCAGTTAATCAAGAAAAACATTACTGCTTGCATATTGTTTTAACTTCTATTTTCAAGAAAAAGGACAGTGTTTTTAGTCCTTTGTGGTGTGTACATATAGTTTCTGACTTTTAAAGCAGGGACTTATGAGTTTTAACTCCTTGTTTGCCATTTTAATTCTAAACTCCTGTTTGATGCTAAGGAAAGGGTTTGCTATTCTTGTAATTAATACTTGCTTATTTTTTCCCTTTAGTACCCCATCTTTGTTGATACCACTTACAGGAAGTAAAGCATTGGCTTCAGTGGATAAATATGCAGTGTTTAAAGGAATTGCAGCTGACAAGTCCTCTGAAAATACTATTCCTTTTGGAGGTAAAAACAGTTCATAAGTTAAATCTGTGAATGTAACATTTAATTAAGTTGTATAAATATTTAAAAGGTAACCTGTGTATGAAATGTGTAAAATGCTCATACCACGTGTTAAGTGTGTTTAGTTAACCCAATCTGCCTTACTTCCTTGAACTATAGTCTAAAGCTTCCTACCCATAATTGAGCATCTGTCTTTCCATCATAGAGCCTGGTGACAAATACAGTGCTTTCAGAGAACTCGAACAGACAACTGAAAATAAATCTTTGGGTAAGTTTTTGATTCTTTTTTTTTTTTTTTTTTTTTTTTTTTTTTTTTGGTGGGTACCGGGGGGTCGACCTCAGGACCTCGTGTGCCAGTAGGCGCCCGTGCCACTGAGCGATATCACCGGCCCCTTTTTCGTATGTGGGATCCGGGAGTCGAACTCGGGCCCTCGCGCTTGCCGGGCAGGCACTTAAGCCGCTGAGCCATCTCACCGGCCCCAAGTTTTTGATTCTTGAAGTAGACACATTATTTCCATTTTTAATAAGGGTTTTTTTTTGTTTTTTGGTTTTTGGTTTTTTTGGACCAGGAATCGAACTCAGGACCTCACGCTTGCCAGGCAGGTGCTGTGCCGCTGAGCTATATCCCCGGCCCAATGAGAGGAGTTTTAGATGGTTCTTTCTGAGGCCCTCTTGAACATTTATTTTACTGTGTGTATGTTTTTAAAAGGGAAAAACTGAACAAGTAAAATAATGTGATTTTGTGATACTCAAACTGCAGATATTTTACTTGAGAATACCTAAATGGGTACCTACTACTGGCATGTTTAATAAATGTTTTGATGGTTTCTGAGTGTGGGGATTATCTTGTGGGAGAGGGGTAATCTTTACTTTTTTGTAGTTTTGAAAATTACAAGGAGGCAAATGTGGCTCAGTTATTGGGAATTACTGTATTTCTAAAATTTATAGCAAATCTCAAGTCATTGCTGTTTCCTCTGAAGATACAGTACATTCCCTTTCTCTGGAAAGTGGACAGTGACTACTTTCGTTTATCGGAATGTTCAGCAGGACTTGAACTGTTGTTCATAGTACATCAATCTGGACTGCACAAAAAGCAGCCACCAGTCTTCGCCTTTCAGAGCTTTTTGTTGTTGTTACTGTCGTGGTACCTGGGATCATTTTGGTAGGTTTGCTTTTAGTTTCTCAATTATCATTTGGACAGACAACATTCTAGACTAACATTATTTAAAGCATAAACCATGGTGACTACTATATATCTAAGAACAGGTACAAAATATTTTACATTCACAGAGATATGATACAGTACTGTCTTATATCAGTAATGCTAGAGGATACAATTAAATAGGCATTATTTGAAGCTAGGCATTGTGGCACATGCCTCGAGTCCCAGCATTCTGGGAGGCCGAGACAAGAGATCAAAAATTCAAGTCCAGCCTGGACAATTTATTTATTCTTTTAAATTAATCAAGTTTATTGGTACATTTTAGGTATACATAATAATCACATTTATTATAGGGAATTTTTTACATATATATGATATAACTTGATTCTTTTTTTTTTCCATTCCCTTCCCCTCCCTTCAACCCCAGAACCTCCTTATTTACAAAAGCTTTGCTTCCATTTTTTCCTTCTTTTATCATCATTTTTTTTTCTTTTCCCTTTCTTCTTTTCCCCTTCCTCCCTCCCTAGTTCCCCTTCCCATTTGAATATTTTCTTCCTATTTCACAATACCTATTATACATTTTGATCCTTATTTACACTTTTGGTTTTTCACACCAGAGAAACAATGCAGTATTTACATGTATGCACCCTGGACAATTTAGAACTTAGCAAGACCCTATCTCAAAAGAAAAATACAAAAAGATCTGGCAATGTAACTCAGTGCTAAGGCCGAGTTTAATACCCAGTACCACCACCACCAAAAAAAAAAGCCTTGAAACTTGATTTTTCCAGCAGAGGACCCAACATATGATATACACAGCTTTGATAAAGAGATGCACTCTTAAATAGGATTTCTTTTCATCAGTAGCACAGTTTTGTATTTGCTCTGCTCTTCATGAACATAAGCTAAAAATCATTTAAAAACAAGCCAGTTAGCTGGGCATGGTGGTGCATGCTATAATCTCAGCACATGGGAGGCTGAAGCAGAAGGATCGCCTTGAGTTTGAGGCCAGCCTGGGCTACATCGTGAGTTCAAAGCCAGCCTGAACTACATAAGAGAGACCCTGTCTCAAAAAACCAAAAAGCGAGCCAGGTGTGGTAGCACATAACTGTAATCCCAGGACTCTGGGAGACTGAGGCAGGAGGATCTCAAGTTTGAGCCCAACCTGGACAACTTAGCAACTCAGCAAGATCCTGTCTCAAAATAAATAATTGAAAAATGGCTAGGGATGTAGCAAAGTCCCTGCCTGGTTTCAAAAAAAAAAAAAAAAGATTCATGCAAAGATGACCAAGAGGAGGCAAGCAAGACTCAATGCTACCAGTATTTTAACAAGAGCTATCATGTTTGCATGGTGCGAGCTCTGTGGAAGAAAGGAACTGCCAACTAGCATTTCAAAACTTCATTTCAAGACAAAGCATCATTTCAAATAAAACAGCAGCCAAACACTACACACCTGAATATGTCTAAGATGCTGACATCAGTATTTCATCATCCAGGGCTGAGGATATAGCTCAGTGGTAGTGTACTTGTCTGATATACACAAAGCCATAGATTTGATCCCTAGTGTGGCAAAAAAAGAAAAACATTAATTAATCATCTGCTTGCTCATCCAGGAAGAAGGGAAGCTCTGTTACTGTGTGTTACTTGTGTTTGACTTAGTCACCACTGTGCAGACTTTTCAAGGTTGGCTATGGGTTTTATGTGCATTTGTCATTACTATCTCTGATAGAAGGTCTTTAAAAGAGAGGAAGGGAGTATAAAATGATCATTTGAAAGCCATATATATAAAAACTGAAAGTTGGTGTCTGTGGTTAAATTGTGCTGTAAACTTGATGTATAGAGTTTAGGTAACCCATAGGTCAAATTATGTCCTCCAAAGCTTAACTGTGCATGTTATGAATGTATACTCTAATGAGGATTTTCTTCTGGGAACCGCACTACCTTCTATATATATTGAATCCTCAAAGTTGGGACATCCTTCAACAGTTACTTATGTCTGCCCTTCTGTTGGGAAAGGTGGATATATAAGAGTAAGGTGTGATAGATACTATACTACTTAAACATCTCTAAAAAGGGTAAGCCACCTCTTAGAATATTCAGTCCCTTGGAATATTCAGTTCCAATTGGAACGCTTAGGTTCCAGTTTGTTTCCTTGTATTCATCAAAGACTTTGGGATATAAAAGCTATTTTTTCTTCAGTGTCTGTATTAGTCACTAGGAATACAGAGATGAAACCTAGAGGGCCTTTTGACTTGTTTTCATTTACTCTGAGCAGTGCTGTCATCAATTCTTGGGCAAGGCAATTTTGGGGTAAAGAGCATGGTTTAACATCAGGATTCTTTGTGTAATAGGGTGTTGGTGATCATCATGTATATATTATATCTGTAAAAGACAATAGAGAAAGACAGTGGTGCCACCAAAATGTAAGCAGTACCTTAGACCTACTTTCTTAGGCATTAACAAACTTCCAAATTGTTGTCATTTTTGTTTGCTTGCTTTCATTCCTAGCTTGACTTTAATTCTGAAGCCTTCCAAGTGGAGTAGCTAATTTTGTTCATTTTAGAGGAAAGTGTTTTATTCTTCTAAATGGTGTGCTATCCTTTGAATACTCTCATTAAAAATATTTTGGCTTAGGACTAAGGATGTAGCTCAGTGGTAGAGCACTTGCTTAGCATGTGTGAGGCCCCAGGTTTGATTCCCAGCCCTGGAGAGGGAGGGAAGGTGGGAGGGGAGGAGTGGAGGACAGAGAAGAGAAAAGAAAGAAAACTGGCTTAACTTCAACCAAGTATATTAGTGTTTTGGAATTTATACGGAATTTTACAGTATTGTGTTCAGAGGTATGACTTCCTTACATTACTGAATGACAGGATTTAATAATATTTCCATATTACTACTTGTACAGTTTAAGCTAGAGTAGAAGAGAAAAATGTTTTATATAAAGAAGAAATATTAAAGTTTTAGCAAAAAGTAGTCTTTTTTGAGTTTCTTAAGGCCTAAAAAAAACAAATTAGAGAGGAAAGCATAAAAGAATTTACAAGTAAATTGAAAAGCTACCCGTGAGATGGTAAGTTTAAGTGCCTTCTGATATGCCGTCTTCAGATGACTGCTGCTAATTTATTTGCCAGGAAAAAAATCCTTTCTTTCGGAATTTGTAAACCCACCATTTTCATTTCCTTTTAACCCTTTCACCCAGCTCACATTTCTGATGGAAAAGCTTACAATTCATCAGTAAGTTTAGTTTGCTGTGATTTCTTTTTAAAAAATAACAGAGCAAAACTTGTCAATTTCACAGATACTTCACACTAACATCAAAAGTTTAGGCTTTAATAAAAATTGGGTACTCTTTACCTTTTATTTACAGAAGTAACACCTATATAATCCATGATACACTTGTCTAAAGTTCTATAATTTTTAAGTTTTACCTCTGCATTTCCTGTAAATTTGTGAAATTGACTAGTTTTATTAGTGGTATGTCTTTAAAACATAAACTACAAGAAATCTGAATGGTGTTCCTCTTCCTAAAATTTCCCTAATAATATTAGATGGATTTCTGTTGATAAGTTCTGCTAGTGAATTGGTTAAGTATCAGATTGGGAATAAAAATCAGCTTGTATTATTTTGAATCCTTTTTTCATCTGATGTATCAGAGTATATGTTATATGCACAATATAAAGCCTACATTATTTAAATGCCAATTTTAACAATTGGATTCTGATTTTAAATATATTTTTATGGTTCATATGGTTCTGTTTTTCAGTTTTTAGGGGAAATTAAGATTCGTATTTTAATTTATAAATCTCTAGAAAGGGCAATAATTTTTAAATAACAGGGAATGTTTGTAGATATTTGGCTTCTCTGTTGCTTTCATTGCCTGTTATTGCCTAACAGATTTTACAGTAGACCTTCAGGCAGTACTAGAAAACTAAGATCATCTGCATCCTAACATTAATACTTGTGAGTGATAATATTAGTATAATAATAAAGACTAGAAACCCTATTAATCATGGCCCACATTTTTAAGAATACATGCTCATCAGTACACTTAGATGGCTAGTGTCAAGAAAGGGCCACGTGCTCACAGATTTTTTTTTCTGTGACCTTCAGCTTTATTTGTTAGTATGAGGAGTGCTTTAAAATGTGTCCTTTGTCAGAGTGCTTTGCAAATAAGTGGCTACCTTTTCAAAAGTTTTCCTCAAAGTGCCCTTCAAATTAATATCTTTGGTATAAATGAGCATACATAGTATAGTGTCTTATGATTCTTTTTTTGATGTGGGGGAGAGGGGAGGTTGCTGATATTATTTGAATCCAAGCCCCAGCTTCTAATGATTCTTTTTTTTTTTTTTTGACTGAGAAAAGTATATATTTGCAAATTGTATATCTAATAAGAACTTGTACATAGAATATATAAAGAACTTCAAAAACATAATAACTAGAAAACATGGACAGCAAATAAGCACACAAAGAGATGTTTGAAACCACTAATGTTTAAGGAAATGGAAATTCAAACTGCAGTGAGGTACTTTACGTATCTATTAAAATGGTTAAAATTAAAAACTGTCTATGCCAAGAGGTGGCCAGTATGTGGAGGAAAGAGAACTCTCATACAATGCTGATTGAAATATAAAATGGTACACCACTTTGAAAAAGAGTTTGACATTTTCTTTAAAACTTAAATATATTTAATCCAGCCATACACCTTGCAAGTATTGATCCAAGAGGAAAGAAAGTCTACATCCTACAAGGAATTTGTAACCAACAGCTTTTGGGGGTGGGGTGGTTTACTGGGGATTCAACCTAAGGCCTTTACATTCAGTTATTTTTACTGTGAGACAGGATCTAAGTTGCCCAGCCTGGGCTCAAATATGCAATCCCTGCTGTTCCATCCTTCCAGAGTGCTGAACAACTTTATTTTTGAAAGCCAAAACTAGAAAAAACGTAAATGCCCATAAACAAAAATATTCAACATCCTAACTGAAAGGAGAAGAGGTTTATTTTAGCTCGTGGCTTTAGAGGGTTCAGTCCATGTTTGGCTGGTTCCAAGGCAAAAACAGTATGGTGGAAGGGTGTGATGGAGGAAAGCTGTTCAACCCATGGCAGCGAGAAAGCAGCAAGACAGAGAAGGTAGGGGACAGGGACAAGAGTACACCCTTTCATTAAGATGTGTTATGTATATATGTACCAACTCCTGATGATGAATATAATCACTATGTACTACAAAGATGAACTAATAAAAATTAAAATAAAAAAAATCTTTCCAGGTCATGACCGCAGCGACCTACCTCTTTCTTTTTTTTTTTTTTTTTAAAGAGAAGAAAAAATAAAACAAATCAAAAAAAGAACAAATTTTCAAAACAACATAATATGAGGGTAACAATGGTCAATGCATTACGTATTATTATCTTTAAGTTAGTTATTCAGGATACCAGACATTAGCATTCAATTGTCCAAACATTATTGGCTCAAACCTTACTCTTCAATGAACTAAGTAAAACTGCTAGTGTATCTATCTTAACCATCTTATATACATATACAATTTTTTTTCCCTTTCCCTTCTTTCTTTTCCCCATTCCAGTCTCTCTTTCTTATTGACCAGTTTCTTTTTGATTCACCGTGTCTATTGTACATTTTGGATCTTATTTACTCTTTCAGTTTCTCATACTAGTGAGACAATACGATGCTTACACATGTGCATCTGGTTTATTTCACTTACGAGTGTTTTCTCGAGTTGCATCCATTTACCTATAAAAGTCTCCAGTTTATCCTTCTTTATAGCTGAATAGTACTCCATTGTATAAAAATACCACATCTTTCTTATCCATTCCTCAGTTGATGGGCATTTGGGTTGTTTCCAAGATCTGGCTATTACAGATTGTGCTGCTATAAACATGGATGCACATATATCACTGTGGTACAATGTTTTTAATTCTTCTGGGAAGATGCCCAGAAGGGGAATAGCTGGGTCAAATGGGACCTCCAACCCTAGTTTTTTGAGGAATCTCCACACTGACTTCCACAGTGGCTGTACCAGTCGACACTCCCACCAACAGTGAAGAAGGGTTCCTTTTTCCCCACAGCCCCTCCAGCATTTGTTATTAGTTGATTTCTTTATAGTAGCCATTCTTTCTGGAGTGAGATGGTATCTCAGTGTTGTTTTAATTTGCATCTCTCGAATGACTAGTGATGTTGCACATTTTTTTGTATATTTATTTGCCATTAGTATTTCTTCATCTGAGAAATGTGTATTCATCTCAGATGCCCATTTTTGGAGTGGGTCTTTAAATTTGGGAGGTCTGATTTTTTTGAGTTCTTTATATGTTCTCGATAGTAATCCTTTGTCTGAGGAACAGCTGGCAAACATTTTTTCCCATGTTGTGGGTTGTCTTTTCACTCTGTTGGTGGTTTCTCTTGCTGTGCAAAAGCTTTTTAATAAGATGAGATCCCAGTTATTGATTCTTTGGGGTAGTTCCCGTGCGGTTGAGTTTTTATTCATAAAGTCTTTGCCTACACCAATGTCTTCAAGGGATTTACCTATCCTACCTTCTAGCAGATTTAATGTTTCTGTTTTAATATTTAGATCTCTGATCCATTTTGAATTTAGTTTAGTGCATGGTGAAAGATATGGGTCTAGTTTTAATCTTCGGCATGTGTAGAGCCAGTTTTCCCAGCACCATTTATTAAAGAGGCTATCTTTCTTCCAGCGAATGTGTTTGGCACCTTTGTCAAAGATAAGGTGGCTTAGTATGTCTGGGGTTGTTTCAGCATCTTCTAATCTGTTCCATTGATCTTCAGGTCTGTTTTTTCGCCAGTACCACACTGTTTTTATCACAGTAGCTTTATAGTATAATTTCAAGTCGGGGATTGTGATGCCCCCTGCCTTGCCTTTGTTGCCCAGAATTGCCTTTGCTATTCTAGGTCTCTTCTGATTCCAAATGAATTTTAGGATTGTTTTCTCTAATTCTGTGAGATATGCTGTTGGAATTTTGATTGGAATTGCATTAAATCTGTATAACAATTTTGGAAGTATGGCCATTTTCACTATATTGGTTCTTCCTATCCAAGAGCAAGGGATATCTTTCCATTTTCTGATATCCTCTTCAATCTCCTTTTTCAGAGTACTGTAGTTTTCAGTGTATAGGTCTTTTACATCCTTTGTGACGTTGATTCCTAGGTATTTCATTTTTTTGGATGTTATTGTGAAAGGTATTGTTTCCCTAATTTCTCTTTCAGTAAGTTTGTTATTTGTGTACAGGAAGGCTATTGACTTTTGAGTATTGACTTTGTATCCAGCTACACTACTGAATTTGCTTATTAAATCTAGCAGTTTTTTAGTGGAGTTTTTGGGGTCTTCTGTGTAGAGTATCATGTCATCTGCAAATAATGATAATTTCACTTCTTCCTTTCCAATCATTATTCCCTTTATTTCTTTCTCTTGTCTAATTGCTCTGGCTAAAGTTTCCAGAACTATGTTGAATAAGAGTGGGGACAGTGGACATCCTTGTCTTGTTCCTGATTTTAGAGGGAAGGCTTTCAGTTTTTGGCCATTTAGTATGATATTGGCTGTTGGTTTGTCATAGATAGCTTTTACCAGGTTGAGATAAAGACCTTCTATTCCAATTTTCTGTAGGGTTTTTATCATGAAAAGGTGCTGGACTTTGTCAAAAGCTTTTTCTGCATCTATTGAGATGATCATGTGATTTTTGTCTTTGGTTCTGTTAATATGGTGTATTACATTTATTGATTTACGTATGTTGAACCATCCCTGCATCCCAGGGATGAATCCAACTTGGTCATGGTGTATAATCTTCTTGATGATTTGTTGGATTCTGTTTGCCAGTATCTTATTAAGGATTTTTGCATCTATGTTCATTAGGGAGATTGGCCTGTAGTTCTCTTTCTTAGTTGGGTCCTTCTCTGGTTTTGGTATCAGGGTAATTCTTGCTTCCAGGAATGAATTTGGGAGTATTGCTTCTCTTTCAATTTCATTAAAAAGTTTGAGAAGTAGTGGTGTTAGGTCTTCTCTAAATTTCTTGTAGAATTCGGCAGTGAATCCATCAGGGCCTGGGCTTTTCTTTGTTGGGAGGTTTTTAATTACATCTTCAATTTCATTGGTTGATATTGTCTTATTTAGGATTTTTAAATCTTCTTGATTCAGCTTTGGTAATTCATACGAATCTAGGAATCTGTCCATTTCTTCTGCATTTTCCATCTTAGTAGAATATAGATTTTTAAAATAGGTATAGATGATCTTCTGGATTTCTGCAGGGTCCGTCGTGATATCACCCTTTTCATTTTCAATTGCATGGATTTGAGTCTTTTCTTTTTTTAATAAGGTTGGATAAGGGTTTGTCAATCTTATTTATTCTTTCAAAGAACCAACTTTTTGCTTCATTGATTCTTTGTATTGTTTTTTTAGTCTCCAATACATTAATTTCTGCTCTGATCTTTGTAATTTCCTCCCTTGTACGGGCTTTTGGCTTAACCTGCTCTTCTTTTTCTAGAAGTTCGAGGTTCGCCATTAAGTTGTTTATTTGCGCTTGCTCTATTTTCCTAATATAAGTATTTAATGCTATAAATTTCCCTCTTAGGACTGCTTTCATTGTATCCCATAAGTTCCGGTATGTTGTACTGTCATTATCATTCAGTTGTAGAAATTGTCTAATTTCTTCTTTAATTTCATCTGTGACCCATTGGTTGTTCAGGAGGGTGCTGTTTAATTTCCATGTGTTTAGGGAGTATTTGTGATTTCTTTTGCCATTGATTTCCAATTTCATTGCACTATGGTCTGATAATATGCATGGGATAATTTCAATTCCTTTGCATTTACTTAAGCAGGTTTTATGAGCTAGTATGTGGTCTGTTTTAGAGAACGTCCCATGTGCAGCTGAGAAGAATGTGTATTCTGATGTTGTGGGGTGGAACACTCTGTAGACATCTACTAAGTCCATTTGTTCCAAAGTTTGGTTCAGTTCTATTATTTCACTATTGATTTTCTGTCTAGTTGATCTGTCTTTTTGTGACAGTGGAGTATTGAGATCTCCCAATATAATTGTATTAGTGCTTATTTGATTTTTCATGTCCTTTAGTACTTGTTTTATATAGTTGGGTGCATTGGTATTTGACGCATATATATTCATGATCGTTATCTCTTCCTCTTGGATTGTTCCCTTTACAAAGATGTAATGACCGTCTTTATCTCTCTGAATCATTCTTGGCTTGAAATTCACTTTGTCTGCAAAAAGAATAGCTACCCCTGCTTTTTTCTGGGTTCCTGTTGCATGGAGTATTGTTTTCCATCCTTTGACTTTCAGTCTATGAATTTCTCTCTGAATTAAATGTGTTTCTTGTCTACAGCATATTGTCGGATCTTGCTTCTTGATCCATTTTGCCAGTCTGTGCCTTTTGATTGGTGAATTGAGACCGTTAACATTGATGGTTAAAACTGATATGTATTGACTTATACTTGTCATGATATTTTCCTGTTGTTGGTTCCCACTCTTTGTTTTTCCGCTTTCCTGCTATTTAATTATCTGCCCTGCCTGGTGGATTCCTTCTGTTGGGGTTCCTATCTCTTTCTAGAATGTCTTTCAGAACATTTTGGAGTGCTGGTTTGGTGGTCATAAATTTTCTTAGATGTTCTTTGTCATGAAAGTATTTTATTTCTCCATCAATTTTGAAAGATAGTTTTGCGGGGTACATCAATCTGGGTTGAAAATTATTTTCCTTTAGAGCTTGAAATACGTCATTCCAAGCTCTTCTTGAATTGAGGGTTTGTGCTGAAAAGTCAGCTGTGATTCTGATGGGTTTTCCTTCATAGGTGATTTGTCTCTTCTCCCTAACAGCTTTTAAGATTCTGCCCTTCTATTGAATTTCTGGGATCTTGACTATGATATGTCTGGCTGAAGTTTTTTTTTGATCATGTCTAGTTGGTGTTCTAAAAGCTTCACTTACTGGGGGGTCAAATTCTTTTTCTCTTCCAGGAAAGTTCTCCCTGATAATGTCTTTGAACAAGGTTTTAATGTCATTTATGCTATCTCCTGCTTTTTCATTTATTCCAATTATTCTTAAGTTGTTTATCTTTGAGTCATCTAGCAGCTGCTGAATTGATTTTTCATGGTCCCTTGCTGTTTTTTTTTTTTTTTTTTTTTTTTTTTTGTGGGTACCGGGGGGACGACCTCAGGACCTCACGCGCCAACAGGCACCCGTGCCGCTGAGCGATATCACCGGCCCCTTTTTTGTATGTGGGATCCGGGAGTCGAACTCGGGCCTTCACGCTTGCAAGGCAGGCACTTAAGCCGCTGAGCCGTCTCACCGGCCCCCCTTGCTGTTTTTAAGAATTCTTTCTTTTCATGATCACTAGTTGCAAGCCTGTCTTCTATATCTGATATCCTGTCCTCACATTGGCTTAATCTGCTACAAATACTTTCAATGGAATTTTTGTTCTCTTGGATATCTGCTTGAATCTGCATTATGGATTCCGTTTCTTTCCTATGCTGAGCATTCACGGTTTCTATAGTTTTCTTAAGCTCATCTATTTTTTTGTCTGTATCAGCTATAGTGTCCTTAAGCATAGTCTTCATTGTGGACATTATCTCTGCAGTTATCTGTGAAATTATTTCTGTTTTAATTTTTTCCAGAGCCTCATTCAATTGTTTTGTTGTTACCCCTTCAGATATGCCAGGTGGGTGGCTTTCGGATTGTCCCACCTCGTTGCCCCCTAGGTTTGCCTTTGGTGAATTGGATGTGTGGGGTTGCATCTTGTTTAAGTGTCGTCTCATCTTTTCTTTCTTTAATTCCTGGGGTGATGTTTGTAAATTACCTATGATAGGTTACTTTATTGCTAGTGTTCAAGATCCTTAGAAGATGACTACTTCTCTGCAGTATCTTCCAAGTGGAGCTTGCTTTTGGGTTTTGAGCTTCCTGCCAGATCCTACCTCTTCAATTCGTTGGATGTGAGAAGTTGCTACCTGTTTGGCCCAGTCCTTGATTCTTTGGTACTGTGCCACTGTATTTTCTGTGTCCCTTAGTCAATATCAATCATGAAATATCAGGAAGGAAAGCTGTTTAGAACAATTATTTTACATTTGGCTATAATGGTAACTGAAGCATCAAACACAGCCTAGAAAATGACAGACTGAGCTAACCAGTTATTTACCACTTTTAAATGTATAAAGTAGAGTTGCGGTTATATAACAAAATCTAAAACACACCAGAAAAATTATATGCAGTATACAAGTCCTTAGTATGTCAATTTTTCCCCTCAGGAGTTTAAATTTAAAATGAGTTAAGGAGGAAATAGAGTATTGTGAGAAGAGGAAGGAATTAGATTGGGACACTGGTGCAGAGGACTTTTGGGAAAAAGAGAAGGAAAGGATAAAAGGAAGAACAGATCACAACCACAATCACAAAGAGGTTAGAGGCATTGTTTACACTCATATAAAAGCCAGAGAGAATAATGAAGGAAAGAGCAAATAGACAAACTGAAAAAAAATGAAGACAAAAACAACAAAGCAAACAGATAAAACAGAAATAAAACCCCACAAAAGAAAAAAATTTAAAAAAATAAAATAAAAATAAAAATAAATAAAAACAAAAATAAAAACCCCTTCACCAGAACAAAAAACTAATGAGAGAGAGAGAAAAAAAAAAAACCATAAAAAAATAAAGAATCAGTTCCAGGTGTTGACTCTGCTGTAGGCAGGCACCGTGTGATGACAGAGTCCTGTTCCGTGCAGGTCCGTCCCAGGTAGCCAGGAGCGCCCTCTGGCGGGCGGTAAGCAGAGCGTGGACTTTCAGGCGGAGACCGGTCTCCTTCCCCCGCCGCTGTCAGCGCACCACTCTGATTTTCGCTGCACCCCCCCACAATGGCGCCGGGCCAGTCGCTCTCTGGCGCGGGACAGGTGTGGCTGAGAGACCAGTCTGGTTCACCCGCTGCCCTCAGCGCACTTTCGTGGGGCTGAGAGGCACTGCGCTGCCCTGTCCGGAGCACAAGTTCCCAGAGCAGTTTTCGAGCCGCTCTGATTTTCGCTGCACCCCCCACAATGGCCAGTCGCTCTCTGGCACGGGACAGCTGTGGCTGAGAGACACTCACTCACCGCTGGCCAGCGCGGTTCTCCGCCGCTCCCCTGCCCCACCGCTGTCTCGCGATCCTCCGTGGGGGCTCCCTGGGTGCCAGCTGTCACCGTGTGTCTGCAGCTTTGAGCTTCTGTCGCGCTGTGATTCCTGGGATGGTAGAAGGTGCGCGCGCGCGGGGTCTGCTCCTTTGTTGAAAAGTACCCTTCACTGGTGCCGGGGGTCCCACGCTGCGCTTCAGAACTTTTCTGGGTCCCGGGGAGGCATCTGCCCCCCTCCTGCGCTCTCCCGGTCACTATATTCCGTAGTCCAATGGCAACTTTTAGAGAGTTTCTCTGCGTGCTTCTTACTCATCCGCCATCTTTTTTCCTCCCCCTAATGATTCTTAAAGTATTATTTGTTAGAAGTGTTATACATCCTGAATATTAGGTGCACGATTTCTCTTAATGCTTCATTGTACCTTGGGTTTTTTTAAACCATGTAACATGTTTTGTTTTTTTAATTTTAAAGAGAAAAAATAAAACAGTTTCAAAACAGGTTAGTAGGAGAGTTACAATAATACATTGTGTATTGTTGTCTTCATAGTAGTTATTCAGAGTACAAAATATAGGCATGATATCTTGTCCCAACAATATTAGCACAAACCTTTCTTTTCAATGAACTAAGAGAAACTAGCTGTATAACTATCTTAACTATCTTATGTATAAATATATTTTTTTCTTTTTCCCTTTTTTCCTTTCCCCTTTCCCCCATCACAGTTTGTCTTTTCTTTTGAACAGTTTCTTCCCAATTCACAATATCTATTGTACATTTTGGATTTTATTTACTCATTCAGTTTCTCACACTGGTGAGACAATATGATGTTTACACATACGGGTCTGATTTATTTCACTTATGAGTATGGTCTTGAGTTGCATCCATTTACCTATATAAGTTTCAAGCTTATCCTTCTTTATGGCTGAGTAGTACTCCATTATATAAAAAAAACCCACATCTTTTTTATCCATTCCTCTGTTGATGGGCATTTGGGTTGTTTCCAAGATTTAGACACAGGTGCACATGTATCGCTGTGGTATGATATTTTTAATTCTTCTGGGAAGATACCCAGAAGGGGAATAGCTGGGTCGAATGGGACCCCTAATCCTAGTTTTTTAAGGGATCTCCACACTGATTTCCACAGTAGTTGTACCAGTCTACACTCCCACCAACAGTGGACAAGGGTCCCTTTTTCCCCACAGCCCCGCCAGCATTTGTTACCAGTTGATTTTTTGATGATAGCCATTCTTTCTAGGGTGAGATGGAATCTCAGTGTTGTTTTAATTTGCATCTCTCAAATGACCAATGATACTGAACATTTTTTCATGTATTTATTTGCCATTTGTATTTCTTCCTCTGAGAAGTGTGTATTCATCTCAGATGCCCAATTTTGGATTGGGTCTTTGAATTTGGGGGGGTCTGATTTTTTTCAGTTCTTTATATGTCCTAGATATAAGTCCTTTGTCTGAGGGACAACTGGCTATAATTTTTTCCCACCATGTGGGTTATCTTTTCACTCTGTTGGTGATTTCTTTTGTGTGCAAAAGCTTTTTAATAAGGTGAGATCCTATTTGTTGATTCTTTATATTTCCCTTGCAGTCTGAGTTTTGTTCCTGAAATCTCTGCCTACACCTATGTCTTCGAGATTTCTACCTATTTTCTCTTCTAGTAAATTTAGTGTTTCTATTTTAATATTTAGATATTTGATCCATTTTGACTTTAGTGCATGGTGATAAACATGGGTTTAGTTTTAGTCTTCAGCATGTGGAACGCCAGTTTTTCCAGCACCATTTATTAAAGAGGTTATCTTTCTTCCAGTGAACATGTTTGGCTCCTTTGTCAAAGATAAGGTGGCTGAGTGTGTTTGGGGTTATGTCTGCATCTTTTATTCTGTTCCACTGATCCTCAGGCCTGTTTTTTTGCCAATACCATGCTGATATTGGCAAAAAAGAAAAATAAATAAATAAAATAAAATAAAACAGGCCTAAGGATCAGTGGAACAGAATAGAAGAACATGTTTTATTTTTAAAGGGCCTCTATTTCAGTACAGTGTGTCTCTCTCAGGAACCTCCAGCACATATTTCTCTTCTGTTATGTACTTGACCGGTCAGAGGAAGAAAGTCTTGAGAACAGCTACCTATTTCCCCCCTTATCACTGTTGTCTGATAGGGTTTAAACTGCGATTAAGGTCAAGCCTGTGGGGGAAAGCCTATAAAATTATACCTGTAATTTAATATACTGTGAATTCTGTGGTTTTCAGTTTAGCATTTATTTTGTTGCTTTTTTGTTTTTTTCAGGAGAGAGCTTTGCAGAATTCAGATCTTCAGGAGCTGATGACAGTTTCACCGATTTTAAAACAGCCGATAGTGTATCACCACTAGAACCACCGACAAAAGACAAACCTTTTCCAGCATCCTTCTCCACAGGAACTATACAACAGAAACCACCACCACAAATAAAAAATCCTCTGAACTTAGCAGACCTAGATATGTTTTCCTCAGTTAATTGTAGCAGTGAGAAACCATTGTCTTTTTCAGCTGCATTCAGCACATCAAAATCAGTTTCTGCACAACCTCAGCCAACAGGTTCTGCTATAACTACATCAGCACCAACATCAAATAAAAGTTCTAGTTTGCCTGATGATTTTGGTGAATTCAACCTTTTTGGGGAATATTCTAGCCCAGCATCTGTTGGGGAACAAGATGACTTTGCAGATTTTATGGCTTTCAGTAATAGTTCTATTTCATCTGAACAAAAGGCAGACGACAAATATGATGTCCTCAAAGAGGAAGCTAGTCCTGTTCCTCTAACCAGCAACTTGGGCAGCGCAGTGAAGAGTACACAGAACCCAACTGCTGCATCTACCAAGTACGATGTCTTCAAACAACTTTCTCTAGAAGGAGCGGGGCTAGGTGTTGAGGAATTAAAAGATAACACTCCTTCTGGGAAAAGTGATGATGATTTTGCTGACTTCCACTCCAGTAAATTTTCTTCCATGAACTTGGACAAATCCCTGACAGAGAAAACAGTGGCTTTCAGACACACCAAAGAAGATTCTGCTTCAGTGAAGTCCTTGGATCTGCCTTCCATTGGTGGCAGCAGTGTTGGCAAGGAGGACTCTGAAGATGCACTCTCTGTTCAGTTTGACATGAAATTGGCTGATGTGGGAGGAGATCTTAAGCATGTCATGTCTGATAGCTCTTTGGATTTACCAACAGTTAGTGGCCAACATCCTCCTGCTGCAGGTGAGGAATTGGTGAGATTGCTGTGGTGATGGTGATGTACATTTCAAAGATGATTCTGTGGGTGTTAACTTACAGAAGAGTGAGGCTCTGGCCCTTTACCTTTACTAATTTCTAATACTTAACCTCCTTATTGCCAGTCTCTTTGAAGCAGTGTTAAATTTGATTCTATGGATACTTGGATATACTGATACTGTGACTACTCTGAAACTTAGATTGGATAGCTAAGATATTTTTATTTTTGAAATCCAGTACCAACTTGGTGTTCAGAGGCTCATAGAAATCCACTGCTAAATGAACCTCACATTGCCAGAAATTTTATAAAGACTTTTGCATTTTCCACAGCGTGTCATTTCTGTGAGCAAATTCAGTGTTTCCCTCTCCTTTTTTCTTCTCTTGTGTATTTTTAGCAGCTGCCAATGCAGTATTCTGTTATAGTAACTAATTCTTATTGGGTTGAGAAAGTAAAAATTCTAACCAGTTTTACTGCAGTTTGCCACATCCCTTCAAAAGAGGAAGAGGGAAAAAGCTTACAGTATTTGTGAATATTCTGTGTGTCAGGGTCTGACGAGGAGGGCCTGTGGTGTTAGTGGAATACAGGTAATGTTTTCAGTGTGAATGTTATTACTGGAAGTATTGAGTTGTAACAAATCTGTAGATGCTAGTATAGGGTAATACTAACTTTCTGATAAAAAGTTTGAAAACATCTTTTTTAGGGAGCCCTCTTTAAATTCCGTGTGGATTTACATGTAGCAGTTTATTCTCTAGTCCAACTTCCTATCATAAAACTAGATTCCCAAGTGTCCTAATTTTTGTTTTGTTTTTTTAATATGTATATAGAAAGATAAACCTATGTTGTGGCCTTTAATAATGAGAACTATCTCAGTATTACTGTATTATTCTAGGAAGTATATTATGCATCCTAGGGGTTTGGTTGTTTTCTTTTTAACCTGAGAGAGACATGTAAGACACTTTCAAGTTTTCAGGTTCAGGCAGAAATTGGAAAGTACTATAGCTTTCACATATATTGAATTGGTGAGTCAGAAAACAAAATCGCATCTATCCTTAGGTTATTGAAATGTTGGAGGTTTTCTTAAGCTGGGTGCTGAATCAGGAGCAAGTTAGCAGAGGCATTACACGTTTCATGTTGCCACTTGCTGAAGTGTTTTCCAAGCACAGGGGGCTGTCTGAAAAGTTTGTGCCCTTGACTGTTTCCTTTTTGAGTTTTTTTTTTAATACTTCAGAAAATTTCCTGCTTTTTGCTGCTGTTTGTTTGATAGAGTGATTCTGTTTTTCTTTTTTGTATGAGCTGCTTGAGCCACTACAGTTGATTGCAAAGTACTCTGTTTTCTGAACAACACTCTGATTTTCATTTTAAAAATCTTGTAACATGTATACCCGCCTTTGAACTCGGAAGTTACTAATTAGGAGCTATTTTTCTGAAAACAAATCTATATTCTTTCACAGTGCCAAGCTAGATTCTTTATGAAATGAGTGTAATCTGAGTTTGGGGTGTCTTTTTCTCCCCCATTTTATTTGAGGAGGGGGCTTGGTTTTTTGACTGAGCTTGTTCTAAAGGACCTGTTAAAATAATCTGTGCTCATGTTCTCTGTGTATGTTTGGAACATTCCCAGATTGGAACTTGTCATGTTCAAGCCTCCTCTCTTCAGTGTGAAGACACTCTTAAAAGCAGATTGTTTCCTCCCATTGATCTGTAAACCTCCTGTCATAAAGGAGCAGTATCCCTTTAGAGCGGTTGTTAAAAGGGGTTGTCTGATGAAGGAGCTGTACCTGTACTGTTATGGAGCAAAATTGCTGCATAAATATATTTAAGAGGGTAAATGGCAGGGCTTTCCTCGTGCAATGTGGTTTTAATATATGCTCCCATTCACCACGGTATCTCTTGCTTTCTCAGTGTGAGGGTTAAACATAGGTCTTGTTACAGAAAAGAAGTGGGCTGAAGAAGTGAATAAAACCTAATAGATTGGGCCGGTGAAATGGCTCAGTGGCGTAAGCGCCTGCCTTGCAAGTGCAAGGGCCCGAGTTCGACTCCCGGATCCCACATACGAAAAAGGGGCCGGTGATATTGCTCAGTGGCACGGGTGCCTGTTGGCGCACGAGGTCCTGAGGTCGACCCCCCGGTACCCACAAAAAAAAAAAAAAAAAAAAAACCCTAATAGATTTTTATCTATGGACCTTAATCCTGTTTAGAAACCCTAACTTAACTCTGAAAGGGATACTGTCTCTTTTAACTCTTGCTGTAATTCTTTGTATGAAAGATAGATAATACTAATAACATTGCCTGATTTCTCTGCATATTATTACATTTAACCCTTTGAGCCCTTGCTGCATATAATTTCGACTAGGCTGCTCTTTCCCCCACTACTAAATTTAATCTCTCTGGCACTGAAGCATCTTGATGTTCAGTCATTAAGATTATTGGTTTTGTTGGCAGCAAGAGCTTACCCTTATTGGTGACATTCTCAAAGGGTTAGCAAGATTTCTGTAGCTACCTACCTGTAAAGTAGCTCTACATTGACATTGAAAACTTTGTATTTTAATCAGCGCCTTAATTTTTTTGGGGCTGCTTTTCTGATGTCTTTTTTTCAATTTAGATATTTTCTGTGTGAATGTGCCTTTTCAAACTTGCTTTCGTATATTCCTCTGCCAATACTGATCTGCATGCTTATTCTGATGACTTATTTTCCAGCTCTTCTGTATCACTCTCTTTTGTGATCTGTAAGTCCTGTGTTAATAAATAATTCTTTGGCATATTTTGAAAGTGTGAGGATGTGTGTAATTTGTATTTTTTCAGGGTTAGACTAAAGAAATACCCGGCTAGTATAAAGCAAGTATAAAGCAATTAGTATCCCTTGAGGCTAGATGGTTTTTCCCTTTTGTTTTATTTCGTCAAACACCTGTCTCCTAAGAAAGTGTTGGTACATTTCAGCCTTTGTCTCTTATAATTCCATTGGTGTAAGTTCTTAATGTGGCATTGAGTTGAAATATAACTTTAGGGCTGGGGGTATAGCTCAGTGATAGAGGGCTTGCTTAATGTGTAAGGCCCTGGGTTTGATTCCCATTACTATAAAAAGAAAAAGAGAAACGGAACTTTAAACCTAAAAAAAGTTTAAACCCTACACCACTTTAATGTTTTTTTTTTGTTTTTTTTTTTTTTGTGGGTACCGGGGGGTCGACCTCAGGACCTCGCGTGCCAACAGGCGCCCGTGCCGCTGAGCGATATCACCAGCCCCTTTTTCGTATGTGGGATCCGGGAGTCGAACTCCGGACCTCGCGCTTGCAAGGCAGGCGCTTATGCCGCTGAGCCATCTCACCGGCCCTACACCACTTTATATAAGGGACAGAGAAATGTTCTTCAGTATAAGAAACTAGATTATATTTTATTGTAGAGTGCCTGTCTCTGCTTGATGTTACACTGTGAAGAGAAGAGGAAGGTAAGGAAGATGTAAGAGTTGAGTATTGGGAAAAGAGGGACACAAAGATAACTAGATATTTATAAGCTTCACTTAAAATAAATCATAATATGGTATTGTATTGGGATGGACTTCTGAGCACATTAAATGTAAGCTGAATTTAAATTGATAATCTATGTAATGGGAAGTGCTCAGTTAACATTAAGCAGGAAGTTGTCAGGACTACACTTTGAATTTAAAATTGGGTATGCCATCCAATATTTGTAGGGCATTTTCGTTCTAACTTCAGAATGTATGAGGCAACTCTTGGTCTTTTTTTACTCATAGTACATAAAGCAAGTTACTAAAATAACTTTAGGAGATGTGTCAGACAAAGTAAGCTTTAAACTATTTTCATTTTTAAGAAAACAATTTCTAGATGGACCAATGAAAGTTAACAATAGACCAAACTTAGAAACTACTGTATTTTCTCCATTTTAGAATATAATACATAGTGAGAAACCTTGGGAATAGTATTGTTTTTTCAGGTCAGAAATGCAAACCATATAAAACCCTTAGGAAAAAAGGATGATTTCAGTGGTTTAAATTTTTTATTTTAAGGATCTTAGTTCTTTGTTTGTTTTTTAAGAATTTGAGGAAGAGAGGAAATTAAACCATTGAAAATGAAGATTTTTGAATAATATTCTTGAAAGATCACTTTCATATCTGAAATATACCAGTTGAGAAAGAAAAAAGTTACTTGTTGGGGTTTAAATTAAGAAAAACTGTGCTTGCCATTCAATTTACAGTGTTCTTCAAGGCATAATGTGTTAGAAAGTTGAAAGTTGAATAACATTGGTTTAAAAACCTTGTATAATGCATTACATTTTAATTATGATGAGTGCTGGTGACATATCTGGAAGAAAAAATACCTTGCTGTAGCCTCCATCTAGTGATAACACCAGCTGCCCTGAGTTTAGGAGTTTCCCTGTCCGTCTGAGACTGCTTTATTTTAATTCCTTTCTGAGCAGAAGTGGCTATCACTGTGTATAAAGCGTACGTTCACAAATTGAGCAATAAGTTTTTCCTAAATAGCATATTACTTTTCAGAGGTAGTTTTAATAGTCTAATACAATGGTATAAACTTTTTTGCAATAAAGAGTTGAAGAATTCTGTGCTAATAGAAACAAAGTAGTGTTTTCCCAAGAGTCAAGTAAGATATGGGATGGGTGGTTAATGGTTGACTTCTATATCAGTGCCTGAGAAGGAAATTATACAAATATATTTATGTTCTACAGTCACTCTATTGTTCATGTTACAACCTCTGCTAATTTTTAGAAGTAGCAGACGAGCACAGAAGGAACACTGGTAATCAAAGCTGTGCTAAATCCAAAGTTAATTCAAAAAATCTAATTATTTTATGTTTTATATATATATTTTTGCTTGTTAGTTTTTTTGTTTTTTCCTGCCTGAGGTGAGGTCTGACTGTATATTGCCCAGGCTGGTTTCAAACCCCATCTCAGCCTCCAGAGTAGCTAGACCACAGGCCTGCAATCCAGTTTTTTGTTTTTTGTTTTTTTTGTTTTTTTGTATTTAACTTACTTATTTACTTTGTTATTTGTCATGCTGGGGAGTGAACCCAAGGCCTTGTACATGGTCGGCAAGCACTCTTACCATTGAGTGATATTATTTTATTTTTTAAAATGCTGCATATACTGTACTACAGGAGGGTCTTGTAAATGCTGCCTTCTCCTTTGCTTGGCCAAAAGGCCTCAGCTGAAATTGCTATCTTCTTTGCTCATTTGATATAATTTTCATGAGGTTTTTATTGTTGATATTAATCAGTCTCACAGTCCCGCTGTGTATCCTAACATTATTCCTTGGCCATTTAGCCTCCTCTGACTTAAAATATCCACGGGATTGCCACTTTTCTTCATTGAACTTATACTAACACAGAAACTTGAAGGTGCTTACAGATAGTGTGGATATAATTTAAACCATAGCATTGTGCGAGTCAGGACAAAGGAAGAATAGAAGATTTTTGTGCAGATCAGAAAATACTGGGAAGCAATTAGACGACAGCATTCTATAGCCTGTCACACTACATTGCGGTCACTTTCGTTCCTTGTTTTCTTCAGGAACACTTGGGGTGTTTGGGACTTACAGAACCCAGGCAAATCAGGTTTTATTGTTAGTAGGGAATTTTCTCCACATTAGAATAGGCCCACAGGTGGAGAGAAATGGAAATGTAGATATGTAATAGTTTGCTTTGGTAAGGAAGTCTGGATTAAATCAGTGTTAGAAACTAAAAGATACTTCTTCCTTAGTCCAATGAACATTGTTATTGCTACTTGAAAATAGTGGAATTTGCACATGTATTTCCTTTCTTCTTTCTCTGAATTCCTTCTCCAAAACCCAATAACTCTTAATCCCCAGCCATATACAACTTTAGAAAATGTTCACAGGAATGGGGATGGCCTTTTGTGTCCTGTAGCAGCAGTTCACTTTCTTGGAAATACCTTGTTTTCAATGTACAACATCAATCAAAAGGGATTTGAATAGAGGTTATGAAAGAGACTGATAGGGCTACTTGCCAGCATATACAAGAAATGCATGTCTTGATTTGTGATCCATGATGGAAAGCAGATTGTACAGCTTATTCCTTTGCTCTTTGTAATAGGACATTCCTGGTTGCAAACAAAGACATGTGTTAAAGCACACAGTTCTGTGTATTATCTGTGTGCAATTGCAGTTCAACTTAGCACAACCTCAGAGTTCTCCAGTGGAATTGGAAATACAATACTGATTCTCTGTTCACTTTATTGCACTCATTTTCCATTTTCTTTTTCTTTTTCTCTTGCAATTTTCACAATTCAACTATCAAACTGAAAAAAAAAACCCTCTATTGTAACTTCAGTGATTACAGATGAAGTGTGGGTAATTACATATCATTTTTCCAGACAGGTCTTCTGCTACTTGTGTTGTAGATATTACATAATCTTTAATATTTTTAAAGGCATTATATAATGATACATATAACTGGACTGCTTAGAAAACATGGAACCAGTAACACAGGAAGTGAGAAATTTTCTTACTTTGACCTACTTTCAATGAATTGACAACCACATTTTTCTTAGAAAATAGTTTACAAACATTTATTATGCCAAGAAATACTATATTTATATTGTTTATAAACAGTAAGGTTTAGAATAGGTGTTATGTAAGTGTTCTGCCTTATATTGCTTAGGTAATATCAGTTTTAGTACTTATGTGTTCAAATGCACTTCAGTAAATTATTTTTTTACCCTATAGTAGCAAGTAAATAAAAAATGTAAATTTAAAACTCAACTTCAAGGCTTGATTTTAGTGAATCTTGTATATTTACTTTTTGTTTTTTTTGAGACAGCCTCCCTATGTAGTCCAGGCTGGCTTTGAACTCACTATGTAGTCCAGGCTGGCCTCAAACTTTACAATCCTCCTGCCTCAGCCTCCTGAGTGCTGGGATTTCAGGTCTGTGCCACCTCACCTGGCTTATATTTAATTTTTTAAAGTTTCAAATATTTTATTCATTTTTTTGAATGAAGACATTCATTTTTTTTTTTAATCTTTCATTTGGTCATTTCTATGAGTTCTATTAGGTAAAATGTTATATGCATATCATTTTTAATAAAAATATGACTTACGGAAGGCCTGTATAGTTAGAAAAATGCTTAAAAGCTCTTCAGCAATGGTAATCCCTTGTTGCTTTTACTGCCTTTTTACCTGATTATATGAGTCATTTCAAATTTTTAAAAAATTTCTTTCCTGTTGCATATTGCACAAAAGGGTCTTTTATTACTGTACAACTTGATTGCAATGTTTGATCTGGAGCTGTCATTTCATTAAATTTATCTTTGGTCTCTAGGAAAATTGCTACCCTCTAATTGATGAGATTCTGGAAGCAGTTCTTTTGTTTCCCAAGAGTTTTCTGGTAGGCTCTAATAAGAAGAGTATCTGTCTTGTGAAATGCTTTTCTGAATGTAGTCGTTGAAGCCTGGTGTTGTGTTTAACTGCATGTGTCTCCTGAGTGTCATCTCAGTTGATTCTTAACACCTTCTGATCCCTTTAAATGGTATGAGAGTGGCCACAGTAAGAGACTAGGAAAGCATTTTGCCTAAAGTCTAATTTCATTCATCCTAAACTATAACTTTTCACTTGAATTTTTCCCTTCTATTGAATAAGCCATATTTGAAGAGTACCATTTGCACAACAGAATTTTGAAATATACATCATTTAGTAATAGATACTTACTTTTCACTAGTTGGCTTTTTCTGGCATTCTTTATTATTAATTTAGTGACCGTAACAGAACATATAGAAAAAGATTTGGGGTATATGTTAGAAGAGCTATGGAAATGTTAGAAGCTTCCTACCTTTCATGAGCTATGCAGGATTACTATGAAAGCAAGAAAAAAATGACCCAGGATTGGTTGACCTACCGACTGAATTATGAAAATCTGGGTCACAAAACTTTAGAACCCTTTCCTTGTAAATAATATATGTAATTGTCAGAGACATTCGGCCTTCTTTCCTCATACACAGAGACTAAAATGAACGCTTATCAGCCCAACTGAATGGACAGCGCTGCTGTGAAAGGTGTTTCTTCACACCAGCCGCGATCAGCCTCAGCTGGCCTTACTTTTTGAACATGAGCAAGAAACTTGTTCCTTACTAACAACATTAAAGTGATGAATTGGCTTTTTATTTTTACTTTAAAATAATTCCATTTTAGGCCCGGAAGCAGCATCTAAATGTTGGATTGTGGCCAGTGGCAACTGTGCTGGACAACCAGTATCTGTATTATGTATTGCTTACTAGGCTCTGACCTGGCCTTCCATGCACATTATCACAGTTGATTATGCTAACACAGCCCTTCAAGTACAAGGTCTTCTCCTCAGTTTACAGATCAGTAAACCATTTTTCAGAAATATGAAGTAATTTGCCTAGTGTTCATAACTAAGTAGGTGGCAAAGTTGAATTCATAGCTAAACATAAAACCTATATGCTTTCTGTTTTATGATACCTGTTAAATTATTTAAACATAAATTAAGAATGCTTTGTATAATGAGGCTTCTCTTTTCAATAAACTTTATTTTATAAAATAAAAAAAAAAAATGAGGCTTCTCTCCTAGAATTCCTCCCTTCTTTTTTAAATGGGGTGGGGGGTGCATAGTTGAAGTAGAAACAGGTGCCTAATAAGTCCCAGACCTTTTCTTCTATTTTTTTTAAGGACTAAAGTAGATTAGATTAATTTTTCTTTCCTCATACTCCATCTCAGCAATATGACGTCCAAATTGACCAAAATAACAACTAGGTAAGTAATTGCTTGATTAAAATCTCATATTTGGCCTTGCCTGAGACAGACTTCCTAATGACTTATTAACAGTTAAGTGATATCATTTGTACTTTAGTTTTGAGTAGCTGTCAATTTTTCTTTCTTTCTTTTTTTTTTGGTACTGGGTATCAAACTCATGACCTTGCACTTGCCAGGTAGGTGCTGTGCCACTGAGCTATATCCCCGTCTGGAGTAGCTGTCAATTTTTAATTAGTTTGTCATGTACATTCATGCAGTCATGTCTTAAAGGAACATTTTCCAGCCAAGTCCAGAGGAAAGGAAACATGTTTTAGGCAGGGAATATGTAAGTACATTTATAAAGGAGCAATTTATGAAATTACTTTAATCTGAAAGGTATATACCTTGGTAGATGAACTTCCTATCTTGGTAATTTTTGTATACAAAGAAAATAATTCTTTATAACTAAATGCCAACTCAAGGTTAATGTGTGTTTTTTAAGATCAGATGTTACAGCCTAACTTCTTTAATTTCGGTACAAGCTCTAAATTTAGTTACTCCAATATACCATAAAACTATTCAAATGTGCTAGGCATTTTGCCTAAATTATGAGCTTGCCTCTAATTTTGGGGTCTTATTTCCCTTTCAGATATAGAGGACTTAAAATATGCTGCTTTTGGAAGCTACAGTAGCAATTTTGCCATGAGCACACTTACGAGCTTTGACTGGTCAGACAGGGACGATGCATCTCAGGGCAGAAAACTCTCTCCATTTGTCCTCTCAGCAGGAAGTGGATCCTCCTCAGCTGCCTCAGTTCTTCAAAAGAAAGAGACATCATTTGGCAGTTCTGAAAACATCACCCTGACATCTCTCTCCAAAGTCACCACCTTTGCAAGTGAAGACAGTCTTCCAGAGACTGCCTTCCCAGCGTTTGCCAGTTTTACAGACATTCCTCAGACCAATGAGCAAAAGGACTATGAAAGTGGAGACTATAAAGATTTCACAAGACAGGACCTGTCCATAGCGGAACAGAGCCAAGAGATCACGTGTCCAAGCCCAGCTTCCAGTGGTGCCTCTCTTGAAACCCCCAGAGAATGTTCAGATGACTTTGGAGAGTTTCAAAGTGAAAAGCCCAAAATCAGCAAATTTGACTTTTTAGTAGCTAATTCACAAAGCAAAATGAAGTCCAGTGAAGAAATGATCAAAAGTGAGCTAGCAACCTTTGACCTTTCTGTTCAAGGTGAGTAGTGTCAAGGTAGATTTTACTATTGTAGATCTTAGAAATTCTTTCTTAAGAAGAAAATGTTGGCTCCTGGTTTAGCAGAAAAATAGATTTTCCATCTTTTGAAATCAGGATCAATGACATAACTGAAATAAAGATTTCCCTGAAACTGAACTGAAGTCAAATCAGTATGTCTTAGACAACCACTTGGACGAACTATATAAATATAGCATAAGGTTATTATTCATTGACTTGTTTGCTCAAGTATGCTGTTTAAAAAACAGCATTCTGGGAGGCTGAGACAAGAGGATCAGAAGTTCAAGCCCAGCCTGTGCAACTTAATGCCTTAATGAGACCCTATCTCAAAATAAAAAAGTACTGGGGATGTAACTCAGTGCAAAGTCCTGGGTCTAATCCCCAGTACTTCCCCAAAAAAGCAAAGAAAACTAGATGGTATCTTTTTTTACTAAAAAGGAAGGACCAGCATGATATAACCACAATTATATCTCTGGCTGCAGACAGTGTCTTAATCCGAAGGCTGCAATGTTGTGGCCGTGGATCTGCATCGGCCTGCAGAACAGTTTTGATAGACCCATAAAATTGACGTCATTGCTAATATTTAAAAACTATGCAATTTCAAAATACAGGTTTCTAGCTTTTCTTGAACAATAGCTGGCAATACTAGGCTTCACCCCCATATCTTGACAGTCAGCTGCTGCTGAGCATTATTATTCCCCATAGATAGGCAGACTCCCCAGTTTGCCCCAGTCCCCACCACTTCTATCTCCAGCTGACCTCGAGTGTCATTTACTTTACTTGCCTGTCTCTGAAGGCATTTGAATTTGCCTCTTCTGCTTTAATCCCATCCTGATAGAAATCATGGACTTCACTTGCATTGAGAGAGTATGAGGAGCCTCTGCTTGAGCTAAGCTGAGTAATCAGAACCTTTCAATGTATCATCCACTCCTCCCAGGATCACACAAGAGGAGCTTGAGCCTTGGTGATAAAGAAATAAACCGATCCTCTCCTTCTCCGGCTCTGGAGCAGCCTTTCAGAGACCGGTCCAACACCCTGAGTGAGAAGCCAGCTCTGCCTGTCATCCGTGACAAGTACAAAGATCTGACTGGAGAGGTGGAGGTGAGCAGGGTTGTTTTCTACAGAGGAGCAAGTAAAAAACCAGCTGAGTCCTGAAGATTCCAGGAAAAAGTGCTTTCAACTTTCATATGGGGAAGTGGTGGGGAGAGGGCACAGGCACCAGATGTAAAAGATAATCAAAATGAGAGACTGGTAACATTACCTCTAGGTGAAAGCACTTCTCAGATGTGACTTCCACTAAAATAGTCAGAGACCCTAAAACTGAAAGTATTCATGGGACTTCAAGGAGGAGAATATTTGGAGGATTCTTTTGAGTGCCTAGTTTATCATCCTACTGTTATTAAGTACCGTGTGCTAACTGATTGCACCACTTGGGCTCCTTATCATTCTACTGAATGTGGACACATCAAAATAGAGGCAAAAAGGAAAATGTTCTGGATCTTCTATTGCTGTTTGCTAAGTCTTAGTCCCATGTTACTCTTCCTCCTGTGGCAACACATTTAGCCCTCCTTTCCCTGCTGCTTGTTACACATGCATGTGTGCAAGGTCACACACACACACACACAGCATTATGATGGTGGCATGGAAAATCAGTGAATTAACATCAGCTCCTATACTGAATACTTTCATAGTGAGTAACTTTGAAGAAGGGCCGACACTGTTACTGACTGGAACACACAAGACAGTCATTACAAGCTGGGCGTGGAGGTGCACGCCTGTAATCCCAGCACTCCAGAGGCTGAGGCAGGAGGATTGCTGTGAGTTCAAGGCCAGCCTGAAATACACAGCAAGACCCTGTCTCAATAAAAAAAAGACAGTCATTACAGAGAGAAGCCACCATAATTAATTTTCTTCAGATTCACAGGTCATGTGCTCAGAAGTCACATGTATTAATAATTTAAAATAATTATCAGTGGGTTCAAAAAGAATAAGTGCAGTTACAAGAATGGTTTTAATAAAAAGGAGTCTTCCAAGCACTTTTTCATTGACAGAAGTCATAATTAGAGGATCCTTGGCTTCCCTGTTTAACCCAGTTCTTTTGATGAAATCCACAGGAAAATGAAAGATATGCATATGAATGGCAGAGATGCCTGGGGAGTGCCCTGGATGTGAGTATGTCACCTTTGTGTCCACACGTACACAAGTGCTCTTCTGTCATTTTGTCTTCTCCTTTTGAATGGACAGAGGCAAACTTGAGGGGAATCTTATTTCACAGCCCTGTATTACAGGAAAATCATATATCCTAAGTAAGTTTTCTTTCATGTTTATTATCATAACAGACGAATTGTTCCCTCATGTCACTGTATTTAAGAAATAACAAAGTGATATTACCTCTGCCTAAATGAAAATAATATTTAAACTGAAAAAAAACTATTTTTTTCCTCTGCCAAAGAAATAGAGGGTTGTTACTTCAAGATTAAAATTAGGTTCTCAGATTTGTTTCAACATAGGCATATATGCACATCAGTCACTCATGGTATTTCACACTTCCTGGCTTTTCCATTGGGTTTTCTACTAATAAGTTGATTTGCAGTGACCTTTCTTGGTTATATATGATGTGATTTCATTTCTTGTAGGTCATTAAGAAAGCAAATGATACCTTAAATGGAATTAGTAGTAGTGCTGTTTGTACAGAAGTTATTCAGTCAGCTCAAGGCATGGAATATTTATTAGGTATGTTCTTTTATATTTTACTTCAAAATCATTAATCTAAATTATTATGAATTTTCACTTACATTATAAGATCACAAGCTACATACAGCTTCACTAAGTAGCACCTGCATTTGTAGAGAAGACACTTAAGTTACAGGCAGTAACAACTGTTTGACTTAAGGTCTCTACAGCTAAGTTTTCATGTCTTTGTTATGTATAATAGCAACAATGTAAATGGTATCTGTCCCTGATTTATCAAAGAATCTGTGAGGCATTAAAATTAAATCATTTTATTTCCAGTCAATCCCTTACTATGCTCTGTGTATTTTTCCTCTGTGCCCCTTAATGGCATAAACAGATTCCTTAACTTCCTGGCCATCTTCAGATGTTAAATACCCCAGTCCAACTTGAAGCTTCAATCTCTGTTCAACTCAGTGTTCCTCCCCTTCCCAAGCTCAGGTCTTCCCCATAGCCAGGCCCGTGCACTGGAGCCTAATCTTCTTCAGATCTTCACTCAGATACCACCTTCTTGGTGAAGCTTTCTCTGGCCTTCCTTGTTTGTTTGTTTGTTTGTTTTTTGAGACAGGGTCTCCGGTGTGTAATTTAGGCTGGCCTTGAACTGACCATGTGGTCCAGGCTGGCCTCTACCTCAGAGTGATCCTTCTGCCTGGGCTAATCCCAAGTGCTGGGATTACAGGTGTGCACCACCATGCCCTGCTCTCTGGCCTCTGTTTCTCAAACTGCTACCCTCTCCCTGTCTCTGGCACTTCCCATCCCTGTCTCTGCTTGGTTTTTTCATTGGCCCTGTCACCTTTAGTACTGTACATATTTTATTGATCCTTGTTCTTACTGTCTCCCTCCCTTCACTACAGTGAACCTCCAAGTGATCTGTTTTCTCCACTGCTGTGCCCTGACACCCAGTCTAGTGTGTGGCACACAGAGCACTCAGAGTCTTTGCTGGCTGAGTGGATGAAGGGGTGCAGTCTCTGCCTCCCTCACTATAGTTCCTCTTTTCCCACTCATACAAGCAGAAAATTCTACTGCATTAGCAGATGACCACAGGGAGATGTCGTGCGTGTCTTTCCCTCTAACAGGGTTCCTAATACCTATGGAAGATTCTCTTAGAAGCTCCCTCACTTCTTAGTTCCTGCCCTTCACTTGGAGAAAGAAGAGGAAAAGCTATAGCGCTCTACGCAAGGCTGATAATCCTCTGGAATTCTCCAGCATTCATTTACAAAGGCTGGGGTAATGTGTCTGGTGACTGGCACATTACAAGGATTGGGGATGTACCTGGCAGCTGTCCTTGGATTGTAGAGGTACTTGGCACCTCTCATCCTTGCTTAAAGAGTTCAGCCCCAACTTGAAAACCACAGGAAAAGAACCATTCTGCATCCTGTTAAGTGCACAAAAGATATGTGAAGCCATGAATTTATAAATCCTTGAGGATTCAGAAGGATGAGATATGTCTTTAATTACTCTGTGATATTAACATTTAGATTCTCTTAAACTCATTATTCTCATTCTCAGTAAATTTAATGGGATTTCCCAGGTTCAAACAGAAACTCATAAAGAAACCTAGGAGGAAAAAAAAGCTAATACCTTGTACAATGCCTGCTGTTCTGGCACTGTTTTAAGCTTTTACAGCATTAACCCATTTATTCCTCTCATCTACCCTTTGAGGAGATACTGTTATTATCCCACCTTTACAGATGAGGAAACTGAGGCAGAGAGGTTATATGATTTGCCCAAGGTTACATGGCTAATAAGAAGTAGAGGAGGAATTTGAATCCAAGTAATGTAGAATTTGTGCTTTTACCAGCAAGCTATACTGCAGTACTGACAGGTGGATTGGTCAAAGAATCATAGGGTTCACCTCTGCCTGGATGCTTTCCTTAATTCCAACCAAGATAGCGGCAAGAAGTGATGCTGCCTTGTTTTGCTCATCTTTTTCTCTACACTTCCAGCACCTAACTGTACTCTCTCACCCTGCCAGGCGTTGTTGAGGTGTACAGAGTAACCAAACGTGTGGAGCTGGGGATAAAAGCCACTGCAGTGTGCAGTGAGAACCTCCAGCAGTTGCTGAAGGACATTGATAAAGTTTGGAATAACCTGATCGGCTTCATGTCACTCGCCACACTCACTGTAAGCCTAACAGACAATTGTCTAATAGACTCTTTCTAGAAACCTAAGTTATGATGCAAGGAAAATGTGCTTATGATGGCAGTTATTGGGGGTTGACGGGGCCTATTGGATCATTATGTTGGAAGAAGTTAACATGTGCAGTTAGTTTAATAGGGCCAGGTTGGCTTCTGAATAGATGTAACGTGCACTGTACCTAGATAAGAGGATAGGACATTCACTCTGTCTATATCCTTTTAATTCATATAGATATATACAAATTTTTTTAAAAAACACTGGTTCTGTTTCCTCTCTTTGTACTTGTAGTGATTTGTATTCCTATATCTGGTCTGTAAAAAACCTATATGGAACCAGGTGTGGTGATGCACATCGTGATCCCAGCATTTGGGAGGCCAAAGCAAAAGGATTGCAAGTCTGAGTCTGGCCTGGGCAACATACTAGGGCAGTCCAGTCTCAAAATAGAAAATAAAAAGGGTTTGGGGTGTAGTTTAGCGTGAAGGCCCTGAGTTCAGTCCTTAGGACAGGATAGGGTAGACTACGTGGGAGCTGGGGTGTAGCTCAGTGGTAGGGCATTCGGCCTAGCATGGGCAAAGTCCTGGGTTCAATCCCCAGCAAAAAATAAAAAATAGGGCCGGTGAGATAGCTCAGCGGCATAAGCGCCTGCCTGGCAAGCGCGAGGTCCTGAGTTCGACTCCTGGTACCCATATAAAGGGGGAAAAAAAAGTTCTATCGTGTTGCTATCCTGTAAGTAGCTCATTTACTTTTTTTTAGATCTTAAAGTATTTTCATTTTTTCTTATTACAAATAGTTCTACTTTGAATAAACAAATAACTAGGTCTCATTTGGGGATATAGTTTCTCAAAATGAATTGCTTCAGGAGGTCAGAGTGTGTGCTGCTTGCACATGTACATTTGTGCATGTGTGCATATGTAGCTTCTGTTGCTTTTTTTTTTTCCCCAGTACTGGGGATTGAACCCAGGGCACTCTCACTGAGCTACATCCTCAGCACCACACCCGCTTTTTTTTTTTGGTTATTTCGAGACAGTGTCTCATTCAGTTCCTCAGGACTTGAACCTGTGCGCCTCCTGCCTCAGCCTCCCAGAGTGCTGGGATTATAGGCATGTGCTACTGTGCCCAGCTGCCATCCATTTTTTATATGGTTTTCCAGATAGCATTTAATTTCATGAGAGACTTTGCCATGTTTCAAATGATAATTTACTGTTTCCATTTCCATCGTGTGTAAGATGCTCATCTCTTTGACTATTCATTCAATGGAATATGGTTCCTGACTTTACGTATTTCATATTTTAATAGATTTATATACATATATAAGCTATTAAGTTTATCTCTGGTGGTATCTTTTATTTCACAATAGTCAGGAATTTATCTTCCTCTCACATCTGGAATGAATATGATAGCCACCCCTTTTTTTAACTATGTGACCCATCTGCACAGGATTGCAACTCTATAGTAGGAATCAATTCTCACTGCTCTGAACTAAAAGCCAGGTGAACATCCAGCTGTCCCAACAACATATCTTGAACAGCAAATATTTCCACTATTGTTATGTTGCTTCTGATTTACAACATTAAGTTCTTAAAGAGTTTAAATAATTTCCAGAATCTGTTTTCTTCTTTTGAACATTTTTCAATTTATAACCTAAAATCATACAAGTTGGGTAATTATTTTAAAAAACACTATTCTGGCCAATACAGTAAGAGATGGAATATAAACATTTGAAAAGAAGAAATAAAATTATGTGTATTTGGCAGTTGAAATTCTTCTAGAAAGCTGAATTCAGTAGACGGAATGTATTGGGTTTAGTAAAAAGTCATAGCATCTCTGAAATGAATGAATTAACAATAGTTAGGAAATATAATAAAAATGGAAACTTTTTTCTTTTGAGACAGGGTCTTATTATGTAGTTCAGGCTGGCCTTGAACTTGCTTAGGTAGCCCAGGCTGGCCCGAACTCACAGCGATATGCCTGCCTTAGCCTCCCGAGTGCTAGGATTACAGGTGTGCACCACCACACCCAGCTAGAAACTTTATTTCTTTAAAAGTCATTCATGTCTTTATCCCTTCTGACCTCATAGCTGAGGATACCAGTTTCATGTTTGACACCCTGTCAGTCTGTTCTTTTTTTTTTTAATTTTTCTTTTTTTTTTTGGTCAGTCTGTTCTGTATACCACTACCACACTTCTTTCTACAATGCAGATATCTGATCGTGTCATTTAAATCCCATTTAACGCAGTGAGCTCTCCATGCTTTTCAGGATCAAACTCAAACTTCTTAGCTCTTTTCTGTTGTTAAACCATCCTTCCCTCTCTTTTTTGGACTGCTTTTCCCTCTAGGGTCCACAGTTATTTTCCCCAGAAGGCATTCCAAGAGCCCTTCAGTCTGAACCAACATTTGTCTCTGACTTCTCAGAGCACTTAATCTTATTAATAATTGTTTGTTTTTTGCCCCCTATCTTGTCCATTCCTTAATAAAAGCAGAACTATATCCTCTATTAATATTTGGTGGGACTTTTTTTGTGTGTGTGTGGGTACCAGGGGTCGACCTCAGGACCTCGCACGCCAGCAGGCGCCCGTGCCGCTGAGCAATATCACCGGCCCTTTTTTCATATGTGGGTTCCGGGAGTCGAACTCAGGCCCTCACGCTTGCCGGGCAGGCGCTTACGCCGCTGAGCCATCTCACTGGACCCTGGTGGGACTTTTCGTAGTTGTTTTGTTTTGTTTTGTTTTGTTTTTGTGATACTGAGAATTGAACCCAGGGCCTTTGCATTGAGCTACATCTCTAGCTCTTTTTTTATTTTGAGACAGGATCTCACTAAGTCACTGTGTTGCCCAAGTGGTATTCAAACTTGTGATCCTTCTGCCTCCAACTCCATAGTGGTAGAGGTTACAGATTGTGCGCCAGCATGCCTGACTCCTAGCCCTTTTTTATTTTTTGAGACAGGGTCTCACTAAGTTGCTAGGTTGCCCAGGCTGGGATTGAACTTGCAATCCTCCTGCCTCAGCTTCCCATGGTGTTGGGATATAGGCATGTGCTACCAGGCCCGGGTTATCTTTTGTCATTGATCTGAACCCAGAGCTTTAACTTTGCTCAGTAAAAAGTGAATGACTCAAAGGACTTAATGTTCAGAAGAGTTACCTTGATAACACACCCAGAAAACTTCAAAGGCAATAGTGAGTTCTATATATAAAATCACAAAAAGAAGCAAGTTAAGGACATAACATTGTTCTGTTGTAAAATTGAAGAGCCAGAAACAATCTAAAAATTCTGATCTATAGGATTTGTTTTGTACATTTTGGTGACTTTTCATAAGAGAGCACGGAATTTGAAATAACACAAAACACTTGCTACAGGGCTGTTAGGAAATTTGCCAAAATGGTAATAGAATTGTGTTTGAATGATGAAATCCTGGATTTCTAAATATTCTTTTCATCTTTTATTTTTTCAACATTAATGAATATCTATATTTAGGATGAAACAAAACTATTTTTACTCTGGTACAAGAAATTTACTATCACCCTCACTCACTGGCATAAACCCTCCCCTAGAGAGATTCCTTGTGATGCCCTTGCCCACTTTTCCTTTCAGTTGTACTAACAGCTGATGAAGTTTTCTAAACTATTAGGGGTTTTAGTGACATTAAAACCCACATGGAAGCTTGACAGCTTTTCTGTGCCAGCATCCTGTCTTGAAGCAGAAAAAGGTGGTGACCAAACTACCAGAGATATCCTCTGTATCTTGTTTCCTCATCCTGTCTTGAGGTGGACAAGTTAGGTAGGTAAAACCAAAGATATGCAAAAGCTTGTGAGAGGGAGTGGGTTGATTTAGTGTTAATGTTAATGAGATAAAACTCCAGGAGTCTGTCCTGACAAGAATTTCTTAGAAACAATGAAGTCCTTTTCTGTTTATTTTCCAGTCTATTTATATCCCAGTACTGTAATTTAAAAGCCTCCTCACTTTACATTTAGACTTTAATGTCCTTGTTTTGGTGACAGTCAGTTCTCTTTGTGGTTAACCCTTTGAAAACTAGATTTTTATGCAAATCCTCCAATCAGCCACCCTTTCTTTTCTTCTGTTGCTGCTGGAAAAAACTGGGTGTGATTACAGAGCATATCATGAGCTCTTGGAAGAGAAGGTATTACAAAAGACCAAGTACATCAATCTATAGATTAGTCTTTTTCAGTTTGGGGGAAAGGATAATTGGAAAGAATCCTGGCCTGGTTGCTGCCATGTGTTTACTTCTTGAGGTCACTGTTCTCACCAGGTGCCGTGGAGGCCAACTTCCATCTTGTACATATTCCCAAACTTCTAAGCTCCCTTGGCACCGCAGCTGCTCATGAGAAAGGCTTGCCTCCTAGACTCTGATTGCCTCTCCAGGATTTGTGTTTTGTAGAATATGTATACAGTAAAGTTAAAAAACCTGGGCTGGGGATATAGCTCAGCAGCACAGCGCCTGCCTGGCAAGCATAAGGTCCTGAGTTCGATTTCCGGTACCAAAAAAAAATTCTTAAATTTCACCATTCCACAAGTTTTGTTAGTTGTACTATTTGATGAGTTTTGACAAATGCATACCCCCATGCAACCCATGCTCTGTGAAAACAGAGACCATCCCATCATTCCAGAAAGTTTGCTTATTCATCTTCTTAGTCATAATCCCTGTTGTGAGTTTGTATGCCTGGGTTTAGTTTTGTCAGACTTTCTTAAAGAAGCCTTGGAATTTGAGTTTATTACTTTGAAGAAAGTCTTTTTGGTTTGGTAGCACAGCTAACCTGGGAAGTGGTGCACCTGTTCTCTCATATGTGACTGTAACTCCTTTAGTGTGGCCAAAAGTCACATAAGTGGGGGTGAGGGTTGCAGATGGGGAGAGGGTAAGAAAGAGAGCCCTCTAGATGCAGTGTGCCTCACACTGCTAAGGGCTAAGGAAAGCAGAGTATACAGTCTTCAACTTCAAATTTTTACACCCTAATATTTATTTAAGCTGGATGTTAGGCAAAAAAGTTTTATGTTCCCTTTTCCCTTTAATGCCCCCTTTGTCCGCGGACTGAAACTCCCTCTTGTGGTAGGAGCATTCATTCCACTGTACACAGGGACCATGAAGGGACGGTTTCTCTCAAGAGGTGAAAGTCTTGTATTGTAGTGAGATGCTGAGGGTTATCTCATGGATATGGGTTGAAGTTCAGTGGGCTTGGAACAAAGAAATAATTCAATCCTGGAAAATAAAACTAATCAATTTTTGCCATATAAAACCTAAGAAAAGAGAACGGACTGTTTTTCACCAGACCTAGTAGTCAACTGAAAATCACAGAAGCTCTTTGATTCTACTGTTATCTTCAATATAGTACAAATTCTTTGGCAGTCTCTTTCAGTGTAAAGTAAGCAGTGAATTTCACAGTACTTCCTATTGCTATGGCATATCAGGAAAACTATTTTTTTAAGAAAACTATATTTAATGATAGCAATTTTTTCTTATCTTGCCAGTCTGCACAATGTTTTAGGGAGAGTCTTTGCTGTGTCTCTGAATGGCTGTCCTCACTGACAGAAGGTGACTGTGGTAGACAGAATAAGGGCCCCTCGATGATGCCCATGTCCCTGGAACCTGTGCATATGTTACTTATGTGGTAATAGAAACTTTGCAGATGGGATTAGGTTAAGGGTCTTTAATTGGAGAGATTATCATAGATTATCCCGGTGGACCCATTGTCATCACAAGCATCATTATAAGAGGAAAGCAGAAGTGTAAGAGTGAGAAGCAAGGTAACAACAGAAACCGAGAAAGAGATTGGAAGATGCTACTCTGTTGCTTTGAAGATGGGACCTTGAGCCTAGGATTGCACAGGTGATCTCTAAAAGCTAAAAAAGGCGAGGAAAGAGATTATCCCCTGAACTTCCAGAAGGAATGCAGTCCTGCCAACCCATTTTATACTTCTGCCCTCCAGAACTGCAAGAGGATAAATTTATGTTGTTTTAAGCCGTTATGTTTATACTTACTTGTTACAGCAGCAGTAGAAGGGTATGCACAGAACATTGTAACCAAGCTAATACCAAAAGCCTAGAATTGCTTGTAAACCTGTGTGTAGATCGCTTTTTATATCTGTCAAGTTAGACTAGGTTCTGCTGTGGTAACAACACACACACACACGTGTGTGTGTGCACATCTTAGTAATATAAAGCCACCGAACTTTCCTTCCTGCTCGTGCTGTATATCCATCCCAAGGTGGGGTGGGTGTCACACAGAGGTACCATGTTCTTCTTGCCCACAGTCCCAGGTTAACAGAGCCTCTACTATATGTAGCTGATCACCATGAAAGAGTCATGGGAACATGACAAATACCACATCCCTCTTAAAGGCTTCCTTCCAAACGCGCCACATATCCTTACGCTCACACTCTGTTGACAGAGCGAGTTACATAGCCCTACCTAATTTCAAGGGGGCAGGGAAGGCCCATCCTACCATTTTTCTGGAAAGGGAGAATGAGAATATTGATAAAGAACATTGACTACTACCAAACTCTTCTTCCTTAATTATGGACACCAATCTAGCCATTTATTACTGGCTAAAGATTCAGGATTTTATATACCATTCTGACTCTGAGACTTGTCAGTGTAAGGAGGTCATGTATAATATAACTGTTTTTTTAAAATCTTTACTAAATACATGAAGTATCTGCCAATTAAAGTAGATGATTAATTTGTAGTGGCCTGTAGAAGGCATACTTTCTTATACAATTATAGCCACTGATCAGTGTCAAACTGTTACTGTACACTACAATATAATCCCCCTGCTTACAGAGGTATAGTTAGGAAGGTTAATTTTGTTATTTGAAAGATTAACTTGACCATAGGGTAATATACGTGGGGCTTTAGGGTTTTTATTGGAGATTACAGTATAACCTTTTCATTTGGTTTCCTTATGCCTTCAATAAACAGTTATTAAAGGGCTTTTATTAACTGACTGATTTCAAGATCCAGAGTTTTCCCAGACTAATTATTTCTCAGATAGTCCTGATACAGTAACATGATAAATTGTAATGTAGATCACAGAGGTGATACTGTTTTTAACCTCTTTCAAAAGCTTGTTAGTGTTTGTCAGATGTGATAATTATCTAGGCTATTTCCACCTCTGAGTGTCCCAACACCAAATGAGGAAAGGAGTCAGGGCAAGTGAAATCGTCACCATTTTGCAGATGACAGACTAGCAAATAAGCAAGTGATCATACCAGCCATTTCTGCCTTTGACCAAAGTAGCCATGATTGCACTAAAAAAGAGAGAGAACAATTACCCTCTGCCTTGGCTAGGGCCATGTAAGTTTACTTCAGTCACCTGAACCAGAAGCCTCTTGTACATGTCCTTCCTACCCTGGATGTGGTCTGTTTAAGAAAGGTTTGTACCGGTGGTTCATGATTTATTATTTCAAATTAGAAAGAGATGGAGAAACAGTATATATAACCCACACATTTTTCTAGGGTGAAGGCTTTTTTTTTTAATTCCTGGGGAAGAAAAATACAAATACCTTATACAGTTTTTCTTAGTTTCGTGAAAAGGGTTTGGTAACCCCTTAGTGGTTCAGCTCGGAGGAGTAATGGCTAGCAAATATAGCTATCCCTTTGGCAGGAATTTATCATCATCCTGCATCACCTCAGTATCCATGAGGACAAACCAACCACCACGCCAGGCTCCCAGATCTTTTTTTTTAATTAGTACATGTTAGCCGTGTGTAATGCTTACATTCATTATGAGGAGTTGGTACATGTACAGAGCAAATCTTTCTTTTTTTTTTTTTTTATTTGTTGGCGAGCATCAGATTTATTTATTTTTAATTCTTTATGTAATTATCATAAACACAGATAAACAGCCAGGCTTCCAGATCTTAACCGGCTGAACTTCAGGGCCCTGTGTTCACTTCCCTTCAGCACCCGCTCACATGCTCACAGTGGACGGTGTTACCACATCCCACGGCAGCGCCTCTGCTGTCTTCAGACATCTTTTCTGAGCCCAGCAAAATTGGAAGTCTCCACTTTCCTCACGCATCAGTGCCACTGCCCTTGTTTTGGTTTTCAACACAGGAAACCTGTTTGACCCCTTTACTTTGTCCCTGTCAATCCTATCTGTCTTCACCTCCTTTTCCTCCTGCTTAATCCCCATGGCACATGGCATTGCTACCCACTCCCTTCTGTCATACTCCTACACCTACTCCTTAGGCCAAACCCAACCTGGGTCAGCTCTGCTCCCCCCTTTCTCCACCCTACCTTGACCCCCTGTGCCAGTGGAGGTGATCACAGTCAGTTTCCTGTCCTGTGAGTTTCTCAAGGCTATGGCAACGTTATAGACAAGTGAGTGTCTCATTTCCTGCTGTGGAGAGAAAATAGACCCTTTAAAAAAAAACCCTCAACTTCTAGGTCTCACCTAAGATTTTCTTTTATTGCAATGGTGTTCTGGATCCAATTTTCACTGGCTGATTAAATTTTCAGGATTTTAGCAAGCCAGTTCTTGAACATAGCCATTATTAAAAATTAAGTTATATAAATGTGTATTTTAAAAATTATGTTAAAAACAGCTTGGCATGGTGGTAATCCCCGCTATTTGGGCAGCTGAGGCAGGAGAATCACAAGTTCGAGGCCACTTGGGCAACTTAGTGAGACCCTGTCTCACAATTTTAAAAGGTGGGGAGGGGCTGGGCATGTAGCATGGTGCTTCCTAGGTTCAGTCACCAATACCACTAACTAACTAACTAAATAAATACTCAAAACTTTCTATTTCTTTTATTTTACTAATGTCTTGCTTTGGGAGTTATTTATGCCTGTCATAGGGCAACTAACTACCTTTGCTCAGGATAGAAGGATTTCTTTAGTGCAAAACCCAGAACAGTTTTTGACAAACAAGGACATTTTTTCAGCCTGGAACAGGTGTGTTTAGCCTATAGACCTGCAGTGGCCCCGGACAGCTCTGTGGCCCCACAAGACTATATATGCTGTGCGACTTAGCAAGTAAAAAGCTGCAATTACTGATAACGTACCTCAGCCTGCCTGCACCTGTGTGGCCTGTGGAGACAGTTGTTTATTGTTACTACATGGACATGGGAGTTTTCTTATTTAATTATTAGACTTGGGCCTGTGTTATTCTGTAAAATTAGTAAGTTACAGTATTAAAAATGGAATTTTTACGACTTACAACTATATTGCATATTTTATATGCAGACAATTAATTCCTTATGCAGGCAGGCCAAAAGGCTGTATACCCATGTCCTGGGATATCGTATCCACATGGTCCTCATGTGAGGTGATGCTGCTGTCCAGCTCTTCCCAACTGTGTTCAGGGATATTGCATTAGAAATCTGATGTCAGCATGGTGGGAGTATAGTATTGATATCATGGAAACCAGCTAATGCTTCATATTGGGGCTTTATTATTTTGCTATTTGGATTTAAGAAAGTAATGGGAGAAATGTTAATAATGTTAATAATAAATTTTTTTTTTTTTTTGTGGGTACCGGGGGTCGACCTCAGAACCTCACATGCCAGCAGGCGCCCGTGCTGCTGAGTGATATCACTGGCCCTTTTTTCATGTGTGGGTTCCGGGAGTCGAACTCAGGCCCTCACGCTTGCCAGGCAGGTGCTTACGCCGCTGAGCCATCTCACCGGCCCAATGCAGATTAAATTTAAAAGTGCGCTGTGTCTGTAGCCATTATATTATGAATAGCATGGAAGTTGAGATATTTCCCATTATGCAGCAAGGAAGTTAAGTCTTTGACAAGTGAATGTCTTTATTTTAGTCTTATTTTAACATGGAAACGTGAAGCGCTGGGCGTGGTGGTACATGCCTGTAATCCCAGGCTGAGGCAAGAGGATCACTGCGAGTTCGAGGCCAGCCTGGGATGTCAAGGCCAGCCTGAACTATGCAGTGAGACCTTGTCTCAGGGGAAATAAATAAACAAAATCTACCAACATTCATGTCAGAACTATTCTTGTTTGTAAAAATAACCAAAGGTTGACTGTGAATCCAAGAGTTGGTCAAAAAAATTTTTAAGCTTGTTTTAAGCATTATAGGGGTGAACCCAGGACCTTCTCATTGAGCTACATCACCAGCCCCTTTTTTAGTTTTTTATTTTGAGAAAGGATCTCACTAAGTTGCTCAGGCTGGGCTCAAACTTGCGATCCTCCTTCCTGTCTCCCAGAGTGCTGGGATTATGGTCCTGCATCACCACGTCTGGCTGAAGAAAACATTCTTGAGTACAAATGGACTGGAATGTACAATAAAGATGATTATATATTTTATGATTTGGAAATTGTGTGCAACCCATCTTTTATTATAATAAACTTGTGTATGGCTGGGATGGTGGCCCAGGCCTGTAATTTCCATTACTCAGGAGGCTGAGGGAGGGTGATTTTAAGTTTGAGGCCAACCTGGGAAACTTAGCAACCCTGTCTCAAAATAAAAATAAATAATAAGGGGCTGGGGATTTACCTCAGTGGTAGAGCACTTGCCTAGCATGCACAAGAACCTGAGTTCAGTCCCCAGTGCTACAAAAAAGTAAATAAATGTGTGTGTGTTTGCACACTGTTTTTCCCTTTGGAAAAGCAGTTCTCAGTGATGGAGGAGAGGACGGGTTTGCTTCCAAAGAAGCCAGGGATGCTGCTAAATGTCCTACAATGCAGAATGAGGTCCCTATAACAAAGGATTATCCAGTCTGAAATGTCAGTGGTTGAGAAAACATTGCTTTCAATAATTTTAAAACGTTTTCACATTAAGAATCCGGTTCTTCTGATTTTTTTTTTTTTTGAGATAGGGTCTTGCTATGTAGTTCAGGCTGGCCTGGAACTCATGACATAGTCCAGGCTGGCCTCGAACTTGCAGCAGTTCTTCTGCCTCAGCCTCCCAAGTACTGGGATTGATGCCATCCTGTACTTAAAAAGAGAGAAAGAGAGAAAAAAGAAACATACAGATCTTAAGCATATATTTGGCTCAGTTCTTTTATGTTTTGTTTTGCTTTATTTTTGCAGTACTGGGCATTAAACTCAGGCCTTTGCACTGTTGGCTCAGTTTTCACAAATACAGCCATGTAACCTGGCTGCTACGTAGAATTTTCTCAGCACTCCCTGAAGTCCACTCTTGCCCTTCACCAGCCAAACCCTGGTCTGATTCCAAAGCAACCACTGATCTGATTTCCATCACTTTAGATTTGCTTGTTCTAGTGCTTGATGTAAATGAAATTATGTTAATGTAATAAGTTCTTGTGTCTGGTATCTTTCACTGAGCATAGTGGGTTTGTTTTGGTTTTGTTGTGTTTTTTGGTACCGGGAATCAAACTCATGACCTCACACTTGCCAGGCAGGCACTGTGCCACTGAGCTATATCCCCAGCCCAACATAGTGTTTTTAAAAGTTCATCCATGTTGTTGTATCAGTTTGATTCTTTTATTGCTGAGTAATAGTCTATTGTACTAATACAACATGGTTTGTTTATCTGTTTTCTTACTAATAGACATTTGTGCTAGTTCCAGTTTTGGCTAATATGGATAAAATTGCCATGAATACTTTTTTATTAAAAAAAAAAACTTTTTGGCCTTTGTTTTCATTTCTCTTGGAGAAGTATCTATGGGTGGGTTGGAGGCTCATATTTAACCTTTAAGAAATAGCCTTCCAAACTGAGGCCTGCTCTTCTGTCGTACAACGTTGTCCGCACTGCATAGGTTTTTGTAAGGAATAGGTTAGATGATGCCTGTGAAGAGCTCAGCATGGTTGGCACAAGTAAGACTTGACTCTCAGTTTACTCATCTAGCCGCTGACTTTTAATCTCAATGTTGGTACTGAACATCCAACCACCTGCACACAGAACACCTGACCTTAGCTGTGCCACAGCAGCACCAGCTCTAGCTCTGCTTGTGCCAAACTACTCCTCCCCCATCCTCCATCTCTAGGCCTGGTCCTCCCTACATGGACCTTACTAAGATGGATCTTCTCCGCTGCCCAGGCCTCTCCCTCCTCTCACATCCAACAGGTCACCCAATCCTGTTGATTCTGCCACTTTAATAGCTCTTTCATGTGTCCCCCTCTGTTCTCTTCTGTTCTCACCTTAGTTCTGTCAGTATGTCCCCAGCATTGCTGCAATGGCCTTCTGAGGCCACCCTTTGAGGGTGAGCACCCTCAGTCCATTGCCTGCACTGCAGTGAGAGGAGTCCCTTCACAATACAAACCTGATCTTGCCACGATCCAGTTGGACACTTAGCAACTTCCCAGGATAGACTCGGCTCCTACATTCCTCTCAAGGTCCTGCACATTCTAAGCCTCATCTTCCCCCGCTCCTGCCTTTCATAAACTTGGTTTCCACCCCCTAGATTTCTTCCCATTACCTGGACTTTTCTTAAGAGGCCTTTGCTTTGTGCTGTGTATTGTACATTTAATGTCCTTCCCTCCCCTACCTCACCTTGCATATTTCATCAGCACCCAGCCAAGATGATTCCCGGTTCCAGGAGGGATTCTCTGCCAACTGGCTCCTTACCCGTCAGGTTGGTCTAAATGCCCCTCCCACATGCCCTGGCACTCAGTACTTAAGTACTGGTGGCACTCGTGGCATTGAATTTCCTGATCCTCTCGGACTCCCAGCCTAGACCAGAGTTCTCAGAAGATAGGGAGTATGTTTTATCGTGCTGGAATCCCTGGCACCTCCACCATAGCAGGTTCTCAACAGATGTTTGGGAAATTAAACTGTTGCATTTGTAGCATGAGAGAGTTCGCTTAATTTGCTGCTGGACCTACTCAGGATGAATGATCAGGGAGGGAAGCACACAGCATTTGAAATTGCTGGGTTCTTACCCATTTGTCTTGTCATCCTCACAGCCAGATGAAAATTCACTGGATTTTTCCTCCTGTATGCTGCGGCCTGGGATTAAAAATGCTCAGGAACTTGCTTGTGGGGTGTGCCTCTTAAATGTGGACTCCAGGAGCCGGGTAAGTCACACACCTTCCCCTGCATATGGCATCATGCGGGACAACCTCATACAGTCCCTTCCCTGACCACAGGTGGAGATTTTAAGAAATCCTGAAAGATGACATAGAAGCAGACGGTCTTTCCAAAGGGCAGTGGGGGCGCCATTGAGGGAATGGACTTTGCTCCTTCCTTTCTAATAAAAACATGATCTGCCTGCAGCATCCTGTGTGCAGTGGGGCCTTAAAGAGAAAAATGTTAGGGCCGGTGAGATAGCTCAGCGGTATAAGTGCCTGCCTGGCAAGCGCAAGGTCCTGAGTTCGACCCCCGGTACCCACAAAAAAAAAGAAAAAGAAAAAGGGAAAGGTTAAAGCTATGAGGATTTATTTAGAGGCAAGAGGCCCTGTTCTGGGAACTTTTTTGACCTTATGGTTTCAACATTATTTCAGAAAGAAGAGAAGCCTGCAGAAGAACATCCTAAAAAAGTAGGAACCAGTTACACATTATCTTAGCGTCTCCATCTTAATTTTGAGTGTGGCAGGGAAATGGGTGATTCTGTTGCCCTCCTGGACCATTGCAATCGTGAATCCTTTCCTGAGTCTTTTTTGTTCCCGTGATGTTTGATTTAGTCAACTAACACGTCTCTGTGGATCTGCCGCTGTCTCGTTTGCATGTTTGTATCTCACATTTGGCTTCTGGGGTTACAGTTGGTTTTCTCTGCAGTGAACAGGGTAATACAATCAGCAATTTCTGGAAGCCTGGAAGTTGTAGTGACACACAGAATGAAATCAGAGAGCTTCAGGATTTAGCCCTTAACCAACAAAAACAAATCATATAAACTGAGCATGGCAGCACATACCTATAACCCCAGTACTCTGGGAGGCTGAGGCAGGAAGATCCCAAGTTTGAATTGAGACTTAGACCCTGTCTCAAGATTAAAAAAAAACAAAAAACAGCAAATGCCAGGAAGTGGTTGAAGTGATCTGAAAATCATTCTAAAGTGTTTAATGCCATTTATTTTTTACGAGCCACAAAGCTGTTGGGACTTCTTAATGACAGTCTTCTCTTATCTGCAGTGAATACATTCCAAGACCCACAGTTGGTGTCTGAAAGCTTGGATAGTACTGAACCCTATATTTGCTATTTTTTTCTTGTACGTACATAACTGTGATAAAGCTTAACTTATAAATTAGGTGCAGTGAAAGCTTAACAGAAGTAGTAAAATGGAGTGTAACAGTCTATGATAATAAAATAGATGTGAATGTAGTCTCTCATGAAAGAGTGAAGATGAATTGTTGATATTTTCAGACTGCTCTCTAGTGGGTACTGAAACTGCAGATTGGGAGGGCTGCTGTCTGTCGAGTCAGTCATCAGCTTCCATTGGCATTAGACACTTAAGTGTCTCCTAACTCTGATAATTTTACTGTCATGATAGGACTGTAATCAGCCACAGAAGTTTAATGGACCCACGTTACAGTGGATGGAGTCTTCCGGAGGGGACACCCTTCAGCACACTGAGAGAGAACAGTTATCTACAGCCCTTGGCTATTTTTTTCCCCCATATTAGGATTCCTCCTCCCCCCCCTTAACCTCTGCCTGCCTTTTCTTTGAAAGATTTGGCCTTTTGCTAAAACTAGGTTGAATGGTAATGATTTCTATACCTTTAATTAGCAGTAAAGAAATTTCTTCAGTTGAATTCCAACTGCTGCCTGCTAGCTTTTATGTGTGTGCCATTTGGGCCTCAGCCCTGTGACACCTGGAGAGGTGTAGGTGTTGGTTGCTGATCAGCTCTTAGCTGCAGAAAAAGCCTGACTTGCCCCACATCTCTATTTCTGGCAGGCGTTCAACTCAGAAACAGACAGTTTCAAGCTGGCATATGGAGGGCACCAGTACCACGCCAGCTGCGCCAACTTCTGGATCAACTGTGTTGAACCAAAGCCTCCCGGCCTCATCCTGCCTGATTTGCTCTGAAAAGCTCCTCTGTGAAGTACCAACTGTTTTGGTTTTTGTTTTTTGTTTTCTGTCACTCACCTTGGGGTGACAGGGACCAATAAACTGAATGTGAGTACTGTGAAGTTCACCTCCATGAATCTGTATGAAGAATTCCCCAAGAGGTAGGGCAGGAAAACACAGTGGTGCTTCCTAGTCACTCCTACAGGCATCCTTTGATCTCTCGTTCCCAGTGCCTGGCTTTGGGATTTTGAGGTAAAATTGCCCTTCTCAAACAGTATACGGCATCAGAAGTTTGCTCGCTTATTTCTAGTTCTCTTAAGGTGTTTTTAAATGTGGACCAGTTTTCTTTATGAAAGATTTGCTGCTACAATATTGAAGTTGTGAAGAATTAACATTTAAGGAAAAGTAAGTTGTTGTAAGACTAGAATTGGGAAGACTGTTTCAAGCCAGTGCTTGTTGCTTCTATCTAGAACACAAATGGTCTTGTGAAGTCGACTGCATTTCTCTGAATTAGTTTGTAAAGATCTGACATGAATAAAAAGGGAAAATTGTGGTTAACCTGATGCTCTATCTTCTTAGAAAAAAACTCTGCTCATCTCTGTTAGGTAGTGACAGCCAGGGAGGACAGAGTTACCATGTTTGCTGTCACAGCTGAACCTCTTCTGTACTCCTTTTCCTTTATTTCTGAATTGTCAACTCTCAAGAAGACTTCTTCCCAAAACATACCTGGGCCCTTTGCTGTGGAGAACATCCATTTGACAGAGGCCTAAACCTGTGTATTGGGATGAATATCCTTCCTCAGAGTTCTTGCTGAAAACCTGTTCTGCTTCACACAAAGGCTAGTATGAAGCATGGCACTTTTCTAGACAAAATCTAGAAAGGGAGCCAGGCATGGTGGCACACACCTGTAATCTCAGCACTCAGGAAGCTGAGGCAGGAGGATCACTTGTGAGTTTAAGGCCAGCCTGAGCTACAGTCCGTTCAAGGCCAGCCTGAACTACTAGCGAGGCCCTGTCTCAAAAAAAAACAAATTTGGAAAGGCCACAGAATGCAATCTCTTTACAGTGTTTCTCCTTGTTTCCAAAGTTGACTGCATAGGAGCCAGCACTGCCTGACCTTGCGGTATCCGAGAGAAACCAGAAAATTAACTCAGGGTGAGAAAGTGAGCTCTAGCCTAGTGAGCAGAATAATGGACGTATGTATATTTATGGTAGAGATACATGCCACAGAAGCATGGAAGGAAATCATTCAACAGCAGTATTAAGTTTTAAAAGGAAAAGGCTCATGGACTCTGGTGTAGGAATTTTTCTTTGATATTTAAGCTGAATGCAGAAAATTAGGGGAACAAAAGCCACATGGTTAAGGGCTATTATTTCTGAGGAAGAACATACCAATCTAGGGCAAATGTTTCTCTGAACTGTTGGGTTTTATGCTTTATGAAGAGATTTTGAAGCTTGTATGACTCAGGCTCTCTGACGTAGACTTAGTTTTTACTTGAAAACTGAAAAGGTTGATTTTCATCTAAGTGCTGCTTTTACATAATTACTTTCTCCTTTGAGAACAAAACTTGAGGGAATTCTGTGTTCTTATACCTTTCACATTGTCTCTAAGAAAGTTTAGAATATTTTAAACAGCTATTGATGTGGCTTCTGATTTACCTTGCTGTATACCAGAACACACAACAAGCATTGATGAAATAAATGTTCTTATTTGCACCAGATGACACCAACTCCAGCTATTAATGCCTGGGACAGCTGACTCAGTTGCCACCTTGAGCCTTTTCTCTCTGCAGGAGTAGTGGGTGTCAATAACCACACAAAGGGCCACTTTATCCTGGACAGCCCTAGGGTTTCAGCCTAACAGGCAGCTTTCTGAGTGGTCCTGTAAACTGCACCGTAGAACCAGGACCAGCAAGAATGCTTCCCAGTTTCGTAAACTTTGTATTGCTGAAACAGTTTTTGGAAATACTATATGGGCTATTATTCTGTCACTGTCACCCCTATGAGTGATGGTGAACCTTTTAGAGCTTTCAGTGATAACAGCCTGCTGCGGCATGCATGCCATAGGTTCGCCACCACTGGCCTATATCAATAACATTTTTTTAAAGCACCTCTTAACTAGATTGGCTTTCATTCCTAGATTTATTCTAGAATGCCTGAGATAAATTCCTGAGTATAATCACAGTTATCTTCACCAAGTATGATAGGTTTAGTCACTTTGGGAGGTGCCAGAGGAAAATTTAGTAGACACAATAAAAAAACCATTGCTATGAAAAGTACTCATTACTGTTCGTATCTGTTTAATGCTTGAAATGTTTAGATTTTCACCGATAAGGGTTTGGGGAGTGTGGAATGCCATTGGGCTGATTTTCTTTCTACGCATTTATTAAAACAATTCAACATTGCATTCAACTTCACCTCAGCTCTTGTCAGCCAGGAGCCCAGTGTCCTTGGAAACAGTAACCAAGGTTACTTTATTTCCATGCTGTGTATTGTGTCAGGCAGGTTCACTGCCCTGCTTGAATGGCGATTAATAGCACTTTTCTTTTTTGGTATTGTTTTGCCTTTTAAATTTTTGTAGCTTAGTGTGTAATTTTCATCTGGACATGCTTGAGATAGAAAAGGTACAAGGTGGACAAAGATATTACCCTTGCTTTTTCAGTAGCCATTAGTTAGCATTTCATATAGGCTGCATATTTTAAATTGTTAGGAGTATTTTGTGTACATATATATAAAAGCTGTTTGTGATTTTTTGGGGGGGTCTTAAAGATTCCTCTACTTTCCTCTTTAGTGTGTTCAGCCAGGCATGGTGGCACACACCTGTAATCCTAGCACTTGGGAGGCTAAGGTAGGAGGATCACCAGGAGTTCAAGAACAGCCTGGGCTACATATTGAGTTCAGGGCCAGTCTGAACTACATAGCGAGACCCTGTCTCAGAACAAAAAAAAAAAAACTGTGTTAAGTTTTTAGGAAGTTGTAAGGGCTGTATGGTATAGAAATTTGAAATGTTTGCTCTATACTGGGAACCGCTATGAAAATTCCCCTTACCACCTTCTAGGTCAGACTCCTTCCTTTGCAAACAAGAGACTGGGGACATTTTCAAAGACATTTGCCATTCAGAAGAGAGCATTATAGCCTGCTGTGGACCATTCCAGCAAATGTCAGAATGCAGGGCAAGATGCATTTAGCCTGTGCGTTTTTATGTTTAGGTTGCATAATATTTCTTTAGCAAAGTGTGCACCAAGTAGTATCAAAAAGACTTCTTGCAAGATCAAGCCAAGGAAATAAAGTTTAGTAAGTGAAACAGCTCCCAGTTGAAATATGCTGCCTTACAAATATTTTTCTACCATTACAAAGTATCACTATAACAATTTTTACTTGATTCCACTCTTGTGTTGACGTGAACATAGTGTAAGTGGTTTTAAAGCATTCACCTGCGACACCTCTTTATTTTGTAGCTGTGGCTGGATTAACTCGTGAGTACTGTGGGTCCACAGTGAGATGCGGTGTCTTATGTGTGATGTATTTGGTCCTGTATTTTAAAAAGTGCTGTGGGGCCGGTGAGATAGCTCAGTGGCATAAGCGCCTGCCTGGCAAACGTGAGGTCCTGAGTTCAACTCCCGGTACCCACATACTAAAAAAGGGCCGGTGATATCAGTCAGCCGCACAGGCGCCTGCTGGCCCGTGAGGTCCTGAGGTCGACCTCCAGTACCCACAAAAAAAAAAAAAAAAAAAAAAGTGCTGTGGCTTTTTTCCTTTGTTTACATTTTAATACTCAATTGCCCTGATTGACATGTTCACACATGATAAAGCTTGACCTTTAAAATATTTTCAGGGCTTGTTCTGAAGTAACCACTTGTTAAACTTCTAAAACAGAAAATACAAGTGTAGAAGAATGTCATGCTACTAATCTTTTGGTCTTTTCTTTGCGGGGTTATGATTTCACATAGATGCAGGTCATAAGGATGAACAAGGGCCAAAGCACCTAGGGGTTAGGCTTCCTAAGTGCTAAGGACATTTAATTAGAGCCTTGTGGTGGTATTTGCCAGGATTTCTACAGGAAATTTTCCTTAACTACCACCAGTAATATCTGCTACCAATTGTTTTCTCCCTGTAAGTATGATGATTATTTTGGGGCTCTTGTTCACAGACTGTGAAACCTAAATCTTGGCCTCTTGGTAAAGCCAAGGTCTCCCTGGACTGTTTTAATTTTTGATCATGTGCTAAGAATGCTGCATTTCCTCTTGTGTGTTCCTCTTATTTCTCAAAGAAACTTTTAAACTTCCTGCTTAGACAATGTTATGTATTTACAAGAGTGTGCAAATGGTACAGAACAAAAAAAGGCAGACTTTAGGTGGAAACCCACTGCAACAATGTAAAACTGGAAGGTAAAATTTGTCTAAGTCCTATGTGGTGGCACATGCCTATAATCCCAGCTACTTGGGAGAGTGAGGCAGGAAGAATGCAAGTTCAGCCGGGCATGGTGGCGCACTCTTGTAATCCCAGCACTCAGGAGGCTGAGGAGGAAGGATTACTGAGTTTGAGGCTGGCCTGGACTACATAGTGAGTTCGAAGGCAGCCTGGGAAACTTAGCAAGACCCTGCCTCAAAAGTAAAGTAAATAAAATTTAAAAATAAAAAGGATTGGGAATGTATCTTAGTAGTAGAGCACTTGCCTAGCATGCACAGGCCCTAGGTTCAATCCCTAGTACTGGGAAAAAAAAAAAAAAAAAAAAAAAAAGGTCTAAATAGGTAACTACTGGCAATTATTTATGGCTTCCTGCCAAAAGAGGCCATAAAGATAGAAAATTATTCAATGGATAAGCAAGCTACAACTCTCCTGGCAAATAAAGTAAAGCAGTACTGTGATGGTGGCTCTCCGGTCTAAAATAAGGGGCAACCTGGTCAATACCCAGTAGTTTCCCAGGAGAGTGAATAGAAAAGAGACCATAAATTCCTGCCCCATCCCTGATGGGCTGTGCTGTCAGATTTTCTGGGAGCAGGAAACTGGGTGACATTTCCAAAGTTTAAAAAAATAAAACCATTTTAACACTGTTTTTTGACAGTCTCACTCTGTAGTTTAAGCTGGCCTTGAACTCACTGTGTATTCCCAGGCTGGCCTCGAACTCATGGTGATCCTCCTGCCTCAGCATCTTGAGTGCTAGGATACAGGCGTGCACCACCACACCCAGCCCACTTGCTTATTTGCTTATCACATACACTGAGATTTAGTTTAGAACATTCTCATGTGTTAAAAATCAAGCAGAGGCACACTTTTTGTTAAAAACCAATTTGATGGAGGACTTGGTACTTTAGTGCACTCCCCCTCATCAGGAGAAAACTGAAAACAGTACTTTTTTTTAAGGCTTACACACTGTTTTCCACTGTTCCAACATGTGAATATTAATGTCTGCCCATCTGCAAGGATGCAAAACATTAAATAATTCAGCTGGGGTCTATTTTAAGTAGGGCTAATAATTGTTCCAAGAGCTATAGTTTAGTAGTTATTGGAGAGCATCTTTCTCCCATCAACACATATGCACATACCTATCATGAAATTATTAGTACAAGTTCTATGTTAAGCACATATATTTATTAAAAATAATGCTAATATCCTCGGGCACATTGATTTCAAGAGGGTCTTTGCAGTAGATTTCATTATAATTACTTATCAACTAAATAATAAAGGTTTACTTATTTTAACTTACAGTCACTAAATAATAAAGGACAAAGGAAAGAGTAGGGCTAATCCAGTAGGGACTGAAGCTGGTGTCGACCTCCCCTAAGCATCTGTATGGTTAGCAGCCTTGGGCAAAGCTTGTCTCTAAAGAGTTATCAGGACTCGGTAATTTTTTTGGGCTGAACTCCTCCTGTACCTGCTATGGTGCCAAAAGGCATGGGATTCAGAATAGAGCAGAACCAAACAGTTTATTAAACTGTCAAGTTGTTAAAAATGATTAAAAGCCAGTTAAAGATTTTCATAAACACTATTTCAAAATGCTAGTTTTTAAAAATGTTACTAGCAAATGTATGTATTACCCTTACGTCCCCTCACTATCTCTTAAACTTGAATACCAAGTGTAAAAACACTTGAAGGAAAACCAAAAGTCAACCATTTGAAAAGAAAGAGGAAGAAGGGAGCAGATGGTATGTGGCAGATGCTGGTACTGCTCAAGGGGCTGCTGATGCAGGCTTTGGTGGCATTAAATCCCCCAGTAAGGCATCAGGTGTCGGGACTCTTTCTCATAAACATCTGGAACTATGCCATAAGGTGTCTGTACCATCTTAACTGTTGACTTCCCAAAAAGCTGGCACTCGTAGTCTATCAGCTGCCTCCAGAAGCCCACATTGGGCCTGATGACAGGCCTCCGGGCTTTCACCCAGTTGTACGCATCCAGCAGGCACACGTTGTGGTATTTCATCAGGTAAGCAATGCAGAGTGTGGCTGAGCGGCTCACCCCCGCGGCACAGTGCACCAAGGTAGCCCCATGCTTCCTGCTCACGCTGTGGATCTTGTCAGCCACGGTGTCGAAGTACAGTCTAATGGGGGCATGCGGGATGTCAGCCAGAGGCACTTTAACATATTCAAATTGGGGCCAGTTGAAATTAGGGATCTCAATGGTAGCATTAACGATGCAGGTGATGCCACGAGACTGGAGGAGGTGCCGGTTGGAGGCCACACTGCCTCTGCCCAGGAAGAGAGAGGAGGTGATTTGAGCAATGCCTCCTATGTCTCCCTCGGAAATCATCCGAGGAGCCATGAGAGTCCGTGGTAGTGTACTGTGACCTCTGGAGCTCATGAAGATGCCAGTAATCACACTTGCATCTTCGGGGACAAAACCAGAGAGTTTTGTTGTCCTCCACCAAAGAATCCGAGGTTTCAGTCAGTCTCCTTCCTGCAGAACACAGGTCATTGTTAGTACTGTAAATGCTATTGATTTGTCACAGACTTCTGCAGTGTTTCTGGAATGGGAGGGGGAAAGGATTAGAAAGTTATTTTCTTTAATTAGGGTGTACTTTCTCAAGGATATAGCCAATCATTTTCTATTGATTGTTAGGAAAAGTAGCCTAACAGCCAGGCGTGGTGGCACACGCCTGTAATCCCAGCACTTGAGGCTAAGGCAGGAGGATCGCCATGATTTCAAGGCCAGCCTGGGCTACACAGTCATTTCAAGGCCAGGCTGAACTACATGATACAGGAAAAAAAAAAAAGGAAAAGTGGCCTAAGACACCCAGTATGTAAAATCAATGTAAAACTCAGCTCTCATAACTGTTTGTAAAAAAACTCTTAAGTGGAAATTGTCATCCTATTTTTAGAAAAGTTAATGACAGAAACACGTTCAACTGGTTCCTGTAGGACAGTCCTGTAGGGACTCTTACTGAAGGTGGAGGAGGGCATTCCTTGGTGATTAAGAAGAAATCAGAAATTTTACTCTTGCCTGTAATACATTTCTTGCCTACTCACATAGCTACAATGGCTGTATTTTCATAAACCTAATTCTGAACAGAGATCTTATAAAGGTATAAAAATGATCTCACTTAGGCAAAATAGTTAATGAACTGCCCTTATGGACTAAAACTGAATTGGATCAGTTGCCAAAAAGCCAGGTCATCTTACCCCATTATTTAAAAACAGCTGTTTCCTATTATATTTGTGATGTGTGAACACTTTCAAAGGCCAATTAAATTTGACTAATGTGCTGTGGCATTTCCATGGAAATAATCTCAGGTACTTTGAAGCTCATGGTCTTAAAAATTCATTCCTGTAAGTTAAAGGGACATTTTACCTGACCTGACCCCGGGTCTGCCAATTCTAAGCTCCCAAATGAATCCTACTGGCTTCAGATATATGTTGGGATTAAAACTAATTTACTTCAACATTTGAAGTCCATACTTTCTCATTAGTTCAGTGTTTACTATAAAGTATCTACATCAGTAGCCACAGAAAAGGAAAAATTGGTTTGCAGATTTCAGACGTAGCAGTTTCTCACTGCAAAATCACGACGCTTTACAGCAGTGGTGGTGAACCTACAACACACGTGTGACAGTGGTACCACTGAAAGCTCTAAAAGGCTCATCACTGCTTTACAGTCTGTACCCACTGGGCAGTGTATTACGCACACCTGGGTACCACAGGGAAGCCTGAAACGATCTGAGACAGGAACGTCCCCATGTGTTACACGCAGAGGCAGTGCTGCGGCTACTCACTTGCTGAGGAGGCCAGTGAATGCTGAAGCCCTTGTCTGGATCCAGAAGTCTAGGTAAGCAACACTGGTTACAGTGGATGCAGATCAGATCTGCAGGAAGACAAGGAGGCAAAGACATGGCCAGTTAGTTACTACTAAACACAGTTTGGAATCTAGGAAGTAGATCTGCTAGATATTTCTGGTGTTCACTTAGAATGCGTCAGTAAGAAATAGCAACCTAAGTCTCAGTTTTTTGTTAATGACGATAACTCACACTGCACAGAACAGACAAGACCACAGCACATCCTTGAAATGTAAGGCACTGCAGAATGCTCACAGGGCCTGTAAGAGATGCAAAACCGAGCTAGAGTTTCTTCCTGGTACCCTCAGTGAATCCAGAAGTACAAGAAACTAGGCAGACACCACAGTGAGTAGAGCTGCCAACCAAGCAGCAATGAAAGATAAGCAGGCACGTGATCACGACACTCAGCGGAGGACGGTCCAGGAAACTTCCAGGTGCTGTGGGTGTGGCCGGGAGCGATGGCTTTGGATGTGGCAATGCAGCAACCTGTGCACAGCAGCATTGAAGCCAGCAACAGTGCTGGTGTTCAGAAGGACAATTTGAAATTTCACGCTGGTCCTCTTATTTTACTCATTTAATAATATGGAATACCTGTGAACATCGTCAGAAATGTCTTCTCCCACCTGGCCCCCTACCTTTCCCAGGTAAGCATCGCACATAAATTTTTTTTCTGCAGCTTTCCTGAGATGTAAATGATGTAAAAACTGATAATCTGACCGAGTATATAATTTGCCAAGTTTTAACATAAATACATACTTTTTTCAAGATACTATGACCTCAAACATGTCTACCTCTTCCCCAAATCTCACGTTCATTTATAATCCATCCCCTTTCTTGCTCTCTGCCCCATTCCTAAGCAACTATTAATCTGTTTCTTGTCATTATAGTTTACATTTTCTTTTTTTTTTTTTTTTAAACTAAGGATCAAGCCCAGGGTCTCGTTTATACTAGCCAAGTGTTCTACCACTGATACATCCCAGCCCTTTAAAAATTTTTTTAAATAGTCTCTCACTTAAGTTGCCCAGGTTGGCCTCAAATTTGCAATGCTCCTGCTTCAACTCCCAACCAGCTGAGATTACAGCTGTATACCACTATGCCCAGTTAATCTGCATTTTCTGGATTTTATGTAAATGGAATTCTACAGGTTTTTTTTTTTTTGTTTTTTTTTTTTGGTTTTTTTTTTGTCTGCTTTCTTTCATTCAGTGTAATTTGCCACTCATCCGTGATCTTGGATATATCAGTAGCTCATTCCTTTTTAAGGCTGGATAGTATTCCAGTGTATAAATATATATGATTTATCCATCCATCTATTGATGGACGTTGGACTATTTCCAGTTTAAGGCTATTACAAGTAAATGTACAAGCCTTTGTGTAGATACATGACTTCCCTTTTCTTGATTAAACACCTATGACTGAAGGCTGTATCATGTGATGTGTTTAATATTGAACACACTAAAAGTTTAGAGATGGATGTGATGGCATGGTCCTGTAATCCAAGCTACTTGGGAGGCTGAGGCATGAGGATCAAAAGTTCTAGGCAAGCCTGGGCAACACAGCAAGACCTTACCTCAAAAAAGAATAAATAATGCCTATAATTCCAGCACTCAGGAGGCTGAGGCGGGGCAAACCTGGGCTACATAGTGAAAACCTGTCTTAACCACCCCCCCAAAAATAACATAGTTCAAAAGCAGCAGAGGGTATAGTTCAGTGGTACAACTCATGACTTTGCATGTTCAAGGTCTTGGCTTCAATCTCCAATGCTGCCCCACCTTAAATTTTTTTTTTCTAAATACTTCTATCACAATGCAGCGTTTCTCACACTATGAGAATAAAATGAAGGGCCGGTTAGGGTGCAGGTTACTGGGCCCCGACTGAGCAGCAGTGGAGCGGGGCTCCAGAGCGCACCTCCCTGGTGACGCTGCTGCAGCTGCTCAGAGACTCGCTCTGAGAAGCACCACAGAGCTGGGTGCTGGGGGCACTGCCCAGGCTCAGGACTGAGGCATTCAGTGTGCTGCCCCTGACAGCTGCCAAGTCCCAGCACTGCCTCACCCGGGGTTATGCCCCTCTTGGGGCCCCAATCTGAGTACAAGGTCACACCACAGGGTACACAGAGTTCGGTGAGCTCTCATGGTGAGAAAGTGCAAGGAGAAAGCCACATGGAAATGTATGTTGGATGTAACGCGTGAACAGGGCAGAAGCTTTGAGGTGAACACATCGTTTCCTGCAGCACAGGACAATCTCCGGCCACTTCCAAGTCTTTCTCTGGCAGAATCCTATAAAAAGCAAAGTCACTGTGGAAATAAACACAAAACTAGGCCTTCAAACTGCTGGGGACTCTATCTTCAATGTGAAAAACCTAAAAGATGCTAATCAAATTTCCAAGTGGGTTATCTCATTAGGAGGGACTCGGCCTTGGGTCCTCCCAAATAATCCTGCTGTGTGGGAAGCCACTTGCCCTCCTGCCCTGGGCACCCAGGCTCCCTGGCCTTTTCAGCAGAGGTCTTCACCAGGGGTGCCGCTGTGTAACGGAGGGCTGGAGGCCCAACTGCATCTGTTACCTCTCGCTCGCTGAACAGTGACAGGGTACTTGTGCTACAGAGAAAACAGACTGTGAGTCCTCGGGGCAGAATCCAAGCGAGACAGACATGATGCTCCATCCCTGCTGCTGCTAGTCAGCCTCCTGCCAATAGACCTGTCTCAAATGCCAAAGCTGGTCCCAAGTTTTAGAAAAACAACTTCTGCCAGAGAGTGCTCATAGAGCGGATATTACTGATGCTCCTCTGACAAACCCCAGAGCCCCTTTACAGAGCAGGAAATACAAGTCTAGAAAGGGTGACACGGTTGTGACTTGGAGAAGACAAGTAAAAAAAACAGGGAAAGATCCGTGGTGTCTAGGCTTCCAGCTCTAGACTGAATGTCCTGCACCCCTGTGGGACTATGAGGGGCAGCTGTGTCCTTGTCACCTGCCCTACAAGGCAGCTGGCACGTGCAGCGCAGGAGAGGAGCTGGTGCACCTGCCTAAGAAGAATGGCTTTAAATGCTACTTACAGGGAAGATGACTGCTCTAGTTTCATCCAGTACCCAGAAGCAACTATGCCACAGCCTGTATACCCTTCAGCACACAGAAAGCCCTTCTCACAGTACAGAGGGCTCGGCAAAGAGCAGTCCCAGTGGGCACAAGAAGATCTAGTTTGGTCCAGTTCTAAGATTAGCAGAACCTGATCATAAAGAATTCAGAAGAAACCCATGGGTATTACATCACAGATGCATGGAAATCAACTTAGTAAATGTGTACCCCGAGAGAGAAAGGCGATCTATTAGAAGCAGCTGGCCCATATTTGAAGGATCAAAGATTGTCTGATGCTCTGAACAGGACAGTCCCCTGCAGCACGCTGGTCTCTTGGACAAGGCCTGCATGGAGAACACTAAAGAACATCCATGCCGCTGTCCATGGTGTGCAACTCAGCCTTCCCAAGTTGCGCAACTCAGCCTTCCCAAGTTGCTCAGCAGCAGTAGTTACTCCTTGGAGGGAAACACGTTTTCTTGAGAGACGATTAGAGAAGGTGAAAGGGGTGGAGGAGGTGAATGGGGAAGGTAAAAGTGGTATGAAAATGCCACATTGAACCCCACTATTCTGTACAAAGAAAAGAAACATGTTTTCCGGCCAAGGGAATGAGAGTGGAGGGGTGGGATAAAATACAGAAAGGAGGACTGTCCTAAATCAGCCCAGAAGGCTGGAGGGTTTTTGTTGCTCCCCCATCAGATAGGTAATGTGCCCACAAAGCAAGGTTTAGAGGGAGGTACATGTCACGCAATGGCATGAAAACCCAATCATCACACAAACCAAAAAAGAATCCATGCGTGTGTTTTCAAACTAGCCACAAGAAATGTCAGGGATGATACTGGTCTCTGGATAATAAGCACCAAGCACTGAATGCCAAACAAAGTACAGAATTAGTGCCTGTGCAGTGGGCCTGTAACCTCAGTAATGACAAGCTAATAACAACAGCTTGCTCCCTGCCCCGGAGAGCTCCTGGCATGCAGCTACCAGCCCTGGGGTTAGCGCTGGAAGCCAAGCCTGCAGCAGCGAGACATGACTGCAAATCACTACCCGGGGTCACGGCATATTCATATTCATACCCCCCCCACACACACTCAAATCAGCAGCTAAAGAAATGAAACTACTGCTTTTTCTTCTCTTGTTGAACAAGCAGAAAATGGCCACCATAATGCTAGAAATGACTGTAAATGATCTGACTAAAATATTCTTAGCTTTAGGAATTTCAGAGGAACAGGGTATATAGCAGATGTCTATACTGTTACTTTTTTATACTCAAAAAGCTTACAGAATCATTTTCTCCTTCCACTACACGTCTACCTAGTTCTTTTTAAAAAATACCTTAATGTCCCTCTTTTCTAAATAGAAGAATTTTAGTCTAAACTGTCATAAATAAGTAGTACTCTTCTTGTTCGTTTTCATTATTAAATTAGAAATGTGTTCCACTGGAGGGAAAGTTAAAATAATGACTCTTACAAAATAAAATCACAATGTGGAACTCTTTCATTACAGAAAAATAATTTTAGCCACCCCGAATACAGTACATGAACATTAAGAATATAATTCAATTAACACATGTCAAAATAAACCTCTCTTGGGCCGGTGAGATAGCTCAGCGGCATAAGCGCCTGCCCAGCAAGCGCGAGGTCCTGAGTTCCACTCCCAGAACCCACATAAAAAGGGAAAAAAAGGACCGGTGATACCACTCAGCAACACAAGTGCTTGCTGGCAAAGCATGAGGTCCAGAGGTCGACTCCCAGTACCCACATAAAAAATAAATAAATAAATAAATAAATAAATAAACCTCTCCTCCTTAAAAAATAGAATTCAATTAAATACCAAGTGAAAAGAGGAGACAGGCTATCCACATGAGAGTAGGAAAAAGCACGTCAACATAATGACATAAATCACACAGATTTTAAGAGGTTTACTTCCACTGGGCAGTGTGACACCGGCCTGTAATCCCAGCTACGTGGAAGACTGAGACAGGAGAATCTTGAATTTGAGGACAGCCTGGGCTACCTAGTGAGTCTGGGGGCAGCCTGGACTATATAGCAAGGTCTTGTGTCCAATAAAAAAGAATGAACAAACAAATAAATGAACAAACGAAAGAAAAGAGAAAGAAAAGTTTAGTTCAATATAAGAAATTCATACATCCAGCAAGGTGGCACACGCCTGTAATCCCAGCATTTGGGAGGCCGAAGCAGGAGGATTGCCATGAATTTGAGGCTACCCTGGGCTATACAGTGAGTTTAAGACCAGCCTGAATTACAAAGGAAGACCCTGTCTCAAAAAGAAAAAAAAAAAAAAAAAAATCACAGATCTTCAATGTTGGAACAGAATTAGGTAGAGTAGGGAGGAGATAACTACCCATAACTGTAAAAGATGAATTATGAATTCATTTGGTACAGTGGGCTAATCTATTCACAACTGGAAATGAATTTTTAACTTTGGTCCTCACTCAGCAGGTGTGGTGGTACATGCCTACAATCCCCACTCTGGAAGGCTGAGGCAGGAGGACCAAAGTTTGAGCCCAGCCTGGGCAACTCAGTGAGACCTTGTCTCAGAATAAAGATAGATGATGGATGGATGGATAGATGGATAGATAGATAGATAGATAGATAGATAGATAGATAGATACATAGGTAGATAGATACATAGATAGATAGATGGATGGACGGATGGACGGACGGACGGGCAGACGGCAACCAGCTAGCCAGCCAGACAGCCAGCCAATCAGAGAGGGCTGGATGCATAGCTCAGTGTGAAGGCCCTGGGTTCAATTTCCAGAAATCAATCAATCAATCAACCAATCTGGTCCTCACTCAACTCAGTGCTTAAATTTCTTATCACACATTCACACAAATTTACTGAGTTTACGCCACGCTCAACACTATGCTTAGTGTTGCTGTCGACTGTTGCCAGAGATGGCCACAGCAGTATCTCCCTCCCACAGGAAGTTCTTCTAAGGCAATCTCAATCCTCCTCCCATCCAAAATGGGACTGATGTCTGTTCCCCCTTCAAACTGGAAAAAACTTTGTATGACCTCAACCTTCAGCAGAAATTATGTTCTGAGGTAAGATGATACACATCACATGCTTCTACATTCTTTTTTTTTGTGTGGGTACCGGGGGTCGACCTCAGGACCTCATGCACCAGCAGGCACCCGTGCCGCTGAGCGATATCACCGGCCCTTTTTCCGTATGTGGGTACCGGGAGTCGAACTCAGGACCTCGCGCTTGCCAGGCAGGCACTTATGCCGCTGAGCCATCTCACCGGCCTATACCTTCTTCTCTTCCAAGGGATTCTCCCTTGGAACTCAGCTGCCATGCTATGAAGAAGCCCAACAGAGCTAGCACCTGCACAGGCCGTATGTGTGTTCCAGCCAACAGTCCAGCTGAGGTTCCAGCTGATAGCCAAGACCAACCACAGACGTGAGTGAAGACGCTTCACTATGATTCTGGCTCCCAGCCACCAAGTCTCCCCAGACTGTGAGTCTCCCAACTGAGGATCTAGACACTGTAAAGCAGAGACAAACTGTCCCCACTATATGAGGCCCAAATTCCTGACCTATGGGAATCTGTGAGCCTAATATAAATAGTTATTTATAGTTATTCTATTTAAATAGTTATTTTATTTGAAATTTTGTTATGCGGCAATTGTATAACTAGAACAAGGATAGCAAGGTAACACAACGATGCTAGAATTTTACCACCTTAAGGAGATGATGCATGACACACATAAAATCTGAGTGACAATAAGAGACAGACTAACATTAAGTGAATCAAATAATTAGCACAAACAGTGAGTTGTAGCAAAGCAGAGAAAGCACAGAATCAAAGCAAAGTGAAAATCAGTCAGGAGTTCTGGAAAGCTTCACTCTTCCTTGGGAAGGTGTATTGGTCCACATTCTGTTGCTGTTATGAAGCACCTGGGGCTCAGTACTGCATGAAGAGGGACTGGAGGTGTAGCTCAGTGACAGAATGTGTGCTTAGTATGCATGAGCCCTGAGTTCAATTCCAGCAACCCTCCCCTCACAGAAAGTTTATTTGGCTCACACATTGGAGGCTGAGAGTTCGAGACTGGGCAACCCCCATCACTTCAGCCTCTGGTGAGGGTCCTCCTGGCTACATCCAACATGGTGGATGGCGTCAGAGTGGGAATGCACGAAAGGGGGCAGTCATGGTGGGACAGGAAGCCAGAGACTAGAACAGAGTCAGTCCTGCTGTGTGACAAGTTCTCATGAGATCTCACTCCAAGACCAATATTAATCCCTAATCCCTTCTGACAGCAATGGCCCCAGTGACCTAATTACCTTGCACTAGGCCCCGGCTCTTAAAGGTTTCACCACCTCAATACTGCCACACTGAGGGCCACGCTGCCAGCATGTGCACGTTTGGAGGACCCACTCCAACCGCAGCCAGAGCAGAGCAGGAGGTGTCTCAGAGACTGTACCACACCTTTTCTCCAACCCATTAAAACATACTGCCATTCTGAAGCTTTAACTTATTTTCAGATTCCAATTGAAGAATTAAAGCCCTTTTTTATTGCCCCTCACTACTCAGAGTGTGACCCAAGGCCCAGCACCACTGACATCCCTGGAGCTTGATAGAAATGCTGACTTTCAGGCACTATCCCAAGACCTACAGAATCAGATTCTACAGTTTATTTAACAAGATCCCAGGCGACCTGCGTACACACTAATGCGTGGCAAGTACCACTCGTTAACCTGCCTTGTTCTGTTGCATTGAACTTGCTGAAGCAAACCTGCGTACCCGCCCTGTTTAAGCTACATGAATGTGCTTAGCCCCTCCTCATGGATCAGCATCATTCTGCTGTTTTTGATCCCAGATGAGGAATCAGAGGTAAATGGGGGTTAAGAAACTTTCCCAGACTCTACATAGGAAATTGGTAACCCCTCTGCAACCAGGACTCTTCTTCCACAAGCCATATGTTTTTGTTTTTGTTTGTTTTTTGTCTCACTATGTAGCCCAGGCTGGCCTCGAACTCACGGTGATCCTCCTGCCTCAGCCTGCTGAGTGCTGGGATTACAGCCATGCACCACCACACCCGGCCACAAGCCATCTGTTGTTGATCAGCCATATAATCTGATCACAACAGACCAACCAATCTAAAGACTACCAAAACATACATTTCACTGGAGGAACAAAATAGGAACTGCAAAGAGAAAGAAAGTAAGAAACATAAGGTCAATCTGTTTCTGCTTTATCTATAACCTAGATATTAATCTCAAAATCCAAAACTGCTAGTGCTATGGGATAGTCCTTGAGTTTGAAAAATCTGATGCAATGAACCAAGAAAGTGCTTCCAAGTGACAAGTACATTTATACTTGCTTTGGGATAAAAGGAAACCAGTTTATGCAACAGCCTATATAAATAATACTTTAAAATCTTACAGGAGCAAGTGGTAAAAATTAAATGTGAATCACAGATTCTTGGTTAAGTGGTAAACTTTGATTTATTTAAGTCAGAACCTTTAGAGGCAAAGTACTTAAAAGTCAGCACTAAAACCTCCAAATTGCTTAAGTCACTACTGTCCTCTGAGAAGCAGCACCAGAAAATGCAGCTATGTTCATAAGAGCTCAGGACCCTAAATGCTCATTATTACTCTAAGGAAGACCAGAAAAAGAAATTCTAAATTTCACAGGAAAAGACCTCGGTAGTTAATAATCATGCTTGGATCACCTTACCTTTTGATGTTTCCTTGGCCACATCAGAATCCCTAACATCCCCACGGTGAGCTCCACCCCTGTCCCTACAAGGACTTCATTTCACCTGGCCCAATTCCATGTGTGTGTACATGGAAGAGAGATTGATTTTGTACCAAATTAACATCAATGCTAAAGTACTGATAATGTAATTCCCCATCTTTCTTTATAAATCAAAAGCATCAAGCCCACTAGAGGTTCTGAGCAGTGAGACGAGCAGTCAATCTGTGTCAGCTGAGAAGCCTCCTGCGCGGAGAGGTGGCAGGCCCATGGCGTCCTGAGCGCACCTGGGCATCCTTGAGTCACCCCACGGCCCAGGGAGGAAGCATGTTTTCAGCGCAACAGGAGTCAAAAGGCAGAGGATCCTAATTATTCCTTTGGCCTTATCTCCTGAAAAAATACGACCTTAACAAGACAGGGCCGGGGACAGAGCTCAGCAGCACAAGTGCCTGCCTGGCAAGCTCAAGGTCCTGAGTTTGATTCCCAATACAAAAAAAAAAAAAAAAAAAAAAAAAAAAAACACATGTTAGTAGACATAGTTCCCTTTAGAAGACTACCGCTAAACGGGATAGCACTCCTACACTACTGTTCGCACTCTGTGAGAGAATGCAGTGGCCTCTGAACCTCCCTCTGTTCTCGTTCAAATCACAGATCAACAAACAACGGCCACACGGCCATCACTTGCTTGTGTCCGCCCCTCGCTTTAGAGTATCATTCAGACATTGTCTAAATAATGGAATGGTTGGAAAAGAAATCAAAAGAATCGAACAGCACTCGATGGCACATAAAAATCACACGAAGTTCAAATGCCAGCACTCAAGAGTAAGGTTTTATTGGAACGCAGCTGTTTTAACTGTGACTGGCCACTTTCTCACAACAGCAGCGAAGTTACCCAGGCGCAACAGAAACCGCGTGGCACACAAGCCTCAAATACCTGTAGGACCGGGCTGGTGGCACACGCCTGTAATCCCAGCACTCGGGAGGCTGAGGCAGAAGGACTGCCATGAGTTCGAGGCCGGCCTGGGCTACATAGTGAGTTCAAGACCAGCCTGCACTACATAGCAAAACTCTGTCTCAAACAAAAAAGACAAAAATACATATATATATATATATATATATATATATATATATATATATATATATATCGATATATAGACATATCTCCCCCTTTACAGAAAATGGCTGCCAACCCCTGGCTGAAATGAGGAAGGTTTAAAGCCATTATGGAATGCTAAACAAGTATTTTTTTTACTGTGTGGCCCAGGCGACTCCTACATCAGAATCACCTATGCTGCTTCATAGAATACAGACTCTTAGGCTCTAACAAAGATCTGATTAATCAGAATTTCTGGGGATGAAAGCCTGAGAATTTATATTTTTAGCAAGTACTTCTCTAAAAGGAATCTAAAAATAATATGCTATTGTGAAAAACATAAACACTACCTAAGTTTTTTTCCATACTGGGGATTGAACCCTGGGCCTCTGCACTGAGCTATATCCTCAGCCCAAGCTCAATCTTGTGATTCTCCTGCCTCAGCCTCCCAGAATACTGGATTACAGGCATGTGCCACCTATTACTGCTTACTGTAACTATTAGGAAGATAAATGGAAGAAGAAACGCCATAAACCAGGTGTGGTGGTGCACACCTGTAATGCCAGCACTCTGGGAGACAGAGGCAGGAGGACCTCAAGCTCCAGTTCTAGCCTGGACAACTTAGAGACACACCAAGACTCTGTCTCACAAATAAAAAAGGCTGGGGACATAACTCAGCGTGAAGGCCCTAATCCCAGAATCACAGGGGAAAAAAGGGCAAAGAAAAGAGAAAAAGAAACGTATTTTCTAAAGATTATTTTCAAATAATAGTTACAATAGTTATTTGGATTTAAGATACAATCCAGTACAAAGGAAGTGGCATTTCATTTCCATTTTGGATCATCTTAGGCTGAAAGTTGATACCAAGTAACTGACACTCTATAGAACACTGTTTCTCCAACTTTTTTTTTTTTTTTTTTTTTTTTTGTGGGTACTGGGGGGTCGACCTCAGGACCTCGCGCACCAGCAGGCGCCCGTGCCGCTGAGCGATATCACCGGCCCCTTTTTCGTATGTGGGTTCCGGGAGTCGAACTCGGGCCCTCGCGCTTGCCGGGCAGGCGCTTAAGCCGCTGAGCCATCTCACCGGCCCCTGTTTCTCCAACTTTGAGAAGAAACATCTTATGAAATGATACACAACCTTTAACCTGGAAAGAGTTCTATTCCCAGTGCAAAATGAAGGCTAGTTGAAATTTCTATGTCCCTTTTTTTTTTTTAATGTGGGTAACGGGAGTCGAACGCGGGACCTCACGCTTGACAGCAGGCACTTGTGCCGCTGAGCGATATCACCGGCCCTTTTTTTTCCTTTATGTGGGTCCTGGGAGTCGAACTCAGGACCTCGTGCTTGCCAGGCAGGCGCTTATGCCACTGAGCTATCTCACCGGCCCTCTATGTCCTTTTGATAGTCATCAAAGGTGCATTCTTTGGTTGGGAATGGTGGCTCATGCCTGTAACCTCAGCACTCTGGAGGCTGAGGCAGAAGGATCATGAGTTTGAGACTGGCTTAGACTACACAGAGAGACCCTGTTTCAAAAAAAAAAAAAAACAAAAAACAACAAAAAAACCCCATCCTTTGGCTGGGCCTGGTGGCATTTACCTACAACCCGGCTACCTGGGAGGCTGAAGCAGAAGGATCCAAGTTCAAGGACAGTATGGGCAACTTAGTGACACCCTGACTCAAAATAAAATTAAAAAGGGCTGGGGACGTAGCTCAGTGGGTAGAGTGCTTGCCTCGCCCTGGGTTCATCCCCAGCAACATACAAAGTAAATAAAGAGATAGAGAAATAGATGGATATTTAAATACAGTATTAAGTGGGTTGGAAGGAATCCCATCAAATTCATGGGAGTGGTTTCCTCAGTAAGAAAAGTGACCTCAGAAAACATCAACTTCGTAATACTTAATTCTTTTCTTCAGGGTTGGGAGCTGAACCCAGAGCCTCGCATGTGCCAGGTAAGTACTCTACCACTAAGCTACAGCCCTAGCCTTTTAATCTTCTTTTTTAACAAGAGGGCTAAAGTAATTATGAACAATTTTGAGCTGTAAGGTGTTGGCTGATTTTCTTTGTAATTTTATTTCAAGTTCTAAAAATAAAAATGATTTTTAATAGAAGAAAATTAACTAGTACAAATGGCTGTCAGTCCAAGCCCCCTCCAGTCTCTAGCCTGTGCCTGGCAGGACTCTTTATATGACAGCTGAAATAAGTCGATTTGGTGAGAACTTGGCAAAGGTACCAGCATGGCATCATGGCTACATAAGCAAAATTCTGAGTTAAAAATCTTGACTTTAAGTTTTCATGTAACTTGTATACCAACAGCATTCTGATTTTTTCCGCCCCCCCCGGTGGTGGTGCTGAGGCTCGAACCCAGGGCCTTCTGCATGCAGGCAAGAGCTCTACCACTGAGCCACATCCCCAGCCCTCTGGTTTTATTTTCACCTGTGCATCCTCAAAACTTTCACCAGGTTCACCTTAGGGTCCCTCTTCCAGGTGACGTTTGGGGCTTTCCATGTTTTCTCTGCCATACATTGTGTGGAATGCTTTTGTTAAGAGTTTTTTTCACAAACCTGTACCCACAAACCTGAAGACCAAAGGAGTCAAAAAAAAGAAAAAAGAAAAGAAAAAAACCTGCCACAGATCATTAATGCTGAAACTGCTTGGAACAAAGGTAGAACTCAGCCTAGCAGTTGCCTATGAATATCAAAAAAGCCCTTTTGTCCACTGAGACTTCAAGATGAGGCTGCTCTCTGTCAGATGAAGAACAAGAACTGGAAGGCAGAGATGCGCTGGGTGGAACACACGTGACAGGTCACTGGCCGCAACTTCTGCGCTCCTGGAAGCACTCCACTCCCCCACCCTGTAACTTAGATTAAAAGGTTATGACAATACTTTTTAATCCTAACCTGATGGGTATATTTTCTTGAAAGCTTCTAATTTATGCACATGTGGTTTTAAAAATTATGATTAAAAAATAAAATTATGAATCTGAAAAAATATGTAATAAGAAAAAGGTATTTGTGACTTATGCAAATAAAGACAGAAAATAGAGTAATTTAGCCATTTCCTAAGACACCTTATAGAAGAAATTAAAAGAAACTACAAATCCCACCTGCTTTAGGCCAATATTCTTCCACCATCCTTCCAACTAAGAAAAGGTATGTCCCCCAGGGTATTTATAAATCTACAGAATTATGTAACACTCCGCGGTAAGGGTGGAAATGGATTGTTAGCATATAGCACTAAGCACATAATAGTAACTAACAAACACCTGAATTTAGTAACTGTCCTGAGATGACCTACTTGCTTCCCCGTCTTCTCTCTCACGCACACCTTCTACCCAGATCCAGCTAGCAAAACCAAATAGGGGCCATCAAAGTTAACCTGACAACTCAATTGTGTATTCAGAAAGAAGGGATTCTTTAGTTGGGACCACAGCTCAGAGGTAGGCAGCTTGCCTAGCATCCACAAGACCGAGTTCATTCCCCAGCAACACACACACACATACACAGGTGAAAGAAAGGAAGTAAGAAAAGGAAAGCAGGAATTCTCTGCATCAAACACAGCTCTAAATTACTTCTACATTCGCACACAAAGAAAGATGTAAAGAACAATACATAATAAAGATTGTAAAAGTGTCATCTGTTTCTATAGCATAGAAGCTGTGGTTCCTTTAAAAGTGTCACCTGCTGGCGCTGGAGGTCCTGAGGTTGACCCCCGGTACCCACAAAAAAAAAAAAAAAGTGTCACCGAGGGAGAGACTGCATCTGTGTTCCTCTCTCTTTGGGACCATGTGCGTACAGGTGTGAGTCCCACCCTCAGCAAACTTCAACAAGGACTGGCTTGAGTTCCCTCACACATCACACACTCGCTGCCCTCCACCTACGGGGCTGGGCACAAGGCAAGCACTCACCACAGGTAGGATTCACTCAGGACCTTAAAAAGTCTTCTAGGCACTAGATATTTTTTATTTTTAGTACTTTATTTTGCATATTCAAATTTTCTATAACTATTCATCTACTTTTTCAAAATAAATGGAAGGGTTCTATTGGGCATGTCAACCAAATACAGTGGAAAAACCACTTCTGGTATTTAGGTGGTATGTTAGCCCAAACCATGTAACAAAATATAAATAAATATAAATATACTGGTACATGATAGGTCAGAGATAGATGACACCTACATGACACTCACTTAAGAAATATCCAAGCGTATTGTGGTTTAACTGCAGATACAGTAAATTATGAAGTCAAGAGAGACACCACTGAAGGAATGTAAATTGGTGGCCACTTTGGGAAGAAAGCATCAAGTGGTAAGGCTGAAGATGTGCACGCCCAACTCAGGACTGGTCATAACTGCCCCAGACTAGAACCACCCAGATGTCCATTAACAACAGATGGGTAATTTGTGGTATGTTCATACAAAAATGAACCAACCCTGGTCCCAGACAACAACATGGATGAGTCTTTAAAATCAGCATGCTGCAGGAATTTAAACAATTACACACACACACACACACAAACACACACACACAAAGTATTGTGCATATACATAATGCTGATTGAAAGATGACCCCAAACAATACCTACTTGATTTTATTGCCTAGAGGTGAAAAACAAGCAAAAATAACTATGTTGCTTAGAGATTAACATTTAGGGGGTAAAAACTATAGAAGAAGTAAATTATTTCCACGAAAGTCAGGGTAGTTACTGGCTAGGTTACCTACTGTCCTTGGGAAAGGGTAGGAGAGGACACTTCTTGACCTGCAAAATGATTAGATACACTTGTATTTTTTTTAAATAATTCATCAAGTTATCAATTTGTTTTATAATTTCTTTTTCATGTTGTAATTCACATTTTAAAAAAGGTTAAATAAATACTGTGTTGATTTCCAAGAATTCAGAATCATTACAACAATTCTGGCCAGCCTAGGGAAAGAATACAGTGTTTCCTCTTTGAATGTCACCGGTATTAACCTGCCAGCTTCATAAGGTCAGGGACCTTATTTGCCTTCTTACCCAGTATTTAACACAGTACCTTTAGCACAATAAAAAGCCCTCAATAAATGCTCACCATATAAATCCAAAACTGCTGGCATCAATTTTGTTTTAGTCACCCATTTCCTGAAATTACTGATTTAAACTGTGCCTCCATTAACACCTTCCCTTCCTTTCTTTGCCTTCGCCCCTGTGCAGCTTTCATAAATAATAAAGCTACTACCTTAAATGTTAGCTCTGTAAGTTTATACCCGGCTGTTGTTGCTTTAGCAACTCTGCCTGCCTTCCACTCCCTTTTAAGCCTTATAAGCAAAGAAAAGATGAATACACTTGCCTTACTTTTTTTTTTTTAATGCAAAAGTTTTCATTCGCACCTGAGAGTAAAGCCTAGGATCAAAATTAATTCAATTACTTTGAGATTGTTTATGAAGGGATCATTTGCCTGTTGTCCTGAGAAATACCACCATGGCACCAGGGTTAATAAAACTTTACAACCAGTTGTAATTAAAAAACATGCTACCTGTTTTGGACAGAAATCAAATCTCTATAAACAGGACCAGTCACCATTAAAAGAATTCATTTCAGTTAAAAAAAATCACTGTACAAATAGACATGAAAACGCTGAGACAAGTCTAGAAGGATACACATTAATGAAAGATATACACAGCAGTTACTTTTGAGAAAGATGTTCAAAAGAAGGCTTTAACCCTTACTGGAGACGTTTTATTTTTTTTTTTTCACACAGAAAATGATTAAAGTATTCCTTGTAATATTAAGAAAACATCCTTTAATCCACTCTGCCTTAAAACAAAATCCCAACTGCAAAGCAATATGCCAAACAGTTCCCTCCCTGAAGCCCATTTTTTCAAATGCTAGTTTTTATGCTAAAGTCTTAAAGTATTAACACACCTGGCCAATTTTTTACATGAATATATACTTATTCTATTAAAGAATATCACAGAATTCATACCTGCAGTCAAGCGATATGAAAGGTTTCGGATAAGAACTCAGCATACACACGTTCAGCACTGACGTCAGGAAGACTCGGAATGAAGGAAACTGTCTCCTGTTTTATGGGGAAAGCCAAAAATACCAAGCAGCTATCTCTCCTCCCCCAAGCGTCAGAAGGTGAGTCAGAGCTGGAGGCAGGAATGGGCCCATGTGTCAAGCCGCCTGTGCAGGGCTCCTTCCTCCCTCCTCCAGGGAGTTCTCAATCCTCGCCCGGCCCGGTAGCAATCCCCACAGCGTCTCTTGTTGAAGAAGAGGCGGTTGGTTATTCACTCTGGGGGCGCCTCATTCCCTGCATTTCTCAAGGGAACCGAGAGGGAGGGCCTTTATGAGGCCACAACAATAACCACATTACAGCTCCAGCCAGTGCAGCTTCCAGAGCACGCAACTTCGCAAAGAATACAGCACCTCTGTTCTCATTTTTAAGGAGTGGAAAAACCAGCAGAGAAGTTGTGACTTGCTCAGTGCCACTTAACTTTGTGGCAGAGCCGAGTGGCAGGCATGGAGCTGCTGACCGCTGGCTCCGGCCTCCGACTAAATTGATCTGTACAACCTCGGGGAGGGCATTCCAACATTCCATTATACTGTACTTCCAAGGGGTAAGGGTAAGAAGTCCAAGAGACTGCTTAAAACTCTTGATCCATATTCCTTTAAGGTCAGGGAACCTCCAGCTCACTTGCCTCCGTTTTTACATCTGTAAAACGGGAAGGTAATGCTCTCCACCTACCTCTTACAAACTATAATGAACAGCTAACGAGTTACACATGCCAAATGCCTTAAGGTCCCGCCGGGTGGAAAATACAAGGTGTTGCTTTTTTCTTTTTTAAACCCTTACACCTCCCCCACCCCCCAAAAATCCCTACACAGTAAAACTGCAGGTGTAAAGCATTTTTTCCTTTGCCTCCAGGATGCCCAGTTACCATAACACTGGCTCGTTCCATTGGCAACATCCACCTAAATAGTTATACAATCCACTTAAGACAACTCCCCACCACCCCCACCACCACACGCACGCACGCACGGACAACTTCGCTGAGCAAAAGTACTTGGGAAAAATAAACAGATCTGTCCTAGCACTGTGCACACCATCTACCATCGCACAGAAATACCCAAGTTGAATACCTGGCATCGCTGAAAGTCCAGTCATCTCTATCAATGCACCAGAAACCTTTGCAAGATGCAAAGAGCGGCGCCGGGGCTCTGCGCGGGTGGATGCGGACGGCGGGGTGAGCAGCGGCTCCTGGCCTTGGCGGGGCCGGAGAGCGGCGGGGTCGCGAGGAGCGGGGGTGGGGGTGGGGCAGGACGCTGCGACCCGGGTCGAAGGAGCGACAGGGTCCTGGCCTCTCCGATCCCCGCCGCCCGAGGACGCAGGACCGCCCAGGAGCAGGTGGGGTCGCCGACGCAAAGTTTCCAGAGACAAGGGTCTCGCGGGTCCTGGCTTCCCGGTCCCGCCCGCGCCGAAGCCCGGTGGGCGCGAAATCCCTTCCCGCCGCCCGCCCGCCCGCGCCCCCAGGCCTGCGGGCCCCGTACCGGCGCGCGAGGCTCAAGGCGGCCTCCGTCTCCAGGCGGCCTCCGTCTCCAGGCGCCGCTCCCGGCTTCTGCGGGCTGGCGCCGCGCGCCCCTCCCTCTCCTGCCTGCTCCTCTCCGCCCGCGCCCGGGGCGGGCCGTGCGCACGCTCCCTGCGCCCCGCCGTCCTCTCCCGAGGGGGGGCGCCTCGGCGGGGGAGGAGGGTCTGGGCGGGAGGGGGCGCCAGGGACGCGCGGGGCCCCGGCGCTGCGCGTGCGCGCCGAGTCTCCGCGCAGAGCGGTGCGGCCAGGCGCGTCCCGGGCTGCGGTGAGCGCCGCTGTGACCTAGGCGGCCCTCTGCTCAGGGGTCCCGGTCTGGTCTCCTCACCTGTCTCACACACTTAGACCGCTGTTTTCCACTTCAGCGTCTTCCCAGGAGCAGGGTTTGAGGCGCGGGTGCAGGGGAGGTGCGTTAGGGTACTTTCTGGGTGCGAGAGGACAAGAAAACAATACTAATCTGCAAGGCGCGAGCGCCGCGGCTGTGACTAATCACCGTCCGCCCCGCCCCCACCGGTCCAGCGCGGGGTCCCGGGACTGGGGCCGAAGCGCGAAGGGAAATGAGTCCGGGGCAACCGTTGGGTGAATTTTGCTTGGACAGGTGTGGATACTTTCTAGTAACTGGAAAGCAACATCAAGACTCAAAAGGAGGTGAAGAGCCATCTTTTGCCTGCTCCAAGACGGCCGAACCACCGCCACCCCCTCCAGGTGCCCGTCCGCGCCCCAGGTAGCGAGGTGGGGTCTCCCGAGCCCGGGCTGGACGCGAGGGCTCGCTGGGGGTTTAGTTGCTGTGTCACGGGGGGGGCGTGTTTATTTAAGTCTGCTCATCTGTAACAGGAGTAGATGCAAAACGGACTTTTTCCAGCTCAGCCCAGCTCCCCGCTCCCCCGCAGGTGAGGGGCGACGCAGGAAAGGTGGACACGACTTCCTCAAAGCTCTGCAGTGAGTCAGACACGCAAGAGTTCTGACTCCATGCCCAGTCCTGGACTCACCAGACAGCTCTACACCGTTGCAAAGCGTTGGCATCAGAACTGCTGAACAGTCAAAGGAGTAGTCACAGCTTTGCGGGAGGGGACACACTGCGCGTTAGGTTTACATCTTCCCACATCTTCAGGGGAAGCTTTGAGGCTTTTTATGCTCTTCCCCTTTGCCATTGGCCAGCCGGACTCAGAGTCATCCTGTAGGTGCTGGAATATCAAGTTTTGTCTGCTTCCCAGACAAAAATATAACATCAAAGGCATTTTAGTGATAATCCTGGGAGAGCTAAAACGGCCGAAACTGGAGAAAGATATTTTTGCCTCCATGAAACAAAAAAAAAAAAAAAAAAAAAAAAAAGCTTTAAAATTAGGCAAAATTAACTTTTCTATGCGAGAGCAAAGCAAATAACCATTCAGAGTAAAACACAGGAGTTCAAATCCTGCCTGGGAAAGGCATCTTCCCAGCACTAAAGTGTTCTAGCAGTTTGTCTAGTGGCTTATTTTTGACATGTCAATACGAAAATAGCAGAATCTCTAATAGAAATAATTGTATGCTGCTTTCATCTCTGCTTCTCCCCCTACACCTTCTTTCAGTCAATTCAGTGACTCAGCAGCACAAATAGATCCATTCCTCTTCAGATTCCACTTTGTTACACAGAAGCAGGTTTCCAGACCAAGTCCCAGGTAGTGATAAGGAGCTGGGTATTTTCATGGACTTTGGAACCAGCGAAGAATTATACCCTAATCAGTGAAGAGAAGGGAGGTGGGGGAGAATGGAGTTCGTGTTGAATATGATGTGTACATAAAGATCTAGAGATTAAGAAAGCTAAGCAGATGTGCTGAAGTCAGTCATACCACGCAGTGATTGTGCATCTAATGGCTGTGGGGAGGGAGGTGTTTATCCCTTTACAATGAGGAAGTGTGAGCTTCCATTTGCCTTTATGAAACATGAAATCGGAAAGTACAGTATTACCTTTCCTGAGTAGCCTTGTCTAGTAGAACTTCGTCTGATGACCAGCATGTTCTGTACCTTCACTGTCCAGTACAGTAGCCCCGCTAGCCTCGGGTGGCTACTGAGTACTTGAAATGTACTCGTGTGACTACGGAATTGAATTTTTATTAAAAATTTAATTTTAGCCAATTGTGGTGGCACATGCCTGTAATCCCAGCACTCAAGAGACTGAGGCAGGAGGATCACCACAAGTTTGAGGCAGCCTGGACTACAAAGTGAGACCCTGTCAAAAACCTGGAAAAATTTTATATTTTTAACCACATAGTCACATGTAATTAGTGGCCACCATACTGGACAGCACTTTATAGACTACACGTGAGTTTATAGGCATCAACTATTCTGGGGGTCATCTGCTACAGAAGTACAGTTCTTGCGTCCAGTGAGCATTTGGGTTTTCCTAGCTACAACAGGCAGTGCTTGACAGTAGCACAGCATCAACACAAATGAGAATTTACTGGATTAGACACAGTGAGCAGAGGGTGGAAACTTCTACTCTGATTAGCTTCTCATGTCTTCCTTGCCAAAAACATTCTCCTTAATCGCTTGGGCAGTGACTGTTCCTTAAAGACTTTTTTGGGTCCTTCTGAAAGAATATTTGCATCACCTATTCATATCATGTGGTTAACAAACTAACAACTTTGATCTCTGGCAGAACTGGGGAACAGCAGTCATCAGGGCCTCTCAGTGTGCAGAAGTTTGACTTCAGGATGCCACTGCATCCTGTATACCTCACGTCTCAAAGCCTGCTTGCTATGTAATAACTGTAATTCCACATTGTATGCCACTGATTACTATAAAGAAACAAATCCCCTGTAAGAAGTACATCTCTATGCTCCTTCGGCAGGTTTTAAGGACAGTGATCACTAGGTACCTGGCAGAAAACTCTCTGAATGCAGAAAAGAGAATTAGCAGGACAGAAGTCTCAGATACATTTTGTCTACTACAGAAATTTACCTAAGGCTTGTGTTGTTTTATAAAATGTGAGGACCAGGGATATAGCTCAGCAGCACAATTGCGGTCCTGGCAAGCGCAAGGTCCTGAGTTCGATTCCCGGTACCAAAAAAAAAAGTGAGATAGCACCTTTCTAAGTGAATTAGATGGATTTTTATTTTCTGTAGTTCTCATAAAATTTTTTCTAGTAATAAAGTCACATTACATAAGAAAAAAGAAAAATACTGGAGCAAAAATATCCACCATCACTTTATTACAGTCAATAAAACAATGATTAGCATCTGGATTAGATATTTTTCTATGCAAGGTTTTTTATTTTTCTTTACACAATTATATTCACAGTGTACGAATACTTTTGTAACCCAACAAGTTTCTTGAGCTAGGCATTATGGAAGGGAACATTGCAACATGTCCAGGGTAACTAGGTAATTTAAAATCTGTCTCTGGATTTGTCTGTCTTTAATTCAATGGCTATGGCAATGATGCATTGAAGAGAATTCCAAGATTTAAAAAAGAAATCCTTGCAGAATGCACACCTGCCTATTTTAACATTTAAGTCTTTCAGATCTTTGTGTCTTTCTGTTTAACTTTAGCATGATGTGAACTCTGTGCGCATGTTCTTAGCTCACTGGACTTAACACTCTCAAAGGCTCAATGGGAAAAGAAAAAGGAAGAGGGACATCAGGTCTATTACATTTTACCTGATCTATAATCTTCACCAAATCCAGACAGGTGGGCAGTATCAATCACACTATACATGAAGGGTTAGGAAACATAACAATGTACAAAGTTGCATTATTTTTTTTTTTTTTTTTTTTTGTGGGTACCGGGGGGATGACCTCAGGACCTCGCGCGCCAGCAGGCGCCCGTGCCACTGAGCGATATCACCGGCTCCTTTTTCGTATGTGGGTTCCAGGAGTCGAACTCGGGCCTTCGCGCTTGCAAGGCAGGCGCTTAAGCCGCTGAGCCGTCTCACCGGCCCCTGAGCCGTCTCACCGGCCCGCATTATTATTAAATAGAGCAAGGATTAGTGTTCAGATCTTTCCAATATACGAGGCAGGTAAAGAAGAAAGCATTTATCTATAGAAGGCTATAACGTAAAAAGAAATTTTTACTTCATCCTCTGTTACTTGCACTCATTTAAAATGAAAGTGTTAGAAGCCAGGTGTGGCACACACCTGTAATGCCAGCAGTCTGGGAGGCTGAGGCAGGAGGATCACAACTTTGAGCCCAGCCTGGGCAAAATGGCAACTTAGCAAGACCCTGTCTTAAAATAAAAATAATAATACATAAATTTAAAAAGCCTGGGCCGGTGATACAGCTCAGCGGCATAAGCGCCTGCCTGGCAAGCGCGAGGTCCTGAGTTCGACTCCCAGTACCCTCATATTAAAAAAAAAAAAAAAAAAAAAAAACTGGGGACATAGCTTAGTGCAAAGGTCCTGGGTGTTAAAATTTTTTTTTTTCTTTAGAATGCATTCATGTATTTCTGAAGGAAGAAAGTGACTATTAAAATCTTTTTGAAGAAAAAATAAAGAGGAATGAAGAAATAAAATATTTCCCCCAAAAGTTAGCTAGCTATGGTGGTTAACAATACAAGAAATGAGCCAGGCGTGGTGGTGCACACCTGTAATCCCAGTACTTGGGAGGCTGAGGCAGGATGATCACCTTGAGTTCGAGGCCAGTCTGCACTGCATAGCAAGACCCTGTCTCAAAAAAAACAAAAACTAAAAATACCATTAATGGTTAAGTGACATATTTTACATAGACACTCAAGGTAATTAATGCCGCTGTACCTAATTTCCTACAACATCAAAGAGGAAAAACCAGGTCCTACTAAAGGGAAGTAAATATGCACATCAGTCCCAAAGCTTGAAGACTTCCCTTTGAGTTATGAAATGTATCCTGTATCATCTCAATTCATTGAATATGCAAATGAAGGAGTGGAAGGGTTGCAGAGGTTCCCAGATGGGACAACACCTCACTGTGTTGCTCATATGTTCTCCGCTTTGCCAAATAGTAGCAAATCTGTCACAGGAAGTCAGAGGCTTCAAATATTTCTTCACCAGACTCAAGCTAAGTACTTGCTTGTAAACATATCCTCCTTGCAAAGTGTCTCCAGAGCCCTAGGGCAGTGTCTGGCTACATCCTGAATGATAATTAGGGGTATCACCTTTCATCTGAGGGCCTCCAAGCTTCCGTCCCCTACACATCATTCTATCTTGCCGCGTGTGCTGGAGATCCTAGGCCAGCCTTTCCCCGCCCCCTCCCAGTTTCCATGGAGATGATCAGTTTTCTCCCCCCAGTCTAAAGCCATGGTTATTTTTAAGTGGAAAACTCTGAGCCAGGTCACAGCTGGGATCTGGATGATGCAATGATGTCTACAGCCACCCTCGTCTCCCACAAACGCCTTTTCTGCAGTTGCTGGGGGTGGAGGCACTCCTAGGAGACTGTGCACTCAGAAGAATCTTTGCTTTGCATCATGAAGTTAAAACCCATGCCCTGACTTTGCTGACAGGTGTCCTGAATCTGAAGCTATGCATACCCGGAACAAGGCAAAGAATTTTTTTTACGGTAGAAAGCCAGGTGAGGTTGACATTACTGGTAGCTGTCTCTGGCTGGAGCATACATAAATGAGGCTCTGCCCCACCCCCATGACTTTATCCGCTGCAGCTTGCCCATGGTTAAAAAGAGGGTCCTAGCAGGTAGGCAGTGGTACACACCTATAGTCCCAGTTAGGCAGGAGGTTGAGGCAAGAGGATTGGAAGTTTGAGGATAGACCGGGCAACTCAGAGACAGTCTAATAAAATGAATGAATGAATAAATGGGGATATAGTTCAGTGGAAGTTTGATCTCCAGTATCACAAGAACGCGGAGGGCAGGGTAGGCAGTTGAGGGGGGTCCTAAAGGTAGAAACAGGTGGAAAAGCTGTTTCCCCTCTCTCCAACACAAACAGCAAACTCCCAGGATATCAGCGTTCAATGCTGCTGGTCCCCTCTGCTGCTGTAAGTTCTCATCAGTCCACTTACCCAAGGCCCTTGGTACTTGGTAGTGAGTGTCTTCGAGGTATTTCTGAACTTTTCACTTTTTTTTTTTGGAATTAGGGTCTTGTTATGCAGTTCAGGCTGGACTTGAACTCACTGTCTCCCAGACTGGCCTCAAACTCTCAGTGGTCCTTCTGCCTCAGCCTCTTGAATGCTAGGATTACAGGCAGGCTCACCAGGCCTGGCATCACTCCTTTTCAATATTTTTTAAGAGAAAAATTATTAAATTACCTGGAAATTAACTATTTCACCTTTGACAACTTCCTAAGATTAGAAACTGGGGGGAAAAAATCAGGCTTCCTAACCCAATTCAAAATCAGCTTTCTTATAGGGGATACTGATAATACACATTAGAAATGAAGTTCTATAGCCTAGGATCCATGACTTCTTTCTTAAAATATAGTTGCATGTTTTAAAGGAATTCCCTAAATGAAAAGTGATCATGGGAGGGGGGACCCCAAGTCAATAGTTTCTACTGTTTGATGAAGGAAATGAGAAGGTAGGGTCATTGCAAACAGTCTTTAAAATGGGAGTACATAATTTTTAAAATGGGAGAGAGATGCATTAGAAGTGTCATGAACTGGAATTTAGCTCTCAGTTACTGAATAAGATAATGTGACAGCATTTCAGAATTTGTGCTTTAAGAAAATGTTGGGTTCTTAAAACGACTAGGAAGTCATCTTTCCACATATCCTGAGATGCTGATTTTCTGCTGAACATAACTGAACCGAGGTGGGATTTTTAGCTATCTGGAAGCTTTTGTTTGTTTTAACCACAATAACACCACAGGGCAAACTGTATGAGATGAGAAAAGGGACTCTTGGTTAAGAATGTGAGATTAATTCAGGGATTAGTCTGGTGCCACAGAAATCCATCCCTTCTGCTCCAAAGTAGAACGTCAAGTGCATCAGACTCAATTATCCAGCCCTAAAAGACAGAACACATCCGGGCCAGCAAGGTTTAACCACAGTGGTTTCAAAGACAAGAGCAAATACAGTGACTTCCAGAGGTCTACGTGGGTTAAATGGAATTTTTTTTTTCTTTTTTTTCAAGACAGGGTCTCACTATGTAGCCCAGGCTGGCCTCGAACTTGCAGTGATCCTCCTGCCTCAGCCTCCCGAATGCTGGGATTACAGGTGTTCACAACCACACTCAGCTAAATGGAATATTTTGGGGGTTTTTTCTTGTTTTTTTGAGACAGGGTCTTGCTATGTAGTTCGGGCTCTCCTTGAAACCACTATGTAGGCCAGACTGACCTCAGTCTCATGGTGGTCCCCCTGCCTCAGCCTCCCTGGTGCTGGGATCACCACATCTGGCTGTTTTGGGTTTTAAATCTTTTAGTCACTGTACTTTGTTTTGTTTTGTTTTGTTTTTAATGTGGGTACTGGGAGTCAACCTCAGGACCTCATGCTTGCCAGCAAGCCCTTGCACCACTGAGTGATATCACTGGCCCTTTTTTTCCTTTATGTGGGTTTTGGAAGTCAAACTCAGGACCTCGCGCTTCCTGGGCAGGCGCTTATGCCGCTGAGCTATCTCACCGGCCCCTGGTTTTTTTTTTTGAGACAGGGTCTCGCTACATAGTCCAGGTTGGCCTTGAACTCGCAATCCTACTGCCTCAGCCTCTCAGAATGCTGGGATTACAGGCATGTGCCACCACACTTGGCTCTACTCACTGAATTCTCAAACCCAATTTATTCCTGGTCTTAACAGGGAAGGGGACCCAGTACACTACGCATATCAAAGTAACTCACTGTGACAAAGGGACTTTATTTTTGTTTTCATTTTTTTGAGACAAGATCTCTATGTAGTCCAGACTGGCCTCAAACTGGCAGTGATCCTCCTGCCTCAACCTCCTGCATGCTAGGATTACAGGTATGCACCACCATGCCAGATGACAAAGGACTTTAATGTCAGATGCAAAACACTCATACTTTTTGCTTCAAAAGTCTATGGCTCTGCTTTGTAAGCTTGGTCAATCAAATCAAAGGGTAGTTGATACCCTTTCATTGCGGTACACCCCAACTGCTGGAAGTCAGGAGAGCAGGCAAACAAGGAATGGAAAACTCCCTGTCACTAGAGATGGAAAACTGGCTCCCAGCCTCTTTCAAGCTGTTCACTTGTGCCCTCCTTGGAGGCAGCACGCTATCACTTCAGCTCTGACAGGTATTTCCAGGATAGGTACTTACGGTCCAAAATTTCTTAGTTGAATGCTCTTCACTATTGTTCTCTCTTAGGTCCTCTGTCAGCATGACTATGACTGTCCGGGCTACTCTGATCCTGCTTGATCTGAGATCCCACCCGGAAGGGCTGGTTATTGTGTCCTATTAGAGAAGCCTTTGATCTTAGCTGGTTCACCTCTTCTACACAAGGCTACAGACATGGTTGTGTCCCACTGTATCAGGGATGGTCCTTTCTGATACATCTGGGAGAGGTTAGCTGCATCCAGCTAAGTAAGTTAATAGTTAATACTGTTTGATGAGGGAAATGAGAGGCTAGGGTCATTCCAGATCAGTAAAATTCGAACAAATAAAAAGCCAGGTACATACAGGTTGTAGAAGTTCTTTTGTGTGCTCTACAGTAATGCAGTGTGTATCTGGAAAGCATCCACAAGACACACTTAAAAATGGATGGGTGAGGTTCCCGAATGCTGTTTAAAACACAGAACCACTCTCCTGCTTAGAAATGGGTGGAAAAGTGGTACTTTTTTTAAGGTAAATATGAATCAGTTTTCCCCAGCTGCACTGTGTAATTTGGGTTTGACGCTTCACAGTGGAGATTTTAGTTCTCTTATTACCTGTCTACGTATTTCCTAGAGTCAGGATGATTTACCAACTGGGATTTTTTTTTTTTTTTGTGGGTACCGGGGGTCGAACTCAGGACCTCGCACGCCAGCAGGCGCCCGTGCCGCTGAGTGGTATCACCGGCCCCTTTTTTCGTATGTGGGATCCGGGAGTCGAACTCAGGACCTCACACCTGCCAGGCAGGCGCTTATGCCGCTGAGCCATCTCACCGGCCCAGGGATTTTGTTCTTAATGATGAATGCCATCGGTCTTCCCTGTCTTCCAGCTAATCCACTACCTATGGAAGATTCCAATGACTGGTTGCTTAACTGAGTTCAGGTCGTAAAAAAGAGCAAACAAGAAAAGGATGGACACTGGAACCCAGGAAAAGGTAACCTGTAAATAGTTCCTATTAATTGGTCCCAAGAGAGATCTTTTTCTTTCAGTGTTGGGGCTTGAACCCAGGTCCTTGCACAACCAAGGCAAGAGCTCTACTGTGCTACATGCTCATCATCTAGTCGGTCTTGGAGTAAAGAGTCATTACATGGCAAGGAATCTGTTTCTGTTCCCTGCCACTGGGAGAGAAAGGTATGTAGAAAACTGCACCAGAAACCTTTAGTGTTAAATTGCAATTAAAAAAATTCCTAACACTAAAGGGTTTTTATTCGTATCACTGAGTTTCACAGTAAACCTGCCTTCCTCTGAGCTGACCTAGACTAGGAGTCATCGATCAGTGTAGCTCATTTATGGCCAACCCTGTCTAGATGCGAAGGAGAAGGAGCCAATGTTCCTAGAAGGACCGCTTCTAGTGCTCTTTTTTAGTACTGTACAAGAAATGGCCTTGCCTGGCATGGTGTCACACACCTGTAATCCCAGGACTCTAGAGGCTGAGACAGGAGGGTCACTGTGAGTTCAAGTCCAGCCTGAACTATATAGTGAGACCCTGTCTCAAAAAACAAACAACAATAAAAAGTGGCCGTGTTTAGGTGATCAGAACATGGAAGGAGATAATGTATTAAAGGCAGCCACAGTGAAAGTACAAGTGCTTTCTACTATTAACACAAAAAGATAGCAACTCGGTGAGTATTCACAGAAACTACATCTTAAATTTTGCAAAGCTGGGTTTACCAAAGCAGTAATAATCCTACTTTCTAAAGTCTGGCATTTGTAATTATAGCTTTACTCTCCTGTCTTTTTTTTTTTTTTTTTTTTTTTTCCCCCCAGACAGGATTTCACTATGTAGTTCAGCCTGGCTTCGAACTCACAGCAATCCTCCTGCCTCAGCCTCCAGACTGCTAGGATTACAGGCATGCGCCGCACCTGGCCCTGTTATTATTTTCAACAGTGCCACTTTCCTCATCAAATCTATTGCTGTCCACCTGATTTTCAGTATTCAGTCAGTTCCAAGGTTTCTGTGAGCCTGTCCTGCTATCCTCCCACTCCCAGCTCCCACAGCTGCCTGTGTTCTAGCCAAATGCCTCTCTTGGCACCATTTTCCTTACTCCCACCGCTGCCTCCACATAATCCTCCACCCCTATGTCTGGAACAGTCTCCCACTTCCATCTGCCATTTTTCTCTCCCAATCCTACTGCCTCAAAAGCCCACCTCTCCCAGGAAGCCCTCCTTAATCAACAGACTCTTCAAACTACAACAAACATCACCTCACACCAACAGTGCCTGTATGCCAAATTCTCAGCACAGAAATTACTTCTCATAGGAAGAGGCAAATCCTTCATAAGCACCAAGTGTTGATGGTGGCAATGCAGAATGTTTTCTGAGATATTCCAATGCAAAGAAAGACGACCATTTCCAGCAGCCGTCCTTTGTTAAGAACTAAAGTCCTCTATTTGAATTCCCTCAGAGCCTAAGAGTGTCCTTTTCATCCCCTACTGAGATCTACTAGCAAGGTGCACAAATATTTATATCAGTCAAGAGCCTGAGCAGATGCTACCAACAAAATACATACTAACTAGCTGTTTGACTATTAAAGGAATTAAGGAATTGGTCAGCTATTAGAGGTGATCTGTGCAGATTTTGAAGAAGTAAATTGTTTTTGTTTGGTTTTCTTGAAATAGGGTCTCACCATATAGTTCAGGCTGCCCTTGAACTCACTATGTAGCCCAGGCTGGCCTTACAGTGATCCTGCCTCAGCCTCGCGAGTGCTGGGATTATAGGTATGTGCCACTATGCCCGGCTCTGGTGAGGTTATTTCTATACACAACTTTGCTTCTAACAGAAATGAGGTGACCATGACTACGAGTTTGGCTTCTTAGTCTGCAGAAAGGTTTGAGGCATGTTTCAGATGTGGTGGGGCTACTCACCCTCACATCTAGTGAGTTTAATATATGAAGCTGCTTTACTTCTGTTTTATTTATTTATTTATTTATTTTTTATTTTTTTTTTTTTTTGTGGGTACCGGGGGGTCGACCTCAGGACCTCACGCACCAACAGGCGCCCGTGCCGCTGAGCGATATCACCGGCCCCTTTTTCGTATGTGGGATCCGGGAGTTGAACTCGGGCCCTCGCGCTTGCAAGGCAGGCGCTTACGCCGCTGAGCCATCTCACCGGCCCTTTACTTCTGTTTTAGAAGCAGCTTTTATTGCAGGCTGGCCTTTCACCATTGAGAAATTAGGGTTCAGGTCTCAATCCAAGCAAAGCTGAGAGTAGTTGCATCATCTCCATCCTCAGGGGCCAGTGTCCTGGGAAACCTGGGGTAAGAACAGGGTGAGCCCAGGACACACACGTTAGAGACGGTGCAGCATGATGGGGCAGGCATCCAACACCCTAAGTGTGCTTATTTACCAGAATATTTGACACACCCACAAATTAAATAGTAAAACATTTTAATCCATCAATTCTAAAAATAACAGACATTTTATATCCAGTACTACCACCTCAATAGTCTACTACAGATAAGATGCCAGATTGCAAACTATAAAGCCAGATATTAAAGATGCAGTTTGGGACAAGACCATCATGGGGAGATTTTCCTCTTCTTTGCTCCTAAACTTAAAGTGTCAGCTTAAAAAAAAAAAAAAAAAAAAAAAAAAAAAAATTGGAAAGAAAGCTTTCTGATGCTCTAAAACCTTTCTCTTCTTTTTAAATCTGTCTGTGATGTTTGAAGGCAAAACAGATAATGAGCAAACTTAGCTCTCAAGCACCAGGATGAGCTGGACTCCTGGGACTAAGCACTGTGGTTGGTTTGGTTCTACTTCTACCAACATTGTGATGTGAGGTACTATGGTTCTTGTTTTAGTTACAAGAAGTGTTAGGAATGAATGCCCACTCACATTTATTAATAGCTTATCTACACAACTCCACAGCACAATACCAACAACAGGAGTGCTTTAAAGCAGGGTAGAGTTTTACAAGATAAGACTTCCTTTGTCTCTTTTTTGTACAATGAGAATTCAGCTCAACAAGACCCTCCAGCATGTGTATACTGTCCTCTGACCCACCACATTCCGAAGGTCAGACTCAGGATCCGAGGACCTTACAACCTCAAGCTTTAGTGATGTATCCTTCTCGGATGAGGAAATCATAGATTTTCCGGGTCTTGTTCACGTCTATCTTGATGAGCGCTCTTGCCTGTGCCAGTCTCAAGCCTCCTTGCTTGTTACATTCGTTCAGTAGAGCAGATTTGTATTCTAAATAGGCTCCAGGGACCAACCTCACCATCTGACAGAGCTGCAAGACACAGCAAATTTAATAAACATTAACATCTGTCATTCTCATAATTTAATCCAGCAGGTATAGCAAAATCAAAAAGGAGTGACATCAACCTCCAACTATTTATAGGAGCTGCTGAGTGACTGGGCCACATTCCACTTAGTCTCTCCTTCCTTGGAGAGAACACTCCCTAGGGACAGACACCCAGGAAGCAGCAGCCAGCATGTGACACTAGGACAGTCTTTAGCTCATGCAGGATGCTCAGGGACCTGAGCTTACCGGGAAATACAAGTATGAGTCCCTGAGGGGCAGCCTGGCTCACCTAGGAATCGAGCAATAAATGCCAGGGCAGAGGACCAACATGGGGCACAGTGGGCAGAAGGTGCAGGTACCTGGCTCCCCAAATGTGAATCACGTTATTGTTAGTATGACCGTACAGGTGTAGGACCTATTTTGGTGATTATGTTTCCTACTTTGAGAAGAAGCCACTTTAACTGCTAAAAATCTAAAGAGTTGGCTGAGTTCCAGTTCACCCGCCATTATCCAGCAGTGCGTACTCTGAGGTCATCATTGTGTGGTAAGGATAAAAAATGCTTGCAATTCCAGGCCTCTGAACCTTTAAATCAGATGAGCCTGTGGCTTTCTTCAGCAATATGTATACACAACACTCACTTCTACTCCCAAACTAATCTTCCCTGTTCCCGATGGATAAAGAGCAGCACAGTCCCAGCACCACGACTCTTCTGTACTCTCTGATGGGAGCTAATGCTATAGAGCGGCAGGAGGGGGACAAATCTCAGGAACTGTAAAAGGGGCACATGAAGAGCATGAAATGGACTTCAAGGCTAGGGCACATCCTTTTGGAAACACTTTTTTTCTTTTGAGACAAGGTCTCACTATGTAGCCTAGATTGGTCCCAAACTCGCAATCCTCCTGCCTCCTCCTCCCTAGTGATGGGACTACAGGCCGGTGGAAACTCTTGAAGGTGATTTTTTTTTTTTTTAATTTTTATTTTAAGGAGAAAAAAAAAAAAGAACAAAATTTCAAAACAACATAATAGGAGGGTAACAATGGTTAATACATTGCATATTTTTATCTTAAAATTAGTTACTCAGAGTATAAGATATCAGCATTAAATTGTCCAAACAATATTAGCACAAACCTTTCTTTTCAATGAACTAAGAGAAATTAGTAGTATATCTATCTTTTATACACACACACACATATATATATATATGTGTGTATATATATATATATATATATATATTTTTTTTTTTTTTTTTTTTTTTTTTTTTTTTTTTTGCTTTTCCTTTCCTTCTCTTCTCCATTCACCCATCCCAGTTTGAAGATGATTCTTATGAGACTTGAGATTTAAATTTTAGGGCCGGTGAGATAGCTCAGCGGCATAAGCGCCTGCCTGGCAAGCACGAGGTCCTGAGTTTGACTCCCGGTACCCACATAAAGGAAAAAAAGGGCCGGTGATATCGCTCAACGGCACAAGCACTTGCTGGCAAGCGTGAGGTCCTGAGGTCGACTCCTAGTACCCACATTAAAAAAAAAAAAAAAAGATTTAAATTTTAGAAACAGCCAGGTATGATGGCACATGCCTATCATTTGGGAGACTAAGGCAGGAGGACTATAAGTTCAAGGCCAGCCTGGGCTACAAAGTGAATTCAAAGTTAGCCTAAACTACACAGCAAGACCCTGTCTCAAAACAAACAAACAAACTTATAGAAATAACCAAAAGACAATTCTGAAAGGTAAGTCTGATGATTATAATTGGGGAGGAGGCACATGGGTCATGCTATTTTTAAAATCAAAATTAATGTGTAACTGTATATAATACTCAGAGAGCTAGAATTATATCCAGGGCCTGAACCATGCAAGGCAACTACTCCACCACTGAGCCATATCCCCAGCCCATTTTTAAATTTTACTTTCAGATAGGGTCTTGCTAAATTGCTCAGGCTGCCACCAGGCATGGTAGTGCAGGCCTGTAATCTCAGTATTCAGGAGGCTGAGGCAGGAGGATCAGCATGAGTTTAAGGCCAGCCGGGGCTACATATTGAGTTTAAAGCCAGGTTGAATTACATAGCAAAACTCTGCCTCAAAAAATAAATAAATAAATAAATAAATAAATAAATAAATAAATAAAATAAATAATAAAATGCTCAGGCTGACCTCAAATGTGCAATCCTCCTGCCTCAGCCTTTAGAGTAGGTAGGATTACAGGTGTATACCACTGTGCCAGGCTCTGAATTCCTTTGTGTTGTGTGTGTGGGAGAAAGGGTATACTGGAGATTGCTATATCCTCAGACCTTTTTTTATTTTTTGAGACAAGGTCTTACTAAGTTGCCCAGGCTGAGCTCTAACTTGCTATCCTCCTGCCTCAGCCTCCCAAGAGTGCTGGAATTACAGGCATGTACCACAATGGCCAACTCTGAATTCTTTTCATTATGTTAAAAACTCTATGGAAACAATTCCAAAAATGTTTTAAGTAACGGATATATTGTTGTTTTGTGTTTGGTTTTTTGAGACAGGGTGTCACCACATAGCCCAGACTGTCCTGAACTCACAATCCTCCTGCCTCAGCCTTGTATTGTTGAAATACGTGCACAACTTCTCAAAATGACCATTCTAACAGCAAATACTTATTTTCATGTAAAGTTTACATGAAATTTTAGGTTTACAAAAAATTAATTTTATTTACATAAAGCACATAATAGTTGCCTGATACAAGCTAAATGCTCAATAATTGATAGTTGTTGCTATTATTTGACATTATCACATGAACTTCCCCCCAAAGAGGAACGGTGGCAGGGTGATGTGCTGCAGGCCTCTAATCCCAGCACTCGGGAGACTGAGGCAGGAGGATCTCCATGAGTTCGAGGCCAGCCTGAACTGCATAGTGAGACCCTGTCTCAAAAAAAAAAAAAAGAAAAAAGGCATTCTGAAACCTGCCAGGATTGATTCTTTTTTTTTTTTTCAGGGCCTTGTGCATGCCAGGCAGGCGCCGTGCCACTGAGCTATATCCCCGGCCTAGGCTTAGTTCTTTAGCTCCTAGACTTCTAGACAGATCGGAGATATGCATGTACGTTGTTAGATGAGTGCAACAAAATGGGTGTCGTGCTGTAAGTTTTTAAAGACAACGAATAATGTACTCTCTTTCCTCTAGTTCCCTTTCTTTTTGTTACCTCCTTTTCTTTTTCATTCAGCTTCTCTGTGCCAGGGAGGCCAGTAAGGTTCAAGGGTGGTGCACTCCGTCTGCCTACAGACACAGAGAGGAACATGTATTTCATAGAAGCAACAACTGCTCAAGTGTAAAAGTATAACGAAGCTCAGTCCATGCCAGACTGACTAAGTACAGAATCACTATACTGGCTGTAGAAAAGTTAAGCCCATTCCCTTGGGTCTGCCTAGCTAACAACATTCACTTCAAAATACAAATGATAACTCATGTCTCTTTTGCTCTGCCAAAATACATGCGTGCCTTAGCATCAAATACAACTGCTCACCATAGATAGCAGTTATCCCCTATGCCTTCCCACCAGGTAGGGGACTCTAGAATCTGAAGCCCAGATGTCATCCAGTTAAGAAAGGTCACACACCACCTGCCTTGACAGCTGATGAATGGAAATAATAACTCTGCAGGAGAGACATTCTCTAATCCTCACCACGCTGCCAGCAGTACAAGGTAAACACAGTAATTAACCAAGGACCATGTGCCTTCAGATCAAAGGCAGACTGTTAGGCCAGCAAAAGGCCCTCCTTATTTATTATGTGAGACAAGACCTGTTCCTTTCAAAGTAGCACTGTTTACCTGAAAGATCCACTAACAGGAACAATTAGCCATTATATGGCAAAACAGGGACTAAGGTCAACTCACATACCTGAGAAAGAAACCCAAAAAGGAGGTCACTGGCCAAGGCAGGATGGAAAGGTTGATGCACAAAATATTTTGGGTTTTATTCTGAATGTACACTTGGGATTAGAGATCAGATGGAGGTGGATGCAGTGAGTTTAGCAGAAGAAAATGTAGACTACTGTATTAAGTTTTATAGGAATTGCCTTTTAGGTGGGACAGAGAAAAGCAGGGGACTGTTATAAACTGCTCTGTTGGAAAACAGGCTTCTCTGTAGTATCAGCGAAGGAGGTAAGTGCTTATCCTAAATGTTGAAAATAAAAATAAAATAATGTGGTACTTCACAAGTCCCCAGAGCATAGGCTACAATCAGTGAGGCTGGGCTGTCAACATTTCATTGCCTTAAGAACAACTCAGAGTATCAAGGACAGCAAGGGGCCACCTCAACCTAAATCTAAGGAGTGAAGAAGGCTGACACTAGCCTAGGAAGAACAGTGAGTAAGGGAGTACAGATGGCTAAGAAAATATAAATACCACAGGTGCACAATCATGTTAGCTAGCTCATTCATTTTAATTAGCCAGTATTAAATTATTTGTATTTCCTTATTTAGAACAGGGAAGAGGGTTTAGAGGTTAGAAAATTACAAAATAAAACCTGGATTTCACTCTTGGCAAGTCACTAAATGGCTGCCTTTTCTCCCTTAAGTATTAAGAAATAATTACTTGAAACAAAGAAAAGAAGGGAAAAAATTGTCCCTCAAGTGGCCTTATTGGAGCCCTCTCTAGATCCTGATGTACTGAGAGATTTTACAAGGTCTGCTGTTTCAAGTTTCCAAAGAATAATAAATGACACATAGATTACTTTTGACTCCTCTTTCCTATCAGTGGAGTGAGTGGTCTGTGTATTCTCATTAGGAGAAATGGTCATCACATGAAGCAGGGTGAATGAGAACTAAAGAGCAGACAAAGAAACATTACAATCTGGGATCAGAGCTTTATAACTAATACCCCTTCAAATTCCTAGTCACTAATGACCAGTCACTAAGGATCATCAGATAGCATATGACTTAATCTTGCTCTGAAAACTAATCTCAAAATAGGACATGCCCAAAGAGTTAAAAGCATAAATATAGAAATACCTTAAGTCTCAAACTTGTAAGAAATCCTTACATTTCTGGCGAAGTAATATGTTTCACCACTCACAACAGATACAAAGATTTTCATTTATCTCCTGCCAGACGCATGTTAAAATTTGTGGTAGATACAACTCCACTAAACTAACCAACAATGATGAACCATGAATACTGGTAAAACAAAGAAGCTATCTAAATTTTGGGATCTTTTCTTCCCATCTCTGTAATCTCAGGGACATAAGATCATCCCTATTTGGCTATGAAGATTCTGAAATTGTGCTATGTGTAAAAATTAGGCTAACACTTAATTACCAGCACTCTGCCTAAGTACCCTAATCCTACAGAGAGGGTAAGATTGCTGGGTCACTATAACCTCTAGAATGCAAACTTCACAATCCTTCACAATCAAAACTAGCACACGCAAGGCCCTGGCTCCAGTCTCCATCACTACAAAAAAACAAAAACAGTAACAACAAAAGACTTGCTCTAGCTTGAGAAATAATTACCTGAATTTGAAGCCACTGGAATGGAAGGACTCAGTCCGGAATCACTACAATGAAGAAGAGGAATTTAAACCCACATCATCAAAGAAGATAATTTCCAAAACCCCCTGTTGGACTGGGTGCCATATTTATCAGGAAGATCACTTTCAAGAGATGTAATAAGATAGACTGGATAATGTTTTATAGGATACCTCTCTGCAGTAACCAAGAAAGAAAATCTGTTCTGTGGGGGGAAAAAAAATCCCTTCAATTTGCTAAGAAGAGCTTTTTTTTTTTTTTTTTTTGGTTTGAGACAGAGCCTCGCTATGTAGTTCACACTGGCTTTGAACTGACTGTGTAGCCCAGGCTGGCTTTAACTCACAGAAACAGAAGAGATGGGTAACAAAGGCCTGGATTCATGAAAACAGTAATGGCCATATTATGCAAATCCTAATATCTGGTAACTCTTCCATTTTAAAGAGTAACAAGCAGCTTGCTAGTTACATTTGTACAGATCAGGTTTGTTTTTAATAAGGTAGCATTCTAAAAAAAAAATAGCCTGGCATGGTGGCACACACCTATCAGCCCAACTACTGCATTTGTGAGGCTGAGGCAGGAAGAATGTGATTTTAAGGCCATCCTGGGCTACACTGAGAACTCAAGTTCAGCCTCAACTGCACACTAAGACCCTGTCTCAAAAGAAACAAAACTACAACAAAAAAAAGACTGGGGATGTAACTCAGGAGTAGAGTGTCTGAGTTTGATCCCTACTACCACAAACAAAACAAAACAAGACAAAACCCCTTTTATTTTTTTTTTTACCTATAGCATGCTTGTTTAAAAATTTATTTTTTAAATTGACAAAAACTATATAGTATGCAACATGTTTTGATATATGCATACACTGTGATATGGCTCAATCAACATATTAACATATCTTCACAGGCATCATTTTTCATGGTGATGAGAACATTCATTTACTCATTTATTTATTTTTTATTTTGGTTTTTTTGAGACAAGGTCTGGCTATGTAGCCCAGGTTGGCCTTGAACTCATAGCAATCCTCCTGCCTCAGCCTCCTGAGTGCTGGGAATACAGGCATGCACCACCATGCCCAGCTAAGAGCTCTTAACATGGAACATCACTGACACAATTCATGGGGAAGGGGTAAGAATGTGAATTTTTCAATGAAAATCCTATCAGTAGATAAGGAGGGGGAGAGATGTGGGTGGGAGGCTAGGGGGAATACAATAATTTTTAAAAATAAAATCAAAGTAGGAAAGTAGAACTGTAAAAGGCCAATTATGTTTCTCAAAACCGTGAGTACTGCACTGCTTCTAAGATGGACTGCTAAAATCTTTGTGAAATCTTCTAGCTACTCAATTATTATTACTCTGCCATCTATGTTACCCACAGAAATGTCCAAAAACACGTGTGAAGGCCAAGCATCCCAGAAGAGATGCCTCCTTCAACCTGGGCTAACTGCTCACATGTCAGCTTGCCGGCGGAGCCACTGCTGGCATGCACTGCTGTCCTGGATATACTGGAGAACCTCAGAGAGCATGGTGCGTTTAAGGCGCTCCTCCTCGCGTGTCTTCTTTAGGTGATCATAAGTCCTGGCACCTGAAGGTATAGAAAATACCATGACTATAATCACAATGCAGCAGAAGTGATTGACCAGCAAACAGTTTCTTTTTTTTTTTGTTTTCTTTGTAAAACTTCTTTCTCAATTATTCTTCCAAGAAGCAAGTAGATTTCCCTAAGTCTAAAATCCATTTCTTATTTTTGCATGCCCGTAATCCCAGCACTCAGGAAGCGCAGGCAGGAGGATCACCATGAGTTTAAGGCCAGCCTGGGCTACACAGTGAGTTCAAGGCCAGTCTGAACTACATAGTGAGACCTGTCTCAAAAAAAAAAAAAAAAAAAAAAAAAAAAAAAGAAATAAAAAAGGGCTGAAGATATAGTTTAGTGGTAGAGCTCCCACCTGCCATGTGGAGGGTCTTGGCTTCAATCTCCAGTACCACCCCCCACAAAAAAAGAATTAAATAATAAAATCCCTTTCTTGACACTAAATGATGTGTTTTTATTCTTTTTCTATATTTAAGAAATTTGTGAGGGGGGGAACCCCAAAAGTATAAAGAAAATAAAAGTCACTCGTATCTCCATCCTCAAAAAACAACTAATATTTACCAGGGCCTCTGGCATGCTAGCCAAGTGCTCTACCACTGAGCCACATGCCCCAAGCTATACACAGAGAGGAGCAAGAGCAGAATCCTAAATCTAAAGCAGTACCTCTTCTCTTCTATGTGTCATGACTTTTATTCTACTTCAGATATTCTATATGATGGTATTTAGGAGATCAGATAAATGAAACCTTACTGGAAAGATTGGAAACTCATCTGAAAAAGCAAGTCTTGTTTAAAAAAATTCACAACACCTCAGAGAGTCCCTCTATGCATTTGGATGATATCTGCCCTCTGATACAATATGTAGCTAAAGCATACTTACTACAAAAATTGGTAATGCCTGCTGTCCTATATTCCTGAAGTCTCTTGATTTCCCTTCGGAGTTCAAATTCCACTGTTTTCCCAAAAAGAACAAATGAGAAAAATTGGAAAAACAAAATCAACATCAGCAAGTACTTTCACTGGTGAGTGTTTTTAGTAATCCTGTTTTACATAAAAGGCTGGGCAATTTCATCTGGGGAATACTTTTTATTGGTAACTTCTCATTAGAAATTTTACCCAAAAGCTCAGAAGAAAAGGCTACTCCAACTGCTTTCCAGATGCTGTCTCCAGATGCAACATCTGGAATTACCTCCTAGAAAACTTAAGAGTAAATTGGCTGAATTCATTTGTCTATAAAATTAAGAAATAGAGTTTTTTAAATAACCAAGATTTTCTGTGCTAACTACCCTCTGTTAAAATTTCTTTTTTATTTATTATTTTTTGTGTGGGAACCAGAAGTCGACCTCAGGACCTCGCGCGCCACCAGGCGCTCGTGCCGCTGAGCGGTATCAGTGCCGCTGAGCAATATCACCGGCCCTTTTCTCGTATGTGGGATCCGGGAGTCGAACTCGGGCCCTTGTGCTTGCCAAGGCAGGCGCTTATGCTGCTGAGCCATCTCACTGGCCCCTCTGTTAAAATTTCTAGTCACTCACGACCAAGTTCTTTTATGAAACCTGTCTCTGGTATTACTTGATGTGGCCCTGATGCAAGAGAAGGACAAAAGCTCTGTGCTCAAGCCCCAGTTAGATTCTTTACAGCTTTTCTCCTATAGGGACAAAGGAGCATTGTGTTTTCCATAAACCAAAGATTTCTGCCTTCTCTGAGAGCACAGATCAGATTGCACTGCCTGGGTTATTATATGATAGAACATTCAAACTTGGGTGCTTTTGAAATAGAAGATGAAGAAAAAGCCTGGACAACCCAGGGAGCATAGTTCTTTGAAGTGACACATAAACCAGGAATGACCCAAACTGGGACAGGAAGTAATGGATCAGTCGCTCAGTACAAACCATACAAAGAATGCCAACCAAACAAGATGTTTGCTGAGGACAATCAGCTGGCTCAGATACATGCCTATGGTGCTTAGTAAGAAAGATCTGCCTGATGACAACAGGCTCAGGGCCTTGTTAAGAACTTTTCCAAAACTAAACTGAGAAGCTAAACACACAGATTTCATGATGACAGTTACAGAATAAGCTACCCAGTCCAGACTCTTTGAAAGTCTAGGTCTTACAACCTTAATGATTTAAAAAAAAAAAAATTTCTTTTTTTCTAGTGCTGGGAATTGAACCCAGGGCCTTCACACTGAGCTGCATCCCGAGCCCCTTCTTATTTTTAATTTTGAGATAGGGTCTCCTTGAGTTACTAAGTTGCCCAGACTGGGTTTAAACTTTTGATCTTCCTGCTTCAGCCTCCTAGAACGCTAGAATTATAGGTGTGCAACACCACACTTAGTTTAATGACTTCAATTTATATTTAGAAAAATCAAAATATACATATGATGAACTCTTCTCAGGAATACTAGAGAAATGCAAGAGAATGAAGTACTATGTCTATGAGCCATCCAATTCTGTCTGCATTGCTAAAACAAGTTTTAATAATAAAATATTTATGAACAAAATAATATGACATCCAAAAAAAATTACATGATGTCTGGAATTTGCTTCATAATCCCATTAGGGATAAGAGCACAGAGGAGTGCGTAGTAAAGATGAAACTAAATGGGCCATGTGCTGATAACTGCTAAGGCTGGGTGACAGATACGTGCTTGGGGGTTCACTGGATTTTACCTCTACTTTCATATATATTTGAAAACTCCTGTAATAAAAAGCTGGGACAAAAACTACTGAACTACCATTTATCTGGGAAAGACAAAAGTTACAGGCTTTTTTTTTTTTTTTAACCTTCTTTTTCCCACTTTCACAATCACACATTTATCTCATGGCAATAAAAGAGAGGCCAGACATGCCTATAATCTCATCTACTCAGGAAGCTGAGACAGGATGATTGCAATTTCAAGACCAGCCTGAGCAAATTACTGGGACCTTGTTTCAAAATAAAAAAAATAAAAAGAACTGGGGATGTAGTTTACTGTCAGAGTGCCTGCCTTGTAGGAACAAGGCCCTGGGTTAAATATCCCTTGCTGCAAAAATAAATTTAAAAAAGCAAAGACAGAAATATCCGTTTATTTATTTCACATAAAACATACCATTATCCCTTATTTGTTTGTTTGCTGGTTTGTTTAGAGGTATTGAGGATTGAACCTACGGTCTTCACAGGCCCTTCACAAGGCCTCCCTCCTTTAAAAAAATTTTTTTTTATTGACACAGTGTCTCATATAGCTGCCCAGGCTTGGTTTAAAATTGCAATCTTCCTGCCTCAGCATACCAGAGTGCCAGGATTACAGACTTGCACCGCCACACCCGGCTCCTCCTATTTATATACACACATATACATGCTTAACAAGATTCAAAAACCACCTACGTGCATGGCTTTCAATGAATTTGTCATGTTCCACTGGCCCCACAATCCTTGCAAATCGCCTCATTGTTTCATAAAGGTCTTGGACTTCCTTGGGATACCGCCTTTCCATTACTACAGAAAAAGCAAAACACAACCATGTCACTGAAAATATAAGGATCCCTAAGTTTGCTATTTTTTTTCTTTTCCTACAAGTGAAATGAAAGCTCTTAATTCCTAAGCTCACATGACTAATTTACCCATGACAAGAACCAAACAGGAAGTCTAGGAAAGCAAAACACTAATCCTAAGAACAGTATCATAGCAACTATTGCAGAGCGATGTTGTTATCACTGGACATCATCTCCACTACTAAACACTACTGACCTCCCTCTTACCAAAATCTTTTAATCTGTACAGGGTCAAGCACTGTAGAGATAATGGCATAATGGAAAAGACAAAGACAGACCATGCATTCTTAGAAATAATGTTGGCCACAATTTCCGGTTTTAATTTCCAGGGACAAACAAGGAAAATGCAAGAATCCATCTAGAAGAGGTAGATTAGTCTGGAAAAAGTATATAATCTCTCGCATACCTCATCTGAAATCTCCCTACCTATACCTGGTCAGATGAGGTACACATTTCTTCATTGTCCAAAGGGCTCACTTTGCTTCTCTCCAAACCAAGTTAAATAACTACAACTTAATTTACTAACAAAGTTATATTTTGACAATTACCACGCAAGTGAATAGTCACATATGCGGCACAGACAGGACTAGCAACTTTGAGGATCGCTACTGACTGAACCTCTAATCAAAAGAGATCTGCAAAGAAGATGGGGAGTAAAATTGCCTGACAATAACTGGTAGGTTTGTGGAGTCAGGCGCTCTTGAACCACTTTGTGATTTTAATCAAATAATTCAGCAGTTTTTATCTACTCTTGGACTAAAGATACAGATTTTCACTTATGACAGTTATTTAAATTAAGTCCTGTTTTTTAGATGAATCTCTTTCCTTGCAAAAGACTTTCCTATCTACAAATTCCAGGAGTTGATTTGATAAGCAGCCACAGACAGACTGATCATTTTCACCAAAAAATAAACAAAACAAAACAAAACAATAACATACAAAAAGCCTTATAACAGAGATAACACAGAATAATATGGAGTAAAATTTTAAAATGCTGGGCCGGGGACACAGCTCAGCAGCACAGCGCCTGCCTGGCAAGTACAAGGTCCTGAGTTCGATTCCCGGTACCAAATAAATAAATAAATAAATAAATAAATAAAATGTGACCCAAAAAACCTGCTTACGATATTGAAGTCACCTGACACCACTTGCACATTCAATGTAATGACAGGTGTAAACCTCTGAAACCATACTGATAGCTAACAATAACAAAGCCAAACTTACCTGACTACCAGTTAAAGATAGAATTTATGCAAGAGTTCCTTGTCTTCCGTAAATAAAAGTCAAAACCTAACTGATCTGTTATGGAAAACCCAGGAATTCAGATAGAGAAATCTATTACTATGTCTACCAGAACAAGGCCAATTACTGTCTACAGAAAGAGTTTGGGAAATCTGATTCCGAATTATTTTTGCAAACCTACAAGTCTTGATGAAGATAGTTAAACTGGCCATCTTATACACTGCTACAGGAATATACACTGATATGTCCATTGTTTGGAAAGCAAATTAGCAATATGCATCAGGTTTTGTTTTGTTTTGGCTAGTGGTATTGGGGACTGAACTCGGCCTTCACACTGAGCTTTTTCCCCAGCCCTTTTCTTTTTTTTTCTTTTTTTTTTTTTTTTTTTTTTTTTTTTGAGACAGTGATTCACTAAGTCCCTAAATTGCCCTGGTTGGGCTGGAATTTGAGATCCTCCTGCCTCAGCCACACATAATGATGGGATTACAGGCAGGTGTCACCACATCTGGCAAATCAAGAACTTTTAATGATCATACTTTTTAAACCTGTTAATTACACTTCTAGGACTCTATGTTTTTTAAAACAAAAATCCTACATATAGCTGAGTGTGGTGGTACATGCCTGTAATCTCAGCATTTGGAAGGCTGAGGCAGGAGCGGCACCTCAAGTTTGAGGCCAGCATGGGCTACATAGTGAGTCAAGGCCAGCCTGAACTATATAATGAGTTTCAAAACCAACTAAAAAAAAAAAAAAATCCTACATACAGACAAAAGTTTATTTGCAAACAAGTTCATCACATTACTATGTAATTTTTTAAAACTGAAAACAAGTCAAACATTTAAAAATAAAAATGGTTAAACCCAATTTATATGACTATATATATTATGTAACTATTGAAAGTAACATCCTTAAAACACCTCAAAAACTTAAAATATGTACAAAATAACAAAAGGCATAAAATGTAACATACTTAGGATCCTAACCATATTTTTAAAAACCTATATATAAGCATTTATAGACTCCAAAGACACTTAACTCATCTGACTGGCCGACCTGAACCCAACAGTGCAAGGAGTGGTCAAAGAGATACCCATAAAAGTCTATCCAAAAAAAAAAAAAAAAAAAGTCTATCAATTAAGATATATTCCAAGATAATCATTAAACTTTTACAAGAGTATGACAATTACCATGAACATTTCATATGAATATTGTAATTATTATTATGAGATCATCATTCTTATTTGATGAATATACTCTGCATTGTAGAAGAAGAAAAAGTACAGGGGCTTTTTCTACCCAACGTATGTATTTCCATTATTTAAAATGGTAAAGTCAAAGTTAGCAATTCACTTAAAAATTATGTTTATTGCCAAGCGTGGTGGCGCATGTCTATAATCCCAGCACTCAAGAGGCTGAGGCAGGAGGATCACTGCAAGTTTGAGGCCAGCCTAGGCTACATAGTGAGTTTAAGGACAACCTGAACTACATAGTGAGACCCTGTCTCAAAAAAATAATAAATAAATAAATGTTCATTTATGTATTTAATAATTATGCTTATTATCACCATTATATAATGTTAAATTTCTTTTGTGTTTGCCTCCTACCCTGCAAAATAATAGTATCACTTTGTGTTGATCTTTATATAAAAATGTCTTAACCTGAACATCAGGCTGGACATGTAGCTCAGTGGCAGAGTGCTTTTGTAGAGCACCTGAGGGCCTGAGTTTAATCCCTAGCACCATAAAACAAAACAAAACAAAACAAAACAAACCTGAAGATCAAGGTTATATTTAATATATAGTTTCAAAACACGATGTCATCTAGAAAATGATCCATTAATGCTATGATTACTACACTAATTAAAAAATAAGAATTTTATTTTATTTTTTTTTTGTGTGTGTGTATGTGTGGGTACCGGGGGTTGAACTCAGGACCTCACGCGCCAGCAGGCGCCAGTGCCACTGAGCGATATCACTGGCCCTTTTTTTGTATGTGGGTACCGGGAGTCAAACTCAGGACCTCATGCTTGCCAGGCAGGTGCTTATGCCGCTGAGCTATCTCACCAGCCCAGAACTTTATTTTTGAGACAGGGTCTTACTATGTAGCCCAGGATGACCTCAAATTTGTGGTAATTCTACTGCCTCAGCCTCCCAAATGATAGACTTACAGGCCTGTGCCATTACATCTGGCTCACTGTTTTTAAGACAGGGTCTCCATATGCAGTCCAGGCAGATTGGCCTTGAACAGATGATGGTCTTCCTGCCTCAGCATCACACTGCTTCAGTGCTGAGATTACAGGTGTGCAAAACCATGCCTAGTGCAAATGTTATTGATTATAAAATAACAGTTCTTTCTACCACTATGGATTGCCTTAAAAATTTGGGTTTTGTGTTTTGTTATTTTTTTGTGTGCTGGTGACTGAATCCAGAGCTTCGCTATATATACTAACCATGCATTCTACCATGGAGCTCCATTCTCATTCCTGCATCAGAATTTTTTTTTTTTTTTGTGGGTACCAGGGGTCGAACTCAGGACCTCACATGCCAGCAGGCGCCTGTGCCGCTGAGCGATATCACCGGCCCTTTTTTTCCTTTATGTAGGTTCCGGGAGTCGAACTCAGGACCTCATACTTGCCAGGAAGGTGCTTATGCCGCTGAGCTATCTCACTGGCCCCAGAATTTTTTAAATCTTCCCAGATGATGCTACCACACAAATTGGATTAAGAACCACAGCCATAAATTATTTAAAACTATTTAATAATATTAAAACAAATTATAAAATTAAAAAACCAGCTAACACTTACATTGAAATTTTCTAAGGTTGATTAATCCATGATCTCTTATAATTCTAGAATGAAAAACCACAAAAATCTGTGTGTTAGAATAAGTTGTAAATTAAAATCTGCCATATGCATCTTTTATCAGACATCATAACCACTGTAAGGCAGAATACTGAGGCCCAATGAAGTCACTCCCCACAAACTTCTGCAAGTCAGTACAATTTTAGGATCTCAAGCATCACACATTTTCCCTCTCCTTGGGCATAGTAGATTCTCAATAACTATTAGATGGATGAATGAATCAATTACCACTCACAAATACTGAAAAACATGTATCTATCACTTAAGATAAAACAGAAGGAAATCCAGGTCTACGTCATAAAATTAGTCAGCTTGTGAAAATGATAATCAAGAACAGACATCTAAGAAAAACCTGCTAACCATAAAAAGGCACCATGATCATATATTCAATATTTACAACTGTGCATTCAGACAATACTCTGAAGCTATTTGAAATATATATTGTGTATGTTTAATGGGAAGACACCATAAAACATAAGATCTAACACTAATTCTCAATAACTGAGGTCTACAATACTATTTTTTTTTTTTTTTTTGGGAGCCGGGAATTGAACTCAGGACCTCACACTTGCCAGGCAGATGCAGTGCCGCTGAGCTATATCCCCGGCCCCTAAAATACTCTCTAGCTCTAATTATGTGTTTTAAGTAGAGTAGGATTTAAGGAAACCACAACAGGGTTGTGCCTGGAACCTTAGCTATACCAGAGGTGTTCATGACAAGCAATAAAGCTTCTCATGGGAACAGTGGGGTTAGCTTCTTTAGCAATCATGGATGTTCGCTCCAGACATGGAGAGTAAGCTTCACTTTAGACTGTATTGTGATCTCTCGAGTGTCTCTCTATTCCCTCTTCTGACTGGTGATACCTTTGTGTCTAAAGTTAATAATATCATTAATACATAGGCCTACACATCCACACACAGCCCTGCACACTCACATCTTTCCCACCCCTCTGAACTGTGAAAATCTCGTCATCCAAAAGGAGTCTGAGATCCTGAATTTCTAATTCTGAATATGTGTGTGTGTAGTTTTGTTTTGTTTTTTGGGTGCTGGGGATTGAACTTAGGGCCTCCTGCATGCCCTAGAGTACTATTTTATAACACAATGTGATGGTAATTCCTCTGCTTAATTCTTTAGTGGCTTTCCAACTGTTTAAAAAGATCTACCACTGAGCTACATCTCTAGTCCTTTTTTAAGATAAGATTTCTTGCCAGGTGTGGTAGTGCACACCTGTAATTCCAGGCAGAAGTTCGAGGCCGGCCTGAGCTACACAGTGAATTCATTTATTTTATTTATTTATTTTTTTACTTTTATTTTTTTGTGTGGGTACCGGGGGTCGAACTCAGGACCTCGCATGCCAGCAGGCGCCCATGCTGCTGAGCGATATCACTGGCCCTTTTTTCGTATGTGGGTACCGGGAGTTGAACTCAGGACCTCGTGCTTGCCAGGCAGGTGCTTATGCCGCTGAGCTATCTCACCCGCCCAAGATCTCCTTTTTTTTTTTTTTTTTTGTGGGTACCGGGGGTCGACCTCAGGACCTCGCACGCCAACAGGCACCCGTGCTGCTGAGCGATATCACCGGCCCCTTTTTCGTATGTGGGTTCCGGGAGTCGAACTCGGGCCCTTGCGCTTGCAAGGCAGGCGCTTATACCGCTGAGCCATCTCACCGGCCCAAGATCTCCTTTTAGATGAAAGATTTCTCATAAAAAATGAACAGTTAGAAGGAATAAGAAGCCAGGCATGGTGGAGCACACCTATAATCCCAGCACTCTGGGAGGCTGAGGCAGGAGGATCACACATTTAAGCACAGCCCAGGCCACTTAGCAATTTAGCAAAACCCTATCTCAAAATTTAAAAAAGGCTGGAGAAGGATCAGGAGGAAGCCCTGGGTTCTCTCTCTGCCACTGCTTAAAAAAAAAAAAAAAAAAAAAAAAAGTACAATACTACTTTAAATTGATCTTGCTCCTTTTTTCCAAAGATCTTATCCCTATTTGATAGATGGAAAAGAGGCCAAAGGTCACAAGATGAGCCACAAGTGGAGAGTTCTTATGCACTACATGCAATCAGTAGTCTAAAAATGAAAGAAGCCAGTATGGTTTTCTACTTACTTTTTTCGTCTTTGTCTTTCCTTTAGCCTGGAATGATAGATATCTACCACAGCCATCTTCAGAGCTATAAATATATATGGATAAATGATAAAGATATAAAAATAAGATAAACAAAGCCAAGACAAAAATATCTTTTACCCAAACTCTGAAGCTTATTCCACACTAATGTAGAAAATACGTCTATTGAAAGCATAAAAATATCCTAGCATACTGACTTCCTCTTAGTAAACTACAATGAAGTTCTTTTTCCCGATATATTTATTATGTGGCATTACTTTGTAGATTACAACAGTATCTGCTTTCTACTAAACACCTCCTTTGGAAATTTATTATGTATATTACTACATACAGTGAATATCACAAATAATAGATGAAAATGCTAGAAATTATGTTTATTAGAGTAGTCATAAAAATGTTGTTTTTGTTTGTTTGGTTTTTGTAGTACTGGGGATAGAACCTAGGGCCACTTGCACACTAGGCAAGTCCTCTATCCAGCTCAACTCCACATGGTACCAGAGTACTATTTTATAACATAATGTGATGGTAATTCCTCTGCTTAATTCTTCAGTGGCTTTCCAACTGTTTAAAAAGAGTTTAAACTTTTACACATTATATAAAGCCTTTTATAGTCTTTATACTTTCTACCTTTCCAGTCCTGTTTCCTACCACTCTTTCGTAGTCCCTACACGCTGTGCATGCAGAACAATGAATTCAAGATCACATAGCTTCTAAGTACAGATCATGGATCTAGGCAGCTTGATTCCAGAGCTGTGATTACAAAAAACATCGAAACTATTCAACATGTTTACTCCTGTTAGTGGATTTACTTTCTGTGTTAGTCCTATATCCTAAATCTGGCTTGAATGAAAATGAAGTGTATATTGGGGCGAGTAAAAAAAAAAAAAAAAAGAAAGGAGAAATCAGAAGCAAAAACTTCCATAGGCTGTTTATAATCATTAGACTTCTAACTCTAGAAGAAACTATGAGTTGAGCCTAACACTACGCTACCTTAAACCATTCATTTCACCTATGGATTCTGAAAGCACCTTAAGATTTAATGATTTCAGTAAATAAGGGAACTATACTAATGACTTCTTGTCTTTTTAAGCTTCATGTAAAATGACAGTTTGGAGTTTTTCCTTTGTTTTCATTACTGAATGTGTTCACAGAAGAAAGAGGCTCTAGACAGCATAAGACAGTGCCTTGCCACCTTGTGTCAAAATAGAAAAGGCTGAGGCTGTAGCTCAGTGTGAAAGCCCTGGGTTCAACAATACTGGGTAACACACACACACACACACACACACACACACACACACACACACACACACACAAGGAATCACCAGTTTATTTTGTTACATAAAAGCAAGTTGTTGAGCAATGTATGCTCCTAAATAGTCACTATAATAGTTCTGGCAAGATTATATATGAAGAAATTCTGGACATTCCATACTGACTCGTTACTGTGTATCTCACTGCTACTTGCCCTTAGGTTATTCTTAGATTAAAAGGTTCAATACCAAAGTCTTACATCCTGGGCTATGAGAGGATATGCTATGTATAAATGTAACTTCAATCACTGAGAGATGTCCAGAAATACTTTATCCAGGCCATTTTCCTGTGCCCCTGAGTTAAAAATATATAAATAACCTAAATATTGCCTGGATAATTTGGAAGTGAATGCAATATTTTATAAAGTTTAAGTATTTAAAATAATTTCACTACCATGGGTTCTGTTTATTCCTAACAAGTTCAAGAATTCAACATTGATTCATTTTTCCTCATAACTGGCAACAAATGAAAAATAACTCAATGTTGTCAAATCAAATGCTTTAAAGATTTAAGGCAATGGTTATCAAACTTTTTTCTTCTTTTTTAGCTTAGTCCTTAAACTTTTTTTTTTTTTTTTTTTTGGCTGTGCTGTGGATTGAACCCAGGTGCTTACACATGCTAGGTAAGCACTCACAACTCAGTTATATTTCAATCCTCTTCAAATTCATTTTTAAGTGGCTAAACCTTTTTATAAACGAAATCTTGGGGCTGTTCCACATAAAAGTCTTGATACCACAGAATATCCTATACTCTGTCTCTGTTTATAAAACAGTTGTAGACTAGTTAGGAAGACATACTGGTGTGATACACTTCATGGGCCTGTGTAGTAGAAGAGGTCAATAGGAATAGGGAGGAGAGGAACCATCTCTGATATACAGTGAAACCAAATACAAATTTTATAGTGGACTTTAATACTTTTGAGAAAGGAAGAATTAGAAGTCAACAATTCAATGCAGGAAGGGAAACAAACGTAATAACAATAGCTTAAATACTTTGAGAACTTCTCATGTTTTGGGCTTTTTATATACTTTATTTCATTTATATATCCAATAAATTCAATAGAAATGTGTTGGCCTGGGGATGCAGCTCAGTGGTACAGTGCTTGCCTAGCTTATGTACTAGGCAATCCCCAGTACTATTAAAAAAAAAAGGTTTCTTTTTTTGTTTGTTTGTTTGTTTTTTGTGGGTAGCGGGGGGTCGACCTCAGGACCTCGCGCGCCAACAGGCACCCGTGCCGCTGAGCGATATCACTGGCCCCTTTTTCGTATGTGGGATCCGGGAGTCGAACTCGGGCCCTCGCGCTTGCAAGGCAGGCGCTTACGCCACTGAGCCATCTCACCGGCCCTAAAAAAAAAAGTTTTGAGGATCCAGTGCAAATTACTACTAATTTTAATAAAGGGTTTCTGCAATTTTTGTAAGGTACTAACTTTATCACATTGTTTCCTGAGATTTATGTGGGAATGACTTATTTAAAAAGAAAAAAAGGGGCCGGGGATGTAGCTCAGCAGCATAGCGCCTGCCTGGCAAGCGCAAGGTCCTGAGTTCAATTTCTGGTACAAAAAAAAAGTGATTGTATTACCAAAAAAAAAAATCTATAAATACACACTGCTGATAATTGGTTCTACTGTCTGACCATTTCAGTAGTTAAATGTGTATAACTAACTCTAGAGGACAAAAGAAAGGAAACACATACGAGCAAATGGGAAGAGAAGTGGAATTATTCCAGAGAAATGCACATTGAAAGTATTATATCTTCTTTGCTTTGTAAAGCACACTCAGATAGCAGCAAATGCTTACAAGCTCTTAACTACATGAATAAACCAGGACAGACCACAGCAGAGCAGGCAGAACAGAAAGGAGAAGGCAGACACTACAAGAATGAGAATCACTGGTTCGCAGTCTACTAAAGCAACTGGGAGCTCCAGTACAAGCTGCCAAACACAGAACCAGAGATCATTAAACATGAACAAACCATAACTAGCCATAACCTATCCACTTACACAAGGCCTCTGAATTCTCAGCTTTGGGAGGGAAGACAGTCTCCGTGAGATTACAGTGGGCACTGATAAAAGTTTCCAAACGGCTGGCCTTAAAATATTTCAAGAAGTGGGCAGAAGACAGAGGCAGCTCCTTCCCACTGCAATGTATTTCTAACATTGTTCAAAATAGCTGGCAACATGTTTCTGTTTTCTTGACAGAAGGCACTTACTGCTTGCTTGGCAAGAAAATCAACTCAGAGGCCTTAACTGCAGAGCGGCCAATCAAAATCCTTACTGAAACTGCACAAGCACAAACCTGTGATCAGGTATTCCCCAGAAGCGAAGCTTTTAAAGAGTCATTCCCACCCTAAGCTTTTGGCCAAGATGCACACAAATAATTCTGTGCAGGAAGAAGACTATGTGGCCTAATGGTAAAAGTCAGCAGTTAGGAAGTCTTAGGCAAATTACTTAACTTCTTTGCACATTTCTGTAAATGCAAAATGGTAAAATATCTTTTCCTGCTTCTCAAGAATGTGGTGAAGGGCCGGTGAGATGGCTCAGCGGCTTAAGCGCCTGCCCGGCAAGCGCGAGGGCCCGAGTTCGACTCCCGGAACCCACATACGAAAAAGGGGCCGGTGATATCGCTCAGCGGCACGGGCGCCTGCTGGCGCGCGAGGTCCTGAGGTCGACCCCCCGGTACCCACAAAAAAAAAAAAAAAAAAAAGAATGTGGTGAAGCTACCAAAGATAACAAATGTGAAACCTTACCCCTTCACCCTCCAAAAAGAAAAAGGAAACAGCAACAAAAATTCAAGGATGTAAGACAGTGAATATTTTACAGGTTTAAGAACAGAGAGAATCTGAGAATGAATCTGAACTTGCTAGCTATATGATCTCAGGCAAGTTACTTGATCTTTCTATGCTTCAATTCCTTCATCTGTAAAATGGGAATAATAACAACACTCAACTCATAGGGTTTGTGAGGATTAAATGACTTTATGTAAGTGAAGGGCTTAAAACAGCACCTGGCAAACAGTAAAAGCTACATGGATTAGTTATTATTAATAGTATTTAATTCTAAAATTTCTTACGATTAAAACAGCTAGTTCACTATAAAATAAAAGGCACTACCAAGAGCTGAAAACGAAGAGACCAAACTGGACGTCTGACCTACTAACTATTCAAGGGTCTAAAAACGCTGGGCGTAAGAGCCAAAGAAATACAGTTTGAAAAATGGAAGGGAAATCTTGCTGAAATTAGCCTTTCAAATAGAGGGAGTGTAAACTGTATTAAATGTGTAATTCTGAGAAGTGCTGAAAATATAGACTCAGGAAAAATATAAAAAATATAGACTTGGCAAATAGGAGTTCATTAATACATCTTTTGCCTGGGTTATAGAACAACACTGACTAGAAGGATGGTACACCCAGAATTTTAGGACTCTAAGAAATTCAGGTAAAGAACAGTCCACAAATTTAGGGAGATCTCACAAATGAAAGGAGATGGGGAAACAGATGGGAGCAAGAGGAAACTACACTAAGCATCTAACGGAGATCTCATAATATACCGGAAGACAGGAGAGCTCTAAGTTAGAAGTCTTCTGCATCTTATTTCTGAAGCAATAATTTCCGTTTATTTAAATAAAAAAGAAGAGGCCATCTAGTGATTCCAGAAGTTCCTTTTTTTCCCCTCTTGGACACTGCTACATTTGCAGTGCCCCTTCTGGGCCCATTCCGAAACCCTTTTTTTTTTTTTTTTTGTGGGTACCGGGGGGTCGACCTCAGGACCTCGCGCACCAGCAGGCGCCCGTGCTGCTGAGCGATATCACCGGCCCTTTTTTCGTATGTGGGTTCCAGGAGTCAAACTCGGGCCCTTGCGCTTGCCGGGCAGGCGCTTAAGCCACTGAGCCATCTCACCAGCCCCCGAAACCCTTCTTGTATGGCTGGAACACAATTAATTATCCTTCTACTGTATGCCAGGCCTCTGTAATGAACCATGTAAGCCAATTCTATTAGACAAATACCATGAATCAAAACAAGTCTTTGGCTAAGAACAGGGCTAGATGGCATCATCCAATATTCTAGATGGCTGCTAAATACAAAAACCAACCAGTCTGCTCCTTCCCAGTAGTTACAAGTGAGGGAACGTGAAAGGAATGTTAATGTTCAGTAATACTGGTATAATGGCATACAGGGATGGTAGTGACACCAATCGCAATTGTGTACCATCTTTCATTGGCGACATTCACATCTGACTAATGAGTATCATCCCTTTTTTACTGGCAGGGGACACAAAGAAATGGCAAACAAGACTCCAAGGACTTGCCTAAAGACTACACTGACTCAGAAGTAAGCCTGAGGTTGAATCAGTGTCTTGATTTCCACTGAATCTGTAGCCCTCTTTCTGAGCCAGGCAAACCTTTAAAAGCTCCTTCTCTTGAGTGTCCTTGGACTCCTAGTCCCCTTCATGAAGGGTTTTTTTTTTTTTTTTTTTTTGTGGGTACCGGGGGTCGAATTCAGGACCTCGCGCACCTGTCAGCAGGTGGCTGTGCCGCTGAGCGATATCACCGGCCCTTTTTTTGTATGTGGGTACCGGGAGTCGAACTCAGGACCTCGTGCTTGCCAGGCAGGCACTTATGCTGCTGAGCTATCTCACTGGCCCTCACAAAGTGTTCTGGAGGAGACTGCTTATAGGCCTCACACGCTGGTCATGGGTCATGCTTCCCAAGGAGCTACTCTAAGAGCTCGGGGCCACAAATGAAGCTGCCTCTAACACCACATCCCTTTGACCTCCAGTACTGCTACACCTTTTTTAAAAAAAAGTTTTTTTTGGAGACAGGGTCTCGCTATATAGTTCAGGCTTGCCTGGACTCACTATGCAGCCCAGGCTGGCCTCGAACTCATGGTGATCTCTCTGCCTCAACCTCCCAAGTGCTGGGATTACAGGTGTGCACCACCATGCCCAGCTAAAATGTTATTTTTCAAAGATATCTAAATATGTTACAGTTCACCATTGGGCCAGGGGGAAAGGATTATTATTTATGTTGTATTAAAATTATGAGTAAGGACTAATAACTGATACTTCAGTTCTGGTTTGAATGAGAATCAGTAATTTACAGTATTGCAGAAACTGTAGGAAGAGCACAGATAAAGTAGGTTATACGTCTGAAAGAATTAAAAATCACTAATCAATTGCTTCTTTCTGATTATTCCTTATGTGCCCACATAATTACAGAAAGACTCAGACGAAACTGCAAATCTAGATTCTGCAAAGAATAAAGAGCAAAATTAAATACTAACCACTATTATAGTTTTCTTAATAATGTATAGACAACCTTGGAGTAGATCCTAGAGAAGTGATTCAGCAAGTCCTTCACATAGTTGAGCCATTACTGACATTACAGATTTTGAAAAGTTTGATTTAAAAGTTTGATTTTTAACAATATCTAAAAGGATGATATTTACAAAGCTGCCCTTCTTGCATATAGTAGTAGCCTGGTGTTCTGGCAAGAAAGATAAAAGCTAGGAAACATACCATTTTAATTAAAGCAAGTGTGTATGCAGAGAAATGCTGAATGGCAATCCGCACACTACCTTAAAAGGAATAGCACAAGAGGTGAGAAGAGACAGCATGAGTCAGTGGAGCTGAAGAGATTGACATGCAAGACTGAACAAATACAATGGATCTAGTGAATGCTAAAGTAGCTCGTTTTCAAGCTTTCCTCTTTTAGTTCAATCTGCGTCACTTTGACTTTCCTTAAAGTTGTGTGGGAGAAAAGAGGAATGAAATTCTGCAAAAAATATTTTGCTCAAAAAATGTGTAGATAAAAAATTCTCACAGTAAAACTTTTAAAAGAACTGTTTCTTTATGCCAGGCCTAGTGTAACAAATACCCAGGCAGCTGTGCTATGGAAAGAGGAATCAAGTTCCCCTTCTAGTTAGAGTACAACAATGCTAACTGGTTGATTTACAATCCAACAAGTATTCTACCTGCCTTTCCTGCCTATGATGCAGGTTTAAGTGAAATAATAAAAATGCTTTTCGAGGAACACAGACTTTTTTTTTTTTTTAATGTGGGTACCGGGAGTCGACCTCAGGACCTCATGCTTGCCAGCAAGCACTTGTGCCGCAGAGCGATACCACTGGCCCCATTTTTTCCTTTATGTGGGTTCCAGGAGTCAAACTCAGGACCTTGTGCTTGCCAGGCAGGTGCTTATGCCGCTGAGCTATCTCATCGGCCCACAGATTCTAATAGAGTATGATCGATATATTACATCATAATTCTGGAAAAATGAAAGAAAAGATAGACTATTTAAGAAGTTCACTGAAAATGGGGGGGAAGAGACTCAACAAAAATCTAATCAGTTAATTCAAACTTTTTTTTGACATTGAGAACTGAACTCAAGGATTCATGCATACTAAGTATATGTTCTACCATTGGGCCACACCCAGCCCTAACCAAGAATTTCTAACAATCTGTGGCATTCACCACTTAAATTATAACAAAAGAGTTAACATAATCCCTTACAGAGCTATCTAAGATTAGGATTCAAAAGTGCTAAAACTTCAACACTTCTGAGAAACAAGAAGTTTCCAATTTTGGTCTAAAACCCCCTGAAGAAGTTCCATTGCTACTGGCAATTTGTGGTAATAAATTATAGCAAACATTCAGAATCAGAAGCTGCTACTGAAATCCTAATGTCTTTATACTATTTCCCTTTCTTCTAAAGAGGCAAGTGAGGGCCACTTAACCAATTACCTCAGACAAAAGAAAGATCACGTGGTCCAAGGGATGGGCTATTCCTAGTTCCTATTATATGATCAATAATCATCACAAATCTTACTCAGCCTAGTCAAAACCAGACAAAATGACAAATTCTGCAACTTAACCATAACGTTGAGAGTTCCTTGTGAGCAGGGGACATGTTTTATTCATCCTTGTATTCCCAGCATCTAACACAGTATCATCATGATTTTGTAATCAATAAACATTTGATAAAATATTACCATGTAAAATGTCCGAGTCATCTTCAACAAAATCAATGTCTCTCAAGTCCCATTCTGCATAATTGTCAAATTCCTGTTAGGAAGAAAAAAAAAAAATCCCCACCCCACCCATCGTCTTTGAATAATGCTTCATAGGAGCCATGCTTTAGAATCAAATAGAAAATATATGTGCCAACATTTGTTTAAAAAAATACTAAATGGGCTAAAAAGCCAGGATACTGCTACAGGAAATCATGGAAAAAGTCTGAGAGGCTCTCAGGCAGTAGTGAAAACAAAAAATTAGAGTAGTTATGAATATGTGAATATGAATTTAGGAATGAAACCAAATCTATTATTCTAAAAGTTTTAGGTTTTCCAGGTGTGGTGGCACATGCCTATAATCCAGCACTCAGGAGGCTGAGACAGGAGGATTGCTGTGTGGTTCAGGCTGGCCATGAACTCACTATGTAGCCCAGGGTCAGCAAGAACTTGTCTCAAAAAACAAAATAAATAAGTAAAAGTTTTAGGCTGTTATTTTTCAAGGAAATATAACTTTAGGCCTTCAAGTATGAAAATTGTCTGCATTAAATTATTTACCATTTATTACCTTTTAAGGGATCTATTTAGTCAACAATATTTTTTATTCAGTTCAATGAACAGATTTGTTTATAGTCTATACAATGACTATAATTTGTGGAGGTGGTATCTATGGGGTAGTTGTACAATATAACCTGCCATGAACAAAATGCTGACCTGGGTATGGCTAGAAAAATGTTTGTAATTGGTTAAACTTTCAAGTTATATCAGGAACATGGTAGTTGTGGACTAGATGATAAGTCAAGATACTTGTGACTACATTTTACATGCTTTTTAATTCCATGACTGGACGAGAAACACAGTATTTATGTATGTTCAAAATTAATTTACAGGGCTGGTGAGATAGCTCAGCAGCATAAGCGCTTGCCTGGCAAGCGCGAGGTCCTGAGTTTGACTCCTAGAACCCAAATAAAGGAAAAAAAGGGCCGGTGATATCGCTCAGTGCACAAGCGCTTGCTGGCAAGCGCGAGGTCCTGAGGTCGACTCCCGGCACCCACGTAAAAAAAAAAAAAAAAAAAAAAAAATTTAATTAATTTACATACTTATAGATAAATATAGGAGTCAGCAAACTGGTACTATCTAGCCTGCTGCCCATTTTTGTACAAAAAGTTTTACTGAAATACAGGCATACTAATTTGTTCTGTATTACCTATGCTGCTTCTGTATAAGAATAGCAAAGTTTTGGAGGGGAATAGAGAAAAAAGGGAAAAAAAGAAGCAAGATACACCATGTACAGGTACAAATTCCCTATGATGAATGTTATCACTATGTATATCTAAAATGTACCAATAATGGGGGCCGGTGAGATGACTCAGCGGCATAAGCGCCTGCCTGGCAAGTGCGAGGGCCCGAGTTTGACTCCCGGAACCCACGTACGAAAAAAGGGCCGGTGATATCGCTCAGTGGCATGGGCGCCTACTGGCGCACAAGGTCCTGAGGTCGACCCCTGGTACCCGAAAAAAAAAAAATAAATAAAATAAAATAAAATAAAATAAAATGTACCAATAAAATAAAGATGGTTTAAAAAAAAATAGTAAACCTTAACTGCAATGGGAAATTTATGATCTGTAAAACTTAAAATAATTACTATCTGGCCCTTAATGGGACACATCTGTCATATCCTGATACAGTACAACCTTGAAATCCCTAGGTGTGGAATGAGAACTAGACTGCAGAAATGCCATACCTACAAGGTGGGAACCTACACCTATGCAACTTTAGAAATAAATTCTTGGTCTGAAGAATTTTCACTGTTCCACAAGTAAAAAATGCTTACAAATCAAAACAAGATTCCAAATTTTTAAAAATGTGTCCACATAAATAATAATGCTTTGAAAAATATCCTTCTGGTGGCATGGAACCTATGGGTAAGAGGCAGAAGCCGCATAAGAAACAAAAACATTTTCCTCTCTTACGCTGAAAACAAGTTTCTCCTACCTACCTCAATGAAATCTGCTCGAGCTGGCATGTATCCTGCCATGTCTCGAGAAAGCAAGGAGTCAAAGGTAGGTCGGGGAGGGTCATCTGTAGCTGGAAAAATCAAGAGGTTTTTCTTAGTTAATTAAGATACACGAAAAAGTCACACAAAAATAGTCCTTTTGTACATTCTGAAATATTTTTGGAGAAAAAGTGTCTGACAGAATAGGTAAATTTAAAAGGTTTTTACACAGGGAAAAGTGAAAAAGACAGCAAAATAGTATGGGAACACACTAATTTCTTCAAAAAGGAAACTAATACTTAAAACATATGGTGAAATTCCTTCTGATTTTTGCTTTCCCATAATAAAAGGAAATCAAGATGTTTTTCTTTTTATATTATAGAACTTATAGTGTCAACTCTAGCTCCATTACCTCTTAGAACCAACCTCAATTTACACATTACCATACAACTGAGAAACAAAAACACTGTATTTGTAAGTTAGCTGGAATATGGTGTTCTAGCTCCAAAATACAGTAGTCCCATGACCTGTCACAAATTATTTAACCTTTCTGAATCTCAGTTTCCTCATGTGTAAAATGAAAGCACCCATTCTGTTTATTTCATTGAGTTGCTGTTGAAAGTGCTAACATCCTAAATGCTATTCAAATAGAAGATCTTACCAGCCTCTGAGTCAGCTATAAAACTGTTTCTAAGAAGTATGAGGGAAGGAGAGAGGAAAGAGAAAACATTCATATCTCCATTATTGTGCTCTGGGAGTCATTCAGGAAAGACATCTATAATTCATCATGTTTTTGGTTATATTTTATTAAAAGACCAATTGGTCCCGCAGGCACATGGGATTAAAAAAGTTTGCCTTCACTGCCCTAACCAAATGAATAAAAATTACACATTGCTCATTAGGCTTGGCGCTAGGGCAATTAGTAATAATGAGTTAAATACTGGGCCCTGTTAAGCAACTTATACCTATAATCACAAACCCTCCAAAGGAATTGCAAAAAGGCTTTCGTCCTAATAGCATGGACAAGTCGGTCCCTTCTTGACACATTCTCTTACAGAAGCAAGCATTAAAGTTAAATGATATATTCAAGGGACTCACAGTAAGTAGAACTACACGTCGGCTTAGAGTACTCAGATGTTCAGTTTCATGTATGCCTCTGACTCCTGCGATGTGTTCCCTCTTTGCCACATTATGGTCCTGACTCTCAACAGCTGCCATGCCAATTCCAATTAAATTACTGTTTATCTGCTATTGATACAGGGCTCAAGGATGACCTAAGTATCTCTCACCAAAACAGGGAGGCACTTACAGTGGAATGGAATGGCTGTGTCGGCAGTCTTTGCCTCCTCTGCTTGTTTCAGGTTTAGCAGGGTAGAAGCAAACAGAGGGTTATTGATGAAATGCTTCATGTAGTGCTTTTCACATTCCTCCTTGGTCTTGGTGCACATCTGATTGGCTACATCTTGCCTAGAGAAGTGTGGGAAAAAGAAGGAAGGGAGTAGTACTTTCATTTATACATAATACAAAAAGCATGGTTTGTTCTTTTTCATACATCAAATCCATATAATATCAATAATCTGCTACCTCCAAACTGATGTCATGAAGGTATCAGCAGAACAATGACACACAAAAAGACTGGTGTAATCTGATGTTCCAATTCCTACTATTCTAAAATATGGGTAGGGCATGGTGGGGCACACCTATTATCTCAGCACTAGGGAGACTGAAGCTAAAGCAGGATTGCCACGAGAGCAGCTCAGTCATGGACTACTAAACATCCCATATCCTTGTGAAGCATTTCGGGCCTGGAAAATAGTGCACAAAGAGGAAGAGAACTTGTCTCTGAGCCCTAGGTCAATAGGACAGCAGCAAAGTTTTCTTCTTTCTCCCTTCATCCTTCAACACTGGCTGCCTCTGAGCCCAGCAGGGCAGGACCACTCTGGTTTGTTTTGGGTGGGGGTGGATAATACAGCTGATTGAAGCCAAGACCTCAGGCATGCTAGACAAGTGCTCTAGCACTGAGTTACAGCCCCAGCCTCAAGGCAGGACCACTTTTGACCCCAAGTTCTTACCAATTTCCAAAGCCACAGTCCATCACAGCTTCTAAAAGGGCCATTTCTTCTTGAGCAGTCCAGCTGGGGTCAAGAACAGGAAAGTCTGAGGTCTAAGGAGAAAAAAGATTTTTCTAAGAACAGAGATAGAAGTAGAACCCAGGAATCCTAGCTGTAGTACTACAGTTAAATGACTGTCATTCTCTTGATGTTAAGAAGTACCTAAATTACACTCTATTAGTTGTCACTTCTCCCATTCCAATTTTCACTGTTAACTACAAAGGTCTCCAATAAGTATTATCACCCACAATTGCTATGTAACACATGCAGAACTACATAAACTTAATAAAAATGTTATTTACATGATTCACTAAAAAGGTCTAGAAAGGTCTAGAAACAAGGACCAATCAAGTAGCTTTTCTAGTGCATTGTTCACAATTTTTTCTCTTTTTCTTGTTATTTTTTTTTTTTTATTTTAAAGAGAAGAAAAAACAAAACAAATCAAAAGAAGAACAAATTTTCAAACAAACATAATAGGAGGGTAACAATGGTTAATACATTACGTATTACTATCTTTAAGTTAGTTATTCAGGACACCAGACATTAGCATTCAATTGTCCAAACATTATTGGCACAAACCTTACTCTTCAATGAACTAAGTAAAAATGGTAGTGTATCTATCTTAACCATCTTATATATATATACAATTTTTTTCCCTTTCCCTTCTTTCTTTTCCCTATTCCAGTCTCTCTTTCCTTTTGACCAGTTTCTTTTTGATTCACCATGTCTATTGTACATTTTGGATCTTATTTACTCTTTCAGTTTCTCATACTAGAGAGATAATACGATGCTTACACATGTGCTTCTGGTTTATTTCACTTATGAGTATTTTCTCGAGTTGCATCCATTTACCTATAAAAGTCTCCAGTTTATCCTTCTTTATGGCTGAATAGTACTCCATTGTATAAAAATACCACATCTTTCTTATCCATTCCTCGGTTGATGAGCATTTGGGTTGTTTCCAAGATCTGGCTATTACAAATTGTGCTGCTATAAACATGGGTGCACATATATCGCTGTGGTACGATGTTTTTAATTCTTCTGGGAAGATGCCCAGAAGGGGAATAGCTGGGTCAAATGGGACCTCCAACCCTAGTTTTCTGAGGAATCTCCACACTGACTTCCACAGTGGCTGTACCAGTCGACACTCCCACCAACAGTGAAGAAGGGTTCCTTTTTCCCCACAGCCCCTCCAGCATTTGTTATTAGTTGATTTCTTAATAGTAGCCATTCTTTCTGGGGTGAGATGGTATCTCAGTGTTGTTTTAATTTGCATCTCTCGAATGACTAGTGATGTTGCACATTTTTTTGTATATTTATTTGCCATTAGTATTTCTTCATCTGAGAAATGTGTATTCATCTCAGATGCCCATTTTTGGAGTGGGTCTTTAAATTTGGGAGGTCTGATTTTTTTGAGTTCTTTATATGTTCTCGATAGTAATCCTTTGTCTGAGGAACAGCTGGCAAACATTTTTTCCCACATTGTGGGTTGTCTCTTCACTCTGTTGGTGGTTTCTCTTGCTGTGCAAAAGCTTTTTAATAAGATGAGATCCCAGTTATTGATTCTTTGGGATAGTTCCCGTGCGGTTGAGTTTTTATTCATAAAGTCTTTGCCTACACCAATGTCTCCAAGGGTTTTACCTATCCTACCTTCCAGCAGATTTAATGTTTCTGTTTTAATATTTAGATCTCTGATCCATTTTGAATTTAGTTTAGTGCATGGTGAAAGATATGGATCTAGTTTTAATCTTCGGCATGTGTAGAGCCAGTTTTTCCAGCACCATTTATTAAAGAGGCTATCTTTCTTCCAGCGAATGTGTTTGGCACCTTTGTCAAAGATAAGGTGGCTTAGTATGTCTGGGGTTGTTTCAGCATCTTCTAATCTGTTCCATTGATCTTCAGGTCTGTTTTTTTGCCAGTACCACACTGTTTTTATCACAGTAGCTTTATAGTATAATTTCAAGTCGGGGATAGTGATGCCCCCTGCCTTGCCTTTGTTGCCCAGAATTGCCTTTGCTATTCTAGGTCTCTTCTGATTCCAAATGAATTTTAGGATTGTTTTCTCTAATTCTGTGAGATATGCTGTTGGAATTTTGATTGGAATTGCATTAAATCTGTATAACAATTTTGGAAGTATGGCCATTTTCACTATATTGGTTCTTCCTATCCAGGAGCAAGGGATATCTTTCCATTTTCTGATATCCTCTTCAATCTCCTTTTTCAGAGTACTGTAGTTTTCAGTATAGAGGTCTTTTACATCCTTCGTGAGGTTGATTCCTAGGTATTTCATTTTTTTGGATGTTATTGTGAAAGGTATTGTTTCCCTAATTTCTCTTTCAGTAAGTTTGTTATTTGTGTACAGGAAGGCTATTGACTTTTGAGTATTGACTTTGTATCCAGCTACACTACTGAATTTGCTTATTAAATCTAGCAGTTTTTTAGTGGAGTTTTTGGGGTCTTCTGTGTAGAGTATCATGTCATCTGCAAATAATGATAATTTAACTTCTTCCTTTCCAATCATTATTCCTTTTATTTCTTTCTCTTGTCTAATCGCTCTGGCTAAAGTTTCCAGAACTATGTTGAATAAGAGTGGGGACAGTGGACATCCTTGTCTTGTTCCTGATTTTAGAGGGAAGGCTTTCAGTTTTTGGCCATTTAGTATAATATTGGCTGTTGGTTTGTCATAGATAGCTTTTACCAGATTGAGATAAAGACCCTCTATTCCAATTTTCTGTAGGGTTTTTATCATGAAAAGGTGCTGGACTTTGTCAAAAGCTTTTTCTGCATCTATTGAGATGATCATGTGATTTTTGTCTTTGGTTCTGTTAATATGCTGTATTACATTTATTGATTTACGTATGTTGAACCATCCCTGCATCCCTGGGATGAATCCAACTTGGTCATGGTGTATAATCTTCTTGATGATTTGTTGGATTCTGTTTGCCAGTATCTTATTAAGGATTTTTGCATCTATGTTCATTAGGGAGATTGGCCTGTAGTTCTCTTTCTTAGTTGGGTCCTTCTCTGGTTTTGGTATCAGGGTAATGCTTGCTTCCAGGAATGAATTTGGGAGTATTGCTTCCCTTTCAATTTCATTGAAAAGTTTGAGAAGTAGGGGCGTTAGGTCTTCTCTAAATTTCTTGTAGAATTCGGCAGTGAATCCATCAGGGCCTGGGCTTTTCTTTGTTGGGAGGTTTTTAATTACATCTTCAATTTCATTGGCTGATATTGGTTTATTTAGGATTTTTAAATCTTCTTGATTCAGCTTTGGTAATTCATACGAATCTAGGAATCTGTCCATTTCTTCTGCATTTTCCATCTTAGTAGAATATAAATTTTCAAAATAGGTATAGATGATCTTCTGGATTTCTGCAGGGTCTGTCGTGATATCACCCTTTTCATTTTCAATTGCATGGATTTGAGTCTTTTCTTTTCTTTTTTTAATAAGGTTGGATAAGGGTTTGTCAATCTTATTTATTCTTTCAAAGAACCAACTTTTTGCTTCATTGATTCTTTGTATTGTTTTTTTATTCTCCAATACGTTAATTTCTGCTCTGATCTTTATAATTTCCTCCCTTGTACGGGCTTTTGGCTTAACCTGCTCTTCTTTTTCTAGAAGCTCGAGGTTCACCCTTAAGTTGTTTATTTGCGCTTGCTCTATTTTCCTGATATAAGTGTTTAATGCTATAAATTTCCCTCTTAGGACTGCTTTCATTGTATCCCATAAGTTCCGGTATGTTGTACTGTCATTATCATTCAGTTGTAGAAAGTGACTAATTTCTTCTTTAATTTCATCTGTGACCCATTGGTTGTTCAGGAGGATGCTGTTTAATTTCCATGTGTTTAGGGAGTTTTTGTGGGATCTTTTGCCATTGATTTCCAATTTCATTGCACTATGGTCTGATAATATGCATGGGATAATTTCAATTCCTTTGCATTTACTTAAGCAGGTTTTATGAGCTAGTATGTGGTCTATTTTGGAGAACGTCCCATGTGCAGCTGAGAAAAATGTGTATTCTGATGTTGTGGGATGGAACACTCTGTAGACATCTACTAAGTCCATTTGTTCAAAAGTTTGGTTCAGTTCTACTATTTCATTATTGATTTTCTGTCCAGTTGATCTATCTTTTTGTGACAGTGGAGTATTGAGATCTCCCAATATAATTGTATTAGTGCTTATTTGATTTTTCATGTCCTTTAGTACTTGTTTTATATAGCTGGGTGCATTGGTATTTGATGCATATATATTTATGATCGTTATCTCTTCCTCTTGGATTGTTCCCTTTACAAGGATGTAATGACCGTCTTTATCTCTCTGAATCCTTCTTGGCTTGAAGTTCACTTTGTCTGCAAAAAGAATAGCTACCCCTGCTTTTTTCTGGGTTCCTGTGGCATGGAGTATTGTTTTCCATCCTTTGACTTTCAGTCTATGAATTTCTTTCTGAATTAAATGTGTTTCTTGTATACAGCATATTGTTGGATCTTGCTTCTTGATCCATTTTGCCAGTCTGTGCCTTTTGATTGGTGAATTGAGACCGTTAACATTGATGGTTAAAACTGATATGTATTGACTTATACTTGTCATGATATTTTCCTGTTGTTGGTTCCCACTCTTTGTTTTTCCGCTTTCCGGCTATTTAATTATTTGCCCTGCCTGGTGGATTCCTTCTGTTGGGGTTCCTATCTCTTTCTAGAATGTCCTTCAGAACGTTTTGGAGTGCTGGTTTGGTGGTCATAAATTTTCTCAGATGTTCTTTGTCATGAAAGTATTTTATTTCTCCATCAATTTTGAAAGATAGTTTTGCAGGGTACATCAATCTGGGCTGAAAATTATTTTCCTTTAGAGCTTGCAATACATCATTCCAAGCTCTTCTTGAATTGAGGGTTTGTGCTGAAAAGTCAGCTGTGATTCTGATGGGTTTTCCTTCATAGGTGATTTGTCTCTTCTCCCTAACAGCTTTTAAGATTCTGCCCTTCTGTTGAATTTCTGGGATCTTGACTATAATATGTCTGGCTGAAGTTTTTTTTTGATCATGTCTAGTTGGTGTTCTAAAAGCTTCACTTATAGGGGTGTCAAATTCCTTTTCTCTTCCAGGAAAGTTCTCCCTGATTATGTCTTTGAACAAGGTTTTAATGTCGTTGATGCTATCTCCTGCTTTTTCATTTATTCCAATTATTCTTAAGTTGTTTATCTTTGAGTCATCTAGCAGCTGCTGAATTGATTTTTCATGGTCCCTTGCTATTTTTAAGAATTTTTCCATTTCATGATCACTAATTGCAAGCCTGTCTTCTATATCTGAGATCCTGTCCTCGCATTGGCTTATTCTGCTACAAATACTTTCAATGGAATTTTTTATCTCTTGGATATCTGCTTGAATCTGCCTTATAGATTCCATTTCTTTCCTATGCTGAGCATTCATGGTTTCTATAGTTTTCTTAAGTTCATCTATTTTTTTGTCTGTATCAGCTATAGTGTCCTTAAGCATGGTCTTCATTGTAGACATTATCTCTGCAGTTATCTGTGAGATTATTTCTGTTTTAATTTTTTCCAGAACCTCATTCAGTTGCTTTGTTGTTACCACTTCAGATAGGCCAGGTGGGTGGCTTTCGGATTGTCCCACCTCGTTGCTCCCTAGGTTTGCCTTTGGTGAATTGGATGTGTGTGGTTGCATCTTGTTTAAGTGTCGTCTCATTTTTTCTTTCTTTAATTCCTGGGGTGATGTTTGCAAATTACCTATAGTAGGTTACTTTATTGCTAGTGTTTAAGATCTTTAGAAGATGACTACTTCTCTGCAGTATCTTCCAAGTGGAGCTTGCTTTTAGGTTTTGAGCTTTCTGCCAGATTCTACCTCTTCAATTCGTTGGGTATGCGAAGTTGCTACCTGTTTGGCCCAGTCCTTGATTCTTTGGTACTGTGCCACTGTATTTTCTGTGTCCCTTAGTCAATCTCAATCATGAAATATCAGGAAGGAAAGATGTTTAGAACAATTATTTCACATTTGGCTATAATGTTAACTAAAGCATCAAACACAGCCTAAAAAATGACAGACTGAGCTAACCAGTTATTTACCACTTTTAGCTGTATAGAGTTGCGGTTATATAACAAAATCTAAAACACACCAGAAAAATTATATGCAGTATACAAGTCCTATGTATGTCAATTTTTCCTTGAGGAGTTTAAATTTAAGATGAGTTAAGGAGGAAATAGAGTATTGGGAGAAGAGGAAGGAATTAGATGTAAGGTTAGAGGACCAAGAGGGATCCCACTAAAATTGGGACACTAGTGCAGAGGACAGGTGGTAAAAAGAGAAGGAAGGGATAAAAGGAAGAACAGATCACAACCACAATCACAAAGAAGTTAGAGGCGCTGTTTACACTCATATAAAAAACCAGAGAGAATAATGAAGGAAAGAGCAAATACACATACAGAAACAAAAACAAAGATAAAAACAATAAAACAGACAGATCAAATTAAAACCCCACCAAAAAACAAAACAAAACAAAACAAAAACAAAAAACCCTTCGCCAGAACAAAAAAACAAATCAGTGAGAAAAAAAATAAAAATAAAAATAAAAAATAAAAATAAAAATAAAAAATATAAAAAGAATCAGTTCCAGGTGTTGACTCTGTTGTAGGCAGGTACCTTGTGACAAAGTCCTGTTCTGTGCAGGTCCGTCCCAGTAAGCCAGGAGCGCCCTCTGGCGGGTGGTGAGCAGAGGCGCGTACGTTCAGGCAGAGACCAGTCTAGCTCGCCTCCGCTCTCGCCGCCCTTTCACGATCCCTGGGCCTGAGAGGCTCAGCGTGCTGTCCGGAGCGCGGGTTCCCTGCACTGGTTCCCGCCGCTCTGGTTTTTCGCCACGCCCCCCACAATGGCGCCGGGCCAGTCGCTCTCTGGCGCGGGACAGGTGTGGCTGAGAGTCCAGTCTCGTTCGCCTGCTGACCTCAGCACACTTTCGTGGGCTCAATTGAGAGGCCCTGTGCTGCCCTGTCCGGAGCACAAGTTCCCAGAGCAGTTTCCGAGCCGCTCTGAGTTTCGCCACACCCCCCACAATGGCGCCCGGCCGGTCGCTCTCTGGCGCGGGGCAGCTGTGGCTGAGAGACACTCACCGCCGGTCAGCGCCGTTCTCCGCCGCTCCCCTGCCCCGCCGCTGTCTCAGGATCCTCCGTGGGGGCTCCCTGGGCGCCAGCTGCCACCGTGTGTCCGTAGAATTGAGCCTCCGCCGGCACTCCAACTCCCGGGATATTAGAAGGTGCACGCGCGCGGTCTGCTCCTTCTTTCCTTCTTCTTTGTTGGAAGTCACCCGTCACTGGTGCCGGGGGTCCCAGATTGCGCTTCAGAACTTTTCTGGGTTTCGGGGAGGCATCTCCCCCCCTCCTGTGCTTTCTGGGTCGCTATATTCCCGTGTTCCAATGGTAACTTTTAGAGAGAGTTTTGCTGCCTGCTTCTTACTCATCCGCCATCTTGAGGTCTCTCGTATTAGTCTCTTGTTATTTTTTGACACAAGGTCTTGCTAAGTTGCCCAGGCTAGCCTCGAACTCAAGATCCTCCTGCCTCATCCTCCTGAGTAGCTGTGACTACAGGTGTATGACACTGTGCCTAATTAGTCTTTAAATACTACTTCCCACTAAAAGGAACCAGGGCTCCTTAAATAATAGGCTGATGCCCAGTCTGGGTCAGGAAATGAGTGAAACCAGACTGAACATTTTGTCACACTGAAAAGCAAAGAAGCTCTCAAAGACTATACATGCCATGTCAAAAGGATTCTGAAGCCAACTTGCATAAGCTCTTGCTAACTAAAAATAGAATATTTAGAGCATCAATAGGACAATAACTGCAAAGGAATGAAACACATCCAATATTTTAAGTATCTGGAAGATGCTAGGAAAACAACTTTCAAAATTAGCGACTAAAGCAAAATAATTAACATTTATCCTGCCTTTGTTCAGGGTAATGACACAAATAATGACAAAGGGTGTGTTTTTATAAAATTACTTTTTTCCCTTGAATCCAGGGCCTCCCACTTGCTAGGCAAGTGCTTTAGAGCTGAGCTACATCCCCAGTCCTTTGTATTTTTATTTTGAGACAAGGTCTCACGAAGTTGCCCAGGCTGACCTTGAACTTGTGATCTTCCTGCCTCAGCAGGAGTAGTCAAGATTATAGGAATGTGCCACCATAACCTGGTCTCTATGAAGTATTCTAGTGCATAAACTAAAAGATCACTATTTTGCCATCCCTGATGAATTAACAGATACAGACAATGATAGTAAATGAATCTGATGTAGCAGTGAACATTATTACTAATTTATAGGAAACACAGAAGACAGAAAAAATAGGTTACTCAGTAAAATCCAGATTGTACTAACATCTATAAGACAAACAACCCAGATTTTTTTTTGTTTTGGTGTGGATTTTGAGACAGGGTCTTGCTATGTAGTCCAGACCAACCTCGAAACTGGGCTGTAGCCCCGACTGGCCTTGAATGCATGATCCTCCTGTCTCAATCTCCTGAGTGTTGGAATTACATGTGTGTGCCACCACACCTAGAGAACAACCCAGTTTCTAAAACTCAAAGTTTAAAAAACATTTCAAATTGCTCAACAAGCGGTGCCTAGAGGGTAGTACACCCAGAAAGGACATGGAAATGCCATGGCCCTTCCTGTATTGTTTACTCAGTGCATCTCTTACTTTTGGCTGGCCATCTTTTAACATTTTCAGTGTTAAGTCATGCTGACAGCATTTACCTCAGATATAATACTATGAGAAGGCACTTCTCCTCTGTGGTCTTCCTAAATACTTAAAACACAAATCTAATCATGATGAAACATCGGACAAATTTCTGAGTATTCCACAAAATACTCGTTGAATTGTCAAGGTCATGGGTAACAATAAAAACCTCAGAAAACTGTCACACACAGGACGAATCTAAGGAAATATGGGCAACGCAGGATCTTGAACTACAATTTCCATTTTTTTTTAATGGAAAAAAGTAAAACAAAATTTCATTAACAAAATTATAGGAGAATAACAACAGTAAATACATTGCATATTGTTATCTTTAAAGTAATTACTCAGAGTACAAGATATGGGCATAAACATTCTCCAATTAGTATTAGCACAAACCTTCCTTTTCCATGAACTAAGACACAGTAGTAGTATAACTAATTCACATTTTTTTTTCTTTTCCCTTCCTTTCCCTTACCCCAGTTCCTTTTTCCTTTTGAACGATTTTTTCCCATTTCACAATATCTATTGTACATTTTAGACCTTATGTCCTTCAGTTTCTCACACCAGAGAGACAATACGATGTTTACATGTGTGTCTGGTTTATTTCACTTATAAGTATGGTCTCAAGTCGCATCCATTTACTTATAAAACACTCCAGTTTATACTTTATGGCTGAGTAGTACTCCATTGTATAAAAAGACCACATCTTTTTTATCCATTCATCAGTTGATGGGCATTTGGGTTGTTTCCAAGATCTAGCTATTACAAATTGTGCTGCTATAAACAGGTGCACATGTATCGCTGTGGTATGATGTTTTCAATTCTCCTGGGAAAATACCCAGAAGGGGAATAGCTGGGTTGAATGGAACCTCTAATCTTAGCTTTTTGTGAGGACTCTCCATACTGATTTCCATAGTGGTTGCACCAGTCTGAACTCCCACCAACAGTGGAGAAGTGTTCCTTTTTCCCCATAGCCCCTCAAGCATTTGTTATTGGTTGATTTCTTGACAATAGCCGTTCTTTCTGGGGTGAGACGGAATCTCAGTATTGTTTTAATTTGCATTTCTTGAATTGTAGAGGCTATTTTAATTGTAAAGGAAATTTTAAAAACTTACATTCCTAATATTAATATATTTCTAACATTACTCAAGGATAAGACTGAGAAACACAGCCTGTTCCCATAATTAGAAAGCTACAAAAATTAACGAGCCTTAACATTCCAGATGCCAGCTGCAAGATAAGTATAACTCAGCCAGGCAGTGATGTTTTACTTACTTTCAAGTCCCAGAGACTTAATCATTTCAAGGACAGCTTGACTCAGTCTAAGACAGTGATTGATTCCTCCTGCTCACCCTAGCCTTGACTTCCCTGTTATAGGCTAGAAAGCCCCCAATTAACTTGCCTGAACCAAACCTGCCTAGCAACATATGACAAGACATATGTAACCAACTGTAAAATATCATGTTATCTGCCTTTTGTACTTCCTCCTGAAAACCTATATAAGAAACGACCCTACCCTAAGACAGCGCTGATGATTTGAGACCTGATTCCCATCAGCCCGCTAGCATTAAAATAAAGGTTGCCTTCTAACGCCTCAGGTGCAAAGAGTCTTCCATTTGGTTTGATATCAGATTTCTGTAACAGAATGACCAATAATGTTGAACATTTTTTCATATATTTATTTGCTGTTTGTATTTCTTCATCTGAGAAGTATGTACTCATCTCAGATGCCCATTTTTGGATTGGGTCTTTGAATTTGGGGCGTTTGATTTTTTTCAATTCTTTGTATGTTCTAGATATAGGTTCTTTGTCTGAGGGACAATTGGCTAAAATTTTTTCCCACTCTGTTGGGTGTCTTTTCACTGTTGGTGATTTCTTTTGTTGTGCAAAAGCTTTTTCATAAGATGAGATCCCAGTTGTTGATTCTTTGAAGTATTTCCTGTGTCCATTTCTTAATTTTGATAAGAGTACACTATAACATAATGTGCTAACATTTGAGGAAGCAGGATGAATGGTAGACAGGAACCCTTTGTATTATGTTTGCAACTTCCTTGCAGTAGATTATTAATAAATTATTCCAAAATTTAAAAAAAAATTTAAAACAAATCAATAAAAAGACAAAGGAATGAGGAAAAGAACCCACAAAGAACAGAAGACATGTAAAAGGCACCACTTGGAAGACTGAAATTTATGGAGCTTGTATTTTTCTCAATTAAAACAAACTAGAAAAAGTTTTTTAAAAAAATGATGCCCTGCTACACCCACTACAAAGTCAAAATGAGTGAGACTAACAATGCCAAATGTTTGCAAGCATGTGAAGCAATCAGAACTGTCATATAACAATGGAAGTATAAAATGATATAAACTACCTTGGAAAACTTTGTGATCATTTCTTTAAAAGTTAAACAATCAGCTGGCTTGGTGGTACACACCTGTAATCTCAGCTACTCTAGAGGCCAAGGCAGGAGGACTGCAATTTAGAGACCAGCTTGGGCAACTTACTGAGACCTCATATCTAAATTTAAAAAATATTAAAAGGGCCAGGGATGTATCTCAGTGGTAGAGTGCCCCAGAAAAAAAGAGGAAACTAGATAAACTGTATATTCATGTAATGGACTATCACTTAGTAATTAAAATAAATGATTATTAATATATGTAACATGAATAAATCTCAAAAAATGCTGAAAGAAACCAGAAATGAGTACACACAGTATGATTCCATTTACATGCAGTTCTAGAATATACAAAACTGATCTGTGATAAAAATCAGAACAGTAATTGCTTTAGAAGTGGCAAGAGGGAATAGGGTTTTAAAAAGACTTTATGAGATTACTGGGAAAATGTGGAAACGAATGGAATTACTTAAGATTTAATGAAACATTTAAAAGATTAAATGATATAACATCTGGAGGGATTGCCTCAAAAAAGTCTGGATGGATGAGGGTTTAGATGAAACAAGATTAGCATGAGTTGGTAATTATAAGAGCTAGTGAAGGATATAAGGAAATTTATTATAATATACATTGTATAGCATAAACATCTGGTATTTATAGTTGGTTACAATGGTGGCCCTGATGAATTTCACTTAAAATGGGCTGGATCTGCGACTTTCTTACAAAGGCCAAAGGCCCAGTGGCTTCTATTTTGTTTTGGTTTTTTGAGACAGGGTCTTGCCATGTAGTTCAGGCTGGCCTTGAACTCACTATGTAGCCCAGGCGGGCCTTGAACTCAGGGCGATCCTTTTGCCTCAGCCTCCTAAGTGCCAGGTTTAAAAGGATTCACCACCATGCCTGGCTAGCTTCTACTTTTGTATTCCTAAACCAAGTAAAAAATCTAGTCTCCTTGTTGGAAAGAACATGTGGAGAGGCCACATGGAGACGTAGTAGCCCTGAGACTACCTGGAGAAAAACCAAAGTCTCAGACAATTAAGATGTTTAGCTAACCTCCAATCAATTTAAGCTATCTTAATGAGGTGCCAAACGTGTGAAAAAGGCCTCTCTCACTTCCACAATCTCACTATCTCAGGTGAAGCTGAGGACCACCCTCAATGTGCCTATTCTGAATTCCTGAATCACAGAAACTATGGGAGATAATAAAATAGTTGTTACTTCCATGTTTTGATCCTATGTAGCAACAGACAGCCAAACAGGGTTCTCTCTACAGTATGTTTAAAATTTTCCATAATAAAAAGTAAAAAATAAAGTGACACAAGAGGTCTTCAAATTACATTTAGAGAGGCAGGGATATAGCTCAGTGGCATGGCGCCTGCTTGGCAAGCGCAAGGTCCTGAATTTGATTCCCAGTTCCCCCAACCCCCAAAAAATTACATTTAGAAATTGCTATATCTTTTGTTAGTGACCCCCCAAATCTCTCATATTAGTAAAATTATACTACCAATAAGCAACACATTTTGATCCAAGTACATACTATGAATCTGCCTACCCCCCATGAGGTATTGTGAGATCCAAGGTAGAAATTTGAGTCCATTTTTCTATTAAATTTATAGTAATCATTCTCAATCTGGCCAAGTACCATAAAGACATGTAAATATTACAACTCAAACATTAGTTGCAGTGCCTGTTATTTCTAAAACATGTATTGTAGAATATTAACTACCCTTTACCCACTTCGCTATGAAACAAAAACTTTCTATACTATGGAGGAGAGGGAGGCATAAGGCAGTTTTTCTTGAATTTGAATGACTGTTACTCAACTCCTGGACCCAATCTTTCCTTACTGAACCAGAATCTCTAAGAGCAATGCCCAGAGAGATTGAACAATTCTAAGCTCACCTGTGATTCTTATGCTCTAAGAATCATGGTATAAAGGGTTTGCTTTCACTTGTTCAAGGTTCTAAGTATTACAAGACAAAAATAGGTCTATATAACTCAGAAATCTTGATTAATGCACCACCCACCACAGCATGAGTAACTCCCAAAAATACAGCACTGTGAGATGACAAAAGTACTGAAAACCATTTAACGTTATCTGAAGCTTCATATGAAAAAAAAAATCAAGTTTTCAGTGGCTTTAAGTGTAGAAAGCCAGATCTGGTCATTATTCCTATAGAGGGAAAGTTACTGAAGTAGATAAGATTGGCTAAAAAAAAGGGAAGAGTATTAGTAACCCTGAAAAGCTCCGCAAAGTAAAGGACAGAACTCTGAAATACGTTTATATGGGTGTTGAATATGTGAGAACAGGATGACACAATCAGCACTAAGGGGACTTGAAGTGAAGCAGTGTTTTCAGCACTATGCAGAAGATGATGTGCCCAGAATAGCTAGAGAAACCTCACGGTCGGCTTCCCACTTTGGATAACCATGACTGTTAACTTGCCCAAGTTATACTGAACTATCCCTTAAGGAATCATTTTACTGTTTTAAATAAATACATATGGGGACTAGAGATGTAGCTCAGAGCATGCCAAGCCCATTAATTCAATCCCTAGCACTACACGATTTAAAAAAATTTCTATTCTAGCTCTAGGAATTTTTTTTTTTTTTTTTGGTTTTTTTTTTTTTTGAGACAGGGTCTTGCAATGTAGTTCAGGCTGGCCTTGAACTCACTAGGTAGCCCAAGCTGGCCTCGAATTCACAGTGATCCTAATCCTAAGAGATGCCCAGCACCTCTTTCCAAACTTTTAAATTTTTATTAGTACATGTTTACAGTACATAATGATTACATTCATATTGAGGAATTGGTGACTCTTCCTAGAAAAACTTTTAAGAAACAAGTGAAACCTGGTAAATGATTAAAACAAAAGAAATAGGGGGAGAGAGACTAAAGTAGACATAAGGTGACTTCTGAAGATATTCTCCCTCTGCTCCCAAGATCGCTGTGCCCTGATTATTCAATCAAACTCTAACTAGGTCCAGTTTTGGAAGAACATTGCAGATAATTCCAACAGTAGGGAGATTATCCTGCCTTATCCAGGTGGGTCCACTGTAATCAAGTAGAAGATGAAGGTAGAAGAGTCAGAGACTCAGATCAGAAAAGAGAAGACAGAAGTCAGAAAGATTCCACTCAGGAGAAATACAATAGGAGGTCAGAGAAGTTCCAATCATTTCATCAACAACCCTCAAGGACTCCCAGTTTTGTTGGCTTTTAAGATGGCAAAAGGAGGCCAGGAGCGAGGGAACACTGGCAGCCTCCAGACACTGAGAACAAGTCCTGGCCAACAGCAAGGAAGCAAACAGTGGCATATTTCCTATAACCTCAAGGCAGTGAATTTGGCCAACAACCTGAATGAGCCCAGGAGTGGATTCTTTCCCACAGGTTCCAGATAAAAAAAGGTCAGGGCAACCAACAAACACCTTGATTTCAGCCTTATGGGACTGTAGCTATGATCTTCTGATCTATAAAACTGAGGTAATAAATTTATGTTGTCCTAAGCTACTTAACTTTTGGTAATTTGTTACAGCAGCTACAGAAAACTAATACAGTCCCAATAATCAACCTACAATGTGAAATTATTACTGTCAAGTCAGACAACATTCTCTAGGAAATTTAGTTATATGGTTAATAGCTCTGAAAGCTGATAAAACTATTTTGACAAAGATATATACCTGTCGAATAGACCTGATACACACTTAGGCATTTTTTTTTTTTTTTTTTTTTTTGGGGGTACCGGGGGGACGACCTCAGGACCTCACGCGCCAACAGGCACCCGTGCCGCTGAGCGATATCACCGGCCCCTTTTTCGTATGTGGGTTCCGGGAGTCGAACTCGGGCCCTCGCGCTTGCAAGGCAGGCGCTTACGCCGCTGAGCCATCTCACCGGCCCTTTTTTTTTTTTTTTTTTTTTTTTGGAGACAGGATCTCACTATGTAGTTCGGGCTGGCCTCAAACTCACAGCGATCCTCCTGCCTCAGTCTCCTAAGTGCTGGGATTAGAGGTATGCGCCACCACACCTGGCTCACCTCGGTTTATTAAACTATTCTTCCTGCCAGGGCTTGGAGGGACCTACAATCAATCAAATCATCGTCCGTCTGTCCATCCGTCCTTTCTCTTTCTCTCCCTTTTCTTTTTTTCTTACTTTCTTTTTTTCTTCCTCTCTTTCTTTTTGTGCTGGAGATTGAACCTAGGGCCTTGCACATACTAGGCAAGTGATCTATCACTAAGCTATATCCCCAGCCCTACAGCCAACTCTTATACAAGCCTATAAACCAGTTTGGCTCTTTAAAGTCATTTTTATGCAGAGTATTAACTCACTTGTATATAAATTATAATTTAACTCTCACAGGACAACTAATTTCACCAAGGCAGGAGGATGGAGTGCCAGACATGATCTTCACCAGTGGCAACATGAACCACATAAAAATACTGGGTATGTTGACATGCCTCTGTTAATTCCAGCACTCTGGGAAGATCCCATGTTCAAGCCTGGCCTGGGCAACTTAGCAGGACCCTGTCTCAAAAAGAAAGGTGAGGGAGGGAATGAAGATCAGTGTGAAGGCTCTGAGTTCAATCCCCTATAATGGGGGTGGGAATGGGGACATGTTAGGATGCAGTGACAACAATTGGTCATATATGTTTATCAACAAACCTAAAAAGCAGGATAGGGCCGGGGATATAGCTCAGCAGCACAGCACCTGCCTGGCAAGTGCAAGGTTGTGAGTTCCATTCCCAGCACCAAAAAAAAAAATTTTTTTTAATAATTTAAAAAATAAAAATAAAAAGCAGGATACCTCTCATCCTTGTATCAGAGGATTTTGAAAAGTACTTCCTTTAAATACCTTCTGAATTTGAAACAAAAACCTGAGGATCCAACACTGTTTTTTAAATAGTTCAATCCCCAGCACACCAATAACAACAAAATGGTTTTTTTTTTTTTTTTTTGTGGGTACCTGGGGTCGACCTCAGGACCTCACATGCCAGCAGGTGCCTGTGCCACTGAGCGATATCACCAGCCCCTTTTATCGTATGTGGGATCCGAGAGTCAAACTCAGGATCTCGCGCTTGCTAGGCAGGCACTTTTGCCGCTGAGCCATCTCACCGGCCCAACAACAAAATGTTTTGTACTTAAAATAACTTAGTAGGTTCACAAAAATCTAAAAACTTACTAGATAATGATTATCAAATTCAGAAGAGAAGAAAAAGATACTTGAGCTAAAGAATACTAATTCAAAAAAAAATTAAACTAAATTAAATTTTAAAAATACTAATTCCCATTCGGTACTTGAAAAACAAATGGAAATTCCCAGCAACTTCATCATTACCATTATTTCATATGTATGATTGCTTTGATGTTTCTTGTACTCAAATCCTCGAGTGAAACACTGTAAAGAGAGAAAAACTAAGTTACTAAAAGCTACTTTTAAAAATGCTTACTTAGCTACTGTAGCTTTCCTCACAATAGCCCACTCTGTGCCCTCCAGGGTGTATTTTTATCTTGCTTTTTCCTCTTTTATACTGCCCAAGCTTGCTCTGCAGAGCCAGTTTCTCACCCTTCACCTTTGCTTCTTCAAAGAAACTTTGCTACCGTTAAAAAAAAATGCTTACTTAAAGGCTAGAAGATAGTTTACAGCTGCTCTATTATTTTGTTTTGTTTTTGTCTTTGTTTTTTGAGACAGGGTCTCGCTATGTAGTCTGGGCTGGCCTTTAACTCACTATGTAGCCCAGGCTGGCCTTGAACTTATGGCAATCCTCCTGCCTCAGCCTCCCAAGTGCTGGGACTACAGGCAGGCACCACTACACCTGGCAGATGCTCTATTCTTGTGATATTTTTAAGGATTAATCTTGTCTGCAGCTACAACAGGATGGTATACCTGTGATCACAGCTTATCAGAGGTCCTCAAAGAGAAAAACTCATTGGTTGTGCAGGGCTACTTTTTCCTAGGACAACTACTCCCTCCATAATAGCATTAGGCCTGGAAATCAAACTGCCTAAATTTGAAACCCAGTTCTATAGTTACCATATTTCAGCAATTCTAAGATAAATACTTTTCTATATTTTAACACTCTGAAATCAGAATTCATCTGATAATTAAATGTATATCAGAGCTAGGCATGGTGGCACATGCCTATGATCCTAGCATTCAGCACTTGGGAGGCCGAGGCAAGAGAATCACCGTAAGTTCGAGGCCAGCATGGGCTACACAGTGAGTTTAAGGCCAGCCTGAACTACATAGTGTGAACCTGTCTCAATAACAAAATGAACAAACAAATAAAGCTAAAAGTATATCAGGGCCTGGCACGTGGTGCATGTCTGTAATCCCAGCACTCAGAAGGCAGAGGCAGAAAGGATTGCTGTGAGTTTGAGGCTGGCCTAGGCTACATAGTGAGTTCAAGACCAGCCTGAACTATGTAGCAAGACATAGTTCTCAAAAAACAAAACAAAACAAAACAAAAAAAGTATATCAAAATTTTCACCAGCCATTTCTACATTTTAATATTTCTGAAAATGGGATGTTGTATATGATCAATAGTGTCTTGGGTCTGATAAAATACGGTATTTGCTGCATGACCTAACTGTTCTTTTCCTGAGTTTTATCTATAAAATGAGAATATTTATTTGCTTCATAGAACTATAGTGATAATTTAAGGGTTAATCCATGTGAAGTACTCAAAACAGTGCTTGGCACAAAGTACTTATAATTGTATTATTACTAACACCATAATCCACAAAATAAGTTTCCTCCTTTGTCACCTATATTGAGATCACTCTTCAATAAAACAATAAACAGTGTCATCGAATGCAACAATCCTCTGGTTCAGATTCCTATAATTCCAATACTTTAAATCTACCTGGAAAAAAAAGTGTTAAGCGTTAGGCTGATGCACCTTGCATAACAATCATCAGTCTCAGCCATCTGCTGTTCCTCAACTTCTCACTGGTAAAATGTATAAAACAAGACTGACTGGAAAGAACAGATTTAATAAGGTTTGCTCCTCCTAAGCAATCTGTAGTAATCTCTGAATTACTATACCCATAAAACTAGGTTGAGAGGCAAGCCTCTCCTTAGTTACCTGTAAGCAGAGAAGAAAAGGAGGTGGCCCACATTCAGCACACTTAATATAAGGTTCCATGAGGTAAGAGGAGCAGCCTCTACAAGGTGGCTTATCAGAGGGATCATCTAAAATAAAGACAAAACAAATACACAGCTTTAAAACACCTTATGATTAGCATAACTGCAAAAAAGGCAGAATCTGCAAACTATGTTGAAAAATACATGGGAACAACATGAGCTCATTCCAAACAAACACAAAATGTTCCTTTTTACTTCAGGGCAGCTTTATTCCCTCCTATAGGGTACTTCAAACAGCAGTTAGACAGAAAAGCACCCTGCAGAGAAATTTACAAACACAAATTTTAAACAAAGTTTCATAAACTCACAACTTATTTTTCAGGAGGTGGGGATGGACTCATGGCTACACAACATGTACATATAAATCAAATCTGACAAAAAGTTAACAGTTGCTGAATCTAGGCAGCAAGCAGCACACAAATAATCACTGTACTGTTCTTTCAACTTTTGCATAAACTTGAAATTTTTCATAATAAAAAGCTGGGATAGGGAACTCCTTTTAACTGTCTTGGGACTTAAACTTCAGATCTGAGTTGGGATTTAAACCCAGAAAAGCTCCCTTTCTCCTGTGGTAGCAACAGAACACAGCTGATCTCCCTCCCATTCTAATGGCAGTAGTACACCTCCAAGAACTTAAGGTAGGGAGAATAAACTTTTTTTTTTTTTTTTTTTTTTTTGGTACTGGGGATGGAACCCAAGGACACTCTGCTACTGAGCTATATCCTTAGCCATTTTTATCCTTTCAGACAGGGTCTGGCTAAGTTGCCCGGGATGGTCTCAAACTTGTGACCCTTCTGCCTCCCTATTAGCTGTGATTATAGGCAAGAGCCACATTACACACAGCCAAACTCTTTAAAATCATTAAAAAAAAAAAAAAAAAAAAAAGCCAGGAGTGGTGGCATACACCTGTAATCCCAGCACTCAGAAGGCCAGTTCAGGGCCAGCCTGGGTTACACAGGGAGTTCAAGGGCAGCCTGAACTACATAGTGCAACTCCGTCTCAAGAACTCAAAACAAACAAAAAAATGACTGATACATAAATCCCAAGAAAGACAGACAGACAGACAGACAAGAAGAGAGCCAGGTGTGGTGGCACACCCCTATAATCCCAGCACTCAGGAGGCTGCAGCAGGAGGATTGCCACAAGTTCGAGGCCAGCCTGGGCTACATAGTGAGTTCAAGGACATACTGGATTACATAGAGACCCTGTCTCAAAAAACCAAAAAAATTAGATAAATGAATGTCATAAAATAAAGGTATGTGCCTGATTATCCCAAACTCAGTTCTCTGTGTATTTTTTATTTTGTTTTTTGTGGTACTAGGGATTGAATCCAGGGTTTTCACACCAAGCTACATCTCTAGCCTGCCTGTCCTTCCTCACTTTTTCTCTCTCTCTTTCTTCCATTTATTTATATTTTGAGACAGGATCTCACTAAGTCACTGAATTAGCCAGGCTGGGCTCAAATTTCTGATTTTCCTGACTCAGCCTCCCAGAGTACTGAGATTATAGGCATCAGACACAACACTGACTCCAAAATAGTTCTCTGTGATCAACCACAGCATTCTAGGAAAACAAAGTCCTTGAAAGTAGATGAATGGATTTGTTTAATCTAAGGCAGTATTTCTCATATTCTATAGAGCACCACAGTAGCATTTTTCCCCCTGAAGTCCAAGAAACGTTTTTCAAGCCACCTTTGTGTCCTAAGTGGTTATGATTGTTCTATTTGTTTTTAAATGAAGACATGCTGGGCATGGTGGTACATGCCTTAATCCTAGCACTTGGGAGGCTGAGGTAGGAGGATGGCCTCAAGTTTGAGGCCAGCCTGAACCACATAGCGAGAACCTCTCAAAAAAAAAAAAAAAAAAAAAAAAAAGACATGGAGAAAAAAAAATAAAAAAGAAATGTACTGCTAGTGGCAGTTTCAAATTAATTAAATGGGACAGTAACTGCTCCACTTCTCCCATTTTAAATTTTAACACACAAAAAACCCAAAAACTATATTAAGTACAAGATGACAACTTTGGGCCGGTGAGATGGCTCAGTGGCATAAGCGCCTGCCTGGCAAGCGTGAGGTCCTGAGTTCGACTCCCAGTACCCACATATGAAAAAGGGGCCGGTGATGTCGCTCAGTGGCATGGGCGCCTGTTGGCGCACGAGGTCCTGAGGTCGACCCCCGGTACCCACCAAAAAAAAAAAAAAGATGACAACTTTTACCAAATTACCCTCTCACTTCTTGTGATTTTTAAGAGACAGAATCTCATTATGTTGCTCAGGCCAGTCCTGAACTCCTGGGTTCAAGCGACGCTCATGCCTCAGCCTCCTGAGTAGTGGGACTACCTTTATGTACCACTGTACCCAGCTCTGTTCTTTTCATCTTTAAGCTTGCTTCTCTTTCCTTGAACTTGCCTCAAAAAAATGTACCAGACACTGAGCAAAGTAGAGTTTTTTAAACCCTATGTCAAAAGAAGCAATTACTGCCAGGCATAGTGCACACCTGTAATCCCAGCACTCAGGAGGCTAAGGAGAACTGCCTCAAGTTCAAAGCCAGTCTGAACTATAGTGAGACCCTGACTCAAAAAATAGGAAAAAAAGGGTAACCCATTCAGGACCCCTCCTGTCTCTCAGGAGCTATTCCTATTCCCCATTCCTATTCTCCATTCCTTTTCTCCAATAAATCTTCCTACTCTTAACCTTCAAAAAAAAAGAAGAAAGAAAGAAAAACAAAAAATTTTAAATTGAAAAAAAGCAATTATTTTGTAAAAGTAATCCAATCTACAGTTCTTAAAGTTTAGACTCTAAAAGTATGGAATGTCCATTAGTAACATTTTGAAAAATGTTTATTCAACCATTTGTTCTATTTACGTCTATATATTTAACAAAACTGGGATACTATACATGTTTCTGCAGCCTGTTTTTTTTTTTTCCACTTGCCAACATACTGTGGGCATCTTTTCATGACAGTACACATATATCTTCATTGTCATTCTTGTATTTTTTTCAGTACTGGGAATTGAACTTAGGATTTTGTGCACTGAGCTATGGCCTCAGCTCCTTCCTTATATGAGTAATATTCCATTGCATCAATTATCTAACCTAATGGCTCTCAACTACTCCCTAGGAAGACAGACATTTTGAAAATCTAAGGGGGTGCTTTTTGTTGCCATAGTGACTAGGGAACACTTTGTTTTTTGGGTGTTTTTGTTGTTGTTTTCCAAGACAAGGTCTTGCTGTGTAGTTCAGGGTGGCCTTGAGTTTACTATGTAGCCCAGGCTGGCCTCGAACTTGCAGTGATCCTCCTGCCTTAGCTTCCTGAGTCCTGGGATTACAGGTATGTGCCACCACGCCTGGCATCTTTTTTTTTTTTTTTAACTACTAGCTTTTGTAGGCAGAAAGTAGAAGTTCTAGGTTTCCTATAATGCTCAAAACAATCCTGAACAACCAAACACTGACTTGTATCCTATGCAACTTTTGAATGTGCCACAAGACTTTCAAATAGAGGAAAAACTTCACATGATCCAGAACCCAATTCTATATTACATATAAAATATTACAGAGATAGATTTATCTTTATTGCTGGAGATCAAACCTAGTGCATCCGAGGCAAACACTGCCACTGAGCTATTTTACTACTCCCACAACAATATTTTTGACGGTTTGAATATACATTTCTAGTAAGACAACTGCAGGTAATCCTAGAAGTGATTGTGTCTGGCTTGCTTGCTTGCTTCATTTTCTTTCCTTCCTTCCTTTCTTTAGTACTGAGGATTGAACCCAGAGCTTTCACAATGAACTACATCCTCAATCCTTTTTAAATTTTTTTTCCGACAGGTGCTCCCAACATTGCCCATGTTGGGCTCAAATTTGTGATCCTCTGCCTCAGCCTCCCGAAGTGCAGAGATTACAGACACGTGCTACCACGCCTAGCAGGAGATATTGTTTTGTTCAGAACTTTACCAGGAATTACTCAGGGTTGAGATATTTCTTAGTCACTAATACAATATACCTGAAGCATTTTACATTTGTAGTTGTAAGATGTTCTGTGATTCAGTGATTCAATATATGGATATAAGAACCTGACTACTTGAGTCATTATGTCTTCTATTGTAATCCTATCTAAACATACCAAGATAAGTTACATTATTTCATTATAAATTATTTACCGCTTTTATTATAGTTAGGCAGGCCATTATTTTTGAAAACATATATATATATTATCTGTATATCTCATTTCCAGTTAGTAAAGAGAGTTTTAAGATATTATAAAAAATTATAAAAATAAATCATTGGGTCTCATAAAGTTAAACTAACCAGTTATCAACTAGTAGGCATTTACATATTTATGTCATTTCAAGCTTTCATTATTATAAAGAATGCTGAAGCCATGCATGGAAGTGCATGTATGTAATCCTAGCACTCTGAAGGCCAAGGCACAAGGATCTCAAGTTCAAGCCCACCCTGTGCCACGGAGCAAGAACCTGTCTCAAAAGGCAGAGGGATGTAGTTCAGTACAAAAGCTCTGGGTTCAATCCTCAGTAGCACAAATACAAAACAAAATGGAATGCTAAGATTATTATCCTTGTATGTGTAACATTTCACATTTGTTTCTCAGGATATGTATTTTCCTATAACTAGAATTGTGGAGTGTACAGAGGCTTGTAGAGGGTTTTTTAAATGTTTGATACATATAGTCAAATGTCCTTTTTGGAAAGCAAAAGGTATTCCAGAATTTTTCTACAATCTACAAGTAGAGAAAGGCTTTTTTAAAACCATCATTCAAAATCAGAGGTAAGGGGCCAGTGAGATGGCTCGGCGGTGTAAGCACCTGCCTGGCAAATGCGAAGTCCTGAGTTCAACTCCTGGTACCCACATAAAGGAAAAAAAAAGGGGCCGGTGATATCGCTCAGCGGCCCAAGCGCCTGCTGGCAAGCACGAGGTCCTGAGTTTGACTCCCGGTACCAGAGGTAAGGAGATTCCTACCAAGATGGCAGAGTGGTGAGCAGCAGAGAAAGAGCCTCTCTGAGAGTCACCGTCCAGGTGCTGGAATATAGCAATGTGGGGAAAACAAGAAGGAGGGAAGTGGGTCCCCTGGACCCAGGAAGGATCTGAAACATGAAATGAAGCCCACGGAGAGAGTGAAGAGAGAAACTTCAACAAAGAAGAAGGAAGTAGCCAGCAGCGCTTTCTCCCTGAAACAGGACTCACTGCACAAGAGGTGCGGTTCAAACCTGTGGACACATGGCGACTGGGGCAACCCCAGAGGCCTCCACAGAGAGATGGAGGTGGTGAAAGGGAGCAGCGGACGTGAGGGACTGCACTGCCTGGCAGTGAGTGCTGAAGGCTCAGTCACCCCATGGGAGACAGTGACTGGCTGGGAGCCATTTTGGAGAAGGACCAACTGAGCTCAGAACTCTGAGCAGCTCTTGGCTCCATCTAGCAGCTCCCAGCTGGACTCAGGCCCACGGAAGGTGTGCTGATAGCTGCAGGCCAAGAGTCTGGTCTCAGCCAGAAGGTGCAGGCTCGCTGAGATTCTCCACTACTCCACCCAAAAGCTACTGCTGGCTCGCTGGGATAAATCAACACGGACCGGGACTCTGTCTCCACATGCGGTCTACAGTGACAGCAGAGTCAAACCTGCAAGTGGACTTTTTTCTCTTTTTTTTTTTTTTTCTTTTTGTTGTTGTTGTGGTTTTGTTTTTGTTTGTTTTTTTCTCCTTCATTGTTTGATCTTGTTTTTATATGAGTGTGAACGTGGTTTCTAGCCCCTTTGTGGTTGTGGTTCTGTTCTTTTTATCTTTTCCTTCTCTTTCCCTCCAGTCTTCTGCACCAGTTTTCCAAAGTTAGTGTGATCCCCCTCTACCCTCCGGCCTTCTAACCTCTTCCTCTTCTCCCACTTCTTTATTTTCTCACTAACCCATTATAAATTTTAACCCCTGAGGGCAAAATTGACATATTAAGGACTTGTATACTGCATATAATTTTCTGGCTTTATATTTTGTTATATAACCACAAATCTAGTTCATACGGTTAAAGGTGGCAAATCAATGGTTAGCTCAGTTTGTCATTTTCTAGGCTGTGTTTGATGTTTTTGTCACTGCTGATGGTACCACTATAGCCAAAAGTGACGTAACTGTTCTAAACAGCCATTCTTCCTGGTATTCCATGACTGAGATTGACTAAGGACCACAGAAAATACTGTGGCACAGTGCCAAAGAACCAGGGGCTGCGCCAAACAGGCAGCAACTTCTCATCCCCAACAAATTGAAGAGGTAGGATCTTGCAACAGACTCAAAACCTAAAAATCAGCTACACCTGGAGACTACATTGGAGAAGTAGTCATTTCCTAAGGGTTCTAAACACTAGCAATAAAGCAACCCGCAATAGGCAATTTACAAGCATCACCCCAAGAATTAAACTAAGAAAAGAACAGAAAATGAGAAGATACTTAAACAAGATGCAACCCCAGACATCCATTTCACCAAAGGCAAACCCAGGGGGCAATGAGGCGGGACAATCCGAAAGCCACCCACCTGGCCTCTCTGAAGTGGTAACAACAAAGCAATTGAATGAAGCTCTAGAAAAAAATCAAATCATAAATAATTTCTCAGATAACTGCAGAGATGGTTTCCATAATGAAAACCATGCTTAGGGACTCTGTAGCAGATACAGACAAAAAAATAGGTAAGCTTAAGAAGCCATTATGGAAGCCATGAATGCTCGGCATAGGAAAGAAATGGAATCCATAAGGCAGATTCAAGCAGATATACAGGAGCACCACAATCCCTGACTTGAAATTATACTATAAAGCTACTGTGAGGAAAAAAAGTGTGGTACTGGCAAAAAAAAAAAACAGACCCAAAGATCAATGGAACAGATTAGAAGATGCAGAAACAACTCCAGACACACTAAGCCACCTTATCTTTGACAAAGGTGCCAAACACATTCACTGGAAGAAAGATAGCCTCTTTAATAAATGGTGCTGGAAAAACTGGCTCTGCACATGCCAAAGATTAAAATTGGACCCATATCTTTCACCATGCACTAAACTAAATTTGAAATGGATTAAAGATATAAATATTAAAACAGAAACTTTAAATCTGCTGGAAGATAGTATAGGTAAAACTCTTGAAGACACTGGTGTAGGCAAAGACTTTATGAATAAAACCCCAATCACACAGGGACTATTACGAAGAATCAACAACTGGGATCTCATCTTTTTAAAAAGCTTTAACACAGCAAGAAAAAACACCAACAGAGTGAAGAGACAACCCACAACGTGGGGAAAAAATGTTTGCCAGCTGTTCCTCAGACAAAGGATTACTATCAAGAACATATAAAGAACTCAAAAAAAAAGAAAAATCAGACCTCCCAAATTTAAAGACCCAATCCAAAAATGGGCATCTGAGATGAACACATACTTCTCAGATGAAGAAATACAAACAGCAAATAAATATATGAAAAAATGTTCAACATCACTGGTCGAGAGATGCAAATTAAAACAACACTGAGATTCCATCTCACTCCAGAAAGAATGGCTATTATCAAGAAATCAACCAATAACAGATGCTGGAGGGGCTGTCGGGAAAAAGGAACACTTCTCCACTGCTGGTGGGAGCTCAGACTGGTGCAACCACTATGGAAATCGGTACAGAGATTCCTCAAAAATCTAGGATTGGCGGTCCCATTCAATCCAGCTATTCCCCTTCTGGATAGCTTCCCAGAAGAATTAAAAATATCGTACCATAGCGATATAGGTGCACCCATGTTTATAGCAGCACAATTTGTAATAGCCAGATCTTGGAAACAACCCAAATGCCCATCAACCAAGGAATGGATAAAAAAGATGTGGTCTTTTTATACAATGGAGTAATACTCAGCCATAAAGCAGGATAAACTGGAGTGTTTTATAGGTAAATGGATGCAACTTGAGACCATACTCATAAGTGAAATAAACCAGGCACACATGTGTAAACATCATATTGTCTACCTAGTGTGAGAAGCTGAAGAGTAAATAAGATCCAAAATGAACAAGAGATATTGTAAAATAGGAAGAAACTTCAAAAGGGAAGAGAAACTAAATGGGGAGATGGAGAAAGAAGGAAAGGAAAAGGAAAAAAATACATATATATATATATATATATATATATATATATATATGACAGATAAGATAGTTATACTACTAATTTCTTAGTTCATTGAGAAGAAAGGTTTGTACTAATATTGTTTGGACAATTAAATGCTGATATCTTGTACTCTGAGTAACTAGTTTGGAAACAGCAATATACAATGTATTAACCATTGTTACCCTATTATCTTGTTTTGAAATTTTGGTTTTTTTCTCTTTAAAATTAAAAAAAAAGTCAGAGGCAATAATAAATTACTAAGTTTATTTATTTATTTATTTTTTATGTGGGTACCAGGAGTCGACTTCAGGACCTCATGCTTGCCAGCAGGCGCTTCTGCTGTTGAGTGGTATCACCGGCCCCTTTTTTCCTTTATGTGGGTACTGGGAGTCGAACTTGGGACCTCACACTTGCCAGGCAGGCAGGCTGAGCTATCTCACTGGCCCTAGTAAGTTTATTATGATAACAAAAACTTTTTTTTTCCCCACAAAAATACTATAAACAAAGTAAAAAACCCAGTTAAGTGGCAGAAAATACTTGCAAATATATGACAAATAAAGGGTTCGAATTCCTAACATGCAAAGAACTTGCTTAATATGCATGAGGCCCTGGGTTTGATTCCTAGCACTGGGAGGAAGAAGAAAGTCAGGGATGGTGGCACTCCTATAGACCCAGATACTTAGGAGGCTGAGGCAGGATTGCTTGAATCCAAGAGCTGGATACCAACCTGAAAACATAGCAGACCCCCCATCTCAAAAAACGGGGGGGTGGAGGTGGGCATAAAAATGGCCTTAAATACATACATGAAAAAATTGTTCTGATTTACTCATAAGAGAAAAGAAAATTAAAACTACTCTGAGATATAATCTCTTATTCATGAAATTAGCAAAAATTCCAAAGCTTGACAATATACTTCCTTAGCAGGGGCATGAGAAAATGGGCACTCATATATTGCTAGTGGGAATGCAAAATAGTTCAGCTCTATAGAGGGAATTTAGCAATATCTAAACAAAACTATGCATTATTTTTTGAACTGGCAATCTGGCTTCTAGAAATTTACTCTGAATATACATTTCCAACAACCAAAATACATCTTCCCAAGATTATGCATTAAAACATTATTTGTAAGTACGGAATACTACTTAGATGGCCAAGTACTGGATATTATTTGAATAAACTAATGGTACTGCCAATAAATGAGCCACTATACAACTACTAAAAAAAGAATGGGAGCTAGGGGTGTAGCTCAGTGGCAGAGCACTTGCTCAGCATGCTTAAATTTCTGGGTTGGATACCCAGCACCAAAAAAAAAAAAAAAAAAGAGAGAGAGAGAGAACAATCTCTATAAAGAAATACAGTATCTCTAGGAGTTACTATTAAGTATGGGAAAAAAATCCCACAAAGTACAAAAGAACATATACAGCTTGGTATCATTCCTATAAGAAATTATAGGAAAAAATACATTCACTGTTCTTTGCAAAAATATTAAATAAAGGATAAACCAGAAAAATGAAGTTCTATAACTATAAGAGGTCAGAGTAAGGGCTACTAAAATATAGTGCAAAAGATGTAAGAGTTAAGTGGTATTTCTCCAAATACTCTTTTCCAACCATTATAATAAAGATTTGATTAAGCAAATATCAAAAGATCCTAAACTTTCCAGGATTCTGGAGACCGGGAATGTGCAGATCATTTGAGTCTAGAAGTTTGAAATCAGCCTGGGCAACATATTAAGACCTTCTCTCAAAAATCAGAAACAAACAAGTCGAGCATGATAGTGCATGCTTTTTTTTCTTTGTTTTTTTTTTTTTTTTTTGTGGGTACCGGGGGGTCGACCTCAGGACCTCGCGCGCCAACAGGCGCCCGTGCCGCTGAGCGATATCACCGGCCCCTTTTTCGTATGTGGGATCCGGGAGTCGAACTCGGGCCCTCGCGCTTGCCGGGCAGGCGCTTAAGCCGCTGAGCCATCTCACCGGCCCTTTGTTTTGTTTTTTGAGACAACAGGGTCTTGCTATGTAGTTCAGACTGGCCTTGAATCCACTATTTGTATCCTAGGCTGGCCTCAAACTCACAGTGATCGCCTTACCCACTTAGCCTCCCAAGTGCTGGGATTACAGGCGTGTGCCACCCTGCCAGGCAGCTCATGCCTTTTTAAACAATTTTCTCCCTTTACGGAGTTTTAATACCATGGATACATCATAAATCTGTTTATGTCTATATATGTAGGTACTTTGTATGTAAAGAATAAAGAGTTCCGCAAGAAAAAGACTTTTTGGCAGCCTGAAGGATTGCTGAGAGTTCAAGTCCAGCCTGAACTACATAGTGAGACCCTGTCTCAATAAACCAAACCAAAACAAAACAAAAACCAGAATAAGACTTTTGCTGGGTGTGCACAACCCTATAATTTCAGCACTGAGGAGGCTGAGGCACGAGGATCGAGTGAGTTCCAGGCCAGCCTAGGCTACATAGTGAGTTCAAAACCAGCCTGGAATATATAGTGAGACCCTGTCTCAAAAAAAGAAAAAAGAGACGCTAAATCAAGGGAGAAATTTTGATGAAACACAGCATTTTTTTTACCTGAAATTTTCTCTCCGTGAGTTGCTTATTATATGCAAGGGAAAAACTGGAAGTCATATAAAAGATATATGAATACTACTTGTATTCTTGTTCTTGCAATTTCTCTGTACATTTAAAAGTATTTCTAATTAAATTTAACAATTTTTTTTAACATATATTTTTGTGTGTGTGGTGCTGGAGATCAAACCCAGGACCGTTAACAAGCTAGACAAGTGCTATATCACTGAGCTACAAATCTAGCCCTAAGCGGGGAGAGGGGTTTCAGTTTATGCTCCTAGCATTGAAACAATTTATTCAGATTCTCCACATGTAAAACAAAAGGGCTGAACTAGGTGTGCCTGAAGGCTCCATTCTGTTCTAAATTTATAAATGAGGAGCATGGTGAAAGAATAAATTAGAGCTCCTTTATGGAACTGCTGAAAAGCTGATTGTGGTGGTGCATACCTATCATCTCAGCACTCTGGAAGGCTGAGGCAGGAGGATGACAAGTTTGAGCCCAGCTGGAACAACTCAGTGAGACCATCTTAAAATATAAAATAAAAAGGGCTGCTGGATGTGGTGGTGCACACCTGTAATCTCAGCACTCAGGAGGCTGAAGCAGGAGGATCCTGGCAAGTTCAAGATCAGCCAGAACTACATAGTGAGACCCTGTCTTTAAAAAAAATAAAATAAAGAGCCGGTGAGATGGCTCAGCTGTGTAAGCGCCTGCCTGGCAAGCGTGAGGGCCCGAGTTCAACTCCCGGAACCCACATACAAAAAAAGAGCCAGTGATATCGCTCAGCGGCACGGGTGCCTGCTGGCACGTGAGGTCCTGAGGTCGACCCCCAGTTCCCACACAAAAAATAATAATAATAAATAAATAAAATAAAAGGGCTAGAGATGTAGCTCAGTGTAAAGACCCTGGGTTCAATCCCCAGTACCAAGTGGAAAGAAAAAAAACTGCTGAAGTAGCCAGGTATGGTGGCAGAGGCCTATAATTCCAGAACTTGGCTGGCTGACTCAGGAGGATCAAGAGTTAAAGGCCAGGGCTGGTGAGATGGCTCAGTGGTGTAAGCGCCTGCCTTGCAAGCGCGAGGGCCCGAGTTCGACTCCCGGATCCCACATACGAAAAAGGGGCCGGTGATATCTCTCAGAGGCACGGGTGCCTGTTGGCACGCGAGGTCCTGAGGTCGACCCCCCAGTACCCACAAAAAAAAAAAAAAAAAAGAGTTAAAGGCCAGCTTGAGCTACACAGTAACTTCAAAGCTAGCATGGACTAAATAACGAGACATGTCTCAAAAAACAGAAGAAAACCCCAAAAGTACTCCATAGTTGTGACTACTTAAGTTTATTTCACACATATACTGTACCATAATTCTCTGCATTATTATTTTTACTGTAGCTTACTCTTAGAATAGTAGTGCCACTTAAAAGGGAGAAACATGTTACTGGTTCTAAAGAGAAATTATTTTTAATTAAACGAAAATATTTTATTTTTAAATATATTTTTATTCTTAATTGGCACACAGTCATACATATTTATGAGGTACAATATAACATTTCAATACATGTATACGATATGTAACAAATCAGGACAAGTGGCATATCCATCACCTCAGAAATTTATCATTTCTTTGTGTTGGAAACATCAAAATCCTCCCTTCTTGCTATTTTGAAATATACAATTAATTACTGTGAACTATAGGTATCCTACTATGCTATAAAAATTAGAAGTTATTTCTCTTATCTAATCCCACTGCTTTTTTAAAGTTTAACTGCAGGTTAATCTTACCATGCCTGGTCCATTCAGCTTTGTTTTCTTCTAGGCAAATGCTCCGCCACTGAGCCCCCTCCCCTCCGTAGCCCTTAGCTTTTTCTTCTAAGACTCAGGATAATATATTTGTGTCACATGTGCATGTGTTATATGCAGTCAATAACTATTGGTTGATTTTATTTTGATTTGAAACTCCTAATTCCTTTAGACTCTGATCCATAGGCCATTACTGCTTAACTTAAAAGGGTTTATTTTTCTTCCTTGACCAACTTCTACTTCAGTTTGCTATTAATATTCACCTGAGACTTGTTCCCATTGTACTTACTGCTAAAGGAACCCAAACGATCCATTCCCTAATTGGCAAAGTTGCTGCTTTGACCTTCCTCAGTGTACAACTTCTTCAAGATCCAGAACTGGCCAACACATACACAAGTGTTTGACAACTCCCTGCAAACAAACAAAAGTGCAACATGGATCAGACAAACATCTAAAGGGACAAGAAGATAAATAACATGTTCAGTTCTACCACTTTCTCACTTTGTAATGCTGAGAAAATTATTTTACTTCTATAAAATTATCTCACCTTTGCAAAATGGGTATAATAGTATCTATCTCTTAGAGTAGTGAGAATTAAATGTCAATAATCAAATATCAAAACCCATATAATGCAGCATAGTTCCTGGCCCACAGCCAGCCCTCTATGTTACATATTTCTAATGAACAACTACTAGCTTTCTCTGCCTAGCATCACCTTTCTTTTTAGCTCTTCTCCTTGAGGAACCGATCATCTCATATTCCTTATGGTACTGGTGGGGCTGCCAATCACATACCAAACCCCCAACCTCAGCAAACAGACTTTTTTCTTACAGAAATCTGGATTTTCTTTTTTTTTTTTTTTTTTTTTGAGACAAGAGTCTTGCTATATAATTCAAACTGGCCTTGAACTCACTATGTAGTCCAGGCTGGACTCAAGGCAATCCTCCTGCCTCAGCCTCCTGAGTGCTGGGATTATAGGTGTGCACTACCATGCCTAGCCCCAGAAGGGAGGTGGAGCTCAGTCATTCACTCTGGCTGTTGAGATCCCTTTCCCCTTGTGGCCCAACTGTGTAATTCATCTCTCATTAATCTTTTCAATAAAGCTTCAGCCTGAATGAGTTCCCGTTCCAGAAAACCAATGAATCCTATCAATTACAACATATATTTGTTAACTAATTTACTCTTTCAACAAATGTACAGAGTATCTTTTTGTTATTTTTTTTATTTTTTTGAGGCAGGGTCTCACTATGTAGTTCAGGCTGGCCTTGAACTCACTTTGTAGCCCAGGATGGCCTCGAACTCAGGGTGATCCTCCTGCCTCAGCCTCCCGAGTGCTAGGATTACAGGTGTGCGCCACCACACCTGGCCAGAGTATCTTTTTGAAGGAAGAATGAAATTGTATTTCACACTAAGCCTTTCTTCTATAGGCCCATAAACTTCTACTGTGTAGCCCCGTAACTTTTTAATCTCTTTTCTAAAATTTTTCACATTATAGTTTGTGAAAATTACTTCTGAATGTGTATTTTTCCCACTTTAGAGTATCAAGCACCCAGAAGGAACTCAGTGAACATATAAAAAGAACTGGACAAATGTTAGTACTAACTTCATCACTAGTTCTCCTGGAATGACTTCTTTCACATTAGTTTTAACTTGGAAAATAATCCATCAAATGTACACAACACTCAAGATAATAATGTTGTCAATGAACTTTTCTTTTTGGGAGTGGGGTGAGTCTCATTCTATACAGACCTAGGAAAAGTTAGTTTGAAAAAAAATGAGCTTAGCACAGGTACATCATGCACTGAGTGATAAAAGAATGACCAACATTTATTCAACTTGGATTACCTCTTTAAATCCTCCCAACCTTCTTTTTTTTTTTTGTGGGTAAGGGGGGGGGGTCGACCTCAGGACCTCGAGCGCCAGCAGGCGCCCGTGCCGCTGAGCGATATCACCGACCCTTTTTTCTTATGTGGGTTCCGGGAGTCGAACTCGGGCCCTCGCGCTTGCCAGGCAGGCACTTATGCCGCTGAGCCATCTCACCGGCCCCCAACTTTCTAAGGTAGGCTGCGTTTTCAAAGAAAAGGAGGCTCTGAAAGATAATCGCACTTAGCTGGGTGGGGTAGCCTATGCCTGTAATCCCAGAATGCAGGCTGAGGTAGAAAGATTCCAAAGTATTGGGCCAAAGACACAGCTTAGCGGCACAGTCCCTGCTTGGCAAGCACGAGGTCATGAGTTCGATTCCTGGTACCAAAAAAGAAGATTCCAAAGTAAGAGCCCAGCCCGTGCAACTTAGTGAGACCCTGTCTCAAAAAATAGAGCTCAGTGCAAAGGCTCTAGATTCAATCCCTAGTATTCCCCCACCAAAAAAAGAGGAGAAAAGTGTATTTGCACAATATCTTACAGGTAGTGAACATCTAAGCCATTTCAACAGAGGTTAAAGGATGCATCAAATACAGTCTGATAAATACTCTGTATCTTTTTAAAAAATTAACTTTATTGGCACATTTTAGATATACATAACGATAACATTCATCATAGGGAATTCGTACCTGTACATGATATATTTTAATTCTCCCCTCCCCTCAACCCCTCTTCCCCTCATTTACAAAAGCTTTGTTTCCATTTTTTTCCTTCTATTTCCTTTTTTTCTTTTCCTTTCCTTCCTTTCTCCCTCCCCCCTCCCTAGTTACCCTTTCCATTTGAACATTTTCTTCCTATTTCACAATATCTATTATACGCGTTGGTCCTTATTTACACTTTCGGTTTCTTACACCAGAGAAGCAATGTGATATTTAAACATGTGTGTCTGATTTATTTCACTTAAGAGTATTTCACTCAAGGTTCATCCATTTACCCAGAAATGTCTCAAATTTATCCTTTATGGCAGAGCAGTACTCCGCCGTATAAAAAAACTACATCTTCTGTGTCCATTCATCGGTTGATGGGCATTTGGGCTGTTTCCAAGATTTAATTATTACAAACTGTGCCGCTATAAACATGGGCGTGCATACATCGCTGTGGCAACACTCCACGTCGCAAGGCACAATACTGCAATAAGCAGACAATTTTTTTCTTCCTCTCCTTTCTTTTCACAAAGACCACACTTTGACACTAACATCCATTAGAGGATGGACGCCAGATCCAAGTAACACAGGCTAAATTCGAAAGTTACTGGAAGGAGGAAGGCAAGTACTGTACTGTGAGGGACAGGATTCCGCGTGGTGCAGAGAAGTGCAGGCTTTGCAATTTTGCAGCCAACGTCCCAATCCTTACTTCGTTATTTTATCTAAGCCCCAGCTCTAAAATGGAGCGAAAATACCTCCTTGGGAGTTCAGGGTCGGTCAAGGGGTCGCCACACAGTGGCTGTCACCGGGGTCCTCGTGCGCTCCACTGCAGAGCGGCGCACCGAGCAGGGTTGCAGCGCGGCCGCCAGGCTGGAGGCGGGGCCGAGGGGGGGGGTCAGGCGGGGCCGCGCGCCGCCCTCCCCCTCCCCCCACAGCGCGGCGTGGCCGAGCGCCGCCCGCCCGCCGCGCCTCTCCTGCCGCCGCCGCAGCCCGCACCTCACGACTCTGTTTCCCCTCAGTCCTGCCAGAAGGGCTCGTGCTGGCCCCCTGCCCACCGCGCCTCAGCTCGCAGCTTCGCCTACCTCAACACTTAGGAGTCGCCGGCCGCGCGCTACCTCGGCTTGCGCGCGCTGACCCAGGGCCTGCGTGCTCGCTCCCCGCGTACGTGCGCGCTCCCAGGACGCGCAGTCCCCGCCGCCGTCCCCGCCCCTTCCTTTTCCCCTCTCTGTCACCACTCTCCACGGCCGGCCCGCCGCTCCTCTGTCCCTCCTCCCTTCCCTGGTCCCCGCCAGCCGCCGGGAGAGATCCGGATGCCTGGGGTCTGGGAGGATGGGCCCGAACCGCTTGCCTGACTGTTGGGTCTGACCGGTAATCACTTTGCCTATGTGGCGTGTGGCCCGTGGCCGGAGGCTTCCTGTTGGTGGCGCTGTTTGGTCCCCTCTGGAGTGCGGTGAGGCCGACCCGGCTGCAACAGTCTGGGTTTGTGATAACATTCCCACTCCCGCCCCGTTGCCTCCGACGGAACAGAAGCTGAGACTCTGGGCCCAAGGACAGCGAGCCGTGGCCGCCTCTCCAGTCCGGGCCACGCCGTGTCGCTCATGGATTAACCAGACGTGAAGAGAGTACATTTCGTTCAGAGGCTCCTGGAACGTCGACAGTGTCTTCTTTGGGAAGAACCATCCCCTTCTTGGGCTTCAGATGCCCAAATGGGGGTGCAATGATGAGAGGATGTGGTGGTCCACTCTGATATCAATCTTGAGGGCTAGGTATGTCCCAACATCTCTTCTTACTACTAGTAGTGATTACTATCGTAGCTACCATTTGTCGAGTACTTACTGCATGCCTGGCATTTTACAAAGCAGGTTACACCTATGGTCTCATAAAACAACCTTATGAGATTGGCAGTATTATCCCCATTTCCCGGGGAATACACGCATGTACGTATATATACATGTATGTACGTATTTGGGATCACACTGCTAGGAAGTGTTGAGGAAGGGGATTCAAACCATGGCCTATCCAGCTTAACTATGATGCTGTTATATGTATTCAGAAGTCTGTCTCTGATAAATTTTGCTCAACCTCTTTTAGAATTCATTTACACTTCCTGCCTGTGTGGACCCTCTATTCATTTTTTTTGGTACGTGTAATACAAGTTCATTGTTAAAAACGGAAAAGGAAATTTTGCATGAGCGAAAGTCATCTCCCAATCTGTTCAATAAACAGTTAAGAATTTAATGTTTACCTTTCCAGGCATTTTCCTATGCATCATTTCAATCAACATAGGGTATTTTACATTTGATGTATGCTAAAATCTGTTTGTTCATGCATTCAACAAATATTTAATGGGCAGACACTGTTCTAGGTGCTGGAAATTCAGTAATGAACAAAGCAGAGCCTGACTCCTAGAGTTTGTACAGTAGTGGGGGAGACTGACAACAAGCAATGCACATGTATTACTAAATAATAGATAATGCCCAGTAATGTGGTTTTATGGAAAAACAAATCAAGATAAATGGATAAAAGTGATATGAGGATTCTCTTTTAATTAGGATAGACAAGAAAGGCCTTTTAGCAGAGGAGTCACATAAACAGAAATCTAATTTAATGAGAAAGGAAGCTAAGAGGATTTCTAGAGGAAAACTAGAAGAGAAACAGCAAGTGCAGTGGCCCTGACATAGGGACTTGTTTGGCATAGAGAAGAAGCAAGGAGACCAAAAGGCTACAACACAGCAAATTGGAGAAATAAGATAGAAAATAACAAGAAGCCAGATTGTGTATCATGTCACTACTGTGGAACAAAAAATCCCATCTAATACTGGGATCTGGGATCATTTAAAACAGCATTTGCCAGGTGTGGTGGTGCATGCCTATAATCCTAGGATTGCGAGTTTCAGGTGAGCCTGGGAAACTTAGTGAGACCCTAGCTCAAAATAAGAAATAAAATCATGGAGATGCAGCTCAGTAATAGAGGGCCCCTGGGTTTGATCCCCAGTACTGCAAAATAAATAATGAATAAAAAATTTAAAATAAAACATCATTCACTGGGCACAGTGGTGCAAGCTAGTAATCCTAATTACTCAAGAAAGCTGAAGCATGGGGCCGGTGAGATGGCTCAGCGGCATAAGCGCCTGCCTGGCAAGCGCGAGGTACTGAGTTCGACTCCCGGTACCCACATACGAAAAAAGGGCCGGTGATATCGCTCAGCGGCACGGGCTCCTGCTGGCGCGTGAGGTCCTGATGTTGACCCCTGGTACCCACAAAAAAAAAAAAAAAAGCTGAAGCAGAAGGATCGAAAGTTCAAGGACAGCCTGGGCAACTTAATGAGACCTTGTCTCAGAATAAAATAAAAGGGCTGGATGGGAATGTATTTCAGGGGTAGAATATCCCTGGGTCAAAACCCAGTATGTGGGAGGGGGCCTCTAAAACATAGCATTTATCCACCTGGAAATTACCTTTCCTCTGCAGTTGATGTTAGGCCCTCTTTAGAATTAATTCTAAGCCCCAATTTAGCTTGCTTAGGAAAGACCTAGACAAATTAAAATGCAGTGTGAGGAAGGCTAATACTGGTGAAAGCTTTTCGGAGTTTTTGCCTTAAGCAGTGTTGTGATAGTATCAGCACTTGCAAAACCAGATGAAGGGAATGGGAAAGGCCAGATTTGGAGGAAAAATTAGAAGTTCTGTTTAGGATCTGTGTTTTGCATTCTAACTGGAAATGACATAGGAATCTGAGCTCAGTGGAGAGGTCAGGGCTAAAACTGTGTAACTGTAGTAGAATTGGTTCTTTGTGTCTTCCCCAGACAGAGCTTGAGAATAGACAGTCTTTTCTTCTTTGTAACCCCATCACCCAGAAACATACCCTCAACAAATATTTGTGAAATGAACAAATAAAAGCAAAGGTATTAATGAAATTACTCAGGCAAAATGTATAAGATAAAAAGAGAAAGTATGCACTCTGTGTTTTCACAGGAAATCCAAGCACCTGGATGTGGTTTACAAGTAGACAGACCTGATTTATTCAGTCAATTCCTGGTCTGCACATGTTGTTCCTAAATAATTATTGCCTTGGTTCACCCTCAGAAGTGTCTTTGGACAATAAATTTCTAGGTCACTGTTTATAGAAGACCTTTTAGGGTCTAGCTTCTTCCTATACAGTATCTTTAGCATCAGTGTCCCATCTGACAATTCATTTCTCCAGTCAGATAGAAGTACCTCCATTTCTCCAACCAAAGACTTCCTAGATGCTTTTGCCAAGGTACTGCCTACCTCATTGTGGACTTTACTTCCTCAGGAACCCTTCTCCTGACCCCCTAAAGGCTGAGTTAGGTAGCCCACTTACATACTCCCAGTGCACTCTGTATTTAACCTGTTATAGCAAAGGTGACTGAGTGCCTTGTTTCCTCACTAAACATCTCTGTAGGGGAACATATTAAAACACCTCTTGTCCTTTTGTTTTGTTTCGTTTTGTTTTTATTTTTTTATTTATTTATTTATTTATTTTGAGACAAAGTCGCTGTAGCTTGGCTGGCCTGAAACTCACTTTGTAGCCTAGGCTGGCCTCAAACTCCCAGCAATCCTACTGCCTCATATCCTTTCATTTTTAACTAAAGAAGTTGACTTTTGAACTAGAAACCCAACAAGGAAAATTATATCCAAATGTATCCCAATAGTTGGGATCAAAGTATCCCAAAAGTTCCTTCTCAGCTACTTTGCTGGTGTGGTTAGAAACAAAAATGAAGCTTACAAACCTCCTTCCTTATGAAAATAATGCTCTGTCATGTCTAGTTACTTCCTATATCCTGAGTGCTGAGAGACTATAAACCTTATCTCATCTAATCTTCATTTTTTCTTTTTTTTTTTTTTTTTAATGTGGGTACCGGGAGTCGACCTCAGGACCTCGCACTTGCCAGCAAGCGCTTGTGCCACTGAGCAATATCACCTGCCCTTTTTTTCCTTTATGTGGGTACTGGGAGTCGAACTCAGGACCTCGCACTTGCCAGGCAGGCGCTTATGCCGCTGAGCCATCTCACCGGCCCTAATCTTCATATTTTTCATGTAACTGGGATGGCTCCTTGTAGTTTGGTATGCAAATAGATAAAGACAAAACATAAAAATCTGGCCATGCTTTCTAGGCCTTGATTCCTCCCCTTTCTGCCGAGATACACCACATCTGTGTAATTTAGCTGGCAATTGAGGACCTGGAGCAGAACACTTGTACAGACATGGGGGGTCTTCGAAGCAAGGAGACTTCCTGTGATGTGATAGGCTCAGTGGGGAGAGGACTTCACCTCACAAAGGGCAAGCACCCCAAGGCTTACAACTCTTGGGGTTCACACACTAAAGCACATAGAAGCCCTGGCTTCATGAGCCTCCCCTACCTATGCTGCCACCCTTGCTCCCCTCCTTCCCTCCCTTTCAGGGCACCCCTCCCCAGCTCTCTCTCTGTGGTCACTCTGTCAAAGGAACTGGGGAATCAAACCTTTCCCTGACAAGGTTTCTAGCTTGCTTATATAGTGGAATCTACCCTGCCATGATCAGTGTGCAGGGGAAGGATTGAAGCACCTGCTAATCTACTTAAACACAGCCATTTCTCCATGCCTGGTGTGTTTCTGCACAGATAGGAGGAGCCTTAGGATCTCAAAGGGAGAAAAGAAGAAAACTGTGCTAAAGGGCCCTTCTGCATCCCATAAAGACAAGACTCTGAGAGGTAAAATGACTTGCCCTAAGTTATTCAGTTGTGTACTAGGTAGCAAGGCCAGAAAAAAACCATATCTTGGGCCAGGGGTATCGCTCAGTGGCACGGTGCCTGCCTGGCAAGCGTGAGGTCCTGAGTTCAATTCCCAGTACCAAAAATATTTTAAAAATAAAAATAAGATTTTTGACCTCAAGATGGCGGATGAGTAAGAAGCAGGCAGCAAAACTCTCTCTAAAAGTTACCATTGGAACACGGGAATATAGCGACCCAGAAAGCGCAGGAGGGGGGCAGATGCCTCCCCGAAACCCAGAAAAGTTCTGAAGCGCAATCTGGGACCCCCGGCACCAGTGACGGGTGACTTCCAACAAAGAAGAAGGAAAGAAGGAGCAGACCGCGCGCGTGCACCTTCTAATATCCCGGGAGTTGGAGCGCCGGCGGAGGCTCAATTCTACGGACACACGGTGGCAGCTGGCGCCCAGGGAGCCCCCACGGAGGATCCTGAGACAGCGGCGGGGCAGGGGAGCGGCGGAGAACGGCGCTGACCGGCGGTGAGTGTCTCTCAGCCACAGCTGCCCCGCGCCAGAGAGCGACCGGCCGGGCGCCATTGTGGGGGGTGTGGCGAAACTCAGAGCGGCTCGGAAACTGCTCTGGGAACTTGTGCTCCGGACAGGGCAGCACAGGGCCTCTCAATTGAGCCCACGAAAGTGTGCTGAGGTCAGCAGGCGAACGAGACTGGACTCTCAGCCACACCTGTCCCGCGCCAGAGAGCGACTGGCCCGGCGCCATTGTGGGGGGCGTGGCGAAAAACCAGAGCGGCGGGAACCAGTGCAGGGAACCCGCGCTCTGGACAGCACGCTGAGCCTCTCAGGCCCAGGGATCGTGAAAGGGCGGCGAGAGCGGAGGCGAGCTAGACTGGTCTCTGCCTGAAAGTACGCGCCTCTGCTCACCACCCGCCAGAGGGCGCTCCTGGCTTACTGGGACGGACCTGCACAGAACAGGACTTTGTCACAAGGTACCTGCCTACAACAGAGTCAACACCTGGAACTGATTCTTTTTATATTTTTTATTTTTATTTTTATTTTTTATTTTTATTTTTTTTTTTTTCTCACTGATTTGTTTTTTTGTTCTGGCGAAGAGTTTTTTTGTTTTTGTTTTGTTTTGTTTTGTTTTTTGGTGGGGTTTTATTTTTGATCTGTCTGTTTTATTGTTTTTATCTTTGTTTTTGTTTCTGTATGTGTATTTGCTCTTTCCTTCATTATTCTCTCTGGTTTTTTATATGAGTGTAAACAGCACCTCTAACTTCTTTGTGATTGTGGTTGTGATCTGTTCTTCCTTTTATCCCTTCCTTCTCTTTTTACCACCTGTCCTCTGCACTAGTGTCCCAATTTTAGTGGGATCCCTCTTGGTCCTCTAACCTTACATCTAATTCCTTCCTCTTCTCCCAATACTCTATTTCCTCCTTAACTCATCTTAAATTTAAACTCCTCAAGGAAAAATTGACATACATAGGACTTGTATACTGCATATAATTTTTCTGGTGTGTTTTAGATTTTGTTATATAACCGCAACTCTATACAGCTAAAAGTGGTAAATAACTGGTTAGCTCAGTCTGTCATTTTTTAGGCTGTGTTTGATGCTTTAGTTAACATTATAGCCAAATGTGAAATAATTGTTCTAAACATCTTTCCTTCCTGATATTTCATGATTGAGATTGACTAAGGGACACAGAAAATACAGTGGCACAGTACCAGAGAATCAAGGACTGGGCCAAACAGGTAGCAACTTCGCATACCCAACGAATTGAAGAGGTAGGATCTGGCAGAAAGCTCAAAACCTAAAAGCAAGCTCCACTTGGAAGATACTGCAGAGAAGTAGTCATCTTCTAAAGATCTTAAACACTAGCAATAAAGTAACCTACTATAGGTAATTTGCAAACATCACCCCAGGAATTAAAGAAAGAAAAAATGAGACGACACTTAAACAAGATGCAACCACACACATCCAATTCACCAAAGGCAAACCTAGGGAGCAACGAGGTGGGACAATCCGAAAGCCACCCACCTGGCCTATCTGAAGTGGTAACAACAAAGCAACTGAATGAGGTTCTGGAAAAAATTAAAACAGAAATAATCTCACAGATAACTGCAGAGATAATGTCTACAATGAAGACCATGCTTAAAGACACTATAGCTGATACAGACAAAAAAATAGATGAACTTAAGAAAACTATAGAAACCATGAATGCTCAGCATAGGAAAGAAATGGAATCTATAAGGCAGATTCAAGCAGATATCCAAGAGATAAAAAATTCCATTGAAAGTATTTGTAGCAGAATAAGCCAATGCGAGGACAGGATCTCAGATATAGAAGACAGGCTTGCAATTAGTGATCATGAAATGGAAAAATTCTTAAAAATAGCAAGGGACCATGAAAAATCAATTCAGCAGCTGCTAGATGACTCAAAGATAAACAACTTAAGAATAATTGGAATAAATGAAAAAGCAGGAGATAGCATCAACGACATTAAAACCTTGTTCAAAGACATAATTAGGGAGAACTTTCCTGGAAGAGAAAAGGAATTTGACACCCCTATAAGTGAAGCTTTTAGAACACCAACTAGACATGATCAAAAAAAAACTTCAGCCAGACATATTATAGTCAAGATCCCAGAAATTCAACAGAAGGGCAGAATCTTAAAAGCTGTTAGGGAGAAGAGACAAATCACCTATGAAGGAAAACCCATCAGAATCACAGCTGACTTTTCAGCACAAACCCTCAATTCAAGAAGAGCTTGGAATGATGTATTGCAAGCTCTAAAGGAAAATAATTTTCAGCCCAGATTGATGTACCCTGCAAAACTATCTTTCAAAATTGATGGAGAAATAAAATACTTTCATGACAAAGAACATCTGAGAAAATTTATGACCACCAAACCAGCACTCCAAAACGTTCTGAAGGACATTCTAGAAAGAGATAGGAACCCCAACAGAAGGAATCCACCAGGCAGGGCAAATAATTAAATAGCCGGAAAGCGGAAAAACAAAGAGTGGGAACCAACAACAGGAAAATATCATGACAAGTATAAGTCAATACATATCAGTTTTAACCATCAATGTTAACGGTCTCAATTCACCAATCAAAAGGCACAGACTGGCAAAATGGATCAAGAAGCAAGATCCAACAATATGCTGTATACAAGAAACACATTTAATTCAGAAAGAAATTCATAGACTGAAAGTCAAAGGATGGAAAACAATACTCCATGCCACAGGAACCCAGAAAAAAGCAGGGGTAGCTATTCTTTTTGCAGACAAAGTGAACTTCAAGCCAAGAAGGATTCAGAGAGATAAAGACGGTCATTACATCCTTGTAAAGGGAACAATCCAAGAGGAAGAGATAACGATCATAAATATATATGCATCAAATACCAATGCACCCAGCTATATAAAACAAGTACTAAAGGACATGAAAAATCAAATAAGCACTAATACAATTATATTGGGAGATCTCAATACTCCACTGTCACAAAAAGATAGATCAACTGGACAGAAAATCAATAATGAAATAGTAGAACTGAACCAAACTTTTGAACAAATGGACTTAGTAGATGTCTACAGAGTGTTCCATCCCACAACATCAGAATACACATTTTTCTCAGCTGCACATGGGACGTTCTCCAAAATAGACCACATACTAGCTCATAAAACCTGCTTAAGTAAATGCAAAGGAATTGAAATTATCCCATGCATATTATCAGACCATAGTGCAATGAAATTGGAAATCAATGGCAAAAGATCCCACAAAAACTCCCTAAACACATGGAAATTAAACAGCATCCTCCTGAACAACCAATGGGTCACAGATGAAATTAAAGAAGAAATTAGTCACTTTCTACAACTGAATGATAATGACAGTACAACATACCGGAACTTATGGGATACAATGAAAGCAGTCCTAAGAGGGAAATTTATAGCATTAAACACTTATATCAGGAAAATAGAGCAAGCGCAAATAAACAACTTAAGGGTGAACCTCGAGCTTCTAGAAAAAGAAGAGCAGGTTAAGCCAAAAGCCCGTACAAGGGAGGAAATTATAAAGATCAGAGCAGAAATTAACGTATTGGAGAATAAAAAAACAATACAAAGAATCAATGAAGCAAAAAGTTGGTTCTTTGAAAGAATAAATAAGATTGACAAACCCTTATCCAACCTTATTAAAAAAAGAAAAGAAAAGACTCAAATCCATGCAATTGAAAATGAAAAGGGTGATATCACGACAGACCCTGCAGAAATCCAGAAGATCATCTATACCTATTTTGAAAATTTATATTCTACTAAGATGGAAAATGCAGAAGAAATGGACAGATTCCTAGATTCGTATGAATTACCAAAGCTGAATCAAGAAGATTTAAAAATCCTAAATAAACCAATATCAGCCAATGAAATTGAAGATGTAATTAAAAACCTCCCAACAAAGAAAAGCCCAGGCCCTGATGGATTCACTGCCGAATTCTACAAGAAATTTAGAGAAGACCTAACGCCCCTACTTCTCAAACTTTTCAATGAAATTGAAAGGGAAGCAATACTCCCAAATTCATTCCTGGAAGCAAGCATTACCCTGATACCAAAACCAGAGAAGGACCCAACTAAGAAAGAGAACTACAGGCCAATCTCCCTAATGAACATAGATGCAAAAATCCTTAATAAGATACTGGCAAACAGAATCCAACAAATCATCAAGAAGATTATACACCATGACCAAGTTGGATTCATCCCAGGGATGCAGGGATGGTTCAACATACGTAAATCAATAAATGTAATACAGCATATTAACAGAACCAAAGACAAAAATCACATGATCATCTCAATAGATGCAGAAAAAGCTTTTGACAAAGTCCAGCACCTTTTCATGATAAAAACCCTACAGAAAATTGGAATAGAGGGTCTTTATCTCAATCTGGTAAAAGCTATCTATGACAAACCAACAGCCAATATTATACTAAATGGCCAAAAACTGAAAGCCTTCCCTCTAAAATCAGGAACAAGACAAGGATGTCCACTGTCCCCACTCTTATTCAACATAGTTCTGGAAACTTTAGCCAGAGCGATTAGACAAGAGAAAGAAATAAAAGGAATAATGATTGGAAAGGAAGAAGTTAAATTATCATTATTTGCAGATGACATGATACTCTACACAGAAGACCCCAAAAACTCCACTAAAAAACTGCTAGATTTAATAAGCAAATTCAGTAGTGTAGCTGGATACAAAGTCAATACTCAAAAGTCAATAGCCTTCCTGTACACAAATAACAAACTTACTGAAAGAGAAATTAGGGAAACAATACCTTTCACAATAACATCCAAAAAAATGAAATACCTAGGAATCAACCTCACGAAGGATGTAAAAGACCTCTATACTGAAAACTACAGTACTCTGAAAAAGGAGATTGAAGAGGATATCAGAAAATGGAAAGATATCCCTTGCTCCTGGATAGGAAGAACCAATATAGTGAAAATGGCCATACTTCCAAAATTGTTATACAGATTTAATGCAATTCCAATCAAAATTCCAACAGCATATCTCACAGAATTAGAGAAAACAATCCTAAAATTCATTTGGAGTCAGAAGAGACCTAGAATAGCAAAGGCAATTCTGGGCAACAAAGGCAAGGCAGGGGGCATCACTATCCCCGACTTGAAATTATACTATAAAGCTACTGTGATAAAAACAGTGTGGTACTGGCAAAAAAACAGACCTGAAGATCAATGGAACAGATTAGAAGATGCTGAAACAACCCCAGACATACTAAGCCACCTTATCTTTGACAAAGGTGCCAAACACATTCGCTGGAAGAAAGATAGCCTCTTTAATAAATGGTGCTGGAAAAACTGGCTCTACACATGCCGAAGATTAAAACTAGATCCATATCTTTCACCATGCACTAAACTAAATTCAAAATGGATCAGAGATCTAAATATTAAAACAGAAACATTAAATCTGCTGGAAGGTAGGATAGGTAAAACCCTTGGAGACATTGGTGTAGGCAAAGACTTTATGAATAAAAACTCAACCGCACGGGAACTATCCCAAAGAATCAATAACTGGGATCTCATCTTATTAAAAAGCTTTTGCACAGCAAGAGAAACCACCAACAGAGTGAAGAGACAACCCACAATGTGGGAAAAAATGTTTGCCAGCTGTTCCTCAGACAAAGGATTACTATCGAGAACATATAAAGAACTCAAAAAAATCAGACCTCCCAAATTTAAAGACCCACTCCAAAAATGGGCATCTGAGATGAATACACATTTCTCAGATGAAGAAATACTAATGGCAAATAAATATACAAAAAAATGTGCAACATCACTAGTCATTCGAGAGATGCAAATTAAAACAACACTGAGATACCATCTCACCCCAGAAAGAATGGCTACTATTAAGAAATCAACTAATAACAAATGCTGGAGGGGCTGTGGGGAAAAAGGAACCCTTCTTCACTGTTGGTGGGAGTGTCGACTGGTACAGCCACTGTGGAAGTCAGTGTGGAGATTCCTCAGAAAACTAGGGTTGGAGGTCCCATTTGACCCAGCTATTCCCCTTCTGGGCATCTTCCCAGAAGAATTAAAAACATCGTACCACAGCGATATATGTGCACCCATGTTTATAGCAGCACAATTTGTAATAGCCAGATCTTGGAAACAACCCAAATGCCCATCAACTGAGCAATGGATAAGAAAGATGTGGTATTTTTATACAATGGAGTACTATTCAGCCATAAAGAAGGATAAACTGGAGACTTTTATAGGTAAATGGATGCAACTCGAGAAAATACTCATAAGTGAAATAAACCAGAAGCACATGTGTAAGCATCGTATTGTCTCTCTAGTATGAGAAACTGAAAGAGTAAATAAGATCCAAAATGTACAATAGACATGGTGAATCAAAAAGAAACTGGTCAAAAGGAAAGAGAGACTGGAATAGGGAAAAGAAAGAAGGGAAAGGGAAAAAAATTGTATATATATATATATAAGATGGTTAAGATAGATACACTACCATTTTTACTTAGTTCATTGAAGAGTAAGGTTTGTGCCAATAATGTTTGGACAATTGAATGCTAATGTCTGGTGTCCTGAATAACTAACTTAAAGATAGTAATACGTAATGTATTAACCATTGTTACCCTCCTATTATGTTTGTTTGAAAATTTGTTCTTCTTTTGATTTGTTTTGTTTTTTCTTCTCTTTAAAATAAAAATAAAAAAAAATAAAAAATAAAATAAAAATAAAAATAAAAATAAATAAAACCAGATCTTTCCACACAGCAAAGGGAGCAATCAACAAAGTAATGACCTACAGAATGAGAGAAAATATTTGTAAGCCACATATCTGATAAGAGGTTAACATCCTAAATACTCAACAGCAAGAAAGGAACTTAACAGCAAGAAAGCATGCTTATTTAAAAATTTATTTTTTAAATTGACAAAAACTGTATCCTATGCAACATGTCATGATATATGTATACATTGTGACATGGCTAAATCAACATATTAACATATCTTGACAGACTCTAAAAAAGTCAGATTCAGAGAAGCAGAGTAGAATGGTGGTTACGAGGGGCAGAAAGGGCAGAGATTGGGGAGGTGGTGACCAAAGGATATAAAATTATAGTGAGAGGAGAGAAATAAGTTGGGCAACCCATTCTTGCCCCCTCCTGTCTCTCAGGAGCTATTCCTATTCCCCATCCCTTTTCTCCAATACATTTTCCTACTGTTAAAAAAAAAAAGAGAGAGAGAGACATAAGTTTGGGAGAGCCATTACTCAATGTGGTGCCTATAGTTAATAACAATATACTGTTTTCTTAGAAATTACTGAAACAGTAGATTTTATGTGTTCTCATCATAGCCGGGGATGGTGGTGCACACCTGTAATCCCAGCACTCAGGAGGCTGAGGCAGGAGGATTACTATGAGTTCAAGGCCAACCTGGGCTACATAGCCAGACCTTGTCTCAAAAAAACCAAAATAAAAAATAAATAAATGGGTAAATGAATGTTCTCATCACCATGAAAAATGATGCCTGTGAAGATATGTTACTATGTTGATTGAGCCATATCACAGTGTATGCATATATCAAAACATGTTGCATACTATATAGTTTTTGTCAATTTAAAAAATAAATTTTTAAACAAGCATGCTATAGTTAAAAAAAAAAAAAGGGGGGGTTGTCTTGTTTTGTTTTGTTTGTGGTAGTAGGGATCAAACTCAGACACTCTACTCCTGAGTTACATCCCCAGTCCTTTTTTGTTGTAGTTTTGTTTTGTTTCTTTTGAGACAGGGTCTTGGTGTGCAATTGAGGCTGAACTTGAGTTAGCAGTGTAGCCCAGGATGGCCTTAAAATCACATTCTTCCTGCCTCAGCCTCACAAATGCAGTAGTTGGGCTGATAGGTGTGTGCCACCATGCCAGGCTATTTTTTTTTTTAGAATGCTACCTTATTAAAAACAAACCTGATCTGTACAAATGTAACTAGCAAGCTGCTTGTTACTCTTTAAAATGGAAGAGTTACCAGATATTAGGATTTGCATAATATGGCCATTACTGTTTTCCTGAATCCAGGCCTTTGTTACCCATCTCTTCTGTCTCTTCCTCACTTGCTGAATTCTTTCTTACCCAGGAAAAGTGTTGGATATCTATCCTATGAGTAGCCAGGATTTGGTTAGAATGTAAAAGAGTTAGGTGAACTAAAACTAGTCTAGGGCTGAGTGGATCTATTTATTAGGAAATTAAAACACTGTTGCATACTTTTCAGCCTAATGCACAGAGCTTCCACCTTCTGACTGTCAAAATAGGCTCCTTAAAATACTTTGTATCATTTGGTAACAGAGGATCTGTACTCTTTTGCAACCAATAAGTGCCCAATAAATGTTTGAAATATTTGTAAGGAAGTTCACACAGTTTTAACATAATTACAAAAGCATAGGCTTTGAAGCTTTCCTGAATTTGAATCCTGTCTCTATACCTAACCACATTCAGGAATTTAGGCAAGATCTTATTTTTCTGTGTTTCTTCTCCTCACATGTAAAATGAAAATAATATCTAATTCATAAGAGTTTTGTAAGAATATATATGTATAGAATCTAGTTCATAGTGGAAGTCAAATAAATTATTTAAAAGTACATAAAGTAATAAAAATATTTAAATTTTTTAAATATCTAGAATAAGTAAACAATAATTATAATTTTAATTTTTTTTTCTTTGTTATTTTGCAGTCCTAGGAATGAACCCAGGGCCTCTGTACAAAGCTATATCCCCAAACCTTTTTATTTTTTATTTTGAGTCAGGGTCTTGCTAAGTCACACTGCCCAGGCTGGACTTGGACTTGAGATCCTCCTGCCTCTGCCTCCCAGAGTGCTGAGATTTCAGGCATGCACCACCAGGCCTAGTGTAATTTTAGTTCTTGAAGTGCTCCACAGGATGACCCTGGGTCTTTTTTTTTTTTTTTTTCATGCCATTTTTTTTTATTAGTACATTTTTGTAATTCATGCAGTTTACAATCTTCTCGGGGAGTGGTTATATGTACATATCCTGGGTCTTATTTAGAAGTTGTTCTAGCTGGGCTAACTAATGCTCTGCATTAGAATATTTTCATTATTTGAATCAGGAACTCCTATCTCCTCGACTTTCTTCCAGGATCTCCTTCTTTAGCTTCTTTCTCACCTACAGAAAATTAAAGTGTACATTGTGTCACAGGTCACAGGACAAGTGCATAGTTGCAATCTAGTACTGTGTAGGTAATCCAGCCCATCTGCAAATGGAGAAAAATTTATGTCTCATTTAATTAATGTAAATAGTGAACAGACTTATGTATTATGAACAATTAACTATAAGAATGTTCTTTGACTACAGAGTATTTTACTATTTTAATCAAATAAAACTCGCAAGGTTAATCTGATGCATATTTAATGATATGTGTAATTGTTATGGTGCTGCATGCTAATTAGACCTTAAATGTTAAGCTATTTACATAAGTGACTGTAATTGGTTATTTTTTACACAGCCAAACACATTTTTTAGTGTTTGCTCATTTTATTAATTTTCTAGAATCTATAATCATGTCAAGGACAACAGATTTCTCTGAAACCCTTTACTATTTAATCATACAGTTGCACAAACATATTCTTTACAATGACACAGCAGCGCACCCCTCCCAACTCGGTACTAAAAATAGCTACTTTTCAAGGCTCTTTGTGTATACATTCTCCTATTTTATCCCTAAGAAACCCTTTAAAGGAGGTGGTATTCCATCTTACTGATGCAGACACTGAGAGAATATAAGCAAGCCGCCTAGCAGATTCCAGCTTCTATGCCAACCTTCATCTACTATAAACAACCTCAATAGGCAGGCAGCAGATCCCAGCAGAGATAGATCAAGTTACTTTTGGAGGTGAAATGGCTCTGAGAAATGCAGAAATGTATAATATTCATATGCAAAGAGAGAATGAGTAATCTAAAAGAAGAAGGCGTTTGTCAGCAATGGAAGAGTTGGAGCCTGTCAAAGCTGACTTTCTTGGTGTGCTTTCAACAAAGAGAGCCTTGGCTAGCAAATGTCAAACACTGCTGCCCCCGTTAGTCTACTGTTTTGTAGAGATACTATAACCTAATGCCATTGAACATTTGAATTTTAGAACTAACCCCCCTTATTCTGATTCCCAAAAAGAATCATAATAGTTAAACTGCTCTTTTGTTTTGTGAGATAGGGTCTTGCTATGTAGTTCAGTATGGCCTTGAACTCACTATGGAGCCCAGGCTGGCCTCAAACTCATGGCAATATTCCTTCCTTAGCTCCCCGAGTGCTGGGATTACAGGCCTATGTACTATACCCCACAAAACTGCTGTTTTGCAAGCTTGGTTTGGGGTTTGGGTTTGGGTTTGGGTTTGGTTTTGGGACAGGGACTCCCTATGTAGTCCAGGTGACCACCTAGCCTGGGCTATATGTCCCACTCTGGTATCGAACTCAATTCTCCTGCCTCAGCTTCCCAAATGCTGGAATTGTACACATATATCACTGTCACCAGACAGGGTCCAAGGAGGTTCCTGAAGCTGAGATAAGGAACCTAATCCATCCTAATCACAGAATGGGCTTGCAGGTTCGCTGACTCAAGTCAAGAGGAAAAAGAATTCTCAGGACACATCAGTAAGAGGCTCCGGAAGGGTTTATTAGGCAGAAATTTTAGTAAACACTCAAGTAGAGTGTGGGCTCTCAAGGGGGGGGGTGCCTTATTTCCTGGGACTTGAAACATTTATGCTTCTCTTCAGGGGGTGGAAACCCTGGGAAAAGGTGGCCCACCCCCTAGAAGGGTACTGGCCAATATTACAGATATGAGCCCAATTTGGGGGGGGGTTGTTAATATGGATAATTTAGACATTCTTTGAATTCTCTCAGCCTGTGCTTTTAGGATCAGGCTTCTGCTCTTTACTTTTTCAATTAAGCCAATTATGGACTTTGAGTATTCCAAGGAATTTTGGGTGTGATAGGTCTGGAAGAAAAGGAGCTTAAATGTAACCAAGGGAACGGACGCTGTATGGTTCACCTTGGGTGACTTCAACTGGGTCCCAGAAGTTGCAGTCTTTTTAAAAGTCGAAGTTTTAGGAGCTGGTGAGATAGCTCAGCAGCATAAGCGCCTGCCGGGCAAGCGCAAGGTCCTAAGTTCAACTCCTGGAACCCACATAAAGGAAAAAAAGGGCCAGTGATATTGCTCAGTGGTGCAAGCGCTTGCTGGCAAACGCGAGGTCCTGAGGTCGACTTCCAGTACCTACATAAAAAAAAAAAAAAAAAAGTTAAAGTTTTAGTTATGATTTCCTTTTCTCCTTTCTATTTCTCTTTCATTTCTTCTGTTTTACCTCATCACCATGTCCAGCACACAACTTTTTTTTTAAGATAGTCTCAGTATGTTGCTCAGACTGATCTCAACTTCCTGGGCTCAAGGGATCCTCCAGCCTCAGCCTCCAGAGTGAGTAGCTGGAATTATCAGTGCATGCCACTGTGCCCAGCTGCAACTTTTTATCATATTGTCATCCTGAAAGAGTCTTTGTACACAACTGTCTCCCCCTATGAAGTTTTAATGATGCAGATGGTCTATTTATGTCTATATATGTATGTACTTTGTACATTAAAAAATAAGATATTTTTGCTCTTTAAGAATAAGACTTTAAGTGTGGTGGAACATGCTGTAATCCCAGCACTGGGACGTCTGAGGCAGGAGGATCACTGAGAATTCAGGGCCAGCCTGGGCTACATAGTGAGTTCAAGGCCAGCCTGAACTAAAACAAAACAAAACAAAACAAAAAAACCAAAAAAAAACCTTTTTGTTGGGCACAGTGTAATCCCAGCCCTCTGGGAGGATGAGGTAGGATTCCAAATTCAGGCCTATCCTGGGCAACCTAGCAGTTTAGCAGGATCCTGTCTCAAAATAAAATGAGGGTGGGAATGTAGCTCAGTGCAAAGACCCTAGGTTCTGTCCCCTATACTAAAATAAAAAATAAGACTTTTTTCTCCCCCACTAGTAGTGCATGGTTGGTAAACAAGGATGCATGAATAATGTAGCTTCCTATGTACACATACCTTCAGGTTCAGGATATTCTAGGTATGCAAAGTATAGTGTTTTGTACATATGACAATTATATTTCTCACTGTAAGCTAATAATTTCTGTTCATATGGTAATTGAATTTCTCACATGAAATAAATAAATTTACACATGAGTTTGGTTAGTGTAAATCTGCTTCTCAATAATAGAGTCATTTCTCTTTGTCTTGAAAATTTGAGTCTCTAAGCCTATAAAACAGCCTGACAGATCTTCTGCAAATCAACCTACATAAATGCCTTTTAAATTGAAACTTCTAGAGCATCCTTATGGGCTGGAGATGTGGCTCAGTAGTAGAGCACTTGCCTGGCATGTGTGAGTCCCTGGGTTCAATCCCCAATACTGCCAAATAAAAGCATTCTTATGTGTTCATTCCTCTACTTGTTAAATACTTATTGTACCTTATTATAGGCAAGGACTATGCCAGGTGCCAGGGATTCGAAGTTTAATAAAATAGTCTGCCCTCAGCTGGGGATGGTGGCACATGCCTGTAATACCAGCCCTCAGGAGGTTGAGGCAGGAGGAGTGTGAGTTCAAGGCCAGTCTAAGTTATGTAGTGAGATCCTGTCTCAAAACAGATACTGCGGGCCGGTGAGATGGCTCAGCGGCTTAAGCGCCTGCCCGGCAAGCGCGAGGGCCCGAGTTCGACTCCCGGAACCCACATATGAAAAAGGGTCCGGTGATATCGCTCAGCGGCACGGGAGCCTGCTGGCGCGTGAGGTCCTGAGGTCGACCCCCCGGTACCCACAAAAAAAAAAAAAAAAACAGATACTGCATGCTATAAATAGTTACATACAAGATGATATATGCTAGAGACATTGAGGCTTCCAAGAAGGGATTGGTCAATTCTAGGGAAAGTTAAGGGTTAAGTCTGAGAAGTAAAGAGCTAAGTGTTAGAGAAGAGTGGGAAGGAAATTCCAAACAGAATAACGAATTATGCAAAGATCCAGTAGTGTGAAATAGCACAGCCACTTTGTCCTTTTTTTTCCCCCCCTCCCTCTTTTTTATTTTATTTTTTGAGACAAGGCTTTGCTAAGTCACTAAAATTCCCAGGCTGGACTCAAGCTTTTCAGCCCTCCTGGCTCATTTCTCCCAGAGAATACCATCACACTTGGATCCAGTCTGGCCTTTGTGACTGAAATACAGAGGGCAAGAAAGAGGAGAGTCACTGTACATGGAGTAGCACAGAGAGAAGTCGGACTATTGTTGCAAGTTCAAAGCCAGCCTGGGATACATAATGGGTGAGACCCTGTCTGGAAAAAAAAAAAAAGACCAAAGAAAGCTTTTTCATTTTACTTCAGAAGCTTTGGTGAGGGAGCCAGTGAAACATTTTGAACTGGGGCGTAATTCTAAACCTGAGCTTTAGAACTACCTCTGTCTGTCTAGTGTCACGGTGCATATCCCTGCTACTAAGGAGGTGGGAGGCAGGTTCGCAAGTTTGAGGCCAACCTGCAAAAAATTTAAAACTCTGAGATTCCCCAGTCAGTCAGGGAAGATGTAGAATAATGGGCAGTCTTTACTGCTGGCAGGGTTGTACAATCACTTTGGAGAGCCATTTGCAATCAAGCAAAGTGGAACAGCAAAGTCCTACATCCTATGTATTCTATTTGTTGGCATATGTCCTAGACATAGATATATCCAAGCATATTGATTGTAGAAGAAATAAACTACTGCGTGATATTATAATTTAAGAGCCTTTAAAATCAATGTCTCAAAAAATGAAAATCAATGTCTCTTCCATAGAATGTTTGATTCTTCTAGTGGGCAAGAAGCACTTTATCCTATAGCCACACTGGTTATTCTTCTTTTCCAGTATATTAGGGAGCAGCAGTCACCTGGACGCATATTTGGAGAGTCTTCTGAGTGTCATTTCTACACCTTCTTCCCTCCATGGGGATTGAACCCAGGGCCCCACACATGCTAGGCAAATGTTCTACCACTGAGCTGTATGCCCAGCCCTTTTTATTTTGAGACAGGGTCTCACTAAATTGCATCAGCTGAGCTCAGACTTGCAATCCTCCTGCTTCAGCCTCATGAATAGCTGGGGTAACAGGAGTGGGTCACTGCACTGGGCTGTGGGCATCATCTTATTCTGTGGAGACCATGATACCAATTGTCTAAACTTATCATTCTCCATCCTATATTAAGTTTTAGTACATGAGACAATAGAGGACAAAATTTGGCTATTATGAATGATCCCCCCATTGAGCCTGTAATGCAAATTACACATTTGTGCTAAATCTGTGTTAATATGCACTTATTTATATACACACTGGTTTTTTTCAGAGGGTGCAGTTGGCAACTACAGCCACTGGGTGGTGTCAATTCACAAGAGTCCTGTGAAAATAATGTCTATAAGTACAGCCTAAGGTACACCCACAGCCAAACTGCACCAAATGAAGGAGGGTTAAGTAGAAAGAAAGAGTTTTTGTAGTTGAGATTTCAGTGTAGATGTGGAACTAAGTTCCCTAGATTCAAAGTAAGGCAGATTTTTGACATTGGATGATTGGCAAGTCAGGTCATTGAGTAAGGGAAAGAAAAAGGAAAAAAGAAAGAAAAGTGCTGGAATAATGAGGGAGAAGAGATAAAGAAATATGAGAGACAAGAATATACTATAAATCTAGAGAGATGAATTCAAGTGTTACTGACAGTTACAGTGTGGGCCCTCAATGATTTGCATCTCCCTAGTAACCGATAGCAGTTTTTGTATGAAAATACAGATTACCTCATTCTCTTCCAAAAAAATCAGTTATGCTACCCTTAGCTACCCATTTGGTGGTATGATGTTATCAACACATAATTTGATTTTTTTTTTTTTTTTTTTTGAGACAGAGTCTCGCTGTGTAGTTCAGGCTGGCCTTGAACTCACTTTGGAGCCCAGGCTAGCCTTGAACTCGCAGTGATCCTCCTGCCTCTATCTCCCACATACTGGGATTACAGGCATGTGTCATCATGCCTGGCCAACACAAAATTTGAGTCTCTACTATAAGCACAATGCTTTGTTGATACAAAATAATATAGAGATCTACAAATTAATATAGACACTTAAACCTTCGTGCAGAAGAACCAGGAAGTATACATTAAAAAAGATAAATACCAACTCAAAGCAGCATGGGGGCCATTGTGTGAACTCAGGAAATGGAATCCCTCCTGAGTGGGAGGAGAGGTGTAGAGGGTCAGAGTGGGAGGCGAGGAGGGGATCATAGAACTCTCAACATGTCCAAGGCTAAATGAAATAATTTCTGGCCTCTAGTCACAAGTATATATAACATCTCTTCCTTGGAAAATGGCTGGACAGAAACATGAGAAAAATGCTCTAGATCAGAATCTACTGGACAGTGTTTAAGAGAGTCCAAAATAAGAAAGTGTGTGTGGGAGAATGATTATGGCTGATGCCACCCATAAATCCTTAGGGGTACAGAAAAGGAAGGATGTTAATGGCCTGTTCAGGCCTTTCAGAGATCCATAAACCTAGGTCACTTTGATTTTTGAGATCACAGCTATATTTAAAGAATGGAAAAATTGCAAAACAGATGTAAAACTGTCGTATACTGTGTTCATATTGAACAAAGTAATATTTTTAAAATACACACAAGCCGAGCATAGTGGTGCAGGCCTGTAATCCCAGTCCTCTGGAAGGCTGAGGCATAAGGATCACAAGTTGGTGCCCAGCCTGGGCAATTAAAAAAATAATAATAATAATAAGGACTGAGGATATAGCTCAGTGCAAAGGTCCTGTGTTCAATCCCCAGGACCACAACAAACAACAACCTACCACCCAGTACAGCTATTTATTTAAGGTCATTCAGCAATAACTTCTGATGTTTAAATAGGAGGTTTTAGCCAGGTGTGGTGGTGCATACCTGTAATCCCAGCACTCTGGGAAGCTGAGGCGGGAGGATCACAAATTTGAGTCCAGCCTGGGCAATTTATCAATTTAACAAGATCTTGTCTCCACAATAAATAAGTTAATTAATTAATAATAAAAAGGGCTGAAGAGGAGCTCAGTGCAAAGGCCCTAGGTTCAATCTCCAGTATTGGAAAAATAAAATTATTGAGGTGATACAGATCCTTCAAAAAGGTGGAATAAGATGCCAATTTCCCTCTAAAACTTGAAAATAACCACAATTTAATAAATGTGCTGCTGGATGTGGCGGTGCACGCCTGTAACCCCAGCACTCAAGAAGGTGAGGCAGGAGGATCACCGTGATTTCAAGGTCAGCCTGCACTATATAGTGAGACCTTGTATCCAAAAAAAAAAGTGCCAATTGAACTATGGTAGTAATATATTAGTAAAAAAATGGGTTAGGGGGCTGGTGAGATAGCTCAGCGGCATAAGCACCTGCCTGGCAAGCGCGAGGTCCTGAGTTCGACCCCCGGTACCCACAAAAAAAAAAAAAAAAAAAAGGGTTAGATTAAAAATAGTATGAAGAGCCAAGCCTGTTGGTACATGCTATAATCCCAGCTCTCTGGGAGGCTGAGGCAGGAAGATTGCAAGTTCAAGCCCAGCCTGGGCAACTTAGCAAGACTCTGTCTTAAAACAGAAAATTTTAAAATAGGGCTGGGGGTGAAAAGCTCCTGGGTTCAATCTCCAGTACCACACACACACAGACACACACATGCATATGCATAAAAGAATATGAAGAATACGATGTTATGCAAGCTATATATCTTTTTATCATACGTATATATATTTATAATGTCTATAAAAAGGCATACATGTGTTAATGGTGGTTATCTCTGGGTTATCTCTGGGAAGGGGGATTAGATATAACTTTATTCTTCCATTCCTTTATACTTTCCATTTCTAAAAAAATTTATAAGGAAAATGTTTTAATAATCAGAAAAAATAAAATACAATAATTCAATGAGAAAGAATTTGCAACAGAAACTTAGTACTTTACAGAGGGATAATTGACACTTCTATAGAAACGTTTCATCAAGTTGCACCTATAATAGTGACACTGAGAATTGTGTCACTGAAGCAATCTGCAGATTAAAGTCCACATCCCGAAGTCCACATAGCAGTTCTCTCTTAGTTTTCAAAAACCACCACTGGTGAGGAAATAGAGGATTCAAAGTTGTTAACTGATTGTGGAGTCAGAAGATCTTCAGAGGGGTCTTGCTTTGCCAGGGGAAACAGTTATCCCCAAAGTGAAGTATACAATTTTGACCATTAGTGAGTTTCTATAAAGAATTCAGTATAAATGTTACCCAAATTACACTTCTGTAGAACTGATGAACACAGTCTTTGCCACAGGTCTTGTCTTCTGGGAAATGCCATGTTTCGAATTAAGGAACATTTTGTGGTGGGTGAGGCTGGGAAGGGTGGGGTTGAATGTAGATTTTCTAAGAATGTAATGGTTTTAAGCAGCCTCCCTGCAGTCCTGGGAAAGAGTAGGCCTCTCTCCACCCCCATTTTGTGATAAAATGGAATTACAAATGGCGGGATAAACTTGCGGCAATGTTGTGAGTGAGTGGCAGGGTGCAAATAATACAGTACTCACTTAATTGAGGCCACCCGTGTTCTGTCCTCTCTGTCTGCTACGTGTGGAAAGCATGCACTGTGGAGTATCAGAGGTTCTTTAGGGCTTCCTTGAAACCTGTCATCATCACCCATGCTTTGTGTCTATCATCTCTTCCAGTCTCAGTTTGTTTCCCTGCTAGCAGAGTTTTGAGAATCACTGTCTCAGACAGTACTTGAAATGAAAGGAGGACACAATTTCTGCATGGTTTCTTTGAGAAAACTAAGAAATCAAAATTACTTAGAAGCAGGCTTATTTCACCAAAATGAAGTGGTTTCAGAATCTTCTGAAAAGCAGTGAGGTGACACCCTGCCTTTCTCCTTCTCACCTAAGCACTGCTTCAAGATCACCTGTTTCCACTTTCTCAGCAAACTCTCATTTAGGCAGATTAGACTTTGTTCATAGCTGTGCCCTGTGAGAAGAGTCACCATCATAATCATTTTGCTTTGGAATGCTGGTGGTCCAAACTGTATGCAGCTTACTTTTAAAATAAGGCAGGGCCGGTGAGATGGCTCAGCGGCGTAAGCGCCTGCCTTGCAAGCGCGAGGGCCCGAGTTCGACTCCCAGATGCCACATACGAAAAAGGGGCCGGTGATATCGCTCAGCGGCACGGGTGCCTGTTGGCGCACGAGGTCCTGAGGTCGACCCCCCGGTACCCACAAAAAAAAAAAAAAAATAAGGCATATCTGGGTGTGGTGGCGGACGCCTGTAATCCCAGCACTCGAGAGGCTGAGACAGGAGGAGCGCCGTGAGTTTGAGGCCAACTTGGGCTACATAGTGAGTTCAAGGCCAACCTGCATTACATAGCGAGATCCGAAAACTCTCAGAAGACTTCACTAGAGTAGTGTTTGTCTGCAGCCCTTACCTCTTTGTGATGACTTTTGAGGAGGACTTTGGCATGCTTAGGGTTGGGTTCCTGTCCCCAGTGTGCTGATAGCTATATGTGATGGCAGAGGCTAAATCCTAAAACCCTACAAAATCAGCCTGAGGGAGCAGGTACCTATGTAAACTAGGTGACAGCCATGAAGAGAAGTCAGCTGTGAGCATGAAGTCGTCTGAGGGCAGCAGAGGAGTTGGGATGTGTGTCACACCGTCAGCTACCTTGCCCACTTTCTCAGAAGCTGTGTTTAAGTCTCTGTCAGGGCAATAAGGTCCATTTATAGTGCTTGGAGGAAGGCTTTTTGTTTTCATTTGATGGAATGGAAACACAACCATTTTCATTTTCATGGATGTACAAAGTTAATCACAGAGGCTTGTGGCTATGTCAGTAGCAGTGGCATGAAGATAACTGCCTAGCCCAGGCTCTTCCTTCACTGGTTTGGTTATTGATTTTAGTGCCTGGATGAAGATCTGAGTGTAACATTGGCAGGAATCTTCACCAGGATATAGCTCAGTGGTAGAGTGCTTGCCTAGCATGCATGAGACACTGCGTTCAATCCCTAGCACCACCACTGAAAAAAAGTTTAATTGTAGCTCAGTGCAAAGGCCCTGGGTTTAACCTCCAGTGCCACACACAAAAAGAGAATCTTCCCATACTGATTAATAATAAGGAGAAGGCAGTGTATTCAATGGATGAAGCAGAGCAGAACTTTTCAGAAGTATGTCTGGTGGATAACAGTGATCCCTGTGGCTTTCTTTGAGTTTGATGAATTAGGAGCATCTTGTCCAACCTACAGATTGAAAGGAAATATGAACGATAGAAAGGATGAAAATTAACATTTCTTCATATATCAACAAAGGAATTGCTATGTACAAAACCTGGTATCTATCCAAGTATTACTTCATTTTACCTCTTTGTTACCCAATACTTAACACTGAGAAAATATGATCAAGGTGAACATAATAATAAAAACCTACAGTTGGTTGGAACCTATAACCCACTAGCGAAGTGCCCACTGACCCCTTGCTTGACCTATTTGCCTTGAATAGAAAAGGCCCTGAGCACAGCATGTGCGGCTGGATTGGATCCCAGATGCGCTGGGATTCAATCTCATTCTTTGAATCAGATCCAGACAATCTCATTATATTTTGAAAAAGGCAGAGATTTTTGGACCTGACCAAATATTTTTAATATTGTCAGTAGCAGTGGTGTGAAGACCTGCATGGAGAGAGTATCGTGCTTGATTATTGTTAGGTACAGCTGACAGACTTAAAGAGTAGCAGCATGTGTACCATCCTAGACTAGGTAATTTTTAATCGTATTGGGGATTGATCCTCTATGAGATAATCTTTGAGATCCATTCTAAATTCTGTATTCTAGAAAAGTAGATACCTGTTTGTTTCTTTCTTTCTTTGTTTTGAAACAAGGTTTTCTATGTTGCCCAGGGTGGTCTTGAACTTGGAACTTGTGAGTTCAAACAATCCTCCTGCCTTAGCCTCCCAAGTAGGCTGGAACTATAGGTACACACCACTGTTACTATAGGTAACACCTGGCGTTAATTTTTAAAGTATTGGAAACCTTGTCGCTTTGCCTTGGTGAGTGTTATAGATGTCTGAGGGTAGGTACCCAGAAATCTCTAACATTCAAAGGCCAAGTCCTCTCCTGGGGTGAAATTGGATTTTAAGCATCCATGCTGAGCTAGTGATAAGTGTCTGTTTCAGACAGCAAAGAGCACTATTAGTTTATAATCTTGTCAGGAAACCCAAAGACAAGGAAGAAAGAAGTTGGTTTGCTAAGTCTTCGAACTGTTTTCAAGAGTGATGGTTCCTAGATTTTGCTGTATATACACCTAAACTGAGTGTGGTGGCACATACTTGTATTCCCAGCACTCTAGGAGGCTGAGGCAGGAGGATTACAAGTCCAAGCCCAGCCTGGGCAATTTAGCAATTTAGCGAGACCCTGTCTCAAAATAAAAATAAAAAGCTGGGGATACATCTTAGTGTGAGGGTCCTGGGTTCAATCTCCAGTACAAAGGAAAGAAAGGCAGGGCAGGGCAGGGCAGATAGAGAGAAGGAAAGAAGGAAGGAAGGGAGTAAGAAAGAAAAAAAGGAAAACAAAAGAAAGTTACCTAGGGACAAGAAAGAACATACAGTATACATTGCAGATTCTAAAGATCTGACAATTTTAGGAAAACTTAATACAGTTTTTTAAAACACAAAATTGGAAAGCCGGGTGTGGTGACATATACCTGTAATCCCAGCACTCAGAAGCCTGAGGCAAGAGGATCACCATGAATTCGAGGACAGTCTGGGCTACATAGTGAGACCCTGTCTCAAAAACAAAAACAACAGATTGGATACAAGACTTGGGGACACAGTCTATGGGTCCGCAGACTTAAGCTTTATTATTTTCACAATAAATCCACTCCTTAGAGAACTTGTTAAAAATCTTAAAAATAAGCCAGACACAGTGGCTTGGACCTGTAGATCCAACTACTTGGGAAGCTGAGGCAGGATCTCACCTAAAAAAAGACAGAGAGAGAGATTTTTGGCCCCATTGTTTTTGTTTTTTTGAGACAGGATCTTGCTATATAGTTCAGGCTGGCCTTGAGCTCACTAGGTAGCCCAGGCTGGCCTCAAACTTGTGGTGAACCTTCTCCCTCAGCCTCCTGAGTGCTGGAATTACAGATGTGTGCCACCACACCTAGCCAGATATTCTGATTCAGTATATTTGGGGCCCAGATTATGTATTTTCAATAAATGTCCTATTGCATTTTAGTTGAGTTAATGTTAGAAAACAGCAGTACAAATACCTTTTTCTAACATATAAAAGAATTACCCACATTTGATTTATTAATGAAGTAGCTTTCATAAGTACCAGCACTTTTGTGTTAACCCTATTTCCTCTAAGCAAGTGACATAAACCAGAGAGAACACTTCCCTTCTCAGGCAGAGGGGCAGCTGTCCCAGGTTCCTCGTCTCCCTTCTTTTGCCTTCTCCACCACCACTGCTGTTGGCACAGCCTTCTGGCTCTTTGCCATTGGCTCTGAAAGGAGAAAATGACTGGTATTAACCTCAGTGGCTGGTAAATATTTGATTATTTTCCAAACCTCTTGTCATTGAAAGGAAACTATCTCTTCTAAAGAATGCATTAGAATTACCTGTCCTACAGAGTACTCAAGTACAGCAGAGGAAAGGAACTCACACTCAGGAAAACCTCCTGTGTGCCAAGTGCCTCTCACACAGGGTGTCAGTGTACCTTTACAACCACATGTGAAGTGAATATCATGGGTCCCATTTTATAGACAGGCAACTGGTGTTGGAGAGGTCAAACAACTTTCCAAAAACCACTCGGCTAGTGAATGTGAGGAGCAATCTGCCAAACTCCAAAGTCTGTGCTTTCCGAGCTGCCTTTGGAACAGAAGAGAGTTTTTCTAGATCAAGTTCAAGAATTAAATACATAAGCAAACTTACAGGACATGGGACTTCAAAAATGACAAATACTGTAATGGCAACTCCACTGAGCAATAGGGTGACAGCAATCAGAAATTTAACCACAATACTCCATTTCTGCCTCTTCTCTAAGTCCTCATCTGTGTCTGAAAGGAGAGAGAGGGTAGAAGAAGGAGAAAAGAGAATGTGAATGAGAGAGGAGACTGGCCCTTTGACCTGAAGTTCTCCTGGCTCACAGACAAACAGGGGCCCAGACTCAGAGGCAGAGACTGAATTTTCATTTCAGATTCAGATTTAGGGATGGGTGCACATCACAGGCCCTTCTCTGTCCTCTACTGTAGCTTCTTCCTAATGAGTGACTTCCTTGCATTTGGGATTTTCCATAGTCATGTAGGGCTGATGCTCTCTGGGGAAAAAAAGGCTTGGGTGCACAAGTTCTAAACTTATCTTTCCCTGTCAGCTTTCTCAGAGTCCCTTTTCTTTTGCTCTGACACACTGTATGGAGTTAAAATAAATCATCTTTCGGGCCGGTGAGATGGCTCAGCGGCGTAAGCGCCTGCCTTGCAAGCGCGAGGGCCCGAGTTCAACTCCCGGAACCCACATACGAAAAAGGGGCCGGTGATATCGCTCAGTGGCACGGGTGCCTGTTGGCGCGTGAGGTCCTGAGGTCGTCCCCCCGGTACCCACAAAAAAAAAAAAAAAAAAAAAAAAAAAATCATCTTTCCTATACTTCTCTTGGGTTAAGTAGGGTACAGGAGGAACAAAGGCGAGTTGACTTTGCTTCTTGAGTCATAAGCCAAATCAGGGCAAATGGCTCATAATGCACTTAGTTACTACTAGTCTCATAGTTTTCCCCTGGCTGGAATTAGGATACAGCCCAGACTTAAATCCTACAGAATTTGAATCCTGGCCAATTTAGGGAGAGCTATTTCTAAAAACAGTGAAGGTGAAAATACTCACTTGGTTGGTGTCATCACTGTTACAAGTGCTTAGCATTTAAATGTTATCTATGCATGCAATAGCTGAAACTACCTACCATGTAGATATGATATATTCTGTCCCAAAATCCAGCTATGGATGAGTTCACTTGTGTGAAGGTAAAGAATCATTAATGGTGTCAGAATACAAATGTTGGGGCCAGTGAGATAGCTCAGCGGCATAAATGCCTGCCTGGCAAGCGCAAGGTCCTGAGTTCGACTCCTGGTACCCACATATGAAAAAAGGGCCAGTGATATCGCTCAGCGGCACGGGCGCCTGCTGGCGCGCGAGGTCCTGAGTTTGACCCCTGGTACCCACAAAAAAAAAAAAAAAAGAATACAAATGTTTCTGAGAACTTTATAGAGAAGCTAACTTCATTTCATAAAAGGATGAAATTATTCTCTCTTGTGCAGTACTAGGAATTGAATACAGGGCCTTCACACCAATCTAGCCCTTATTTATTTATTTATTCATTTTTATATTATTTTGAGACAAAAATCTTACTAAATTTCCCAGGAAGGGCCAGAACTTGTGATCCTTCTGCCTTAGCCTCCCAAAGTGCTGGGATTATAGGTGTGAGCCACTGTACCCAGCCTGATTTTCTAATGTAAACTCTAATTTAACCTCCAAGAAAATCCTAGGAGACCCAGACTAATGTTGAGATTAAAAAGGTTTTTCTTTCTGTTTTTTTGTTTTTTTGTTTTTAACCCGTACTTATTCTGTACCTTGTGTCAAAGGGTTGGAAAAATCACCAGTACTTGTAGTCACTCCTTCTTTATTTGCAGAAGTTGTGGAGGTGGTAGTGATGGACACAGTCTCTGATGAACTCCCCATCACTGAGTAGACCTTACACTGCGACAGCCCTGGTAAAAAAGCTATCAAACAAGAAAGAAACAATGTAAGGACAACTTCAGAAGAAAATTTTATCCTACTGTACTTTGATTTTTACCTGACAAAAGCCTAGCTCTACTCACCTGGTATTAAACTTCTACTTGTTGCCTCAGTGACCTGTCTGTTCATAGTTTATGGTGTAGGCGCAAAATAATGCCAAGAATAAATGAGGACAGAGATACTATGATATGGATTAAAACTCTATGGGGCCTTTAATTAGTAAAGTATCAGAGTGAAGGAGTAAGCCATATCTTGTTTACCTATCATTCTTAAGATAATAGTAATAAAGATGGAGGGTGTAACTCTGTTGAAAGTTTCCTTCTTTAATGAAGATGACTCCAAAGTCCAAGGAAGAACATGAATATTTGGAAATATAATTTCCAAGTCTGTTTAGTACAGTCTAAGTCAACTCCTCTGAGAGAGGATTCAGGAAAGCAAGAGGAGTTGAAAGATGGAAAGGCCTCTCAGCTTCATAGATGCCTTAATTTTGTTCATTCAGCAAATGTTCAAAAATGAGTATCTGTTATGGACCAGGCACTGCTTCAGTAGTAGGTATATATCAATTGGATACATTCAAGCAGGCAGGGGAGGGAGGACCAGGGGCAGGATACAGGAAGCAGACAATAGTGAAAGTAATATACTTTATGGTATATTAGGAGGGGATATATGCTATAATAAATATTGAAACTAGAGCAAGATAAAAGAGTAGTAGTGTGAGCGGTGCAGATGGGCAATAGCTGGGGAAACTGCAGAACTGGTCTTAGAAGGGGAGAATTGAGCCAAGACCTGAAGGAGTATAAATTGGTTGTTAAAATTGGTTGTCAAAAGTAGCCTATTGTATTTTAGGCACATTCGTTAAGCATGTTGTACAAATAAACACAGCATTCATGAAAAGACAGATGTCTTCAAAACATGTATTTTTTTTTTTTTTTTTTGTGGGTACTGGGGGGTCGACCTCAGGACCTCGCGCGCCAGCAGGCGCCCGTGCCGCTGAGTGATATCACCGGCCCCTTTTTCGTATGTGGGTTCCGGGAGTCGAACTCGGGTCCTCGCGCTTGCCGGGCAGGCGCTTAAGCCGCTGAGCCATCTCACCGGCCCAAAACATGTATATTTCTAAAACGTTTGATACTGGGGAAAAATAAGCTTCCTGACATTTTTTTGGATGTTGTGGCAAAACAAGCAACCTCCATTTTGCCTCAATATCCAAAAAGTATATGGTTTGCCTATTTTGATACAGAAAGGAGTGATTTGGAGCATGGTCTTTTGAGACCTGCTGATTATATATGATATAGGCAGAGCAGCTGTGCCAAAGGGCCAGAAAAATTTATCAGTGCACTTTTTATTGGACTCACTTCTAAGGACTATTTGGTTGCAACAGTTCCTCAGGTGATAATAAAACTGATTCATTTGGAGTTAAATAAATTCTCAGATAGCATATTTACTGTATACAATTTCCTGGTTTGTTTTAGATTTTGTTATATAATCATAAAATCTAGTTCATACAGTTAAAGGTGGCAAATTAATAGTTACTGAAAATATTTTTAAAAAAATTGTTTCTACGGTTTGTCATTTTCTAGGCTGTGTTTGATGCTATTGTTATTGCTGATTACACTACTTTATCCAAGGTGACATTATTGTTCTAATCAGTTCTTCCTGGTATGCCAAAACTGAGATTGCCGAAGAGTCATAAAAAATACTATAGGCCAGTGCCAAAGAACTGGGGGCTGGGCCAAATAGGCAGCAACTTCTCATCCCCAATAAATTGGAGACAAAGAATCTTGCAACAGACTCAAAACCCAAAAGCCAGCTACACCTGGAGGACATGTCTGAGAAGTAGTCATTTCCTAAGGGTTCTACATACTAGCAATAAAGCTACTCACCATAAGCAATTTATAAGCATCAACCCAGGAATTAAACTAAAAAAAAAAAAAAAAAGTGAGAAGACACTTTGTCCAGCAAGCAAGATGCAACCCCAGACTTCTAATTCACCAAAGGCAAACCCAGGAGGCAATGGAATGGAACAATTCAAAAGCCACCCACCTGGACTCTCAGAAGTGGTAACAGTGGAAGTAACAAAACAGATGAATGAAGCTCTAGAAAAAAATCAAATCAGAAATAATTTCTCAGATAACTACAGAGATGGTGACCATCATACAGGACATGCTTAGTGACTCTAGGGCAGATATAGATAAAAAAAAAATAAGAGGAGCTTAGGAAAATGATGGAACCATGAACACTCAACATAGGAAAGAAACGGAATCCATGGAACAGATTCAAACAGATATCCAGGAGATTAAAAATTCCACTGAAAGTATACACAGCAGAATAAGCCAATGTGAGGACAGAATATCAGATATAGAAAACAGGATTGCAGTTAGTAATCATGAAAAGAAAGATTTCTTAAAAATAGCAAGAAACCATGAAAAATCAATCCAACAGCTGCTAGATGATACAAAGAAGAATAACTTAAGATTGATCAGAGTCAGTGAAAAAGCAGGAGATAGCACAAACAACCTAAAACAACCTGTTCATAGAAGTAATGGCAGAAAACTTCCCAAGCAGGGAAAAAGAATTTGTCATACAGATAAGTGAGGCATATAGAACTCCAATTAGCTATGATTAAAAAAAAAAATCTACACCAAGGCATATAATAGTCTAGATTCCAGACATTCAACACAAGAACAGAATATTAAAAGCTATTAGAGAAAAGAAACAAATCACCTATAAAGGAAAGGCCATCAGAATCACAGCAGATTACTCAACACAAACCTTCAAGTCAAGGAGATCTTGGAGTGAAGTTTTATTTATTTATTTATTTTTTATTTTTTATTTTTTTTTGAGACAGAGTCTCACGATGTAGTTCAGGCTGGCCTTGGACTCACTTTGTAGCCCAGGCTGGCCTTGAACTCACGGCAATACTCTGGCTTCAACCTCCTGAGTGCTGGGATTATAGGCATGGACTATCACACCCAGCTGGAGTGAAGTATTTCAAGCCCTAAAAGAAAACAACCTCCAGCCCGGATTGATGTACCTTGCAAAAACTAGCTTTCAAAATCGATGGAGAAATAAGATACTTCTGGGATGAAGAACACCTGAAGAAATTCATGACCACCAAACCAGCACTCTAAAATGTTCTGAAGGATATTCTAGAAAGAGATAACAAGGACTACAACTCCATGAACCCCAACAGAATGAATCCACCATGCAAGGCAAACAAACAGAAGGAAAGAAAAGGAACCAACAACAGGAAAACAACATGACAAGGATAAGTCAATGCATATCAGTTACAACCATTAATGATAATGGTTTCAATTCACCAGTCAAAAGAAACAGACTAGCAGAATGGATCAAGAAGCAAGATCCAACAATATGCTGCATACAAGAAACACATAATTCAAAAATAAAATTCATAGACTGAAAGTCAAAGGATGGAAAACAATACTTCATGTAACAGGAATCCGGAAAAAAGCAGGGGTAGCTATTCTATTTGCAGACAAAGTGGATTTCAAGCTAAGACTGATTAAGAAAGGCAAAGAAGGTCACTACATCCTTGTAAAGGGAACAATCCAAGAGGAAGAGATAACAATCATAAATATATATGCAACAAATACCAGTGCATGCAACTATATAAAACAAATATTAATGGGCATGAAAAATCAAATAAGCTCTAGTACACTTGTAATGGGGGACCTGAATACCCCACTGTCACAAATAGATACATAAACCAGACAAAAAAATCAACAAAGAAATATCAGAACTGAACCAAACTTTTGAACAAATGGACTTAGTAGATGTCTACAGAGTGTTCCTTGCCACAACATCATAATACACATTCTTCTCAGCTGCACATGGGACGTTCTCCAAAATGGACCACATGCTAGCTCATAGAACATGCTTAAGTAAATGCAAAGGAACTGAAATTATCCCATGCATATTATCAGAACATAGTGTAATGAAATTGGAAATCAATGGCAAAAGAAGCCACAAGAACTTCATAAACATGTGGAAATTAAATAACACCCTCCTGAACAACCAATGGGTCACAAATGAAATTAAATAAGAAATTAGACAATTTCTACAATTAAATGATAATGCCAATACAACATACTGGAACTTATGGGACGCAATGAAAGCAGTCCCACGAGGGGAATTTATAGCAGTGAAAACCCATATCAGGAAAACAAGAGTGAGCTCAAATAAACAACTTAATGTTGAGCCTCAAGCTTCTAGAAAAAGAAGAGCAAGTCAAGCCCAAAGCTTGTATGAGGGCGGAAATTATAAAGATCAGAGAGGATATTAATGCACTGGAGAATAAGAAAAAAATACAAAGAATCAATGAATCAAAGTTCTTTGGTTCTTAGAAAAATTAAATAAAATTGACAAACCCTTGGACAACCTTATCAAAAAAAGGAAAGAAAAGACTCAAATCCATGCAATTAGGAATGAAAAGGGTGAAATCACAACAGATCCTGCAGAAATCCAGAAGATAATCAATGCCTACTTTGAGAACCTGTATTCTAATAAGATGAAAAATGCAGAAGAAATGGACAGATTCCTAGATACATATGAATGACCAAAGCTGAATCAAGAAGATATAAAGATTCTAAATAAACCAATATCAGTCAATGAAATGAAAGATGTAATTAAAAACTTACCAACAAAGAAAAGCCCAGGCCCTGACAGATTCACTGCCGAATACTACAAGAAATTTAGAGAAGAACTAACACCACTACTTCTCAAACTGTTTAATGAAATTGAAAGGGAAGCAATACTCCCAAATTCATTCCTGGAAGCAAGCATTACCCTGATACCAAAACCAGAGAAGGACCCAACCAAGAAAGAGAAATACAGGCCAATCTCCCTAATGAACATAGATGCAAAAATCCTCAGTAAGATACTGGCAAACAGAATGCAGCAAATCATCATGAAGATTATACACCATGACCAAGTAGGATTCATCCCAGGGATGCCAGGATGGTTCAACATATGCAAATCAATAAATGTAATACCACATATTAACAGAACCAAGGACAAAAACCATATGATCATCTCAATAGATACAGAAAAAGTGTTTGACAAAGTCCAACACCTATTTATAATAAAAACCCTATAGAAAATTGGAATAGATAGTCTTTATCTCAATCCGATAAAAGCCATCTATGACAAACCAATAGCCAACATCATACTAAATGGACAAAAACTGAAAGCTTTCTCTCTAAAATCAGGAATATGACACTGTCATCACTCTTATTCAATATAGTTCTGGAAACATTAGCCAGAGCAATTAGATAAGAGAAAGAAATAAAACGAATAAGGATAGGAAAGTAAGAAGTTAAATTATCATTATTTGCAGATCACATGATACTCTACATAGAAGACCCCAAAAAACTCCACCAAAAGACTTGTAGATTTAATAACCAAATTCAGTAGTGTACCTGGATACAAAGTGAACATGCAAAACTCAATAGCATTTCTGTACACAAATAACAAACTCACTGAGAGAGAAATTAGGGAAACAACACCTTTCACAATAACACCCCAAAAAATAAAATACCTAGGGATCAATCTAATGAAGGAAGTAATAGACCTTTACATTGAAAATTACAGGGCTGGTGAGATAGCTCAGCGGCATAAGTGCCTGCCTGGCAAGCGCGAGGTTCTGAGTTTGACTCCTGGTACCCACATAAAGGAAAAAAAGGGCCTATGATATCACTCAGCAGCACAAGTGCCTGCTGGCAAGCGTGAAGTACCCACATTAAAAAAAAATTACAGTACTCTTAAAAAGGAGATCGGAGAGGACATCAGAAAATGGAGGGGCCGGTGAGATGGCTCAGCGGCTTAAGCGCCTGCCTGGCAAGCGCAAGGGCCCGAGTTCGACTCCCGGAACCCACATACGAAAAAGGGGCCGGTGATATCACTCAGCGGCACGGGCGCCTCCTGGTGCGCGAGGTCCTGAGGTCGACCCCCCGGTACCCACAAAAAAAAAAAAAAAAAAAAAAAAAAAAAAAAAAAAAAAAAGAAAATGGAAAGATATCCTCTGTTGTTCTTGGGTACAAAGAACCAATATAGTGAAAATGGCCATACTTCCAAAATTGTTATACAGATTTAATGCAATCCCAATCAAAATTCCAATAGCATATCTCACAGAATTAGAGAAAACAACCCTAAAATTCATTTGGAACCAGAAGAGACCTAGCAAAGCCAATTCTGGGCAACAAAGGCAAGGCAGGGCACATCACAATCCCTGATTTGAAATTATACTACAAAGCTACTGTGATAAAAACAGCATGGTACTGGCAAAAAAAACAAAAACAAAAACAACAACAACAAAAAAAACAAACAAACCTGAGGATCAGTGGAACAGATTAGAAGATGCAGAAACAACTCCAAACATACTCAGTCACCTCATCTTTGACAAAGGAACCAAACACCTTCACTGGAAGAAAGATATCCTCTTTAATAAATGAGGTTGGAAAAACTGGCTTTCCACATGCCAGAGACTAAAGCTAGACCCATGTCTCTCACCATGCACGAAACTAAAATTGAAATAGATCAAAGATCTAAATATTAAAACAGAAACACTAAATCTGCTGGAAGAGAGAGTAGGTAGAACTCTTGAAGACATTGGTGAAGGAAAGACTTTATAAAACCCCAATTGCACAGGAAGTATCCCAAATAATCAACAGCTGGGATCTCATCTTATTAGAAAGTTTTTGCACAGCAAAAGAAATCACCAACAGAGTGAAGAGACAACCCACATTGTGGGAAATATTTTTACCAGCTGTTCCTCAGACAAAGGACTACTATCTAGAATATATAAAGAACTCAAAAAAAAATCACCCCCCCATTTAAAGACCCAATGCAAAAGTATCTGTTCATCTGAAATGAATAGACACTTCTCAGATGAAGAATTAGAAACAGCAAATAAATATATGAAAATGTTCAACATCACTGGTCATTCAAGAGATGCAAAACAAAAGAACAGTGAGTGGTGGTGGTAGTGCATGTCTGTAATCCCAGCACTTGGGAGGCTGAGGCAGGAGGATCGCTGCTAGTTCGAGGCCAGCCTGGGCTACAAAGTGAGTTTAAGCCCAGCCTGAACTGCAAAGCCAAACCCTGACTCAAAAATAAATAAATAAATAAATAAATAAATAAATAATAAAAAAGAAAAAGAAAAACACTGAGATTCCATCTCACTCAGAAAGAATGGCTATTATCAAGAAATCCACCAGTAACAAATGCTGGCAGGGCTGTGGAGAAAAAGGAACCTTTCTCCAATGTTGGTGAGAGTGTAGATCGGTGCAACCACTGTGGAAATCAGTGTGGAGATTCCTCAAAAAACTAAAACTAGAGGTACCATTCAACCCAGCTATTCCCCTTCTTGGTATCTTCCTGAAAGAATTAAAAGCATCATACCACAGAGATATATGCATACCCATGTTTATAGAGGCACAGTTTGTAATAGCTAAATCTTAGAAACAGCCCAAATGCCCATCAACTAATGAATGGATAAAGATGTGGTTTTTTTATACAATGGAGTACTGTATACAATGGAGCTACAAAGAAGGCTAAGCTTGAGACATTTCTAGCTAAATGGATGCATCTTGAGACCATACTTTTAAGTGAAATAATTTGCACATGTTTAAATATCACATTGTTTCTCTGGTGTGAGAAAGTGAAAGTGTAAATAAGGACCAAAATGTATAATAGATATTGGGAAATGGGACAAAAATGTTCGAATGAAAAGGAGAAGAAGGGAGGGGGGAGGGGAAAGGAAAGAAGGGACAAGAAAAAAAAAAGAATAGAAGGAAAAAATGGAAAAAGTTTTGTAAATAAGGAGGGGAAGAGGGGTTGAAGGGAGGGGAAGGAAATGGGAAAAAAGGAAGCAGCAAGATATACAGGTACAGGTACAAATTCTCTATGATGATGACTGTTATCATTATGTATATCTGGCTGTACTGTACAGTACAGTACTGTAGTTGTATGTTTTGTTATACATTACAGTACTGCATGTAAGAGGAAAGTCATCAGTATTGCAAATAAAAGCGAAGTCATCAAGTTGGAGTTTCCTTTGACTTCTTTTTTTTTTTTTTAATTTTTATTTTTTACGCAGGTACCAGTTGAACTCAGGACCTCGCGCTTGCCAGGCAGGCGCTTATGCCGCTGAGCTATATCACCGGCCCTCCTTTGACTTCTTAGTACACCATTCTAAATAGTTGGTCTCTGTGAAACCTCACACACAATTGGAAAATTTTTCTCTTTTTGAGGAGACAGGGTCTTGCTTTGTTGCCCATGCTGGCCTTGACCTCTCTATCTTTCTGCCTCAGCCTCCTGAGTAGTTGGGATTACAGGCCACTGAGTCCAGCTTAGAACATTTCTTAATTAATATAGAATCTGAACAATATTAACTAGGTATTATAAAGCATTATCATAAGTGATAAAGACCTAATGAGCTGGCCGTGGTGGCGCATGCCTGTAATCCCAGCACTTGAGAGGCTGAGAGAGGAGGATCGCTGTGAGTTCTAGCCCAGCCTGAACTACATAGCAATAGATACCCTGTCTCAGAAAAACAAAAACAAAAACAAAACAAAACAAAAAAGAGGTAATGAATCATTTTTTTACCACTTGAAGGAAATATTTATAATAAGTTTTTTCATTGGCTAAATTTCATAAACAGTATTGCATCTTCCCTCTTTCTTTATGTTGACTCATGTCTTCTGATGATCTTCTGTGTTGCAGAATATTTTTTTCTTAGAGTTTCAAATTCCTATTTGACTGTGAGGGTATTTTCATGAACTGGCTTCTTTTTCTGACATCCTCCTATTTCATCCATAGTGTGGTAACTTCAGAGTGCTTCTCTTTTACAACCTTGTAAGTTTGACCATTTACATAATTTTTACTTCTCCCCTATTTGAGATCTATTGCATCCTGGTACTCCATGTGTATTTAAATTCAGAATGGGCAGTTTCAAACTGGGGGTTGTTTCAGAAGTCCATTCATGTTGAATTTATGTTTTTTTTGTTTTGTTTTGTTTAGTTTCTGAGACAGATCTCACTGTGTGGTTCACGCTGGCCTTGAACTCACTATGTAGCCCAAATTGGCCTGAAACTTGTAGAGATCCTCCTGCCTCAGCCTCTTGAGTGCTAGGATTACAGGCATGCACCACTATGCCCGGCTCATGATGGATTTTTACAGGCACAGTGGCACATGTCTGTAAATCTCTGAATCTCAGGAGATTGAGGCAAAAGGATTGCAAATTCAAGGCCAGGCTAGGCAACTTAGTGAGACCCAATCTCAACTTAAAAACTGAGCCTGCCTGGCAAGCGTGAAGTCCTGAGTTTGATTCCTGGTACCAAAAAAATAAAATAACATACAAATAAAATACTGGGCTGGGGATATACCTCAGTCATAAAGTACTTGCCTAGTATGTTCAAGGTCCTGGCTTCAGTCTCCAATATTGGAAAAGATTGGTTGCTTGAGATTCATCACTGTGGTTTCATAGAAATGCGTGGTGAATGCTGGTTAGATTCCATACATGCATGACCCAAATAATGCAAGGTACTAGTTTAAACTTCTTCTCAGAACCAGGTATCATATCATGAAGGAAGAATAATCTTCCTCCCTCCTTGAGAGGCTAGCTCAAGGCAAAATTTTTAATTAGGTCAGGTTGATTTTTGACATCACTTCTTTCCCTTAACTTCCTTCCCACTTTTCCTTGTCCAGAATTTCTAAGAGGTATTGTTCCTAACTTCCCTGGGTCCTACAATGCATGACACTGTATTCACCCAACCCAGAGCACTGCAGACTCCAAAATGAATGAGGCCCACCCTTCCCCATCACTACTGCCACTGACTCAAACAGGCTGTCCACAAGTTAAGAGGAAACCAATCTGACTGACTTGATATTGATCGACTGAAAGCCCAAAATTCTGCTAGAGATTTTTGAGATTTTAAGAGATTCTTTTCTACACACTATCATCAGTGATATAATTTTAGAAAACACAATAAAGTGAGTGAAACACTCAAGTCATATGAGGTTATATAATTCAATATCCCTGGGCCATATCCTCAGAAACTCTACTTATTTCCTATTCTCAAGTCTAGTTCTTTTTTTTTTTAATGTGGGTACCAGGAGTCGAACTCAGGACCTTGTGCTTGCCAGCAGGCTCTTGTGCCGCTGAGCGATATCACCAGGCCTTTTTCTCCTTTATGTGGGTTCCGGGAGTCGAACTCAGGACCTTGCACTTGCCAGACAGGCGCTTGCACCACTGAGCCATCTCACTGGCCCTCAAGTCTAGTTTTTTAAAGTTCCTCTATTATTCTGCTTGTGATCCCCCAGTTTCTCTGCAAATGTCAAGTTTTATTTTTCCTGCAGTATATCAGCAGCACATATGATTGCCTGTATGAAAAGAGGAACCACCTGTACAAATCTATTGATCAGAAACTACTTGACCAGAACAATTCCTGGGAGAAGGAAAGGAGGGTAGAAGCAGAGAAATTAAGGTTAAAGTCAAGAACCACTGACCCCAATCCAGCTACAGTGGTGCATGCCTGCAACCCCAGCATTCAGGAGGCTGAGGCAGGCTGATCATGAGTTTGAGGCCAGCCTGAACTATAACCTGTTTTAGGAAAAATAAAAAATAAAAAAGGAACCCCTGACCAGCAGCTATGTGGGAATAAGAATGTTCACACAGTGCAGGTAGGAATGCAAAATGGAACTTCCTGTGTAAAGGGTAATTTAGCAAAACCTATCAAACCTTTTTATGTAGCAATCCTGCTTCTTGGACTTTATTTTCTGATAAAAATCGAAGATATACTAGAAGAATATATGAATTCAGTGCCTGCAGCATTTTTTTATTTGCAAAAGCTGGAAACCATAAGAATATCCATCAATAGAGGGCTAGTAGAATAAATTATAGTATGTTCATACAGCTGTTGAAAAGAATGAGACAGGGCTGGGGTGTATGTGGCTCAGTGGTAGAGCATGTACTCAGCATGTGCAAGGCCCTGGGTTCAATCCCTAACATCACACATACGCACGCAGGCAAATTTGTGCATATGAATGTAGAACAAACATATAACATACATTGTTAAATGAAAAAAAAAAAGTGTGTATGGCTGGGCATGATGACATAGGCCTGTAATCTCAGCACTCATCCTGGGCTACATGGTGAGACCCTGTCTCAAAAAATATTTTTAAAATACGTCCCCCCAAAAAAAAACCCAGTGTGTATATGCCAACCTTCCTACTTTTAAAATGTATGCATCCTAAACCTGAATAAATGGAAATATATGTTATATCCTTAAGTGGGAAAAATATTAAAAAACAAAATAAGTGCATCCATATATGCTTAGAGTATTTCTGGAAGGAAATACGATAAGTTGGTAACAGTGGCTTCCTAAAAGATAGAGAAATGGAAGATCAACAAACAGGAGAGGGAGGGAGACTGACTTTTCACTATAAATCTGTGCTGTTTAAATATTTTACTGTATGATTTTTTTTTTTTGCAGGGGTTACTGGGAATCAAACTCAGGATTGTGCTTGCCAGGCAGGCATTGTGCTGCAGAACTATATCCCCAACCCTTTACTGTATGAATTTCAGATTTTTTTTTTCTGGTGTTGCAAATTGAACCTAGGGCCTTCCACGTGGTAGACCAGCACTCTCTCACTGAATTACATTCTCAGTCCTACCGTGTGCATTTAAAAGAAATAAAATTCAGAAAAAAGCATTGTTGAAAGAAGACTCATCAAAAATGCAGATTGTATGAAAATCACAGGATACCAGAACTAGCAGTGACCTTAGAGATTAGAAAACTGATTCTCAGGACATAGATTTGCCCAAGGAGATTAACCCCCTACCTTGTGGCTACCATCAAGGTTGTCAACTAAAACTTTGTGTGTACCTCCATTTCCTTTTCCAGTCTCACCTTTGCCTCTTATAAGAGATCCAGTCCGAAACTTGAACGTGGGGATTAGATAACAGCTTGTAGAGGCAGAGTTGTATCTGTGGGGAGCAGCAGAGACTGTCAGGCTCTTCAGAATATGCTTGGCCTCGGGTCTTCCGTCTGAGTATAAAAGGTTGACTTGCACTTTGTTCCCAGAGCCAAGGCACTGCAGGGTAGCCACAGTTTGATTTTGGGTGAATGTGCCCCTTTTGGCTTCTGTGTGAGCTTCTGGAAGGAGAGCCAGACAGAAGAATGCATCTTGTTCTTAATCTGAACAGTGCCCAGCTAACCAACTTGCATTAACAATCCTTATTAAATGCCACTGCTTCTGGGCACATTGGGGCATGCCTGTAATCCCAGCTACTTGGGAGGCTGAGGCAGGAAGATCACAAATTCAAGTCTAGCCTGGGCAAGTAAGCAAGACCCTATCTCAAAATAAAACAGGGCTGTAGCTTAGCACCTCCTAGATTCAACCCCCAGTACCAAAAAAAAAAAAAAAAAAAAAACACCCAAAACAACAAAAACTTCTATCACTACACTTTCCCCTCTTTCAATTCACCTCTTCCTCAGTATATATTTATGGTACTAAATATCCAAGTCCTGCTTTTCCTCCAGCCTGATATAGGTCCCCTGAAGATAGGTCCCATGAAGATGGTAATTCAGCATAAGCAAATGGTTATAAATTGTTTTCTAGGTGCTGCCTTCTCTCTCTCCATAACCTCATCTGTTTGATTTATAAAGGCATGCATTAGGTAATAAGGTAATTTAAAAATTAGTTCCTATTCAATTCCCCACTACCACACACACACACACACACACACACACACACAAATTAGTTTTCAGAAAGCCTGGGGGGTACAAATCTTTAAAATAGGATATTTGAGATCTGAGCTACGAAGGGAGAGATAAGGCTTATTTCATTTCACTTCATTTCATTTTTTGAGACAGGGTCTATCTAGTCCAGGCTGGCCTTGAATTCACTATGTAGTGCAGGCTGGCCTCAGACTTGCAATGATCCTCCTGCCTCAGCCTCTCAAGTGCTGGGATTACAGGTGTGCATCACCATGCCCAGCCAAGATAAGGCATCTTTCAAAGGTAAAAATTTCTTAGAATGGCAAAGTGATTTTCCAGAAAGGGTCCATTTCCTACCTTCCATTAGCAAGTCCCTGATGCTTCTCACATCATTCAGGAAGAGCCCAGGCAGCTGTTCCACTTGGCAAGTGTTATCTCTGAGATCTGAGGTGGGGTGGGGAGGAGAATTCAAATTTACTGGGTACTTATTAGAATTCTGGGCACCGGAGGGGGATACAAAAGAATGAAGTTCCTGCTCGTAAAACTTGCAACTCGGGGGCCAGTGATAACGCTCAGCGGCACGGGCGCCTGCTGGCGCACAAGGTCCTGAGTTTGACCCCCGGTACCCACAAAAAAAAAAAAAAAAAAAAACTTGCAACTGGGGAAATCAAACACTCCCTAAGAAAAGACTTTGAAACACAGGCTAGTAGGAGTTAGCCTATTATAAAGAAAACTGAGTACCAATCTATTACTATTAGGAGACAGAAAAGTGAAATAGAGTTAAGTAAAGTTACTAATAAAAGACTAACCAACACATGCCCTCAAAAAATGCTTATTTTCTCTTCTCCTACCTGTTCTATCTGCCTGCTGTATTAAAGAGAACTTTGGAAAGTTTATTAATTATTGCCTTGGAGGAAAGAGAAACTGGGATGAGGGAATGGAGAAAAGAAGGAAGGGAAAAGCAAAAAAAAAGAAAAAAAAAATATATATAAAAGATAGTTAAGATAGTTATACTACTAATTTCTCTTAGTTCATTGACAAGAAAGGTTTGTGCTAATATTGTTTGGACAATTAAATACCGGTATCTTGTACTCTGAATAACTAATTTAAAGATAACAATATGCAATGTATTAACCAATGTTACCCTCCTATTATCTTGTTTTGAAATTTTGTTTTATTTTTTTTTTCTTTAAAATGAAAAGTGGGCCGGTGAGATGGCTCAGCGGCTTAAGCGCCTGCCCGGCAAGCGCGAGGGCCCAAGTTCGACTCCTGGAACCCACATACGAAAAAGGGGCTGGTGATATTGCTCAGTGGCACGGGCGCCTCCTGGCGCGCGAGGTCCTGAGGTCGACCCCCCGGTACCCACAAAAAAAAAAAAAAAAAAAAAAATGAAGAGAAAGGTTTGTGCTTAAAAAAAAATATTGCCTTGGACGTAGTATCTCTATAGATTCCACAGAGCCATAGGTCATAGTTATTTTTACTTTTTGGCACATGACTCAAAGAGCATACAACTTTTCTTAATTTGTTAAATTGGTTACTGCTGTATCTTAGAATATTTTGCCTTAAGTCTTATTAACTAATTGTAAAGATGAAATGTTTAGAAACTGAAAAATCACATTTTAAATTAATAGTTACCAAAGAGTAGTAAAATAGTGGCTCCACCTCGTATCACCATTTCCCTCAGCTCTCCCCACCCAAGAGCATCCTCATCTATTTGGATGCGCCACCTTATAAACAAAGGCAACATTTTATGAGAGTTTATGAATTTGGAAATCTTAGATGAGGACACTACCAAAACCTTGTCAATACCTTCTTGTAACAAAAACTATCTGACAGTAGAAGGATTTTCAATGCTATTGATGTAAGCAGAAGAATGCATCATAATCTGTGTCTCTGAGTTGCATAAGTTACAGACCTGCTTAGAGGCAAGATACATGGGATAACTTCTGGAAAGTATTGTTTGTTAGATACTGGCTACACCCCTACCTGATGGAAAAGACCCCAAATACTTTCTAGGTCCCTCTTTGGATTTTCTGTGATATTAGGCTAGAGAGGTACTTACCTTTCTTGTTGGAATCATAGGATGCAATAATTAGGCTGAAGACTAAGATGGTATCCATGTTAGCTTGAACACATGAATTTAAACACTCATTGCAAAGACAGTTCACTTTTAATCTATCATAGCCCCTGGAAGCCTTGTTTCTAGTTGTTTTCACTTGCCCTAGAAACAAGTTTCACCTTGGAAGAGGTTGGTTCCACCCTAATTATTTTTCCTTTATTTCCTGAAGACCCAAGACTAGAGCTGATTGGAGAAACAGCCAAATCTGCTTATTAATGATTGACTTAGAAGGTCTTCCCCTGACTTCGTTGCTGGTGCCAGCATAAAGAACTATAATTACCTACTGGTTTCCCTAGCAGAAAGGGTATAAACACCCAGTGATATGCTTTACAAATACTTGTAGTTAGACACGTAGTCATTTACATGCATGCTCACTGATACAGGCACATAGATGTACTCACCAATCTAAAGAGATATGATTTCTATTAAGGAATGTAATTTCTAGATTAGAACAGGAACATAGGACTAAACCTGTCAGTGACTTACCCTGGAGTAACAATCAATAGAACTGGGTTCCAGTATAAGTCCTGTTGTTAACCATATCATCTTGAGAAAATTACTTGACTTCTCAGGAACTCAATTTTGTGTACATTGAAAATCCCAAAGGATCCCTAGAATTCATTCATAGTTATACACATAAACTCACATGACCCTGGCATGGTGGCACACACCTGTAATTCCAGCAATAGGGAGGCTGAGGCAGGAGGATCACTGAGAGTTTGAGGGCAGCATGGGCTTCAAGTGAGCTCGAGGCCAGTCTGAGCTACATAGCAAAACCCTGTCTCAAAAACAAACAAAAAACACAAACTCATATGAGCATAGACACAGGTATAGAGTTCATATTTTCCACTCCTGAATAGTGAAGGGAGCATGGTTAAAAACATTCCTATGACTTGGACCAGGAGGTTTTGTTTTTATTTTTATTTTTTATTTTTGGTACTGGGAATTGAACTCAGGACCTTGCGTTTGCCAGGCAGGTGCTGTGCTGCTGAGCTATATCCCTGGCCCAGGACCCAGGAGGTTTTAAGAAAGAGCGGAATACAATAGGTGAATATACTGTCTGCAGTTTGGGAAACTTTTCATAGACAGATAATTGTTGTTGAAGACTTTCCCAAAATTGTATCTGTTAGCAAAGAGTATACATCTGGTGTAATACTTTAATGACTTTTTCATGTAGCTAGGTGGGTCATAAAGGAGAAACGAATCTACTCAGATAATTGCCTAAGTCCAGAGCCTTTGCAGTCTTCCTACCTACTCTAAATGTACTCTATTAGAGCCAACATGTGTTTAGCTATGGATGAGAAGTTTCTGGAAGCAGAAACTCTGATGATAATGATATAAAGGGAGTTCAAGAGACTTCTCATGAGGACTTCATGAAATTTGAATCAAATCATAATTTAAATACCACCCTGTTTCCTGACACATTAATACAAATCCTACTGAGCATCACAGAAGTCTTGGTGGGGAAAGGGAAGAGATGTCATGAAGGATAGCACGTTTGTTGTATGAAATATAGATGGAGAAGAAGAAGTATTGGGCATGCAGCCCCAGAGCAAATCTTTATTGGAACTCTTCCTTTTCCCTGCTACAGCTGCCAGATTCTCTTAGCACAGAATTTAGTTACAGCAGAATGAAGGGCTCTAGTGCTTGCATGACTTTTTGGGAGGGGTACTGGAGATTGAACCCAGTACCTCACGAATGCTAGGTAAGACTCTAGGGCTGTGCTACATCCAGGTATTTTATTTTATGTTTAGAGACAGGGTCTCACTAAGTTGGCTAGGCTGCCCTTGAAATGGTAGTCCTCCCACCTCAGCCTCCCAAGTAGCTGTGATTAGATGCATGTGCCACCAGGGCTTGCTGGGTATTATGATTTTTATTTGCTATTTCCTTAACATGATTATATATTTCTCTGCTCCCTTCCAGTATTGACACCTTCCCTGCTGTTGTCCTATCTAAAAATGTCTGTAGATTAATTTCTAGATCCATAGTGTGGTGCTGCCACCTTGCAGTAGGAGTGTATCTGAGGGTTCACTATTCTCATCCTATGTCACAAGGTGGCAGAAGTACTCACTTTGCTGGTCCTGCTGGCACACACCTGAAATCCCAGCACTTGGGAGGCTGAGGCAGGAGAAGCACCATGAGTTTGAGGCTAGCCTGGGCTACATAGTTCTAGACCAGCCTGAACTACATAGTGGGACACTGTCTCAAAACAACAACAACAACAACAAAACAACTCACTTTACACAAAAAAGAAGGTGTGCTTGGCCAAAGATGAAGAAAAAGAAAATTTTTCTTTTATCAGCTCTCAGACTGTTTTTATTTTATAACTCAAAAGCCCAAAAGTTACCCTGCATATTGGAGCAGGCCATGCTGTGGGGTATAGAGAAGCAGGAAGGTTTCAGTTTTGAAATTACAAGTCAAAATATCTACTGGTAGAGAAATAGACTCAGAACTATTTCCCTACTACTAGATATTTAGGCTACTTTTCTAAGTCTTTGGTATATCTGTGGAGGAGAGGATATCCCTTCTGATCTCCTTTTTCATCCCCCTTCCCATAAAACCGATTAAATTTAGGAAGAATAAAAGCTTAGAGCATAAGTGAATTTTACTACTTTAGAGATGTGGCCTCTGTTTTGTTTTGTGGTACTGGAGATTGAACCCAGGGCCTCGTGCATGTTAGGTACACATCAGGGTAAGTCTGCAGGAGGAGCATCTGACAGAAAGCCAGGAAGCCTACTGAGGTTCTAGATTAGCTTTGGTAATTAAATCAGTTTGAGAAAGTCACTTAAGTTCTCTTGATGAGACTTTCTTCCATTTTCTTTAATGATGCAGTTGGAAAAGATGATTTCCAAGGCTTCCTCCAGGTCTAAAATGATCTTACCTACACACTGCTGTTCTTTCTTTTAAGGGTGTATTTTGTGTTGTTTGTTTTATTTTCAAAAAAGTTTATTTTAAAATATATCATACATAGAGAAGAGTATATAAAACATAAATATATTTTAAATAGTAATAATAGTAATGTACTTACAAGGTGAATACCATATAACCATCATCCAAATTAAGAAATTAAACATTGCCAAAATCTTAGAAGCTCTTTATATGTCTATCCCTCTGATCGTACCCCTTTCCTTCTCCCAATTACGACTTTTTCATGCTTTGTAAAAATAGTGAACTATGTATCACTAAAAATATTCTGCTTAACTTTGATTGCTTTTGAACATTATATAAATTAAATCAACTTTATGTATTTTATTTTTAATACTCTTTCTTTCCTTTTTATTATATTATATATTTTTTTGTTTTGTTTTGAGACAGTCTCCCCATATAGTAAGATTGGCCTTGAACTCACTGTGTATCCCAGGCTGGCCCTGAACCCTCAATCTTCCTGTCTCAGCCTCCCAAGTGCTGGGATTGGAGATGTGGGCTACCACACCCAGTTTGTAATACTTTTTTTTTTTTTTTTTGTCTTTTTGAGACAGGGTCTCACTATGCAGTTCAGGCTGGCCTTGAACTCACTTTGTAGCCCAGGCTGGCCTTGAACTTGTGGCAGTGCTCATGCCTCAGCCTCCCAAGTGCTGGGATTACCATTGTAATACATTTTTAAAAATAATACATTGTAGTTATACATATTTATGGGATATAGCATAACATTTCAACACATGTATACAATGTGTAATGATCAGATCTGGGCAACTGGCATATATATATAACTTCAGACATTTATCTTTTCTTTGTGTTGAGACTATTCAAAATCCTCTCTAGTAGGTTTTTTTTTTTTTTTTTTTTTTTTTTTTTTTTTTTTTTTTTTACTGGGGATAGAATCTGAGACCTTACATCTGCTAGGCAAGTGCTCTGCTACTGAGCTATATATACCCCAGCCCCTCTACTAGCTATTTTGAAATATTCAATTAATTATTGTCATCCATGTTATCCTACTGTGCTATAGCATATTAGACATTATCCTCTTATCCGTCTGTACCCCTGCACCCATTCACTATCCTATCTATTCCTTCCTCCTTAGGTATTTTAAAGTAGAAATTTTATTATGTATAACACCATAAATATACGTTTCTAACTATACCCCAGAAATGCTCTTTTTATGTCTCTCCTAGTCACTCACCATCAGGAGTAACTATTATCCAGATTCTTATTATCATAAGTGAGTAGTTTTTTTTTTTGGCTTGGTACCAGGAATCGAACTCACGACCTCGTGCTTGCCAGGCAGGCGCTGTGCTGCTGAGCTATACTCCCGGCATAAATGAGTTTTGACTACTTCAACAATAAGAAATGGGCCGGTGAGATGGCTCAGTGGTGTAAGCGCCTGCCTGGCAAGCGCGAGGGCCCGAGTGCGACTCCCGGAACCCACATACGAAAAAGGGGCCGGTGATATCGCTCAGTGGCATGGGCGCCTCCTGGCGCACGAGGTCCTGAGGTCGAACCCCCGGTACCCACAAAAAAATAAATAAATAAAAATAAGAAATATACATTATGTATGCTTGTGTCTGGCTTTCTTTCTTTGCTCAATATTTTGTTTGTAAAATTCATCCTGTTTCTTCACATACCAATTGTTTGTTCATTTTCATTGTTTTATAATATTCCATTGTATGAAGTACCACAGTTTATCCATTCTATTGCTGAGAGGCATTTGTGTTGTTTCCAGTTTGTGGCTATAATATTCTTGGAGCTCATTTCAAAGATTCTGTAGGGTATAAATCCAGAAGTTGAAGCTGCTTGTAGGTTATGGAAGGTATGTTCTGCTTGACTATTATTTATTTACTTGGTAGTACTAGGGACTAAACCCAAGGCCTTTGCACTGAGCTACATGCCTAGCCCTTTTAAAATATTTTTTCTTTTAATTTTTAAAATTTGTTGTTTTGTGGGGTTGAACCCAAGGACTTCACCTCACCCCTTATTTTTTAAAGATTGCTTACAAGTTTTTTTAAATTTAAAAATTTTATTAGTACATGTTTGCACTTAATAATGATTACATCCATCATCAGGAGTTTGTACAGGTACATCTTAATTCTTTTTATTTTCCCTTCCCCTCATCTCCTTTTTCAGTTTTTATTTTGAGATAGGGTCTTGCTAAGTAACTAAGTTGCCCAGGCAGGGCTTGAACTTGTGATTCTCCTACCTCAGCCTTCCAGGGTGCTGGAATTACAGGCATGTTCCACCGTGCCTGGCTAATGGCAAACTATTTTCTAAGAGGTTGAGTCACTTATACTTCTATTGGCAGGGTATAAGAAGCTCCGTTGTTCCATATTCTTGCAAAAGGGGCCAAAGAGCCTTTCCAGTGTGGCATGGACAATGAGCCTGAGCAGGGCCAGGCATACCCTTACACTAGCCAACCCTTTGGTTGGTCTTAGAAGTTCAAGCCACAACATTTGCTCCCTCTGAGTAAGGGTAAAGGAGTCAGTTATCACTAGGTCTCTGCACATGCTCTACTATCCGGGTAATACTGGTGTAAGGGGGTAAATTTAATAAAATAATACTTTCCTAATCAAGTGAGTACAGGGCATTTTGTTCTTGTATTGGGCATTAGGAGGAAATGGGGACATGGAAAGAAAGAGGAAAGTAGTATTTTCAATGTGCCTTTTGTGTTGCAAGCTTTGTGTTTGAAGCTTTATATTTTGCCTATGTCATTTAATCCAAAACACTACCTTACAAGGTAGCTTTTCTATTTCTTTTGAGACAGAGTCTCACCATGTAGTTTAGGCTAGGCTTGAACTCACATGTAACCCAACTCGTGGCAATCCTTCTGCCTCAGCCTCCTAAGTACTGGGATTACAGGCATGTGCCACCAGGTCCAGTTGCTTTTATATCAAATTTATAGACAAGGAAACAGACTCAGAAAGGGGATCACTTGCTCAAGTTCACAGAGCAAATTAGTGACACAGTGTGGATTTAAAGTCTAGTCTATCTTTTTAAAGAGTTTAAGCTCTTTACAAGGCACGGTGAAGGCTATTCTTGAGGTATCTTTGGCTTACAGAATCAATTTTCAGTTTTCTTTATCTGTATTCACCCCTAAAACTATGCCATTCAAATGATATGCCACTACATTTATTGATTTAAAGTACATTTTTTTCTCTCTTTTCACTGAGTTTTAATTGTCTTCATCCTTTTCAATGCTGAGGATTAAATCCAGGGTCTTCTGCATGCAAGCAAGCACTCTGCTACTGAGCTGTATCTCCAGCCTTCCTTTCTTCCTCTGTGTTTTCATTAATAAAATTGGGTATACTGGCACAGCAGTTCTATTGGTAAACAAGAATTGTGTGATAACTTTTTACCTGTAGATTCTCTCTCTCTCTCTCTCTCTCTCTCTCATAATCAGACAGGAAGAAGCTCAGATCTAAGATTTGGTGACTACTCAAATTGTAACTAGAGACTGAAAGTGTTTGGGATTGGATAATAAAGGGGAGGGACTGCTGAAATACCATGTGAAAACCCAAGTAGCCCTTGCAAAAACCCTGTGAAAACCTTGTGGGCAATTAACCAGTATAAACACTGTTCTTCATTATGCAATCCTATCTTTCACCATCAGAACAGACATAAAGTGGTCTGCCTGAGGGCATTTTCTGACCTTATGGTGTGAAGTTCTCTCAGACTCTTAACCCAGGGTAAACATGAATGGTTGACCTGAACAAAGGGACATTGTGTTCAGATAAGGACTTGGTGTTTCTTCCTTGTATCTTATGACTGGAGCCACATTTCTTGGGAAGGCACTGACTTTCTTGATGAATTCTATCTGTAAAGCAGCTAAGTATACTACTGGAGGCTTTGCCTCCCAAAGGCAATATGGAGGTTAATAAGCAGACATCAGGAGAAGAGTGACCCTCAGGTACAGAAAGAATCTTTATTTCAGCCAATGAAGTATTTGTAATATCTATACCTCATCCTACTCTAAGAGCTATAAAGAGGGGTGCTAAACTAAAAGAACTATTCTGTGTGTTTAGTTAAAATTTATCTAAGCATGGGCCGGTGAGATGGCTCAGCGGCGTACGCGCCTGCCTGGCAAGTGCGAGGGCCCAAGTTCGACTCCCGGATCCCACATATGAAAAAAGGGGCTGGTTATATTGCTCAGCGGCACAGGCGCCTGCTGGCGCAAGGCAAGGTCCTGAGGTTGACCCCTGGTACCCACAAACAAACAAACAAACAAACAAAATTTTATGTAAGCAGCTAAAACCAATACACACACACAAAATTACAATGTAATTAAATGCTGAAGTATGTGATGACAACTATATAGCTATAAGAAGTCAGAGAAGCCAGGGAGGCTGGGAGCAGTCTGGGAGGCTGAAGCAAGAATATCGAAAATTTGTCAATTTAGTGACTTAGCAAGACCCTGTCTCAAAGGACAGAGGGTAGGACAGGATGTAGCTCAGTGTGAAGGCCCTGGGTTCAAACTTTAGTGGTGTGGAAGGAGAAGGAAGACATCAGTGGAAGCTGGAGAAAAGAGACTTTCTTGGAGTAAATGGGACTTCCAAGAACTAGAAAGATTCAGAAGAACAGGAGGAAGTAAGGATAAGTCTGACAGATTAAGCAAAGATGTACATACTAGATGCATACTATATGCATATTGGGGTCAGAGGGAAATAACATCCCAGTATTTTCTCTGACCTTTCCTAAAGGCCTTGCCACTTATAAAATTTGGAACTATGGCCAGACAGCCATTAGAACAGGGTTCTTCACAGTTCCATTTTCTACTAAGGCATTTTCTTTTCTCCCTTGATTCAATTTAAGCCTGACCTGATAGACTGTCAATACCTTGGAAATACAGGTACAGGAGGCATTGTTCAGTAAGACAGTCTGGCAGCAAAGAGGAGAACAATAATGATAAATCTTAAGCTAGTGTTCTCAAACGTCAAGGTGAACAATTACCATGGTTGCTTTTAAAAAGTCTGTGTGGGGCTGAGAATCAGGAGTTTTTTTTTCAGTGTTTGAGGATCAAATCCAGGGTCTTGCATATGCATACACCACTATGCTCAGCTTAAAATCTGCATTTTTAAGAAGCACCCGTTGTTTGTTTCAGGAGTTAGTAGAACATACCTTGAAAAACACTGACCTAATTAAAGTAGAACTGACAATAAAGGGCCAAATGGAGTTGCCTAGACAGTGACAAACATATATATATACAAACATATATATATATATATATGGGTTTATCCACTTTTGAGAATTCATACTCGCATCCTTGGCTTTTACATTCACATAGCAATCATCTAAGGAGTAAAATGTAGACTGTTTTAATGTAGCTAGTTTTGTTTTCTGAAATAGATTGTATCACCTTAGAGACAAAGGTGACACCTTGGAGACAAAGATCACTCAGACTTTCCTGGCTTTACAGTAGGGAAATAGACCAACTTTAATGTTGGAGATAGCTGGCATGCTCAAGATAAATCCTTGATACCTTTGTACAACCTTCTTGAACAATCGGGAAGCCATTTGATATTTGGGACCTTGTATTAATTTTTTAGATCTGGTGCAATAAGGTACCACAGCACAGAAACAACAGGAATTGCTTAAACAGAAATGGGTTTCTTCACATTTCAGGAGGCTAGAAGTCCAAGATCAAGGTGTTGGCAGCGTTAAGTTTCATCTGAGACTTTTCTCCTTGGCTTATAGATACTTGACTTCTCCCTGTCTTCACAGGCTCTTCCCCATGTGTGTGTCTGTGTCTTAGTCTCTTCTTATAAGGACACCAGTCATGTTGTATTAGGATCTACCCTAATGACCTTGTTTTAATTTAATTACATCTTTAAAGATCCTAATTCCAAATATACTCATATTTTGAGGTATTGGCTTTTAGAACTTCTGCACAGGAACTTGGGGATACAATTCAGTCCATAAAAGGCCTCTGGTTTCAGCTTCCGAAATACACTACTTGTCCTCTTCTCTTCCACCTGTTAGTCTTGTGTAGTAGGTTCTCTCCACCCTTGGGCTCTTCCTCCTCCTCTGCTACCTCTTACAGACCATAACGGCTTGTGTGGCAAGAATTCACGGAGCAGCTACTTATGAAATTTGGAACTGTGGTCAAACAGCCATTAGAACAGGGTTCTTCACGGAACTATTTCTAGAACACGGATGGGCAGGTTTTGGCATGTACCAATAATCTAACATTTAGGGGTTGTTGAGTACTGTCTTAAAGACACACAGCTCTTTGCCTTTTCTCTGCCCAGTCTTAACATTTGATAGTAACATTAGATCCTTTGTAAGTGGTTTTGGAAAATGGTAAGGAAGGATGAATTAGGGTTCTCTCATAACTATCTTTATATCAAAAATACATTGAATGCTGCTGCTGATTGCTATCTAACGTAATGTAAAAACATCCTGGGTCTTCATCCACCTTAGTGACTGGATCTCGCATCATGTGATTCTTAGCTCTTCCCCAAAGTCAAAATGACCATGAAAGTTAAACATTCTGAACTGATTCAGGACATTGAAGCAGCCATGACAGTGCAACTATAGATACTCATGAAAGAGGACTTCCAGAACTGCTTCAGAAAGTGGCAAGAACAATGGGATAAATGCTTTCAGTGTGAGGGGGAATATTTTTCGGGGATTAAAGGAAATGTGTCTTTTACTGTAATAAAATGTTTAAAAATTTGAGTGTACACCTTATTTTTTGAGTACACATTGCACATCCCCCTTTATTTTATTTTTATTTTTTTGGACAGGGCTCGAACGTTTTGATCCTTCTGCCTCAGCCTCCTGAGTAGCTGGGATCACATGTGTATGCCACAAGCCAGGTTTTACTCAGTTATGTCAAACATCTTGTTAAACCAAGAAGTCTTGCTCAAATCAATTTTTTTTTAAGATCTGAGGTTCCTACCTTCGTCCAACTAACATTTATCCCAATGACTCAATTACTGTAATATACAGGTCACCATTTTGTGAAATTCACATCTTCTTTCCAAGTTTCTGTTTCCAAATCCCTATTATTTCAAAAGTGGGTGAAATCACACATATTCTCTTGGAAAAGCTACTACCTAATGGTAATCTGAGGGATCCTAGATAAATATGTTCCTTCTTGATCTTCAGGCCTAGGTGTCCAGCCAGTAACTTCTTCCCTGGGGTAGTTCACTTTGTGCCCTCTGGCATGTAACTTCTTCCCGCCAAATGTTGTCCTCCACATTTTTCCTGGCCTTCATCACAAGCTCGTGTAGGGATTAAGAAAATACTGTGTGCTTTATTAAGTACCTGCCAGTTGCTAGAACTCACTCCATTCTTATCCATTGCAATTTGCTGCAATTTTTGTTGTGTCCTTGCCCAACGGTTGTATTTTGTTGGGAGTCCTTCCAGTTACTATTTTCAAAACAGCCACCATGACGGTCTTCCCGTTTAAAGTAACTGACAAAATTAGGGAAACTGGTTGGCTTCACCTCAAAGGCTTGCTGTAACCCTGATGAATTATGGAAAGCATTCTCCAATGTAAGTCAGAAACTCACTGACACCTACTTTTCTGCTCAGGGCAGGCAGAAAGACTCTTTGGTACCCTGCCGGTCTCACTGACCTTCCCTTACTGTGTTCCCTTCAGTACTCCAGGATCCAACACTTTCAGCTCCTTCGGGGTGGGCTGCTTTGGGGGTGAGGAGCAAAGCAAAGAAGGGGCCTAGTTACGGAGTTCCAGAATGGGGATTAGTTAGCCTGCACTAACCTGGAATCCAGTCGGTGTGACTGGAGCTATAGTGAACACAGCTCTCACGCGCTGGGGTCCATAGGGGTCCCGCACGCCGCTGCCCCTCCCCGCCTGCCTTGGTTTCTGGGTTTCTTTCCCCGCGCCAGAAGCTCGCCGGTCCCAGACCCTTACTTTGTCGGCCCGGGCGTCTGTGGGGCCATTTTCTCCACTTTCCTCTTCGCCGGGAGGGGGAGCCAGCGGGCTGGTCCCACACGCGCCCAGGCTGAGGGGACGCCGCGGCCTCCCGGGGCCGGCCCGCCCTCAGACCGCTCGGCCGGGAATGGCAGAGCGACGCTCGGACCATCGGCATCGCCTCACGTCGCCCCGCCCCGCGCCGTCCTGCCATTGGCTGCTGCGGGCCCGCGCCTCGCCCCCTCCCCCTGCCGCCCCGACCGCGCCGCAGCCCCGAGCCGGGTCGAAGGTGAATGACCCGGAGTAACCCCGGACGGACTCGCCTCATGGGGTTCCGCGGCTGAGGTGGGAGCAGGGGCGGGGCGGGCCGGGGGCGGGCCGGCTCCCGGGAAGCGCCGCCCCGCCCCGTGTGCCGGCTGGCCTGCTGCAGCGCGCCCGTCAGCCATCGCCAGCCCAGCTGCCGGCCTCACTGCCTGCCCAGCACGCCTCCGCGCAGGGGCTCCGGGACCGCCGGACAGCGGACGCCGCCAGCCTGAGGTGAGGGGGAGGGCCGCCCCGCAGCCCGGGATCCCGAAGCTGGGGACGCTGGGGCAGGGGAGGGGCGGTGGTCACCGTGGGGGCCGCGTCCCAGCCTCCGCGCGCACGCGGCCGGGCTCCATCCCTTACAGACCCGTCGAGGCTGGGCAGCCCAGCCCTCTCCTCAGCCCTGCTGCCTTGAGGTCCTTTCCCGGGAACCGTGGAGGGCTCTGAAGTCTCGGGGGTGGCGTCCCGGACCCCGGAACTGGGAGGCTACTGACCGGGGCTCTGTGGAGGGACGGGGATGTCCGCCTGGACCAAGCTAGGCTCCTGTCTGAACTCTGCTAAACGTGGTCGGTCGTGCTCTGTTAGGCCGACCCGGACAGATGCCTGCCAGACCCCACTCCGGTGCGACTTTGGGCCTGGGAGCGGGAGAAGACCACGTGGGAGGACGGTGTCGAGGGCTAGGTCTGGTTGCATTGAAAGTCTCCTTCGCTCGCGGAGTGAGGTGTGGGGTGCGGAGAATCTTGCTGTTGCTGTCTGTGTCTTTGTATGCGGTGAGAGCCCGGGCCAAGCAGGCTGTCCCTTGCCGGTTCCTGCTCGCAGGATTTTAGGTCTTCTGTGGGGATGTAGTAAATGTGCATGCCTGTTGATACTCTCTCCTTCGCGATTGCCTTACTGCTTCGGGGCAGCATTTGGAGATAAAACGGAGGAAGGAGATGGGAGGGTAAAGATTTCAGAGGAAAATGTGTAGTGAAGGGTTTGCCCAGATCCAGGCCAACATTATTATTGGAGTTGGATAAGGGCAAGTGGACACTTGAAATCTCTAAAAATCAGGGACTTAATGTAGGCCTTGTGGGTTTTGTAGAAGTCTGCAAGAATATAATTGCTCAGATAGGAGAAATACTTTAATTTCAACTATTTTTGTTTTGAGCTTTAAGACTGAAATCAAACGATTCTAGGAGTTCCTGCTTCCGTTTATACTTAAACAGTGTTCCAGAAATTTCACTGTATGCAGGATAAACCTAATAATCTTGTCTTTGGTCTCAGAAGTTAGTTTTCCTTGATTTTCTTTCTCTAGTTCCTTTTCCTAATCCCATGGTTCAGATTGAAAAGGATATTTTCTTTCTTTGGTTACATATTGTAGTTTCTTCTCCCTTGGAGGGTTCAAATACCCAAATTTGTCTTATCTTGCTTCATAATGGGGATGCCTTGGACCTCTGTGTTGATTTCTCTGTTGCCCATTGGGAAAACTGTCTAATAGAGCAGGACCACATTTAGCAGAGTTCAGATAGGAGCCTGCTTGCTACAAACTAGCAAATCTTCCCACTTCTCTTGGCTCAATTTCTTTATTTTTACTACTTAATGGCAGGAGGACTGTTGTGAACCCAAGAATAATTAATATTGTAAGGTGGGTATATGAAAGGTGTCACAAGTAATTTATTTATTAACGTTGTAGAAGTCTCCTTTGTTTTACCAGTGCAGAGTACATCAATCATAAGATTAAATTGTTTTTCGCTCTCATGGCTTTCCTCACAATAGCCCACCCAATGTCCTCCAGGGTGTACTTTTATCTTGCTCTTTCCTCTTTTACTTGGGCCAAGCTCTCTCTGCAGAGCCAGTTTTTCCCTCGCTCTTTACTCTTACTTTTTCAAATAAACTTTGTCACCGTTAAAAAAAAAAAAAAAAGATTAAATTGTTTTGAAATGGAAGGGAAAGTTGGGAAGTGATAGCATTTTGCTTAATGACTTTATACTTAAGACAATGACTGGGTAATGTCAAAGACCTGGAATTGTGAAAGCTAGCCTCAGAGAACTCTTATTTGATGTTGACTTCTCTAAAGTGTCACGTGAACAGGTTCAGGTGTAGAGCACTATGCAACACACTACAGTGTTTCCTTTTCAGTCAATGACTAGGAAAAAAAATTTTTTTTACTCGTCTTTTGGACTGGTTTAACAGGTCTGGGGCTAGTGTTTTGTTTTGTTTTGTTTTTCTTTTTCTTTTTTAATTTAAAACCTCCCCCACCCCACCTTTTTTCGGACTACTAACATGCTAGTAGTAGTCTTGAAAGAAAGAAATAGAAATTAAAATTGTGGAATAATACATTGGAAATTAAGATTTCCACTTGGGGAGGAGAGAATCTTTTGGCAGTTGAGAAAAAAAGTTGTTGTATTATTAGAATATGTTCTTAAAGATTAATAATTATAGAAGCTATGTGTCAAACATCTTTCCACACCCTTAAAACTGTAAGATTATGAAGTAGTGAATAAACACTACAGAGTGGCTGAAAAAAGTTTTTGATAACTATCGAGGTGACTACCATTTTCAAATAGTTTTCATTGATCTTCCACCTTAACAGGTTATTGCTTAGCTAGCTTTTGTTTGTTGCCTTATTTTTACAAAACTCACATATTTGCCACTTTACTTGAATCTAATGGACTGATTTCAGGTGATATTAAATAGATGGGAAACTATCACAAATAGTGTTACAAGAATTTTGCACTTGTATGTAGACTATCTGAGTGGGCATAAATTCTTTCAAGTTCAGCCAGTTAATCTTAAATATGCTGTAATGATTCAGTTTGTTACCAGTTTGTTGCTTATTCAAGCTACCATTAAGCCATCTAGTCTTAGTACATTTAAGGAGGCAAATGAAAAGAAGCTCAACAATAAGTAATCTTAAGCACCCTGTTGTAAACTTGGTAGCCCCAACTGATCCCAGCTTCCAGTGATGTTAGTTGGGACTTAAGCTCATTGCATGTTTTCAGCATATCTACTCTCATCTGTTTTTTGAGACACCATCTTCCTATGTAGTGTAGGCTGGCCTGGAACTCACTGTGTAGCCCAGGTTGTCCTCGAATTCGCGGCCATCCTCTTGCCTCACTCTCCTGAGTGCTGGGATTACAGGTGTGCACCACCATGTCCAGCTATTCATCCTTCTTTTTTCTGTCTTTCTTTTTCTTGTGATGCTGGGGATCCAACCTGAGGCCTTTCACATGCTAGGCAAGCACTGTACCACTGAGCTATATCCTCAGTTCTCCTCATCCTTTTTTATTTATATATGCGGGTACCGGGAGTCGAAGTCAGGACCTCGCGCTTGCCAGGCAGGCGCTTATGCTGCTGAGCTATATCACCAGCCCCTCCTCATCCTTTTTTTTTTTTTTTGGTGGGTACTGGGGGTCAACCTCAGGACCTCGCACGCCAGCAGGCACCTGTGCCCTTTTTTTGTATGTGGGTTCCAGGAGTCGAACTCGGGCCCTCACGCTTGCCAGGCAACCGCTTACGCCTCTGAGCCATCTCACCGGCCCCTCCTCATCCTTTTAAAAAAATTTTTTTTTTGTTTTTGTGAGACAGGGTCTCACTATATAGTTCAGGCTGGCCTTGAACTCACTATGTAGTCGAGTCTGGTTCGAACTCATGGCCGTCCTTCTGTCTCAGCCTTCTGAGTGCTGGGATTACATGCACACACCAGCACACCCAGCTTCCCCTCATCTTTCTTTATATAAGAAACCACCATAAATAATATTTACCATTCCCTGATATCAGGAAATTAAATTGCATAGCTATACTAGTTATGAAGTAACCATCCTAGATAATCTCGTATAAATGATTTTCTTCTTTGAAAATCATAAAAACATAAAGTTTGAATATTCTGAATGAACTCATGAAGTTTGAAAAGCAGTTTTGGGGAAGATATTTTAAGGAATAGAAGGCCTTAGATTTATGAATATTTAGCTATACCCTATGATAGAAATAGACTAGACTAAAGAAGTTCCTTAAAAATTATCGTCTTTTTGTAGAAAGCTTTCAAATCTGTCTTTAGGGCATTGTATTACAGTGATACATGCATACTCATGTTTGTAGCAGCACAAGTCATAATAGCTAAATCTTGGAAGCAGCCTGTATATCCACCAACAGATGACTGGATAAAGAAAATGTGGTATTTACACATAATGGAGTACTACTCTGTCATAAAGAAAGATAAACTTTGTAGGAAAATGAATGCACCTTGAAACCATGATGTTAAGTGAAATAAGTCAGACAACATGCACGCTTAAATATCACATGGTTTCTCTTATATGACAAACCAAAAGTATAAATAAAGAGCAAAATAGCTGGACATAGTGCCCAGCCTGGGCTACATAGCGAGTTCAAAGCTGGCCTGCACTGGACAATGAGACCCTGTTTCAAAAGAAGGAAGATGCGTTATGTACACGTACCAACTCCACACAAGGAATGTAAACATGTACTACAAACATGTACTAATTAATTTTTTTTTTTTTTTTTGTGGGTACCGGGGGGTCGACCTCAGGACCTCACGCGCCAGCAGGCGCCTGTGCCGCTGAGCGATATCACCGGCCCCTTTTTTCGGATGTGGGATCCGGGAGTCGAACTCGGGCCCTCGCGCTTGCCAAGCAGGCGCTTATGCCGCTGAGCCATCTCACCGGCCCTTAATTAATTTTTAAAAGTCTGTTTTTAGTCATTCAGATTTGCATACATGTATGTGTATGTATTTACGCACACCAAGTTGGAAGATAGTAGGTTCATAAGAGCTTGATAAATTCTTTTTTTTTTTTTTTTTGTGGGTACCGGGGGGTCGACCTCAGGACCTCGCACGCCAACAGGCACCCGAGCCGCTGAGCGATATCACCGGCCCCTTTTTCGTATGTGGGATCCGGGAGTCGAACTCGGGCCCTCGCGCTTGCAAGGCAGGCGCTTATGCCGCTGAGCCATCTCACCGGCCCTTTTTTTTTTTTTTTTTGATAAATTCTTAATGTTTATTAGGAGAATATCAGTAGATGAGCACCAACATAATGATGGATAGCTGGTTGTGTTTTATATTTCAGCATTTAGTGGAATTCCTGGCCCTGGTGAAACTAATTGTTTAATTTTTCTTTAATTCCATCTCATAAAATATAACAACTTAATAGAACATTTAGTATGGGAAAGTATGTAAGGAACTTGCTAGTTCAGTTTTCCACTTAATAATATTTTTTATCTGATATTTCTATTGAAAACTTCTAGCTGTATGATGTCACCATCTGACTTAATATATAATGGGTCAACTAAGTGTGTGTGTGCACGTGTGCTGGAGATTGAACCCAGGACCTCATGCATACTAAGCACGTACTTTACCACTTAACTACACCCCTAGCCAGAAGTTCTTCATTACTTTCAATGTAAAACTACTTAAATTGCACAGGCTGTTGTAACTCCAAAAGGATTAAGGATAACTGCTTTAACCTGTAAATTTCTCCAGCTCTAGATCTCCATCAGTTAAATGGCTTTATCACATCCAGATGACTTGGGGATCCCCCCCAAAGAATTTCTTTGAAGAAATACTGTTCAATTTATTTTTGGAGGGGAGGCAGGGTCTCACTATGTAGTTCAGGCTGGACTTGAACTCACTATGTAGCCCCAGCTGACCTCAAACTCAGAGATCTTCCTGTCTCAGCCTCCCAAGTGCTGGGATTACAGGTGTGCAACACCATACCTGGCTTCTTCAAAGAAATTCTTACCCTTGAGACTCTTTGGAAGGGAACTGATACACTTGAATCATAGATCTGATTTTCTTTGAATATTGGTCTATGAAATAAAATTATGAGCATCAATAATTGATTCATAACACCAGAGCTTCTAACTGTATTTTTTTGCTTTATGACACAGGGTCTCCTATGTAGTATAGGCTGACCTGGAACTTATGATCCTCCTGTTCCAGTCTCCCGAGTGCTGCGATTACAGCATGCATCATCATGTCTGGTTATACCAGAGCTTCTTGAATTCACAAAATTGCTTTTGTGAGGTCTCTAAATTTTTCCAGAGAATAGTATTGGATATAGACAGTTGGCTCATGTCTCCTAGCTTTGTAACTCAAATCATTTGGTTTCTGATGAAATAAACTTTAAAGCCTAGTGTTTACATGATATTGTGAGGTGTTGGTGTGGTGGGTCTAAGACAATTGGAAGATAGAATAACTTTTCCCAGTTTCATTGAGGAGATAACTCAGTCAATTACACAGTAAAACATATATAGTAGTACTAATAAATAAGTGAATAATATTTCAGTTATCTAAAGTCTCAGGCAGATTAAAATAAAGTATCAGAGTGACATGGATTAATTTGGGAAAGCCTTTTTATTAAATTATTTAAAATCTTCAGTTGGTAATATATAAGCAACACATTCACATTGTTCAAAAATACAAAACAATATACAATGACATTCTCCCTCCTAACTTTGTCATACTGTTGCCTAGTTCCCCATACCAGAAACAACCTGTTACTAGTTTCTTAATAATTATCAGATATATTAATTCACATTTAATGTTACTGATTTCTTAATAACTTACTGAGATTTTCTGCATCGTTTTTTGAGATTTTGGTGGTTATTTTGTTTTGTTTTGTTTTGTTTTTGAGACAGGGTCTTGCTATGTAGCCCAGGCTTGCCTCAACTCAAGGTGATCCTTCTGCCTCAGTCTCCCAAGTGCTGGGATTACAGGCAAGTGCTGTCATTCCCAGCTCTGTTGTTTCTTTTTTTTTTTTTTTTTTTTTTTGTGGGTACCGGGGGGACGACCTCAGGACCTCGCGCACCAACAGGCACCCGTGCCGCTGAGCAATATCACCGGCCCCTTTTTCGTATGTGGGTTCCGGGAGTCGAACTTGGGCCTTCGCGCTTGCAAGGCAGGCGCTTACGCCGCTGAGCCATCTCACCGGCCCTGTTGTTTCTTTTTTTGAGGCAAGGTTTTACTGTGTAGTCCAGGCTGGCATTTAACTCATGATCCTTCTGCCTCAGCCTGCCAAGTAGCTGGGATTACACATGTACACCACCACATATGGGTGATTTTCTGCCTTTTCAAGCAGATGCTTATGTATAACTCCTTACCTCCATCATACAAATCCTATAATTCCACAAAGTTGGTTACAAAATACCATCAGTTCTTAGCCCCATCCTACTTTTACAGCTCTAGCTCATGTATGTTATATATCTTTTTGTCTGTAAACATACTGTTTTGCTACATCTTGATTTTTCACTGTTGCCTATTAATGTTCTATTATGGAAGGTGAGGATTTGACCCTCTTTCTACCGCTTATCCTCGCTATTCATTTTTAGCTTTCCTATCTCTACCATCTAACTCCAGTTAGCTAAGTTAAAGGAGCACTTCTTGTCTGCATAGCCTGCTCATAGTGCATTGGCAACACACCTGTCAATGATGTTATCTTATGAATTCTTCGCCCAAGTCACAACCTCTTGAGGGCTGGGCTTCACAGTTTCCATTAAACTGAGTTAATTGAAGACTTGAGAGACAAGAGTGGCAACAAAAATGATGACAGTTAAGAATGATGGTCCAGGGCCGATGATATTGCTCAGCGGCATAAGTGCCTGCCTGGCAAGCGCGAGGTCCTGAGTTCGACTCTTGGTACCCGCATAAAAAAAAAAGAGTGATGGTCCACACAAAAGTGATGATGGGCCGGTGAGATAGCTCAGTGGCGTAAGCGCCTGCCTGGCAAGCGTGAGGGCCCGAGTTCGAGTCCCGGAATCCACATACGAAAAAAGGACCGGTGATATCGCTCAGCGGCACGGGCGCCTGCTGGCGCGCGAGGTCCTGAGGTCGACCCCCGGTACCCACACACACACAAAAAAAGTGATGAAAATTGCAGGCACCAAAATTCAGAAAACATTTTTTTATTTCACGTGAGTGCATTAAGTTTGTTATCAAGTGCGCATTGTTTTGGCGCATTGTGTCTGTGCTCAGATTGGTCATTTGGCAATAAATCTTGGGTTCATCTGTTTACATAGGTGTTTATTTCTTGTCCAATGGCACCCACTTGGGTATTTATGGATACTTAGTTATAACTTATATTATCATTTTTGAAAAGTATTAATGTCAATAATATTTATTTATATTTAATTATACATTAATATTTTATAATTCAGTACATCCATTGTGTGTTGCAGTGGACGTACTAAATGCATCTATCTGGCTGACAATTTTAAGTAGGGCTTGTTTTTGGGATACGGCTTATATTACAAGCAACCTAAAAAATGCTCGGGCTTATTTTCTGGTTAGGTCTTGTTTTCAGGGAAATACCATATGTAAGCCAGGCTGGCCTCAAACTTGACTGTTTAATCCTTCTGCCTTAGCCTCCCAAGTGCTGAATTTATAGGAGTGCACCACCATGCCGCCATGTCTTTAGTTTTGTTAATCTAGAACAATCACTACCTTTTTTTGTCTTTCATGGCATTTGTCTTTCATTGACTTTTTTGTTTGTGGCACTGGTGATCTATGTACCCAGCACCCCATGCAGTAACTATAGTATGAAAATATCTTGTTTTCGAATAACATTTGTCTAAAGGTTTTTTTTGTGTGTGTGGGTACCGGGGGGGTCGACCTCAGGACCTCGCGCACCAGCAGGCGCCCGTGCCGCTGAGCGATATCACCGGCCCCTTTTTCGTATGTGGGTTCCGGGAGTCGAACTCGGGCCCTCACGCTTGCCGGGCAGGCGCTTAAGCCGCTGAGCCATCTCACCGGCCCTGTCTAAAGGTTTTGTTGTGTTGTTTTGTGTTGTGTTGTCCAGGCTGGCCTTGAACCCTGTGTAGCCCAAGCTGGCCTTAAACTTGTGGCCTCAGCTCTCTTGTGTTGGGATTACAGGCGTACAACACCACCTTCAGTCTTTTATCGGGATGGAAACTGCAGGCACCTGGTTTCATTAGTTGGGAAAAAAATTTAATGACCTGAAGCTTTTGAGACAATTTCAGTCAATTCTCTTTATTTGGCTCCTTCATAGGTGAAACATTTTGTAGATTTTCTGGTATCAGTTGTACTTATTCTGTGTAAGTTTACTACAAATGGGTTATGATTCAGTTTTCTTGGGTTTAGCTAATCACTGCTCTTTCATCTGCTTTCCAAGAAAATGATCTTGCTGTTTCTCCTTTTTTTTTTTTTCTTTTTTTAAAGACTTTTTGTGGCTTATACCTTTTTTAAAATTTTCCTTACTTTTGTTTTAGTGAGATTTCAGGGTAGCCTTGAAAACGGGTGTGTATTCCTTCCACCGTCTTTATCCAGCAGTTGTGTAAGACTTCTTTAAAGATTTCCTTTTTTTTTGTATTGGGGATTGAACCCAAGGCCTTTGTACTGAGCTGGGTCCGCAGCCTTTTTTTTTTGCAGACCATCTGCTCCAGCCTCCCAGAATCCTGGGATTATAGATGTGTGCTTCTTTAAAGATTTCTTGAAAGATTCAGAAGTTTGCATCAGCTTCAGCCTTGGAAAATAGTTTTTATTCCTGGAAAATAGTTTTTATGAGGGCTATGGGTAAACAATTGTTATTTTCTCTGACTACTGTATCCTAAGAAAATACTGTACGGGTTTACAAAACAAAGATAAAACAAATAAAAAATGAAAAAATGAAGTTTCTAGTTGTCTGTTGAAGAAAATGACCTTGAACTCTGTCATGACCATTCAGATCTAGTATTTCTCATCCTATCCTACCAACTGGATCTTTATTCAGATGCTCCTTCTGCAATGGCTGCTACTTTGTCTTGCTCCTTGCATTTGTTTTTCTTTTTTTTTTTTTCTTTTTTTTGGCAGGGTCTTACTATGAAGTTCAGGCTGGCCTTGAACTCACTATGTAGTCCAGACTGGCTTCAAATTTGCAGTGATCCTCCTGCCTCAGCCTCCTGAATGCTGGGACTACAGGTGTGCACCACCATTCCCAGATCTTTGGTTTTTCTCCCTCAGCTCTTCATCTGTAATGTCTTCTTCCTCCAGGAAGTGTTCCTTGCCTCTTTCCTCACCATTACACCTCCAGGTTTGGATAAAATACCCTTGTTTTGTGTTTCCTCACCTAGCAAGTATACTACTATGATTGTGTATCTAGAGCCACTTATCTAGGGACTCAATCAAATTTTGAGTACAGGGCATCTCTCTCAATTGGAACAGACATGCTTATTTAAAATTTAAAACTTGGGGCTGGGGATATAGCTCAGTGACACAAGTGCCTGCCTGGCAAGCACAAGGTCATGAGTTCAATTCCCGGTACCAAAAAAAAATTTTTTTTTAAACTTGGAGGAAAATATATATTTTTTCCTTACTGGGAATTGAACTCAGGGCCTCTACACTGAGCTAAATCCCAGCTCTTATTTATTTATTTATTTATTTTTGACACCGGGTCTCGCTATGTAGTTCAGGCTGGCCTTGAGCTCACTATGTAGTACAGGTTGCCCTTGAACTTGTGGGGATCTTCCTCCTGAGTGTTGGGATTATAGGGGTATATCATGTTTGACTTTTTTTTTTTTTTTGTGGGTACTGGGGGTCAACCTCAGGACCTTGTGCACCAGCAGGCACCTGTGCCGCTGAGTGATATCACTGGCCCTTTTTTTGTATGTGAGATCCGGGAGTTGAACTCGGGCCCTTGCGCTTGCCAGGCAGGCGCGTACACCACTGAGCCATCTCACCGGCCCTCTTTTTTTTTTTTTTTTTTTTTTTTCTTTTGAGTGAGGGTCTTGCTAACTTGCCCGGGCTACCCTCAAACTCATGATCCTCCTTCCCCAACCTCTCAAGAGTACTGGGATTACAGGTATGTACTAGCATACCCAATTTAAAATATGGTTTTGGAAAAAGATTAGTTGTAATCTTAGGGATTACTGAGTACAAAAATCCACTAAAATTTATCAATAAAAGGACAAAAATGAAAGGCAAGGACATGTAATGACTTGGATACTTTTTTATCAGTGGCTGTGAAAACTAATTATTGCCTTTTTATTAGAATTGCTTGGAAAATACAGGGTCATTTTGTTCAAGGAAAACATGACAAATGCGTTGTATTGGTTTAGAGAAATACCTCTGAAGGAAATGGAGGCCAACTCTTAAGTAGGTACATCGTCTGTAGTTAGCCTAATTCCATTTTCAGGTACAAAAAGCACAGTTTGGAGTCTTCTGCAAATATTTTCTTTTTCTTTTTTTTGTAATACTAGAGATTGAACCCAGGTCTTACGCATGCTAAGCAAGTGCTCTACCACTGAGCTATACCCCCAATCCCAAATATTTTCAATGGTCTCTAAATAGAAGTTCAAGGGGCTTTCAGCTCTGAAGCCCCCTACTGTCTTATGGTAGCTATCCTCTTTCTTTTCCATCTTTTCTCCCCAAATAAACCATCTTTTGTTATACTGACAAAAAAAAAAGCTCAAGAATATATTATATATATTTTAAATAAGAGAATTTGACATTGTCAAGAATTTGATATAATGAAGAATGTAATTTTTATTTGGATAGGCAGGCTGTATCCTACAACCAAATCTGGGGAAAGGGCTTATTTAGGAGGTTAAGACAACAATTATATGAACCTCGGGGAAAGGTGAGCTCCATTCTTTGTCCTTGTTCTAGAGAGAGATTTTAACCTTATTCATGGCAAGCATTTAGGAATCCCAAACTCATATGCAAGGAAACTTATATGAGGGTACATTTTGTCATGAGAGAGTCCACAACTTTTATCAGATTTCCAAAAGTGTCTTGGCCTAAGAAGGTTCAAGAACTGTTGGTTAGGTGCTTAGCTCACTGTGCTTGCTTTGTAGAGAAGACAAAGTGGAGGGGTAGGAAACAAGGATTTGTTGTGACTTTAAGACTTTTGGACACAACTCACAATATAATGTCATTTACATCATGACCTGTATATAACTGAAACAAAAATTTGTAAAACTATGGGGATCCTCATAAAGTATGTTGCACTTTTAACATTTTCTGATTTTAGTTCATTGGTTGTAAATATTGGTTGTAAATTGGTTTCTTAATATTCTGCTGGGTCATGATCCATACTTTGGAAAATAGTGGTCTGGTGCATTGTAGATTATAAAACTCTTTCATGCTCTGCCTGGTGTTAGAGGCCTATAATCCCAGCATTCTGGGGGGCTGAGGCAGGAGGCTTGAAAGTTTGAGGCCAGCCGAGGCAATTTAGTGAGACCCTGTGTCAAAATGAAAAATGAGCTGGGGAAGTAGCTTAGTGCAAAGCCCCTGGGTCCAGTCCCTACTACTTCAAAAAACCAACAACAACAAAGACAAACCTGCATGTATTCTTTTTTGTTTTGTTTTGTTTTTCTTTTTGAGACAGAGTCTCGCTATGTAGTTCAGGCTGGCCTTGAATTCACTATAGGCTCAGACTGGCCTTGAACTCAAGGTGATCCTCCTGCCTCAGCCTCCCAAGTGCTGGGATTACAGGTGTGCGCCACCATGCCTGGCAAAACTTTCATGTATTCTCAGTCTTAATAGGAGTCCCATGAGGTAAATATGACCTTCTATTTATTTTTACAGACAAGTTGGCTCAGAGATGTTAAGTGACTTGTTCACTTTTCCACTGCTAATACTTCATAGACTCCGAGGTTAAGCCTGGATTGACTATAGCTCTGCTGCACTTTTGGTTACCTGATCCAGACTACTTCCCTTTTGCTAACACAGTTGTAGGGAATAATACTATCTCAGGCTACATAATTAGTTGGGTACATAATAATTCATCCAAAATCTTATTCTTTGTCATTTGGGGCTCTGCTCTTAGACATTCTGGATTTCCCTATTAGTGTAATGGGATCTGTCCTTTTCTTTTCTGCTCTAGACCAGTGGTTCTCTAGCCTAGATTTACATCAGTATATTAGACAGTGAAATTCAAGATTCAGATTCGTGGGATGCCTTTTGACAGTTCTGAGTCTGTAGATCTAGTATAGAATTTATTTATTTTACTTTTGGGTCTTTTGAGACAGGATCTCACTGAGTTCAGACTAATCTTGAATTTACTACGCAGAATAGGCTGACCTTGAACTCACATTGATCTTCTTAACTCAACTTCCTGAGTGCTGGGGTAACAGGCATGTACCACCATGCCCAGCTGATCTGGGATAGCATTTAGATGTGTATTTTTAAGAAGATCCCAGATGATTTTTTTTGTACAGGGAATCAAACTCAGGACCTTGTGCTTGCCAGGCAGGCGCTTTAGCCAGTGAGCTATATCCCCGGCTCTTTCCAGATGATTCTTTTTTTTTTTTGTGGGTACCAGGGGTCGACTTCAGGACCTCGCGCGCCAGCAGGAGCCCGTGCCGCTGAGCGACATCACCGGCCCTTTTTTCATATGTGGGTTCCGGGAGTTGAACTCGGGCCCTCGCGCTTGCCAGGCAGGCGCTTATGCCGCTGAGCCATCTCACCGACCCCCAGATGATTCTTACACGTAATCAAAATTGAGAATTTCTATGCTAGATACATTTAAATTATTGGCTTAGGACGAACCCCAGTATTTGGGGACGAGAGATCCCTTGGTCCTTTAGCGTTTAGGGCCAGGTATGGTAGCACACATCTGTAATCCCAGCACTTGGGAGGCTGAGGCAGGAGGATTGCCGCAAAGTTTGAGGCCAGCCTCAGCTACCTAGTGAGCTCAAGGCCAGCCTGAACTACAAAGCAAGACCCTGTCTCCAAAACAAACAAAAATACCCAAAGACTTTAGGGACTTCTTATAATGGGAAGGAGCGTTGCCTTCTTCTTGGCCCCAAGCCTTTGTGCATTAGTATAACCACTTGGAAGCGTAATCAGAGCCTAACTCAGTGTTAGAGAATCTAGTGATTCTCCCCCTCTTCCCACTGCCTCATTTTTAATGAAATACTGGAAATGATAAGGGTTATGGAATGGTAAGCTTGGACTGTTGTTTAATACTGTCATAAAGTCTTTGAATGTATGTTTTTGTTTGTAGAATTCAACAAATACCAGTAGTAAACTACTGAACTTTATGCTTCAAGTTTAATAGATTTGGGGCTGGGGATATAGCTCAGTGGCGCAGTGCCTGCTTGGCAAGTGTGAGGTCCTGAGTTCAATTCCCGGTACCCTCCCCCCACAAATTAAATAAATAAATATAATAGATTTGATCAGGATAAAAAGATACTTTGAATTTGTTAAATGGTTTGAATATTATTAATTTTGTATTGTGGTTAACAAAACAGGAATTGACAAAAGATTTGGTATTCTTTAAGAAACACTTTTAAATTTCTCTTTTTCTCTTCAGTTCTTTTTGGAGACGGATATCTGCCCAGACAGTAAGAATTACAAGAGGTCAGTTACAAATAACTTTCTTTCGTGTTTATAATGTAATAAAAATCTTGTTCTTGTGCTAAAATACTAAACTGTGGGGTTTTATGTTACAAGTTACATTCTGCAAAGAATATAGGCAGACCTAGGGTAGATAACCTAAAATGAACAAGGACCCTGACAATGGTACTGTTCCACTACCTTCTAATTCAGAACTAGAATCAGTGGAAATCGGGGAGGCTGTGGAGTAGCTTCTAGAGTGTCTGGACAGCTATTCAGTGATTTTCCATACATGACCTCTCTTTTCTGGTAGTTTACGTGCTTGTGCCTGGGAATGCTATTCTGTACAGATACTGGTTGCTGGGCAGGTTCTTTTGCTCTTAAAACTGATCTGTTTCCAATCTTTACAACCCATTAGAGGAATCTGCCTTTATCATTTTTTTTAGCTAGGAAAAGAAAACTTGAAGCTGGCCTCATTGAGCCTTTTATTTATTATCCTAGGGACTGTATTTTTGTTAGTCTTTTCTTTTTCTTCTCACATGGAATTATTCCTTTCTCATGGATTTTATCTTTTTGTGTATGTGATCATTGAACTTGAATCAGACTGTAGAGTCTACACTTGAGTGTCTTATTTCTCCTGTGAAAAAGGCAGCCATTGTTTTCTGTTAGTTGGGACAGAATTTTAGTTTTTTTTTTTTTTTTTTTTTTTTGTGGGTACCGGGGGGACGACCTCAGGACCTCACGCGCCAACAGGCACCCGTGCCGCTGAGCGATATCACCGGCCCCTTTTTTGTATGTGGGATCCGGGAGTCGAACTCGGGCCTTCGCGCTTGCAAGGCAGGCGCTTAAGCCGCTGAGCCATCTCACCGGCCCAGAATTTTAGTTTTTTAATCTACTGTTATTTATTTATTGAGAGTGTGTCCCACTACATAGTTCAGGCTGGCCTTGAACTCACGACTTAGCCCAGGCTGTTCTAGAACTCACAGCAATCCTCGTGCCTCAGCTTGCTGAATGCTGGAATCATAGGCGTGTGGCACCACACCTGGCTCTACTGTTATTTATTTATTTATTTATTTTAATTTTTTTATTTGTGGTACCGGGGGTCGACCTCAGGACCTTGCGCGCCAGCAGGCACCCGTGCCGCTGAGCAATATCACCAGCCCTTTTTTCGTATGTGGGTTCCAGGAGTCGAACTTGGGACCTCGCGCTTGCCAGGCAGGTGCTTATGCTGCTGAGCTATCTCACTGGCCCCCTCTACTGTTATTTTTAAACCTGCCTAAAATGTGACACAGGCTCATTGCTGTTTTATCTTTTGACGTTCTTCAGAGTGGTCAGTGTGTTGGAATTTTCCCTTCCCTCCTCCTTTCTATCCCCCTTTTGAAAGTTCCTTCTTTGCTTTTTTTCCTTCCTTCCTTTTTAAATGATGTGGTTTTTCTTTTAAGCCTTTAGAGTGAACTACTTCATACAAATTGGAGAAATTGTAAAGAAAGCAGGTTGGGGATGAAGCTCAGTGGTAGAGTGCTTACCTAGCACATGAGGCCTGGGGTCTATGTTTAGTACTGCAGGGAAAAAAATGAAAAGGAAAAGAAATCTAATATTGCATAGTAAATTTAAACATTAAAGCTTTTCTGTTTCAGTATTCTTTTTTTTGTTGCTCTTTGTTTTGGTACTGGGGATTGAACCCAGGGCCTTCTGTATAGTAGCCAAGTGTTCTAGTTATGTCATAACTCAAGTTATGACAATAGAGTCTGTAACCCCACCACTCTGTAAGGCTGAGGTAGGAGAATTGCAAGTTTGTGACCCACCTTGGCAACTTAGTGAGGCCCTATCTCAAAATTAAAAAAATCAAAAGGACTGGGGATATAGCTGAGTCCAAAGGGTTAGTGGGTTCAGTTCCCAATAACACACATAGAAAAGGGAAAAAAAGAAAAACAAAAGAAAAGAAATAGAAGTTAGTTGAAATAATCTCCAGCTCACTTTGAGGAAATATTTATAGTTTTTTTCTTTGCCTTTTTCTTTTTTTTTTTTCTTTTTTTTTTTTTTGTGGGTACCGGGGGGTCGACCTCAGGACCTCGCGCACCAACAGGCACCCATGCCACTGAGCGATATCACCGGCCCCTTTTTCGTATGTGGGTTCCGGGAGTTGAACTCGGGCCCTCGCGCTTGCAAGGCAGGCGCTTACACCGCTGAGCCATCTCACCGGCCCTGCCTTTTTCTTTTGCATTCCTAGCAATTTGTTTTATCTGTTTCATTCTTGTAGCTCAGTGATTCTCAAACTTTAGGGCTTGTAAAAACACAGATTATTGGACCCCCAACCTGTAGATTTTGATACAGTTAGTTGGTGTATGGTGGGGCCCAAGAATCTGTACTTCTAAAAAGTTCCCCGGTGATGATGGTGCTGGTGCTGCTGCTGGTGCTGCTGCTGGTCTAGGAACCACACTTTGAGAACCACACTGTTCCAGCATTTACCAGTACATCTGTAGATGAACAAGCTCTGATTTATAAAGTGTACCAAAATAATGGTGCATTTGTAATATTAACATGTCTAGTGGTGACTCACAAACATTTAAAAATATTGACACTTTCTTGTCTGATGTGATGGAACACTGCTGTCAACCTACTTTTGTGTGTGTGTCGGGGGCGGGGGTTGCTGGAGATTGAACCCAGGGCCTTACACATTGGGCGAGTGCTCTACCACTGAGCCACACCACCAGCCCTCCTCCTATCTGCCTTTATACCTTGAAGTGGTTTATAAAATATATTAATAAATTCATTATTACCCAATGTCTTAAGAGCACCTAAGAATTAGGATTGGGAATCATTATTTTCTGAATTAAAATGATTGGTCAAGCTACAAGCTAATGTTGACTTGATGTGTAGGTTTTTTAAAATTTTGAGACAGGTTCTTGATAAATTGCTCAGGCTAGGCTCCAATTTACCATTCTTCTACCTCAGCTTCCTGGAGTGCTGGGATTAGAGGTGTGTACTACCACACCGGTAGTTTTTAAATTTATAAATAGGATTTTTGAGGGGCAGAATAAACATTTTTTCATTTAGTTTGGGTTTTTCTTGTGGGCTTTGAACTTTTGTTTGGTTTTTGAGATAGTTTCTCACTATGTAGTTTACCTTGGCCTTGAACTTGCTATGTACCCCAGCCTGAGCTTGAATTTGAGATTCTCCTGCCTCAGCTTCCCAAGTGCTGGGATTACAGAGGTGTGCCACCATGCCTGACTGAACTATGCTTTGGTCTTCATTCTTTTTTTTTAGTTAGTACGTAGTAATATCTTATCCTGACTAGTAAGGTCCTATATCTAGAAAAATAATACTTGAGATGATGTTTACATTACTTTGATTATAGATTTTAAATTGGGCAGTAGGTTCACTTTCTTTCTTTTTTTTTTTTTTTTTTGTGGGTACTGGGGGTCGAACTCAGGACCTCGCGTGCCAGCAGGCGCCCCTGCCATTGAGCGATATCACTGGCCCTTTTTCCCTACGTGGGTACCGGGAGTCGAACTCAGGACCTAGTGCTTGCCAGGCAGGCGCTTATGCCACTGAGCCATCTTACCGGCCCTAGGTTCACTTTCTTTACCAATTTAATTTACAGAATTGAACATATACTCTTATTAAACTTTTTTTTTTTTTTTTTAATATGCGGGTACTGGGAGCTGGACTCAGGACCTCGCGCTTGCCAGGCAGGCACTTATGCTGCTGAGTTACATCACCGGCCCTTCTATTAAACTTTTAAAGCCAAAACCAGACATTGTGGGGTGAGATTTTAAAAGATATAGCTTAATACTGTGGAGTACTATTCTGACATAAGGAGAAAGTTGAGTCATTTATAGGAAAACGGATGCACCCTGAGACTATAATGTTAAGTGAAGTAAATCAGACACACAAACTTACGTATCACATGGTTTCTCTTATATGAGAAACACAATACATATAAAGTACAATATAAAAGATATGCCAGGTGTGGTGGCGCATGCTTGTAATCCCAGAACTTGGAAGGCTGAGGCAAGAGGATACCTGGGAGTTTGACGCCAGCCTGGGCTACATAGTGAGTTCAAGGCCAGCCTGAATTGCATTGCGAGACCCTGTCTCAAAACAAAACAAAACAAATAAAAACATAGACAATAGGAAATAGCAAGATAGATCTTTCATATATGGGAAGGGAACCAAGAGACGGAGGGAGGAGGAAGGGGAGGGAAATGAGATAAACATTTATTTATCTTTTTATTTTTTATTTTTTTTTTGTGGGTACCGGGGGTCGACCTCAGGACCTCACGCGCCAGCAGGCACCCGGGTAGCTGAGCAATATCACCGGCCCTTCTTTCGTATATGGGTTCTGGCAGTCGAGCTCAGGACCTCGCGCTTGCCAGGCAGGTGCTTATGCCGCTGAGCTATCTCATCGGCCCTAGATAAACATTTTTAAAAAGGGGAATTATAAAGTGTTGTGTATATACACCAAGTCTCTATGAGGAACATGATCAATATGTACTACAAACATGTATAAAAAATACATATGTATACACACACACACACATACATAAAGGGGTCCAAGAGATTCAGGGAGGGGGAGGAAGAAGAGGGAAAGGGGATTAAAAAAAAGAATTAAGATGTGTCATGTACATGTACCAACTCCCTAAAGCAATGTAATCATTATGTATTACAAACATGTACCAATAAGAAAAAGATGTAGAAAAAATTCGTGAGGATATATAAAGATTTAAAAAAAAATAATGAAATAAACCAAGTGTGGTGGCACATCTGGAGTTTGCTTTAAAGGTATGCACTTATGTAAAATTCGTAACTTTTTAGTGTATAGTGTTTGGAGTCACACAATCATTATGTAGTTTAAACATCAAATTTCAAATAGCTGTCAGTCTCTCCAAACCCTTATTACTCATTACCCCCAATATTAACAACTGAAAATTCAGCCTCATAATAATCAGCTTTCACCTACTACAAAGATATCTCTATGATCATAATTATCCTTTGGATATCACTAAATCGGTAAAGAGATTGGGAATGGCTTAAGGTTTTTTTTTTTTTGTGAGTACTGGGAGTCAAACTCAGGATCTTGCGCACCAGCAGGGGCCCGTGGCCACTGAGCGATATCACCGGCCCTTTTTTCTTATGTGGGTACCGGGAGTCGAACTCAGGACCTCATGCTTGCCAGGCAGGCGCTTATGCTGCTGAGCTATCTCACTGGCCCGCCTTAAGTTTTTTGAAAAAGATTTTTTTTGGAGAAAAGTGAACTGGTTTTAATTTTTAGCATAGGAAACAAAGGCCTTGACATAGAATAGCTAAGTAAGCTAGTTCTCAAACTCTTATCTTACTTCCAAGGGTCAGTTGTAGTTTATTAAATATAATCTCTGAGTGTCTTCAGCTATAGGTTGTTGTCCATAACGTGTTCCTCATTTTTCAATTTCTTCATAGCTATCAGAGCTTATTTCAAAAGAATAATGGATGAACCATCTTCCTTGGCCAAACCTCTGGAGCTGAACCAGCACTCAAGATTCATAATTGGTTCCGTGTCTGAAGATAACTCAGAAGATGAGATCAGCAACTTGGTGAAGTTGGACCTACTGGAGGAGAAGGAGGGCTCTCTGTCACCAGCTTCTGGCAGCTCAGATACACTCTCTGATTTGGGAATCTCTAGTTTACAGGATGGCCTGGCCTCACACATAAGGTGAGAGACAGGTTTACTGGTTAACTTACTTGACCTATCTTAGTCGTTTTTTTATTGCGGTCTGAAAACAGCAAGAATACTAGCCAAGATTGCTTTACCTCTTCCAGTGTCACTGAATACATACTTTTAATGAGTAATTGGGAAATGATGTATTTTGCAGGTTTTTTTTTTTTTTTTTTGTGGGTACCGGGGGGTCGACCTCAGGACCTCGCGTGCCAGCAGGCGCCCGTGCCGCTGAGCGATATCACCGGCCCCTTTTTCATATGTGGGTTCCGGGAGTCGAACTCGGGCCCTCACGCTTGCAAGGCAGGCGCTTAAACCGCTGAGCCATCTTACCGGCCCCCTATTTTGCAGGTTTTAGAATTGTCTTTTTCTAAGTGTTTTTCTCAACTTTTTCTTGTCTTTCTTTTTTTTTTTTTTTTTTTTTAGTCTTTCATACATAGTAGATCTGGTAGTGAGATCTAGTAGTGAGTTAGGTTAAGGAATTTCAATCTCTATTCTACTTTGACTAACACTTTTAACTTTCTTGATGATTGATAGGAATTCTGCAGAAGAGGGAAACTTTGTAGTAATCTTTCTTTAAACTGCTTCATCATGTCAGGAAGTTATATTCCGTTTCTAGTATAGCCAGTCCTCAAAAAGGATTATGATATGAATAAGGGGTCTCTTACAGAGCTCTTTTTTCTGTAGAACTTAAAATCTCTGTTATTGAAAATGTTAGTAAATAGTAACACTGGACTATTCTTATTTATTGATGTTTGATTTTCCAACCAGTGTGTGAGATACTAATCTTTAGTCATTTGCTTTGCAATTCTTGGATTAAAGGGTCACTGTTCAACAGAATCCCTTAGGAGAGTGGTTGAGAAATAAGCTGCATCTCTAGAGAGTCTGATTTCACTGGGTATTTGCTTACCCTGGAACTGGGGTAATATTTAAAAAGGCTATCTGAGTGATTCTAATGTACATCCACTGTTTAAATGATAGGTCAAACCTAGTTAAACATAAGTTAGGGTGGCTATTGCTGCTGTTATTACGTTGATACCTCTGTTATTAATGGGTCATAAAATAATTCAATTTCATTTTATGTACTCAAGATATAGATACAGTAAAATTTCAGATTGGATCTGGCTGGGGTGACTCTTCTCCCTTATTATTATCCCCTGGGCTTAGAATCCTGGCTTCTAAGAGATGCAGTAGTGTGTGTTAGCAATCATTGGCATTTATCTGTGAGGTCAAAAGAAATACAGCAAGTTATTGTTTTATTTCATAAATTCGTAAAACTGCAGCAGACCCAGAGAGATAATTTAGCCTAATGCTTTTTTTTTCTTTTGGTGGTACTACTGAGGATTGAACTGAGCTACATTCCCAGCAAACCCCGCCCCCCTTTTTTTCTTTTGAAGCATAGTCTTGCTAAGTTGCCTGTCTGGGCTCGAATGTGCAATCTCTCCTGCCTCATCTCCCAGAGCACTGGGATTATAGGCATGTGCTGTTACTTCTAGCTACTTTTTGTTTTCATAGTTGAAAAAACTGAGAACTGATGAAGGGAAATAATTTACCTAAGATTGAATGGCCAGGAAATTGAAATTCCAACTCGAATGTTTCTATTCTATTTCAGTAACTTTTCTACTCCATTTTCCTGATCATACAAATGTATTAATTATATAACTAGTTCATACAAATTTGCTTTTATTTAGTTAATGAACAAAGTATTATATCTAACCTCTGAGTAAAAAGGAATTAGTGACAGGGAAAAGGGGTTAGGTCTTTATGTAAATGTTTTTTACTTTATAGTTCACTTAAAGTTGACCCTAAGGTCAATTCTGATGGTGGTATCTTCCCTGCCAAGGTCATTTGGATCTGTGTGGGGTTGTGACTTGTGGAACTACTTGTATTCTGAGGACAGAGGACTAGTGATGCTGAACTTTGTGTATTGTAGTGTACTGTAGAATTCCATACAACCAAAAATTGTTATTCTCAAAATGTCATAGTGCCTCTATTGAGAAAGATTGGGTTTAACTCTCAATCCTTGAAGCAGCACAGCTCCTTGAGAAATTTGTCCAGTTTAAGACTATGTGAAACATAATATCCATTTGTCGAATTAAGAAACTGTGTTTGGCAATGGTGAGATACAATCCATTACAGGAAATTCAGCTGATGATATCATAAGGTAGTTTGTAGTGCCAGATCATTCACAAAGTTCATGACTATTATGCAGAGACATTGTGATCAGTGGCATGGTGCCTGAGTTTCTTGCATGTCTTACTTTTGGCAAAACTCATGCTTGTAGCTCGTGGAAGAGTCATGGACAGAAGTGTGATCAGCAACCTGGGGAGAGGACAGTTGCCAGTTTCCACTGGCTTCTCAGCTAGCTAATGTTCCAAAATAGAACTGAGTTTCTTCCTTTGATCTATTTCTTAAGTCACCTTTGGATGTGGTGTCCTTGGGAATAATATAAATTCTACCAAATTTATTTGATAGTAGAAAGACTTCTGCTCTGACATCTACACTAATTAGGTATGTGATCATTGACAATTCATGTTCTTTTTCTTGGACTCATTTTCCTCTCTGTAAAAATGAAGATACTGATTCAGATACTCCTTTTCATTCTTTGAACTCAAAAGGAAATAGACTGGTTGAGTTTAAGATCACCTCCTAGAATGAATAGCCTAATCTTTCACGGGTGACATAGATTAATGGGGCAGGGATGTTCCTTAGAGATGTTAACCGAAGTTCTCTGATACCAAGTGAAATAATTGCCGTCATTTGAGACTGGGTCTGTCTCTTAAGTTTAGGGCTTGATCTTAGAGTCTAAATGAATGCCTTGTGTATGTAGATGAGTGGAATTATAAAATAGACTTTTCTAGGGATAAAGATGACTTGTATCATGTTTTTCTAGAGTTCAACAAAAGACTGGCTAAATCACTTCTTAAGCTTCATGACCCAAATATTTGAAGATAAGGCCTCAGAAAGTAGTTATATCTTGGTGAGAATATATGGGCCTCATTGAAGACAGTTGTTTTGGCTTAATGTTTTTTAGATAAGATCACTTTGGGGTTATTTATCAGCTGGTTTGGTATGTCTCTGAAATTCATTATTAATATTCAATTAAGCATTTAAGAAGAAAGGATTAAAAGACTGAATGCAGATATCTTAATTTTTATAACTAGTATACGATTTAGAGGCATATAATGGAGACATCTATTTATGTAGGTATTGGCAGTTTCTCTGCTCCTTATGTGATGCCATTTGAGGTCAGATTGTTCTGCATATTTAAAATATACCACATGCTATCAACCCATGCTATCAACCAGGGTTGTAATCAGTTTCATCTGCTAGTGTGCTGAATTTCTGGTTAAAGTCCAGTTGGAAACAGGTTACTCCACATTTGGATCTTTCATGTTTTAGGGTAGTGTGAGTTCTTTAATTTTTTTTTTTTTTAATCTACTACATCTTGTTAAAGTATTTGAAACTCTACCTCAGTTTTCTTTTAAACATCTTAAAATGTATACATACTCAAAATATGGAATGGCCAACTTTTTATGCTTAGCAAGCATGTTTAATGAAGGAATTTGAGAACAATCTGTCATTGTTGTTACTTATATGTACATAAATCCAGTATAAGATGTTCTATACCTTGGGTTTCTAATAGTTGCTGCTTTAAGGGGGTGGTGAATTACAGTCCTATCTGTGTTTTGGTCTAGAAATAAAGTACTTTTCCATTATCTTTGAAAGTTGTGAATGTAGGTAAGAGATTCCCTATAAAACATTTGACTCTTGAAAAGAATCTAACTAGAGAACTTTGAAGCTCTTCATAATTGGAAATGATCTGTAAATTTTCTTCCATGATACCAAAAAGGCAGTATACTAATGAGTTTGGAAGCAGCCCCTAGATACCATGTTTCATTGCTGTGATTTAAAAATTGATATAAAGCTGTATAGACCTTTCTTTTTCCATGGGCAGTAATGGTGTTGGTGTGAGAGTGAGAGAATCTGGAAATGGCTTTCAGCTTCTGTTCCCACTAGGTTAAGAGGGAAGTTAAGGAGGGCCGGTGAGATGGCTCAGAGGCATAAGCGCCTGCCTTGCAAGCACAAGGGCCCGAGTTCGACTCCCGGATCCCACATACGAAAAAGGGGCCGGTGATATCGCTCAGTGGCACGGGCGCCTGCTGGCGCGTGAGGTCCTGAGGTCGACCCCCCGGTACCCACAAAAAAAAAAAAAAAAAAAAAAAAAGAGGGAAGTTAAGGAAAGCTGGGTGTGGTGGTGTACACCTATAATCCCAGCACTCGGGAGGCAGGAGGATCGAGGCAGGAGGATCACCTGGAGTTTAAGGCCAGTTTGGGCTACATAATGAGTTCAAGGCAAGCCTGAACTGCGTAGTAAGACCTTGTCTCAAAAAACCACAAAACAAAAATAAAAAGAGGGAAGTTAAGGAGCCAGTAGTGAGAGATAAGGCTTATCTGTTGCTGTACTACCTATCCTATTTTTCACTTTTTTCACTGTTTTCTTTCCAGTGCTGGAGATCAAACTCATAGCCTCACCCATGCTAGGCAAAACCCTCTTCCACTGAGCTATACCCCCAGTCACTCACATCTTTAAGAATTAGCAGTCATGTTTTCTCAGTGCCTAATTTGAAAAATAGTGGTAATGCTAGGTAGCATTTGTCAAGTGCTTTACTCTGTGCCAGATACCCTGCTGTGCTTTAGATGGAGAACCACATTTAATCTTCACAACCCTGTGAGGTTGGTATTGTACTATTATTGTCCACAATTTATGGATAGAGAACTGAGACATAGGTTAAGTAACATATCTAAGTCACATAGGTGGTCAGGGACTAAATCAGGTATTTAGTCTAATCAGAGCTCATAATGTCAAACACTAGCAAACTGGAACCCTCAGTATAACAGATATGCTGTGTTCTCTTTGAGCAGTTCTTTAATTCAATGCCAGCATTATGTATGTATGTATGTATGTATGTATGTACATATGTATGTGGTACTGGGGACCAAACTACATCCCCACCCCTTTTTATGTTTTATTTTTGAGACAGGGTCTTGCTAAATTGCCCACAGGGTACTCAAACTTGTAATCTTCCTGTTTTAGCCTCCTGGAGTGCTGGCTTTACAGGTATGCACCACTGCACCAAGCTTAATATCAACCTTATTAAAAAGGGATGGGGGGCCGGTGATATGGCTCAGCGGCATAAGCGCCTTCCCGGCCAGCGCGAGGTCCTGAGTTCGACTGCCGGTACCCACATAAAGGAAAAAAAGGGCCGGTGATATAGCTCAGTGGCACAAGCGCCTGCTGGCAAATGTGAGGTCCTGAGTTTGACTCCCGGTACCCACATTTAAAAAAAAGGGGGGGATGGGGAGCCAGATGTGGTGGCAGGAGGATCAATGGGAGTTCAAGGCCACCCTGGGCTACATAGTGGGTTCAAAGCTAGCCTGAAGTACGTAGCAAGACTCTGTCTCAACCCTCCTGCTCCCAAAAAAGGATGGAGGTTAAGAAATACATTTGAAAATTGCGCTTTAAAAAAAAAAAGCAGTGCAGAAAATTAAAAACAAAATGCAAACTAGCAAAAATAAAGCCTTGGGGCCGGTGAGATGGCTCAGCAGCGTAAGCACCTGCCTGGCAAGCACGAAGGCCTGAGTCCGACTCCCGCATCCCACATATGAAAAAAGGGCCGGTGATATCGCTCAGCGGCATGGGTGCCTGCTGGCGCGCAAGGTCCTGAGGTCGACCCCTGGTACCCACAAAAAAAATAAAAAATAAAAAAAAATAAAGCCTTGAAATAAAACCAAGCCATAGAGTACTCTGCTGATAAAATAAAAGCAGCCAGAGAATACTCTGCTAATTACCTATCATTTAGTCTTCTGAATCCTTTCCTATGTATATATGTACTTGTATGTGCATTTCTTTTTATTGAAATAAGTTTATTGTACTGTACATCTACTTCAGTAAATTTTCATCTCATGTAATGTATATACCAGGTTCAAATTTTTTCAGTTAACCCCAAAATTTACATTCAAACAAGTACCCAAGACCACATGTTGTACATTATGCCCTTAAATTTTTTTCCCCACTACTAGGGTTTGAACCCAGGGCCTTAGAACTGAGCTACATCCCCAGATCTTTATTTTATTTTATTTTTTATTTTGTGATCTTGCTAAGTCACTAAATTGCCCAGGCTAGGCTCAGACTGTGATCCTGCTGCCTCAGCCTCCCAGGGTGCTGGGATTACAGGTGTGGGCCACCATACCTGGTTCCTTAAGTTTCTTAATGCATCACATTTCCACTCTCTCCTTTCTGATGGTGACTAGTGACTTGTTTTAGAAGATAGTGAATCAGGACAGTACTGTATATGGTTGCTAGTGATAATTTGGTGGCATAGAGAGGAATAGAAGGCAAAATAAAAGATTTATAATTCTATACTTTTTTTTTTTTTTTTGTGGGTACCGGGGGGACGACCTCAGGACCTTGCGCGCCAGCAGGCGCCCATGCCGCTGAGCGACATCACCAGCCCCTTTTTCGTATGTGGGATCCGGGAGTCGAACTCGGGCCTTCGCGCTTGCAAGGCAGGCGCTTATGCCGCTGAGCCATCTCACCGGCCCTACTTTTTTTTTTTTTGAGACAGGGTCTTGCTGTCTTTCCCAGGCTAACCTAGAACACCAGGGCCCAATTGATCTGCCTGCCTCAGCCTTCCCCAAGTAGCTGGGACTCTAGGCAGGAACTGTTATGCCTGGCCCCTATTCTCCACTTTTGTAGTTACAGAAATCACAGCACAACAGTTTAGTATTGCATTAATGATGGTATTTCAATGAATTTTATAATCATAATGAAAGTGTACATTATAAAGTACAGCATAATTTTATTAAAAGCTATGAAGGACAGAGCTTTTTTGTTTAACTGTATGTATTTATGTTTAACATGCAAAGAAACAAGGATTCTCTCCCCCACCCTTTTTTTTTTTGGTGCTGGAGATTGAACCCAGGACCTTTACACTGAGCTACATCCAGCCCTAATTGTGTTGTGTTGTGTTGTGTTTTGTTTTGTTGTTTTTAATTTTTTTTTCTTTTTTTTTTTTGTGGGTACCAGGGGTCGACCTCAGGACCTCGCGCGCCAGCAGGCGCCCATGCCGCTGAGCGATATCACCGGCCCTTTTTTTTGTATGTGGGTTCCGGGAGTCAAACTTGGGCCCTCGCACTTGCCAGGCAGGCGCTTATGCCACTGAGCTGTCTCACCAGCCCTGTTGTTTTTAATTTTGAGATAGGGTTTCTGTAAGTTGATAAGTTGCCTAGGCTAGGCTAGAACTTTGGGTCCTCCTACATCAGCCTTCCAGGGTGCTGGCATTACTGCCATGTGCCACCATGCCTAGCTAAGGATTTTCTTTTCTTTTTAGTCTTACTTTGAACTCCTTGAGTTTGAAATAACTTCATTTAAATCCAGTGATGGAGATAAAATTAAGTAATAGCTGCAAAAGATTTTCAAAAAATAAAATGTACTTTACCAGTATGAAGTATTATTTACTATCAAGGTGTTCAAGGTAAAACTTTTTTGACTGAAAGAACTTTAAGTCATGTTAAGTACTTAAAACTTGGAAATTCAGGATTGAAAGGCTTTTAAGTATAACAAATATATACTGTTGGTGTTACAATTTTTATGCTGAGAATAAACCATTATTGAACATTCTTCCTTCCTATCTTTTGGCTCATCTCTGTCAAGCTATAACATACAACAAAAGGAAACTGGCTCTAGTTTTGAGTTTCTATTATGAGTTTGCTAGGCTTGTGAGAAAGTTTTTGTTCCCATTCTTAGAATTTCTCATTTAGCTTTTCTGAGCTTTCTTCTTTTCCCAATCCAAGTAGCTCTTCAAATTTTCTTTCAGTGCTCTTTCCTTGATATTCTCAGATTCCTAGTTGCCATAGTGCCTTAGTGGGGAGTAGACAGAGAAAGTTATTATGAGATCTGTGACCTGGTACTATTTTGCTGAGAGCATTAATTTTTCTGCTGCATCTCCCACCCTTTCATTTGTTCCATTCAGAAAACAAGTGGTGTTTAGCCCATATATGTACAGTATTTTAGTCTGAAAAGTGTATTCTGTGAACTTAGCTAGTTGTAAAAATGTCATTATGAGTGTTAAGTAGGGCTTAGGACAACTGCTTGATAGTGTTTAATACTATTACTACTTTCAGCGTAATACGTACATTACCCCCTTTTATCCAGCATAAATTTATAAGTGAATTAAATTAGTAGTAGTAATATGTATTTGTGTAGAAAAGGTAAAAATAATCTAGAATACAGTCATCCAGTGATAACCACTATTTAATAATTTATTTCATTTTTTTATCCCTTAACCATAAGTTTAATTAATTAATTAATTTATTTTTTGTGGGTACCGGGGTTCGACCTCAGGACCTCGTGCACCAGCAGGTGCCTGTGCCGCTGAGCGATATCACCGGCCCTTTTTTCATATGTGGGATCCGGGAGTCGAACTGAGCTACATCTCTACTCACCTAGTAACTCTTGATATCTCCTTTCCATTGTCACTGCCATCGTTCTTGCTCTTATTTCTTACTTGATTAGTTAATAGCACTGTAGCTCTTCTCCAGTCTTTCTCCCTTCAGTGTGAGGCCCAAGGGCCATCGTTGGAATCTTTCTAAAAGGTAAATGATCGTCTCATGACATTAACTCAATGGGTTCCTGTTACCCATAGAATATATTAGTGTCTAGTCAAACATTGTGTCAGGTGCTTATCATTATCATCATCATTTTGGGAGCTCACTGTGTTGCCAAGGCCAGTCTTGAACTTCTGGGTTCAAGTGATTTTTCCTTCCTTCCGAATATGAATAGCTGGGACTATGGACATGTGCCATGTTCAGCTATCATCATTATTGTTATTGTTATCATTATTTGCAGTACTGGGGATTGAACCCAGTGCCTTCACACTAAGCTGTATCCTTGGCCTCTTTTTAAATTTTTTTTTTTTTTTTTTTTTTTTATGTTTGTGAGTGTTTGTGTGTGTGCTAGGGATTGAACGCAGGGCCTTATGTATGCAAGGCAAGAACTCTACCATTGAGCCACATCCCCAGTCCTTTTTAAATTTTGAGACAAGGACTCACTAAGTTGGCAAGGCTGGACTCAAACTTGCAATCCTCCTGCCTCAGCCTCCTGAGTATCTGGGATTACAGGTGTGCAAACCCATGCCCAGCTGTCTTTTTTTTGGGGGGGGTACCGGGAGTCGACCTCAGGACCTTGCGCTTGCCAGGCAGGCGCTTATGCCACTGAGTTATCTCACCAGCCCCTCAGCTGTCATTTTTTAATGCTTATAACAGCTCTGAGCATTATTATGCTGGGTTTAGTGCAATCTGTTAGGGGTTTAATAGGGGCTTAGAGATATTTAAACTGGGATTTGAAGGATGGACAGAAGAAGGACAGGCTAACAGGGATAGGGGCATTATGTAGACTACATAAGCAGAGGTGCCAGTGAGATGTCTGGTGTGTTCAGGTCATTGTCAGTCACTGAGTATCCGTGGAACGTAAGGGGAATAATCATGATCAGTGAATGGAAGCGGCTGGTGAGATAGAGGTTAAGTCTTTAAGGGTCTTAATATGTCATTCTGTGGTAATAAGAAATAAATATTTGGTTTTTGTCCTTGGTTCCTGGCACAGCTCCTAAAACCTTTGAATCTCAAGTGATGATATCTTTTATGCTAATGAGGTGACTGGGAGCTGGCAATAGCTTCATGATCAAGGCTGTTGACTAGAAAGATCAAGGCGTGTCTAAGGTAGGTAGACGTGTCTAAGGTAGGTAGGCATGTCTCAAGTAGGTAGGTGATGTAGCACAGTGCAAAGACCCTGGGCTCAATCCCCAGTACTACTTTCAGCCCCACCCTTCTGACTTCCTGGGAGGGGAAAGGGGCTGGAAATGGAGCTAATTACCAGCTGTCAATGACTTAATCAGTCTTAATCAAAACCATATAAAAATCCCTAAATGATAGCTTCTGGGCTGAACACATTGAGATGCTGGTAGAGTAGCACACCCAGAAACAGGCTTGGAAGTTCTGTGCCCTTTCTTCTGTAATTTACCCTTTGAATCTCTTCCATTTGGCTGTTTCTGAGTCATATGCTTCATAAAACACTATTAGGTAAACTCGTTTCCTGTGTTGTATGAACAATTCTAACAAATTACTAAACATGAGAAAGGGGTTGTGGGAACATCTTAATTTATGCTGTAGTTGGTTGATCCAGAGTATAGGTGCCTGGGATTGGCGACTGGTATCTGAAGTGCATGTGCGTGGGGTGGGGTAGTCTTGTGGGACTGAGACCTTAACCTGTGGGATCTGTGCTAACTCTGGGTAGTTAATGTCAGAATCAAATTGTGGGACTCCTAGTTGATATCTGGTGACTTGGAGAACTGGTTGGTGGTGTGAAAAACCCCAAATATTAGGTGTCAGAAGTGTTGTGAGTAAATACAGCTCAGCTATACTAAGCCATGTATAAAATAGAAAGCAATATTTAGGTTTTTCCTAATTGTGCAACAGAATCATCTATGGATCATTATAAAAAACACAAGTTCCTGGGCCCTATCCCAGACTTCTTAAGTTACATCTCTGGTTGTGGAGCCCGGGACTCTTTATTCTAATACTCTTCAGGTGAGTCTGACATAAAGCCTGAGGAAAGAAGCATATTTTCAGAATTTAGAACAGTGCTTAGCATATAGCAAAAGCTTAATAAAATCAGGCATGGAGGAGCCACAGCTGATGTTTCTAGTCTTTTTTGCTCTACCTATGTATTCAGGGTTCTTTCCATATTCCAGTCACGCTAGACAATTGACTTTTCCCCAACTTGCTCTATACTTTCTGTGTTTGTATCCTTTGCTCCTTTGGTTTCTATCTCAGTCTTTTTTTTTTTGGTGTCTCTTTCTCTTTCTCATGTTTTCTTATTGAAATGCTCATTTCCCGACTCTTGAAATTCCATTAACTTTTTGAGGTCACTCTAAGGTCTTTCCAAATTCTGCCTGTGCTGTAAACATTTTCTTTTTCTTTCCCTTATTTCTTCCGGTAATTTGGTCTTCCATGTCCATTTCAGCAATTTGTCCTTAAATGAGCAGCCTTCACTGTGCTATTCCCTGCACACTGTTAATTCATAACTTTGCCACATACTTCATTGAGAAAATAGAAACTATCAGGCTGGAAATTCTCCTTTGTGACACTTCATCAAACCTACCTATGTCTGTACTCACATTCTCATTTTTCCTTCTTACTATAAGCACTTTTCAGGCTCTCCCGCCTTTGGTCATCCCCTTTATTTTAAATACTTGTCTCTTTTCCTGCTAGATCATGCTGTTGGTAATCATTCCTCTTGGTTCAGACATTCTCTGTTCTGTCCCATCTTTATAAAACCCTTCTTTAATGGCCACATTCCCTTTGGACTACTGCCTTGTGTCTCTACCCTACTTCATGGCCAAGTTTCTAGATGTTCTATTTACCTTCTTCATTTCCCATTTGTTCTTCAAGCTCTTCTAATCTGTTCTCTGCGTAACTGTGCTGCTGAAACTGCTCCTATAAAATCACTAATGAGCCTGAGGTGGTGGCGCATGCCTGCAATCCCAGCACTAGGAAGGCTGGGGCAGGAGGACTGCTGTGAGTTTGAGGCTAGCTTGGGCTACATAGTGAATTCAGGACCACCTGAAGTACACAGTGAGACCTTATCTCAAAAAACACCCCCCCATCACTAATGAATCCCGTTGCTAAATCCAATAGACGCTTTTCAGTCCTTATAGGACTCTCAACAGTTCTGTAAAGGAATTAGTTTTTCTTTTTTTTTTTTTTTTTTTGGTGGGTACTGGGGGTTGACCTCAGGACCTCGTGTGCCAGCAGGCGCCTGTGCCACTGAGCGATATCACCGGCCCTTTTTTCCTTTGTATGTTGGTGCCGGGAGTCGAACTCAGGCCCTCGTGCTTGCCAGGCAGGCGCTTACACCACTGAGCCATCTCACCGGCCCAGTCTTGTGTTTTTAAATAGCTATTTAAATACTATCCTGAATAATAACTCAGCCTGACCTAAAGAATTCAAAAGTAAAGTCTAACTTGCTATTGTATCATGCTAACTTTTAAAAGGATCTGAACTTACAGATCAACTATAAAATGTGAGAAGTGTTAAATATTCTTTATTTGGTATTATATATACACCACACTCAAATGCCTTTCAGTAAGTAAAAGGCAGCACTTTTTAGATACAGGGTGTTCTAATTAAATTGGCATAGTCAAAACCAAAAATATAGACGTTGCTTCCTTGTCTTCAACCACTCCCTTTAACAGGCTAATAAACACAAATTGAAACAGGGAGTCTTGCTTGGTTTTGAGACAATGAAGGATTTTCCCGGTATTGAAACATACATAACCAGTTATATAAATCTAAATATAAAACCTACCTTCAGTAGGTTTTGAGATGACATTCTCAATCTTTGTGAAAAGTTGAATATTACTAATCAAGTCCAACCATATATTTAGAAAGGGAAAACAGTGATAGTATTTACTGAACTGGAATTATTATCAAAACTTGGAAAAAAAAAAGATACCCATTTAATTACAAGCCAATTTTACTTAAATCAGGACTATCCAACAAAAATATTCTGTCAGCCAATTGTGATCTGAATTCTGGTGTATGAAATCTACTAAATTATGGTACACATAAAAAAGCCATGAGGCATTTCTGTTCTGTAATAAATAAGGCAGTGACTATTACTCATTAGTAGCTTTTTTGAGGTAAGCTGTTAACTCTGCCCTTTCTCCCTTCTTCTTGATGCCAGTGAACATAATTTTTGTTCCAGGGATGTACTTCTTGGGATTCACCAAATACTCCATCAGTGTATCCTCTCCCCAGGTGATGCCTCTCTTCTTGTTGGCATCTGTGTAAGAGAATCCAACAGCCTGACCTGTCTTCCACCCAAACAGACCATGGAGATTTGGCCCAGTCTTGTGCTTGCCTTCCTTCTCCACAGTGTGGCACTGGGCACATTTCTAAACAAAAGTCGTCTTGCCTTTCTCAACATCACCCATTTTAAAACTGCTCTTTCCTTGCTACTGGAAGGAAGGTTGCAGTTCAGAAGGTCCTGCTCTCTAGTACCTTGCGAGTTTGAGGCAAGCCTGAACTATATAGTGAGACCCTGTCTCAAAAATAAAATTCACCAAAATGGCCAAAAACCACCCCCAAAAAACAAAAAAACCCCACACACCATTTTAGCACCCTTGAAATTAAATCAATGGCATACAACAATTTATGCTTGAAAAACTGCTGAAATTCACTAAAAACAGTGGGACTGTGTGGTGGTCTCGCTTCAGAGTATTCCTGTCCCTCTTTTCCCAGCTCATTGGGCATGGAGATTTTGCCAGTGTGAATAGGCCATGAGGGTCAGCAGCTTTAATGCTGCAGTTGAAGGGTGCTTACTCACTTTGGATGGTAGATGATAATCATGCTCAGTGGCAGTGTTAGTGGAAATGAGCATCTTGGGAGTGGGTGAGTGGCACAGGCCATCAGCTTTGCTAGGTTGAGGCATGTGACTGGGGCAAGCACACTGCTGACTGAGCCTGGGTACATGTACAGAGGAGACATAAGGCCCAACAGAAAGTAAAAGCTAGGGCAGAATTGAAAATGTCCTGAACTCTGAAGTCATGCTATCCTGCTGTACACGTAGACCCATGAATATAGCATAAAAGCTTACTGGCTTCAGGTTGGTAAGCATAACCTCTGTCTCAACATTGGGCAACATAGAAGTGACTAATAAAAAGCCTAGTTTAATCATAAGAAGAGGGGCTGGTGAGATAGCTCAGCAGCATAAGTGCCTGCCTGGCAAGCGCAAGGTCCTGAGTTTGACTGCCGGTACCCACATACGAAAAAAGGGCCGGTGATATCACTCAGCGGCACAGGGCACCTGCTGGTGCGTGAAGTCCTGAGTTCAACCCCCAGTACCCACAAGAAAAAAGAAAAAAATCATGAGAAGTAAAAAGAAAATAAGCTGAGACGTCTGTGGCAATATGTGGGGTGAGACAGATTTTACAGATTTAGCTCAGAAAAGTAATAAAGGCAAGAAAGAAATAGCCAGGCGTGGTGGTGCATGCCTATAGTCCCAGCTGAAGCAGGAGGACTGCATGTTAACTTAGTGAGACCCTGCCTCACACAAAACAAAATGAAAAAAAAGGGAAGCCGGGGATGTACCTCAGTGTGAAGAACCCTAGGTCAATGGTGACAAACCTATGGCATGTGTGCTGCAGCAGGCTGTTTGTTATCATTGAAAGTTCTAAAAGGTTTGCCATCACTGCCCTAGGTTCAGTCCCCAGTAGCACATTCACACACACATGTATACACACAAAAGAACTGTAGTAACAACATCCTTCATGGGTAAAGTAAGTGAAATCATAATCCAGCATTGTTAAAGTAAATTGTGTAATATGTTCAGTTTTCAACAAAAAATCATGAGACATGCAAAGGTACAGCAAATTGTGACCCATATTTAGGAAAAAATAAGTCCATAGAAACTATCTGCAAGTGTTCCTAGATGCTGGGTTTAGTAATCTTCAAGTAGCTATTATAAATGTGTTCAAAGACCTAAAGAGAATCATGTCATATATATATGTGTGTATATATATATATATATATATATATATATATATACACACATATATATACTGTGTGTGTGTATGTGTATATATATATATGTATATATCTTTTTTTCTTTTTGAGACAGGGTCTCAGTATGTACTTCAGGCTGACCTTGACTTGTGTAGCCCAGGATGACCTTGAATTCACTGCAGTCCTCCTGCCTCAGCCTCCCAGAGTGCTGGGATTACAGATGTTGCCACCATGCCCCAGCTAAACAAATTTTTTTTTTAAGTTTAACAATAATGAGTCAGTAAATAGAAATTCTCAGTAAGAAGAGATAAATTAATACGTGTATATAAAAAAGCAAACGTTACCAAAGAGAAAGTACTAATGGAAAATAAATATGTTTAATAGCTAATGGTCATGAGCTATTAGGAAAATGCAACTAGTAATTAGCTATTAGGAAAGTACAAGTTAAAGTGGCAATGAACTATCACTGCACACCTATCAGAATACCTAAAATAATAAATAATGGTGACACCAAATGTTTATGAAAATGGGGATAAACTGGATCATTTGTGCATAGCTACTCTGGAAAATAATTTGGCACTTTCTTATGAAATTGAATTGTCACCATATGATTCAGCAGTTCTAGTCCTAGTTACGCAAGAGAAAGGAAAGCATATGGCTATATAAAACCTTGTACATGAATGTTCGTAGCAACATTATTCATAATAGCCACGAAGTAGAAATAACCCAGTGTCCATCAACTGATGATGGATAAACAAGATACGGTAAGGCTATTAAGGAAATACTAACCATGACCATAAATGGCATGAAATTACTGATGTATTCAACAACACTGAAAACATTATGCTGAGCAAAAGAAGCCAGTCATAAAAGACCACATACTATATTACTCCATTTATATGAAGTGTCCATAACAGGTGAATCTGTAGAGTTAGATGGTAGAGTAGTAGTTGCATAGGACTAGGTAGCATGTTGGAAAAATGGTTTCTTTTTGGAGTAACAAAAATGTTCTAAAATTGATTGGGATGATGATTTACAACTATTTGAATATACTAAGAACCATTGAATTATGTACTTTAAATGGTGAAATACATATGTGAATTATTTCTCAAAGTTGTTAACAAGAAATAATTTTTTTTTTTACTACTGAGAATTGAACTCAGGGTGCTCTACCACTGGGCAACCTTTCCATCCCTTTTCATTTTATATTTTGAAACAAGGTGTTGCTAAGTTGCCCGGGCTGTCATTGAATTTGTGACCCTCATGACGCAGTCTTCTGAGTAGTTGGCATTATAGGTGTGTAACACCAAGCCTACATATTAGCAGAATTTCTAAGGGAGTTTAGCAGGGTCACATACTATACCATCAGTATACAAAAAGGTTCATATTTCTATGTGCTAGCTAGAAATAATCTAAAAATGAAATTAAGAAAATAATTTTATTCATAGTAGCATCAAAAAGAATAAATAGATTATAAACTCAGCAGAAACAGTAGAAGACTTGTATGTTAAAAATTAAAGAACATTGCTGACAGAAATTATTTTAAATTTTAGTTTTTATTTATATTTTGGAGACAGGGTCTCACTAAGTCACTAAGATGCCCAGGCTGGGCTCAAACTTGGGATCCTCTCACTTCAGGCCCCCAGAGTGCTGGAATTACAGGTGTGCACCATCATACCCAGATGTACCAATGTTCTTTTCTCCTTTTATTTGAAACTGAGTTTTGGTATATACTTTAGGCTGGCCTTAAACTCACTATGGCTATAGCCCAGGCTGGCCTTGAGCTTGCAATAATCCTCCTGCCTCAAACTCCAGAGTACTGGGTTTACAGGCATGCTCCAGCACTCCTGGATCTTCTCTTTTTTTCCGTATGTGCACATGCACTGGAGATTGAACCCAGAGCCTCTCACGTGCAAGTGCTTTACTGCTGAGCTACGTACATATCTGTCTAGTATTTGTAATCTCCCTCTGCCCCCTGCCTAGTACTGGGAATTGAACCCTGGGCCTTAGCACTGATCTAACACTCCCTCCCCCTTTTGAGACAGGGCCTCGCTAAGTTGCCCAGGCTGGGCTTGAACTTGGAGACCTTTTGCCTCCATCTCCCAGAGTGCTGAGATTATTGACAGAAATTAAAGAAGGTCTCAGTAAATGGAATGTCTGTTCATGTTCATGAATTAGAAAGGCTCAATACTGTCAAGATGGCAATTTTCCATATATTGATCTTATTATAAATTCAGTCTATATCAAAATTTCAGCAGCCTTTTATTTTCTTTCTAGAATTTGACAAACTGACCCAAGACAGAATTTTGAAAAAGGAAAATTGGAAGAATTATACTACTTGATTTTAAAACTTACTGTAAAGCCACAGTTATTAAGACTGTGTGGCATTGCAGCAAGGCTAGGTATATAGATCAATGGAGCAGAATTTAGAGTACCCAAAGATATCTTTATACTTAGGATTAGTCGATTTCAACAAAGGTATGTTTTTAATCCAAGATTGCTCTGTTTGTAACAGCCCTAATGTAAAATAGTCTCTCACAGCATGTGCTGCAGTATAAGTCAGACTGTATTGCAATCAAGCCAGCAAATGCATCACTGTCTGCTAAATAAACTGCTACATCATCCTTGGTGCTTGGCATGTTACAAGGCTGGGATCAGTGTGGGCTTCTAGTTGGATTTTGTTCCAGGTGTGTGTCTACCTTGGGCACTCATGGTAGATTCATGGTACATTAAATTGGGGATGCTTTGCATTTGGAGAAATGACAGTGGGTTTTTATTTCTTGCCTTCTGATTGTGGGCAGCATCCATAAAAGAGTAAGAACTCTAGCTTTGCTTTTGGATCTGAGTGTGCTATATTAGTGTTTGGTTGTTTTAGATCCCTTTGGTGAAAGGAAGCATAAACTTGATTACCGAGCATGCCTCTTCTGTGTATTTTTCTTATATAGCCCAGTGTAAAATTTAGTGCTTTATTTACTCTTCGAATCTTGGTATTTGTATAACAAAGGCAAAGACTGCTTCATTTTTGGACATGGCCTACATTTGTAGATGCTTAGAAGTGTATAAAATTGAGCTGCTTGTATGTCTGTGCCTGCTATAACTGTCCTGAACAAAGACTTTGCTGCTCTATTTTTGAGACATTTTATTCTGGACAGTATAGTTCTTCAAGTAAACTTGACTATCTTTTTGGCCATTGGCACAGTATAGAGAGGGTATGATGCAAAGTGGTATAGACCAGATAACAACCCAGGGCTTCATTTTTTATTATGGCTGGTGGTCATGTTAGGATGGCTTCAAATTGGGTCACCTGGATGTACTAAGATTAAGATTTTTTATCTTAATCATTTATCTTGCTTGATCATTTATCATAGCTGTATTCCAGGTCATTTGGGCATTTCTGTTTTGGAAAGTTTTTCTGGAAGGTTAATAGGCTCTTACTTAGTATAATTGTCATCATATTATTAACCATTTCTATTCATCATTTTGGTGGGAAAATTTTTTTCTACAGCATGATTCAGGTTAGTTATGATCTTGGTGAATTATACCATTGTATACTGTCTCAGGAGGTTTTCGTTCTGTAGACGCTAAGCTGTTAGTGTCCTTTGGCATTGTTTTTTTCTTCCATTACCAGGGAAAAATATTATGAGCATCTACTTAACTAGAACCTCAAGTAGGAAGATGCTGCTGTATAATGTTCAATTATTGTTTATTCTTTAAATTTTTATGCACATTTGCTTTCATAGTAATATCTGTGTCCCAGTAATCTTTTGAAGCAGGATTTTTCTTCCCTGCTTAAACTAGGTTAGACTTCTTTGTCCAAAATACTTGTCTGGTCCTCTTTTTCTTCAAAGATTTTATCCATATCTTTTCTGTATCCATTTTGTATTAGCACCATTCTTATTTTCAAATTCTGGTGAATAAAATCTTTGTGTCTCTGTATCACTACTTTGACCTGAAAATTAGAATTATGGCTCCCACTTTATTCAGACTTCCTTTGTAGTGTGGTATATTTCCTTTCCACTTGCTTTCTGTCCCTCCTTACCTGCTTTTCCTCGCTTGGAGTAAGATTGTCAGTATTATTTATTTTGATTGGATCTCAGAAATTACCTACTTAGTTTATGCTGTCCTTCTCCCTCTGGACTTCATGACCCCATTCTTTCTTGGCTTAATTGTCCTTGTAAACTTTGCCTTCTTTTTGTCCCGGGCCCTCCCTGTCATGTGCTCCTGGCACACAGGAAAGGCAGTGGAGCTTTTCTCTGGTGATTGTCAGAAGAAAGTGACTGTTATTGAAACATGTTTCCTTCGACTAAAAGAGAGCTGCTATTTTCTAATTACACAAGATTTTAAATTTCTCCCCTCTCTTGTCAGTCTGTTTGGAAAATCAGCTAATTCTTTGTGTGAACAAATGTAAGGAGGAATATGCAAAAAAGAGGAAAGGTGGGGAAATACAGAAATTCGGGACAAAGTAGACAAAAAACCTGTAGTTTGAGGCCATCAGGAATAATCTTAACTGAAGTAGGGCCAAGAAGTAGGCAAAGGCATAGTATCTCTTGTCCGGGGTTTTAAGCAGCTGCAACAGGAGGAGGAACTGCGGCTTGCATTTACAAGGTCGAAATCTGAAGAAAAGGCTTCTTTCCTTTGCCATCTTGATATGGAGGGCTTTGCAGAGGAAAATAAGGAGACGAGATATTACATGCTTCAAAGGTAAGTTTTGGATGCTGTATTTGGGCACCACATACCTTTAAAAACTGTACAGCACTGACAGTAAAGCCCTAAAACTTATGGGAAATTTGATTGGATTTTTCTGTGTGTCTTATAAGAAAATGAAGGATGTTATTTTTTTAAAGGAAATAAATAAAAACTGGCATATTTGTTCCTGAATTTTTAAATCTTTATTTTACATTCAGAATTTGAATGAAAGATACAGGACTCCATATGTCATACTGTAGCTGTGTTGAAAACAACCACCCCTTTGTGGACTTGCTGTGCAGTTATTTCATTAAGGAAGTTGACTGGATTTGGCTGGTATTTCAAGAGATATTCAACAGTGTTAGTCAACACTGTGAAGGAAGGATATTCTTTGTAGCATCCTGTTGGAAGTAGTTTTGCTGAAAACCTTTTTAGGATATGTCACTGGGGCTAGGAAAGATGCCTGCTGTAGTTGCCTTGTTATGTTGTTGGTGAGGATGTCAAGCTCCCTTTACCCCCTTATCCATCTTCATGTTAGAAATCAGGCTAAACAGGAAATGAGTGGGACTTCAGTCCTCTTTCAGGTCTGCTCCTCCTCAGCAGAGGATTGGCATAAAAGATCAGAATGATTTGCTTGATAGTGGTCATTAAGGGTCCCTCTGTTAGCTTTTTTGTCCATTTGCTTGCTTTGTAATCTAGAGTTTTATTTTGAATAAAATTATCTGAAAATTAAACTATAGTTAGACAGAAACAGAAAATAAAAAGTGAAGATGAACTGAGTTGGCAAAACTGATCTTTAAGATAATTATTCTTTCCTTTTCCTTTTTACCACTCTTTGCACCTTTTGGGGACAAAACCATAGTTGGTTACTTTAACACACTAATCCTTTCTTTAAAAATTACCTATTATATCCTAGCTATTGGGCAGATACTATATTTTTCTTAAGATTAGTTGAATTTATTAGATACATAAAACATATTTTTGTTGAATATATGAAAGTAACTCGAAGTTTTTTTTTTTTTTTTTTTTTTTTTCCTCTTTATGTGGGTACCAGGAACCAAACTTGGGACCTCGTGCTTGCCACGCAGGCACTTATGCCACTGAGCTATATCACCGGCCCGCTCGAAGTTTTTTGTGACTTTTAAAAATTGCTTTTTTAGTCTCTGGGCATGGTGGCACAAACCTATAATCTCAGCACTTGGCACAAATAAAAACTCATGCATTGGCATATTAATCCAATATGCAGAAGGATCACTGCAAGTTCGAGGCCAGCCTGGTCTACACAGAGAGACCCTATCTCAAAAAGAAAAAAAGAAAGAGAGAAATTGCTTTTGCCTTTTCATCAGTGTTCATCTTCACTTTTTCATAACTTTTTTTTTTTTTTTTTTGTGGGTACTGGGGATCTACCTCAGGACCTCGCGTGCCAGCAGGCACCTGTGGCTTTGAGCGATATCACCAGCCCTTTTCTCGTATGTGGGTTCCGGGAGTTGAACTCGGGCCCTCGCACTTGCCAGGCAGGCGCTTACACCGCTGAGCCATCTCACCGGCCCTTTCATAACTTTATGTCTATTTAGTATATCTCCTCTCAGGTCAGTATAATCGTATCAGTTATTTTATAATATTATCAGCCACTCTTTCAGTCCTTGAGGGAATTTGGATTTGTAATGGTTAGTATGGGAGTCATGTATTTGGGGCTTATATGAAATTTAAAAGATATGGGAAGGAAAGATATAAGTAGTTTGTTCTCTAAAACCATCTGTTAAAAAAAAATGACAACAACAACAAGCCAACTACTTAGTATTTGTTCTAAAGGCCTAATTCTTCATATGTATATACAATTCTTGTAAATTATAAACTGTAACCTTATTCAGTGCAGTTTAAATAAGACTACTGTAGAGTGGTCAAACTCAGGGCCTCTGGAGTGAGGTGGGTTGGATTTAGATCTCAGCTTTATCATCTTTACCTGTGTGTCTGATCATAGGGATGTCACTTAATTTCTCTGAGCCTCTCTTTCCTCACTTACAATGGTGCTCAAACATTATAGCATTATTGTGAGGATTAATGTGCGAGCGCATGTGAAGAGCTTAGTGCAGTGTCTCATAGCAAGTATTCCGAAATGTTTGTTATTTTATTTAGTTTTTGATAATCAGTAATTAATACATAAGCATCATAATCAAAAAATGTTTGAGTAGTTTTTTTTTTTTTTTTTTGTGGGTACCGTGGGGGTCGACCTCAGGACCTCGCGTGCCAACAGGCACCTGTGCCGCTGAGCAATATCACCGGCCCCTTTTTCGTATGTGGGTTCTGGGAGTCGAACTCGGGCCCTTGTGCTTGCAAGGCAGGCGCTTACGCCGCTGAGCCATCTCACCGGCCCTGTTTGAGTAGTTTTTATCAGTGCCAAGAATACTTTTGTGCTAGAAATACAAAATGAGTAAGAGTCTTCAACTTTTAGGGATGAATACGAGTTCCTGACTTCAAGGAACACACTACCAGGTAAGGCATATGTGTAATCTCATGTAACTATCCAATGTGATTAGGAGGAAAGATGTACGTGCGAGTTCTGGTGAAGCACAAGAAAAGCTCGGTTACTTCATTAAGGGTTGAAGCTGAAAGGATCAGTGTGAGTAAAGGCTTGTTTGTTTGGTTTATGGTGTGGTACTGGATATTGAACCATGACCTTGCACATGCTAGGCAAAGGCTCTGCCACTGAGCTACATCCCCGGCCTAGCTTTGTTGCATTTTGAAGGATGAAGGATGAACTGAAGTAATACTGGCAGACAAGGAAGGAAAGAATATTCCTGACAGAACAATTGGTGTGAAGGCGAGAAATAGACAATAGCATATGTTTCAGAAACCATAAGCAGAGAATAAAGTGCAATGAAGAAACATTCAGTCATTTCTCATCATGCAGGAAGAATGCACTTAGCTCTTTAAAAGTTCTAGTCCAACTTTTATAGGGTTTGAATTTCTAATTTACATTTTTCTGATTTCCCTCATCTTTCTGCTTCACCACTGTTTCATGTGTCAGCTAGCCTCATACAGGTAACATAAATATATTTGTCATTCAGGGAGTTATGTTTCTTAAAATTTACTCTTTTAAACTCTAGGCAGATGCTGTACTTAACAGAGGACTGGCATATAGGTAAATAGAGGAGGCAAAAATGTTATCATGCACTGGTGATTTTTGTTGTCGCAAAAGCCAAGTTGTAATAGATTTGAATTGCTTTCACTCTCTTGTCTTATATTTCTGCTAGAAATCATCTAAATGTAATGGAAAAATGGAAGTTCCCAAGATCAGTCATAGTTTGTATTTTGACATTTGTGTCCTCAGATTTTAAATACCAGTGGGATATGAAGTAGAGGAGTGTGTTCAGAGGGTTGAAGATATAATGAGGACAGATAAAGAAATGATTATGTCATACTTATAGACCTAGATTTCAATTTGTGAGTACCTCCATGGTATTATTCTCTCTGTTGCCTTTCCATATCAGTAGTAATAGTTTTTATTTCTATTTATTATTATTTTAAACAGACTTCTTTCTTTTTCTTTATGGCACTGTGGATTGAGCTTACACATAGTAGGAAGTGCTCTATTGTTGAATTACATCCCCAGCCTTTTTTATTTTTATTTTTATTTTTATTTTTATTTTGAGACAAGATCTCAGTAAGTTGCCCAGGCTGGCCTTGAACTCACAGTCCTTCTGCCTTAGTCTCCAGAGTAGCTGGTATTGCAGGTGTGGAGCATCACACCTAACTAACTTAATTTTTCTAATATAAAAACCTTATGTCTAGCCACAGCTAGAACCTGTGTCCTCTATATAGAGACTCTGGTGTGGGTTTTTAGGAGGTGGCCAAAGAATTCCCAATAGGTTTGATGAACACAGTGTGTTTCCAGATGTCTGGGGTCAGGTAGCTGTAGGTCTTGGAGATGGCATCAGAGGTAGCTTTGTTGAAGTTGCCCAGGGTGGCAATGCAGCCCCTGGCCCAGATGTAGCAGTATCAGTTTTGCAGCTTCTTGGAAATGGGCTGAGATGATGCCAGTGCCTCTGGGAGTGAGACGAGGTGCACCAGAGCTGTAGCAATCTGTCATCTTGCAGGAGAGAACATGGGGCTTGCTGATGGCCTCTCCACATCGGGTCAATGGAGAGCTTGGCCAGGATGGATGGCCTCTGGGATGATGGTGGATACCTCCTTGGAGCACTTAACACCCAGATCAACATGACAGTTGTAGTCTTTGATGGTGACAAATGCCTTGAATCTGGTCTGCTAGCCAGAGCAAGTCTGCTTATGCACCTGCACCTGCACCACCTTATCCTTGAGACATTCCCCTAGGAAAAAGCCAACAATCTCAGATTGCTTGGTGGGCAGAGAAAAGAGATAGATCTCATTTCCTTGACCAAATGGTCCAGCTTGGATAGGGATCCGCTCCTTATCCTTGATCTTGACTTTTCGAGCCAAAACCTGCCCCCACGCCATTGGCAAAGCCACCTTGGGAGTCACCATGGCCACTCCTGGAGGGGATGGAGGGGTACAGGCTTCCACTGTATTGAAATAATCTGCTGTTTGATGTTTTCCCAGAGAAGAACCAGTGACAGTTTTTTAAAAGTCAGCTTTATTGAGGTGCAATTTACAATCAAATGCATCTATTTTACACAGACAGTTCAACGAGATTTTTTTTAAATCAGGTTTGCGGGGCTGGTGGTATGGCTCAGCGGCATAAGCGCCTGCCTGGCAAGCGTGAGGTCCTGAGTTCGACTCCCGGTACCCACATAAAAAAAAAAAATCGAGTTTGTTGGGTTATTAATTTACCTACAGAATGTTCACCTTCTAAAAATAATAGTTATATGGTTTTGACATACATATCAACATGTGTAACCATCACCACAATCAAGATCAACATGTAAGACATTTCTGTCATCCTCATTACCCCTCTGCAGTCATTTGCCCCAATTCAGCATGCTGATTAGCTTTCTTTTTTTTTTTTTTTTTTTTTTTTGTGGGTACCGGGGGGTCGACCTCAGGACCTCGCGCGCCAACAGGCACCCGTGCCACTGAGCGATATCACCGGCCCCTTTTTCGTATGTGGGATCCGGGAGTCGAACTCGGGCCCTCGCGCTTGCAAGGCAGGCGCTTACGCCACTGAGCCATCTCACCGGCCCCAGCTTTCTGCACTGTAGATTAGTTATCTTCATTTCAGAATGCCGTGTCCGTGGAGTCACACAGTGTGTGCTCTCTTGTGTCCACTTTCCTTCTCTGTTTCTGAGTTTCATTTATGTTATTACTCAGTCTGATATGCTGGTAATGATCCATGAACTTGAGCCTGAAAAGAAATGAGTGCAAGGCGAATAAAGTTATAGACAAGGAAGTAGTTTTTTTGTTTTTTTTTAATGTTGAGACTTAATCTTGCTAAATCAATAAATTATTCAGGCTGGGTTGAAATTTGTAAATCTTCTGCCTCAGCCTCCCATACTGCTGGGATTATAGGCATGTGGCACTATTCCCAGCTAATTTTTGTTTTTTAAAAATATATACCCAGGAACTGCTTCCAGACCACTGGTACTTATTGTCATCATAGATGTTTCATTCTATGGTTGGCAGAACATGGAAATGAGACCTAGGGAACCAGGTTTCTTGTCTGTGCTATAAACTTCTTTGTAATCTTAAACAAATCATTCTACCTTCTAGGCATCATTTTCTTTTTTTCTCTCTGTTTTTTTGAGGGGGGACTGGGATCGGACTCAGGACCTCACACTTGCCAGGCAGGTGCCATGCCGCTGAGCTATATCTCCGGCCCCTAGGCATCATTTTCTTTAAGGCTCTTTTTTTTTTTTTTTTGGTGGTACTGGGGATGGAACCCAAGGCCTTTCTCTTTTTTTTTTTTTTTTTTTTTTTTGTGGGTACCGGGGGGTCGACCTCAGGACCTCGTGCGCCAACAGGCACCCGTGCCTCTGAGCGATATCACCGGCCCCTTTTTTCGTATGTGGGATCCGGGAGTCGAACTCGGGCCCTCGCGCTTGCAAGGCAGGCGCTTACGCCGCTGAGCTATCTCACCGGCCCCCAAGGCCTTTCTCTTGACCTACATCCCTGCACACCCCACCTCCCTTTAAAATATTTTTTTCTAACTTGAGACAAGGTTTTACCAAGTCACTAAATTGCCCAGGGTTGGCTTAAACTTGTGGTCCTCCTGCCTCAACCTCCTAGAGTGCTGGGATTACAGGCATGTGCCACCGCATCTGATTCAGGCCACTCTTAACTTTAGAGTTCCAATTCAGATCAGGATAACTACATACCTTATAGAAAAGGATGTAGAAAGTTTTAATAGGTTGACCAGCTTGAAATGTCCGTGTCTCAGAAGGTTTGAGAGTGCTTTTACACCCATTAGCTAACTTGCACACTGAGTGCCAGCAGTGGTGTGTGCAGCACTTTTAAGTCTGTAGGAGAGGTTTTACAAGTTAAGGACAGCCATCTTAGGTCTTGTAAAGTATAAAGGAAGAGACTACTCACCGAGTATATGTGTATGTATGTACATATGTATTGATTGATTGGTACTGGGGATTGAACCAAAAAGGCCATTACACTGAGCTATGTCCCCAGCCTTTTAAAAACTTTGGTATTTTGATACAGTCTTACTAAGTCACTAAGTTGCTCATGCTAGACTCAAACTTGCTATTTTCCTACCTCGGCCTCAGTGAGTACTGGCATTACAGGTGTCCACCACCATGTTGCTGAGTTTTGATAGAGATTCTGTGAAAAGAACTGATTGGAAATCTATCTATTATCTTGGTACCTCAGCTCATGAACTTAATTCTTTCCACAATTCTGGTTGCAAATTGGATGAGAACAGAATCAAATTCAATGTTTAGGTTCATTGTTGACCTTATGGGGAAATTTGATTTGGTTTGTGACCAGAATTGTGGAAAGAATTAAGTTCATGAACTGAGATACTGTATCTGTATCTGATCTATGTCTATATAGGTATTAGCCAGACATAGTGGTACATGCCTGTGATATGAGCTACTCTGGAGCCTGAGACAGGAAGATCACAAATTATAGGATAGGATAGGTACTTTAGTGAGATTCTATCTCAAAAATTAAAAAAAAAAAAAAAAGTTTGGGAATGTAGCTCAATTGTAGAGTGCTTGCTTAGCATATACAAGGCCTTGGATTTGATCTGCAGTACTGTAAAAAATAAAGACAAAAACCCCAAAACAATAACAAACTGTATGTCCGTAGAAAGCCAGATAGTATGCTGTCTGTCAGAAAAGAGACCCTTATAAGATTTGGTCTCTCCCTCCAGGAAGGTATACGTTCTAAAGGGGTTAACAAAGAAATAATTACATATTTAAAATGGCACAGAAGAGCTAGGTATATAGCTTAGCAGTAGAGTGCTTTCCTAGCATGCATGAAGAAGGCCTAGGTTCAGTCCCAGTATAGCTGAATGAATAAATGAATGAATGATAAAAATTGGAGCCAAGAGTGGAAAATAGTGCCTAAAAATAGTTCCTAAAAACTTATAGGGAGAAAATAAGAGACTATAACTCCGAATCTTTTAATTTTGATGGTATTTTTCTACCCTACAATAGAAATAATATTTTAGTGAAATGGTTTTTGTTTTGTTTTGTTTTTTTGTGGGTACTGGAGTTGAACTCAGGACCTCGCGCGCCAGGAGGTTCCCGTGCTGCTGAGTGATATCACTGGCCCTTTTTTCGTATGTGGGTACCGGGAGTCGAACTCAGGACCTTGAGCTTGCCAGGAAGGCACTTATGCCGCTGAGCTATCTCACCGGCCCAGTGAAATGTTTTTAAAATCAAAATCAATGTAAAGAATCCATAATGAGCAAAACATCAGTATTTTGAATAAAAACAGAATCATAATACTGAGTTTTCCCTTTACCTCGGGCTCCAGTATGGGTTGGCCTGGCACTGTGGGAAGACTTTGGGTGGGCGGGCATAGTGGGGACTGAACCCAGGGCCTCTGCATTGAGCTAGATCCCTAGCCCTTTTTATTTTGAGGCAGGGTCTCTAAATCGCAAAAGTGCCCAGGTTGGGTTTGAATTTGGGATCCCAAAGTACTGGTATTACAGGCATGTGCCATCATGCCTGGTTTGTCAAAAGATTTTAATCATATTCTTTTATCTTGAAAAGATAATTTACTGCAGTGTTTAAGTTAGATTGTAGGAAAGGAAGGAAAAAGTCTTTTCAGCAAATCTCTCAGTCAAGGTCTACTTATAGGAAGAGAAACTGCATTAGGTATTTTAAAAAGAGGTTTTAGAAGAATAAAAGAACAAAAAAATAATGCTGAAGTAATCTTGAGTTAACAACTGCAGAAAGCCCCTTTCACCACTAAGGCTAGAAGAACAAAAGGTAGTTACCAGAACCTAGGAGCTTGGAGGAGAGCCCTGGAGGCTGGTGCTTGGACCTCTAGGAGTGAGTAGTTTGTGCTATAACCCTTTGGAGGAAGCTTGGCCTGACAGGTAAGCCTAGGTAGCTTAGTCCAGAGGGAGTGAGCAAGGCAAATTTGGTACTCTGCCAAGGAGCTACAACCCACTACTGCTAGTGCTTTTAAAACTTTTCCTGGGAATGTTGAAAGAAGCTAGAGGTTTGTATGAACTGTTACTGCTGGGGTGACACTGGTAAGAGGTGGAATACAGAAAGGAAGTCTTTTTTCTTACCTTTCTGCATTCTCATTGGCAGCACTGAACAGGAGAGGGCTATCAAAGGAGTCATGGAAATGAAGTTTGCAGTCTTAGCCCCATTGTTACAGAACGGAGCATGAGAGGGTAGGCTTGGAGCTGAGATACAACTGGAACAATGACCACTAGACATATTTTAGAAAGAGAAAACTGAAGCTGGGCGAGGCTAAATTATTTGTCAAGATCATTGCTCCAGGTCTGGAATTTAAACTCAAGCCCATGCTCTTTCTCCTGTTCTTTTCATTTAATCTGACATACCATTGATTGTTACAAAACACCATTATTTTATGTTCCCCTAGGAAAATAATGCTACTAAGGCATCAATTATAAGATATATACCAATATCAGAGATTTTAACAAGTGAAAAGAAAGTGGCTATCTTAAAGTCGATAACATATGGTATATTATGTTGCCTGTAAAGAATTTGGTTTTGAGGTTGTTGGTTTGGGGATGCCTATAGGATACCCAACTAAAACATTTAGCAGGCAATTAAAAATATACAGTTAAAGCCCATAAGAAAGATGGAGGGTAGGGATACAGAGGTAAAGGTTGTGTGTACGGCAGAGTCACAATCCAGAAACAGCCTTGCTAAGTGTTTATAGCTTTCAGTCTCTCAATAAGTATTTATACGATCTCATTTCAGTCTATCCTTTCCCTATTTCTTTGTGATGACATCTGTTGATAAACCTTGATATTATTTTTTGTTGTTCAGGAAAACTTTTTTTTTTTTTTTTTTTTCCCCTTACATTTCTCCAAGTGATGATTTTCTTTTTTTCTCTTTTCTTTGAAAATTGTGCCTGGCAAGTGCGAGCTCCTGAGTTCAATTCCTGATACCAAAGAAGAAAAAAGAAAATTGTGTAGTCTACCAGTATGCAGACTCTAAAAGGTCTGCCAGTATGCAGACAGGTGGAAGTACTGTTATGAGTATGATGTAAAAGCAGGTTTCCGTCGGGTATGGATAGTGTGAAAAAATCCTATCTATAGATTCTCGTGGTTTCTCTATTTTTATAGGTCCAGTATGTCTGGGTTGCACCTAGTAAAACAAGGTCGGGACCGGAAGAAAATAGACTCACAGCGAGATTTTACTGTGGCTTCTCCTGCAGAATTTGTTACTCGTTTTGGGGGAAATAAGGTGATTGAGAAGGTAAGTTATAACTTGTTAGTTTGTTAAAAGTACCTGAGAGATGGGGATGTAGTTTAGCTGGGAGAGCACTTGCCTAGCATGTGCCAGGCCTTGGGTTAGACCCCTAGTACTGCAAAGTATCTGTGATTTAGTGCCTAGATTTGTGGTCTAAATTTGTTCAAAGTGGCTATTTAGATTTTCAGAGATTTTGTCTCTTTTGTGTTACTGTCCTTCTGCCTCCTAGCATCCTGTTGTATAACTTCATTCCTCATAAAGTTATTTTTGAAAGATCTTGTGGTTTTTTAAAGTGGGGCTGCACTGATATGACAGAGTATGAGAAATTGATTATCTTATGGGGTGCTGGTGGGAAGATAATATGGAACAGCTTTGAATTTAGAGCTAAGGCATTAGAGAGTTTTAGAACAGAAGGCTTAAACAATTTGATATATTGTGACTTACACCTTCCACCAGGTATTTGAGATGTTTAAAGGGAATATATCACATGAAATACTTGAAGAGATTTCAGGTATTTTGAAATGTTATGGTAATGCTGTGTAACTATTATCTAAGCCATGTCAGAGCTGAGAGGTTGATTGAAATACCTTATAGTGATTAAAAGATTAAAGGATGGAGACCTATATTCCAAAGTATTGCTTCAGCAGTGTACTTCGGTTATTCTTTCAATAAAGGTGGACTGCACAGTTTAGTCTTCCCATTCTTTTGTTAATACATTATCCCTCTGAAATTTGTTTTCTTCAATTCCCTGGTAATAGGTATGGTAGACTAAACAGGATGTAAGTAATTGTAACTTTTTTCTCTTCAAAAAAATGCATTCAGAAAGGAGTAAGTTCTACCTGGCACATATTGAAGTATTTGCTTAGCAGATATTTAGAAGTATTGCTTGATATGTGGGAACTGGTTCCTCACAGTCTTAACTACCTAGAATTCTGGTTGAAATTCTAATTTTTTTCAGAGAGAGAGAGATCTACAAAAATTCTCTGATCTTTTTTTCCTCTGTCATTGTATTTTTTCTTTTCCTCCATTTTTTTTTTCCTCCCAGGTTCTTATTGCTAATAATGGCATTGCAGCAGTGAAATGTATGAGATCTATCCGGCGGTGGTCTTATGAAATGTTTCGAAATGAGCGTGCAATTCGATTTGTTGTCATGGTCACGCCTGAAGACCTTAAAGCAAATGCAGGTGAGTCGTTAGCCGGTGAGATGGCTCAGTGGCATAAGCGCCTGCCTGGCAAGTGCAAGGGCCCGAGTTTGACTCCCGGAACCCACATACAAAAAAAGGGCCGGTGATATCGCTCAGCGACACAGGCACCTGCTGACGCGCGAGGTCCTGAGGTCGACCCCCGGTACCCACAAAAAAAAAAAAAAAGAAAAGCATCATTCTCCTTTAGTAGACCAGCCTTTAGGGCTTTAGACTAGCCTTTTTTTTTTTTTTTTTGAGACAGGGTTTTGCTATGTAGTCCAGGCTGGCCTTGAACTCACAATGTAACCAAAGCTGGCCTCGAACTCATGGCAGTCCTCCTGCTTCAGCCTCCCAAGTGCTGGGATTACAGGAGTATGCCACCACACCTAGCCTAGACTAGCCTTTTAAGTAGGAGAATTATTAACTTAATGGGTTTCCCAAGTAATAAAAATCCTGTTAAAAATCTTTGTCTTTAAAAAAGTCAGTAATAGCCATGTAAAAGTGATTTTACTATAGTTAATCATAACACAGTTTTCTGTGTTCTAAGGTATGTAGAAATTTAATTTTTTTTGTTTTTGGTTTTGAGACAGGGTCTAGCTCTGTAATTCAGGCTGGCCTTGAACTCACTGTGTACCCCAGGCTGGCCTTGAACTCACTCTCAGCAATCCTCCTGCCTCAGCCTCCTGAGTGCTGGGATTACAGGCATGTGCCAGCATGCCCAGTTTAACATAAGTATTGATTTGGGCTTTCAGGTGTATGCCTTTTCCACTGTTAAATATTTGCTATGCCACATTCTTTAACACATATAAGTGGAAAGGCTTGGAAGGAAATGCTGTTTCTCTTATGAGTTATACTTCATTTTAGAGTAAAGATTATTTTTTCTCCTCCTCCTGAGGGAGAGAGGTCTTGTGACCCAAACAGGTTTCACTAAGTAACTCTTCTGCATATTCTCTCCACTCAGATGGTCCTCTACCCAGGAGTTATAAATAAAGACTATTGGTATAGCTAAGAGGTGTCGCTAGACTTTTTTTCATACTTATTATCACTAAGATATAATATCTTTATGTAGAGTGTTCACAGATAATGTTAGCTCTTTAAAGAGCTATCCTTTTAAATCTAGTTTATCTGTATATGTTGTCTTCACATTGAGACAATGTTATAAGATTGACTATTCCTAAATATTAAAGGTTATTGTGACATCATCAATATATTGGAAAGTAGATGTTATTATGTAAAATAGATGTGCCCTTTAATATTGCTGAGATACAATTTTTATACCTATAAAAGGAAGTTCATAATGTCTCACAGTAGAGTTATAAAAAAAAATTTTTTTTAAATGTAAACTGCTGGGATTGAGGATATACCTCAGTGGTCCCAGACTTGTCTAGCATGTGCAAGGCCCTGGGTTCAATCCCCACTACAAAAAAAAGAAAACTAATGGATGATTCCATTAGCACCTTGAAAGATATATTTGAGGAAGACAAAAATAGAGGATATATCATGGGGCTGAGGATAGAGAAGAAATGGATGGTCTAGAGCAGTGATGGCAAACCTTTTATTTATTTTATTTTGTCTTTTTGAGGCAGGGTTTTTTTTTTTTTTTTTTTTTTTTTTTTTTGTGGGTACCGGGGGGTCGACCTCAGGACCTTGCGCGCCAGCAGGCGCCCGTGCCACTGAGCGATATCACCGGCCCCTTTTTCATATGTGGGTTCCGGGAGTCGAACTCGGGCCCTCATGCTTGCCGGGCAGGCGCTTAAGCCACTGAGCCATCTCACCGGCCCCTTGAGACAGGGTTTTACTATGCAGTTCAGGCTGGCCTTGAACTCACTTTGCAGCCCAGGCTGGCCTCGAAATCGCAGTGATCCTCCTGCTTCAGCTTCCTAAGTGCTGGGATTATAAGCGTGCGCCACCACGCCCAGCGATGGTAAACCTTTAGAGCTTTCAATGATGCAAACAGCCTGCTGTGGCACGCATGCCATAGGTTCGCCACCACTGGTCTAGAGAGATGGAGGGAAACACAGCAAGATTTGGTGACTAGGGGAAGAGTTAATGTTGACTGTTGGGTTTCAAATTTGGTTGACTATTCAGAGGGTAGTTCTACCACATAAAATAGATAATTTAACAAGAAGAGCAAGGTTTTTCTGTGGGGAAATGAATTTAGTTTGACATACTTGTGGTATTTGCAAATCCTAAAAATCCTACAAAAAGTTGACTCCAACCTTCTAGAACTTAGAAATAATGAGAGCTGAGGATTAAGGCGTGTGCATTATTGGCAAATATGTGGTGTAATTAAACTACCTTTCAAAAGATTGTACAGAAAATGAAGAGAGTCAACTCTAAAATTTTGTGGAAGATTAAAAGTTAGAGATAGACTGAGGAAAATAGGCCCAAGAACAATGCTGAGAGATTATTAAGGAGATAGGAGAAGAAACAGAAAAGATGAGCACCGGGAAAAGAGAATTTCAAGCAGAGTATGTTGGCACCTGCCTGTAATCCTTGGTACTCAGGAAGGAGGCTGAGGCAGGAGGATCACTAATTTGAGGCCAGTCAGGGTAACTTAGCAAGACCTTCTCTTAAAACAGTAACAATAACAACCCCACACACACAAATTCCAATAGAGGAGGGTCAGTGTGTTAGCAGTCCAAAAATAGAATCAGAAAGCACCCAGCGTTAGAAAGTCGTTATAACCTTTGCAAGAATAATTTCAGTGGAACGATAAAAGAATATACAGACTTACATAGTATCTTAAGGAATATGGGAAATGCTATGGAGATAGCCAACGTAAACTAGTTTTTCAGGAATTTTGGATGAATAGCCAAGAAAAGGCAGTAACTGTAGCTGGGCATGGTGACTTATGCCTATAATCCCAACTGTTTGGGAGGCTGAGGCAGGAGGATCATAGTTTGAGCCCAGCCTAGGCAATTTAGTGAGACCCTGTCTCAAAAAATTTTTAGAAGGGCTGGAAATATAGCTCAGTGGTAGAATCCTTGCCTAGCATACATGAGGCCCTGGATTTAATCTCCAGCACCACAAGGAAAAGGAAAAAACAGTGTGAGTAACTGAAGAGAAATTCAGAGTCAAGGGAGGATTTTAAAAAATTATTTTTTAGAATGAAAGAAATTTGGGAATGTCTGAGAGAAAGAAGCTAGAGAGTAAGGAAGGCTTTAAGTACAGTAGAGGCCTAAAGTATATGAGACCTCAAAGAGATAGAAAGGAGTGGATCGAGAGCACACAGGTGGACAAAAATACGCATTTCTTTTGACCAAGAATTTCTTTCTCTTAGTATTTATTCTGAGGGAGAAAATCAGTAATGAGGGTAAACATATTTGTACAAGGTTATTCACTGCATATTATTCAAGAATAATGAGAAACTAGAAGTAATTTAAGTGTTCAACTTTAACAGATTAGTTAAATAAAATGTAGTGTACCAATTCTATGAAATACCATGCAGCCATTGTGAAACATTTTGTAGAATGACGTTTCTCAGAATGAGAATATGTTTTGATAAATTACTGTACTGTTTATCACACTGTAACAATATTATCACAAGATGAGTTAGCTAGGTCTTCTGCTCCAAGGACTCACAAGGCTGCAGTCATTTGGTGCTGTGATCTCATCTGAGGCTCTGCTTGGGCTGGATGTACTTTCAAACTCATGTGCTATAGTTTTTGGCAACATGCAGTTTTTCGTGGGCTGTGGGACTATAAGCCTAAATATTTGACTGATTCTTGGCCATAAGCCACATCTCAAAATGACTGCCAGCTTCCTCAAAGCCAGCAAGGGAGAGAGTCTTCTTGTAGTAAGATGGGTTATATTTTTATGTAATGTTATCATGGAAGTGACATTACATCACCTGTGCCATATTCTCCTCTCCAAAAGCAAGTTATAGATCTTGCCTATACTCAATAGGAGGGGATTATATAAGACACAAAACCTAGAGGTTGGGATCATGGAAACAACTTAGTGTCTGTCTACAATGATTGCTAGAAAAAAGTTGACTATAGAAGGAAATTGATAGCATAATATAATAGGAAAAAAATATGTTGTGTACTCATAGGAAAAAGGTTACACACAAGAACATGTACTAAAACAGCAATAATAGTTTTCTCTGGGGGTAGAATTTTGGAGTGTTTTTATTTCTGTTTGTGTTTGTTCTTTTTTCAGCTTTTTACATATATTTTATAATTTTTTTATAAAAAGTTAATAAAATGCTAGAAAGGATTACCATGTGAATGGTATTAAATTAAGGAATATTATGGATAATTTTTCATTTTTCCTTTCCCCCAAACATTGTAGTATATTAATTATTGTTTAACGGTTTCATTATGTATAATTTATTACCATAAGTTCTGTGGGTTTTTAGTAAATTATACTATTGTGCAGTCACCATTGTAATCCTTTTTTTTTTTTTTTTTTTTTTTTGTGGGTACCGGGGGTCGACCTCAGGACCTCATGCGCCAGCAGGTGCCCGTGCTGCTGAGTGATATCACTGGCCCTTTTTTCATATGTGGGTTCTGGGAGTCAAACTTGGGCCCTTGCACTTGCCAGGCAGGCACTTACGCTGCTGAGCCATCTCACTGGCCCTGAATCCATTTTATTTTATTTTATTATTTTTTTTTTGTGTGGGTACTGGGGGGTCGACCTCAGGACCTCATGCGCCAACAGGCACCCGTGCCACTGAGTGATATCACCGGCCCCTTTTTCGTATGTGGGATCCGGGAGTCGAACTCGGGCCCTTGCGCTTGCAAGGCAGGCGCTTACGCCGCTGAGCCATCTCACCGGCCCCCTGAATCCATTTTAAAACACTAATTACCTTTATAATTTTAAAATGCTGTGAAAAAGCAGCTTTAGATGGGAGTGTTGGATATTAACGTGAAGAGAGAACTTCATCCTCTGAAGCTGGAGGGGGACAGGCAAAATTGACCAAATTCCCACTGTCTTAAATCACCAGTGGTACATGAACAAGCTTGTATCACCCAATGACACTGACCCATGCTGCCCGATAGGACAGTCATACATGTACCACTCGTGGTTCAGAGTTGCTTGGCATCGAGACATTCTAATTATGGCCCCATCAGGAATGTGTTAACAGTAAGGATGGTAATTACTGATCCCTTGCATACTTAGATTGCATGATAATTACTGGAAAAATTAAAAGGTGTGTGATAAATGAATTCCAGAGTAAGGAATTAAGTATAGTCATCCCTCAGTGTCTGTGAGGGATTGGTTTCATGTCCCTCTGCTGATATCAAAATCTACAGAATCTCAAGTCTTTTTTTTTTTTTCATGCAGGTACCGGGAGTCGACCTCAGGACCTCGCGCTTGCCAGCAGGCGCTTGTGCCACTGAGCGATATCACCGGCCCTTTTTTTTACTTTGTGTGGGTACCGGGAGTCGAACTCAGGACCCTACGCTTGCCAGGCAGGCACTTATGCTGCTGAGCTATCTCACTGGCCCTCAAGTCCTTTTTTTAAAAGTATAGTATTTGTTTATAACCTACTGTCATCCTCCTGAATTTTAAAAATCATCTCTGGATTAATGATATCACTTAATACAGTATAAATGCTATATAAATAGTTACCCTATATTTTTGTGGAATGACAAGAAACAATGTCTACATTTTAAGTATAGATGCAATTTTTCCCCCAAATGTTTTAGATCTGCAGCTGATTGAACCTGTGGATGTAGAACACATAGATATGGACTGACTATAGTCTCATTTGAGGGGGGAGGGTTCTTATTTATTTGTGAATGTATTCTATAATAGTACCTGTGGTGGTACTTATGGCAACTGTGGGAACTAAAAGATGATAATTACAGAGTATATAATTAGAGCTTTCTTTTTCTAAAATTAATTTTTATTAGTACATGTTTGCAGTCCATAATGATTACATTCCTTGTGTGGAGTTGGTACATGTACATAAAACACTTTAATTCCCTTTTTTATCCCCTTTCTCTCCTCTCCCCCTCCCTGCATCTTGTAATCCTCTTATCATTTGAGAAAGACCTACCTCCCTATTTCCTCTTATCTATCTTTTATTTTGCTCTTCACTTATAATTTGGGTTTTTCATATAAAAGAAACCATGTGCTATTTAAGCTTGTGGGTCTGATTTATTTCACTTAACATTATGGTCTTGAGGTTCATCTATGTTTTCTGCTTCCAAAGCTTCTCTTTTCTTTCATGTCTTCAGTAATGACAATAAAAGATTGATTGATGTAGAATTATGAATTGTTGTTGGTTAGCAGCAACAACTTTGTAGTCTGTGTGTGTGTGTGTGTGTGTGTAGATGTAGGTCAGTGACTTTCTTCTTGATATAAGGCTACTGAACTACAGATAAATCTATGTTGGAAAAGTTGGATAGATTTGCCTATTTGGAAAATAAAAGAAAAAGTTACAGACAAGGATAATCTGGAAGAACATATTGGCAAAAATGAGTTTCTGCCAGTAAGAAGGTATGTGGTACATGCCTGTAATCCTAGTGATTTAGGAGGCTGAGGCAGGATGATTCCAAGTTTGAGCCCAGCCTGGGCAATTTAGCAAAATTCAGTCTCAAATTTAAAGAGAAAGAAAAGAGAGAAGGAAGGAAAAAAGAAAGGGAGGGAGGGAAAGGAAAAGAAGGAAGGAAGGAGAAGGAAAGGGAAAAGAAAAGGGCTGGGAATGTAACAGTAGTAGGGAACCCCTGGGTTTGATCCCCAGTACTACCCCCCCCAAAAGCACCCATTAATAGAAAATGAACAAAGAACATGAATAGGTAGTCCATAAAGGAGAAATGAGTCAAGTGCAGTGGTGCACAATAGTAATTCCAGCTACCCAGGAGGCTGAGACAAGAGGATTGCCTGAGCCTGGGAGGTCAAGGCCTCCCTTGGAAAGATCTTTTAAAAAAAAAAGAAAAAAAGAATTGGGTTGGGGACCTAGCTCAGTGGTAGAACACTTGCCTTTAGCATGTGCAAGGTCCTGAGTTCAGCCCACATTACTGGAAGGAAAAACAAAAATAAAAACCAGGATCACTATAGAGCATTTGCTTAGCAGGTATAAATGCCTGGATTCAATCCCAAACACTGCACACAAATCGTCATCATCATCATCAGGAATTTAAAATTTTTTTTATAAAAAATGAAATAGCAGTAGACATATGAAAAGAGATTATCAGTAGTAACCAGAGAAATACAGACAAAATGAGAGGTAGGGATTTTTTTTAAACCATAAAACTGGCAAAATTAGAAAGATTGTTAATACCTAATATAGGAAGATTGATAATATGGTATTTAACATAGGTGAGGTAGTTTGGCACCCATATTGCTAATGAGAATCTGAACATGTGAATACTCTTTAACATTTTTACTTCTAGGAACACATTCCATATACATTATTTTAATATATTTCGAATTTCAAATAACATTTATTTCCACCAACAAGTTAGTAGTAACATGAATTATGCAGTATTGAAATATTAGGTATCCATGAATATGTTAATTATATTACATATAATTAAATATATCTATATCATAATATGGGATGATAATCGACAATATATTGTGAAATTGGCTAATGGTTTATGGCTGTTCAGGATTGAGTATACCAAAGCATGAACTGGTTATCTCTGAGATGGGACAATGAAATGATTTTGGCTTTTTAAAAAAAGTATTATTGTATTTGACCCAGCTGTTCTCCTTCTATGTATCTTCTTCAAAGAATTAAAAACATTATATTACAGTGATACATGCATACCCATGTTTATAGCAGCATAATTCATGATAGCTAAATCTTGGCAGAGGCCTATATGTCCATCAAGAGATGAATGGATAAAGAAAATGTGGTATTTATACACAATGGCATACTACTCTGCCATGAAGAAGAATAAACTTGCGTTTGTAGGAAAGTGGATGCACCTTGAAACCATAATGTTAAGTGAAATAAATCAGATGCACAAGCTTAAATATCACATAGTTTCTTTTATATGAGAAACCCAAAATATAAATAAAGAACAAAATAATAGATAAGATAATAAGAAATAGAGAAATCTTTTGCAAAAGGAAAGGGGGGACCAAGAGATGGAGGGAGGGGTTAAAGGAGAGGATGGAGAGGGGAAAGGGATGAAAAACAACTTAAGATGTGTTATGTACATGTACCAACTCCTCATGAGGAATATAATCATTATGTACTATATAATATGTACTAGTAAAAAATTGTTTGAAAAAAAAGGAGTTATCAGAAGGCAAGCATACACTTATTTTAAAGAAACCAATGAAGTTCTTGCTCATCTGAAAAAAAAAGAAATATTAGGTGGGCCTATTGATACACACCTATAATCCCAGCACTCAGGAGGCCTAGGTAAAAAGATTGCTAGTTCAAGACCAAACTATACTACATAGTTCAAGGCCAGCCTGGATGGACTACATAGTGAAATTTTGTCTCAAAAAAAAAAAAAGGTTATTAAATTCTGATATATTATTTAAGTGTTCCCCCTACTTCCCTGACCCCCAATACTGGGGATTGAACCCTGAGCTACATCTCCAGCCATTTTTATTTTTTATTTTGAGATGTGGTCTGACTAAATTAGCATGCCTTCTCTCCTATAATAAAAAAAATACATATATTCATTTTGAACAGTATATAAGGTTTATAGTTATCAGATGTAAGAACAAGATATAAGAAATATTAATAAATTGGTAAGGATGAACTTTGAGCAAGTTACTTAACTACTCTAAGCCATTACATGTAAACTGAGGTGCTAATAATGCCCATTATTTTTTTATAGGATTGTTGAGAGAATTAAATGAGGTAATGAATACATGAAGTACTTAAAAAGTCTCTGAAAATGTTAGACAATTTGCTACCATTGCTGTTACCAGAATAGTAAAAAAGAGACCTCAAATGACAAACTGGAAAGCGACTACTAAGCAAAAAAAAAAGTAATGGAGCAAAGTGGTTATCTTTTTAAAATTTCTTTCAAATACTTATTACTCCCAATGTTCCTGATAAACCTTTTTCATGTACTAATCAGATTCCTATAGCTAACTTTTCTTGTTTAGTCTGAAAAAGGCTTTCTTGGGATGCCATGCAAGTTAAAGAGAAAGGAGGGCTGGTGATATAGCTCAGCAGCATGAGCGCCTGCCTGGCAAGCGCGAGGTTCTGAGTTCGACTTCCGGTACCCACATACAAAAAAAAAAGAGAGAGAGAAAGGATGTCAGGGTTAGAACTTTTCCTCAGAATAGAGTAATTATACATGGGCCTATTAAGTGACAGATTGATCAACCCTGATACAGAGATTATTATTTTTTTTGATACAGAGATTATAAAGAGCCTTCAAAGTGACATGTTTGAGAACTACTGTTTTAGTGTAGGAGTTTACTAAATATGTGACTTAAACTCAGAGTCTTCAACTAAATAATCCTGGACATTATCCCATTAATGCTGCTTGCTTCCATGGTTGCTTATGATAGTTCCTGTCCTTTACATGGTTTTGCTATGTGATTGTATTTCTGAAAACAAATCATGTATTCTCTATTAATTTGCTTGCATTTTCAGAATACATTAAGATGGCCGATCATTATGTGCCAGTGCCCGGAGGACCAAACAACAACAACTATGCAAATGTGGAATTAATTCTTGACATTGCTAAAAGGATCCCAGTACAAGTAAGAGAGTTCTTTAAAAGAAATTCAGCTATTTTAAGTTAGGGAAAGGGTATGTCCAGGAAACTTTTACATAAAGCATCTTTTCTGAAAATTCTTACCTGCCTTTATGTGGGATAACCGAAACAGACCAGAAAGGATGAAAAGAAGGGAATGATTAAAAATAAATAAACATAGTAGAAATAGGTTTGAAAGGTACTCTCACAGATTTTTTTTTAAAATTCTGTGCATCTTATCTTTGAGTTGTCCCAACTAAGTACAAATTATTTCCTATGGAATATTCTTAGCTTAGAACATGGTGGTGATTTTAGAAATAGGTTGTTTGTTCTTATCACATTGTATTAGGAAGTTTAGGGTAAAAACCTTAAAGCCCAACAAGGAAAAAAATCTCTAGACTTATGTAGCAGTATAATTACTAGATAGAAAAGTGAAGTTGGGTGGCCAAAATAATTGAATATGTGAAAAATGGCCAATATTTCCAGAAAAGGCTCTATAGAGCCTAGCAGAAAGGCTACAAATGGAATTTCCTAAAGAGCAACTGGACTAGCTTGATCTGAATATCAATTTCAACTTGGTTTTGACCTTCTCAGAAGTTTTGCCACATTGAACTGCTCATTCTATAAAAAGTTTGCCAGCAACCAAGCATAGAAGCTGAATTAAGCATGGGTTGCTATAGAACTAACTGTACTTCATTTAGTAGGGCCAGCCTAGATAGAGAGTAAGGAAATTTGTGGTTTTCTTGGTATGGATTTTAAGAATGAATCACATTGTGTTCCCTTGTAGGCAGTGTGGGCAGGTTGGGGTCATGCTTCTGAGAATCCCAAGCTCCCAGAACTTCTCTTGAAAAATGGCATTGCCTTCATGGGTAAGCAGTTCTTTCTTTCTTTTTCCTTTTGTTGATTTTGGCCATATTCCATTCTATAGTCCTTTTTTTTTTAATGGTGAAAAAGTTTATTTGAAAAAGTAAAAGTGAAGAGAAACTGGCTCTGCAGAGCAAACCTGGGCTGAATAAAAGAAGGAAAAAGAAGTACACTCTGAGGAACACAGGGTGGGCTACCATGAGGAAAGCCACAGTAGCCTTATTTTCTCCTATTTAAAATGTACTGGGCTTGTTTTTCCTTTTTTTTCGAATCCATCAGTAACTTTCAGAGTAAACTTATTTACTTCTTTTTTACTCCTTCTTCATTTTCACCTTGCCTATCTCACTTCATCTTCATTGTATTTTCTGTCCCTGGGTTATTCTCCCTGCAGTTTGAAAAATGGTTTCTAAAACACTGGCCTTTTTAAAACTTTGCCAATAACTTCAAGATAACATGTGGAGGAAGGACCTGTTTTTAGATAGTAAAGATAAGTGAATACTTAGTATATCTTGGCAGTGTGCCCTTAAATATGTATCAGCACCTTTATATTTATTTATTTATTTTTATATGCGGGTACTGGGAGTCGAACTCAGGACCTTGCGCTTGCCAGGCAGGCGCTTATGCCGCTGAGCTATATCACTGGCCCAGCACCTTTATATTTAAACAGAGAGGTTATGTTCCTATGGATAACAGCTATTTCTTCTGCCTTTTCAGCTCTCATTGTGGCAGAAAGAAGAATTGAGATTATATGACTCAAAGTGTTTCTTGGAGAGCATCCACATGCTGATTAGGCTGTGTAAACATTATTAAAAATAATTCTCTTCTTTGGGTTCCCCTAAGACCAAAGAGGGTGAATAGTTCAGACTTGAACCCCAAAACTTTATCATTCTCACTTTAGTATATAAGTTAAAAAAAATGGGGCCGGTGAGATGGCTCAGTGGCATAAGCGCCTGCCTGGCAAGCGCGAGGGCCCTACAGAATGATAAAGTTTTGGGGTTCAAGTCTGAACTATTCACCCTCTTTGGTCTTAGGGGAACCCAAAGAAGAGAATTATTTTTAATAATGTTTACACAGCCTAATCAGCATGTGGATGCTCTCCAAGAAACACTTTGAGTCATATAATCTCAATTCTTCTTTCTGCCATAATGAGAGCTGAAAAGGCAGAAGAAATAGCTGTTATCCATAGGAACATAACCTCTCTGTTTAAATATAAAGGTGCTGGGCCAGTGATATAGCTCAGCGGCATAAGCGCCTGCCTGGCAAGCGCAAGGTCCTGAGTTCGACTCCCGGTACCCGCATATAAAAATAAATAAATAAATATAAAGGTGCTGATTCACATTTAAGGGCACACTGCCAAGATATACTAAGTATTCACTTATCTTTACTATCTAAAAACAGGTCCTTCCTCCACATGTTATCTTGAAGTTATTGGCAAAGTTTTAAAAAGGCCAGTGTTTTAGAAACCATTTTTCAAACTGCAGGGAGAATAACCCAGGGACAGAAAATACATTGAAGATGAAATGAGATAGGCAAGGTGAAAATGAAGAAGGAGTAAAAAAGAAGTAAATAAGTTTACTCTGAAAGTTACTGATGGATTTGAAAAAAAAGGAAAAACAAGCCCAGAAATCAAGTTTCTGATCTCCATGCTATGTGTTGGGGGAGGGAAACAAGACAAACACTAAAATAATTATAATATCGGGCAAAATATATGTGCCAGAAATGATGCAGGAATCTTACAATTGTGTTTTCCTATTTCGTTTTTAGGTCCTCCAAGCCAGGCCATGTGGGCTTTGGGGGATAAGATAGCATCTTCCATAGTAGCTCAAACTGCAGGTATCCCAACTCTTCCCTGGAGTGGCAGTGGTAAGAAATTGTCTTTTGTTTGTAGCTTGAGGTGCAGAAAAGCTCAGTAGGCTATTTGGGACTATGCCATGGGGCATAAGTTGGTTTAAAACATATTAGGATACTTGATAAGAAATAGAATCCTAGGATCTCCTGGCTTAATACACGTATAATTTTTATCATGTCTTAGGAATATAAATTTAGTACCAGGCACACAGATGCTCAACTGTGATCTGGAATGATCTTAGTTAATTTGGGAAAATTCATATTGTTTTGGGGGTTCAGATCTACTTGAGGTAGGCTAGAGTCTTCCTCAGAGGCAGGCCTCTAGGGGCAATTAGGCCTTTGGACCTGCTTAGGGGTGGCCTGGATCACCAGGAAAAACCTGAAGTCCTAAAAACCTAAGGTTTACCTGCCAGCATTTTCTTGATGTCGGCACATGATTGACTGATGATTTGGTTTGCCTAATACCATTCAGCCCCAGTTGCCCTTGACGTAGAAAATGAGGTCATTAGTCAACCTTTCTTTTAGATATGCAGAGAGCTGAAAGAAAAATTTTAAATGATTTGTTCTTGAGACATCCCTTAAGGAGTGCCATGCAGATTACTATAGCTGATAAAAATATGAACTTTGCTTTCTTAGTGGTCATTTATGCTGAGCAGACTTGTACTAAAACTTTTTTTTAAATAAGAATGACCATTGTCTTGAGGCTGAACAGATTCGAACCCTTGTTACTCTGGCTCTCCAGGGGAATTGCAATATCCTCTTCCGACCTGCTGGGTCAAATAGTTTAAAAGGTTGAATTTGTTCTTGTTTGAATGTAGAGGCTATAGTGTTCCCCTTGAGGCTGAGTACTGGGGCATTCAGGGAGCATGGAATCATGATTCTGCTGAGGCCAATAAAACCGCCATTTCCATTTCCAAGGGCTCATAAAGATTGAATTATTTCTCAGACCTCTGGCTCTGGAGCAGCCCTGAACACACAAATTGAAGGTATTTTTGCCTGCTGGGTGCAGTGAAAAGTCTGCCATGTTTTTTTTTTTTTTTTTTTTTTTTTGGTCTTGTATGTCCTTGTGTTTTTGTAAGTTGGTCCCTGTTAGCTCTCCTGGCTTTTCCAGCATAAGAACTCAAATTGCCAGCTCATGCTATGGCTCAATACTGTTAACTCCAAGGACTGATTAGGGTTTTATAGCATCTTCTTCTATCTGCCTTAAATTTTTGATAAATATTTTAAAGAAGGTGTAGCAGCAAACTGACTTGAGCTCTTGTAGTTGCTCTTAAGTTACTGTTATCGATTGCAGGTCTTCGTGTGGACTGGCAGGAAAACGATTTTTCGAAACGTATCTTAAATGTTCCACAGGAACTCTATGAAAAAGGTTACGTGAAGGATGTGGATGATGGGCTGAAGGTAGGTTACTAACCTTTCACCTGCCTGATTATAGTCACAAATATGGAGATTTGGAGCCTGGATCATTGATGTATACCTATGACAGCATGAGAGTTGTAAGACTAGGAGGTATAGTTTGTTAAATATAGAGCGGAGAAATGACTTTAAACTTCAACAGTTTAAATTAGCTTTGAAGCAAGCTGTTCATCCGAATAGAACATTTCTTAGGTAATTAGATCAGTGTTTTAAGGACGTATTGATTTTTCCTCTCTTTACCACCCATTAGGGTGGTATTGCCACTGAGCAACACACTTCTCCCCCTGCTTGAGTTCAGAAGAAGCCACACAGGGGTCAAAATGTCAGCTTTATTACAAAAGAGATGTAGTAAAGATGGCTTAAATGTAAAATATATGGCAACAGTGAGATTCACAAACTGAATGTCAGAATTAACCAGTCTCACTCCATCACTGATTACTGGCAATGCTGAATAACCATGGATTTTTCTCTCCAGAGACATAGCTTTTATCACTGAGTTTATTATGTGTATGGTTGAGAGGTGACAAAGAACATATGTTCTCTGCAGCGGACTGATCTCCAAGGGGAAAGGGTTGAGCAATTCACCCTGAGTTTCTCCTTTCAAATTGGTCAGTCACATAATTTTCCTTTGGGGAGGAATGAAAGAGTAAGCCAAGAGAGACTGAAAGTATTACTACTAATTATTATCCATCCATGTAGAAACATGAACTCAGACAAAAGGAGATTCTTTCCCTAACATCACCTTTTCTTTCCTTAAAATTCTCTCTAGTTTGTACCCCTTTTGCTTTTTAAAATAAATTTATTTATTTATTTATTTATGAGACAGGTCTTGCTATGTAGTTCAGGCTGGCCTTGAATTCATTATGTAGTCCAGACTGGCCTCGAACTCATGGCAATCCTCCTGCCTCAGTCTCCCAAGTGCTGGGATTACAGGCGTGCACCACCACGCCCATCCCCCTTTCACTTTTTAACTACTTGGAAATGTCATTTATGCCTCAGGTAGATGATGAAACAGGCTATTTTAGAAAAATACACTATTTGCATTTGACTTGTATGTTATAAATTCAAGAGGAATGCTGAGCTAGGCATTGTGATGTACACCTTTGATCTCAGCAGTCTGGGAGACTGAGGTAGAGGATCACAAGTTTGAGTCCAGCCTAGTCAATTTAGCAAGACTCTGTCTCAAAATAAAAAAAAGCAGGGGATGTAGCTCAGTATAAAGGCTCCAGATTGCATCCCCAGTACTGCCCCCCATGGGAATGCAGAATGTTTAACTAATTTTGCTCTATTGTCTGCAGTTCAAGTTAAAATCCTATAATCTCCTTAGTAAGAAAAATTAGTATTTCTAATGCTTTATTGTATTTGCTATAATTCACAGAAGAGTAGAAGCGTTTTGTAAGGAACTAGCTACTTAGTTTATCATTAAAATTTTTTTTTCCTGGTCAAAATTTTAAATAGGAGTTATTTGTAGAACTTTTGGAATATGGTAAAACTACTCATAAATTCACCCATCCAGAAATAATGCCCCTTAACATATTTATATATTTTCGTCTAGCCTTTTAATTTACTTATTTATTTTTAGTACTGAGGATTGAGTCCAGGGTCTTCGCACTCAGCTGCATCTCCAGTCATCTTTATTTTTTAATTTGAGACGAGGTCTCACTAGGTCACTAAGTTGCCCAGGCTAGGGTCAAGCTTGAGATTCTTTTGCCTCAGCCCTCCAGGATGCTGGGATTGTGGGCGTAGGCCACCATAGTCAGTTTAGCCTTTTGATTCATAGATTGATGAAACAATATGTATTAATAGATTCCTATAATTATAAAATTAGGGTGCACATATATATGTGTGTGTTTCTACTTAATTTTATATATAAGCATTTTCCCCATGGCATTAAAATACTTTTTGTTTGTTTGATTTTTGGCTTGAGATAGGGTCTTTTTATGTAGTTCAGGCTGGCCTTGAACTCACTATGTAGTCCAGGCTAACCTCAAACTCTTGCCAATCTTCCTGCTTCAGCTTCCTGAGTGTTGGGATTAAAGGCATGTGCCACCGTGCCCAGGTCCCAAACTATGTTTAATGGGTCACCTGTGGCTAGTACTTTCATATATTTTTTAAAAGCTACCTTCTTGCTTTGTGTGGGCTATTTTTTTTTAGTCTTTTCCATATTTGTGCTTGCTTGCTTGCTTCTTTCTTTCTTGTTTGTTTGTTTGTCTGTTTTTTGAGACAGGGTCTCACTATGCAGTTCAGGCTGGCTTTGAACTCACTATGTTGCCCGGGCTGGCCTTGAACTTGTGGTGATCCTCCTGCCTCAGCTTCTGGAGTGCTGGGATTACAGGTGTGCACCACTATGCCTGGTTTGTGTTATCTTTCTTTGATCACCTATTACCAAGTGATTGAGTTCATCCTATTAATTCTATTTATATGAACATAGAAAAGGATAGAGCTGAAGATATTTTAAGAGTGATAGAACAATGAGAGTAGGATTTTTATCCCTAATCTACTGATGGAAATGAAAATGGTCATCTTCAGATGACATATCTTAGAATAGTCTTACAGTATAGCAAAACCTTAAAAGAATGGTGTACTTTTATAAAGGAATGACCTGTTTATATAAAATTTTGGTTAGCTTTTCCTCAATTTACTTTTTACCTTAACCACACAGTTTGGTGATCTTCCATGGAATTACATATAAAAGCTACCTCATTCCTTCTGATAATTTGTATAGAATTCTATATAGTACATGGTATATATTGATTTAATCAGCTTCCTACTTGACATATATTAATATTTCCAAAAATTTTAGGTTTATCACCTGATCCTCCTCCAATACTGTAAATATATAGCATTTGGAGCATGTGTTGAAAGTTAGTTTTTTGACTAAATTAATATTTATGATCTTGTTATTTTTATCTTTTATAAAAAATTAAATGGGAAAAATTTCCGGATACTTAAGAATTCTGACGTCTTGAATCTTTTGTGTGCTTAGAAGTTATAATCAGGTCCTCAGCTTTATTAAGTGAACTATTTGTCTTTTTAAAGAAATTATGTGTAATACTTATATACCTGCATACTATAAGGAAGGAAATTCACCAATACAGAAATATAGAGAGTGAGAAGTAAAAGTTTAGTTCCTTTTATAGATTACCACTGTTGTATATTTTAGAATTCATTTCTTTACATTTACATATATGGGTATATGAATGCATATACAGTCATACATACACATTTAATTTTGTTTTTGACTTCTGCATGGTATTATCTTAGCTTGAATCTTATAAAAACACCAATATTCAACTATTTTTTGGTCTACAAAAAAGGTAATTTGTTTTGATTTAACCTATAGTACATGTACTGTTCTGTTACTTTTTTTTCTCATGTAGTAATATGTCTTGAGGGCCTTTCTATTTTACTATGCATAGACCTATTAAATGACTGCATTCTTTTTTTTTATGTGGGTACCAGGAGTCGAACCCAGGATCTTGTGCTTGCAAGCAGGCACTTGTGCTGCTGAACGATATCACCGCCCCTTTTTTTTCCTTTGTGTGGTTACTGGGAGTCGAACTCAGGATCTCGCGCTTGCCAGGCAGGCACTTATGCCACTGAGCTATCTCACTGGCCGCAATGACTGCATTCTTAAAAGGAAAAAATGTCAGTTTTTGACTAAATTAATATTTTATGATCTTGTTATTTTTATCTTTTATAAAAAATTCAATGGGATGGGCCGGTGAGACGGCTCAGCGGCTTAAGCGCCTGCCTTGCAAGCGCGAAGGCCCGAGTTCGACTCCCGGAACCCACATACGAAAAAGGGGCCGGTGATATCGCTCAGCGGCACGGGCGCCTCCTGGCGCGCGAGGTCCTGAGGTCGTCCCCCCGGTACCCACAAAAAAAAAAAAAAAAAAAAAAAAAAAAAAAATTCAATGGGAAAAATTTCTGGATACTTAAGAATTCTGACGTCTTGAATCTTGAATTAATAGTCTTCCCTACTAATACCACTCTTTCTTCCATTTTTCCCTTCTTTTTGAAGGCAGCAGAAGAAGTTGGATATCCAGTAATGATCAAGGCCTCAGAAGGAGGAGGAGGGAAGGGCATCAGAAAAGTCAACAATGCAGATGACTTTCCTAACCTCTTCAGACAGGTAGAGTGTAAATTGTTTTTGTTTATTTGAACTAACATGTATATCAGAGATGCATGATTTAACTCATACTATGATTTGTATAACTTGGATGCACAAAAAATAATTTTGTGTATATCTAATGTAGCCTTTCTAGCCTCCACTTATTTATTAACAGGGAAAAAAAATAATGAAAGTTTTATTCAGTTAGGTAATTCAGACATTGCAGTTATTCTTGTGTAAGAAGATAGCTCTTCTCTATCCAGTATATGTTGTTTTGTAATGGCAAGGAAGAATCTGTGTCTTTATAATTTTTTTTTGCCTTGTTTTGGTGACATGGTAGATAAAGTGTGGTATGGTAGTATGAGATTGGTCCAGTTGTTCTTAGTCTGGCCAGATCCAGGTTCTCTGATTGGCTTTTTCTTATTTCATTTCAAAATGGCTCTGAGTTCCTGAGTTTCTACCGTGTGTCCTAACCAAGTTGCTGGCCCAAGAGTCTGCAACCTAACCTGTGCTGTGTGGCTACCATATCCTTGCATAGGTACCTCATGGCACGCCCATATATAAGAACTGAGAATAGCTCAGAAAAGCTTCTCCTAGCCTCTTTTTGCCTTACCCTCTGCTTTGTAGTCAAGTTGATATGGCTATGCTATACTTTGGTTATAGAGGCAACCAAAGAAATGACGTCTTTTTAGAATGTTAGAGAAAAGGGAGACAGGAGTCTCTCTTACACTGCTTTTATATTTACCTTCACATACCTGACTCACTTCTTTTTCTCCTACTAGCAAGGAAAAGATACGTCAGAAAACAAAACAAAACAAAACAAAACACTAGCTAGGCATGGTGGTGCCTGCCTGTAATCCCAGCTACTTGGGGAACTAAGGCAGGAGGATTGCAAGTTTAAGGCCACTGTGGGCAACTTAGTGGGACCATGTCTCAAAGTAAGAAATGGCTGGGGATGTAACTCAGTGATGAAGTGTTTGCCTAGCATGTGAGGTGATTTAGGTTCCATCCATACTATCACCTAAATAAATAAATAGAAAATTGGGACACAGGTTTTGCCTTTTTATTCTCTTAGCTTCCTACTTTTTCTTAGTTTTCCTAGCAACTACTGTGTACCACCTTTTATTTGCTCCTCTCCCCCTGCCCTTTTTAGTTTTCTTTTATTCTTTTTGTGGTGGTTGGGATGGAACCAAGGGTAGGCAAATGCTGTGTTATTGAACCTGCATTCCCCTTACCCCCTTTTAAACCATTCAGTGGCTTCACTATCAAGAGTTAAAGGGAAAAACTCTATGAGGTGGGTCTTTTACGGTTTGATAAACTAGATAAAAAAGTGATAAAAATATTGTTTTACTGCATTATCCTATTTTCAATGTCAGAAGTTGAATATTGCCTCATTTTTTTTTACATTACGTTTGTGAATTTTAATTTATAGGTCAATCAGTGCTTCATTGTCCAGAGAAGAGACATATAGTCTTAGAAACAAAAGAAAAAGAATGCTAACTTATTAGTGTGGAATCAAATAATTAAAGAATATGGAACACTAAGTTTTACGTGAAAGTTCTTTAAGTTCCACAGATGGTTAGCTATATAACTCAAACATGTCCTCCCATTGAGAAGAAACTAAAAAAAAAAAAAACAGAATAGGTCTTTTTTGGTTTGTTTGTTTGTTTTTATTTATTTATTTTTTTTTTTATTTTTTTTTTTGTGGGTACCGGGGGGACGACCTCAGGACCTCGTGCGCCAACAGGCACCCGTGCCGCTGAGCGATATCACCGGCCCCTTTTTCGTATGTGGGATCCGGGAGTCGAACTCGGGCCCTCACGCTTGCAAGGCAGGCGCTTATGCCGCTGAGCCATCTCACCGGCCCAAGTTTGTTTGTTTTTAAAGTCTGTCTTATAGGCCTTTTAAGATAGTGAAGAGTTATAGGAGAAACAGAACCCCAGAGAAGTGAGCCTGAAATTTGAGGCCACTTTTTCCATAGGATATCTTCTAGTTCAAGAATAAATAGCTGAAAAGCTGATCTGAGTTTTTAATAGTCTTACATTAGGAGGACAAGTTTAGACTTTAGGCTTGCCAAGGAGCGAACCCTGGGAAAACTCCCTCAGTGTAGGTGGAGATTCTGAAGGTTTATACTACAGGAGAAATGATGAACTGGAAGTAGACCAGCCCTCACAGGAATTAAATTTCAGATTCAAAACTCTCAACCTCTAAATCAAGCAACATGCTTTAGGATTATTAGTGCCCCTAGCCACCTGTAGAAAACAAATGTAAATCTTCTGCAGCAAAAAATAGTATCCAGAATATCAAGTTATTTCTATTAATTTTTTTGTGTGGTACCTTAAGCACTCAATTAAAAATCAGCAGGCATATAAAATTATATGATTGAAAACCAAGAAGAACACAGTAAAAACAGATCCACAAAAGATTTAGATAATAGACCCATCAGCCAAGGGCTTTAAAGTAACTATGCCTACTGTGTTCAAGGAAATTTAATGCAACACCGAGAATTTTTGACAGAGAACTGGAAACCATAAAGAAGAACTGAAATGCATGGACTAAAATTGATAAGTTCAGTATAGTAGTTCAGTAGCATATTAGATGCAGTTTGAGAGAGAATTATTCGCTGGAAAATAGATCAGAAGAATATTCAGACTGAGGTATGAAGAGAAACAAAAGGGAAAAAATATAGAAAAGAGCAATGTAGGACTAATTTGCAAAGATAACTGTGGTAACCCCCCCATCACTAATCCCTTTCCCTGTACAGTATGATACTGCTAATCTTCCCATCAAGAAGTATATTCCCCTTTTCTACCCTTTGTAGTTCAGCTGGCCATGTGTCTTGTTTTGACCCAGTAGAATGTGATCGAAATGGTGTAAAATTCTGAAGCCTAAACTTCAAGTGGTCTTGTAGTTTCTGTTCTTGCTCTCTTGAGAAAAGTTCTCAGAGTACCACATGAAAAGCTCATTTTAACCTACTGAAGAGAGAGAGAGGCCACATGAAATGGAAATTAGTTGTCCCAGCTAAGACCGCCTAGTTCTACTAGCTGACTATCAACACTACATTTGAGTCATATGAGACCATATTAGAGTACCCAGCCTTCATTGAGCTGCCAGATGACTAAAGTTGCATGAGTGACAAAATAACCAACTCAGTCCAGGTCAAAAAGCTAATCACTGGCTCATGAGCAGATAAAATGGCTGCTATCCCATGTCACTAAAATTTAGGAAGTTTGTTAGGTATCGATAGATAACTGACGCAGGAATTAATACTTAAAGATGTGATACTGTCATCATGAAAAGCACTGCTTTTGAAATTGGCTCATAGGCAGACAGTAGAAAACTGATGAGGGTATTAAAAAAGATTGGAGGAATGGTGAGCAAACTCTACTGGAGGCTGGAAAAAAGATAAATTCAGGTTCTATAATTGTGGAGCAGTTAGCAAAAAGTGTTGTCTGAGGTAACTTGAAAGATAGAGAATGTATTCAGTGAAGTCATAAATTGGGTTATAGAGATCTCTAGACAGTGTTGAAAGTGAGTGCTTCTAGTTGGGTATACTTAGAAACTGCAAAAGAAAGCTGAACCTTGTGACATCATTACAAGACGATGTTTTGTTTGCAAGCAGAATTTAAAGGAAATACTGTATAAAGTGCACAGAATGTATTGGGTTTGAAAATGACTGTTTCTTGTTTCCAGTCTCTCCAGCTCCCAAAAGATTTGTGAAGTAAAAAACACCTCAGTAAGGATCAAGTCAAGAGTGCCTGTGACTATATTCCTTTTTTTTTTTTTTTTTTTTTTTTTTTTTTTGTGGGTACCGGGCATCGACCTCAGGACCTCGCGCACCAGCAGGCGCCTGTGCCACTGAGCAATATCACCGGCCCTTTTTTCGTAGGTGGGTTCTGGGAGTCGAACTCAGGACCTCGCACTTGCCAGGCAGGCGCTTATACTGCTGAGCTATCTCACCGGCCCTACATTCTTAATATTTGAGGCAGTATTTAAGTAATTTGGTAGATTATCCTCTCAATCAAAAAATAATAAATATGCTCCATAATATTCAGGGTGTTATTACACAGCAGCCTAACTTGGGCAAAGTATAGAGAGGTCTGTGCAGAAATGAGTTATGGATGTGATATGGCTTTTGAGGTAATCAGTGAACTCTATTATGATCCATAGAAAACCCACAGAGTTGTCAAGAGATTTGTATTGAGAATGTACCAAAGGAACTAAAAGGGGCAGAAACAGTTCAAGGTGAAAATAGGCCTTTGGGCCTTCAACTTTTTATGGTTCAGAAGTAGATTAAGAAAACTGTTCAGCTGTAAACTGGTTACTTGTAATGAAAGGGGGATTTCTTGGCGGAGAGGTCAGAGGGGTACTCTGTATTAGAGACCCAGATCCAAGAACAGAAATGACATTTAAAAAAAATCTCTATTCCTGGATTAAGGGAACCTGACAACAACATGTAGCCATCTGGATTTCAAAGTTGCTGTGAACCACTGACTGCTGTGTACCTCCCATCCTCTCCTCTTTGAACAAGAGTATCTTTTGAAGTTCTTTCTCCCGATCTCATCATTAAATGTTGGGGGTGTTGGGGCAGATAACTTGTCTTTTTAGTTCCCAGGTCTTTGGATCAGGAGAAAGTACCTGAGGAGCTGCACCCAAGGTACCTTATTTGCTTCTGGACATGACTCATGAGAAAAATGGACGTCAAGCCTGATGCCATGATTGGATGAGACTTTAGGGGTCTTGGGAGGGGGTGAGTCTATTTTGCATGTGGGAGGTACGTGAATTATTGTGGCCACAGGGTGGACCATAGCAGATTGTTTTCAGAGATGGCCACAATAACTCCTCCCATTCTTGTATGTACACCTTTTGCTATGTGACTTTGCTGTTCCTCCCATCAAGAGGTGGCATCTCTTTCCCCACTCCTTGAATCATAGCTGGCCTTATGGCTTACTTAGACCATTAAAAGGTGGCCAAAGTATTGTGTAAGTACTAAAGCCTAGACCTCAAGAGGCCTTGCAGCTTCTGCCTGAACCTCTAGGAACCCTGTCCTGAAGAAGGCTGGTCTAGCCTGCTGGATGATAAGGGGCCATACACAATAGAAAGGAGCATGTTCCAGTTGAGGCTCCCTAGACTTACCAGCCAGCAGCCAGCACAAATCACGAGACTTGTGAGTGAGACCATTCAGCCCCACTTCAGCCACCAGATGATAATATGCACATGATTTCAAGACCAGAACGATACAGATGAACACAGCATCATGAGCAAATGGAAGGTTGATGTTTTAAGCAAGCCATTGAGTTTTGAAGTGACTTATGTAGCAAAACAGAGCAAAAAAGATACAGAACACAAAAGACATTTGTGGTTCAGTGAAATGATCTACGTCATGTACTTTAAATCTCAGAGAAGAGAAAGAGAATGGAGCAGAAGCAGTATTTGAAATGAAATAATTGAGCAGCAAGCCATATGTGAAGAGATAATGGCTAAGAATTTCCTTCAATTGATAAGATACCAAGCACGGATTCAAAAAGCACTATGAGCCCCAAGCAGGACAAATACAAAGAAAACTACATCTCTAAGCCTCTCAGAGTAAATCTGCCACCTGCCCCTCTAAAAAGAGACACACACACACAGTCTTAAAGCAGCTGGAGAAAAAAAAGATTACTTTCGAAGGAATAACAAGATTGACAGCTGAAATGTCAGTAAAAACAGTGGAAACCAGAAAACATTGGGATATTTTTAAAGTGCTGAAAAAAATCACCAGTGTAGGGTTCTGTACTCACTGACAATATCTTTCAAAACCGAAGATGGAAGTCCTTTACAACAATGCTGTGTGTGATGTAGTATGAACCGTGAAAGCATCTAGTCTGGAACACACTGTACATTTGACAGTAGAGTGGGTGGCAGTATTTTGGCTTGTTGTGGGGTGTGTGTATGTGTTTTCAAATATTGTTCACCCTTGTAACACACTGGATGTTTTATGTTTTCGTATTTGTTTATATTAGTTATAAAACTGAGAATGCAGCTTATTAAAGATAGACAAGCTATATTATATTCATTTTATACTCCTACTGATTAAAATAGTCCCTGCCACTTTTAAGCATTTGCTTGTTGAAATGCTTATCAGGATAGGAAAAATAATTACCACTTAAGAATTTATTTCCTTTTCTAACATAGGTTCAAGCTGAAGTCCCTGGATCTCCTATATTTGTGATGAGACTAGCCAAACAATCTCGTCATCTGGAGGTGCAGATCCTAGCAGACCAGTATGGCAATGCCATCTCTTTGTTTGGCCGTGACTGCTCCGTACAACGAAGGCATCAGAAGATTATTGAAGAGGCACCTGCTGCTATTGCTACTCCAGCAGTATTTGAACATATGGAACAGGTGTGTCTGTTAAATGCTTTAATTTCTGTTTTCTTACACAAAGCCACATTTCTATTCAGTTCATGTACTAATCTGAGAATAGTGGAATTTCAAGGCATGATTATGGATAATTGATAACATTTTGTCCTTAGAGGAAAAAGAAAATTCTGCTCTTCTCTTGGTAGGAAAATCGTCAAGGAACATTTCAAGCTCTAAAAGTATGCAATACTTTGTAAAAATGTGCTATTTGGAGTACAGTTAAACAAGAGAAACACATGGAGATTTTTAATCTTTTCTTTTTGTTTGTTTTTAACAAGCGCAAAATAAACAAGTAGTTCCATTTTGTGGATTATCATCAAATCTTCAGATGAATTTATTCAAAGCCATTATCACCTTAAAAAGTCCTCTAAGTATCTTTAAAGTTCGCATATTCTTTAAAAATACACATATTTTTGTATGGAAAAGAATTTTTGAGGGGCCGTGAGATGGCTTAGCGGCGTACGCGCCTGCCTGGCAAGCGCAAGGGCCCAAGTTCGACTCCCGGAACCCACATGTGAAAAAAAGGGCCGGTGATATCGCTCAGTGGCACGGGCGCCTGCTGGCACGCGAGGTCCTGAGGTCGACGGCCGGTACCCACAAAAAAAAAAAAAAAAGAATTTTTGAATCATGAAATGTGCCTTGGAAATAGGTACAGTTTCAGGGTCTAAACATAGTCTTTTCTAGAATCATGACTCAGTTTTCATTTTATTGAAAATTTATTTTCCACCTGGTTTTTTCTTTTTTCTGGTTTTTGTTTTTTTGAGATGAGGTTTCGCTCTGTAGTTCAGACTGGCCTTGAACTCACTACGTAGCCTAGGCTGGCCTCGAATTTGCAGTGATCCTCCTGCTTCAGCCTCCTGAGTGTTGGGATTACAGGCATGTGCCACCACACCTGGCTCCACCTATTTTTTTCTGAATTCCAAACAAGCTAAACATATGGTTAACCATGTTGGATGTTTGTTTCCTATGGGTTGTGTATGTAGTAACATGTATGCTTGAACTGCTGCAATAAAGATGCCTCTAAAATACAGTGTTTTAAAGAAGATATAACTTTCTGTTTATCTTTCATCATAGTTCACAGATAAGCTGGTACCAGAGACCCAGATTTATTACTGTCATTTCCTAAGATAGGAATTAGCAAACTCTTTCTCTCTCATAGGCCAAGTCCAACCTGCTGTCTGTTTTTCTAAATAAAATTTAACAGGAGCACACACACACACACTCTCATATGTCACCTCTGGCAGTTTTATTGCCACAGGGGCAGAGCTGAGTGGCTGTGACAGAGACTATATGGCCCATAAAGTTTGAAAAAAAAAACGCTTTCCTGTGGGTAGTGTTATCGTCACGATTAAGCTAACTCAAAAGATTATGTTCACATTTTGTCCAGTAGGGGTTGGAGGAGGAAGAGGACGTGAGAACAAGTACATAAAAACACAATCTACAAATCACACATCACTTTCTGCTCAATTCCACTGGACTAGATTCAATCATACCCAGCACAGCACAAGAGATGTTAGGAATTATAGTTACTAACTGGAATAGCCATCTGCTTAGCTAAAATTCAGGAGATTCTTTACTAACGAGAAAAGTTGCTAGAGGGCCTTTAGTAACCTGTGCTTCAATCTGTTCTTCTGGCTCCCCATTATCCTTATCTTGGGGCAGGGTAAGAACATACTTAACCTTTTCCCAAGGAAGACATCCAGAAGTCCCTACTAATTACTACAGCTACTACATCACCTAGAGATTCAAGATGTACATCAGATCAAGATCTCTAGGTGATATACATTCCTCTTCATTATATGTATATGCAGCTTTCTGTGGGCCAGAGACCTAGAGGTTTTCATTCTACCCTCTTTTATATGCCTATTATACATTGGTGAAATAGGAACAAGATAACCTCTACTTGGAAAAATGAAAAAAATACATAGCAATCAGTGATCATAGCAGTTAACAAATCTTTCTAGGTAGCAATTGTGTCCATTCCCTGCTGTGTGGTGGAGTGATACCTCAGACTTTCTGGCTGCCCCTGGATTTGCTCCTTGGAATTAAGTCCCTTGCCCATTGTCCTGCAAGACTCCTGACTGTGTTCTCTGAGAAGTTCTTCCTTGTTTAGTTTTCTCTGAGAATTGGGCTTTGCAGACTATGCCTACTTTGGTGGTACTTTCACAGCCCACTAGCAGTACAAATACTACACCAAGCATCAACCACAGGCTTTTGAAGGTCAGGCTTATGGCTTGTTCAGAAATACACTTCCCTCAAAAATTTAATAGCTTCTGGGCTATTTGCTTCTACTAAGCTTCATATTGGAGTGACCATACTCAGAGATTTCTTCTAGATGTAGAAACTTTTGTTTACTGGCTTCTGTGCTTAGCCCATCTGTCTCTCCTCAATTTAATGTTGACTACCTCGAGGCAAACTGCAACTAAAGCATCTCCTTAATCTGATCTTTGACACTGAGTTGCTTCAGGGTGCGAATCTAATCTTTTATTTTTGGGGGAGACCAAAGTAGTTTGCTTTTTTGACATTCTGACTCAAACCATTTTTCTTAAGGCTTAGTTGGTGTGTGATCCGTGTTCCATTATTGTAGGAAGTGGTTTACTAAATGTTGAAAGATTTTGAAAACATAGTGATGCAAGTAAGATAGAAGTTTGCTTTTCTTTCCCATTATAGTCAGCAGTGAGTTTTACAGGACTGATAGGACAGTTCTATTTCAGGAGCTATCTTGGGATTCAGGTTCTATTTTGCTTTGCCATTCTTATTATGTTCTCATCTTCAGAGCTGAAACTGGCTTGTAACACCATGATGATATTCTACTACATAAGAAGGAGAAGCCACGGGGGCCGGTGAGATGGCTCAGCGGCTTAAGCGCCTGCCCGGCAAGCGCGAGGGCCCGAGTTCGACTCCCGGAACCCACATACGAAAAAGGGGCCAGTGATATCGCTCAGCGCCACAGGCGCCTGCTGGCGCGCGAGGTCCTGAGGTCGACCCCCTGGTACCTACAAAAAAAAAAAAAAAAAAGAAAAGAAAAGAAGGAGAAGCCAGGAATAGAAGATAGGGAATTTTCTTTTCAAAATATGATTCAGAGTTTTACATATCACTCATCAAAATTAGTCACTAGCTAGGAAAGGTTGCAAAATCCTCCTGTAGCTGATGGCCACATTTCTAAGAAGGGGTGGGGGGAACCATACTGGGAATATTAAAAACTAGGAGACAATGAAGAGTCTGCCGCCATGTGTTTGTTGCTAACCTGCCCCGCCCCACTTGAATGTCCTTATTTTGATGGCACAAGGTTGTGATCTGAAGTGACTCTTTTCTCCTAGCTTTTCTGTCATCCATGTCCAGGGATATTGTGTAATTACCCCGAAGAGGTGAAATTTGTCCAAAAGTGGCTAAAAGCATTTGGTTGTTCTTACAAACACTGGATAGTTGAGTCAGGGAGAGCCTGTTGATAGTTGCAGTAATCCAGCAGCTAGACAAGGTAAGATACTTACGTTTGTTTATCCTTCTTTGAGTGTGCGGTGAAACTTGCCAAAATGGTTGGTTATGTGAGTGCTGGAACTGTGGAATATCTGTACAGCCAGGATGGCAGCTTCTACTTTCTGGAACTGAACCCTCGGCTACAGGTGGAGCACCCTTGCACAGAGATGGTGGCTGATGTCAATCTCCCTGCAGCACAACTCCAGGTGAGTCACCCTGATGAGGTCTCAAGTTAGAGCTAAGAGAAGTTAGGAATATGAGAGATGCCTGAAAAACTGGTTTAATCAGCATCTGGTAAGAAAAGTACCTCCTATGTGTGTTGTACCTTCTATTCATTTCTCTTATGGTTTTTAGGTTATTCATGTGAGGACTGGTTTTCCTGGTGTACAAACCTAGGAATATTATTGTATTTTCTATCCAGACACATCTGATGTATATGGTTCTATTTTAGCAAGAAACTTTTTAAACAATATGTTTCATTCAATTATTTAATTATACTAAGCTCTACAACATTGTAATTAGCCTCTATTCCTTTTTCCTAGTGTCTTTAATTGAAGTAACTCTGTATCAGAGTGGTGCTTGTGGTTTTTTCTTGGCAGACTGTGACTCCACATGTTTATTTTTTAATTTGTAAAGTGGTATCTGTCAATGTTGTCTTCTCTCATCCCAGGAAATAAATACAGTGGGATACAGTAATAGCTAATGATAAGGTTTGGTAATGCTTTGTGTAATATCATAAGAGGCTAAAGATTTATTTACTTCTTTCAGTGATTTGTGGGCATGGGAGAGATAATTATAATCTTGTTAAGACTTTGTAGTTGTCTGAACTTCATGGGTGGCCACTGTCACTGACTCTTCCGTTTGGTATTTTCACTCTCAGTCTTTCAAGGAAAAATGACAACAGATGAAAACTTATATCTATTGGATTATGAATTTAGAGATGCTTCTAGCAACTTATATGTAGGGATATATTCAGTTTTGAGTAATTTAGAGTTAATGATTATAGAATACAGGCTATAAAAATAGAATGTTTTAGGTAGTGGCTCCAAGAATGAAAGATCTCATGAGTAATCTGGTAGCCTCCACACTTTAAGGGAAGTAACAGTGAAAAATGAATGATGTGTGTTGTATTATCTTTCAGATTGCCATGGGGATCCCTCTATTTAGAATCAAGGATATCCGGATGATGTATGGGGTATCTCCCTGGGGTGATGCTCCTATTGATTTTGAAAATTCTGCTCATGTTCCTTGCCCAAGGGGGCATGTTATTGCTGCCCGGATCACTAGTGAAAATCCAGATGAGGTAACCCATCACATAAAGTGTTTATTCCTTTTTTTCTTCATGGATTTTAATGTTAAGGTAGTATTTGAGGGCATACTTCTGAAATATCTTGGGGCTTTCTCTGGAGAGGGAAATTTTCTTTTTATTAGTACATGTTTATAGTACATAATGATTACAGTTACTGTGGGGAGTTGGTACATGTGCATAATACATTTAATTCTTTCTCTCTTTTTTTTTCATCCCCTACCCTTCCTTTCCCTCCCACTCCTTCCGACTTTTGGTCTCCTTCTGGAGAGGGAAATTTATACAGGCTTCTGAGAGGAGATGAGTGATCATTGCTTTAGTGGTCATTTAATCCCACTTTAGTCACTATAAAGTCCTCAGTGGGTTAGTAGCTTTCAGCCTTGGCCTTTATGGATTTTCTGCTTCATTTCTGCAACTGTTTATAATTAACATGGAGCCTGGATATTGAATATATCAGTATTTTGTACCTTGAGGATATAACGCAGTCTCTCTTATTCTTTATTCTAACAGGGTTTTAAGCCCAGCTCAGGGACAGTTCAGGAACTAAATTTCCGTAGCAACAAGAATGTTTGGGGTTATTTCAGTGTTGCTGCTGCAGGAGGACTTCATGAATTTGCTGATTCTCAGTTTGGTCACTGCTTTTCCTGGGGAGAAAATAGAGAAGAAGCAATTTCGTGAGTATAATAATATTTGATAGCATTTCATAAAATAAATTTTTGCTAATCTTCAGTGAAGAAAATGAGCATAAGAATAGAAATCATTTCTCAGCCCTGAAAGTACTACTATGGAAAACCTTTTTGAAGAAATATGTCTTAGTTTGTGCTTGGAATCATGTATTAAATTATGCATGTTTTTCTGTTGTTCTGAGCCTTTTCAAGTATTTTTGCTTACATTTATTTATTTATTTATTTATTTATTTATTTATTTATTGGAGATTATGGTTTTTGAGGTAGAGTCTCACTCTGTAGTCCAGCTTGGCTTCAAAGGCTGGCCTTGAAGTGCTGCCAGTCGTTCTTAGTGCTGGGATTACAGGTATGTACCACCATGCCTGACTTATGAAATCAGTGCTTTAAAGGTATCCTATTTTTTCACAGAAACATAATTGTTATGGTAGGAGGTAGATTCTTGACCAAGATTATAGTATCAAATAAGTTATAGATAAGTATTTGTCATCAAAATAAAGTTATAGCTGTATTTTTATTTTATTTTATTTTATTTTTTGTGGTGGTGGCGATCCCTCAGCCTCAAGGTACATCTATAAATGTGATTTTAAAAATTTTGGGAGGCTGGTGTTGTAGCTCAGTAAAGGAGCACTTGGCTAGCATGTATGAGGCCCCAAGTTCCATACTCACCAGTGTAAAAAACAAACATATATATGTAGTCAAGAAGTAAGAATTGTGTGTATTTATGGAATATATATTAGTTACTTTCTGTTGCTGAGACGTAATACATGATACCCACAGCTTAAATTAAAAGAGGTTTATTTTGGGTCACAATTTCTGTGGCTTCAGTCCATGGTGAGGAGGCTTCAAGGCATGGTGGTGAAAGGGCATGGTGGAGAAATGCTGCGTGGCAACCAGGAGGATCCAGGGACAAGACACCCCCACTGACCTACATTCCTAAACCAGGCCCCACTTCTGAAACATGATACTTGGGGGACATTTTAGATCTAAACCATAACATTCTTCCCTGTCCCCCAAAAGGTTCATGTACATCTCATGCAAAATACATTTAGTTCATTTCTAAGAGTCGCCAATGTTTTAATAGTTTCAACATAGCAAAAACGTCCAGTTTTAAAGTCTCCTGAGATTCAAGATAAACTCTTAGCTGTTAGTCCCTGTAAAAATTAAAAAGAAAGTTAAATATTTCATAGCCTAAAATGGAGAAATAGGGATAGAAACTAATGTGACCAACAAGACCAGAACTAAGCAGTTCAAACACTAAATCCTGTAGCTCCATAGCCAGCACTCAGGGCAGGTGGTGGTGAGCCATGAGTTCCAGAGGGCTTGGCAGCCCTGCTCCTTGTAGCCTTCCTGCTTGCAGCCCTCATGGCCTTTCTTGGGCTGGCTCTGCTCACTCTGCAGTTTTCCTCAATAAATGTTCCTGCTGCTGACATCTCCAACTTCCTGGGGTTTTCACTACACCTTCAGTTTCACTCTCATAGCTGTATACATCGCCCATTCAAGGGCTTCTAGCAAGGACAGTGACCTTGTCACACATTTTTACCTGGCCTTCCTGGCCTTCTGAAATCTGGGTGGAAGACTCTTTGACCCCATAACTTTTGCATTCTGCATGCTTAAAAACTAGTATATATGGATGATTGCAAGGTCTGTCACCAAGTCAAGCAGTAGCCTGGCCTCCTTGAACCATGGCTGTAGTGGCTGCTGAGCGCCTGGATGGCTGAGCACAGTGAAATGAATCCCAGGGAACCAATTTCTTAGGAGGTTCTTCTCAGGCCAGGGTCTCAGGGGCTCTCTTCTCAAATGAAAGCTTTATAGTTTTATACCTCTGAGGCTGTGAGGGTGGGGGGTTCTGGCCAATTCCTGAGATGCCTTCAAGCCACCTTTCCTATTGTCCTGATGCATTTAGTCTTCTTTTTAATGCTAGTCTTTTCAGCAGTCATGCTTTTAGTACCCCCAACTTTACAGGCAGCTTTTTTTCTGATGAAATGGCAAACTTTTCAAAACATTTAGCTCTTTTTTTTTTTTTTTCCTCCTTATTTTCACTGTATATCTGAACATTGGGCTGCCTTGAAATTTCCTCCACCAAATCAATTAGTCTGGGGCCGGTGAGATGGCTCAGCGGCTTAAGCGCCTGCCCGGCAAGCGCGAGGGCCCGAGTTCGACTCCCGGATCCCACATACGAAAAAGGGGCCGGTGATATCGCTCAGCGGCACGGGCGCCTATTGGCGCGCGAGGTCCTGAGATCGACCCCCCGGTACCCACCAAAAAAAAAAAAAAAAAAAAAAAAAATCAATTAGTCTGCCACCTTTAGCCACTTACCAAATTATTTAAATACAGGATGACCAAAAATTGTATTTTTCATTAATTTTTATAAGATAATATAACAGGAAATATAAAAATGACAATTTTATCAAATTCATTCAGTACAAGAATTGACTGGTTGAAGTAACCCCTGCCTGAATGAAGCTCAGGGCAAACTGTTAAGTGGTTAAATTCAGCCTCATACAGAGTCTTAGAATATGACAAAATGTACACAAATTCTTTGCCAGAATTGCCCTGTAGTTCAGTTTCCAGTACAGTTTTCATTCTCATACTCTCATGAGCCTGGCCTTTATTGTCTGCTTTCCTAGCAGCATTCAGGTCTTCTGAGCTTTAACCAAAATTACCTCTGAGCTCTGCTTAATAGCATTCTAGGGTTTCTATAACCCACATCTCCAAACTTTTCCAGACCAATTCCAAAGGCTTCTAAACCACATGGTCTGGCGCAGTGATAGCAACAGCCCCACTCTCTGTACCAGTTTTCTATATTGGTCAGTTTTTTCATCACTGAAACACAATACCTGACAATCACAACTTAAAAGAGAGGCTCTTTTGGGTTCATAATTTCAGTGGGTTCAGCCCACAGTCAGCAGGTTCCAAGGCAGAAATGGCATGATGGAGGACTACTACTCATGCCATGGTGGCTAGGAAGCAGACAGAGAGGAGAGGAGTGGAGCCAGAGACAAGAATACACACTTCCAGGTCACACTCCCAGGGATGCAATTCCTCCAACCAGGTCATCTGACTTTTGGGGGAACATTTCAGATTTAAATCATAAAAGTAGAGCCGGTGAGATAGCTCAGCAGCATAAGTGCCTGCCTCGCAAGCGCGAGGTCCTGAGTTCGACTCCCAGTACCCACATACAAAGGAAAAAAGGGCCGGTGATATTGCTCAGCGGCACAAGCACCTGCTAGCAAGCACGAGGTCCTGAGAGGTTGACCCCCGGTACCCACATAAAAAAAAAAATCATAACAATATACCACATGATACTTTGATACATGTATATACTGAATAGTTGAATCAAGCTATTTATATGCATTATTTCACATACTTACCTTTTTTGTGGTGAGAACACTTAAAATCTACTCTTTTAGCAATTTTCAAGTATATGATGTGTTATTAAGTATAGTCAACATGATGTACTCTTCTGACCATTTAAAATAATAAAATTATACTGTTCATTTTATGAAAGGTATATAAAAGAATTGTCTTTATTGCATATATAAGACTTCACTGTGCTATAAAGTATGCAACTATTATACAAATATAACTAGTATATTATAAATGTTAGTATTCTATTAATCATAAACATTAAATATCAAATTAACAATGTTGTTTGCCTAAAAGGTTGGACTTTATGAAGTAATTTTGAGAGCTTACATATTTTAAAATGCCTGTTCAAAGTTGAATTAGTTTTTTTCTTTCCCTTTTTTTTTTTTTTTTTTTTCTTTTTTTTTGGTGGCATACTTTTTTTTTTTTTTTGGTGGCGTACATTCTAGGCAAGTATTCTACCACTGTGCTACACTTCACCCCTTCTTTCTATTTTTATATTGCTTATTGCTTTATATTTGTACATTTAATACTATTCCCCTGACTTTTGAACTGTATACAGAGTAGGTTATTAGTATTTGTTAGTGCCCTTAGTTTTTTTTTTTTTTTTTTTTTTTGTGGGTACCGGGGGGCGACCTCAGGACCTCGCGCGCCAACAGGCACCCGTGCCGCTGAGCGATATCACCGGCCCCTTTTTCGTATGTGGGTTCCGGGAGTCGAACTCGGGCCCTCGTGCTTGCAAGGCAGGCGCTTACGCCGCTGAGCCATCTCACCAGCCCCCCTTAGTTTTTAATAATGTTTTCAGAAGTAGAGAAGTCTCACTATTTCTGTTTTGTCCTTTACAGTTCTTCCCCATTTATTAAAAACATTTACATAAGTGGAATTTTTCAAAATTACACCAGTGCCACCAGAAAAGAACATTGATATAATGCTGCTTTTTTAAAAAAAAATTTCTTTTGCTGCCATATTCTGTTCTGCCAATGTGAAGGCTTGCACTGGAGCTCAGAAATTGTTTTGTTGGGCAGTCTCAGCTTACAGATATGCCTTATTGGATCACCAAGTGCTGGGTTTTTTGTGTTTTGTTTTGTTTTGTTTTGTTTTGTTTTAGCTCGCCAATTTTTGTTTCTCCCTCTTGGGACAAGGTCTTGCTGTGTAGTTCAGGCTGGCCTTGAGTTCACTATGTAGCCCAGGCTGCCTCGTACTTGCAGCGATCCTCCTGCCTCAGCCTCCCAAGTGCTGGGATTACAGGTGTATGCTACCATGCCTGGCTTAACTTGCGAATGTTTAAAAATTGAGAAATACAGTTATGGCTTTCTGCTCTCTCTTAAAAAATGGGATGATAGCCAGGCACAGTAGCACACACCTGTAATCCCAGCTACTTAAGAGGCAAAGGACCAGCCTGGTTATCACTGTAAAGAGTTATCTCAAAAGAAAGGGATGGAGGAGATCCTGACAACATTGGTTTTATATTTCACTTGGTAAAAGTTAGTTAAAGCATGCCTGCAGCATTTTGGGAGGCTGGGGCAGGAGGATCATAAGTTCAAGCCCAGCCTGGGCATTTTAGTGATTTAGCAAGACCCTGTCCTACAATATAAAATAGAAAGAACTGGGATGTAGCTCTGTGTAAAGGTTCTGGGTTCAATTCCCAGTACCAAAAAGTAAATAAAATAAACAAAAACCTACAACTTAATAAATGAAATATAAGGATGGGGAAAATTAATGCCCAGTAAGGAAATAAAATGATGGAACCCTAATAAGTGAAAGTTGAGGGTGGTTTCCATATAATTTGTACATGTTATGAGATGTATGTATTTTGTTGATGCTTTTATGGTAGTATTAGTCAGAATTCATAAATTTACTGACTTCTTGCTAATTCTCTTACCTGGAATGTACATGAATGAGCGTACTAACATGTTCACCGTCATTTGTTATTGAAACTGTCTCTCCCTCTTCCCTTTCTCCTGAGCCCAGAGGAATGAAGCAATTCTTTATTTATTTTTATTTATTTATTTTTTTTTTTCTGAGACAGAGTTTCATTATGTAGTATAGGTTGGCCTTGAATTCACTCTGTAGCCCAGGCTGACCTTGAACTTGCAGCAAGCCTCCTGCCTCAACCTCCCAAATGCTGGGATTATAGGCGTGCGCCACCACACCTAACAGCACTTCTTTAAAATGATAGAAAAATGCTAAAATATTTTTTTCTGAAACCAACCGTCTTCTGTTTTATACCCAGAAATATGGTGGTGGCTTTGAAGGAGCTATCTATTCGGGGTGACTTTCGAACTACAGTTGAATACCTGATCAAATTGTTAGAAACTGAAAGCTTTCAGTTGAATAGAATTGACACTGGCTGGCTGGACAGACTGATAGCAGAAAAAGTACAGGTGTGTTTCTCTTCTTGCCTTAAATATCCTCTGTAATTAGGTTTTTGTAGGCTTGAGGTATGTTTAGGTCCTGTCACTGGGTGAAATTTATTTGATTCTAATGTCTACCTGGAAAAATCCAGGAGTTGGAGCAATTTTAGGCACTGTGCGAGTCCCTGTGCCAGGCTAGGGATGTAGGTGAGTGGTAAAGTGCTTGCCTAGTGTGCATGAGGCTCTGAGTTTGATCTCTAGCACCACAAAAATATACAAATAAAATTATAGGGCCTATGCTACAGAGTTATTTTATATGTTGTATTACTTCCCACTATATTTGAAGAGAGGCATGCAAGGATTGTAATACTACTTTAACTTTCTTCATTGGCATTCAGTCTGTCTGGATCAGAGGTACCACATTCCATATCTAATAAGTGCTGATGAAATCAACGATCATCTCTTAGTGATGAATTGCTAGGCTATTCTGCATTACCCAAAATTTTGTATGAAATTATTAGATTCATTTAAATTGTCTAAATGTCCATATTTTGACTGTTTACCATTTTTATTTAAGATTTCCAGTAGCCAAATCTTTGTACCTTTTTGAATTTATTTTGGACAAAAATTTATTTTTGAGCTTCTCTCAAAGTAAATATATTTGGTTTGGGGGAGGGTGTCAAAAATAAGGCAATATGATGGAGATTGCTCTTCATTGTTCTTTACAACAAACTTGAGGCTGATTTCACTTGTGTGGCTATGATGTTGAATGACTGTGCTTTTGATCTGCCCTCTTTTTCTTCCTTTTAGGCAGAGCGACCTGACACTATGTTGGGAGTCGTGTGTGGGGCTCTCCATGTGGCAGATGTGAGCCTGCGGAATAGCATCTCTAACTTCCTTCACTCCTTAGAAAGGTAGAGTTTGTTTCTTATGGGATGTGTAAGCTAACCAATGGTCCTGAGTACAGGACTGCCACTCAAAGACCCATTTATTTTTCTGTTCCTTCCTGGTGGCTTGGGAGTGCTACTTTTTATTCATGGATTGGTGGCAAGGGAAAGAGAGGAGATGTAGTAATTCATGGCAAATTATTTTAGGACTCTAACTCCAGATTCTAGAAATTAGCTTATTCCACAGTTGAAACAGGTTGCTTTTTTAAAAACTGAAATCCAGCTGCAGTAAACATTCTGTTCTATGTGAGCATCATAGAACAAACCTTTGTGGTAAAGATCTGGCATTTCTCCTTAGCATTGAACCCTAAATATATCATGTGTTATCTGTACCACTTTTCAGGAATTAATAGTTGAGGCTGATATTCAGGGTGACCTCACAAGTCTTTCGACTGAAAGGTCAGACATGTATGGGGCTGAACTAATTTCTAATACTGATTCTGGAGACTAAGCTCTGCCTTTGAGTTTCCAAAGGAATTGCCCAAAGGGCTAATCATGTTAAAGCACTTTAATCACAGGCACTTTATTTTTTTCTCTGTTGTTAGACTTGTATCAACTCCCTTTTGAAGTGTCTGAAAGGAAGAAAAGAAACAAAATTTTGAGAATTGAACAGAGATTGCACAGTTACTCAAGCACTATGATAAATATCTTTCACTGTTACTCCCAAGCACTAAAACCTTCAGCAACTTGTTTTTCTTTTTTGTATCAAATCTAAATCCCTGAAGTATGACTTTCAACTCCTTCAATACTTTGTCCCCTTTTTACCAATCCATTCTTTCTTATTTTTATTCTTCAACATATAATCTCTGTTAAATCATTTCCTACTGATGTGCAATGTGTCACATACTATCTCCTCTGCAAGCCACCCCCACTTTAATGTTCTTATTTTTAATTTATTTTTAAAACTTGTATAATTTGAAACTTATGTATTTTTATTTATTTATTTATTCATTTATTGTGGGGGGGTTAACCTCAGGACCTCGCACGCCAGTAGGCGCCTGTGCCGCTGAGCGATATCATCGGCCCTTTTTTCTTATGTGGGATCCGGGAGTCGAACTCGGGCCCTCGTGCTTGCCAGGCAGGCACTTACGCCGCTGAGCCATCTCACCGGCCCTTTATGTATTTTTATAGTTTAGCTTTTTAAAAGCTGCATGAATAGTACTTATAACTTCTCTATACTCTTCACCCAAATTCAACAATTACTAACAACTTGCCACTGTTGACTTACCATTCCTTTTCTTTATTAATTTTTCAAGTTTTTGATTTTATTTATTTTTAAGAACAGATAGTATATTCACATGCTTCAGAATTCAACAGGCACGGAAAGACATGTAGTGAAAATCTCCTTCTTCCTTGTGCTCCTTGGCCACCCAGCATCCTACCCTGTAGTCAGTCCATGTTCCAGAGACATGTGTGATATGTGTTTGTTTTACCTCTTGGTTTTTAAAAATGTAACTGGTTTCTTCAAATGTAACTTTTTCTTTACCTTGTTTTTTTCACTTAATGGTATAGTCTAGTGTTTAATAATAGTACATGGAAAACTTCATCTTTCTTTTTAATGGCTGGATATTGTCATCAATATGAGGAGATGCTTAACTACACCAACAAGGGGAATGCAAATCAAGACCACTATGAGCTATTACCTGACACCCATTAGGATACCTGCTATAAAAAACAAAAACAGAAAATTACAAGTGTTGGCAAGGATGTAGTGAAATTGGGACATTTGTGTTCTCTTGGTGGGAAGGTAAGATGGTGTAGCCACTATAGACAACAATAATAAAATTCCTCAGGAAATTAAAAGTAGAATTACTATATGATCCGGGAATACCACTTCTGAGTATTAGAAAAAAATTGAAAACATAATGTCAAAGAGATACTTTCATGTTAATAGCAGCATTATTTACTGTAGCTAAAAGGTAAAAATAACTCAAATGTCCATTGATGGATGAATGAGTAAACGAAATGTAGTGTATACATAGCAATGGCATATTATTCAGCCTTAAAAAAGAAAGCCATTCTGGCATATGATAAAACATGGATGAGGGCTGGGGTTATAGGTTCATACTGGTATGCTTGTTTAGCACGTGCAATCCCCAGTAATGCAAAAACACACACAAAAAAACAAAAACCAAGAAAAACCAGGGAAATATGGATGAATCCCAGGTTCTCAGGAGGCTGAGGCAGGAAGATCACAAGTTTGAGACTTGGAGGAACTTAGTGAGACCCTTGGGGTATAGCTCAGTGCTCTCTGGGTTCAACCTCCCGTACCACAAACAAGCAAACAAAAGCATGGATGAGCCTTGCGGACATTAGGCTAAGTGAAATAAGCCAGCCACATAAAAGACAAATACTATATGATAAGACAAATACTATATGATTTTACTTATATGAAATCTCAAGAGTAATCAGTCTCATAGAACATGCCAGGGATTAGGGGAAGGAGGCAATAGGAAATAGTTGTTGGATGGTTATAGAGTTTTGATCTTGCCAGATGAAAAAGTTCTGGAGATTGGTTGCACAATAGTGTAAATATACTTAACACAGTAGAACTACACATTTAAAAATGGTTGAGCAAGTACATTCTGTTATGAGTATTTTATCTCAATAAAAAATAAGTTTCATTATATGTTTTTTGCATAATTTATGTGATCAGTCCCTTACAGATAGTCATTTAGGTTGTTTCTCATCTTGCTATTTCAGGAAATGCCACAACCAAAAATCTTTGAGATTCCTTTATAAACCATTAGAACTTTCTAGAAGTACTGTTTTTATTTCAGGGGTCAAGTCCTACCCGCTCATACACTTCTGAACACAGTAGATGTTGAGCTTATCTACGAGGGAATCAAGTATGTACTTAAGGTATGCAAACCCCACAGAAGCCTGTACCTTGTGTTTTGTTTCTCTTTGTTACTTCTCTTTAGATGAAGAGGTAAGTAAAAGTTTGATTTAGTGTAGGGATGGAGGTGTTAGTGAAATTACAGTCATTATTTGTGTGAATAGCTGAAGCAGTATTTGATGATTCTATGAAAATGTTTTTTATTGCTTTTCAAACCTATGTTACAGTTGAGAAATAAAGGGAGAACAGGGAACAACCAGAGCAGAGAGAAGCAACTAACGTAGCCTTATTCGCTTATACCAGGGCTGAGCCATGGCTGATAGATGCTGATGCAAATAGCACCAGGCCCTTGAATTTCCTTCTTCCTAACACATTGTTTTACCTGTATCTTGAAATACAGAAATTTTGTCCGGGGCTCTACCTAGAAGGAATATACTAAGGTGTCCCTGGTGCTTCTTGTTCATTACAGGTAACTCGACAGTCTCCCAACTCCTACGTGGTAATCATGAATGGCTCATGTGTGGAAGTAGATGTCCATCGGCTGAGTGATGGAGGACTGCTCTTGTCCTATGATGGCAGTAGTTATACCACGTACATGAAGGAGGAAGTGGATAGGTGCGTGACTGAGTGCTGGTCATTGTATTAATTTTTATTCCTACTATTGCTAGTTCATAGGATTTTTCCAGCTCCCCACCTTTAGCAGTACTGGGGATTTAATTTTTATTTTGAGACAGGGTGTCATTAAATTGCCCAGGTTGGCCTCAAATTTGTGATCCTTCTGCCTCAGTCTTCTGATGAGTTGGGACTACAGTTATGCCCTGCCATGCCTGGCTGGTATACTCATTTTTAATTAAAAAAAAGTACGTGCACTTCAGTGTTGCAAAAGTGTTTACAATAGAAAACATATCTGAAGCTGGGTATGCTGGTGCACACCTGTAGTTATGGCTGCTTGGGAGGCTGAAGCAGGAAGATGGCTTGAATCCAGGAGTGTGGGGCCATCCTAGGCAAAAACCTCATCTGTTGAGGGGGAAAAGAAAAGAAAACAAGTCTCCCTACCACTCTGATGTGGATAGATAATAAAAAATCTATAAGCAACCACTATTAACCCTTTCTTGTATGTACAAACTACATATATGTATATACAGTGTTTTTCTTTTATGTACATTCAAAAATAAAACTTCCTGGGGACTGTGATACAGCTCAGCAGCATAAGCACCTGCCTGGCAAGCGCGAGGTCCTGAGTTCGACTCCTGGTACCTGCATATAAAAAATAAAAATAAAATAAAACTTCCTTAAAATACTATTTACTGTATATCTAATTTTTTCCTTTAACATATTATAGATTATTTGACAGCAGTCATACTGTTGTGAGAATTCAATAAACTAATACACTTGAAGCGCTTAAAACACTGCCTGCAACATAATTAAGATTCAAGAAATGTTATCACATTATCATTCTTCGGATTTTTTTTTTCTTTTCTTTTCTTTCTTCTTCTTTTTTTTTTTTTGTTTTTGTTTTTGTTTTTTGAGACAGGGTCTCGCTGTGTAGTTCAGGCTGGCCTTGAGCTCACTATGTAGCCCAGGCTAGCTTCGAACTCGCAGCAGTCCTCCTGCTTCAGCTGCCTGAGTGCTAGGATTACAGGCATGCACCACTATGCCCAGCCTTTGTATTTTTTTAAGTAAAGGTGACTGTCATTTTATGATTGTATAGTGTTTCCTTAAATGAATATACTAGAATTTATTTATTCTGACCCTTATTGGGGAAAATTGTAAAAAATGATGCAGGGAATGTCCTTTGTGTGTTTGTGTATTTAATAAAGTTTTCAGTGTTTTTTTTTTTTTTTTTTTTTAAAGAATGACATTCTTGGGCCAGTGATATAGCTCAGCGGCATAAGCGCCTGCGTGGCAAGCGCGAGGTCCTGAGTTCAACTCCCGGTGCCCACATTAAAAAAAAAAAAAAAAAAAAAGAATGACATTCTCTGCTATTCCTCTATACATTCTAAGGTACTTTACTGGCTCACCTACTCCTGTTTATCTCCTAGATATCGCATCACGATTGGCAATAAAACCTGTGTGTTTGAGAAGGAAAATGACCCATCAGTGATGCGCTCACCTTCTGCTGGGAAGTTAATCCAGTACATTGTGGAGGACGGAGGCCACGTGTTTGCTGGCCAGTGCTATGCTGAGATTGAGGTCAGGGTGGTGAATAGACTGTTGGGTCATGAGAGGGAGTTTAGGAAAAGGGTTGGCTGGAATAAACTCAAACTGAAAAATAACAGAAAGGAAGTAGAAAAGTAAGAACATCAGTTGGTTTAATTTGGGTTGTGAACCTTGAGATTTTATAAACAAAAAGCTCACCGTTGTTCTTTGACAAGTGAAGAAACTCTGGCTCTAAAAATAGGTACTAGGCAATACCACCTACTGACTGTTAGGTGTTGTGCCAACTGCTAGCTATATAGAAAAAATATAGGTGGAGTTGGCACAAAACAAATGATTGATGAAATATGAATTCTGAGAGAACAAAGCACAAGTGCAGAGGACTACCTAACCCAAGTTGAGGGTTTTTAGTAAGGGAAGATACCCTGAAAGAGGGCACATTTGATCTAAGTTTTGAAAGATAGCTAGTACTAGATTAGGTGAAGAAGGGCATGTGAGAGTGTTTAAAGTTGATGGAATACTGTGTATAAAGGCACAGAACCAAGAAAGAGTGTTCTGTATTTAGGAGCTGCAAGTATATATTAGTACTGCTTGAGAATAGAGTAAGGTTGAATGGGGAGTGGCAAGCAAACATGCTAAAGAAACAGTGTGAGGCCTTGAATGTGAGGTCGTGAAGGATCGTATTTGCTATACCAGTAAGTTTAGACTATCCTGAAGGCAGTGGGGAATCATTGAAGGATTTTAGGCAGAAAAGTGATCTAATGAGATTTGGCCTCTCGAATGATTGTGTTTTGGGACCTTGTTGGAGGTAGCAGGTAGAGAAATCTCTTAGGAGGTTTTTGAAGTAAAGTACTCTAAGCCAGAAATGGGTAGGACCTAAACCAATGACACGGCAAAAGATTTTTGAGAAAGGTTTAGAACATGTACTTGGCTAGGGTTGGTTGGTAGATAAAAGAAAGAAGTGAAGAGTAGTCCTTAGGTTTTAGCCTCCTGGATATCTTAGGTAGACATTCTAAGAGTACCAGATCCATTGGTATGAGGAGGCCAAATTGTTCATCACTTCTAAGTACAAAATAAATAAAATCACAGATTGTTGCAAAATGGATTTAAAAGTTAGAAACAGTTGAACTGTTAGAAATTGTCATTAATCTTCAAAGCTGGATTTTAACAAATGTTCTAATTTCTCACCTTGGTAATCTATAGGAGATTTTGATAGATTCCCACTTCTTTGGGGTTGATGAATTAGATTTAGCTGCTAAGGGAAAAACTGATCTCTTTACAACATTCATCTATATAAGGAGGGATTAGATTGTAATTTATGTATTTTCCACTGTAGGTAATGAAGATGGTGATGACCTTAACAGCTGCAGAATCTGGCTGCATCCATTATGTCAAGCGACCTGGAGCTGCTCTTGACCCTGGCTGTGTTATAGCCAAAATGCAGTTGGACAACCCCAGCAAAGTTCAGCAGGTGAGGAGAAAGGGACTGTTGCCCTCAAAACCTAAAGAACATTGTGGTTTGGCAGGAGAAGTGCTCCGTTTACCCATTTTTTACTTGCACTCTTTTTTCCTCAGATTTTATGTCTTATATTTGTGCCTATCATATTGTGGAAGTAGAATTTGCAAGTATTAATATAATAATACAAAGATGCTATAATCTTCTTGTTTTGCCTCTTCCACTGCCTTCTTTCCTAGTAGGTGGGTATGCTGATGAGATGCTTGATTTTGAATGATGGCTCTGAGGTGCAGTGGTGTGTTTGTGCCTGAATAGAAGGTAATGAATGACATTTCTTGTTGGGATTGACAGGCTGAGCTTCATACTGGTAGTCTGCCACGGATCCAGAGCACAGCACTGAGAGGCGAGAAGCTCCATCGAGTGTTCCACTATGTCCTGGATAATCTGGTCAATGTAATGAATGGATACTGCCTTCCAGATCCTTTCTTTAGCAGCAGGGTATGAATCAACTCTCTTGGGGAAGGGATACACAAGTGGGTTGCCCATTCTCCAAAAATAAAGTCTCTTGAGGATTTTTTAGAGGGATGGGAAAAGCTGTTTGGCCTAGAATTCTCCCACTTTTAGTTGTGGGATTCAGAGTCTTTAAACCTTGCTTTTAGCTTTGTCATACATTTCACATTTAGTTGGGATTACTCCTTTTTAAAACAGAATAGAGCCAATGTTTGATGCTTACTCTGCTTTTTTTTTTTCTTTCAGTTTTTGTTTGTTTTTTGAGACAGGCTCTTGCTTTATATCTAGGCTGGCCTTGAGCTCACTATGTAGCCCAGGCTGGCCTTGAACTCACTGTGATCCTCCTGCCTCAGCCTCCTGAGTGCTGGGATTACAGGCGTACACCACCACTCCTGGCTACTCTGCAATATTAAAGTAAATATTATGTGATAGTGAATTCAGATATCTCATTTTATTTGGGAGATTATAACTTTAGATCCTATTTTCTATTTCTTCTCAGGTAAAAGACTGGGTGGAGCGCTTGATGAAGACCCTCAGAGATCCCTCCCTGCCTCTCCTAGAATTGCAAGATATCATGACCAGTGTCTCTGGCCGTATCCCTCTTAATGTGGAGAAGTCAATAAAGAAAGAAATGGCTCAGTATGCTAGCAACATCACATCAGTCCTCTGTCAGTTTCCCAGCCAGCAGGTATTTATGGGGTAACACTATTATTTTCCACTGGCTACCACTGGAGGTCATGTTGTGGGATTCCATTCTGTTTAGATCCTCCTTATTGTGTGGATGTTGCCTTTTACAATTTTAAGCATTGTGTCCTTCCCAAAACTGCCTCAGGATATGAGCCCAATCATGAAACAGTATATATGAAATATAAAGCATCTTGTATGAGAAAAGCATGCTTTGGCTGTGTAATCCATGTATCTTTGTTCTTAGGGCTATTCTCTAATTAGAGGTATATTCATAAATTATAAAGTGAGAGATACAATGATAATTTTATTATCAGAGACTTCTTTACTTCCTTAGCAGTTTTCTTAACCCTGCCTATATTTTCTCCTCCCCTTCTCCAACTCTTCTTTTTTTCTTCGGGGTGATTGGGATTAAACCCAAGGCCTCATGCATGCTATGCAAGTGCTCTGTTACTAAGCTACATTCCTGTCCACTTTGCCTGTAAAGTAGATTTATCTTGGCAGTAAAGCTGGGCAAGTGAGGAGTAAAACTTGGGTTTCATCTTAAGTAGATCTTGTCTGTCAGAGCCTCCAGGTAGATGGTAGTTTTTGTGATGTCGTCATGATTCCATTGGAGTCAAAGAGTCAAAAGAACCAAAAGTTGCTTGCTTGTTATAGTGTAAGCCCCTAAACTATGCCTGGTGATTTCCAGCTGCTGCCAACATATTAAAGGTAGGAATTGGTATGTTATAACTAGGAAGATTCCTAGTAATGGTGCTACAGAGACTGATGCTTTAGGTCCTTTGTTAGATTGGGTTTTATTTATTTTCTTTCTTATGCCTTAGATTGCCAACATCCTAGATAGCCATGCAGCTACATTGAACCGGAAATCTGAACGGGAAGTTTTCTTTATGAACACTCAGAGCATTGTTCAACTAGTACAGAGGTAATTATATGTAACTCCATATTCCTGTCCTGTCCATGCCTGCACCTTTCTTTCTTTTAAATGGTCATGAAGAGTATTCCCTCAGGTCTGACTTTGAGAAATTAGAAAGCACTTTATATCTCAGAAGGTACCTTATATTTTTAAAATATCTTAGGATTGTGACCTGACTCTGATACTCAGTATTTCTGATTTCTTAATATTCTTTCCATCCATCGTTAAGGCAGAGCAGTTCTATTGTTTCTTTGATAAAGATCGTAATTTTTCTTCTGACACAGGATCCAGTATGACATATATTCTTTGTGGTTTCTTTGTTTGTTTGTTTGTGTTTTTTTTGAGACAGGGTCTTCTCACTATGTAGTGCAGGCTGGCCTTGAACTCACTTATGTAGCCAGGCTGGCCCCGAACTCATGACAATCCTCCTGCCTCAGCCTCCTGAGTGCTGGGATTACAGGCATGCACCACCATGCTCAGCTATTGTTTTCAGTGTAAGGAGCCGGTTGGACTAAAGGAGTATTTATAGAGTATTTTCAACTTTAACACAATGTACTGAAAATTTTTTCAGAAATCTCTGCCATTTCAAGGGTGTGGCAATAATTTCTACTTAGCAGTAGGAACTGAATCAGGATGTTAGGTAAAACTATGAAGTTTTTTTATTTCATTTTTATTTTCCTTTTTCTGTTATCCTTTATAAAAGATCTCATCTGTAGTAAGATTACTTTTAGGCTTGGGATTTAAATTCATCTGCTTGGTTGATTTTAGGCTTTTCCCTATCCTGCCATATCTTCAGAGGAAAAGCCGTTCAAGGGAAAATCTAGGAAGTAAATTTGGCCTCTGGGTTTATTATTTAATAGTGTTGGCCTGTTGATGTTTTCATTAGAGACTTTTTCTATCTGCCTAGATACCGAAGCGGCATCCGAGGCCACATGAAGGCTGTGGTGATGGATCTGCTCCGGCAATACCTGCGAGTAGAGACACAATTCCAGAATGGTAAACTTCCTCTTGAGGAATCTCTTTCTAAGAAAATTTGTAATTCCGATGACCAAACCAAACTATCCCTGTAGGACTATGTAAGAGCTAAGCCATTTTTTCACTTCCTTTTTTTTTTTTTTTTTTTTTTTTGGTGTTTTGAGGGTCTCGCTTTGTAGTTCAGGCTGGCCTCTAACTTGTGGTGGTCCACCTGCCTCAGCCTCTGGAGTGCTGGGATTAAGGAGTTGTACCACTGTGCCTTGCTAACATTTCCAATTAACAGACTTTCTCCATTCACTGCTACCTTATAAACTAAACCGCCATATCCCATTGGCACCAAAACAGCTTGACAAATCGTGAATTCGGTGTGCTTCTGACAGAGAGCTGAGGTAATTTTTCTAGCAGAGATTAGTATTCTCTATTGACATTTTCTTGACCTTGTATAATGAAATTGGTAGTCTTGACCAGGCTGAAGTAGAAATTCCTTGACAAGCTTGCCTCTCAGAAGTAATCCAGGGAGCCGGGGATATAGCTCAGCGATATGGCGCCTGCCTGGCAAGCGTGAGGTCCTGAGTTGGATTTCCGCCCCCCCCCACCCGAAAAAGAAGTAATCACAACCACAGGCATATGGGAAAGACTCTGATTTTCCACTCCTTTTTTCTGAATCATTTAGGTGGAGTTTATCTCTGACTTTCTCTCCAGAGCTTCCCTGAATGATATATAGTCTTTAAGTGAGAAACTCCTTGTCTGTTTTAAAGCTGTGTACTGTTGGTATCGCTTCCTGCCACAAGATGGCAGTGAAATGCCATGGAATTTGAAACAGTACCTAAAATTTTCTTTTTTCTGTTCTGTTCCCTTTTGCATCCTTTAAAAGATGGCTCTGCTACTCATGACCAGCAAAGTTCCCCAAGTAGACATTGGCAAACTGAACCTAGAAGTGTGTAAGATAACATATCGCAACTAAATTGGTTTTATCTCACTAATGCAAGGTTGTTTAGTTTGGGGGTAATTGATTAATGTAATTTATCATGTTCTAATAGATTAAAGCAGGAAGAAACATAGTCATCAACTCAGACAGGGGAGAAGAGCATTTGACAAAGTTTAACATTCATTCATGTTAAACTTTTGGAAAGTAGGAATGAAGTTAGAACCTTTTTGTCTTGTAAAAGGGACCCACAAAAAATCTACAGGATACATCATACATACTGGTAAAATGTTGAAAGCATTCTCTTTAAGAGTAAGGCAATGAGATTTGCTACCACTACTTCCGTACTGGATGTCCTGTCCAGGGCAGTAAGACAAGAAAAGAAATTAAGAGGTTTAAGGATTCAAAAGGAGTAAGGATGTAGATGTTCCACTAATAGATATGATATCTTCTTAGAAGGCTCATAAAACCCTCAAATATATTATTAAATTATTTAAAGTCTAACAAGGTTGCTGGATACAAATGTCAACATATAAAATTCATTTGTGGGCCAGTGAGATAGCTCAGCGGCATAAGCGCCTGCTCGGCAAGCACGAGGTCCTGAGTTTGACTCCTCGTACCCACATAAAGGAAAAAAAGGGCCGGTGATACCGCTCAGTGGGACAAGCGCTTGCTGACAAGCGCGAGGTCCTGAGGCCGGCTTCTGGTACCCACATAAAACAAACAAACAAACAAACAAAAATTCATTTGTATTTCTTTACAATTGAATTTCATAAGCAGTAGAGCAGTTGCTTCAGAAAAGTAACTTAGAAAATATATCATTCATTCATTCATTCATTCATGTATTTGTTGTGGTACTGGAGGTTGAACTCAGGGCCTTTGCACTAAGCTATATCCTCAACCTTTTTATTTTTTGAGATAGGGTCTCACAAAGTTACTCAGGCTAGGCTCAAATTTTTGATCCTCCAGCCCCAGCCTTCTAGAGTGCTGGCATTACAGGTGCATGCCACCATGTCTGGCTTACAATTTCATCTTTTATCAAGTTTGAAAATAGGAAAAATTAAATTCTACATATTCTGGTGGTAAATATAAATAAAAGCAAAAGAATGATCAATATGAAACTCAGCTTAGTAATTGTAATGAAGGACACAAGTTATTCAAACATGCTAAAGATATTCTATGAAAATTTAGTAGCTTTGGGATAACATGAGTATTTAAACTGTTGGTATATATTTTCTGTGTTCTGTGTATCTATATCACAATTAATAATTCTTAAAAAGGGAGCAAGTAAAAAAGGGGGGAATGGATAGTTAACATCAATGCTTTCTTCTGTTAATGTTTCCTTCCACCTCACATAATTTTTTTTTTATTTCCCCATTTCCTAATAATTCATAATACAAAATACATTTATGTTATCACTTCAAAACTATCTTGATAGAGGAACATAGAAATTTATATAGGACAACCAATTTTTTCCTTGCAGTTCTGGGGATGGATCCCAGAGCCTTATAAATGCTAGGCAATTGTTCTACCACTGAAGCTACCTTCCCTATGAACAACTAATTTTTAAACAGCTTCCATTTTGCTCTAACTGGGTCTTTTATGAAATTTACAGCTCTCTAGATATTTTTGTCTGATGTTTTTCAAATATATTTTAGCTTGATTTTTTGTTTGTTTGTTTTGAGACAGACTCTCACTATGTAGTTCAGCCTGGTCTTGAACTCATTATGTTGCCCACTCTGGCCTTGAACTCAGCTGGCCTTGAACTTGCAGTCTCCTGAGTGCTGGGGTTACAGAGCCTCCGTGCCTGGCATATTTTAGTTTCATTTTGAAAGAAAAATGTGTATGTCAATCTCTGATACTTAAAATAGGTAAATGAAAGTTGCTTTGGTCCAATTGTAGGAAATCATGGTAAATGCAGTTTGAACATCACTGTTCTGGTTTGTAATTTAACATGGAATCTGATCTGAGGTGATAATCGTTTAGTATTTTCTTTTTTTTTTTTTTTTTGTGGGTACCGGGGGGTCGACCTCAGGACCTCGCGCGCCAGCAGGCGCCCGTGCCGCTGAGCGATATCACCAGCCCCTTTTTCATATGTGGGTTCCGGGAGTCGAACTCGGGCCCTCGCGCTTGCCGGGCAGGCGCTCAAGCCGCTGAGCCATCTCACCGGCCCTAGTATTTTCATAATTTCCTAAAATTCTGACCCTTGAGAATATTCAAACACTAATTCTTTACTTAGAAATTTAATTCTGAGGTAAGATGTTTTCTAAGAACTGAATATTTCTTGTATCCTATTGTACATATCACTGCAATATACCAGAAGCTTATGTTAGACATAACTTTCTGCCCAGAATCCACCTGCCTCAGGTGGCCTCATGGGTAAACTTGAGCTAAAACTATTCTTAGTAGTTACGGTGAAATATTTTCAGTTCAAACACTGAACCAGAATATGAAGCTGGACTAGACCTTAAAGATCAAATTTAGTGGTATTGACACTTCTTTTTAAGCAGCAGAATCCTCTTTTCTAGGAAAATCATTTTAGGACGCTAAATGAGAGAGGTTAGATTAAGTATGGGGTTGGAGTTCTTCCCAAACTCTTAGTCTTTAAGGCACATCCCCTCTCTAATTATTTTATTTGTTTTGTTTTGTTTTGTTTTGTTTGAGATAGGGTTTCGCTATGTAGTTTAGGCTGGCCTTGAACTCACTATGTAGTCTAGGCTGGTCTCGAACTCACAACCATCCTCCTACCTCAGCCTCCCAAGTGCTGGGATTACAGGCCTGCACTTCTAGGCCTGGCTTCCAATTTATTTAGTATAATGAAATTGAGCCCTGGAGAGATCAAATGATTTGTTCAAGAGCACAAAGGAAGTTGGTAACAGAGCTAAGCCTTGTGCCCAGGTATTTTATTTTTTAATTTAAATTTAATTTTATTTTGTAGTGCTGGTGATTAATCTTGGGGCCTTCACACTGAGCTTCCCCTCAGCCCTTTTTATTATTTTTTATTTTGAGACAGAGTCTCCCTAAGTTACTGTGTTGCCCAGCTGGGCTCCAACTTGCTATTCTTCTGCCTCACCCTCCAGAGTACTGGGATAATAGGCGTGCACCACCACACCTGGTTGAGCCGAGGTCTTACATTGCAGATTTACATGACTGCTAGTTTAGTTTCCTTTACTAACCCAAGTGCCAGTTCTGTACAAATCCATCCAAGAAAATTCTTAAAATGTTTTTTCTTACTGCCTGTCAGGTAAATTATAAACATTAAGAAACCAACACATACCATGTAACTGTGAGCCTTCATGAAGACCAGTTCTTCTTGCTGCTTGCAGGTCACTATGACAAATGTGTGTTCGCCCTTCGGGAAGAGAACAAAAGTGACATGAACACTGTGCTGAACTACATCTTCTCTCATGCTCAAGTCACCAAAAAGAATCTTCTGGTCACAATGCTTATTGTGAGTATCATTTTTCAGAACCCGTAAGAAAGGTTGATGATATATGAAATGAGGTTTTTTACTTCTGGTAGCTGTGGTCAGAAGAAAAGTTATTGTCTTTTATAATTATGGAATGAATGAAGATTGGGTTGTAGACTGAGAGTTTCTCACATCTACCTTTATCCTTGGTCTGAAGGAACCTGCTACAATTAGAAAAGAGTTGTTTTGGCTGTGAGGCATATAATGTACCCGGGAACTCAAATCTCTTGACTGTTTAGAAATTCCTCGTACTTCCTCTTTCCTGTGGTCATCATGGCAGTAGTGTTAAAGAGAAGTCTTTTGTAACCATTGTAGTCTTTCATCTTAATTCTTGTTTGTTCCATAAATATAAGCAATGGTTCTTATATTTGGAAGAAAAAAAAATATTAGAAATTCAGTAATGTCCCTCCCCATCAAAGAAATATAAATGTATTCTGCAATTTCTTTGACCCCTTTTTGTTTTATTTACATTAAAATCTAAGCTCAGGTTATTGTATTAGTACTAGGCATATTATTTTGCCCCCACACCCTAGTAATAAAGAATTAGTAGAAAGTGGGAATGAGGGATGAGACTTGTAAATATGAGTAGGAATAATGTACATTTGACTGGGAAAGGGGCAGGAGTTTTATGTACTTGGGGATTTTTAAAGATGATTTGCAAGTCCTTTACTCCTTGATCTTTCTGGTTGAGTTAATTCTAGGAATCTAAGAACTATGGGACAAAATTTAGAATGTTTCACCCTATAGTCCTGAGCAGTTGTCTTGCTGCTGCATATTTATGTTTTGGGGAGACAATAGTACCTTTTTGCTCCTGAGTTTCCTTTCTTCTCCCTTTGTGGTACTTTAATCTATCATTTCTTCTTGGAGGAGAAAAACCACCATAAAGCTTCACTACCATTTTTTATTTCATACTGGTTAACAGCATTGCCACTCATTCAGCTATCTGCCTACCTAGTTAACTCTAAAGAATATAACACTTTTTAGACTAGCCACTTTTTAAAATATGTAATTACAAGGACAGTTCATTACCTTTGCCACCCCAGAATGACTAGATGGTGAGGAAATAGGAGATACATTTGAGAAGGGAAAAAGGTACAGTATATGGGTACCATGGAATATTTCAACTTTCCCAAGTGACAGCTTTCAGCAAACCAATTACATAATTTTTGGCAATTTACTGATTTTTTTCCTCAATCAAAGAGGGAAGAAATCTCTGACTTCTTTTTCCCCTTTCCAAATTTCAATGCAAGGATTGCTAATTCTCATTTGGATAAAGCCACCACTTTCTGGTTGAAAGGGGTAGTTATGAGAGGAGAGAAGAATCTGTCAGTTTGGACCTAGAATGGGGTGGAATTTGCCTTTATAGGAAGCTAATTATGGTGAAATTTTCATCTTTTTATGATTACCTTTTTAAGAACTGAACAGTTTTCTGCACTAAAAATAGGCCTAAGCCCAGAATCCTTGGAGTAGCAGAAGAGTAATGATCGTCCAGGGCCGTCGCTGGGTTTCTTAAATTCTAATTTGTAAGATATAGGGGCTCAGCTCACTCCTTTTGCGGAGTGATTGTAAGTAACGCTTGCCTTAAGAATCTCATTATTGGAACACGGAGCCATATTTCCTCTGAGAATTCTGGAGTAGCTTTGAGCTGGGGCTGTTCATTTCTCAAGTAATCACGCTGGTGTGATGGAGAGAGAAAATGGCAGCTGTTCGGAGCTCAGGCCTTCAATTTTCTTCAGAGTCCAGTCACTCAAGTGTGTAATTACACGGGGGGTGCTGCAGAGGCGTTGGGCCCTGTCAGAGAACTGGTTTGAGGCTTTGCTTTCTGCTTTTGCCAGCCAGGACAGGCAGAAGCCAATGGGATCCTGACTTAGTGCTGTTCTTTTTACCCCTACCTTGTCATCTTGATTACTTCTTACCTGCATAGGTAGTGCACAGACTTTCTTTCCAGTGTGCTGAACTCTTTGGAAAAAAAAGAGTGTCTGGGTTTGGATGAATAGAACAGAAGAGGAGGAGGAGGAGGAGGAAGAGGACAAGGAAGAAGAGCAGGTGGAAAGTTGAAGATGTAAACCAGGAAGCTGGATTTGTCCTTTTCTCTATTTTGGCATCTTTACATTTTCTTTAAAAAAACAAAACAAGACTCAATAAGCATAATAGTATTTGTAGGCTTGTATATTATTAATTTCTTTTCAGATATCAGTTATTTTCACCTCATCTCAGAGATTTGGAAATCACAAAGCTAATTGATGTGATTAAGCTTAGGGCCAGCTAGCAGTGACAAATGGATCAGAGATAAAGGTTCAGATGGCGCTCCTTTCTCTGATCTGGTATTATCGAATGCCAGACATGTCTTCTTCTTTTCTTCTTTGACAGTGGCCAGCTGTTCCCCCTTCCCCATCATCTGCATTAATGGAAGTAGCTGGTAAGAGCCATTTTAGTCCTTAGGATTACTCGGTCTTACTGTCTTCTACAGATGTCACAGGGAGATGGTAGCATTTCAATTCCCTCCGCTTGTGTTCTCCTTTCTTTGCTTACCTTGGCTTCCTGATTAATGGTTTTGTGCCCAGTGTTCCACTCTTTGTTTTCTTTTTCTTTTCTTTCTTTTTTTTTTTTTTTTAATATGCGGGTTCCAGGAGTCGAACTCAGGGCCTTGCACTTGCCAGGCAGGTGCTTATGTCACTGAGCTGTATCACCGGCCCCATTTTTTTTTTTTTTTCCTTTGTTTTCTAGAAGTAGGAATGTTGATGGTGTGTTTGTTGAGCCAGGTGATGATTTCTGTGATCTTTGGGCCTAGAAGAAGGGATCAAGAAAATCAGGCTGCTCCAGTGAAGAGGTGCCTCCATCCCCCCCGGGAGTTAGCATAAATTGCCTAGTAATTTGCAGATTTCTAATCTTTCACCCCATATGGAAAGTAAAATAACAAGTAAAAGGCTAAGGTCCTGTCAGGTTTTCTCCATTTGGAGAAAGTATACCACAAACAAAAACGAAGTCTGGATAACCAATAATAAATTTGCTTTTTGAAAGCTCTTCTTATTTATTTATTTATTTTTTTTTTTTTTTGAGGTAGGGTCCCAGTATGTAATCTAGGCTGGACTTAAATTTACTATGTAGTCCAGATTCCAAAGTGCTGATATTATAGTCTGTCTTCTTCTTTCTTTTTTTTTTTTTTTTTTTTTTTTTGTGGGTACCTGGGGTCGTCCTCAGGACCTCGTGCGCCAGCAGGCGCCCGTGCCACTGAGCGATATCACCGGCCCCTTTTTCGTATGTGGGTTCCGGGAGTCGAACTCGGGCCCTCGCACTTGGCGGGCAGGCGCTTAAGCTGCCGAGCCATCTCACCGGCCCTGTCTTCTTATTTCTTAATTTTAAAATTATAGGTAAAAGTTTAGTACTGAAAGAGCATTATTTATATTTGTTTAGAACTCTTTAAGGGAGTCGTTAACTACATTATGTGGTAGAAATAAAGTATAATAGCTGTCTAGATAGCCATGCACATAGCCTATAACCCCTTAGATGCTGAATAGTCTAACCCTTGATTGCTTATGTCTTAGCTGTGGTACAGTCCACGTGAACATCCTTTCATATAAGTGCCATGCATATGATTTGCTTTAGATAGGGAGCATCTAAAATGTTAATCAAGTGCCTTTCTTTCTTCATTTTAACATGACTGCATATAATTCATCCAATGTGTAAGTAAAGAAGAAAAGTCTTTCTCAGTGGTCTGATCTGAAGTTTATTGATTAAAGTCGTTACTGTCAGTTTCTTGTTAAACCTGCCTCATAGCATCTTCAGAAAGTCCGAAAGTCCAGGTGCGACGGGAAGAAGCTGCCAGTCCATTGATGTTGGGGTTAGGGCCTTACACAGCTGAACAGTAGTTAATGTCTTGAGGGCATTACACACAAGGTTACAGTCTTTCCATTTTGCATTGCCTCCCTCAGAGGCATTTAATGTTTAGGATGCTAAGGTCAAGTTGAACTATATTGAGCTTTTCTGTCAGTCAGCAGTGTAAGTTTGGGTATGGTTTTGAACTGAAGCATGTGTATTATATTTCTGAAAATCCAGTCATCTTGAACAAGAATAAAAACAAGAATAGCTATGTTGTACCAGTCTTAACTGTTACTGAAAGATAATTCTGATTTCTGCAAATGACCTGTAATCCCAAAATCAGTGGGTTGATTCTTTAAATGAACTGTGTTATGTTGAGAAAACACATTTGCTGACATAGTTGCCTTTTAATGACTTTGTCAAAATGTTCACCCAGATTAGATGGTGATGTTGGGCTGCACAGTTGCCCAGAGGAAGCTAGTATTCAGGATAGAGGGCCATGAGCTTCCTGCTGGATGTTTGCATTGTAGAATGAGTGGCTCTGAAGAAAACTGATGGTTTCTTTCAGGAGCTCATTGCTATATCTAGGTCAGGGATAAGAGAGTGTTAAGAAAGTTGTTCTACACATAATTTTCTATTAATGATGACAATGGACAAAATACTATTTGAATGGAAAACTTCCAAGTCAATATATACTAATGGAAGTGGTGGTTTGTTCTTACTGTGCTTCATTTTTTCACATCTCAAAAAGGTGTGTATTTATACATTCCCTGGAAATTCTATTTGTTTATTCTCAGCAAAAGATAGGATTTAGTTGCATTTTCTTGTTCCTCTTTGCTTTTATACTTAGGATAGGCGGAGGAAGTCCTTTAGTATTCAGCAGAGTCCTGGATCTATCTGCCTTAATAGCAGTTTTTCTTTTCCTCACTCAGATGGGTAAATACAATAATTGTACTTCCTTAACTATAAATCATGAGTTTTATGACTTTGGACAGTTGGAGCAGACCTTTCTTTAGTGGATGGGGAAATGAGAATCCCATGTTCTCAATCATTTTCTCAAAATAAAAAAAAGGTGGATGAGGGAGGATGGAGATGGAAGGGAAAAGTAGGTGTAAAAAGAATTAACAAGTGTTACATACATGTACTGCAAACATACACTAGTAAAAAAGTTTGAGACACCTTCTCAGCAAGAGAATAACGGTGTCGAGTATTCCTAAAGTATTTATCTGTGATATAGTGTGGAGGACCACCTGGATGGCTCTTCTTGAAAGAAGAGCAATTATCTCCATCTTGGCTGAACCTGGCCCTATTTCCATGTATTGATATGTACAGAGCTGGCTAGGACTCTTCCTTATCTCTTCAATTGGTTTTAAGCAATGCAAATCGGTCTAGCTGAGGTCCTGATGTGTAGTCTTTGAAGCAAGGCAACAGGCCTGTGTTTCCCCGCCTCTTTGCTCCCAATACACGGTTGAGCCTGGTGGGATGGAGAGCCGTGCTCCACGCTGTCGGCTGGGATTGAGCCTTGAAAAAGAAGCTATGACTTCCCAGGGCATAAAAGATTACACATCAGAGCTGAAGCATCAACCCCAAAACATTAGATACTATCTAGAATTGGGTTATGCAGATTATTCCTTCTGCATATTCTTCCCTCTGCATATTGCAAAGGTGATTTCAGGCCACCTACCTAGCCCAGCCCATGGTACTCACGTACTTCCTGCCAGTCTCACAGTCACTCATCCCCGAGCCACTCCCCTCCTCGAGAATTAATAAAACCCGGGTTCGGCCCTGGGTCGAGGCCTTTGTTCCAGTAACCATAACTCTGGTTGGACTTAGGACCCAACTATAGATATGTCTTAGTGTCTTTATTCTCACCGTGGATTGCGTTGGAAGTGGTAGATTGGAATTAACTTGCTAGAATTCTAATAACTTTCTTTTGGGATTACAAATATAAACTTCCCGGACCACGATGAGGACCGGGAAGGGCTGTCTATAATATAGAACATAGTAGGGGTTTTAGAAAATTGTTTTGGGAAATGCGTGTCTGCCCCAAATGTCAAGTCCCACCTTTTAATTCATACTGCTGTGGTAAAGGACTATACAGAATATCCCTGAGATGGGAAAAGATAAGTATGAAATAGATACTCTTCAAGAAAAGGGCCAGTGGGGCCAGTGAGATGGCTCAGCGGCGTAAGCGCCTGCCTGGCAAGCGTGAGGGCCCAAGTTCGACTTCTGGAACCCACATACGGAAAAAAAAAGGGCCGGTGATATTGCTCAGCGGCACAGGCGCCTGCTGGCACGCGAGGTCCTGAGGTCGACCCCGGTACCCACAAAAAAAAAAAAAAAGAAAGAAAGAAAAGGGCCGGTAATCAAACAATGGGGAAATGATTAAAAAGAAGCAATAGGGTTGGGGGTTTAGCTCAGTGGTACAGTGTTTGCCTAGCAGATCCAGGGCCCTGGATTTGCTCTCCAGCAGCACACACACACACACACACACACACACACACACACACGGTTTTTCCTGTCCCATAGAAGAAAGATTCACTAAAAAGATTCAAAATTATTTCAAAGTCCAAGTAGAGGAAGCAATACCTAAATGTGTGTGTTTTAAATGATGATGTATTAAGAGTTACTACACCAGTAACTCTGTAAAATCTTTAAAAGGACAGACATTTATAAAAACTGCATTTATGGTTTTTTGGGCTTACATAAAAATTATGTGGATAATGGATAAATTTAGGGAATAAGCTGATATTCCACTGGATTCTGAGAAATTTTTTTCTCAGCATATAATAGGGATTTTTATTAACATTTTTAAATTTTTGGAAGCAGAGCCGAATAATGAATAAGTTATGGATTCTGTGTTGTTTGTTTTTCCTCCAATCCAGCTAAGAACTCACCGTGTTTAAAGTTGTGGGATGATTCTTGGTACAGGAACAAGATAAATGATTTTGGGTACTGAATTGCCAGCATATAAGATGGTGTTTTTAGTTAGTGTGTGTTTATAAAAGAATAATTTATCCTTGTGTTTCTGTTTTTGCATTCTTCTGGGATGCTAAACATTTGGTTTGTAGAATTACAACTACCAGGGTGGCTCCTTCTGCCTTATTCTACCTTTTTTCTTAAGGTAGAAGAGGGAACAAGAAGGCTATTAGTCTCTACCTCATTTAAAAACCTCTTGAAACTTTGAGACATCATCTGTTATTTCTTACCCAGAATCCTCTTGATCCTTTTTTAGTGGTCTTTGATGATTTCTACTGCATGTTAAAAGTATAGTGTTAATTTATAAAGAAATTCATTAAGAATTTTGAATCTGAATGATTGAGAGATTTGGGCTGTTCCTTCTTAGCAGCTGCTTCCCTTGGGATCATCTTTACCAAATTGTTTAGGAGAAAAGTAATAGGAAGTTTCCATTTTCTTAATCCAGCTTTGTTTTCTTTCCTTTCTCCTATTTCAGAGTACTTTCCCCTGCAATTCTTATTAATGTAGATATGTTTATACTTTTTCCCATTAATAATTAGGATCAGTTATGTGGCCGGGACCCTACTCTAACTGATGAGCTGCTGACTATCCTTACCGAACTAACTCAACTCAGTAAGACCACCAATGCTAAAGTGGCACTTCGGGCCCGTCAGGTAAGGACAGTTGTTGGTTATCTTGAAGGAGGGTTGGTTTTCATAGTCTGGGACGTTCTAGACACAGTAAGCTTTTATTTAATCGCCTTACAAAGATCATGCAGTTTTCTATGTATGTCACATTGTTCTCAGAACAAAAGTTTTCATGTGGTATTTTTTTTTAAGAGAAAGGAAATGATTAATGTTGAGTCTCTAAAGTAGGAGCCCTTTTCCTGTTCTAAAATCCTGATATTGTTCCCTAGTATCCCTGCGATAGTAAACAGGGTCAGGCGGAGGAAAGGAAACAGAGGGGAAGAAATCGACTCAGTATTTCTCACTTCCTAAAGGGAGCATAGAAACAGATGAGAACTGTTACGTAGATAGGAAATAATCAAGTGTGGAAAGCAAAAAGATAATGAAATGAATCTTAGATGCTAGCAATCAGATCAACCCCAGAGAAGTCCAGTTAGTTTCACCCTGTAGTCTTCATTTCCATTCCAAAAGGTTTCAGCAGGGAAGCTGAGAGTTGGTGCTCCCTTTGTGTCTCAGTGCTTGGGCACTGACAAGGAAGCAGTATTTGAAGCTGTTCAGTGACCTTCTGCTTTCTCTACAATTGTATTCATGTCACTGAACTACTCAAAGTTATCGAACCTCTCAGTGACCTGCTGAGGGTATTCAGGTCCCACCGTGTCCATGTTTGTTTGTGACACTGCTTTCACTTTCTCTGCTTCTTACATGCATTGGTGTTACTTCCCAATACCCTTTTGGTGCTCAGTATCTGGGACTGTCAAATCAGCTTTTCCTAGTCTGCCTCTCTACTTCAGAGTTGCAAAGGCGAGCTATCCTGCATCCACCTTCCCCACAGCTGCTCTCTGCCAGATTGGATTCCCAATTAACAGCTAGTCATGCAGTCCCCAGGACTAGCAGCTTTGCAATGGTAAATCACATGCACTGATGGAACTTGATTGAAGCTGTTTTTCTCTCCCTTCCCCCCCCCCCCCCGCCTCCCATGGGAAATTGCCCACAACTCAAATCATGATGAGAGTCAACTGAGATTCAGTATTTGGTAGCATTGACTTTATGCTGCAGGACCTAGAAGTTGTTTTACTTGGTCTCTGTTTTATCTTTGATGCCTGCACTTACAGATTTATATTTATTGCTTTTGTATCAGAGCTGCCTAATAGGAGTCTAGAATAATCACTCCCTTGGGAACTTTTGCCTCTTATTTTGCTCTCATTCTAGGTTCTTATTGCTTCCCATTTGCCATCATATGAGCTTCGTCATAACCAAGTAGAGTCTATCTTCTTATCAGCTATTGACATGTATGGACATCAGTTTTGCATTGAGAATCTGCAGGTACATATATAATAACCCTTTTCTATCACTTTGCACTCTTGTCCCCTTTATTCCCACAAGCATAATTCAGTTAAGTAATCAATTGATTTTGATTTCCGTATAATGAAGTTTCATACCTTGACTTTCAAGAATGATTTATACTTAAGAATTTTTTTCATAAAAATGCTGTTAAGACTGTGGTTTAGCTTAAAAATAAAATAAGCCTGCCTTGATAGGAGTATCCTATTAGTTCGATTCCCATTGCCCAAAAAAAAAATAAAAAGTGTCCTATTAAAGTCTTTACCTCTCGTGCTTTTACCTAGGAAGTATTCTAATCCAGGATTAAGTGGCAGCGTTGTTTGATTTCTGATATTTTTGAATCAGATGCACACATAAATAGCTGTTACTTTTCTGGAGACAAACTATTTAAATATAATTTAATTTTAATTTTATTTTAATGTTTACTATTACACTTTATAAAGAGCCAATTTTATAAGAAATTATTGGCATATTTTACCACTAATTGGAAGGATCTCAAATATTTTTAAAACATCATTTTCTCAGAAGTGACTTTCTAGCTGCGTGCAGTGGTGCATGCCTGTAATGCCAGCACTGAGGGAGGCTGAGGCAGGGGGATCACATGCTTGAGTCCACCTGGATAACGTAGGGAGACCCTATCTCAAAATAAACAATACAGTCATACCCATACCTTGGTACTGACTGCTTTGAAATTTATCACATTTGGTTCTCAACATATTTTGACGTGAAAATTTTGTCACAGTACTCGTGGTTCAGTAGTGGATGTTCAACCTAGAACTTGTCCTTGTCGATTGCCTCATCGCTAACTACTCTGTCCAGCTGAAACAATTTATTTGGTGCTCATCAGTTTTGGTACTTGTCACATCTCCCAGAACCAATTAATGACAAGTACCTAGGTAGTACTGTAAAAAAGGGCTGAGGATGTAGTACATCGGTAAAGCATCACTGGATTTGATCCCCAGTACCTCAGAACAACAAACAAGAAGTGACTATTTTTCTACCTAGCAATCAAGACTCAAATTGTTGTGTATCGGACCAAAGGAATCTTCAGACTTCCTCCTGGGAAACCTAAAAGGGGAAAAGGATGTTTTTTCTTATTTGGTTCACAGTTGAAATCAAGGGGTTTCAACTGGAGCTCAGATTTAGGATTTATCATAGTGGAATATTAGACAATATTTAGAAAGTGAAATATCGATATATGTTGTTAAGGTTAATAGTAATCATAAACACCTAAAGTACAATTAATAATACATTTTAATGTATTCTAAGAATTTTATGTATATAATCTTCACAACAGCCCTATGAAGATGTGTTATTTCCTCCATTTTGTAGCTGAGGAAATTGAGGCACAGAGTTTGTATCTACATACGGTGATCATAGACAGCATTCTTAGTTTTCACTAAGTGCTTTAAATTGTTCTCTTTTGGATGTTATGGTTTAAACCTACCTTTGTACCTTCCAGAAACTTATCCTATCTGAAACTTCTATTTTTGATGTCCTACCAAACTTCTTCTATCACAGCAACCAGGTAGTGAGGATGGCAGCTCTGGAGGTGAGTATTTATGGCATGTGACACAACCTTCTCCTTGGTGTCTTCTAGGTGTTTGGCTATCGTGCCAGTTCTTTTTCTTTCATCATAAGGTTGGTTATTAAAGGTAATCTTCTTTTCCTTTGAAACAATAAATGCTTAATCATTGCCTTATTCAAGTGTTTCATCTCAAGTAATCAGTTTCTGGGTTCGGATCACAGGGAAATAGTGGCCATCATTTTTCAATACTTTCCAAGTATTTGAATTCTTCCAGTTCATAATAAATTAAGATTCACTATAGTTCAATAAGTCAAAAAATATATGGCTTTAAAAAATATGTGGTTGGTCCAAACATGTATAACTTTACCATTTTGTGATTTGGGCCAAATTAAAATGGATTTTAGTTATATTTTGAATTGGCAAGCAGTTCTTATAAAATTTTGTCATATAAGAAAGAAGTCAATAGCATTTAATGAACTGTGGGTTCATTTAATGAACTTTTTCATTTAATCCTACAGTTACTTCATAAAGTAAAAGAAAATGAGACTCTGAAGCCATGTGTGGTGGCACACACCTGTAATTCTAATACTCTTGGAGGCTGAGACTGGAGGATTAGAAGTTTGAGTCCAGCCTAGGCAACTTAATGACTTAACAGTGTCTCAAAAGGATGGTAGGGGGCTGGCTGGGGATGTAGCTGAGTGTGAGGGCCTGGGTTCAATCCCCCAGTACTGCCAAAAAAAAAAAAAAAAAAGGAAGACTTTGAGAGGTTAAATTACTTGTCCAGAAATCATGTAGATAGTAAGTGGAGGAATTTGCATTTAAACTCAGGTCAGTCTGACTCCAAAGACTTTTCTGTTTCTACTGTAGCACACTACCTCATGAAGAACAAAAATTGCAAGCCCTGACTACTGCCTTAAAATTGCCAAGTAGATATATTTTGAAGATGGAGAAAAGGAGTGATTTAGATGATTTTATGTAATATCACCATAGTCTGTTGCTAGCTCGTTGGTGTTGCTTTTTATTTGTATTCTGTGGTTAAAGTGTGTAAAGTATCCTACTCAGTAAATACCAAATACTTGAATTACCTAAGTGTGTTTCAAGGCTTGCATATCATTTAATGAGAAGTCTCCTTACATATCTCACATACTGATAGAATCCCATGCAGCATTTTATGTTCATAGCAAATTGAATGTGAAGTGCATGAGAGTAAACTGACATTTTTTGCTGAATTGTAGTCTGTTACTGTTTCTTTAACTCTTGAGTCAAGTTAATGTATTTGAGATATGTCAAATTATGCCTCCCTACTTTTGCCTGGAATTGGCTTTCTAGATTATTCAAAACTTATTTTAGGTAGTAGGTTCAAAAAGCAATGACACAAGATAGTCTTAAAGAGAAGTATCGGATGTAAAAGGTGGTAGTCTGCAGTAAGAGGTCCCAAGGTCCTGTACATACAAGGGCTGATAAAAAAAATATGGTGTGTATTTAAATAAAAATATTAAGGGCCGGGGATGTAGCTCAGTGGCACAGCACCTGCCTGGCAAGTGCGAGGCCCTGAGTTCGATTTCTGGCACACACACACACACACACACACACACACAAAAAAAAAAAAAAAAAAGAAAAAAAAAAAATATATATATATATATATATATAATTACAGTACTGCAATTACTTCCATCTTCCGTCTTTATTCCTAAGTGGCCCTGAGTCAGTACCTCTCATTTTTTATCGTTCTTGCTTTTGTCTTCTGTTGAAATGATCATGCATAATGTATTAATAGTCATGGTTCTATATGCTAGTCTTTTGCTAAAGATCAACCCTTCTACAAAGTTTAACTTAGGGCAGTGGTGGTGAACCTGTAGCACATGTATTGTTTTTCTTTTAAGACAAAATATGTTAATGTATGAGTTGTTTTTTCTGAATTAAAACCTCAGTATTCAGGTTTAATTGCAGTGTTAGCACTTTTTGATAAATAAGTGGGTTTTGGGTTGCAGTTTGTGCACTCGGTCTCTAAACGTTTTGCCATCACTGGCTTAGGGTGAAAGGATTATCATGCATCTAGAGGTGTACAGCAGAGGCAGCCTAGTTTTATTTCCATCTGTATTCATGGAGCTAGCATTGAGGCTCAAGCTTTATTATGGCATAATATGTATGAGGTATGATAAAAAAAATACAGTGGATGTTTAAATTTTTAAAAATTTATTGCAAAAAATTTATTACAGTGAAAAACAGGTTGTCCTTAATCCCCTCAAAATATTCCCTCTTGCTTCAGACAACTTATCCCACTGTTCTTGCCACTTTCTGAAGCACTTCTGGAAGTCCTCCCTTGGTGTCTTTAGTCCCACTGACATGGCTGCCTTGATGTCCTGAATTGATTCTAAATGTTTATCTTTCGTAGTCATTTTGACTTGGGGAAGAGTCAGAAGTTGACTGGTACCAGAGCTGTTGAATAAAGTAGATGAGGACACATTATAATGTTTTTACAAGTCTGCGTTTCCATTGAATGACACTCAGCAGCAGCATTCACCATGTTTTTTATCATACCTCATAAAGACATTTATGAAAGAGAACTTCTAGAACTGCTTCAGAAGTAGCAAGAATGATGGGATAAGTGTGTTTGAAGCAAGAGAGAATATTTTGAGGGGGATTAATGGCAATGCCTCTTTTACTGTAATAATGTTTTTATTTAAATACACACCATATTTTTTTATCAGCACTTGTATGTACAGGACCTTGGGACCTCTCACTGCAGACTACCACCTTTTACATCCGATACTTCTCTTTAAGATTATCTGGTATAGCCAGATAGTCTCTTTTAAGACTTTCCTGGTATAGCCATTCTCTTCTCTTTTTTTGAAGTTTATTTATTGGAGATTGCTTTTTAACCAGGTGTATGTTCGAAGAGCTTATATTGCCTATGAACTTAACAGTGTACAGCACCGCCAACTTAAGGACAATACCTGCGTGGTGGAATTTCAGTTTATGCTACCCACATCTCACCCAAACAGGTGAGTCTGAGTGTGTTATATGCACCTGAGCTAGCCAGAGGCCTATCAGGAGAGTTGTGAGAAGTGATGAGTATGATAATTCCATGTTTTTTAAAGCTAGAAATACAGAGTAAACATGAATAGATTTGAACCATTAGAAAAGAACTTCTTGATGCCCACATCTTTGATCTGGAGAGATAACGTTATGATCTAGTTAAGATAAAAGTTTAGGATTACTCCATTCCATCTTGGCTGTGTTATGTTACTGAAAAAACTTTCCTTCTTTCCTTCCTTCCTTCCTTCCTCCCTTTCTTCCTCTCTCCCTCCCTCCTGTTGGAACTTTGCCAGAAAGTCACTTTTAAGTAGTTTTAGTGAGCAGTTCAAACCAAAAAACATTTTGGGTGGAATGCTTTGCTTTTTTTATGTTTGCTATAGACTGAAGTTGGACTAGTTTTATTATCTCCTTAAAAACAGACACCTGAATTTAACAGTTGAAATTCAATCAGATTTTTAAAATAATAACACTTCAGAAGCAACTTCATAAATTTAAGTAAATTACTTAATTGGTCATGCTAATTCCATTAGTTTTTTTTTCTTCCTAAATCCTTTAAACTGTACATATGGAAATTTATTTCAGTATTTCTTCGGTTTTAAAATGAAATATTTTATCTTATATATTCATTTTCAAAAACTATTCTGAGGTAATGAAAATCTAGGTAGTCCACCCACAAATATAGGAGGAAATATTCATTTCCTCCTATATTTTCATTATTTTTAGTAATACCATAGGAAATATAAATACCACAGCCAATCTTAACTTGCCCCTCTCCATTTCTTTTTTATGGCCTTTGGTTCTTTCCTTGGTATTACAAAGTACTATGTCTTTGGGGATCTTTAGTTATAGACACCAGAAATGGTTTTGTTCTGAATTGCTGCTTCACCCAAAGCAATAGAGCCTTTCTGGAGACAAAGAAGTCTGTGCTGAGACTTTTGACCACTGGATGCCACTGTTGGTCCACTAGAAGTCGGCAGATGAGCAGAGTCATCTTCAGAAAAAGTACCTCTCTTCTTCATCTCAAAAGATCCTTTCAGTTCTCTACCTCAAAAATGCCTTATGGCTGGCAGAGAAAAGCATATATCCTTGATTTAGCAAGCATCCTTCGGTACATTTTTGCCTCCATGGATTTCAGAATCTCATTTTCAAGAAACGAATGGTTGTCCGTCAGCGAGCAGTGAAGCACTCATGGCACACATAGGCTCAGCACTCAGTCTTTCTTTTCCTGCATTCCTTTGAATAATTGTAGAGAACTACACACTATACTTAATCCTCTGTAATTCTCAAGACAATCTTCCTTTCTTCCTATTTTCTACTACCTCATCCCTCTGGGCAGTGATTTGTAGTCAGCCTGCAGGGCTGCCTCTGATTTCCTTCCCTTCTCATAGTTTCCCCTGTCTTTCTGAATTGTTTTCCCTGCCTTTTTTTTTTAATTCGAGGCTGTGTCTTCAGTTTGGTGTGGGAAAGTTGACTGAAAAATAAGGGAAATTTTTAACTGCTTTGTAAAGAAATCTTACTCACTTTTCCACATCAAAGATGTGAACTTTGGTTTGTCCTGATGTTGTTTTAAAACTTACATACTTGTCCCTACCAACATCTGTATTGTACACTCCTCTATGGATAAAGATGAGGCTTGGACAGAACTGTAATCTACAGTCTCTCAAGTCTTCCTTGGTTATGTATGTAATTTTAAAGCTTCTGAAATATTGTTGTCATAGTATTATCAGTATTATTGGTGTGGATCTGAAAGTAAAGATAAATGCAAAATAAAGAGGAAAGAGAAAACAATCTTCATGGAAGACAGAAAAAAGTTAAAATGGCTTTAATACTTTTTTGATCTAATATCTTTTTATTAATTTAGAATTAGATGATTAGATTTGATCACAAAAGGATATAGAATTGTACCTTGGTACTCAGCCACTTTGAAACTCATCAGATTTGGTGCTTGACACATTTCGGTGGGAAAAATTTGTCCCACTACTTGTTTGTTTGGTACTGGACAGACCTGCAAGCTAGAACTTGTTGGTATTGATTGCCTGGTGATTTGCTTACCTCTTCCAGCCAAAAAAATTTGATAATCATTGTTTTTGGTACTTGTCGAGCCTCAGGGAACCAATTAACAGTAAGTACTGAGGCACTACTGTATTCAGTTTATTCAGGCAGTTATTACAGATTTGCTCCTCGAATTGAGTTTTTTAAGATTTTATTTTCCTTACAAATGTTTTTCTAACAATCTGGAGTTACAATATTATTCTGACATGAACTGGTATTTTGCAGTTCATTCTGACATTAATTATTTAGAATTCGATCATACAGCTTGATCTTCACATTCCTAGCTTGGTGTTCATTTGAAGTAGACTAAATTTGTCTATCACTCTGTTAGGAGTATCTTTGTAATTGGTTATATCAAAGCAAAAGTAGTCTCCTGCTGTTACATGGAGTCATCTCATGGAATTCCACTTCTGTAGTTTCTTTTTGACTAGTGATTTAACCCCCATGGGTTGGGATGAAACATGGCTCTCAGTCTGTAAACTGACAGCAGCAGAGTATTTTCTGAGGAAAAGGCCTCACATGACTTTTGGATTGAATGCCGGTGTCTCATTAGAACTTCTTTTGATTTTTAGAGAAGGCAAAACACATTATAAATGAGTGAGATAGCTCTAAGAATGAAAAAGATACTTGTTTTTAGCACATGTGGGTAGTTTGTGACCAACATGTTTGGTACCCTTTTATTTCATTTTTGTTTAATTTATTCTAGGCCTTTGTATTGCCTGACATTTACTTAGTCTGGTTTTCAGTATAATTTGACTGTATTTCTCTAGTAGTCTTCTCAATGATTTTTTGTTGGTTTTTTTTTGTTTGTTTGCTTGTTTGTTTGTTAGTTTTTTGGTACGGGGAATCAAACTCAGGACCTTGTGCTTGCCAGGCAGGCGCTTGTGCTACTGAGCTATACCCCTGGCCCATCTTCTTGGTATTATTAAAAGCGAATTATATTCTTATTCACTATGACTTCCTACTTCAGCCTTCTTCAGTCACGGTATGTTACCTTCTTCTAGATCTTCTACCCAAGACTTCCAAATTTTCTTTGGGAACTATAGTTCCAATTTATTTGTCATTCATAGGTGTTATTCACTAGAGGATCCTTTTATTAGAGCTTTAAGGAAGCTACTGGCCTGAATTTTCCCTTCTTGAATTCCCTCACTTGAACAGTAGCTTAAGAATAGTTGTAAACTGATATATATGTAATACATATATATGTTTGTGTATGTGCTTCCTTTTTACCTTCTTAGTATTTTTTAAAAGGTGTGTGGTTTTTAAAAGTAACTTGTAGCCAGTTAGCAGTTTTCTTGAAGCAGAAGTATATGAGTTTCTTTAATCATTTTCTTGGTGCAGGAATAATAGACAGCTCGCTTATTTCTCTGACCTAATGTCTGGGAGCTCAGTACTTTCATGAGGTCAACTAGTGTTTTACATGGCTTAATCCTGGAGCTCAGACTGTATCACTTGGCATATCTTTTTCTCTTTCTTCTTCCAGTGAGGCTCAGAGTTTAGAGCCCAAGTTGTGTTTGTGTCTGTCTTTTATCCCTGTAGGAATCTCTAGTATCACCCGCTGGTCCTGGAAATGCAAAAGCTTGTTACACTGATGCATCATCCTCAATGTCTTTATTTTTGACAATTCATTAAATCATTCCACATTGAGATTTTCACTTAGCTTGGGGTATATTAAATGCTTCAGAATAATCTGAAATAAGCTCTTTAGTCAACGTATGTATTTAATAGCCTAAACTGTAGCTATATTTATGCAAACATATGTAACGTATTATATCCCATAAACTCTGTGGCTACGCATATGTCTTTGTATATTATGACAATCTGGGAATACAAAACGCAAAACTCCAAATGATACTTGTATCAGCAATTAATACTAATAAACATGGGTAATTTTTAAAGCTTTTAATCTGTGATTCACATAAGTATCAAAATTGATGCAGGAGATGGAACTATACTTTGTTGTACATTTCTTTACATATATAATGGGTGAGAATCTATTGGTGTCTATTTCCACGTAATTCTTAGCTGGAAATTTGTGCTTTAGATAAGTCAGATTGCATTGCACTTTCTCTGTTGTTTGCTTCTTGTGAATTTGGCCTTCTTTTTTTTTTTTTTTGTGGGTACTGGGGGTCGACCTCAGGACCTCGCGTGCCAGCAGGCACCCATGCCGCTGAGCAATATCACTGGCCCTTTTTTCGTATGTGGGTTCCGGGAGTCGAACTCGGGCCCTCGCGCTTGCCAGGCAGGCGCATACACCACTGAGCCATCTCACCGGCCCGAATTTGGCCTTCTGTGTTACAGTGTTTTATTATTTTTTATTTATTTATTTTTTTTGTGGGTACTGGGGGTCAAATTCAGGACCTTGCGTGCCAGCAGACACCCGTGCCGCTGAGCGATATCACCAGCCCTTTTCTCGTATGTGGGTACCGGGACTTGAACTCAGGACCTCATGCTTGCCAGGCAGGCGCTTATGCCACTGAGCTATCTCACCAGCCCTGTTACAGTGTTTTAATTCAGGTACTTTCCTTTTCTCACTTTTTACATGCAGAAGAGGTCGGCTGTGTTCTCCCCTGATAGCACATTGTGGTCATGGCTGGATTTAGGTTGCTGACACCTTCAATTCTTAGCTGTTGGTGGGCAGCCTCTGGACCTTCTTTCTATTTGTGAAAGAAGGTTAGAAATTGGAGGCTTACCTTGTGACTGATCAGCAGCTTGATGCCATTCTTGAGAATTCTCATAGTCTTTGACATCAGAGATTAGTACTCAAATACTCAAAAGTCACCCAACTTGTGGCTTTTTTTTTTTTTTTTTTTTTTTTAATTCATGGGAGCATTTGGTTGTAGTTAGCAGGCTAGAATAAACTGTTTTTTTTTTTTAATCTTTTTGAGACAGGGTTTCACTATGCAGTTCAGGCTGGCCTTGAACTCACTTTGTAACCCAGGCTGGCCTCGAACTCGCATCGATCCTCCTGGCTCATCCTCCCAAGTGCTAGGATTACAGGCGTGCACCACCAAGCCCGGCTAGAATGAATTTTAAATAAATAAAATTCTATAGTTCTTGCTTCCTTCATTCAGGATAGTCTGCTGATAAGATGCAAGCATCTAGCAAAAGAGAAGATTCTCAGCAGGTTTAAGTGCTTACCAAAGTGCTTTCCTGTATCCATGGGTCAGCTTCTAGTCTCTGCTGTGTTATCTTGGCACTCTAGACTTGTAAGGTTGGAGAGTTGTGTTTAAAACTGTCAATATATCATTAGAGTAGCCCAAGGTCCCTTCTTGTCAAGGAAGACTAGCTGATTCCAGGGGGAAAGAAAAAATCCAGGGCACCTGTAAATCCCTGTAGTTTTGTGCTGTGGGTTTGTAGCTAATTATATAGCAGGCAGCTGTAATATGCTGCACCCCTGTTAGTGTACTTGTTTCAGAAAGTGCAGAATCTTCCAGCAGAGCAAAGAAGGGGCTTTGGAGGGGCTGCAAATGAATGAGACAATGATCATGTTATTGTAAACTAAAGCTCTTGCAGTAGAATCAGGGCATCTAAACTGCAAGGAGGTGGTAGAGGGGGAGATATCAATAAAAAGGCATGGTTCAAATGTGTTTTACAGCTGTTGATTTGGATTCTTCTGCAGAAATATAGTCATGCAAGGAGAACACCACTGGTCACAGCCAGTCAAATTGCTCCATCTCTTATGGTACTGTTGTTAGTGACTGCTAGTAGCTTATTCAGCCGACCTCTTCTGATTTTGCTTTGCTGCCTGATTTCAAAAGATTTGCCCTATACTTATACTGGCTCTGAGTCACCCAGCTTGATGTAACCACTGCTTGTTTGCATGCATCTCCATCATTTTCATATAGGGCCTTTTTTTCCCCCTGTTTAAGTTAGGTAAAAGAATCTGAAACATTTTTATATGATAAGAGATTTATATAGGGCCAGCTAGAATCAAGCAAAATGATATTCAGCTGGAAGGGATAGTAAAGAGGCTCAGAAAACTGTGACTGCCAGAGAAGTCAGTGTTTCTTAAAGAGAGTTCAGCTAGCAGGCAGCAACTCTGATTTTGCATTCATATTGAAACAGGCTCTCCAGCCATTCTGGACAGGCAGATCAATAAAATCAGAGGTGACTTAATGCTGGGAACCTCAGAATTCAAAGGATTTTTCTTGTCCTTCTTTAAATCTATATGGATGTGTAATGCTGGCTTCAGGAGTAGAGATGAGAAAATGCCAGGTCTACATTCTGGTTTCTGACACCATATTCAACAGCATTCTTGGAAAGCATTCACTTTGGTTTCTTAGTTATCATATCTGTAAAATGGAACTAATTTACCAAAAGAAAAGTGATTCCAGTATTTATCAAAACACTATGAATGAAGATGCATGATAATAAATGTTTTGAATAGTCCAAACAGCAAATTTGGGGAGTCAGATTATATCCCATTTATGTTTTTGAAGATATAGTTGATTGCCTTATAGAGATTAAGCATATTTACCATTTTCACATGATGAATATGCAGTGGAATGTGGTAGATTTTATTTTAGCTTTTATTTTAGCTCCATAAATGGAATATTTGACCATATGCAATCTTTTATTTTTCACAGGCCATAAATCTAGCCTTCTGGTAAATCACAATAGTATTCAGTGTGTCCTATTCTTTTTTTTTGGGTACCAGGGGTCGAACTCAGGACCTCACGTGCTAGCAGGCGCCCGTGCCACTGAGTGATGTCACCGGCCCTTTTTTCGTATGTGGGCACTGGGAGTCGAACTCAGGACCTCGCGCTTGCCAGGCAGGTGCTTATGCTGCTGAGCCATCTCACCAGCCCAGTGTGTCCTATTCTTAAGTTGTTCAAATAGTCCCTGTATAGGATAGCAAAATATATAAATGATTATTATGGGCATGACTAAGTATATACATCTTAAACAGTTTATCCTTCCTTCCCTACTCATCTCTCCTATGAGTCCACAAATTTTTATTCTAACAAAGAGAATAAGCTAGTTCTAAACTTATCCTCTTATGTGATTGATTTGGAGTTATTCCTTTAAAAATTGGAGATGTTGGGAGTTTTTGTTTTTTACCCTGCACTGTGTAGATGTTGTGTAATTCTTACAACAAAGCAGCAGGGGGCTCCCTATGAGAGCAGGAGGATTGCTGATGGGGAAATGCTGGCTTTTTGTTGATGGTGGTGTTCTTTTCAATTTAGGCCTTTTTCTCCTGAAAACTTGGCCCTCATCCTGTGAGTACTCCCTAAGGGATTAGATTGTAGCTACAGAAGCAATGAGACCATTTTATTAGTTTAAGAAATTGGTTAACATTTGAGAGATTATACTGGTTTCAAACTCCAGAAACCTAGATGAATGGAACATGAGATTGATGTGGTTGGAGGGTTCTTCTTTCTGAACTAAGGTTCATGGTAAGAGACTGTGCAGGTGGTACCATTCTTTAGAATCTTACATCTTAAAAGACTTTTCTGTGTTCTCATTAGAATCTATGGTTAGTTTTCTGTTCAGCTATACCTCCCTCTGCTGTAGAATCTGCATACTTTTTGTGTATTCATGAGGACCAAGTCCATTATTATGAAGGATCTCTTATAAAATAAAACCTGTTCTCCTGAGTGGCCCAAGGAATCAAGACAGCAAAGGATCAGGTGTTTACACTTGGAGTTTGCTCTTGCTGCCTTATGAATTCACTCTGTGATGCAGGTTTGATGCAGAGAGCATTGCTACCCACAAATCACACAAGGTATACAGTCTGTGTGCAGTGATATGTCACAGCTTTTTATTTATATGGCCAGCTCAGTCTATTCTGCTCCTTTCACTGCTGTGGAAAGTGCATCATTTCCTTCCCTCTATCCTCCTTCCCACATATCATCAGCACCACCCACTATGTTCTGCCTATTAAGTCCTCTGTGTGCCTGAAAACCCCAACAAAGATTAAATGCTGATAAAAGAATGTAAGAAGGTTAAGATATCAACCAATCAATCCCTTTACCGTACCTCTAAATTATGGGTGGTAAGTTGACTTGGCCCTTTTAACATTGAAAATAAGGGTTTTTTTTTTGTGTGTGTGTGGGTACCGGGGGTGGACCTCAGGACCTCGCGCACCAGCAGGCGCCCGTGCCGCTGAGCGATATCACCGGCCCTTTCTTCGTATGTGGGTTCCGGGAGTCGAACTTGGGCCCTTGTGCTTGCAAGGCAGGTGCTTACGCCGCTGAGCCATCTCACTGGCCCCGAAAATAAGGGTTTTTGTTTGATTCTTTTTAAGTGAGGAAATGACTGACATTGAAATTTTAAGAAATAGTGGCAAAGACCAAAGAGAATGCAAGAAATCTTCCTCGTTTCCCATTCTTTTTGTTTTTTCTTTTTTCTTTTCTCTTTTTTTATGTGGGTACAGGGAGTCAATCTCAGGACCTCGTGCTTGCCGGGCAGGCACTTATGCCGCTGAGCTATCTCACCGGCCCTGTTTCCCATTCTTATCCTAATCTTTCTTTCATGATTCTGGCGTATTCTTTATAAGAAAGTTTTAGGGCTAGGTTTTAATGTTTTATTTATGAGAGGCCTAGAGTTTCTAAGCTAACAGCAATTTAAAAAATAATCATTATCCTAAACTCGGCTAATTAAAAAGTTTTAATTAATTTTAACAAATTATACCACTCTAGTGGTAGATTCATTTGTCCTTACATTCCTGTGTGATTTTTAGTTTCCTTTAAGCTCCTATAGTACAGAGTTCCTTCCATTCTCCTTCCTATGGAAGGAAGGTTATGGTTAAAAAGCTGGGAGCCCGGGCCGGTGAGATGGCTCAGCGGCTTAAGCACCTGCCCGGCAAGTGCGAGGGCCCGAGTTCGACTCCCGGAACCCACATACGAAAAAGGGGCCGGTGATATCGCTCAGCGGCACGGGCGCTTGCTGGCGCGCAAGGTCCTGAGGTCGACCCCCCGGTACCCACAAAAAAATAAATAAATAAATAAAAAAAAAATAAAGCTGGGAGCCCAGATCACTAGCCTTTCTTTGGAGGAGAATTTGTGGGTCTGTCACATATCCTAGAAAAGCAACAAGGTAGGAGGAGCTGTGGAATTAGCCTCTGCTTATTACACCTTTAATAGTAGGAGTCTTTGAGAGCCTTGTCAAGAATTACATTTCATGTTTCAGCTTAAGATAATATACCATATCATAAAGTTTGAATTAATTTTCATCATTCTGTATTTTACCACTACACAGCATTATTTTTTTTTGTAATAGAGTTATTTTTTAAAATCCATAATAAATATGTTTTGACCCTTTCCTCAACAGCTGCAGTGGCGAGGTAGGTCAGGAAACACCTCTTTGGAGGTACCTCGGGGGTTGAAGGGTAATGAGTACTTAATTATGTCTGCTGAATGCCAGAGCTGCCAAACTGGAGCTCCTGTGACTGGTCTGTATCTGCTCTGACAATTCTTTTATTATAGCTTTCACTAACCTATCAGTAACTAACTGTGGTTGTTTAATTACAGAGGGAACATCCCCACGCTAAACAGGTACCGTATGTTTAGTTTCTTTTCCGATTAAAAGCACCTCTTTTAAAAAAATTTTTTTTAATAACTTAGAATAGTGAAACCAGGAAAAAAAATAACACTATACTTGACAAGCTAATGTGGTATCTTCTGCTATGAAGTCCTGAGCTCCCGTTTGGGTATACTAAACTACTCTTTCTGTTTGGAAAACATGTCTTCAGCTTTTCTTCAGCAGTTTAAAAAGCAATGCTTAAATCATCACTACAGAAAAGCTCCCATTTAGTTGTACATAATAAGGAGTTTGTCTATATGATGTTCAGCTTTGCTGCAGACATCTTTTGCTAAGTTCTCTGTCTAGTTTGGGGCTTTTCAGTGGAGAAACTCTTAAGCTTACTCCTATCTCGGCAAATTTTCCACAATTTTTCAATTTTTAGTTTCTAATTTGTTTCTCCCTTTAAAAGAATTGAAATCCAGAAATAGCTGATCTCATGTTTTATAAGTTTATTAGATATTTTTCTAAAGAGTTTTGACGATTTGGAAGTAATTTAATTTAAACCTATAATAAGATTAACATTGGAAAAGTACATTTAAGTGATATGTTTAGCCTTGTGAAGGTTTCCAGGTCAGTATAACACAAATGATATTTTAGTGCATATTTTGAGTTTCTCCTGCCACCTGAGCCAAGCAAGGTAACACACAATGCAAATTTGAGAGTGGCAATCGTAATTACAGTTGAGTCCACAAAATGCTAAAATAGTAATAAGTTAGTAGCAAGCTCTTTGTAGATACAGTGGTACCTCAGTACCTTAATTTGTTTTGCTATTTCTTTGAATATGGCTGCATTTGTGTTTGTGTGGGGAAAATGACCATGGTCGTATTTGTCACCCAATGTGGAGTTTGTGAACAGAAGCAAAATTTTGCCGAATGCTTTTGTTTGCAAACTGAATTGTTTGCAAACAGAACCGTTTGTAAACTGAAGTATTACTGTAATGTTCTACATGGAAATATTTATAAGGTTGCATTTATTTAGCCCCTCTCCCTTTAAGATATTAAGTAATCAAAAATTGATCATAGCTTTTAGAGCCCAATTTAGATGTGGAAAAGAAAGGGAGGTGGTATTTGTTTCTTTGAACCCAAGGCCTTTGCACTGAACTATATCCCTAACCTTTTTTTTTTTTTTTTTTTTTTTTTTTTTTTTGTGGATACCGGGGGTCGACCTCAGGACCTCGCGTGCCAGCAGGCACCCATGCCGCTGAGCGATATCACCGGCCCTTTTTTCGTATGTGGGATCTGGGAGTCAAACTTGGGCCATTGCACTTGCCAGGCAGGCGCTTACGCCGCTGAGCCATCTCACCGGCCCTATCCCTAACCCTTTTGTTATTTTTTATTTTGAGACAGGGTCACTAAATTGCTAAGTTGTCCAGGCCGGGCTTGAATATGTGATCCTCCTGCTTCAGCCTCCTAGAATGCTGGGATTACAGGCATGTGCCATCATGCCCAGCTGTAAGGGAGTGTTTATATAGGGTCCTCTAGTCATCCCTTGAAGAATAGGCTTAGTTCATTCCTGCTTGCCTTCAGTAGCTCTGGCCCGTGAGTGGAGTATTAGAAGGAAACAGAATAGTATGTATTTCCCATGGTGTTCACGTCAGTGAAAAAAATGCTTAACTCGTGTTTGCCACAAACACAGCCTATTAGCTTATTTAGAGGAGAGAGAGAGTACCTTTAAATGTTGTCTGGAATCCTTTTATTTTTCCAGTCTAATGTCAGGCAGGTAGAAAAGATATAATGCCTCACAAACTTGGTCATTTAGTAAATACATTTGGTGATCCTAGAAAAGAGGAGGATGATAGCATTTCTGAGTTAATATAGCTCAGAATCCCAGTTTGTAGGGAGCACCATGTGTAAGACTTGCTTGATCTGTGTTTCATTTGTTTGTTTCACTCATGGTATGAATGTTCTCCTCTCCTGCTGTGCTTTTCTATTCCTTGCACTGTCAAAAGATGAAGTACCTTTTCCATAGTCATCACTTACCAAAGGAATAAAATCCAGGAGTGTCAGTCTCCATAGTCTGTGTAAGCAGCAATTTCCATCCTATAAAGAATTCCATTGCCTTTTATAAGTATAATTTGCAGTAGGGTGCGATAAGTGCCCAGGTCGCAAGTCCACATTGCTGACTTTCTTCCGCCTGCAATTTTTGCAGGTATATACTTCAAGATATTTGGGCAGTTCCTCAAGGTGCGGGTACAATTGCCTAACTCTGAACTTGCTTCAGATCCACATGCCAATAACATGTCAGGAAGTCCAGGAAGCATCATTTAGCTTGGTCCTTCCTAACAGGCTGTCCTGATTGACTGCATTCAGAAGCACCCTACAGTATTATTTATCAGTACATACTACTGAGGTGCACCAGGGAATATTCAAACTCATTATGGTTTTAGATTGAACAAATCAGTTCAGTTCTCTTCAAGCATCTCCATTTAGCAACTATTTGTCATGCTTACACATACTTTGAGACCCATGCTCTGCCCTTTTGTATCTTGCTGGAAATTATTAAGGGCTTTCTTTGAAGATATTTTTGCTTTAGTATAGAAGTGTTTAAACATGAAAAGGAAATTTGACAATTTGAGGTTGAAAATGTCTCTCTTTCAAAAAGAGAGTACTATATTTCTAATAACAGCTATCCCTGTCAACCCATTAAAGGAAAACATAAATACCTCCATAAAGTTTCTTGTAGACTGTCACTTATTTCTGTACCATAGGTAATGCTTTCTATAATGATTTATTTATTCTAAACCATTCCATTCTTATTTAGAATTATTGTCCTGTATAACTATATCTACCTATCTTATCTTTGTTTGTGTGAATACTTAACCTATTATAGTTCCTTAAGTGTTCCGTAATTACAGCTCACTTGGCTGGCATACTCCCTTTTAAAAGAGGGGATGTTTTGGGGAGGGAGCCAATCAGGATGGTTTTTAACCCACACGTGATGTTCATGTATCAGGCGTATCATAGTAATAATAATATTAAAACTAGAGTGAAATTACTGACAGTCCTTAAGTCTTTATATAATTTTGGAGTTATAAAAATATGTATGGAGAAATTCAATTGAAACATGAATCTAGCAAGACAACCTTATCCACAGTGGGTAAAAAACCATATCTGCTCTGCAACCTGACCCCTCCTCAGCATTTCCTCCTAGCTCCCTTTCCCTATTACTGCTCTCCCAGTCCTCACTCCTTTTTGTCTAATGAACTTGATTGAATTATCATTTAGAATGTCCTTCTCCTCCAACCTCAACCACTATGGCATGACTCACGTAGCTAGTGTCAGCGATGTGCTGTTGGACAACTCCTTCACTCCACCATGTCAGCGGATGGGTGGAATGGTCTCTTTTCGGACTTTTGAAGATTTTGTCAGGTAAGACATTGTGGAACTCTGTCTGTACAAGGAATGCCATAGATTTCTCTGTTGTAGGCTCTCACCTTTCTGAAAAATAAAGATCCCAAGAATGGCCATGAGCCAGCTAAGGAGATGTTGCCCTTACTGCCTTACTGTATCTTTCCTTGGAGAGGTATATATCTTTCCATTTCCACCTCTTATTCAGGCTATACAAGCCTCTGCTTGTAGTATGACCCATTCAGAAAAAAAAAAAAGCAAATAAAATCATCTTTTCCTTAGGAGCTAACAGAAGAAGCTGTCTGCTCTGTGATGAGTGAAATGGCAGGAGAAATTAAACACAACACTAGAGTGAGCCCTACCAGAGATGATACATCTTTTGATTAAATGCATTCAGCATCTATCTCTTGATGTATACTGATGTATTACCCTAGGGGGAGGGGTAATCACACTGATCTGTCACTGCTTCAGTTCCAGGCTCTTTCTGTTACTTTAAGACTGATGATGACAGCAGTGCTCATATCTTACATATTGAAAAAACAAAGCTTTAGATCATTCTTCTTTAAAAAGAAAAATATATATGGTTTATTAAAGTTTAAACAATCCATCCACCTAATTTCTACCACTTGGTGAAATTTTGCATGTCATCTCTAGCCACTGATGTTTCCATTCAGTTGACTATTGAGTACAATGTAGGATAGATTATTCTTTTAGACTGAGCTACCAATGGCAGCATTAGTTTCCTGCCAGTTAGATTTTCTGCCACTTGGGTTTTCATGGTGGGTGTTTCTGTGGTGTTTTTCAGGATCTTTGATGAAGTGATGGGCTGCTTCTGTGACTCCCCACCCCAAAGCCCCACATTCCCAGAGGCGGGTCATACATCTCTATATGATGAAGACAAGGTATTGTGTCCTCTTTGGGAGACTGCTTTGTTCCTTCAGACATGGGACTTTACTATATACTATATACTTTCTGACTCTGGAACATTATAGAGAAGAATTAACCCTTTTATCCTACTTTATATGTATTAGTTAATTTTGTATGGCACAACAAAATAAATTTTGGAAATAAGAAAATAAATTCTAAATTTTAAAAAGTTAAATTGGAATATTAATCTTTGAATCCATAGTGTAGAATGGGTTCAAATATATCTTTTGCAGCTGCCTCTGGGTTTCTGAATGTTATTTTAAAGATTTGAACTTTGATTGCTCAAATTCTTAATGATGACTTGTGTCATTTCATAGTGGTGCTATTGTAATCATCAGAGAATAGTGGACTTTAGACTTCAGAAAAATAGACATTTTGTTGAAAACTTTATCCTTTTATTGTTTCTGCTTTTCATTCTTTAGTAAACAAATTGTTCTGTTCTTATCCTACTTCATTGGTGTATTTTAGCATGGTTTGATATTTTGTTTGATAAATTGTAAGGAAATATATAGGAATATATTCAGATGACTTCTTTAACTCATTTGTGTTCACATTCTATGCTAAGATACAGCAAATAAAGCAAATAAAATGGTTCCATCCCATTTCATTGGTGACAAAGTTGAGACACGGTGACTTTCAAGTTCATGTCAGATCAAAATGTGAAGCCACCTCTACCTAATATCTCTGCTGTGTTATCTTTCATGTGCTTTATTTCATCTCTGTTGTGGCTATTGAGCAGTAGCTTCACTTTTCTTATTCCTACTGATTGGCATATCAAAACATCCTATGGGGGTGTGCCTTTTTTAGTTGTTCTACCAGGTACTGTAACTTCTTCCTGCTTCCATAGTAGTAGCCAGCCTCATGATTTCTTTGGTTTGTGTCTTGGGTTACAGGTCCCCCGGGATGAACCAATTCACATTCTGAATGTGGCCATTAAGACTGACTGTGATATTGAAGATGACAATCTGGCAGCTATGTTCAGAGAGTTTACCCAGCAAAATGTAAGTCCTTGATTGAGTGGAAGCTGATGGTGCCTTTCCTGCTGGTTGTACCAGTCATCCTTTTTTCAGTTGCTATTTGTAAGGCTTATCATTGATAATGGCTATGTCTTTTATCATGAGAATCTTTTATCATGACTGTCTTTTATCATGACTAATTTTGCCTGTAGAGATAAAATTTCAAAGCAATTTAATAATATATAATGGGTCTCTTATGTCTAAAATATAGACCTGGAAAAATAATACCTACTTGAGATATTTTAAATGTTTTTAAGGGAAGTTATGTTCGTAAATCACTCTCAGAGCTCCAGTCTTAAGTTTCCAGTCACCTGCTAAATATTTCCCTTTGGTTACTTAACACTACATGTGTAAGGTCAGACTACCCAGATCCCTCTGTGTCTGTCCTTCCCTTAAAAATAGTATGCTTCCATCCTCCTTTCAATTTTATGTCACTTGGATATCTCATGTTGACATCAAACTTCGTAGTCTAGACTTAAATACTTAGCCAAACATAGTAGTGCATACCTGTAATCCCAGCACTCTGGGAGGCTGAGGCAGGAGGATCTCAAGTTCCAGCCCAGCCTGGGCATCTTAGTGACTTAGGGAGACCCTGTCTCAAAATTTAAAAAAAAAAGAAGGGCTCGGGATGTAGCTCAGTGCAGAGGTCCTTGGTTCAATCTTTAGTACTTTTAGAAAAAAAAATCTTTTAGAAAACTTTTAGAAAAAAAAATCTTTTCTGCCAGATGTGGTGCTGCACATCTGTAATCCCAGCACTCAGGAGCCTGAGGCAGGAGGATCACTGGGAGTTTGAGGCCAGCCTGGACTATGTAGTGAGTTCAGGAACACCCTGAACTGCATAACGAGACTGTGTCTCAAAACAAAGAAACAAACTCACTCACCTAAAAAACAAAACAAAACAAAAAAATCTTCACCCTTCACTAGGAGCGTTTTCTCCTCCCTTCCTTCCTTCTTTCCCTCCTTTTTTCCTTCCACTCATGTAAAGAACTGTATCACATTTAATCTCACCGATGAAGACTTCTGAAGAGCTAATTAAAATGTATTTTTATCTCTTGAAATACTAATTTGTCACCATATATTTATTAGCAATAATAATATATTTCATTTATAAAGAATTTCTCCTCTAAATTTATTTATACTTTACCACAGTCTCATGGGATTAGATAAACCAGGAGTTATTCCAGTTGTACACTTGGAGAAAATCTCAAGATGAGAGATATTAAGGCCTCTTGGCCACCAACTGTAAGATGACAGAGCACAGATTAGAATTTAGGGCTTTATACTTCCAAAACTGTTATACAGATTTAATGCAATTCCGATCAAAATTCCAGTAACATATCTCACAGAATTAGAGAAAACAATCCTAAAATTCATTTGGAACCAGAAGAGACATAGAATAGCAAAGGCAATTCTGGGCAACAAAGGCAAGGCAGGAGTCATCACAATCCCTGACTTGAAATTATACTATAAAGCCACTGTGATAAAAACAGCGTGGTACTGGCAAGGAAACAGACCCAAGGATCAATGGAACAGATTAGAAGATGCAGAAAGAACTCCAAACATACTAAGCCACCTTATCTTTGACAAAGGTGCCAAACAACATTTACTGGAAGAAAGATAGCCTCTTTAATAAATGGTGCTGGAAAAACTGGCTCTGCACATGCCGAAGATTAAAGTTGGACCCATATCTTTTACCATGTACTAAACTAAATTTGAAATGGATCAAAGATCTGAATATTAAAGCAGAAACATATAATGTGCTGGAAGATAGAATAGGTAAAACTCTTGAAGACATTGGTGTAGGCAAAGACTTTATGAATAAAACCCCGATCGCACAGGAACTATCACAAATAATCAACAACTGGGATCTCATCTTATGAAAAAGCTTTTGGACAGCAAAAGAAACTACCAGCATAGTGAAGAAACAACCCACAATGTGAGAAAAAATGTTTGCCGGCTGTTCCTCAGACAAAGGATTACTATCGAGAACATACAAAGAACTCAAAAAAATCAGACCTCCCAAATTTAAAGACCCAATCCAAAAATGGGCATCTGAGATGAATACACGTTTCTCAGATGAAGAAATACAAACAGCAAATAAATATATGAAAAAATATTCAACATCATTGGTCACTCAAAAGATGCAAATTAAAAACACTGAGATTCCATCTCACCTCGGAAAGAATGGCTATTGTCAAGAAATGAACTAATAACAAATGCTGGAGGGACTGTGGGGGAAAAGGAACCATTCTCCACTCTTGGTGGGAGTATAGACTGGTGCAACCACTGTGGAAATCAGTGTGGAGATTCCTCAAAAAACTAGGATTGGAGGTCCCATTTGACCCAGCTATTCCCCTTCTGGGTATCTTCCCAGAAGAATTAAAAACATTGTATCCCAGCAATATAGGTGCACCCATATTTATAGCAGCACAATTTGTAATAGCTAGATCTTGGAAACAACCCAAATGCCCATCAACCGAGGAATGGATAAAAAAGATGTGGTCTTTTTATACAATGGAATACTACTCAGCTATAAAGAAGGATAAACTGGAGACTTTTATAGGTAAATGGATGCAACTCGAGATCATACTCACAAGTGAAATAAGCCAGACACACGTGTAAACATCATATTGTCTCCTTAGTGTGAGAAGCTGAAAGAGTAAATAAGATCCAAAATGTACAATAGATACTGTAGGGGCCAGTGAGATGGCTCAGCAGCATAAGCGCCTGCCTGGCAAGCGCAAGGGCCCGAGTTCGACTCCCGGAACCCACATATGAAAAAAGGGCCGGTGATATCGCTCAGAGCCACGGGCGCCTACTGGCGCCTACTGGCGTGTGAGGCCCTGAGGTCGACCCCCGGTACCCACAAAAAAAAAAAATAGATACTGTAAAATGGGAAGAAACTTCAAAAGGAAATAGAAACTGGGATTGGGGAATGAAGAAAGAAGGTAAAAGCAAAAAAAAAAAAAATATATATATATATATATATATATATATATGTATATGTGTGTGTGTGTGTATATATATATATATATATATATATATATATATATATATATATAAAAGACAGTTAAGATAGTTATACTACTAATTTCTCTTAGTTCTTTGAAAAGAAAGGTTTATGCTAATATTTAGACAATTAAGTGCTGATATTTTATACTCTGAGTAACTAGTTTGGAGATAGCAATACACAATGTACTAACCATTGTTACCCTCCTATTATCTTGTTTTGAAAAAAATTTTTTTTTCTCTTAAAAAAAAAATTAGAATTTAGGGCTTTGATGCTGGCTCTGGGGGCCAGAGATCCAGGAGCTTTAATGAATAACATATTCTTAGTCCTGAAAATGTTTATGGTCTAGTTGAGAATACTGGATAGGTGTTCTTAAAACAAGAATTTACTACACAGTATGTACTTTTTTTTTTTTTTTTTTTTTTGGATGGTGGTGGTGGTGGTGATGAGAATTGAAACCAAAGCCTCCCACCACTAGGTAAATGCCGTATACTGTGCTACAGCCACAGCTCCTTCCTGCCGTCGTATTTCACTGTGATATGTGATAGGTGCCAAAGTATAAACTGCTCTTAAAGAACATACTTGTGTGTTATTTTTGAATAACAGCACAGAGCACGTTGTACTTGTTATAAAGATCTCAATATAGCATGGCTATCAACCCAACATTCTGGGAAGCTGAGGCAGGAAGGATTGAAAGTTTGAGGCTAGCCTGGAAAACTTAGCAGTTTAGCAAGATTCTGTCTCAGAATGGCAGAATGGGATGGGATGGGATGGGATGAAGTAAAATAGAATGGGCTGGGGATGTAGCTCAGTGCAAGGGCCCTGGGTTCAATCTCCAGTACCACAAAACAATAGCAACAATAATAAAAATTCAATAAACTAGGTGTGGCAGTGCACACCTGTAATTCCAGCACTTGAGGCTAAGGCAGGAGGATCATGGGTTCAAGGCCAGTCTGAGCTACATAGTGAGACCCTCCCCCACAAGAAATGCCCTCGATAGATGTTTTTAAAACTTAATTCTTGGGCCGGTGAGATGGCTCAGCAGCATAAGCGCCTGCCTGGTAAGCGCGAGGGCCCGAGTTCGACTCCCAGAACCCACATACAAAAAAAGGGCCGGTGATATCGCTCAGTGGCATGGGCGCCTGCTGGCACGCGAGGTCCTGAGGTCGACCCCCAGTACCCACAAAAAAAAAAAAAACTTAATTCTGCAGTATAAACTGTTAGCGCCATTGATATTCACACATAATGCTGATGGTAGATACCTAGGGGGAAAATGGCAACTTTGTGACTAACATGAATCAGCACTTATTCTATGGTGCTCTCAGACTAACTCTGGGATTGCCGTGGCGGTGTGAGTAAAAAAGGTAATTCCAGGTCCTCGTGTGTGTGCTCTGCAAGTGCTCTACCACCGAGCTACATCCCCAGCCCCTGGGAATTTTTCCTTACAAGAGAAATTTACCTTCCTTCTTGCCCTTGGCTAGTGACTGCATAAAATTAACCTGAAGCCAGTGACAAAGGTACTTTTAGTGAGAGAGTCCTAATGTGGCTGCTGTTGCTTCATGGAATAAATCTATGAAAATTTCTTCCCAGCTTTTGAGGCCCTCACTAATCGTCCTTATTTGACTTTTTTCCATAATTTATCCACAAATTTTTGTTAACTTTCAGATCCAAGTGTTATTTATCATGGCACAGTTGTTTAAAGAGGTGGTTTCTTTGTTTTCACTATGTACATTTTTAACACTAATGAGCAATACAATATTACTTCTTTCCTTTTCTGGACTTGTAAACTACACTGAGGCATGAGGAAAATCTCGTGTCTGCCTAAGACTATTTTAGAAGGGGCCGAGTAGACTCTGCTGACATCCAAGCCTAGGGAAGTTATTAAATGTACCAGGTTCTGTGCTTATCCAGGAATATTTGGCATTTTCATCTCCTTATTTTAATAATATATATAAGAAGGAAAAGCAATTTAAGAAAAAGCTTAAGTGATAACTAGTTTTGTTTTTCACTTCATGATCATGCTCCTAGCAGTTTAGGAAAAGTTTTTTTTTAAAGCACACATTAAACTATCAAATAGGTTGATCCAAATCGTCCAAATAATCTTCTAGTCCCAGCATGTCTTTTTTTCTCTCATAGAAATTAGGATCATATATTTGTAAATGACTTGTGGAGGAGATTGAAGCAGTCAGTGTAAATGGAGTTTCTCCAGGTGCTGACGCCTAATCGCTGGGTAATAGCTGTGGACTTGCTGTGAGACCCACATTATTACAATGTAATCAGGATCCTGTTGCTCTGCTGTTATTGTCAGCCACTTGTGGAATTTTAAAAGCAATAACAATTTTGCTTTTAAATCATGGCATTATTAAAGTTATTTTCTTTCCTTGCCAGAACATAGCTATTGATGCTTATCTTTGAAGGACTTGAGTATCCTGGAATTCTTTGCTGGTGTCATAAGAAATGTTTCTGTTCCTGGGCACACAGAGTCTGAGCCTCACCACCCCACCTTTCTTTCTACACAATCCTCTCCCCTCTCTTCCCCTCCCCTATGGAGATAGGCTGGCCTTGAACTTACTGTGTAGCCCAGGCTGGCCTCAAACTTGCAGTTATCCTCGTGCCTCAGCATCCTGAGTGCTGAGATTATAAGCATGCACCACCAATGCTTGGCCTACACAACATTCTCTTATTGCAGAGTGACTGTTTGGTTATTTACACTAAGAGGCATGATGACAGCATGGAGTTTCAAAAAATGCAATCAGGTCAAATTAATATTTGACCTAGGAACTAATTTTTAGAGTTTGTTTATAAAAATTTTGTTTTCCCAGTTACTTTTCGTTTATACTGTACTGTTAATAAAATCAGTTTTATTACTCAGTGGTACCATAGCAGAAATAGAAAAATGGGGGAAATGGCCAAGAACATGCTTCTTTATAGGAGGAAGCCAACGTGGATTAAATAAGTAATCACAGTGTCAAGAAAGTTAAGAACTGGCTTATGAAATAACTCTGAGTTAGTTATAACGAGGAATGTGATCAAATTATGTTTTTTCAGTTTGCACTATTCATAAGTTCTCTTGAGTCATTTAATTGGTGGGATTGCTTTTCTACTTGTTGCCATGTAGCCATTTCATTAGGGACCATTGAAAGCATGTCTTTGGGCCGGTGATAGAGCTCAGCAGCATAAGCACCTGCCTGGCAAGCGCGAGGTCCTGAGTTCTACTCCCGGTACCCGCATATAAAAAAAAAAAAAGTCTTTTACTTAATTCATACTGTTTCTAACTTTTGGAGTAGGTAAGCCATGTAGGATAGAGGAATACTTAGCTCCAAAGATCTAAGACTCATATAAGAGGCTGCCATGAAACCAGTGGTCTATGTTGACTTTTGATGTACTGCTTGAATATGCCAAGTGGAGATAAGAATGATTCCTGTATTTAAAAGCTTGTTAAGCTTTGCTTTTAACTGTTTGTAAATGGAATCTAAAAAACAAAACAAAACGAAAAACTTCATGTAAAGTGAAGAGAAACTGTTTTAAAAGAACTGGAAGGTTAGGATTTGTTAGGTTGAATTCTAGCAATGCTGTATCTAGTGGTAGGTAATACATATCTATAATCTAAACAACAGTTTAGAATCTGTATATTTTGTTTTGTAGAAAGTTCTTTATTTCTCTCTGCCTGATTTCATTCAGTAGCTTATTTCACATTTGTCTGCCTCTCTGTATGTAGTCCAAGCTGACCTTGAACTCACTGTGTAGCCCAAGCTGGCCTCAAACTCATGGTGATCTTCCTGCCTTAGCCTCCTGGGTGCTGGGATTATAGTGCCTGCCACTATGCCCAGCCAACAGTGAGATTTCTATAAACACACATTGTGTTAAGATTTACCTTGATGTGAATCAGTTCTTTTAGAACTTAGGTGATTTTGTATAATCTTTTCTCTTCCACAAAGTTCTTGTTCAAATTTTTCCAGACTAATAAAAAAGCTATTCCACGTGACTTGGTCCTAGGAGCCATCTTAAAATTTGTTCGCTGGATGTGGTGGGGCACACCTATAATCCCAGCACTCAGGAGGCTGAAGCAAAAGTATCACCATGAGTTCAAGGCCAGCCTGGGCTACATAAGCGAGTTCAAGGCCAGCCTGCAACTACATAGTGAGACCCTGTCTCAGAAAAACAAACAAACAAAATTTGTTTATTTGTAAGTTTGAAGGTCCTGAGCTGAGATGTAGATATCCAAAAAGGTTGCTTAGCCCAATCAGAGTTTTATAAAGGCTGAATGGGGTGAAATTTAGAATGAATGGAGATGTCATCTATTTTCTGTTTTATGTGTTTATTCACAGAAAGCTACCCTCGTTGACCATGGGATTCGGCGCCTTACTTTCCTGGTTGCACAAAAGGTATTGATTGGAAAATGTGAATTGTATCTTTCTTTTTTTTTTTTTTTTTGTGGGTACCGGGGGGTTGACCTCAGGACCTTGTGCGCCAGCAGGCGCCCATGCCGCTGAGCGATATCACCGGCCCCTTTTTCCTGGGTTCCAGGAGTCGAACTCGGGCCCTCGCGCTTGCCGGGCAGGCGCTTAAGCTGCTGAGCCATCTCGCCGGCCCTGAATTGTATCTTTCTAATATGTCTTATGCTACTGCAGAAGTTTTAAAAGTAAAGATAGGAGTACAATAATATGTGTATAGAATTTACACAGAGAAATAGCTGCTTTTTTATAAATTTAAATTATTAAAAAATTAGATTACATTTGGGGTTCTGGGAAGGACTTTCAAAACTCATCACCTATTACTCAATTCATTTTTAATGTTATTACTAATTGCTGGTTTCTGCTGTTATTTCTTCTTTTCCATCTTTGACATGAAAGGATTTCAGAAAACAAGTCAACTGTGAGGTGGATCAGAGATTTCATGTAAGTAAAAGGACAATTATGGAAGATAACTTACAGTTTTATCTGTTTGCCACTGATTAAACTGAGTATGTATGATTTGTTTAGAAGGGTTAGATTGTTGACATTTGGTCCCTCTTATTTACTTATTTATTGTGGTACTGGGGATTGATCCTGTGGCCTTTGCACTAAGGCACATCTCCACCCCTTTTAATTTTGAGACAAGGTCTCACTAAATTGCTAAATTGTGCAGGTTAGGCCTGAACTTACAGTTTTCCTGCCTCAGCTTCCCAGAGTGCTGGGATTACAGGCATGCACCACTATGCCTGGCTTGGTTCTTCTTTTAGAAAGTATTATTATGAATAGTCAAATCTTTTGACAAGTGTTCCAGCTAAAAGTTGTTTTTTGGGTTTTTTTTAACCCTATAATGAATTCTCAGTGTATCTCTGAGAAATAGTTAAGAATGAGCATATGCATTTCTCTAGATGAATAAGATAGAAACAGGAGCTAACTGCACATAGTGATTCAATAATCACTGTGTTGCCGGTGAGATGGCTCAGCGGCATAAGCGCCTGCCTTGCAAGCGCGAGGGCCCGAGTTCGACTCCCGGAACCCACATACGAAAAAGGGGCCGGTGATATCGCTCAGAGGCACGGGCGCCTGCTGGCGCACGAGGTCCTGAGGTCGACCCCCCGGTACCCACCAAAAAAAAAAAAAAAAAAAAAAAAAAAATAATCACTGTGTTGTAGTTTGGGATTTTGGCAGGTGAATTCAAGTTTCATTATCAAGCAATCTCAATTCTGAAGAGCAACAATTTATTATTTAAAATGCCATAATGGGGAGCCCAAGTTACTATTTTTATCTTATGTTAATTGTTAGAGGAGGAAATAAATAAAAATTGAACATTCTGTTGTTTGTTCCCCCATGTGACTGAATTAACTGCTAACATTTATGAGATTAAAATTTTTATTGGAATGAGAATTAAGTTAATAGCCTGACATCCTAACTATGGGATATGCTTGTGATCATACCCTGTATGATGACAGCAGTAAGTCCAGAAATCCAATTTGCAAATCAGGATGTCATTCTCAGAACAACTGATTGTAGTTAAAATGTTCTATTAAAAGTCATTCTTTTTTTTTTTTTTTTTTTGTGGGTACCAGGAGTTGACCTCAGGACCCCACCCCTGAGAGCAGGGGCTTGTGCCGCTGAGCAATATCACCGGCCCCTTTTTTCCTTTATGTGGATTCTGGGAGTTGAACTCAGGGCCTTGCACTTGCCAGGCGGGCACTTATGCCGCTGAGCCATCTCACTGGCCCTAAAAGTCATTCTAATGTAGCTAAATAACATTCCAGAGGATGTTAGAAACTGTTAATTTTTCTGATAATTTTATTTTGGTTTTTGTTTTAACAATTAAGATATTAAGTTGGTTTTCAAGCCCTGTTCATTTTGCAATAATGAAGATAACATTTGGGATTCCAGAAAGGATTTTCTAAACTCAAGGACCTGTGTGTTATTGCTTTTATTGCCCTTTTATTTATTAGCTCTCTAGCACTTGACATTTTTATTTTCCCTCATACAATTCACCTTGCTGATCTAGTCTGTAGAGAAACAAGAGAGCCTACCCTGCCAGCTGAAGAGCTAAGATTTTCTGAAAAGCTTTAGGAAATGTTGTGGACTACACAACTCTCTTGTGTTATTGATGTCAGGAAATCAAGCAGAGTGCAAATATATATCAGTTAATAACTTTAGATAGGCAACTGGAGTCATTGGAGAAGTATGAGGAGTTTAAGGAGAACCCTGGGGCTTTAGGAAGAAAAATCAGAAGCTTAGAGAATAAAGTTGATACTTGGGGATAGAATATGAGAGCCCATGAATAAACACTGACTGGGGTAGATGCTGATCAGACAGACATGCCAGAACCAGGCATAGGTATTTGGAGGAGTATTGGGCTAGGTTAGGTTCCTAAATGTTAGTATGCTTTTTTGTTTGTTTGTTTCGCTTTGGAATAATAACATATTATTCTGGAGAGTGACACTGAATTTGTAAAATTGTTTCCCTTTTTACTAATGATGCAGACCAAGTCTTCACATCTATAGCATACACATTGGTTTCCTATAATAAGAATTCCATGATGAAATAAAATCTTTCACTAAAAATTTTAAAAACCCAAAATTATTATTTCTCACTAATTTTAGATGTGAAACACATTTTTAAAAAACCCTTATCTTTTAATCTATGTCATGTCCTAGAGTATATCTAATGGCTTTAAAACAGTTTTTTTTCTTGCTGCTATCTTGGTATTTCTGAATTTAGGTTGAATGAGGACAAGTATAGACAAAAATCTGCTAGGAAATTAGTCCAGCAGGGGGTCTTCCCTGACAGTCATTGTCTGGTTCCTATTTTATAGTAGCATCAAGTAGGAAATCAGCAAAATTATTGAGTGATTTGATTTGTCTTAAATGTAGGAAAGGCTGCTTTGGAGCATAGAGAACATTAAGGTTTAGGTTTGGGATGGATTTGTTTTAAAGAATTGAATGGCAGGGTTGGGATGCTTTTATTTTGGACTTTCTAGAAATTATTAGTGGTTTCACAGGGGGCAGGGGCAACTATTACTAAACCCCATCCAGGATCTTAGCCAAGAAGCCTTGGCAGAAATTGTACAAATCCAGGTTTTACTGTCATGGTGCTACCGTGAGTTATTCTGTTGGTGGTAGCTTGCCATTCATGAAGGATGCTTAGCTTCTGTCATGTCATCCAATGTGTGCTTGGCCCATAGTGTGAAAAGGAGGAAGCTTTCCAGCAGTGTTAGAGATGAATCCCTTGATCTCTCTGGCTTCTTGGTAATCCACTGTGATGTATGCAGCCTCCCCTGTTCTGCAGTATGAAATCCCTACATTATTGAATAGAAGAGAGAATGTGCACATGAAAGGGCCAAGGAGAGAAGGAAGGTTACCAAGTTTTGTTTAAGAACAGCATTGGTTGGTGTGAAGTAAAGCAAACTCTTCTGTTTCATACTTGTGGGTCTCTCGGACTGCCTCTGAACCAGAACAAGACAAATAAGGGCCTGAGGAGAGGTTCCTAGAGAGTGCGTATGCTGGGAGGTGTTTATTCAGATGCCAGTGAAGTCTATAAACATTTCTAATATTTCATTGTGTAATCACTGTAGTCCTCAGAAAGCTGGTAATGTCTGTTATTACCATAGTCTCTTGACAGTACATGAAGACCTGTTTCCCACCAAAACAGCAATGCTCACCAGTAAAAAGATTCAGTGTTGGGGCCAGTGAGATGGCTCAGCGGCATAAGCGCCTGCCTGGCAAGCGCAAGGTCCTGAGTTTGACTCCCGGAACCCACATACAAAAAAAAGGGCCGGTGATATCTCTCAGCAGCACGGGCACCTGCTGGCACGCAAGGTCCTGAGGTCGACCCCCGGTACCCACCAAAAAAAAAAAAAAGATTCAGTGTTGAGTTTGTTTCCTTAACCATCTACTTAAATCAAGTATCCACTATAAGTCTTAAATAACTGCTTAAAATTGATATTTAAACAGAATTTTGAGGAAAAATAAGTCTATCTTTGTGAATATATTCTTTGTATTAAAAGAATGCCTTGAAAGCATAAAAAAGAAGCTCCTTGAAATTTTGCAGCTCTCTAAGTTGCATTTCTACAGTTTTATGTTAGTTAAAATTCACCCGTTCACCTTCTGTTAGTTCACTCACATTTCAGATCTGGAATTCCAAAAAATGCAGCAGAAAGTGCTAACATGGATATATTATGCTTTTTTTTTTTTTTTTTAAGCTTTCTGTATTTTTTTAGCCAAGATTTTTAGATACTAAAATGCATATTTTCAAGATTACCCCCCCTTTTTTTCCCACCAAAACAAAAATATCAGGTCTAAGTTAAACAGTTTGAATCTATTAATAAAATGTTTTTGTTTCTTGCTTTTAAGATTTTATAAGATTTTAAAAATTGCTACTGTTCTCTCAAGATGATTGTAGTATCAGTGGCTCCCACCCTAAAATTAAATATTTTGGATTATTTGGGCCTTGAGGAAAGAGCTCACTAAAATGAAACTATCATGATTAGTTCTTTTTCTTTTTTCTTTCTTTCTTTCTTTCTTTCTTTCTTTCTTTCTTTCTTTCTTTCTTTCTTTCTTTCTTTCTTTCTTTCTTTTAAAGGTAGTTCTGTTTGCTAGTGGGCCAGCTATTACTTTTCAGAAGGTTTTTTTCGGGTTTTTGTTTTAATTACAGTCTATATAATTAGTTCTCAGCATGTTTAGGTAAAAGAGAATTGCACCAGCAAGCTCCCAATTTCTTCATCTCATTAGGTTTTTAACACGATTATTAGTATCATAATCAGCTATGATGTTTTCTGTTGCAGGTTTTCACATTCTCTGATTTGCAGGGTGTCTTGATTGGCTAATTTAGGCAAATTATTTTGATTGTCTTTGATGATGGTTGGCTGATTAGAACACAGCAGGGGTATAATTTCTTCCTGAGAAATGTTTCATTCTTTTGTACTAAGAGGGTTTTTCTTTGTGTACATTCAATTATGATATTTGCCCACAACACCAGTAGAATGCCTGGAAAGCAGTTACATTAGTGGTGGAATAAGCATGAATGCTGTGGAAAAATTGGCAGCAGCAAGATGAGGTGTAAGATGAAGGAATTTACTAAAACCAGGGTAGCAAATTTTTGGATTCTTCTTTTGTTTCCTGTGACTCTGGTTTTTTGAATGCCAGAAGAGATGACTTTATATAAAAGTCTTCAGACTTCCGGTCTACCAAAGAATTGCTTGATGGCCCTACTTTGCCATTTCACAGAAGTTCTTGTCACCTCCTGTTCTGAATGTTCAATATTTAAGTTAATGATTTTACTGTGGAGATAAACACTTACTCAGAAGTTAAAGAAAAAAGTTTGCTTATATCGTCTCATAACACCTTTTCTTAGCTAACCTTGATGAAAGTGATTTTTTTAAAATTGGTGGTTGTTGCTTAGTCTTTTTACTATAAGTAGTTCATTCTCCGCCAAAGGTTTGTCTCTTTAATTATTTGTAATAAAAGTATTTCCATTCAGACTATTTGCTTTTCATGCCTTTTAATTACTACATATTTCTTTAATTGGTTAAGTGGAAAAGAAAGCATTTTTCGGTTAGGAAAATGGTACAATGTACGTAGCTTAGTAAATGTTAAACCAATGAAATATTTTCATTAATTAGTTAGTAAAAGTTTGGGTTGAATAGAAAAGTGTATGCTTAAAAATTTGTATTATCACTTTTCTTGACTTCTCTTTCAGAGTCCCATATAAAGATTTTGTTCCTTTGACGTGTGTTGCTTTTTTAAGTGATACTCTGACAACTAGACTTTAGAATAAAACCAAAACTTAGATGATAGAAAGCCGTGGGCATAAATCTACTGACAACTTACTGATTGTCTTCCTGTTCAACCTTGAAGTTGGCCCCATGTGCTTCACTGTCACTGGGGCAAAGGATGGGGGACACGTCAGAGAATTATTTGGAGCACATCAGTCCTGTGTAAAATACGTGTTCAAAGACTTTTAAAGACCCCAGCTCTGGGCAAGAGATTTCCCTGGGCTTGGTAAATGAATTCCTAGAAGTTTGTTAAAATATTTTTACAGTTAAGTACCTTGGAAAATGTAAAACTATTTATTAACTATGCAAAGTGAGGGTGAGGTATAATACCTGTGGAAAATATTCAAGAAGTTTTTAGTAAATTCATAAACCAAAAGTTTCAACATGAGTTTTGCTGTTTATTTTCTGCTTTTTTCCCTTAAAGTCTTAATTTCTGGTTCCCTCCTCCATCTGAAGAGAAATCCTCTAAATAGGGATTTGGATTATAACAAGAATAGAAAGATAATGCCCTGTACTCAAGAAGTGAAAGGGCATGGGTTCTAATTTAGAGAAACCAAAGTTTATATCTGGCTTTATGATCCTGGGCATATCACTTGAAGCAAGGTTTGCTCATCTGTAAAATGGGGGTTGTAATTCCTCTCTTGAGAGGTTGTTGATAGCATTTCATGGGACAACACATGAGAATGCTTGCCACCTAGAAGGTTTTGAGTCCACACTTCCTTCAAGGTTTCCAAAGCCCACTGAGGCGTATGGAGGCAGCTAGTCCTGGTCTCTGCTTTGTACCAATAAGTGTTTGATTATATTGCACTTATAATGAAGAAGATGCCTAATGAAACCTCCTGTAGAGGCAAATAGTAATGACTTGATTCCAACACTGCCAGTAGAGCTTCCCATCCAACAAACAGGGGTATTTGGTGTTAATAAGTTGAATTTCAGAAACTAATGAACTCTGCTAATTGAATTCATCTTTGTTAATTAATAAGGTTCTAGTAAATTGGTTGCTTTCTTTTGTAATGTTCTACAAAAGAGCAGTAAGACCTAATGATTATAAGTTTACTAGTTTTACCCCTTTCTTTCCTTTATATAAGAGCGGGAATGATCAAAGTAGCATATAACATTGTCTTTGTCTCAAAATATCATCATTTAAATCCTTGAAATTATTGACTTGTGAATAAATGTGAGGGGAAGAAAAACATGGGCGGAAGATTCTGTAGCAGTGGTGTGAACCTGTGGCATGCGTGCTGCAGCCAGCTGTTTATTATCATTGAAAGCTTTAAAAGGTTTGCCATCATTGTTCTATAGTATCTGGTTAGTTTACATTTTAAGAGTTTTTAAAGGAGAAACTTGGGAAATCAGCCCAGTAACTATTATTGCAATGATTACTACATAAGTATATACTGGTTTTATTTGCCAGGTTGAGCCAAGAGGAGCACTCAGAAAGCGCCCCCACCCCTCACTTGAAAGATTAAAAAAAAAAAATTTTTTTTTTTCCTTGTGGAAGTGTAGATACAAAATTAGGTTAATAGTGTGGCAATTCTCAAATTTGGAAGTGGGGTCTAAGTGATGGTTACCTAGAGGATCATTTATATTCCCTGGACTGTGCTTGGTCAGAAGCATATTTTCTAAGAAACTCTCTTCTAGGTGCTTGACTGCTTCTATACTTTATGTTTGCCCCCAAAGAGCCATATCTATGAAAGACTGACACATTTTCCCCCTCTTATTTAATACAGAGAGAATTCCCTAAATTTTTTACCTTCCGAGCAAGAGATAAGGTAAGGCCTGATTCTTCCCTGATCTCAACACCCCTATATTTTAAAATCTTTTTTTTTTTTCTTAAAAGCCGAGAGTGACTCATTTTTGCCATTCTCTTTTCTCTTATTGAACTTGTGTTCCTTTTACCGTACATGTGTCTTAAAACTAAAGCACATTCCAGAAAGAGTTTGGTTTAGAAAACAAACATGTTAAGCCACCCAAAGAAAGTGGTAACTTAAAAAATTATCCCTATCCTTTGGAACAGTCCTATGATGTGATATTAAAGGACTGTTATACTCAGTAGGATTATTCTTGCCACCTATAGACAGTTCATTTATATTCAACTTTTTATGTACATTTGCTTTTCAGTTTTAAAATACAAAAGTCCAGACCATTTTGTTTCTTTCCTATTACCAGCTTGTATTTTTGTGTTTGTCTCTCAGTTCATCAGTTGGCATGTACTCTGGAAAAACAATTAAGTTTCAGTAAAACATCACAGTAAGCATACTAATACAACTCTTTAAAAAGATATATGCATAATTATATATCTATGGATATAGTATGTTCCAGAGCCAAATATCTTTTTTAAAAATTATATCATTATTTGTTAAATGTCTGCTGTGTTCTTTGTACTATATCATAAGTGATAAGACATGAGTCTTGCCCTTAAGTATTTCAGACTAGTTGAGTAACCCTAAATATCAGCATGTGAAATGGATATTAATGTGAAGCAGTCTATAATTATTTTATAATGACATGAGGTACATCAGGAATTCTGAGGGAATTGAAGTTTTTTGCTTGTTTGTATCTTTATTTTTAATGGAGAGCATCACCACTTATAAAAACGTAGATGTTGAAAGCTTGGGAAGTGAATATGCACCTTGGCACCTAATCTTATATAAGCTAGAACAGTAATCTTGTATGTAGCTCATTTTTGTTGTTCATTAGCCCATCATAGCTTCTCTTTCTACTTTGAAGTATGTCTTTCACCTACACAATTATAATAAAATTTTATAACTGCCTTTTTATCCCCCCCCCTTCTGATGCTTGTGCTCAGTTTGAGGAGGATCGTATCTATCGTCACCTGGAGCCTGCTCTGGCTTTCCAGTTAGAGCTGAACCGAATGAGAAATTTTGACCTTACTGCCATTCCTTGTGCTAATCACAAGATGCACCTGTATCTTGGGGCAGCCAAGGTAGAAGTGGGCACAGAAGTGACAGACTACAGGTTCTTTGTTCGTGCAATTATCAGACATTCTGATCTAGTCACCAAGGTAGGTGCTGTACTTTAATGGGAAGTTATCTCTGTGGGAAGGGACGGAGAAAATGGGCATGGTTCAAAATCAGGTTTTCACTGTTTGAATCAAGGTTCTCATTCTCTTTCTTCTTACTCTCCAATAACCAGCAGTTGTATATGAATAATTTCTTGCACAAAAGTAAACATTACAAATAATAAAGGCTTATTTTTCTTTAATCAAATTTTTCTTGGTAATGGAAATATGATAGCACTCATTTGAGAAAAAGAAAAGTATGCTAAAAGAAAAATCACATAGTTGAGTAATGATAGAAAATAAGGACAAAAGTTGGGAAAGAGGTGACCCCACTGAAAAGCTTTCTGGAGGTATGGGTAGTATCTATATATAGCAAGGACTTCCTGGTGTGTTAGTTATTACTGCATCCCATAGTCATAGGCTCTCTTCAACTTCTCATTTCTAAGTAGATTTCTAGATAGCTCTGTTTGACATATGTGAAACATAATCCTATAGGGGTTATAACTCTGGAGATGCCTAGCATCTCCACCTGTTAATAGGAAATGTTACACTAAGGGGCAGGAGAAAGGACTGGTGGGGCCTTTGCCTCCTCCTGCTGCCTGTGGTTACTAGACTACTCTAGAAAGGTAAATAACGTCTTGGCCTGGTTCCTTATGATTTATAACATACTGTTGCTTACGTAATTAAATTTCTTTAAAATACATTAATGTTGGTAATTTTTTTCCTGTGTAGGAAGCTTCTTTTGAATATCTACAAAATGAAGGGGAGCGGCTACTGCTGGAAGCCATGGATGAGTTAGAAGTTGCTTTCAATAATACAAATGTCCGTACTGATTGTAATCACATCTTCCTCAACTTTGTGCCCACAGTCATCATGGATCCATCAAAGGTACACTTGTCTCAGCTTCTCTCCTGGCAATAGCAAGCACAAGCAAAGGGATTTATTTGTACCTGTCTTGCTTGGATGTGGAAACAGTATTCTTGTTTAGTAGATTGAGTCATTAATCTTTAAAGTTTTCAGACTGCTTATTAGACTGAATTTCTGAAACAGTGTCAAAAATTCACTATATCTATTAAGAATAGTCCTCAAAACTAAAGGTTCAGGCTGGGGATTTAACTCAGTGGCACAGCGCCTGCCTGGCAAGCGTGAGGTCCTGAGTTCAATTCCCAATACAAAAACAAACAAACAAACAAACAAAAAAAAAAACCTAAAGGTTTGCTTGCTGAATGTTTATAAGCAGTATAAACTCTTTCCTCTTCCTCCACTGGTACCAGTTTCATGATATTTTCCATGGTAGTGGTCTTATTTTATATTCCCTAGGATTTTCCACCTGGAATAATTAATTTTGCTACTAGTAGGCATTTTAGCTAAATTGCTTCTGTGCACTAAATGTTACCAGTGGCCTTAGTAGGATAAGGCACCTTCCCAAAATGTCTAACTTAATTCTCTTTAATATTGTCCCACAATGAGAGAATTTGAATGATAGAAGTTTCACATGTATTAAACCTATTTTCTTCCTTGAGGCTCTATTCTAAAATACATTCTATATAACTTAAGGAAAGAAGACAAGATGACTATATACTTGCACTTTTATTCTAGGTGTAATACAGACAGACTGCTCTCTGGTTCTGCTCCCCTTGACTCTTTCTCTCATGATACTGTGGAATTTGGATAGAATAACCAGTGTCTACCTTTCTTGTGATCAATTGGAGGCATGGACTTTTGTTTTTTTAACTTAGGATCTAAGACCTGAGAAACAGTTTTCTACTTTGTTTCTTCAAAACTGCAAGCTAATGATGGGTTACTTTTGTCTGTTAGGAAAGTGAAGGACAAGGCTCAAGTCTCATCACATTAAAAATTTCTCTTAAGAATTCTGGGGGCCAGGGGGCCAGTGAGATGGCTCAGTGGCGTAAGTGCCTGCCTGGCAAGCGCGAGGGCCCAAGTTCGACTCCCAGAACCCACATACGAAAAAAGGGCCGGTGATATCACTCAGCGGCACGGGCGCCTGCTGGCGTGCGAGGTCCTGAGGTCGACCCCCGGTACCCACAAAAAAATAGAATTCTGGGACTGAGGCAGCTGGAAGGCTTAAAACACAGCCAGGACACTGGATAACATTACATATATTTTAGATTTGGCCTGCCTTTTTTCAAAGAACTTTTAACATCAGACTGTTTGCCTCCATTCTAAATACCCGTATGCCCAGGCTCTGCTTTTCTAGTCATAGATAGTTAGCTGTCAGTTTTCTGCACATAGAGATTGTTGGCTATATCCCCTCAAGAAAAGAATGGAGCTGGGCTTGGTGGCACATGCCTGTAATCCCAGCACTTGGGAGGCTGAGGCAAGAGGATCACCGTGAGTTCGAGGCCAGCCTGGGCTACCTAAGCAAGTTCAAGGCCAGTCTGCACTCATAGTGAGACCCTGTCTCAAAAACAAAAGCAAAAGCAAAAAGAAAAGAACGGATAAATGTCTCTTGGTTAGAAAGCAAGTATGGGTATAGAAAAGTTAACTCCTTGAAATCCATTCTAAGGTAAAATTCTGTAGTGTAGAAACAAACTGCAGAGTGGCACATACTACTGAAGAACTATAGGAGGAGGGGGATATTAGATAATTTAGAAGGGTTTGCTTTTGTTTTGTTTTGTTTTGTTTTGTTTTGAGTTCTAGAGATTGAACCCAGGGAACACTGAGCTACATCCCCAGCCCTTATTTATTTCTTTTGAGACGGGGTCTCACTAAGGTGCCCACCTTGGCCTTGAACTTGCAATCTTCCTGCCTTAGCCTCCTGAGCAGCTGAGATTACAGGTGTGCACCACCATGCCTGGCTAATTTTGAGATTTTTCTAGGACGTTGAGAAGGCATTTTAGAAATATGCTTAAGAAAACATTAATTTTGAATGGTATGCCCTAGCTGCTTTTAGCCACATTGGAAACAAAGTTTTGCTGCAGTATGTCAGTAATAAAATCACCTTTCATGTCTAAGGCCTTTCAATTAAAAATAACTCTTCTAACCCTGAACTGAGTACTAAGCTGCCTTGCTTTAAAGCTTATGGAAACTAGGGAGCATCTGCCCCGTCTCCTTAAATCCCAGTTGGATTTAGCAAAGACTGAACTTCAGAGCTCTAATGTTTAGAGAGAACGTTCCAGCACCACGTACAAATTGCCTTTCTTTAATTTGTACAATTTACCAAGAGACATATATTATAAAGTTTAATAAAATTGTATGGAAAAAACCTCATGGTGGTAATAGCCATGTTGATTTAAGGTCCTGTAAGTGCAGTGAAACATAGTTACCATGCATATAAATGCTGTTTAATAGCTATATAACTAGGGATTATTTTCTTATTTGGGGCTTTTTCTTAAATCCCATGGCTTTTAATTTTAGATATTACAGATCTTTGATATAAAGTATGAATATAATTGGGAAAGGGAAAGGAGTTGTAAAGATTTGATTGTTGTGAGTCAGAGAAAACCATTCAAATGCTAGACCAGTATGGAATTGTCCCTGACTTGTTCTAAGCAACAGTAGGGGAAAAGCTGGCTGCCCACTTATAAAATGAATATGTGGTGTACATTTCTACAGACCAGCATCTTTTTTCCATTCTTCCTTTCCCAAAGGTGGGCAGACATGAAACAGGTCTTAGTTATAAGGTATTTAAGTTTTGTGCTTGGTGATGTGTCTGTCAGATTGAGGAATCTGTGCGGAGCATGGTAATGCGCTATGGAAGTCGGTTGTGGAAATTGCGCGTCCTCCAGGCAGAACTGAAAATCAACATTCGCCTAACACCAACTGGAAAAGCAATTCCCATCCGCCTCTTCCTGACAAACGAGTCTGGCTATTACTTGGACATCAGCCTATACAAGGAAGTAACTGACTCCAGGACAGCACAGGTACAGTAGTCAAGCAGGCCCCTCTGAATTTGAGTTGGTCCTGCAGATACTTGTCTTTGATATGGAAGACCCAAGCTCACAGACCACAATGGTTTACTAGTGGGATTATTTTCTTTGAGCTTAAATGGTTGTGTGAATTTGCAAAACTTCATTTACATTATAAGATGTATTGTGTTCTAAATTATGAATACCTTTTGTTACATGTTAGTGAACACTAACAGATGCCATGTGAACAAATATAATCTGCAATTTAGGCTTCCTTTTTTACAGGGCTTTTAGGTTACATCAGCAATCTAGTCTTTTCTGGTCTGATTTGTCTTTCCTAGTTTCTGTGTAGTTAGATCATTCATCAGTGAGGGAAGGAGAATTGTTGGAGTGTGTTAATCAACATCTACCTTCAAAAAGGAAAATTTCAACATAGTGTAATAATAATACGAACAGTGTCAAGCAGTGACTTTATCATATTTATCCATTATGTTATTTGTTTGTACACAGTCTGTCTTTCAAAGAATTTGGAGTGTCACGTATCTATACAGGAGCAAAGTGGCAAACCTTAACCCATTTTTTAATCACTTTAGTTTCTAAATATTTGGGCCATTTGCTGTTATTGAACATAGGTTGCTTCATCATTGCTCACATCTTTTTAAGAACTAAGGTAGTATTTTAGGGCTTTGGCTTGAATTTAGAACATGCATTCTTTCTCATGAAAGGATGAGCTTGCTCTAGAATACCTAAACAAGGGTTTTAGCCTGTTCTATGCATTTGGGTGCCAGGAAGAGATTGTGTCTCTTGTTTTTATCTGTATCCTTTTGAATCTGTGAATAGAGATAGGAAAAGACATTTTTGTTAGTCTTTTGAGGATGAATTTTTTAAAACTCGCTTTGGACAGTTGTTATAGTGCCCTTTCATTTTGTGCTTTGATTCCCAGTTAGATAACCATAGAAATCTATCCTGTGAGAAGTGAGCAGTTAAAACAGTGAATGCACAAGAGCGCACGGGGTGAGCAAGAGAAAGAATATTCAGTAATTTTTGCTGCATTTGATGTTTTTCAGGACAACATTAAGGACATTTTCAGTCAAAGCTTTCCATGGGCAGGGATATTTTTAATTAACTTCTACAATAGCTTCAAGGCAGGCCTATTCTTGTGAAAAATACTATGGCCACTTGAGACTTTAATGTTTTTGATAAATACATTTGTTCTTCGTAACTACTTTTTTTTCTTTTATTAGAAATTTCATAGATTTCCCCTCATGTTGGTTAGTGGTGACATAAGAGCATGAAAAACACAGATGCCTCCAATCAGGGTCTAGTACTATGCCTGGCACCAAATAAGCACTCAGTAGGCATCTGAAATAATGAATTAGCCACCCTCAACCTGAGGGAGGAGCCCCTTTTACCAGTGGTCCTGCATACTGAAGGAGCCCTGAAGGAAGAGGTCTTTCTCAGGCTCTTTCTTCAGCTGAGAGTTCAAGAGCCGCTATGGCATGGGAACTAGTTTGTGAGTCCATGGCTGGTGTGTGAACTAACAGAAGGAGCAGCTTCCCACCCAGTTTCCCTATTCCCAATACTAGGTGCTCGTTGCCACACTTATTGTCCTTTCTTTAGTGAAGCACTACAGGACCATGTCTATTATTCATTCTTTTGTTCATTGTATTTATTAACCACTTATTGTATGTTAGGCAGTATGGACATAAAGATAAAAAATAGGGTTGAGGATATAGCTCAGCGGCACAGTGCCTGCCTAGCAAGCGTGAGGTCGTGAGTTCGATCCCCGATATCAAAAAAAAAAAAAAAATTAAAAAAAATCTCCATTCAGAAATATACACAACAATGGGAGATGCTATATAAATAGTCTTTCTGTAGATGATATGTGCCATCACAAAATAAGTACTATGTTCTAAGAGAGCAGAGTAGGTGGGCCAGAGATTGTTTTCTAAGAGAAGCTCTTTGATAGCCTCTGGTGAAAGGTGTTTGATATATAAAATGTGTACATATTTTCATGAACTTGTAAAACATACACTTTACCAGTGTTTACTGCATTCATTATAGTAGAAAATGAAACTAACATAGATAGCTGCTCATTTAGTGACTTCCATTACTATCAACTTCTTTCCCTCGCACAATCATTTATTCATTCTGCCAATAAGGAGCAAGGTTGACTGGCTTGAGTTTCATTTTGTTTCATTTCCCTTGTTATAGTCTTTGTGGTATAGGCTGTAATGAACAGTGATGTCAAGCAGTCATAGCGTGGAGAAGACATTCGGGTGATCCACTGCATAATTGATTTCCAATGTGTAGTGTAAGGGAAAAATAACATTTAAAAATCACCTTTATTGAGATGTAATTTACATGCAATACAGTGGGCTCATTTTTTAAGTACAACTCAATTCATTCTGACAGTTGTATGCACCCTGATAACTGCCATCACAGTCATGATAGAGAACGTCTCACTCCCACAAAGTCCTCTTATTCTCTATGCAGTCAGTGGTAGAGCACCAGCTCCAGTGTTAGGCAACAACTGGTCTGCTTTCTGTCACTGTAGGTTAGTTCTGCCTGTCCTAGGATTTCATAAAATTAAAATCGGACCATATGCACTATTTGGGACCTAGCTTCTTTTGCTCTGTGTTGTTTTGTTTTGTTTGAGATTCATCTGTGTCACATGGATTATGAGTATGTTCCTTCCATTGCTGAATAGTATTCCATTTTATGGATTTACCAAAAATTTTCTATCCATTCACATGTTGATAAACATTTGGGGCTTGATTTCTTAGTTTGGGTTAGTGGGAATAAAGCTGCTATGAACGTTCATCTATAAATCTTTGTATAGATATATTTTCATTTCTGTTAAGTAAATACATACTATAATTGCTGGCTCATAGTAAGTGTATGTTAAACATTGAAGAAACTGACAAACTGTTTGCCAAAGTGATTATACCAGCAGCAATATATGTACCCAAACAGGCTTTCTCCACACCACTTCCTCATTGCATAGTTATATTGCTTAACTGTGACCAGCCTAAGTTCATTCCAAAGCTTGGCAAAACTTGAGTCTCAAACTCTATACCCACAGGTCTTGTCTCTTGATAAATAAGAAAGGTAGTTCCAAGAACATGCTTATTCCTTTTTCTCATTTGTTTTTTCACACTGTACCCTTGGCTTACTTAACACTTTGAATTCTTAAACATTACTTTTTCTTCTCTTACATTCCTAACACATTACTAACTCTGTCTCCCGCATGGTGACTTTTCCTACTTGTGGAAAAGTATTGGGAGCTGTCGTCCATTGGTCTTTATGCAGGTTGAGGCAAGTTTTGCTCAGACTGACAGATCAGCAGAATACTCTTGTTCCTCTGAGCCAGAGGACTAAGGATTCACTTAACCTGACTATCCCCAGGGTTTAGGAAAGTACTGAATTCCATTCCTATGCCTACATATCAGGTCCACAAATCTATTCACTAATGGTAGACTTGTACTTATATTTTAGGCCCAAATAGATATGTGGGTATACACATACTCTTTCATCTCAATCTCCATTTGTATTCACTGTGTTGGAAATCTATATTTTATGTATTCATACATAAAGTGCCTAGTTTAGTGTTATACAACCTCTGTGCACTCAATAAATATTAATTGAATTGAAATAATGGCATCCCTTATTAATATTTATAAGCAAATAAAACTAGCTAAATATATGGAGTATGGAATACTCTTCTAGAAATATTTGAATTAAAATGATTAAAAACTGGTGTGATTTCATTATGTGGCAAGATAGGTATTGCAGAAGTTATTCACTGGTTGTAGACAGTATACAGGAGAAATGTATGTCTAATTTAATGTATAATTTAATAAATATTATTTTACTATAAGCTACATCTTAGGTGCTAATAAGAATTATTTAGGTGAATGAATGAAATCCACTTCTGGCAGAAACATTTGAAGCTTTTGTGTGGCTGATAATACTTATGAAGCACCTTCTAAGCAAGTGGACTAAAGTCTGATGAATTGCTAGAGCCTTGATCTGGCCAAAGAACAAGAATTATCTTTAATGTGCATAGCTGTTCCTCAGTTTAAGTACTAGGACTTCTCAGACTACAAAGTTGATATATGTCATTTCTAAGTGTATGGGATTCAAGTCATTTTAGAAGGCAAGTACCATCAATCTGAGATATGAAATTTACACTGTGCTTTCTTGTTGATTTCAACTAATTGAACAATGAGAGCAGCCTCTGGTATAGAGCTGGTTACATGTCATCTTTTTGGAGTTGGTTAACCTGTGGAGAAGTGAGAGGACCGAGAACTAAATGTTCAGAGGCATGTCTCAGCTACTCAACCCACCAAAAATGCTTTTCAAGAAAAAACATTTGAGGAAAGAAAACCCTCTTGGTAGCTGTTTATTTATTTTTTCCTCTATTTTTAACTTTCCATTCCATTGTGTTTTTTTTCTTGCAGATCATGTTTCAGGCATATGGAGATAAACAGGGACCACTACATGGAATGTTAATCAATACTCCATATGTGACCAAAGATCTCCTTCAGTCGAAGAGATTTCAGGCGCAGTCCTTAGGAACAACATATATATATGATATTCCAGAGATGTTTCGGCAGGTAAAGCTTGCTGACAGGGATAGGGGGCCTGATGTGTTTCATGGAGCAAAGGTTTTCCTGAATTTCCATCACATGCAACTTTGACTAGAAAAGGGCTCTCCCAAAGGGCAGGAAATATCTTGACACTACTCTCATTTCTGTTTTATTGGAGACTTGGTGACCGCCAACTCAGGTATCAGATAGTATGATTGGTGAGAAGTTCTCTTGAGTAGAAGACAGTAATGAAGATCACATGCCTATGGTGGTAGTTTATAATGATCTGTGTGGGAAGTTACATTTATATTTTCTAAGTCTGTATTCAAGTTAAGGATATTAAAAAAGAGGTATGAAATGCTAGCTCTCATTTTCCTATTTTCCAAGATAACCCAGGTCTCTAGCTGATAGCCTAGGCTAATACAATGAGAATCAATATAGATAGCATAGACAAATGAATATAGAGTTCATAGTACACAGTTTAAAGTGTAAGTTCTTTTGTGGGAGATTTATTATAGCTGAATAAAAACTAGCATAAAAAATACGATATTATGAATCTCATCCTCTATATGAAAATAAATTCCTTTGATCTGTATGGTGAATCATCTCTATGCTGCTGATTTTTCTTCCATAAATAGAAGGCAAGAAAAGTATATCACTAGCAGAAAATGCAATAGATAAAGAATAAGGTATCAAAAGAATACCGAATTTGTCTTTTTAAAAAAAATCTGTGAATATAGGATTTTCCCAAGTCTCCTAGTCAGTACCACCAGTATTTGAATTTCAATAAAGTAATATATGTAGACTGTATAAATAATCTATCTATAATTCCTGTATTATTCACAAATCCAAGAGATTATATTACCTTTACGTAACCATTTGTTTACAGGTTCTATCTCTTGAAACACAGCTACTTTATTTCAGTATTTCCCCCTTATAGCATTGTTAACCTGTAAGCTGAGTGTTGGTTCAGTATCAGCGCCATAAATAGAAATCCTATTTTATGGTATTTTTCCTATATAATAGACATAACATAATGATGAGAGCATGTATGTATGCACAAGTCATTTGGCCATTAAATATTGCTTTGAGGCAAGCAAAGAACTAAACTAGTTCCCTACTTCTTAAAGGATTTGTCTTATCTATAGAGGTTAGAAATGGAAATCATAATGGTTTTTAAATAGGTATGTCTGTTTTTTCAAATTCGAACAGAATTGATTGCACACTTAGAAATAATCATACATATCTTAGTGTATTGGCCTATGTATGGGCCTGTAGCTGTGAAAAATATTAGAAAGAGGATTCTTCCTTCAACCTCCAGTAGAGACTTTATTCTAGTTTTCCTGGATTTTCTTTGTGTTAGCTGAGTGTCGTGTCTTGCTTTTGTTGATTTTCTATTGCCAGATTTCTGTAGAAAAAAATTTTTCCCTTCTTTTTGAGAGGATGATGCTACTTAGTCCTTCATTTTAACATTTATGGAATAGTGTTAGGTCTTTTGTGTTTGTTAATGCTATAGTGCTGATTCAGGTTCACTCAACAGTTTGACTTTGTTGGAAAAAATATCTGACTTTTGGTATGTAGAGAATAATCACAAATCTTTATTAACTGAGAACGGAAATTGGAAGATTTAGTCTAATGTTTAAACTGTCTGCAGAACACTTCATAAAGAAAACAAAACCAGATTAACCAAATCTTAATAATTATTTTTGTCTGTATTGAAATGGTATTTGTGACTGATTAGTCAAACTTCTCTTCTCCACTAGTCCCTGATCAAACTCTGGGAGTCCATGTCCACTCAAGCGTTCCTTCCATCACCCCCTCTGCCCTCTGACATGCTGACATATACTGAACTGGTATTGGATGATCAAGGTCAACTGGTCCACATGAACAGGCTTCCAGGAGGAAATGAGGCAAGCAGTCAAAACCCCCTCTCCCTTCCCTATTTCTGTGCCTGCTGGTGCCAGCCTTCTATGGAGGTGGTCATTAAGTAGCATTACTTAAGATCTAAGTGGCATAGGTAACATAATTGTCTTAACTAGAGTTTTTTAGTGAGAGAACACTGGATATCAAAGAATTATCATTAAATTTTTAGGTGTGGTAATGGTATTATAATTTTGCTTTTTAAAAGAGTATTGTTTTCTACTAACTACATACTAAAATATTTACAGATGAAATTACCTGGTGTCTAGGATTTGTTTCAAATAAAGAAGTATGTAGATGAGAGAATAGATGAAACATGAAATAATTATCGTGAATTGATAGTTAAAGCTAGGTACATGAGAATACTTTCTCTATTTTTGTATATGTTGGAAATTTTGAGACTTTCCATAATAGAAACATTCAAAGTATTGTTTTGCCTAGTGTTTTTCCCACATGTATTTTCTTGCATCTAATTAGTCATATTTGTTGTAGTATTTTTTCCATGCTCAGTTCATTTGATCTGGTGCTCTTGTAAGCAGGTTGAATGTATTCTTCTAGCGGCTCAGTCAGAACCAGAGCTTTGAACATAAAAGAAACAGAGAACCCATTTCTTGATAGTTATCTAAGGAATGCATTTTTTAGCCTTGGCATCCTTTTTCTTATAATGACATATTAATAATGATCATATTCTCTTCTGTACTCTTGTACCTCTCTCTGTGCCTTTATATTCTTCAGATTTTAACTGTGCCTCTAATTTCCAGTTATAACAATGATAAAAACTGTAATAAACCTTAAATGTAATCTCCAGATAAATCTCTTTCCTTAGAAAGAGTAATCTTTACCTGGGTGTTCACCATAAACAGGCTGAGTAAACCACTAAATATAATATGCAGATATTTTGTATTTTATTCCATATCTTTTAAAAAATATTATTCTCTAAGTGCAAGGTGTTTCAGTAATACAGTAGAGACTGCCAAGAATAGATAATTTAGTATTAAAATGGAAACATGCACTGGACCAGATGGAGAGTATCAGGCTTGTAGGAGTTCTAATCTAGTGCCTTTACAAATAGCAAAGGCAAGAAGACGCATGGGGGATGCATAGGAAAGAGAGGATGCACAGAATTTTGACAAGGATATATACTCGTTAGCACACAAAGTTGAAGCAGAGATTTGTGCTACTATGTGTAGCATTGCCTTAGTGAGCACCTCAGCAGGAAAGAAAAGCTCCATTGTGTTAGACTTAAATTCTGATGCATTGAACCACTGTTCAGGAATAGAAGGCACCTTTGTGAACGTGGGGTTGAGAGTAAAATGGTTTTAACTAATGTAATTAAAACACAAAATGAGATTTTTGGCTGTGTGAAAGCTAGCTGTAGTGCTGTGTGAAACCTCTTGCCATGATCTTTTTCTCTTGCTTTCTCTCTGCTCTCATTCTGTTTGAGCGAATGGAGACTAGGGGAATAGTGAAGTCCCAGAGGGACAGAGCTCTGTTCTTGCTGAAATTACAAGCGCAGAGCTGCCTGGGCATGAACATGTAGTGTTTACTCTGCCAGTATGAATACAAATAGTCTTATTATACGGGACTCTGTACCCAAAGACCACACACAGACACACACACACACACACACACACACACACACGAATAAAAAAAAAAATTAAAGGTTTTTTTTTAACCCTTTTAAGACCTAACAATCCTTGATGGAAAAGGCATACCTTAAACAGCTGGATAGGACTATAGTTAGGCATAGTATTCTAGTATTACAGAGGGACCTCATGTTTTCCTTTCCCCAGTGCTTTAGTAGTTTTGAAACTAGAGAGCTAATAGCATCTGTTAAAATGATTTTTGCGTTTTGCCAGTTCTCACTTTCTTCTTGTTCTGTACTTTTCCCTCCTTAGTTGCCTATTTTCTTTGTTCTTTTTTCATTTTCCCAAATGATTGATTAGGATTGAGGCTGAGTGTTAGCTTGCTGTTTCTGAGCCTTTGAGCTTGGGAGGACTGAGACTGATGTTCTTTTGTGAGCAGTTAGTGACTAATGCCCAGGATGGCTGGTGAAGTCAGTGACCTTAGCTGGATTATAGGGCACTGCATGACAAGAATGTGGTTAGGGTATTAGTATCAAACTCTATACCAATAGCTTGAACTTACAATGGAGGATGTCCAATGAAAGACTGACCAGTCTAAGGATGGAATTTTAGCAGTCAGAATTCTGAGGGACAGCTGTGCCTAAGAGATGACAAGGTGTCAGTAGGCTGTATTGCCTTGTGCTGAGCCCAGTTTTATCAGGGCACATTGACTCTCAGCTATTGCAGTTTAATTTTCTTTGGCCAAAGAGACAAGTTTGTCACAAACCTGGCACTCTACATATTACCCCAAGAATGATGTGAAGGCAATGAAAAGAGTTCATGCTGATGAGAATTGGAGCAAATCTGTCCTGTCCCAAAGAGAATGGGCATCTGAACAGAGCCTTGATAAATAGTTTTATTAAAAAAAGGAATAAAAAATTGACCTGTTAATGTTCTGAGAGCCAAGTAAATGCATTGATGCTACATAGACATTAAATCATCATAATGTGGTGTTCTCCAAAGGTGACGGCTCTACCAGGTCATCATTGTGAGTGGTATTGCATTACCTTGAAGGATTGGAGTTTCTGGGTTAAAAAGCTAGCACATAGATATAAGGAATAAGGGTAAAACAAGAGATTCCTGCAGAGTTTTACCATGAATTGAGATGCTTTTCTTCACGATCAAAGACAGAAAACCTGCACTTATCTGTCCATCAACTATATTGGTGGCTGGTCCCCTCCTCCCCCAAGGACAGTAAATAGGTGAGATGGTGATAGGACCAGGACTTGGACCAATTCAGTTCCATTTAGTTTTAGGTAACTTGTTTGCCATTTGAGGAGGAATATTGGCTATTTCAGCAGAGATGTGACCTGCATCTTGAACATTTGTGCCTGCGTTAAAAGCGGGAAAGAGCTTTTCTGGTTCCCTGTTAGCTTCTTTCTCCTTTCTATTTTCCTAGTTATCCCTTCCCCAGAAAGAAAGATTTAACAAAAGGAGTGCTACCTAATACATGATGAAAAGTATAGAACACATTTTTCTCATCAGATTTAAATGGCATTGCATTTAGTATGAATTTAGAGTAGGAATAAAAAAGGTGTAGACCAAATCTGTGGACTGTGTTACTTGCAAATAGCCCTAAAGATGAGTTGCCCGGCATTTTTTAATAGTTGCAAGTAAAAATGAAAATTGAGGAAAATATGATTGCAACATAGACTAAACTGATTTCATTTCTAGCTGCTATGATGCTATAGTGATGAGCTGTATAGAAATACACAGTTAGATGAATGTGTGCTGTTGAGCTTGGATGCAGAAGAAATGCAGCTAACCAACAATTCTACATTACTGTTTCTTTATTTTAGAGGAATTGTTTTCATTTTCCTGCCAGTTTGCTAACTTGTTCTGATCATTTGGTAGAAGCTGTAATTGCAGGTGGGAACATCTTGAGTAACAGTTCACAATCCGGTGCAGCTGCTTTTCGCACTAAATCCTGTTATTAAAAAGCTCAGGCTAAGATCAAGCCAAAGGCTATAACAGACTTGACAGAGAACAAGTTAACTTTGCTTGGGAGGACAAAGAAAATCCTAGCCTTCTTGAGACTATGTTCATGTGAAATAAATTACTAGCACTTAAAATTTTTAATTATTTTTAATAGCTCCAGAACTAAATCAGGAACCTCCAAATTGGGCAATGATGAAAGATATCATAGAGTAGCAACTTTTATAGTAATTTTAGTGCTGCTAGAAATTAGATCTCTGTTCTCCTTACCATTTCAGAATGTGGGCTTTTTAACATTCTCTCCTGTCACTCCTATCATAACGAAAAAGTGAGACAAGAAGATGTTGTGTTTAAAAGCAGTTATAATAGGTACAGTACACATATCCAAAAAAAGATTGGTAATTAGAGACTGAAATTCTTTCATGGTGTAAATTTTTTTCCTTAACATTTTTATAGGAGAAAAATATATTCCAAATTGAATGCAAATCAACAATGACCTCCACACATGGTATTTCACTTAAAAGTTGTGGTGGCTCCAAGGTTTCAATTTTTCAGATAGGCACTAGGTGTCAGGGTTTTTCCTTCTTAGCAGTTTAGCATTTAAACAAGCCTCTTGAATTCCCGTTTGGTGAGACAAATCCACTTGTGTTCTTCCCTTTTATTCAGTTGGCACAGTAGGTTTTCTCTAATGCTCCTACAATGTGCAATTGCCAGTTTAAACTCTCTGCTTGGAGATGTATTCAACCCATATTATGGCTATACACAGTTATTGAAGAAAAGGATGATCAAAGAGGAAATAAAGTAGTGTAAATTAAAGTTTAAAGACTAACTGCCATCATGACTGAGATCTTGGTTTCAGTTCTGCTTTATGTTCTCAGAGGTAAAGTGGTAGGGATAAGTAGGCATTAGAATTTAAGGTCTGGAACTGCTGGGCCTGACCAGTACTCATATTTAGTTATCGTTTAATTGTTCAGTGTGCTGTTATTAGTACCTTCAAAGCATAGTGTCTCTTTAATTTTTTTATTTTTAAAAAATACAAAAAAAATGAAGAGGTGATATCCCTACATCTGCCAACCAGCTTAAACAAATCTTAACCATTTTGACTGTGTTTCTCACTTACATGTTGGTGTACCCCTTGGAAATTTTTGTGTGTAAAAATGAGAAGTTGGGTAAGGAAAGGAAGTTGGTAAACTTAACTAAGCCTAAAAGACTTAGAAGAAATTAATTAGTATATCCATTATGACAGTTATTAAACTGGACCTCTTAACCCAAAGGACCTCTTATTTTAGAAAAACTATCATAACCCTCTGTCTTGATTCACTTGATTGACATTTTCCAAACTTTCAAAGGAATTGTTTGGGTTATTCTGGACTGAAATTGTCGTGGTACCCAATATAGTCTAAACCTGTCTGGAGAGACTTTGCATGTGCTTGTCACACTGCGTAAGAAAGGCTTGCCATTCCCATGAACATAGGGCCCAGATTTTTTCTAGATTACTATGAGATTTTTTTTGTACAGTATTTAACTCACCTTAACCTCAGAGTAACCTCATGAATGCAAAGTTAATTTAGATTATTTTACTGTTCTTTTGTTTCATTCTTTGGAAATCATTTTACCTTTTATGCTAGGTATGAAGATTAAGTCAGATATATGTTAGAAAAGCAGGATATGTGAATTGTAGTGTGCTGATGGTGAGGTCTGAAATAGACCTCAGTAAAACAGAACCATGGTTTACGCACCGATTGGGGACAATCTGTCAGCCACCAAACTATCACTGAAGATGGGAGAATGTAACTGCTTTGAGATCCTCAGCGTAAAAGGGTCACATACTAGTAGTTATACACATTTATATTTGTTCTTGGCTTATTTTTTGTCAAGGGCTTCAAAAAAAAAATCTTGAATCCTTTCAGACCTAGCAAGATAGGAATTCTAAGTATAGAGAAAGATGTATTATGAAATATGTGGTAAGGTAGGTTTATTTATAATAATTATACTCTTTTCTTTTATCCCTATTCTAAGTGAGCATATTTGGCTACAGATTTTTGTCTAAAATCAACTTCTACCAGTTAGGGCCTTCATTAGAAAAACGTTTAAGGCTAATTTTGAAGAATAAGTCTCCCTACTATGGGATTACCTCTCATGAGTTTCTAACGGTATTCTTTTGGGATACTTAGACTTTTCGTAGGATTCCTTCTGAATAACTGTTATTGATGTTGGAGATTTCTCATCAGGTTGCTTAGTTAATTTTGACTCACTTCATTGTTAGCAAACCAAGGCTGAATGAGCTTGATTGACATTGAAAATCCCATTCACTGGCCCTCTTAAAGCAGTACTGGTGGAGAACTCCTCAGTTCTTTTGAAAATTAACTCCATAACCCTTAAACAAAAGAAAGTACTTGCCAGCATTTTTTTGTACATGTCTTAAGTTTTAAGATTTTACTGAAAAAGAATTTGACATCGTACCCTATGTCAAGGAACTTTACAGCACCAACTACAGCTAGTAATGAACATAAGAGGATGAGGTGTAGTATGAGGCACCAGAGTTCAACATTTGTTCTTGTGATTACTGGGCAAGGCTTCTAGAACTAGTGCAGGCCAAGTTGGTTAATTTCCATACCAACCAATTAATCCTGTGCTCTATTTCTCAAATACCATTGGCTTATATGTATTCCGTTGCATGTTCTTAAAAAAAAATATGTTCATTAAATTACTGCATGTACAGGTGTAAAATTATTGTAGTATTGTGTATATAAATACTATAAAGAAGTAATTTCCCTATTTTAAATGATTTCCAATCTTTGATATTTTCGAAAATTACCTCTAAGATGAAATTGTTTGCTCTAAAAATGATACTTTGCTTTTTATCACATTTTAGAGGGGTTAAGGTAAGTTTGTTCAGCCATTTTGAACTATCAAAAGACCAAAAAAAGAGTTTTTCAGCTGGCCAGGCATATTGTTTTGAGCTCTTTTATGTTATCGTACAACACTAGGCAATGGAACAGTGCTACATCTAGCAGATAATATAGTATGGAAAACTGTTGATATTTTTCAGCAGCTTTCACAAATAGGACAAATTACGTCAAATATTCTATTGCCTTATGGCTTAAAAATATATCTTTATTTTTTAAAAATACATGTTTTAAAACCTATACAATATTTTCTGATATTTCATTATGCTTTATTATGAGACTAACATGAGTTAAAATTGCTATAGCAGGGGCCGGTGAGATGGCTCAGCGGCGTAAGCCCCTGCCTGGCAAGCGCGAGGGCCCGAGTTCGACTCCCAGAACCCACATATGAAAAAAGGGCCGGTGATATCGCTCAGCGGCACAGGCGCCTGCAAGGTCCTGAGGTCGACCCCCGGTACCCACAAAAAAAAAAAAAAAAAAAAATTGCTATAGCAGTTACTCTAGCAATTTTTTTATAGTTTCTAATAGAAAGTAGAGATTTAATATTCTATATAAGATTCAAAAGGTAACATTTTGTTACCTATCTGAAAGGGAGCCCAAGTTCTAATTTCTTGTCTCTGGGTCTTTTTTTATTTTTATGTTGCAGATGATGCCTAAATCCATTTCAACTCTAACATTCTAGGGTTCTTTGAATTGCTACTCTGGCCCCTTGCAGGGTAGGCATTTTCCTGACATTAGTAGAATTAGAACAATAGCTACTGGATGTTTTGCCAAAAAGCACTGAAGTTTTAGATTTTTTTTTAGCATGGAAAATCAGTAATAAAGCATCATCATCTCAGCCACACTTTAACCTACATTTAAATGTGTATGGAAAGATGTTGGTACAGGTGAACTCAAAGTATGGAGATAGAAGAAAGTCAACCATAGCAGAACTTCCTTTTTTGCCTCTCACAGCACAGCTAGAATTGTTGGATGCTTCTCACATCCTCAAAAAACAAAATCCTGTCATGTTTTGCCTTTTTGCTTTCCCTTCAAATTTCTTTGTTGAGCTTAACACTATTGTTTTATTTTATGATAACAGCAGCAGCTTTGGGAAGTGCCCCTGTGCGCCTGCATATTCTGTTCACACTGATAGTACAATTAATGCTGATGTCAATTTTGGTGTTAATTTTGGGTCATGATTAGTGTTGACACTTTGTGTCAGACTAATGGCATTTATGGGTACCACCAGAATAAATGTTAATATTATCATATTTTTAGTATCTGTTATAGTTACATTAAACCAGGGTCCTCCCAGGAGAAAAAATACATATATGGTTGGATAGATAGATAATGCCTTTCTGTATCACTGGTGTTACTCAGCGAGAAATGACATCTCAGGGCAGAATCCTAATCACTGTTTGGAGCATCAGAAATAATGATCACCTCTGATGGGAGGTTGTGAATAATTCATTTGGTTTGATTTTCACGTCCTGTCCAGTGATACTTTTCAAACCAAATGTGTTTCTACAGGAAAATAATGGTCCCACTTCTTATGGAAATACTGTGGCACAAATCATTTTACCAACATAAAAACAGTTAAATAAGACCGTTCTCTTCTGCTTTCTTTCTCCTCCCCATTCCCTCCTCCCTCACTTGAGTGTAATTATTCCAGAATCAGGATGTGGCCAAAGAAATATTTTCTTCCTCAGGACTTGCATAAGGAAAACAAATACTTATTTCTGCTAATCCTGAGTTTATTCACTGTAGCTCTTCCCTTTTTCACTCTAAGATAATTAGCTTAGATTGATAACCCTAATAAAACCTACAAAACCTGTTCATTGGAAGTTCTGTTCTGAAAAATCATCTAAAATAAAATATTTTTAAAAATTATTCATGGCTATATTAATGAAAACACAGTTTTCAGTAAGTGCCTCGAGATCACTTGGTTAGTCAGTGTTTGAGCAAGGCTGCGGTCAGGGAAGAGGATGCTGGTGCTGCCAGTGCCAAGAAGCCTGATTCTGAAACCATAAACCATAAACCTGTCCACTCACACAGGTAAGCTACAGGTTGCTTTTGGTTGCTTCCTTCGTCTTTCAGTCTTCCTCAGCCGTTAGTCCTGAAGTGTCATTTTTCACCTGGTAAAAATGTGAGAAAAACAGAAAATGGGAAAGGGGGATTCAAATGATGGGATTTCCTTTGGTTGTTACTCTTTAGTTAAAATATAAGGCAGTTTGGGCTTGGTGAAATCTGTGAAAGCTGCATTTCTAACCACATTGTCACACTGTGTATACTTTTGTAGTGATTGCTGAATTTGGGTTTTTTTATTTTATTTTTATTTTATTAGTATGTGTTTGCAGTTCATACTCTTTACAATCATCTTGGGGAGTGGTTACATGTACATACCACAGCTTCTTTTTTTTTTAATCCCCCTTCCCTCCCCCTTCCCTCCCCCTTCCCTCCCCTTCCCTCCCCACTCCAGTTCCCCTATGCCATTTTTCATTCTTGTTGATATTATTAGTCTGAGTTCATGTTATAGCATATAATATTTACATTAATTGAGGTTATTAGGTTCCTGTGGCATATCTTTATTCTACTTATTTCCCCTTCCCCTCCTCCTCATCCCTTGCACTTTTTCCCTTGGACTTCTTCCCTATTGCAAGAGATCCATTTCCTTGTCTGCTTCTGTCCATCTGGAATCTGTGATATAAAATCTTCATTGTGTAAATAATATTAATAGGCCCCCCATCTATATAAAGTAATTTAAGTAAAACATTTATGTTGTCCTAATTAAAATGGGATGGGTGTATGACTTCTGAGGTAATGATAAAATCCTCTAAAACAAAGCTATTCTTAGTATGTTTTGAGCCATTTCTCCTGAATATTGTGAACACCCCCACCAAATCTAACAAGGGCAGGGGGAAGTGTTTTTCAACCTAGTGTTCATCATCAGACAGAAAGTATTTTACATTCAGAAGCCATTTCCAGTATCAAATTCAATTTTGTCAAGTGATTAGTTAAGTTTGGTAGAGAATAATTTAAAAACACAATGCTAGAAATGGCTGTGGTGCTTCTGTACTTGAAGAGAGCGGTTGCTATTCTCAAGTTGCAATTCTCCTTTCAGTGACTGTGCATCGCAACTGGATTATTGTGTTACATGTCTTTGCAGCTGTTACAGACCTGCATCTGTTGACACCATGTGTTCCTACCCAGTACTGCTGGAAGTGGGCAAATTGTTACCTTGACTGTCTATCAGTGCAAACGTCCTTTTATGTACATATGTTTGTAAAGCTCTTTAGCCCCCTTCAAGATGAAAGGCTCTGTATAAATATAAGCTTTCGATTTTAGTGCATGTTTGTAATACATGTGGCACAGTCCTAAATATGTATTTAGCTGATAGGCACTGTTCTTGTCTGTTGTACAAATATTGACTTTAAAAGTATAAATATGTATTTAACCATCAGACCAGAAAAACACTGAAGCAGTTACTTGTCAGGTAGAGATATTAATATTGTATAAACCTATATATACATATGTTTACATTCAGCCATATCATTGCAGAGCATTTCTTTTTAAAAAATGAAATGATATCACCAACAATATAAGATAGTTCTTGATTTTCTTTTAAGGTGATTCTTGATTATTAATTTTCATGTCTTCGTTTTTCTTTTTAATCTTTCATGAATATAATCTATTATAATATGATTAAAATCTAGAGTTAAATTGGGTGTGGTGGCGCATGCCTATAATCCCAGCACTTGGGAGGTGGAGGCAGGAGGATTGCTGCGAGTTCAAGGCCAGCCTTGGCTACAAAATGAGTTCAAGGCCAGCCTGAACTGCATAGTGAAACCCTGTCTCAAAAAGAGCCCCCCCAGCAAAAAATCTAGAGTTAGTTTCTCTGAAATATAGGAAATCCATTATGCTGGTAGAATTTTACCCCCTTTAAGAAACTTTTTTTTTTTAAAGGCATCAGTGCACTATAAAAACATTAAAGGTTAGGAGTAGTGGTGCTTGCCTGTAATCCCAGCACTCAGGAGACTGAAGCAGAAGGAGCACCGCAATTTCAAGGTCAGCCTGGACTACACAGTGAGATCCTGCCTCAAAAAAAAAAAAAAAAGTTTGGAAATGGGGGAAAAAACAGCCATACAGTTCCATCATCCTAATAATTATCTCATTTTGCTGCGTTTGTTTTCCCCCAAGAATACTTTCAGATAGAATTATAAAATATACTATGTACTTACTCTGTGCATGTACCATTCTAGGACATAGCATACAAACTGACACAGTAGGTTGTTATTACCCCTAGTTACTACTGAAGAAGCTGAAGCACAGAAAGGTTAGTAATTTACTTAAGATTATGTGACTAGTAAACTGAATCTTTATTCTGTTAGATTAAGATTCAGTGTTTCAGAATCCAGCTCCTGGGTCTGTACCCTTAACCGTAACACTGTTTTGCCTCTCAGATTATGATATGCATGCAGTTTTGTACCCTACCTTTTCTAATTTAGTATTACATCATGGGTATTTAAAAATGCTATTTATAGTTTTCATAGTCATCACTTTACAAGACTGTACAGAACACTAACAGTGACCTCAATATCCAATTTACTTACCTTCAAAAACATTATCATGGTATTTACTTTTTAACTTTTTATTTTAAAGTAATTTTGGATTTTTCAGAAAAGTTACAAAGATAGTGCAAAGGGTTCTCTTATACCTTTTACCCATCTTCCTCCAATATTTTGTTTGGTGCTGGTGATTAAACCTAGTGCCTCACACGTGCTGAGCGCTTACCATATGGAGCTACACCCCCAGCTTCAACTTCTCCTAATATTAATATCTTACATAAGCATAGTCTAATGATCAAAACTAAGAAATTAATACTGGTATAATGCTATTAAGTAAACTAAAGACCTTTGTTTCCTACAAGTTTTTTTAAGGATTTTTTTTCTGTTCCATGATACAATCCATGATTCCACAATGAGTTTAAAGATCAGTGACATTTATGTTCATGGTATAATTGTTGTTCATGTTCCATATGTATTCACCTAAAAGCAGTAAAACTAATGTGGAATATACTTCCTTAATCTCTCTAGTAAAGAAAAATCATGTATTTTTCTGTGAACCTTTAAAAAATAAACAATTCTGCTGGAGTTGATGGAGCACATTTGTAATTCCATTTTTTTGGGAGTCTGAGGCTGGAAGATAATAAATTTGAGGCCAGCCTGGGCAATTTAATGAGACCCTATGTCAAAGTAAAAAAGGCTAGGGATGTAGCTTAGTGCCCCCTGGGTTCAATTCCCAGTATCACAAAAACAACTAAGTAAACAAACAATTCACACTAGCTGTAAGAACAAATTACTTAATTACTCTGTGCCTCAGTTTTCTTATGGCAATTACAGCTACCTTTGAAGGCTTTTATATACCAGACTCTGTACTAGTTTATTGTGTTTCTCACAACAATCCTTCCAGAAAGGTGTAACTATCAAGAGTTGGTTTGTCCAAGGTTTTACACCTAATTTAAAGCTGAAATTTGGAACAAGATAGCTTGACTTCCCACTTAAGCCCTTAATCACTCAATATTTGTCAACTTACAGCATAGTGTAGCATGTAATAGATGCTCACTTAATAGTAGCTATTTTTTAAAAAGTTGATCGATATTTAGGATTTTTATCCTATGATCTCTAGATACTAGTGCTGGACAGTGTTCTAAGCCCATTGGTGTTGACTAATTCCAAATATTATTAAAGTGAAATAACTGGAGCCAGCAAATATTTATGATTCCTGTATTACATAGTAGAGATCCTTCAAGGCACTAGAGGAGATACAGTGGTTCAAGACATAAACTAAGGGCCAGTGAGATGGCTCAGCAGCGTAAGCGCCTGCCTGGCAAGCGCAAGGGCCCAAGTTTGACTCCCGGAACCCACATACGAAAAAAGGGCCGGTGATATCGCTCAGCGGCACGGGCGCCTGCTGGCGTGTGAGGTCCTCAGTTCGACCCCCGGTACCCACAAAAAAAAAAAAAAAAGACATAAGCTTAAAGAAGTCCTAGGCAGGTTATGACTGGTTATCAAATAGATTCTCTACATGAAAGTCTTAGTAAGAAATTGAATACGAGAGGAGTCAGTTTGGGTTGGAGGAAGCTTTACTGAGGAAATGGAATTTGAATGAACCTTTTGAAATAGGATTTGGACAGGTTAAAGGAAGAGAAAATAGCAAGTTTTGTATTTTGAAATTAACATAATAGATTTCTGCTTCTAATAGTTTGTTCACCAAATCCATGGGGGTTATATTCTTAATTTTGCATCTGGGGACATTGAAACTCTATAAGGTTAAATAATGTTTCTAAAGTCACAGTGTTAATCAGCAATATATCCTAGATTTAAATCTGAGTTTGGTTTACTCCAAAGTTCATGTTCACCATTATATGCCCTATTGTTTGATTATCAGTGACATCCAAATTTTAATGTAAATTGAGCAACAAAAGCTTCTTAGATGTTTGAGAAAGCTAACTCAAAATTTGAATCTCTTCTAGTAGAGAATCTTGCTAATACTAAGACTGGGATACCAGTCTCCATTCTGTAATGGTACTTTTGAAGGTGGGAGGGGGTGTGGTCAATGAGGAACACACTTTGGAAAGACATTGATAAAGAGTAGTGTGTTTTCTTGGTGCTGCTGTGTTCACACATAATTAGAAGTCAATTGCAAGCATAATGTCCTGGCCAGTTGCTGAACTGACTGCCCAAGTGACACAGTTAAGAGTCCTTAGGTAATAACAAAAGATAAGAGTATTATTTGCCAGCCCAGTGCCACATAGTCACAGTGTTTGCATTAGCACACAAATGCTAAAGTAGATTCTTCAGGGTTTGTGTCTAAACTCTTCTGGCCTATGTGGCTGAGGTTAATATATCATAAAATTTGGTGTAAAACCCAATCTTCCTAACTACCAATGCATTTAGAGGAAAGTAGACTCTAAAGTAGACTCTTTTGTTTTCTTTCCTGAAAAACAAAAGAACAGTTGGGTTAGAGGAACACATGAGAAAGCAGATAAAATTTTTCACCACATCCAGGCATTATATTAACTACTGTCTTAAAAAACACAACCAAAATTATCCTGATAGTTGGGGTTTCTCTGTGCTATTTTTTGAATGATGTGTTTCTCCTTCCCTTATCTGTCTTTAGTGAGCAGATAGAGTAATACCTTATCTCAGAAGGTGATTGGATTTTTTCCCTGTGTATTATATCCATTTTGATTTGTATTTGGCCAATGGTATAATATATTAAATAGCTTATATTTATCTGTGGGTATTTTATATATATTTCTTAATGCTGAGAATCACAAATAGCTGTGTGGAATGTCTCAACCAGCCTGATTACAGTGGATGTGCAATTGGGTTGAGGAATGTGTACTCAGAGCTTATGATCACTGGCCCGGTTGAGTCTGGGTGATGCATGTGGCTTTCCAGGGATGCTGCTATTTACATCTGTTAATGGCCCTTTTGATGGCCAGCTCCCCAATGAGGTGCTATGCAGCAGCCTGGGGATGAGAGACCAAGGCTGCAGATGTGTGGCTGGGCTCCATTAGGCAGGACCAGGGGTGCTCATCTGGTAGGCTTTGTTTTGGCGGGTGAGTAGTGGGGGCGGGGAGGAAGGTGTGAGATGGAAAGAAGGGAAAAATAGAGTGGGAAGCATTACTTATCCAAGTATATGGGAAACAGACAAGCAGACATGAAAAACTGCATCTCTAACTGGGGTGAAAATGAATAGAAAAAAAAATGAAACTAGTGAATAAACAAGTGGAAGGATTGACTAGTTCTCATATAGAAGAGGATTGAAAGAGGAGAGGGCTATGGTTTGGGAAGAGACACACCACCTTTTAAGTCAGTATCATTTATTTGTGTGGCTGGTTAGATGCTACTGAATAGAGAGCACAAAGTTACATATATCACAGAGCATCAAGAGATTAGTTCTGTTCATCTTTTGGTTTTCTGGTGCTGGGAGAAAGCAGCAAAAGATGCTCTCAACAATGCAGTGTTGCCCAGGCATGGTGGCGCATGTTTATCATCTGAACACTCGGGAGGCCGAGGCAGGAGGATCACTGAGAGTTTAAGGCCAGCTTGGGCTACATAGTGAGTTCAAGGCCAACCTGAACCTTGTCTCAAAAAGATAAAAAATAAAAGCAATGTCAAGCAATAGTAAATTCTTATAGAAATGGAAGATACCTGGAGCAGACCACTAAAGAGTATTTCTATTATTCATATCAAATGCTGGAAGATAGTAACAGGGTCTCAGATCACAGTCCATGAAGGATGATTCTCTTTCTGGTTCCTTATGTGTTAAAGATTTCCTGGAACCAGTCTCACTAAAGCCAGAAATAGTCTTACTATAGTAAGATTGTAGACTTAATTACCACTACTATGGTATTATTCCACACGTATCTTAATTGCATTTTTGGGGGGGGTACCGGGAGTCGAACTCAGGACCTCGTGCTTGCCAGGCAAGCGCTTATGCCGCTGAGCTGTCTCACCGGCCCTTTAATTGCATTTTAGACTTTGGTTTTGAGTAGTCCTGAAGAAGGAACTAAGGCAGCTCTGGAATACATAGTAAACCTTCTTTTCTCAGCAAATATAGAGCAGTATACTAGATTTTTTTTCTAGTTTTCAACAAGGAACTTGGCTCTTCAGCAATGTACACCTTTCCATGAAGGATGTTTCATTATAGCAGCATACTTTAAAGGAAACTGAAAAAAAAAAAAAAATCTGCCTGTAAGAGGCTTATATTCACTTGTTTACTTATATCTTCTCAGATTGGCATGGTAGCTTGGAAAATGACCCTCAAAAGTCCTGAATATCCAGAAGCCCGGGATATCATTGTTATTGGTAATGACATCACATACCGAATTGGGTCATTTGGGCCCCAGGAGGATTTGCTGTTTCTCAGAGCTTCTGAACTTGCCAGGGCAGAGGGTATTCCACGCATCTATGTAGCAGCCAACAGTGGAGCAAGAATTGGACTGGCAGAAGAAATCCGCCATATGTTTCATGTGGCCTGGGTAGATCCTGAGGATCCTTACAAGGTACAGACTATGAAGAGATAATACTTCAGTACACTGTATGGTGTGTGTGTGTTTGTGTGCACGCATATGTGTAAAAGACGGGAGAGGAAGTTTAAATTTGAAAGTCAGTCCTTATAATGAAAATTAAATAAAGTTACTTATGAAATTTTCATTAAGACACTATCTTTGAGACAAATTGCTTCTTAATATGTTCATCTGGTTTAACATAGATAACTATTTCTTTGGTTGAACATTGATGAAACAATAGGAATGCATTTAGCACAAGACATGCTAAACTTAAAATATGTATCTCTAAACTATGTAAATATGGCTTTTAGGATTATGGCCAGTCATCAACAAAATCCCTTGTATCTTCATCATCATCTCCAACCCACTTGCCCTATTCGAAACCTATCTCTCTTCCAAAGACATGGTTTCCCTTGTAGCCTTTTTAAGTAGTGATTGATTTCTCTCTTTCCTTTGTACTACTGAATCTGGAGAGGGAATACAGTTTTCTTGGAACCTCATTGCTACTTCCAGACCCTTTCTTCTCCCTTCTTCCTGAAAAATCACATCTTTGAATCTGATGTCATTAGACTGTGCTGTTGTCCTATCCTTGTTCCTTTGTTTTCCCACACTTTGGTCACAACCCCTCATTATTTGTATCTTTTAGTTCGTGGGACATTATTGCTTTCTCCAGTGCTATTAGTTAGTGGTAATTCTTGTGAATGCCATATCCACATAATCCTTCTGTAATCTGACTTCTCTTGGATCCTTGACTTCTTCTCTTCTGATGGTCCTGTTCTCCAGCCTAGCTCAGCTTCTCATTTCCCACAATCTCAGTTTCAATCATCCCTTTCTTTGCCACCCCTCCATCTGTTTTTCACTCCCTCCTTACATCTTCTTATTCTTATTTAGCTTAAATTCCAAGGTTAACCATTATAATCTCACCCTCAACTTTTTTTTGCTTCTATCTTCACTGTGCGTACTTTGAACCTTTATAAAAACCTTGTTTAAATTCACTTTCCCCATCTACTCTCATGTGTGCACCTGCCCAGCTGAATACTAAGACAAAAACGTGCAGTTCTGTTGACTGATCTTACTTTAAATTCAATTCAAGCTTACCAAACTACTGAATGACAGTTTCACATCTTTCTTCTCAAACCCTCATATTCTCTCCCCATCCTCCCTCTGAGCCAGTGCCAGACCTCAGTTCCCTATTCACTAAGAAACAGAAGGACTCAGAAGAGAGCTCCACAAGCTTTTATATCTGTACCCTTACTCTCTGCTTTTCCTTCTGTGCATTGGATGAACAATCCCTCCTTCACTCCAAGGCCATCCCTCTTCTTACACACTTGATCATCTCCTTTCTTGCCAACTTACATATGTAGACGAACACTTCTCCTACCTCTTTATTGCATCACTGCCTTTTCCATTCCTTCTGGATTTATCATTTTAGCATACAAGCACTTACCCTTCAGTCACTACCCTTATTCTACTTTCTCTTTCCCTTCTTAAAGTAGTTGTCTATTCTGAGCCAGGCACGGGTTGTACCTCTGTCATGTGAGTACTAGGGAGGCTAAGAAGAGAGGACTGCAAGTTTGAGGCCAGTGTGGGTAACTTAGCAGGATCCTATTTTCATTTTTCAAATGAAAAAGGACTAGGGGAGTGGCTCAATGGTAGAATGCTTGCCTAGCATGGCTGATACCCTGGGTCCAATCCTTAGTACTGAAGGGGGGAGAGGGGAGGGGGGAAGAGTATATTCTTGTGATCTCCACATACTCTGCTCTTGTTCCCTGTTAAACCCACTTCAGTGATGCTTCCCTATTCCACGAAAGCTGCTTTTGTCATGGTCATCAGTGTTTCATATAAATTCCACGTGAATTGTCAGTCTTCATCTTAGTTATTTGATGATTCAGCAGCGTTTGACACAGTTGATCACTCCTTCATCCTTGAAATACTTTCTCTTGTTGGCTTCCAGGACCTCAGAATTGCCCTGTTTGTCTTTCTACCTTCCTGGCTCTTCTTTTATCAGTTTCCTTTGGTGCCTTTAACATCTTTAGATGTAAGATTGTTTCAGGGTGTGATAGAAATATCCTATATTTTTAATGTGGTGGTGGTTACCCAAGTATATACATGTTCAGAACTCATCAAATTGTAACACTTTAAGATGATAATATTTATTGCATGTAGATTGCAATTCATTAAAATTCATTCAAAAAGTATGTGGAAATTGATAGTGACTGCTAACCATTATGAGATTTTGGGGGGAGGGTGATGGAAGCATTCTAGAATTAGTGGTGATGGTTGCACGTCTGAATATACCAAAAACTACTAAATTGTGTATAGCATGTTAGATACATACCATGTCACTGTACATTATGTAAGAATACAATATGGATATGTATGTATACAAGTAAATTAATTATGAAATGGTGGTATAATGTTATAAATGTAATTAGGAATTATTTTATTGAAAAAAGCAAAAGAGATGAGTTTAGAGTTCACTATTAGCACTCTATAGAGTGATTTTTAATATTGAATATCCTAGATTTATAATCTCAGTTATTCTTACCTATGTATACTGTGGGTAATGAGAATATACTATAGATTTGATGTTTTTTTATATATAGATTTGAGAGAATGAAGAATAGTAATTCGCATAAGTCTTTAATTTCATGTTAATATTTTTAATAGAGGTGTCACTAAAGATCTGAAAATGACCCTTTACCCCTATTGAGTTTGAAATCAACAGAATATACTTGCAATTGCAGCTACAGGGTATCTTGTTTCAAGGACAAGCAGTCAGTAACTGAAAAAATAAGTACTTCTATCTTTCACAGGTGATCTGTACTAATATCCTATTAGATGGTAACCTTAAGAAGTGATACGGCAATTTAAAGCTACTTTTAGAACAAGCTTCATTATGCATGTTTCGCTGTGTCTTCTGGTTATGTGACAACAGTAAATAATGAGTTAAAAATCTGTTTGTGCTTCATAGGGATTCAAGTATTTATATCTGACCCCTCAAGATTATAAGAGAGTTAGTGCTCTCAACTCTGTCCATTGTGAACATGTGGAGGATGAAGGAGAATCCAGGTAGGTATTTATATATCAAAATAATTTGGCCATGACTAAAGAAAGGAGAATATATTCTTTGTTTCCCCACCGTTCTGCTGATCATGACCTTGAAGAGCAGTGAAGATTACTTGTTACATAATCTAGATGTTGTAGGTTTTTATCTTAGCTCTACCACTTATTAGCTGAAAGACCTTATTGTTGATTGAGGTTTTAAAATTGTGTTTGTAATACCTTTTCATTTTAGAATAATTAAAACATGTAAGTAATTATGAAGGAAAAACATCAGCATAATCTGATCCTGAGGCCACAATTATGAATTTATATATTCTTACAGTCTTTTCTATATTCATACCTTTTTTCAACATAATTGAGATTATAAGATTTTTCTTTGAATTTGTTCTGTTCACTAAAATCTATTTCTAGAGAAATTTTTATGTTCTTAAAAATATTTTTTTTGAGACAGGGTTTCACTATGTAGTTCAGGCTGCCCTTGAACTCACTGTGTAGCCCAAGCAGGCCCCAAACTCGTGGCGATCCTCCTGCTTCAGCCTCCTGAGTTCTGGGATTATAAGCATGTGCCACCATGCCCTGTCTAAAATATTTGAATGTCTGACAGCTTAATGGTTGCATAGTACTTCATCATAATGAATATATCATATTTGAACATTTAGGCTATTTCCAGTTTTTCACTCTTATATCCCTGGGCAGAAGATTCATTGATACAAACTTTAAAGAGTATCTCTGGGTTAGTTTCTAGAAGTGCAGTTACTGGTTAGGGAATATTTCTGCTGGGCATGGTAGCACATGTCTATTTTCCTAGCTATTGGGGAGGCTGAGGCAGAAAGATCACAAGTTTGAGACCAGCCTTGGCAACTTAGAGAAATCCAGTCTCAAAACAAAATTTTAAAAAGTACTGGGGATATAGCTCACTGCTTCCTGGGTTCAACCTCCAGTACTGAAAAACAAAACAAAACAAAAATCCATTTTTAAATATTTAAAAAATAATTTCAAATTGTCCTCCCAAGATCTGCTTTCCTAGTTAGTAGTATGTGATAATGCTTGTTTCCTCTTTTAATTTTTCTCTACCCTTGCCAACATTGATTATTGTCAATTAATAAAGTAAGATAAAACAGCAATTGTTACTTTAACTTGTATTTTTGATTACTAGTGAAGCTGAACATTTTTATAATCTCTCTGCAAGTAGTTTCTAGAATGTTAATTCCTCTAACACTATTTATTGCATAATTCATGTTCTTATTTTCTGTTCTATCTATTCTTGTGCTAATGGCATGCTGTTTTAACTATTCTAGTAGGGCAGATTTCATTATGTTCTTAATTTTTCCCCAAGTCTTTTTAGATGTTTTTGCCCTTTTTGTATGTAAGATCATTTTTGAAAAATTAGTTCCCCAAAACTTTTCATGTTTTTATTCTGATCGCATTAGTATTATAATGCATTCTGATCGCATTAGTATTAACTTATGAAAATCTGATATCTTCCTAATATTAACTATTCCCCAAAAGAAACATGGTATGTTTTCCTATTTATCTAAGTGTTTGTTTTTAAGGTTTGTAGTTCTTTCCATGTAGGTTATGCCAGAGGTTCCCAAACTTTGTTGGTTCATGGCACCCTTAGTCACTCAATAATTTTTTCACAGAACCCCTAAGGCTAAAAGATTTACTTAATACTGTATTTCTGTCAATTAAGTAGGTAAACTCAAATAACTTCATGTTTATATCCTAACAACTTAATAATTTTTGAATAAAATAATGTACATTAATTGAAATATATTATTTCATTCTTAAATAATTATTTACTAGCTAGTGGGATGTTTGTATCTATATAATAGCTCCAATCTTAGAACCACCATGGATATAGCCGCCCTTATTTCTTGTTCTTCATTGATTTTTGTGTAGAGCTTGCTTTTTTCCCACAAACTGCAAGAACCTGGCTTTGTAAAGATAGGACGTTGTCAAAAGGAAGGTAGACTATCTCATGTTAAACCATGCACTGCCTAAAGCTAGTCATTCACATAGGGTCCAACAGATATCAAATGTCATAGTGTTTCTCTCAAAAATTAAAAGTATCCTGCAGTATCCTTAGGGGTTCACTGTGGTATCCTGGAACACTTTGAGGCTTGGTGTGGTTATGGTAGGATTTTGCTACTTTCTTTGTGTTTATTTCTAAATTGCTAATCTGAATAAGATTTTTCTCCTGTTATATATGTATTTTTAACTATTTATTCCTGGCTTTTGTAAAGCTATTAATTTTGTATATGATTTTGTTAGAAAAAAAAAAAAGTCATTTTTTTCTTCTCTGAGGTTTTCTTTCTGAAAGAGGAACCAAGGCCCTTAGCATGGTTCTGAGCACATAATAAGCAATTAAATATCCTGGTTGTTATTATTACTATTTGTAATAATGAAAATTATACTCCCTATCACATTGGATTGTTTTAACATCAAAAATCATGTACATAAATGTATTGTTCATTGTAATACACTATACAAAGGTTTATTATCATACTAAAATTTAATTCTACTTTAAAGAATGATAGCTCCATGTGTAGAAAACTCAGGTCAGAAAGCATAAAATGGGAAATTTTAATTCTTTTTCATGTAATACAAAGGGAGAAGGTGTCACTTAACAAATCACGAACACCTTTGAAGCAATCTGCACCCTTCACAAGGAGAGAATATGCTTTACAGGAAAGGCTGACTGGGCCCATGAGTATTTGTGACTGTATGACATGTGAATCTTATAAAAAGAACACATTACCCCTCCCCAAATGATTATGGTTCATTAACTCCTTAAGGAAGATTATCTTCATCTATAACATAACTCTAGACTCTTAAGGTCTAGATATAAAACAAAAGGAAGACTAGGAGAATTATTGAATATTGGGAAAGGCTAAAACTGAAAGCTAGGAGAATCTGAGAAGCAGTAGTGCAAAGACTCAGACCAACAGCAAGGGCAAAGAAGTGGAATTAATGGAGGGCTGGACAGAAAGAAGGGTGTAGAGAAATATGATAGGAGGAAGTAGTTTAAGAGCCACTATGGGATACTTACTTATTATTTCAATTTGTAAAATTGTGCCCAGTGCCAAGCCTTCTGAGTATACATGGAACAATAAATAATGTATGCCCATCTCTACTTCCAACTTTGTATTTTTCCTTTCTTTTATTAGTTGCATTCCCCATCTCCCATTTCCCATTATCAGCTATCACTCCTAATCCCCTGCCAGGAAGACAGATGAGTGACTCCCAGTAGACCCGCAGGATGCTTTCTGGACAGCTTGGCCAGCATTTCACTTCTACACATATTCTACCTGCCCCTCCAGAGAACTGTAGCCAAGAACCCTCATGTATACACTTGATAATTATGAAAGAGCAAGAATAAAAGTATACATTTTGACCTTTCTCTTCATCCTTATCTTGTAAGAAAAGAATTTTTGACTTGAGAAACTGAATTGAGCATTTCCACTACCCCTTTATTTGGATTTTTTAATTCTTATATAAATTGTCAAAAGTTCGATTTAATTGCTGTTGCTTATTATAGAGCTGTACATTGACCCTGCTTTTAAGAAGCTTGTTCTAAAAAGTAAAAAAGGGCACCTAAAATCTGATGGTCATTTAGGTCAAGCTTTCTCCTTGTTGCTTTAATTCCCATGTCAACCCTTAAAGGTAGGTAATATTATCCCCATTCTACAGAAGTCATTATTACCCCAGAGTCACATCACTACATATATCAGAACAAGGATTTAAACCAATTTGCTTAAGCCCAGATATTGCTTTTTCTGTTACACTGTACATTGCTTCCAGATAAAATAGGAACCAAACTAAGAAGAAAGACTTTAAAGCCTTTGTGTTAACTGCAAGTTTTCAATATGCTTTTAGTTGCCTTTTAGTGATGATTTTCCACTTCATGGATTGTTGTTACTGTGTTTAATTTTTTGTGCTTTGGCATGGCTATATCTAATAGGTACAAGATAACAGATATTATTGGAAAAGAAGAGGGACTTGGAACAGAGAACCTTCGAGGTTCAGGAATGATTGCTGGAGAATCTTCATTGGCCTATGATGAGATCATCACCATCAGCCTGGTAAATATTCCCAGAATGTGATCCCTACCCCTCCAGAACTGGAGACCAAACTCAGAGCTTCACATATGCTATACGAGTGTTCTTCTGCTGACCTATATCACTAGCCCCCAGAATGTGAAATTTCTGAAGAGCTGGCTATGTGACTAGGTGTATTTCTGCCCCCATCACAGTTATTCAGTCCCAAATGAAAGTCTGTCTGTCTGTCTGTCTTTCTTTCCTTTTTTTTTCCCTTGTTTTTTTTTTTTTTTTTTTTTTTTTTTTTGAGACAGGGTCTCCCTGTGTAGTTCAGGCTAGCCTTGAACACACTGTGTAGCCCAAGCTGTCCTCAAACTCACAGCAATCCACTTGCCTTGGCCTCCCAAGTGCTGGAATTAGAGGTGTGCACCACCCTGCCTCACCTAAAACCATTTCTTGAAAAGGGTATATCTATAGTTTTATTTTATTTTAATTATACATGATAATGGGAAGATAATGATAATATAAATTATGAAAATTTTCCAAATAAACCCATTTGTTTTAGCCTTTCTGGTTTTTTTGAGACATGGTCTCACTATGTAGTGCAGGCTGGCCTTGAACTCAAGGCGATCCTCCTGCCTCAGCCTCCTGAGTTGTTTTAGCCTTTAATTTAACTTATTTCTCTAAATATTCTACCAGACATTTTTTTTTTTCCTCTTGAGACAGCGTCTCACTATGTAGTACAGGCTGGCCTTGAACTTACTATGTAGCCCAGGCTGGCCTTCAATTCACAGTGATCCTCCTGCCTCAGCCTCCCGAGTGCTGGGATTATAGGTGTGTGCCACCACGTCGGCTCTACCAGATTTTTAACTTGAATTTCTTTTAGCTTGAATTTCTTCTCTTCTTAGTACTTTCCTTGCTCATACCTGTAATGGGGATGCCAGTCATCTGTGAAATGGGCAAGTAAAAGGGGCTATGATTTTTTTTTTTTTTTTTTTAATGTGGGTACCAGTAGTCAGCCTCAGGACCTCGCACTTGCCAGCAAGTGCTTATCACCAGCCCTTTTCTTCCTTTATGTGGGTACCAGGAGTCGAACTTAGGACCTCATGCTTGCTGAGCAGGTGCTTATGCCTGCTGAGCTATCTCACTGGCCCAGGGGCTATGATTCTTAAAAGTGTCTGCTACTGGGATTATTTGATGAATTTTGTCTCTTCTTTGACTAGAAATTTTTTTGTATTGTTATTGCTCAAACAGACTTCACAAAAGCCTGGCTTTCTGTTTATGTAGATTTTATACTTTTTATATATGCTTTAGTTTTTGTAGTTTGGGAGAGGATATAAATATGTGACACACAGAATTTATTCTTTTTTAAGGTGACATGCCGGGCCATTGGAATTGGGGCTTACCTTGTACGGCTGGGACAGAGAACCATCCAGGTTGAGAATTCTCACTTAATTTTGACAGGAGCTGGTGCCCTCAACAAAGTAAGTTTCTAGAGCTTGGGATAACTATGTTAAACTGTTTGAAGATTATCATGAATTCTTAGTCCAAGATCCTGCTTGAAATTATTTAATCCATGTTTCCCTCAGTCTGTATCTTCCCTTCTCCCCCCACATCATTCTAGTCCATTGACTTGCTTGCCTTTTCATTCATTCATTTCATTCAACAAAATCCTTGCTCCAAAAAAGTCACATTCTAGTCTCTTTCTAGAAGACATAATTACTTGAATTTGAATGCTTCTGTTCCACCCCCACTCCCTCCATTTTTCTTACTTATGAATAAGGGATGTCAGGAGACCTGTTTTCACACACACAGCTGTCTCAGGGTCTAGTTGTATTAGGTCCTATTCGGGGTCTACAGCGTGGATTAAGTACTGACTTAAGGTGTTGAGAATATCTAATTTTAATATTTTGAGAAATCTATGAATACACCTCTTAAAAGGGGCACATATGGTAGTCCCTTACACATAGGGAAAGTACTTAGTAAATATTGAGTGCGAAGATTGGTGAGTGAATGCATGAATAGGTTTACTGGGAAAGACTATGACATTAGACATTTATCTTCCCTTCCTGAGAAAGGCTTATGCCATTTTACAACTCTTCTTTTTCTCTCTCCATCTCCCCAGTGCTGGGGGTTGAACCCAGGGCCTCATGAATACTAGGACACATACCACCACTCAACTACAACATCAGCTTAGTTTATGCCTTATTAACCCAAGTTCATAGGGGCTTTTCTAAAGGGGGTAGTGATATCCAAGAGTGAGAACCATCCAAGAAAACCAGAATATACAAAAGACAACACAGTTCCTCACTTCTCTATAGGGATAGGATATTTGTTTTCTCTCTAGAGACAGAAATATATGATGGAGCAGTCCAGGGCTAGCTGCCTTTTTGCAACTTACATAACCTTTTAGCTCCTCAGCTTTCCTACCTGTCAAAGGGTGATAATTTCCTCTTTAAGTAATGTAGTAGTGCTCAAATGAGAAAATATGAGTAGCTCATATTTGGACACAAAGTGTTGCCTCTCACTAAAGTTTCAGTTCTCCTCTCCTCTCTCACATAGTTTGGTGATTAAGCTTATAGAATTATTCATATACTAAATTGTATTGGGTATTATATTTATGAGACTTGCAGGAAGTTTTTATCAAACATTGATTTTCAAATGGAAGGATAGGTACTAAGTATCATTATCATTTAGAAAAAATTCATAATTCCATTGATCCAATTAGCTTTTTAGGGATATCAGAAATTAGAGGAATTGTTTTATATAATCAGCTTATTCTATGCCTTCATATAAACTCCGTCATTCTTTGGGTTTGCTTTCCTCTTCAAGGAAAGGCAGAGTAGTGCTAACAATAGCAAACTTGGCTGTCTTCCTCCTTTTTGGAGAATAGCCTAGAAATAAAGATTATGAACTGCTACTACTGAAGATGACTGCAGTGAGAGAAATAGCTGAGAGTCTTAAAAAATTTTTTTAAAGTTGTTCTTAGGATAAGATATTGATGGGGCCGGTGAGATGGCTCAGCAGCATAAGCGCCTGCCTGGCAAACGCGAGGGCCCGAGTTTGACTCCTGGAACCCACATACAAAAAAAGGGCCGGTGATATCATTTAGCAGCACGGGCGCCTGCTGGCACGTGAGGTCCTAAGGTTGAGCCCCGGTACCCACCAAAAAAAAAAAAAGATATTGATGAACATTGAAAAGAGTTTTAGGTAGCATTATCTATGAGGATAGAATTGTAAAATGTTTTCCATGATATTTTCATACATGGATAGAGAGATAATTTCTGAAAAGTATCTTGTTACATTAAGCCTCTCTGTCTCTGTTGGTCTCTCTCTCTCTCTCTCACACACACACACACACACACACACACACACACACAGAGATACTATGTTATACACAATATTACAAAAATCAAAGATTGTTGGTTTTGGGAGGTATTTTGTTTGGTTGGCTTGGAGGGGTTTTTGCCTAAAAACTTACCAGTTCCATTTCATATGTGCCATGAAGAAAGCTTTAGGGATATTTTTCTTAAAATTTGGTTGAATTGTTCTGATTACATTCAGTATATTCACCTTCCTAGCCTTCAGAGCTGCTTGTTAAAGGAAATGCCTAGTTGTACAGGGAAAGACAAGTCAAGCTGTTGTTATAACTTACCAAACACTGATCATTTCTAGAAGGACATGATCATTTTTAGCTGAAGGGAGTGATCATTTATAGATGTTACCTAATCCTGCTTTGCCTGCTTCACTGTCTTCATGTCAGCACCTCTTAAGTATAGAGTCATATTGCTGGAAGACACCTGATTTCATGCACATTCATTAAGAATGTCCTATCAGCCCCTTTGCTTATCAGGTATGAAAAAGGAAACATTTCTGAAGCTACCTTGCTCAGATTGCTTCCTCTGACCTACTCCTTGTATATATTCTGTCTTTGTCTTTGCTGATGTCTTTCAGGTCTCTATTTGCCTTTCTTTCTGGAGTTATCTCTCTGTCTCGCTTATTGTGGGTGTCTGCAAGTCACTCTGAGTACCTGTCTGTTTCTGTGTGAGGGCTGATTTCTCTGTCTCTTTGTTTCTGTATCTTGCTTATAGATCCCTCTCTCTGTCTGCTCATCCCTGAGTATCCATGTGTGAGAAAGTCTTTGTGCGTTTGAGATGCTATAGAGGCTCCCTTTTAAGCCTTGGCCATTTTCCTCATAGTATTTGCGTACCTGTGTAAAGTGGAAATGTAGGCAAGCATATATGCAAGGTTATATATGGTCTTAGACTATAAACATTTGACCTTTACGTTTTTGAGGCTTCATCCTTTATGTTAAACATTGGGGTAAAGAATAAGGGGGGGGCACAGAGGTTGTTGAAAAAAATCTTGTGTATGCAAGCGCCGATCCCGTTGACCCCTTTGAAAATTGAAATAATGATAATGCGCGTCTCCTGACTGCATCAAAGTATCAGCACATCAAAAGCCAGGAGGCATGAAATGCAAATGATAAAGTGAAAGCAGATGGATTGTGCATGATCGCCTGATGCCCAATGAATTTTAAAAGGTGCTGGTTGGCGGGGGCGGGGGGGGGGACTGAAATAAACATGTTATCCCTGCAATTTTTTTTTTGTTCTTGATGCTTACTCCTGACAATATTTTTTCACACTTGAGTGAGCACCCACTCCATCTCTCTCTCCCTTTCTCCCTCTCTCTCCTTCTCTCTCTTTCTCTCTGCTCTCCAACTCCCTCCTCCCCACCCCATCTCACCTCTTACATGTCTCAGGTCATGTCGCTGCAGCTCTGGTGGAAATAATAAGATATAAACCACGAGGTTGTTATTTGCATAGAAATAGCATGGAGCCCCAGGCAGCAAGAGAGGACACAGGGATCATTTGTCTAAAATTTTAATGAAAACTTTTGCTGAGGCAGAGATTTTTTGAAAACTTTCTTTCTCCCTGCTTTTCCCCAACCCTTTCCACCCCCTCTAACCCTATCACTGATTTAACTAAACATGGTTTCATTTGAAGAGAAAGGATTGACATGCCACATATCATACTTATGTAATGCAGCAACATGTAAATTGTTTGTTCTTTAACAGATATGAAGTTGAAGAGGCACACATTCCCAACTTAATACATTGCATGTGTACATCAAGCTTTTATGGCTACATTCCATCTCTCATACACCTGACGTTTGGTGACCTGTTTTTTTTTTTTTTTTTTGTGGGTACCGGGGGGACGACCTCAGGACCCCGCGCACCAACAGGCACCCGTGCCGCTGAGCGATATCACCGGCCCCTTTTCGTATGTGGGTTCCGGGAGTCGAACTCGGGCCTTTGCGCTTACAAGGCAGGCGCTTACGCCGCTGAGCCATCTCACTGGCCCTGGTGACCTGTTTTTAATTAGTTTACATCTTCCAACTTTTTTGCCTCCAAAGACTCTGACTTTCTAAAAGATACATATAGATATAGTTATATATATATAGATATAGTTATATATATATATAGATATATATACATACATCTATATATATATATATTTTGCCAACAGTTGTAATATGCACATAAAATATGAATGTGGTGGTTTCCTGGTATTCTTTTTCATCTTCCACGGTTTTACTGTACACATTTTATTCATGGGCACCATTCTTTGCCACTGTATCCTTTGTTCCAAAATCAGAGAGTACTTCCCATATTTATATTTTTTCCCTTTCCCCTGGGGATCTCAGTATTTGTATTTTCTTTTTGCGCCTGTCTTGCTTTGTTGCCTACATTTACTTGTAAAGTATTCAAAATATTACCAAATTGAGAAGAAATAGTTTCTGGATTTCTTGAATGTTGTGATGCAGATTTGACATTTGAATTAAAGGCAATGGTTTCATGCCTAAAGGCAGCCCAAATGACTTTATTTTAAACTCAAAATCAAGGACATCTGATTCCTTGCTATCTTCTGTGATGGGCTAATGGTATTGGGGCCATTTTACAGATGGGAAGACTAAAAGGGAATTGACAGAGACTGGATCAGAGTCAAAACATGAATTTTATGTCCCAGAGTTTTATTGCAGAGGGACACAGTTCTCTGTGCTTAGTGTCCAGTAGGCCTACAGAAAAGATAGTCTGATCAATTTCTGTTTTTCCAAATGTCATGAGAGAGATGACATAAATGAGAAGCATTTTTGTGGGCCTGCTGTTCTACATCTCTGAATGTAGCAGGCCATAGGTTCCTAATTTCAGGAACTGTAGGCAGCAGAATCTTCAGAATACTTCATTGAGTGATGGGGTACACCTGGTGGAGGTGGCAAACTCTCCTATGTGAAGGGAGTCATGCTGTCATGGCAAAGGCACTAACCTGTATGCTTGAGGTATTGGCAAGATAGACCCTTAAGGAGCTGAGATGATTTGCGGAGTCATAAACTTCTAAGTCCAGGTGCCACTTAGACATTTGCAGTAACATCCACATTTCCCTCCCCAATTATACCTCCTCTCAGTTTCTATTTCATGTGTTTAACATAGCATCAGGTGACATCTAGGATGAAGGACCAATATCCTTTGGAATACTGATACAGGCTAAAGCCTGTTAGCTCTTAGCCCATTGCCCTAGACTCAGTGAGAACCCACTCTATTCACACAAATTGGCATCTTATGGGTGTCCTCTGTAACTGCCTGTGGAGGTAAGGTTTCTGCCAGTGGTGATGGTGTGGGCAATTGATGCACTCTTGAGGTCATATATGACTTCCCTGTGGTAAGCATTTTAAAGCTTATGCTTTTCTTTTAGCAAAAAGAAAAAGAAAAAAAAAAAAAAAGTCCTATAATCTCATCCCCTTTAGTGATATCCGGCCACTGTTTCCATTGAATTTACCAGTGAAAATATTATATGCTGGATGTGGCTAAGGTTGTTTGTCCTATAGGGGGCTTCTCTGCTAACATTGCTTTTGAAATGTGGTACAACTAAGTCACATCCCTCTCTGGATCCCTCTCAGTTTCCTTGTACATATTTATATGTAGCTGTGCGACATGAAATGTGCAGTTGTCACATTTTGCTCTGTTGGGCACAGTACTAGAATTTTTCCCTAAATGGGTCTTTGTCACCAGGAACCTGTACTGCACAGTACCCATGTTCACCTGTGACTCTGTGACATACACATAAGAATCATGGAAGCTAAAGAGGGAAAGGAGAGATTATTTAGCTCTCACAGTAGTGTGGGCAGCGTATCACTTTCACATAACAGAAAGAAGTTAAAAGCCAGCTGCCTGGATTTAATTCCTGGCTCTACCACCTACTAATTGTGTGACCTTGGGCAATTTACTTAACCTCACCAGGTTACAGTTTTATTAACTGTAAAATGAGGGGTGACAATACTGTAGTTCCGGTCGTTGTGAGAATTAGATGATTTTTTTTACAGGAAAACGTTACTACTGTTGTAGTCTTCTCTGAGGCGCATTTGGAACCCTTTTATTGCAATTCATTATCCAGGCTCTGGGAAGGAAATATATACACAGTATTGTCTATACTCTCTGGTTTTCTGAAGGCAAAAATTTCTTCAGGAAAATATTAGGTGGCATTCCTCACCACAACAGTACATTCATGTATTGACTTTCTCAGTAGATGCTATCTAAAGACAATGAACACACTTTGGAAAGCCATTAATGTGAGAGGCACCATGTTCAGTCATGATAGGGTAGTATATGTGTCAGTCATCTGTCTATAAGAGTCCCCAAGGACTTGTTGATACAATGGCCCATAATCACTCTAAGGATCAATCCTGCAATTTGCATTTTTAAAAGTCCCTAACTACCTATTTTCACAATAGTCCCTATATTTCCGTAGCTCCAGATGGGATCACTCTCTTTTTTTAAAGAGTATTTTAGCTAGCTTTCTGAGTAAACCTTCCTCAGTATGAATGAGTTCTCAAAAAGGATTGCAGTGACAGATCTCCTTAGTTTTCAAGCCCTCCCCCCACATATACAAAAATGTGGATAAATATGTCCTCATTCAGGGGGATTGTTTTGTTTTTTGTTTGCTGTTCCACAGGTTTTTTAGAAAACTGTACCAGGTCTGTTTATCTCTATTAATGAGCCTTGGTGATCTGCCACCAGCCTGGTTTGAAGATCTTGCAGGGTGGAATTGCCTTCAGAACTCCATCACAGAAGTTTCTTTAAGAGAGTGCCATGTGTGTATAGTGGCTTAGGGACAAAGGACTTGAGAGAACCTTCAAGTTCCAGCCCAGAGCTTCTAGATGAAGTGAGAGCTCTGAGACCTTGCCTGGGGGCATTGAATACAGATTCAGGAATAATTATAAGTGTGATCAAACTTTTTGGTGTTATAGAACCTTTAGATTTAAAAAAATAAACTTTTGATCAATCCCCTCCTTGCCATTTACTAGGTAAGCAACTTTGGGCTTAAGTCTACTTGGGTATCAGTTTCCTCTGTGTAAAATGGGAAGCATAATATATTTTCTACCTTAAAATAGAAGACCAGAGGATCTCTGAATCTTAAATTTCCTGTAACTTCTAATATTCTGTGATCTTATGAAGGTGTATATTGATCTGTTATTGGTATGCTAGGCTGGGGCAAAGTGAAGACAGATTGGAGGAAGGGAATTAAAAAAGATGTTACATATTATGGTATTATATATTAGTGAAATTATATATAGTTATATGTAAACTTATTACATATTAGTGAGATTAGGAAGTTATAGAGCATGATTTAAAATTTATTTCTTATCTAGATTGCAGAAAAGTAAATGCTATTTGTTCTTGTTCACAATCATAAGTGGCCATAAAATAGTGAATGTTGGGAGCAGAAAGATCGTCAAAAGTCCCAACCATTGTTTGAATTTCCTTTGTGACACCATTGCCAAATAGTCACTAATTATTCTTGAAAACTTCAGCTAAAGGGACCTCAGTACTTCTTGAGCAATTTCATCCCTTCATCATATAAAGTTTTTCCTTATATTTGGCCAAAATCTGTCTCACTGTTCAGAAAGACTGATGGCTCTTACCAACTGTTCTAAATCAACAAAAAAACCTCCCAATTTTATGATACGACCTATGAGAAATTGAATGGAACCAAAGTCTTCTCCCATGTGCTTTTGCCTTCAGAGTCTGGTCTTGTTTGAAAAACAAATGAAACAAAGATTCAAATGCTGTTTCTTTTTCTTTTCTTTTTCTTTTTTTTTTTTTTTTTGGTACTGGGGATCGAACTCACGACCTCACACTCGCCAGGCAGGCACTGTGCCACTGAGCTATATCCCCGGCCCTCAAATGCTATTTTAAGATAGAAAAGAAAATAGATTTATAAATAGCATTCTTACCAGTTGAAAGTATGAAATAAGCAGTAATTACAATAGAAATGGTTAAAACGTAATTCTATCTTGAAGTATGCTGTGGAACCTTAGGGGTCTCATTTTATACTATCAGGCAAAACTTTTGGAGCCCAATTATCTCCTGCTTTGTAGTCACCTGTTTTGTTGAAAGTTGGGACCCTGATACATGGTTGGATGATACGTCTTTTTGGGTACCAGCAGAACCTCATTTTTGATAGACTCAGCAAAGGTGATGTGACTAAGGCACTCAAAGCCCTGAGGGTACACAAAAAAACACTAAACTCTTAGAATCTATTGTCCTGTGTCCTCTTTGTGGCCCTCCAGTGTGCCTCTACCATGCCAGAGCGTTCATTTCAACCTTCAGGATTCTGATGCGACCTGAGTATTAGAATGAGGAAATGCCACTACCTCACATGTTGTGTGGGATGCAGGATCTCTGCAATTCCCACCTCTAATAAAGCTTTGCCCCTGAACTCAAGCTAAATGCCCACATAGGTCTGTGAGCATGGCTCTTTAAGCAGTCATTTCCTCAGCTTCTTCATTTTTCTCTTGCTACATATGCTCATAGCTTGGTCTTTGCAGATCAGTGTTCACTTGAAGCTTGGTAGTCTGTCAACCCTCTTTTCTCTCTTCAACCTTTCTTCTTCCCTAACCCCAGCCTGAAACTCAAGTAAATTAGCTTCTCACCCTTGCCCCCCAGTTAAAAAAAAATCCTGTACTCCTCCAACAGTGTCTGCTGTTGGATTTGCAGTCAGCAGCCCTCTCCAATAACCATCAGGCTGTCAGTTTTGCAGCTCCCTACCACCTCCTACCTCCCCCATCACTCACCAGAGGAAAAAGAGAGCCAGAGCAAGGGCTTGAAATATGTCATGCAATAGCGTATCATGAATTTGTTGTGAATCACAGCGGTGAAGCAGGTTTATTTATTTCTCAGACCTTAAATCAATACAAAGTAGGTCTCTTAGTTCTGAAGCTGGGATGGAGTGTGAAAAAATGAGCCCATTGTACTCTTAAAACTTTGGGGAAAGGAGATGACAGCTATATAATTCCATTTACCAGGCACTAGGGGCTTTAATGTGAAGGTGACAGGGAGCTCTTTGTGCATTTAGAGCACCATATCTTCTAAATAAAAGATCTGTAGGCTTGATAGTGGAGCATAGCTCCAAGTTTAATAATCTCCAAGCATTAGACCAAGCCAATATGTTCTCAAGTCAGAGAGGTTCCCCCTAAACACTCATAAATTAAAAGTGCAAGAACTGCACACGTTGGTAGATTAGAAATGCAAGGACTCCGGTCTTTTCCAGGAGGAAGACAGACCTGGGACCTTGCTGTGCACAGATTGCTGTGTGAATATGATAAAGACTCGGAAAATGAGACTGTTTAGAAACCTGACTTCTGTCTGTTCATCATTCTAGGAAATGTCCCCTGTGCATGGATCCAAATCTAGCTGTGTCCCCTCTCATTCAGAGTGGCCATCATTACACAGTCTAATCAGCTAATGTACACAGTCAGAAGTGTTGAATTATGAAAGGAGAAGCTTTCAGAGCTTTTTAGATTGAACTGTAGATTACCATTTCTGGGCTTCAAGATTTTCTAGTTGATTCTTGACTGGTTCCTAATTTTAATAATGTCTCGGTGCCTGGGATTTAAGTCCTTTAAATAGTGTGTACATCTGAGAAATTGAGAAATCAGTGTTATGAAGGAAAAGGACCCACCCAAATTTAACCAGCAGCGTGCAAATATAAGTCAAGACCATTGGAACAGATAATCAACTTTAGAAAATCTTCGTTTTCATTGCTTCTTCTTTTTTTTTTTTTTTTTGTGGGTACCGGGGGTCGAACTCAGGACCTCGCGTGCCAGCAGGCACCCGTGCCGCTGAGCGATATCACCGGCCCTTTTTTCGTATGTGGGTACCGGGAGTCGAACTCAGGACCTCACGCTTGCCAGGCAGGTGCTTATGCCACTGAGCCATCTCACCGGCCCATTTCTTCATTTTCTTTCTGACCTTCTGACAAAATATACCTTTTCTAGCAGATAAAAACAGGTTTACAAGAGCAACCCTAAGATAATATGACTTTAGAGTAGATAGAGTTACTATTTTAATTCTAGATGAAATAAAGAATTGTGAAAGAAAGGGAAACACCCAGTATCTACACTAGGAAAAACTAAAATGGTAGGAAAATTTAACCTCTTGTTTTGCTTAAGAAAGCTGTTACAGGGCCAGTGAGATAGCTCAGTGGCATAAGCGCCTGCCTGGCAAGCGCGAGGTCCTGAGTTCGACTGCCGGTACCCACATAAAGGAAGAAAAGGGCTGGTGATATCGCTCAGCAGCACAAGCGCTTGCTGGCAAGCGCGAGATCCTGAGGTCGACTCCCAGTACCCACATAAAAAAAAAAAAAAGAAAGAAAGAAAGCTGTTACACACTTTCTCTCATTTATAGTAGTTTAGCTTCCTGAAAATGTAAGTCAAATGGCAGTTCACATACCTATAAATACATACCTATTACATATATAGAGAGCTATTCTTTTTGTTTGTTTCTGAGACAGCGTCTCACTGTGTAGCCCAGGCTGGCCTCGATCTCAGAGCGATTCTCCTGCCTTTGCCTCCCAAGTGCTGGGATTACAGGCATGCACCACCACACCTGGCTAGAGAGCTGTTCTTATGTTGCAGACATACAAAAATGATTCCTATTTTTATGGGGCTTAAAATGTAGGCTAAAAGATAGTAATGGCATTTTCATGTATTCCAAGGCAAAAATAAAATTACTGCCCACACATGTAAATGAGGAAACACAAAAGGCTCCAGAGATGAAGTCAGTGCTATTCCCTAAGAAGCCACACCCCAGCAAGCACTAACTCTGGCATCTGACCACTGTGAGCACAGGCCACATAGCCAGCTACCTCCAGAATCAGCCTATTCAGAAACACCCATAGGAGGTGACTGAAAAGCAGGGATTTTAAATTTTTTTATTTAAATGTAATATGTAGACATTAATAAAGAAAATATAGAAAGCGCTCTTATTTCTATGAAAAAATAAAACAAATTTAATAACAAAATAGCTAGAGAATAATAATAGTTAATATGCTGTGTATCATGATCTTAAAAGAATGGCCAAAATGTTACTCAAGAGTACAAGTCATGGAGGAAAAAAAAAAGACTCTCTTACAAAGAAAAAACAAATAAAAGGGATTTTAAAGAAATATCCATCTTTAGAAAACATATCTAATAAAAGACTGGGATTTAGAATATATAAAGAATTCTCGGGCCAGTGAGATAGCTCAGCGGCATAAGCGCCTTCCTGGCAAGCGCGAGGTCCTGAGTTCGACTGCCGGTACCCACATACGAAAAAAGGGCCAGTGATATCACTCAGTGGCACAGGCGCCTGCTGGTGCGCAAGGTCCTGAGTTCGACCCCCGGTACCCACAAAAAAAAAAAAAAATTCACAATATTGAGAATATAACCTAGTAATTAAAAATTTAGGAAATTTGAAAAAATATTTCATAAAGAAGATACAAAGATGGTAAATAAGCACAAGAAAAGATGGTTGTCATTTGTTTGTTAGGGAAATACAAATTAAAACCACAATTTGACACCACTGAAAAATTTTTTTTACCAAATTATTACAGTTTTTGTTTGTTTCTGCAATGCTGGGGATCAAACCTAGGGCCTCACATGCTAGGCAAGCACTGTACCACTAAGCTATATACCATGCCCTAAAAATTTTTTTTGAATGTTTAACTGACAAATTCCAAGTGCAGAGGAGGATGTAAGGCAACTAGAACTGTCATACATTTTTGGCGGGAATGCAAAGTGTTACAGCAACTTCGAAAATGGAGTGTTCTTTTTTTGGTTTTGGATCTTTTATAAAAATTGCTGTACATTTAACCATACAACCTAGCAATCCCATTTCTATATATTTTCCCAGTAGAAAGAGAACTACTAACACACACAAAAGCCAGTACATGAGAATCCACAGCAGCTTTATTCATAGTCCTCCAAAACTGATAGCAACTCAGAGGTCTGCCAACAGAGAAACAGATGAACAAGTTGTGGTACTTTCATAAAAAGGAACTGCTGATGTTTGCAGCAGGTGAGCGAATCTGATGCATTATGCTAACCAAAAGAAGACTCAGAAGGCTACATACTATGTGACTCTGTTTGTACAACATTATAGAAAAGGCACAACGATCAGCAGAGAGCAGATCAGTGGTCGTTGGAGGTGGAAGATTACACAGGCATATGGGGGAACTTTTTAGCACTACGAAAATTTTGTCTTGCTTGGGGTGGTGGTTATATGGCTATGTGTTCATCAATATCCATGGAATCGTACACCTTAAAATGGACAGTTTTATATGTAAATTATGTCTCAATAAGCCAGTCTTTATTAAAAATGTTAACTATTTCCATATTTGGAATTGATTTATTGTCAGTACTCATAAGTCCCTGCTAAATGAGCAGTTGATAGATCCCTGGGGTGAATGATTTCTTTGGCAGTCAGCTTCCTCTTGAAAGCCTATGCTTTTTCTCCTACATTTGACAGGGAAACTATCATGTGGCTCTTCTCTACCCCTCCATGTTAAAAATGAGTTTCTGTTCCTCACCCACTCACCGTCAAATCTTTGTTGTCCTTCTTCTGTCTAATTCATTCTTCTGTTCTCTGGTAAGCCCTACACTTCTGTAAACAGGGGTTTTCCAGTGTTATTTCTGTCCTGTATCTCAGTCTCTTTTTGGCTAAATTTCTTTTCCTACCATGGCTAGCACAGTCCATTTGCCCTAATTTATCCTTCAGCAAATCTGACCACTTCATAAGTTCCTGCTTATAGAGAGATTTTTGTTCTTGCCGTGAATGGTCTTGAATCCAAATTTGGCTCAAGTCAGGGGCTTCCTCCTCCTCTGCCAGTATGCCCCCCTGAGCCACTTCTCTACCCACAAGCCAAATCTACCAGTTGCCAGCCAGCACTCTAGTTTGCCAGTGACAGGAATGGCAATAAAGTTAGGGAAAAAGACATCGTAACCCTCTGGCTACACCCAAATATTCTTTTTTTTTTTTTTTTAATATATGCGGGTACCAGGAATTGAACTCAGGACCTCGCGCTTGCCAGGCAGGCGCTTATGCTGCTGAGCTGTATCACCGGCCCTACCCAAATATTCTTGGTCACAGAGGCATTAGTCTTATCTCCCTAGAGATTGAATTCCATTCACCCTTGGATATATTCCTGGAGAAACATTTACACAGTAATATGTGTGGTACCACTTAAAATTGTTAATTGGAGATTGAATTACTTGTCAGCTTTTAAAAATGTAGTCCTCTTAGGTCAAGGAGGAAGATGGGAGCAGCACTGAGTAGATGAGCTATTACATTTTTTTCTTCTGCTTCCTCTTTTCTCTGCCCCTCCCTTTTCCTTTTTCATCCTTTTTCCTTTCTTTTGTCCCTATTTTACCACATTTTCCCTATTTTACCACTTTTTCCCTACTCCCACGTACTCTTTCTCATTTCTGTCTCTCTCTCTCTCTGTCTTAGCTGAACCTTTATCAATAATCTGACAGACCCCAGAGTGACTTTAATACCTTGAATCATGGAAGAAGTCCAGTGATGATGATTGCTCAGTAAATTTATAAAACCCCTCCTCAAATCCTCTTGAGAAAAGAAATATCCTAATGAGAAGGAGGATTACAGCAAGGACTCAGTTTGTGTAGCCAGTTCTTAGATGCAGGAGGAATTTTGTACTCCTTGCTTCTTTAAATAGACAATGCCTTGACCCAGTAAGGTTTGTTTAAAAAGGGGGGAAAGCAGCAGTAGATTTCCTTTCTTATTCCATGATCGGTATGCATCATTTTTTTCACATTTTATAACACGATTGCAAGTATTTGTATGTAAGTCTAAGGGTTCCCAATATAATGTGTGTATCAGGACAAAAGAAATTTTTTAAAAATTGAACTAAGTTGCATCTATGAAACTTTGAAATCTCAATGCCTCTGCTGACAAATATTCTGACAAGTAAATACTACACTCATTCAGTATTACATAGTGATTTCATTTGCACAAAACCTTACAATGCTCTGCCACTTCAGTCAAACGTCTGGAGCACTGGGGAAAGGAAGAACGTGTTTATCTTGATCTCCAAAAAGGGATTTAAGGGCAGGAGCAGGCGGTATATTAGACTGTTTTCATTGCCTGTCAGCTGTGGTAAACCTGAGCTGTCTGCAGTGTCTATAGATAAGCAGCAACAGCCCAGAGGCCTTTGCATGTATGTATGACTGCATTCATTTGTACCTGTTAATGTATCTTAACATTTCTAAAGGCTCTAGTATCTTTGGTGGAGCCTTTAATAATTGCATCTCTGCTAATCACTTTTATGTGGTGCTCTTAATTTTCAGGCCTGCTGTTTGTTAAATGAGTAGAGCATGGAACGAGGCATAAGTTTATAGAGGCATTGGATGAAGATGATCTTTCTTCTTAGAGTCAGCCTTTATTCAGTTCTGTGACCTGGGCAGTCTTTAGTAGAAGACCCCAAAATGGTGGTATTCCTAATATTTCATGGTACTTCTTCCCCACTTAGACCAAGAAGGTAACAAAGTAGGGGCCTTACGAGTATCATCTCTGTTCAAATGGCTTCTGTGTTTAAATGGTGATTGGTAGTTGAGAAGATAAATTGAAAGCTGTATAATGCAGTACAAAAACTTGAGAGGAATAATTTGGCAACTGAAACATGGCAGGCAACGTGTCTAATACAGAAGTGCCTATGTCAAAGTTTTTTAAAGTGCCAAATGAAGCTCGAAGCTTGCCTACTTCATGAAAATATTATGATGATGAGGGCTGTTGACCCCAGGTTTTTCTGTAAAAGGATGGTAGGACAACATAATTGATGAATAACACAGCGCTTCTGTCTTTGTAGGCTCTTTTCATCTTCCTAGATGTTGATGAGGGTTTGACTATTCCAGCATGATCATTTCAGGGTTAGATAGAATGGATTTTGTCCTAGCCCAGATTCGGCTTCCTTGGTTGGAGCTTTTGTTGTGAAGTATTTTAAAATCATTAAAACCACTTGAGTTAGCAACAACCCCTATAAATCAGGAGCTATTGTGTGTACTCTCATTCTGCTGGTGCATACTCCAGGCCTACGGTCATTGACGATGAACCAGAGGGTACCGCTCTCTGCTCATTGATTGTTAAGTAGCTGTGATTGTTGGCATTTGTTTGTAGTGAGTGGAGCAGGTTCCATTTCTGTGTGTCTGTCCCCACTCTATCCCCATCTTCCAAGATAAGGCCGTTCAGAGAGACCTATTTCAGTACTGTTAGTCTATCTTATATTTTTTCTCTTTTATTTCTAAGTTAAATGGGTCTTCTCACATGACAAACATTTTTTTACCCCAGAAATAATGCTCTTGGTTGTGTGAAGCCCTGATTAGGTTTCTTTGGAACCCACAGGAAAAGAAATGTGGAAATATTGCTGCTTTTTCAGAACAATGCCACGTCACAACTTGAGTTTTAGTTTGTAAAGCGAAGATGTACTGTTATTGAATTTTGCTCCTTCCACATTTGTCTCCTTATAAAAATATGGGGTAGAGTTGCTGGAAGTATAGCTCAGTGGTATAGTGCATGCTGGGGTTCAATCCCCAGCATCTCCAAAACACATATATGGTAGATAGGTAAGTGGCAGAGCACCTCTGGCGGAAGCCTGGTTTCAGATGCTCTCCTCCTCTTTGTGATGAAGGACAAAGACATCTGAGGAATGTGCACTTAAACAACAAAGCAGCTTTTGTACTGCTGTGGTCTCTTTTTCTGAGTTTGGTCCTTTCTTGGTCCAATACTGATTTTGAAAATGTGTAAAATTCTGATTGTTGGACATTATCAAGCACTAGAGGTAGAACAGAAGATAGTTTCCGAGCAGAAAATAGCCTCTGTCTTATGGACAAGGAGTAGCTGGCTCCTGACATAGATTGTGAACATCAGATATTCAGGGTCAGCACAGTGTCTCCTTTTATTCCTTTTTCTCCTTTCCAATTTTATTTTAATAATTAAAAATACTGCTGATCACAGTGAATGACTTCTAGCAGAGAGGCAGTCTGTCCCAGAAGGACCAGTTGTGGGCCATCGCATTTATGACGACCATAAAACCAGAGCCAGATCAGAGCGTGGCCTCCCTGAGTGACAAGGTTTCTGCCTCTGCTAGGGTCTCCCATCAACTGACTGCTCTAGGTATTTGTTTTGGTTTGGTTTTTTTGTTCTGTTTTGTTTCCTGATGCATGTGTGAGTGTGCATGTGTGCACACATTTAAAGATATAAATGAAACAGGTATGTAATGCCCTCTGCCTGTTAGAAAGACTAAAGCCATAAAAATAACAAACGGCGTGTATTTGCTAGAATGTCAAAGTTATGAGTTTATTTTGTAATGATGTGCTCCTGCCTTCATGAGGTAAACTGGCCGTGGCGGAGGTGTTATTAGTAATATGGACTCAGTGGAGCAGAAAGCCGAGTGACCGAGAGATCAGTGTATCAGTCAGAGAGAGGGCAAATGGAAAGAGACAGCAGGAGAATGAGAAAAGAGCTGCAGCGCCTGGGCTGAGATTAAAGATGGTCTGAGAGGAGGGTGGGAGCCCAGTGGTCAGATATGGTCTCCCCTGTTCACAGAGCTCCTTCAAAGGAGCTGCCAGCATGTTGCTCAGCTTGGGGCTGTGTGTAAAGGCTTGTTCTCTGTGCTTCCTTATCAAGGAAAGCAGTAATCTGAGAGCAATTTTGCTTTCCATATTCTTTCAGAAAAGTCTCTTATGCCCTTCTTAGCTGAAGTTAAATGAAAACAAGGTCAGCTGGGTTACCGTGAGGTTATTACCTCGGTCACCAACTTCCTCAGCCTTTGGAAGGTCTTGATATAGGGACTGACCCAGCACACAAGAGAACCTCTTAAAGCTCCTAACAAGAGGGGCCAGTTGGGAATACACAGGTACAATTTTCTGCCCCTTAAATTCATTAGGTTCTCCCCAGAGACTGAAAATGAATAAAAGTAAGGAAGGAATTTTTTTTTTTTTTTTTTTTTTTTTGTGGGTACCGGGGGGTCGACCTCAGGACCTCGCGCGCCGGCAGGCGCCCATGCCGCTGAGCGATATCACCGGCCCCTTTTTCGTATGTGGGTTCCGGGAGTCGAACTCGGGCCCTCGTGCTTGCCGGGCAGGCGCTTAAGCCGCTGAGCCATCTCACCGGCCCAGGAATTTTGTGTTGCTGTTATTTTTAAAGGATGGGGGGAAAGGAAAAAGAAAAGGGAAAGTACAGTAAGCGTTCAACAACTGTTTAGGGCTCTCCAGGGCTACCCTAGATGACTGGCAATTACTACACACTCAGCACTTTGCAATAGTCAGTGATCAGGCTGCCCAGCTCCCATCTGCTGGGTCAGAAAATCTCCCTCCCTGAAAGAAATTATTAACCAATTTTCAAGGGGAAAAGAAACCCTACAATTTCCAAGTCCAAGAATATTTTTTCTTCTTTAAAGGAAACTTTGTGGCTTCCAATTGCAGGTGCCCTTTGACCTGGTAAGGGTTAAACTCCTCTAGAAAAAAACTGGGGATAAGGCTCTGAATTCCCTCCAGCCTTGGAAGGAAAGGGCAGAGGGGAAGCAGGCTTGGGAATAAATCACAGCCCTGCACCCAGCACACAAAGAAGACTTGACATTCAGGGGCATGTGTATGTATCATGAGTTGGTGCTTCAGGATTTTGCCAATCTTGGGGCTTGTGTGTGGAGATCAGCTTTAAAAGTCAAATGCATGGGAAAAGTTAATCCTTTAGAAAAATGAGGAACCTAGCCTCCTAAAAAGTTTCTTTAACTGAGATTCATCATTACTAAAGATAGGCAGAGGAGGATATGGCCATGTTACCTTTTTTTGTGTATGTGCATTACAACTCTGCCAAACTTGCACTTGATGAGGTGGCCTGTGCCTCAGAGTCCCAGTGTACACACTACTACAGTCTCAGCTTAGTCTAAGAATGCTCTACATCTGTTGCCGCTAATAGAGAAGAAGGTCCTGGTTTTAAATGGCACCGGTATATGTGATTATATGAAGTCTTTTTTGTTTCCTAAGTTTTTTTGTTTTTGTTTTTTTAAAAGGAGAAAGTTCCTGATGGTCCTTAAGAAAAACCCATGGAGGCAAGAATCTCTCTCTTGCAGAAGAAAGAACCTATATTAGTGAAAATTGTGAAATAGACTGTGTCTTGTCTTGTCTTGTCTTGTCTTGTCTTTTCTTTTCTTTTCTTTTCTTTTTTCTTTTGTACCAGGAATCGAACCTAGGACCCTGCGCTTGCCAGGCAGGTGCTTGTGCCGCTGAGCTATATTCCTGGCCCAGCTGTGTCTTTTCTGTGGTGACAAATGTCTTTTCTCTTATTCATCTCTCTAGGTCCTTGGGCGGGAAGTATATACCTCCAATAACCAGCTTGGGGGCATCCAGATCATGCACAACAATGGAGTGACCCACAGCACCGTTTGTGACGACTTTGAAGGAGTCTTCACTGTCCTGCACTGGCTGTCATATATGCCTAAGGTGAGCCCTTCCTGCCCAACACTCACCTTGCCTGCAGAACTGCCGTTACCACCACACTCACTGTCTTCTGTGTTCACAGGCTCATCTTCACAGTGGAAGAATTTTTTTATGGAAGATTTCTCTGAAAACTGATTTCTTTTTTAAAGCCAACGTATGCCTTCTACCCTCATAATGTCTCTGAATTTTATTATTTAGGCCATTTTTCTATGTGGACACCTTCTCACCTGTCTAGGCTCAGTCCCAGCATATTTAAGGCTTCCTCTTCATTGTGGTTTTTCTCCTTTGTAATACTCTTCTGTTCTCTGGGAACCTCCCAGAAAGCATGGGGCATACTGAAATCAAGAGTCAGAATGTACAGTTTTGTGCAGGGCTCCAAAATGAGACCTGAGACCTGAGTGTCAGGGCTTCACACATAAGTGATATGCTTCTGGCTAATGGTCGGGAGCAATGGGTGTAATTCTAAATGCGGTCTCTGCTCTCTTTTGTGTATGGCTGCTGAGTTGGAGTATGTGATTGCTCTTCGCTGATTGCTGTGCTCTTTCTCTCCCAATCTCCTTTTAGAGTGTGTACAGTTCCGTTCCTCTGCTCAACTCCAAGGATCCTATAGACAGAATCATCGAGTTTGTTCCCACAAAGGCCCCTTATGATCCTCGATGGATGCTGGCAGGCCGTCCTCACCCAAGTATGTATGTTTGTAGTACCCTTGTAGTACCCTGGCTTTGAAGCTTTTAGACTGACTGACTTACTAACTTACTTAACTTTCTTTCTCTCGGTCTCGGTCTCGGTCTCGGTCTCTGTCTCTGTCTCTGTCTCTGTCTCTGTTTCTCTCTCTCTCTCTCTCTCTCTCTCTCTCTCTCTCTCTCTCTCTCTGTTACTTTCTCTTTGAGGCAGGGTTTTGCTATGTAGTTCAGGCTGGCCTTGAACTCACTATGTAGCCTAGGCTGGCCTTGAACTTGCAGAGATCTTCACTCTTTAGCCTCCTGAGTGCTGGGATTACAGGTGTACACCACCACACCTGGGCCAAAATGCATTTTAAAGCTTAAAAGTTTTTTTCTAAGTAAATTTTTAATTGAGGCAGCTGGCCAGTGGTGGTACATCCATATAATCCCAGCATTCTGGGAAGCTGAGGCAGGAGGATCACGGGTTTGGGTCTAGCCTGGGCAACTCAGCAAGACCCTGTCTCAAAATAAAAAATTATAGAAAGGCTGGGGATGTAGCTTAGTGTGAAGGCCTACATTCCTATGTGCATATACTAGTTCTGCTACTTGCCATCTAATTTGGGCAAGTTACTCACTTGCTCTATGCCTTAGTATTCTAAAGTGCAGATAATGCCAACCATTGAGCTACATCTTGTGCCCTTTTTTTCATTTTTTAATTTTGATATAGTGTCTCACTAAGTTGCCTAGGCTGTGCTCCAACTTGTGGTCCTTCTACCTCAGCCTCTCAGAGTGATGATATTATAGGCATGTGCCATTGAACCAACCTAGCAGACTTCTTAGTTCTGTGTCTGTACTGAGTATAATCTGTCCTTTGGGGACTGTGAAGCCCAACTATGCTAACTAGTTTCTCCCTCTCCCCTAATCAGCACAGAGGGCAGGAGTGTTTTTAAGGAAGTAAACATTTCTATCTTGAAATTTATTCTCTAGTTCCAAATCACTGTTATTGAAGTAAGAATCATAAAGTGATCCAAGGATATAAAATTAAATATTCAGCTGGGCGTGGTGGCACACACCTGTGGTTCCAACTGCTTAGGAAGCTAAGGCAGGAAGATTGCAAGTTTGAGGCTAGCCTGGCAAACTTAGCAAGACATTATCTCAAAATAAAAAGGTCTGGGGATGTAGCCCAGTGCTAGGACATTTGCCTACCATGCACAAGGCCCTGGGGTCAATCTCCAGTACTGTCCCCCAAAAAATTAAAATTTAAATATCCTGATGTACCTAAAACTTTGGTTTAGAACTTTGTCAAAATTTGAGCCCCTCTTCAAGACCATAGGGTGAACGGAAGTGTGTGTAGATGAGGATTATACTGGTCATTATTAACGAGATCCACAGAATAAAATGAAATTTCTGATAAACTAAGTTTTCTGTTTTTGGGATAATATTTTTTTCATCAACTCTATAGTAATTCATCCTGCTGTCCATGTGCAGCTAACATTCGCTCCCAAATCGAGTGACTTCAGATTTTAATTTAGTGGAAGCGTTAAAGAAAGCAGATGATTCCCTGTGATAAGTTAAAGCAGATATCTTCTAGGTGAAAAGTTAAAGTCATTTATTAGAGAAGATAGTGCCATGATATTCTTCAAACTGACGCCCAACGCGAGACTGGAATCTAAACGATCAGCTTTGGGCTCCGATAGAGAGATAATTTTGAAATGGATGATCACATTTTACACTGGGGCCATAGAGGCAAGGAATGTAGAACACAGTAATTACAAGTTTAGTCTTGATAAAACACTCTCCATCCTGTTTAAGTCAGCAGAGGTTAGCTTGCTCAGATCTCCACTTTTAATTGGTTTTGGACTTGGGTTTTTAGCGGGTGGAGGGCCATGTTCAAATTAGAAGAATCACAGAGAAACTGTGAGCTGAGAGGGCAAACTAGAAAACAGTTATTTGCAGAAGCTTTTATGGGGCCTTGGTCAAACATTCATACCTGTGGAACAAAAGTTTTTTTTCTTAAACTAAGATGTTGAAAGTTACATGTCTTGTCAGTAAAGGAAGTTCTATGTGCAGTGGAGGTTATTAGCATTAAGTATGCATCTTAACCATTACATTTTCGCTCTGTCAAGAGTACATGTTTATGGCCCTTTCTTGTAGAAAGATTATACTTCGTCAGCTGAAAATAAGGTGGATCTTTCTTGTTGCCTTTTTAGCAGAAAAATTGAATCCCTTTTCTTTTCCCCAAGTTTGGGTCCTCATCTGATCATTAATACTTATTACTTGGCTGTTTTCATCTTTCCATTAAAAGAAAATCATTGGAATAAAAAAAATTGTAAGGCAAGTTTTAAAATAGAAATAGATATTTTGGAAACATCTTTAATGACTTGGCTACCTTTTGACAAATGTTTGTCGTGTCTTGAAAAAAGCCAAGTTATTTATATAAAAGCATGCAAACTCTTTCTGCTGGCTGAACCCCATCGTTTAACAATAAATGATGCTTTTGCTGATAAATAATTCTATTTATGCAGACTAGCAAATAAAATAGGAGAAGATGTCTTAAGGCAGATGAACATTCAGCTGCCTAATGCTTCCATCTATTATAATATGGTTAGAAATAACAACCATCTCCCCAAAATTATCCCCCAAATCCCATGTTAAATTCAACAGATCAAGTACATTGTTAATGAATTGACTTTTTTCTTTGTTTTCCTTATGTAGCCCAGAAAGGTCAGTGGCTGAGTGGATTTTTCGACTATGGATCTTTCTCAGAGATTATGCAGCCATGGGCACAAACTGTGGTGGTTGGTAGAGCCAGGTAAGAACACTTTTGTTTTGGAAACTCATTTTCCTCCCAACTAAAAGTAAGAAAGGAAAGAGCCATGGCTATATAGATTTTTACCAGTAGTGCTCTCTTTGTCTAAACTTCCTAAGAATGTTGGATTATAGCCATGGCAAAGGCAGCCTAACTGGAGTACTGTTTTCCAGTAGTTATTTAGTATATCACTCCAATGATGCCCTTAATCTTAAGGCTGATTTTGACAATATTTCCTCTTTATAATGCTGAAAGAAAAGCTTCTGGGGGCTATTGGGCCCAACTACAATAGCGATGGCCCACCCAAGACTTTCTCTCTTCCAAAGACCACTTTCCTTCAGGAGCAAGTGGCAAGTGAATCAGACTCAGCTTCTTCTCTACATAACATGAGAGACGTTTCTTCTTGGCATCAAGATTACTGAAATGATTTATGTACTGTATGGGATTATAATCAGATGTGAATTACCAAGAAAAAAAATTTACTTGAAACAGGCATGAATAAAATAAGCTAGAGTAGGCTGCTGGGATACCCATATTTTTCAAGTGGGAAATTGAAGTTTCTATTAAATTTTAATACGCACTCTAAGAAGTGCTTCACTCAACAGCAAGCTCCGTGCAAAATAATCTGCAGCGCTCACTATAACAAGCACCTGCCAAGGCTGATCTTAATCTACTTCTGCACTGCAGAGACATGCTGCCCCAGGGACCCACATCTGGAGCTCACCTGCCTCTCGGGGGCAATCAGTTTTCCTTATCTTGGTGAAAAGTGGCACCTGCTCAAGATTCTCAAACATGCCACATTGGGTTGAGATTTAGATTCTAGCCTTGAAAATAATTCTAGGCTTTGTGGTTCTCTCTGTACAGCAGGTCAGCACACCTCATGCTGCCCGTGACAAGGAGCCATCAGATGGCAAATCCCACAGACAGGGTCTTCCACTGTGACGCTGAATAGGAGTCAGGCCTTGGAGTCAGCTCAAACAGAAACTCACCAGAACTAACTGCTTGTTTTCTTTGCAGTCTCGGGTGTTTTACCTCTCCCCAGGTTTCTGGGTCCCAGTGAGGATTATTCTTCATGCCAGTCAAATTCCCACTGAGCTGGAGCTGGGGCATGCACTAGATCTAGAGCCTCCCACCCAGGATCTATTGGCTCTTTACAAAGTCCTAATATCACACTAGGACCAACTTTTTTGAGAATTTGTCTCTCATCTATTCTGCTTCAGTTTTCCTGTCTGTAAAAAACATGACAGATTTTAAGCCTCACAAAGCCAAATGTTTGTTAAAGTCTTTAAGATCTTCCCATAGGAAATAAGAGAACAATGCTTTATGCTTATGATTGGAAGAATAGGGATTGTTCTACTCAGATCAGTCAAGCTTGGCTTTGGTTAGCTCTGCCATTGTTTATTCCAACACCCACTCTGACTTTCTCCCTTTCTTTCCATCTGATGAGTTCTGGGCCTCTTACTCCAAACACATACACATGCTCATAAGTATATAAAACAAAAATGGAACTAGCTTCTTTCAAAAGCAATGGCATTTCGAGAAATAAATATAAATGTATTCTTCTGGGATTGTTACTGTAAGTGCTGCCAAAACTCATCTTTGGTATGTATGTTTGGAATATATGTGCTATTGGCTGTAAATTGTCTTTTATTATTCCATGGCACCTTGTCCAGGGACACACTATAAAACAAGATGTAGCATCTTCATGTGCTAGCCTGATAAAATTTATATGAAGTATAATAGAAAACAGAAGTTGTTCTGAGCTGTTTTCAAGTTCAATAAATAACTGTAATACTCGGATAAAGATGTTCTTTATTAGGTCACATGGGCCCTAATATATAAGTTATAAGTTACCGATTTAGGGTGGCTTCTGCAATTACAAGTTTCCAGTTGGATAGTTAATCATTGTGAACAGAAATATTTCTGAACCCTCCTGTGTACCTCCTGCTCGTTGTCTGGTTGTCTAGAGGGCTTTTGATTTTGATTTAGTGCACGCAAGTGACAAGGGGGTGGGTGGTCTCTACTCATGCCCCCATTAGGCCTCTAGTGATGACAGGAATCCATTTCCAGTATACAGTGTGTCAACCAAAGACCATCCTTCATGGAAAGTTCGTTATGGAGATGCTGTGGGGAGTGAGAGACTATAACCTATCCCAGCCCCAACCCCAAGGAATGTGATGAAGACAGTGAAGATTGAATCATTTTCCAGAATGCCTCTTCATGCTTCATCCTCTCCCCACCCCCACTTCCCCTGCCTCTCTTTCTGATTTTTCCTAGAAAATCTTTATGAAGAACAAGTTAAGAGGGTGTCATGGAGTATAAGAAGCCTTAAATACCTGAGAAGTTTTTAAATTAACATCGCTTTGAGATTATATACTTTCAATGTAGATTTCACCAAGATTACTATTCATAATTATCCTTGTTTCGTTGCTCTCTTCCAGTGAAAGAGAAAGTTAAGGGTTTGTTTAACCACTTCCCTACTCTTTGCATTTTTTCCTCCTGTCCTGGGGATTGAACTGAGGGCCTTTGCACTGAGTACATCCCTATCCCCTTTTAATTTTTTTGAGACAGAGTCTCACTAAGTTGCTAAGTTGCCTAGGCTTGGCTCAAATTTGTGATCCTCTTGCCTCAGTCCCCCAGAGTGCTGAGATTACAGGTGTGCACCACGGTACCCAACTTGGCACATATTTTTCATCATCTTCATGACACACATACACTACATCCACATACCCAATTCTAAGACCTAGTGTGTATACCTTCAAGTTTTATCTGGAACCACATTATTAATATTCTCCGCAATGCCATTAAAAAGTTACTGACTTTCAGAGCCCTACCACCTTTCAAACCATTTCCCACCATCCTCACCAGCAGATGCTCTGGAATGAACTGAGTAAATTCATTTGGCAACCTCAGAGGTAGATGTGTGTGCACACAGGCTACTGAGGCCAAATGTAGAGGCTTCCCTAATACAACTCTTAGTTTGAATTTATCCACATTGGGGCATTTCAGAATAGGAATGATTTTGAGGGTGGTTTTCCAAATCCATAGGGTCTCACATTTAACCCCTGGAAGAGTCAGATTCCCATCTGCTAACTGTGTTTGCTTCTAGTCTTTCCCCAAATGTTGAAGTGTGATTGGAAAATAAATAAATGGTTGTGATCTTGACATGCATTGGGTTCTTATGTGGCTCTTTTTTTTATCAGGCTAGGAGGAATACCTGTGGGCGTAGTTGCTGTGGAAACCCGAACAGTGGAACTAAGTATCCCAGCTGATCCAGCAAACCTGGATTCTGAAGCCAAGGTAGATCACCTCAAGCACACTGTGTACCTGTGCCTAGAGCTTCTTTGTGTTTACAGCCTTTTTTCACTGTTGCAGTGCCTGTGGACATATCAGAGGCATTGCAAACCACCAACTTTGAATGATATCCGACCATCATGTGCTCACTTTTAAGATGACCCTAGATAGACTGCAAGCCATGTTCTGCCTGAAAAATTAAATAGGCCTTTACACTAGTCTTGTCGATGCTAGAAAATACTCTAGTTTTGTTATGGAGTCAGCTGAGACAGTGTTGTCTCAGGGATCCCAGACTCTCTGGAGTACCTATGTGGAAGAGCTACAACCAGGATTGGTAATCCAGGCTGTCCTAATGCCTGGCATGGACACCATAGCACTTTGTTTTTTAAAGGTAGATTACCTTTTCAAATCCTGACACCATCTAGAAAGTGAGGAGTAGAAGAACTAGGAAGTAGGGTACTCAGCAGTGTCACATCAAGTGTCTATTGATAACCAGAATACAAAAATGTGCAGGGACGTGGAGACTTAGAGATGGCTTGCTTTGAGGTGTTGTAATTGAGTCATGTAAAGTTGCTTTTGAGAAACCTGATTGAGGGTTCCTAGGACTGTCTTCTCCCATAGATGCAGTCAAGTTTCCCCCTTTTAACTAAGGAATGGTGGTGTAATCAAGATTGAAAAAGAAGAGTATTTAATAAAGTCAAAGATTTAAGATCCTTTCTTTTTTCCTTCAAAGATGATCTTCTTGAACAACATTTTGGGTTGGTTGATTTGATTTGGAATTTTCAATTTTTAATAAAATCCTATTCATCTTGCAGAGGCTCTCCCTCAAAGTGTATTATTAATTGGGTCTTCTTTAACTTTCCCCAACAGATAATTCAGCAAGCTGGCCAGGTATGGTTCCCAGACTCTGCGTTTAAGACCTATCAGGCTATCAAGGACTTCAACCGTGAAGGACTCCCTTTGATGGTCTTTGCCAACTGGAGAGGCTTCTCTGGTGGGATGAAAGGTGATTGGCCTGGCTGTGGGCTAGAGGGTATCACTGATTACTGGGCACTGTAAAGTAAGGGAGGAAGGAGGGTGGGTTTAGATTCCAGAGCCTGTGGTTGTCCTGACAGCCCATCACCCTAGGCTTTTTTGGAGATTATGCTCCATCTGAGATACCTTCTGAGTTGCAACTCAAATGGAGAAATATAGTATGTTTCCTAGTTCCATACAAAATTACAGAATAATCTACTAATATTATCTAGTTGGACTGCTGCTGGGGATTTAGCTTTCACAGGTGGGTTTTGCAAAATTCTGATGGTCCTGGGAAAAAGAATTGTGCTTGTCTCTGCCTCTCTTTTCTGGGCATGTTTTTCATCCGTGCTACTCTCTAACATTCTGCAATGACCAAGATACTGAAATTAGCATCAACTGGAAGGAAATGAACAAATTCTGTACCAGAGGCTGTTCTTTGTGGGAATTTGTGGTATGTTATATTGTCCACCAACAGCTCTGTACCTGTAGCTCCCACCAGATTAGACCATTATTACAAAGGCTCTGTTTTGTGCTATGGGAATTGCTTAGTGATTAGCCGGCCTGTATCACCATTAACTGAGAGTTCTCCTTGAGCAAAGCCACTGTGGACAGCATAGGGAGAGCCAAAGGAGAAACACTGCACCTCTTAAAGTAGTGAAGCTGCCTCTCCAGCAGCAGAGACCTATGGCCATGCTAAGGCCAGAGACTGTACACTTGGAGGCTGAGTATGAAGATGGGTGTAAACCTCATTTATTTCAGGATTCTGAGGTAGCAAAAGGGTTAGGGGAATGGAAGAAGGGAGAATTTAATATGCTGGAGTGATTAGAGACTAATAAAGATATATAAAATGTGGAGCAATGAACTCTCAATAGAGTACATAGAAGTAGCTTAGAACAGAAGCACCCCTGTCCTCTGAGGGAAGAATAGTTAGGTAAGCCTCCTTTTATAGATGAAAACCATGTGGTGAGAGGTATTCAAAATTTTTGCCAATTATTTTTTTTTTCCCTTGCCTGGCTAGGAAGAACCCTGTATGGCTAGACCTCCCTGGGAAAATATAGAGTAGGTTGATTTTTTGTTTTTTTTTTAGTTGAAGTTACCCTTTGCCCATATTTGCTAAAGAAGGTCCACATTTTGCACTTCTTAGGGAGACTTGGATTATATGTGCAAATTAACGTTTCTGTATTTTTTTTTAACTACAAAGGTGTATTTTTTTCTTACCGAGATAATAAATCAGTGGAAATACCATGAGAAATTGAGAGTACAGTCCTACACATTTTTACCGAGTTCCTACGTGCAAGGAACTATAGTAGTGACCTCAGAGAAAACAAAAATATGTCAGACATTGCTTCACGGAGTCAAGGAGAATGTCTTGAGCAGAATGATAAATTGATAACATATGAACAAAATACCAGGAGGTTCAAAAGAGGTTGCTACCACATCAAAGCTGGGGAGAAAAGGGTAGGCTAAGTCCCCTTTCGCTCCTACATATGAGGTTCATGTAGCGTTAGATTTCACTTGATTCCCAATTCCTTGACTGGAAAACCCTGAGAGAGAGTACAGTGCTATCTTCCTTGGTGGCCTTCCTGCAGGGGCAACTGTGAATACACTTTTCCCAACACACACTTGGGAGGAAGTGGAGCTATCCTATCTAACTAGAGTTCAGAGTTCAAAAATGTCAGAAGTACCATTTCCAGGAAGACCATTGATTCTGCTGCATATTTTAGTTTAGGCCCAGACTGGCTGCTAGCCCTGTAACAATAAGAAAAACAACAATTAAGATTCATTGAGTGCTTTTCACCAGAAACAGCTCACCATCTTACATGTGTTACCTTACATAGTCGTCACAACATGCACTTCTAAGAGATAGGTTGTATTGTTATCCAGGTGTTACACAAATTGAGGGGTAAGTAAATTTCCCAAGATGATGCAGCTAAAAAATGACAGAGTTGGGAGAGGAATGTAGATCTTTCTGATTTCCTGTAGCACAGCTAGCTGATCTAAGATCTCAGAACCAGAACCAGATAAACCAGAGAATCTGGAGTAGAATGTTAAGATTACTGAGAAACATAATCTATCTATACCCTACCCTCCTTTACGGACCTTTTTTGTTATTGTGAAGAGAAATTTCAAGACCTTAGAAAAAAATTTTTAATGTGATAAATATACATGATAATACTGCCAGGTCCAAGCCAGTAATCCAAGCTACTATACTTGGGAGGATCACAAGTTCAAGGCAAAATAGTAAGACCTTGTCTCAAAAAATGTAATATTTATCACTTTAACCATTCGTCATTGTATCATTCAGTGGTGTTAAAAATTCACAATGTTTTGTAACCATCAGTACTGTCTATACCCCAAACTTTTTCATTATCACCAACTTAAACTCTGCACTTACTAAATAGTAACTACCCATCCCCTCTTCTCCCCCTCTCCCGGTCAAAAATGAGTTTCAGAGCAGGGCCAGTTGTGTCTTCTGAATTTTGGTACCGATGCATCCTTTTATACATCACACAAGACAAATAAGCTTCAGGGAAGATAGAGATCTATGTGGAAGTGGGAGGGGGAGGAACCAGGCCTTTCATATTTACATACAGGTCAGGATGTTCTTGCGTATTATCTCATGTAAAGGGACCTAAACTGAGAGCCTCTTGTCATTCTCTACATCCCTTGGGGAGATGTTTGCAGTTTTGGTTTCAATACTGGCTGGGGATTATGCAGGAAGGGAAAATAAACAATTATGCCATCCCTCAGTGCACACAAACACACAGCCAGGAGCCGACTGCACTGTGGGTAAAATGACTCCAAAATTGTGTGTAATGAGTAGGAAAAGATTAGAGACAGCTCTTGCTATGCTGAAAATTGACATTAGTGGAGGGGGGAAAAAAAAACTCTTTACTAGTCGGCCTAGGAGGTCTAATTCGAGCAGTAAAAATATAAATAAATAAATAAAAGCTTGTCAAGATGGTATTGGTGCTTTTTTCCAATGAGCTCTATCTGGCCGGAAGGCTATTCAGCATAATGCAAAATTAAATTATAAAAACTGGCTGAATATTTAGATGGAAGAGCCATTTGGAAGCAGTTTATTTAGACGAACCGGCAATGACCCACAACAGGGAGACATCAAGCGTGAAATTTACTAGAAATTAGCACCAGGGTCCCAGCCTCAGCATGAATAGCTTGATAGGATGCAAATCCCAGTGATATTAAGCTGCCTCACTGCTGGTGCTACAGGGTCACTCTCAGTTGGCTTTTCATGTTATACTTATTATTTTTCCCTGGGACAGGTTATAAATAACAATAAAAAAAAAACACATTTATTGAAAACTTTAACTGGAATGAAAGTCTATTTTAAAGTGTCTGATTACTCAGATGTTGAAATACAGTGTCCCCCGGCCATAATGAACTCATGAGAGACATTATGTATATGCAGCTTGTATATGCGTAATGTTTACCTTCAGCTTCTAACAGATAATCTTGCCCAAGCCAATGAAATCTGTTCTAGTTTTTGAAAGTGGGGCTCTGTGGAAACACTTTCAGCCACCCTGTTCCGTTGTTTGGTACATGTGGCTGCCACAGTTTATCCGTGTTGTATAACAATGAAAGCCCTAAGCATGGGTGGTGCCTGGGAACTGAGAACATGCTTCAGAGGCTATGTGAACAGCAGACGTGCAGATGGGCTTTGCCCAGAATGCTGGAAAACTCGAAGCTCCTGCCTCTCTGGTGAAGAACCTGTCAGTGTTTTCCATTTCCTGGTGCATTTTTCAGGGCCGAGAACTGACAGCATATGTATAGCTTTAAAACTGCCTAGATTGATTTCTAGTGTAAACCTTTGGGAATCCCCCTCCCCTGCTACTCTTTGTTGTGTTTTCACTCTATCTGTTAAATATGAAAGGATTTCAGACAGTTGTATGTCAGACTGTGGCCACATGTTTAAACCTGCCTTTCAAAATATATGGTTTTGGGGCCGCTGCAATTCAGTATGAACATGTTGATTATAGAATTGGCGTGTTTGTTTGTATTTTAATAATTCGCTGTTTGGGTGTTTCGTTGTTTGGATTGTGGGTCTGTTGGTTTCCAGGTTAGATAGAGGCATTATTTTAGTCCCAAGCATGTCAGCTTTAATGACGTCTAATGCCCCTTTTCTATAAGTCTTGCTGTTGAAGATACTTGTTTGGCAGCCAGATCCAAGCCTTTCACATAGCTGCTAGCATCATCAGTACAATTTCTGACACTTCTAAACAGAGGAAAATCCAGGCAGCACTTGGTAGTATTCAATCATTTATGTAGGTCTTTTTTTCTGGTTTTATTTTACTTAGCCATTACATTAGATGTTAGAAGGAGATTACCCCAGCCTCATGCTCTTTCCTAGAAATAAGAATAAGAGTAAAAGTGAGATAGTAGGAGGTGAACTTTTAAAGCCAAAAAGATCTGAGTTTGAGTCTTATCTCTGCTGCTTACTCTTATTTAACTCAATTTCCATTTACTCACCTGAAACTTGTATATGTGTAAGATGATGTTCTCATGTTTAAATGATTCATGTGTGTATGTGCACACATATGTACATGTGTGTGCACAGTACAATCGGGGTACACAGTATGCTATCCATAATGATGAAAAAGAGGAACCAAAGTCCATTTCACAAACATGAAAAATGCAAATACACTCAGCTTCATTCCAAACACTTTCTGTATAAAATGAAATTAAATGGCTTTTAAAAATTAAATGAATGAAAATAGATTTAAATAGTCTTCCCCTTTGGGGAATTGGAGATGTTAACCATAGATAGTACAGAGATAGATTTTGATATAAATGATTTGAACAAACAAGTGAATAAAAGGCTGGGTATGGCTCAGTGGTAGGGTGCTTGCCGAACATGCATGATGACCTGGGTTTGATCCCCAGCATTTGGGTAGGAAAGAGGTTAGAAACTTTGTCTTCATTTATCCATAACATGTTGTTGTTGGGTTTTTTTTTTTTTTTCCAGGTAGAATGACTTTTTATGCTGTCTTCTATTTTTTTATTTTCACCTTTTGTCTATGCCTTCACTTCTTCTCTGTGCACATGGCCATTGAAGATCCCACTTTTCTGTTACTTGTTCTAAACTACTCTTGGCAGCACTGAAAAATGTACTGCTAATTACACAATTATTTTATTATGTAGCACTAGTTGAAATATCCACTAAAGAATTAATTTAGTTAAAATAATTTGAACTGAGCAATTATTTTCATAACCACAGAATTAGTGTAAAGTGCTTAAAGTCCTTTATACCCTGCTCTTCATACAGCAGTTGTGTAATTAGCAGTAAATTTTTTTTGGTCTTTGCTTTCCTCCAAAGAAATAAATGTCTTTGCTCTGATCATATATACAGAATATATGACCATACACATTCCACATAGTGTATGACCATACACATTCCACATAGTGTAGGGAGTGTTTCCTAGGCCACCTTGGAATTTTTGAAGTCCCCACAGACAAGCCAGGTTGGGCAGTAGACAGAGGCACGTGCCTTGTCGTGAGCTGTGCTCACCGATGGTTTGTATAGAGCCATTTTTACTTTTGAGAAGGTGGCAGTTTAATTTGCCAGTAACTACAATGAAAGCAGTTTCTATTTGGTTTGCTCTTAACGTCCTGAAAAATACTTCTTTACCTTGGATTTCCAGAATTGACTTATTTCAAATTGAGATCTTCTCTTTGATAGGAAAGTTTGAGCTCAGTAGAACCTGTTATTCGGTGTTTAGAAAGGACCCATTGTGACTTCACTAAAGTAATCATTAAGGATCTGGAATCATAAAGCTAAAACTTCAGCAATGTAGACTTCAGGGAGCTAGGAAATAGGAAGAAGTCCATAGAAAATTGAGAACTAAATAACTGATCCAGCTTTCCAAAAACTCTATTTATGTACCAGGTGTCCTTTTCTTCAGGCTGCTTCTGGCCTTGGGGGCATTACAAAGTATACTCTATCAGAATGAAGAGGTGGTGGTATGTGTCTATGTAATAATGTATATTTTTTCTCTCATTGATATCCTATAAAAATGTAAGTATAGTATTAAATACTTCGGTTTTCTTTCTTATAATCTTTCTAAAATGTGTATGTGCTCATTCATTCAGCAGGTACTTACTGAACACTGACTATGTTCCAGGAACTAGGTAGGACAAAGATGATCCTACAAAGATGAAGGATCTAGTGTTCAAAGTGAAATTTCTGAAGGATCCATTTCCAGTAGCTGTACGCTTTAAGGGCTCATCATATGCTAAGAATCATAAGAGGAAATGAAAAGAGCTAGAATAGTTCCTTCCTTCAGAAAACTTAATGTAGTGGGAGAGAGCACATATTGACGTGAAAAATACTCAACATTTGCAGAGCAAATGTGAATTAATGTGGTGAAACCTGAGTACAGAAATTCAGGGAGGATATAAAATGGATATACAATCTGGAGGGCTTGCACACCGTATCTTATGAAAGATAGTACATTTCTCTCTTGTGCTTCTGAAGATCATCTGGGATCTTGAGTGTAACACATGTGGATATACCAATCCATTTTGTCTTCAGAGTGGCCACTCAGGACCTGAGGTGGCTGCAGCCCCCAGACCTGTCACTTCTGGCCATGAGCAGCCTCCTCAGGGAGTCATAGTGTGCCATAAAAAAATATTTTCTATGTGTGCCATGATGTGAAGAGTATTTGGAGTGGATAAATATCATGATTTCCAATTATTCTCACTCTGTAGATATGTACGACCAAGTGCTGAAGTTTGGTGCTTACATCGTGGATAGCTTGCGGGAGTGCTCCCAGCCAGTGATGGTTTACATTCCTCCCCAGGCTGAGCTGCGGGGCGGCTCCTGGGTTGTGATTGACCCCACCATCAACCCCCGGCACATGGAGATGTATGCTGACAGAGAAAGCAGGTAGAGTGCCTTCCTTATTTCTATTCACTGACTCTAGGGACCCTCTAGTTGTTGGTTTCCTCCTAGAGAACATTATAACCAAGACAATTTTATTTGAATCTGTCCATTGCCAAAGTACTCCAAGGTCAGAAAGATAGGCTTTCTAAATAATGTCTGCTGGCATGAGAAGGAAACCAGGCCTGAATTGAGCGTTCTCAGCATAATCCCCCATGCTAGATTCCTTTACCATGAAGCCCTCTCTTCCAGGCACCTCTAAACTCGATTCTCACCTCCCCACTTGTTATTCATCTGTGCCTAGTCACTGTTTTCATTGTCTTGGAGTTTGTTTGGTTTGGTTTGGTTTGGTTTTAATGGTACTGAGGATTGAACCAAGGGCCTTTTCTCTGAGCTACAGCCCCAGCCTTTATATATATATATATATTCATTTATTTATTTATTTATATGTATATTTATATGTGTGTGTATGTATGTTGTTTTTTGTTTTTAAACTAATTAAGTTTATTGATACACTTTAAGTATACATGATAATCACATTCATTATAGGGAATTTGTACCTGCTCATGATATAACTTGATTCTTTTTTTTTTTCCCATTCCCCTACCCTCCATTCAACCCCTTTTCCCCTCATTTACAAAAGCTTTGTTTCCATTTTTTCCTTCTTTTCTCGTCATTTTTTTTCTTTTATCTTCTTTCCTTTCCCCTTCCCCGCTCCCTAGTTCCCCTTCCCTTTTGAATATATTCTTCCTGTTTCAGAATATCTATTATACATTTTGGTCCTTATTTAAACTTTTGGTTTCTCACACCAGAGAAACAATGCAGTATTTACATGTGTGTCTGATTTATTTCACTTCATTTTTGTTTTTGTTTTGTTTTGTTTGAGACAGGGTTTCACTAAGTTGCTAAGTTACCCAGGCTGAGCTCAAACTTGCAGTCCTCCTGCCTTAGCCTCCCAGAGTACTAATATTACAGGAATGCACCACCATGCCATTTCACAATCTCTTTCTTAAGTGTATGGCAGAAGGAGCTTAAAGTGGTTTGGAGTAGGACTGAATTGTTAATCTGGAGTTCTAGGGTTTTAGAACTCACTCACTATGGAGAAATTTGGAGCAGTCTTTATACTTTCTGGGCTGCTTTTCTTTCTTTATTGACTGAGCTGGATGGTCATTGATGTGTAGCACAACACCCACATTCTGTGACTCCAAACCAAAGCTTCTTCCATTTGGAGACCTGGGTTTCATACTGCATTCCACGAGACTGGAGGACACAGCATTTGCAGTGCCCAAAAAGCTGCAAGAGAGAAGCCCAGGTTTTCTGGGAGGTGGCACTTCAAACCACTTAGGTAAAACAGATCAAATCCAGCATCCTTTGATAAGTTTCTCAACCCTTTCCTAAGTAGGGCTCCTAATACTTTTCCTAAGTATTTCCTTGACATTTGCCATGTACATTCCTATATACACTGATTGTATTGCAGCACAAATTGAGCCTTCTACTTCAAAAGCTGCTTAGGAAAGTCTAGTGGTTTTACTGTCAAATCAATAGACTGGCATTCTACATTGAGAGGTTTATTATTTTTAAGTCCTAATCTAGCTTCTGACCTGATAATCAGATCAGAGATCATTCCTCTGAAGACTTTGGAATCATACTATCTGGTTTCAGATCCAGTTCTGCTACTTGCTAGATTTGGACAAATATCTTAAACTTCTAATACCTTAGTTTTCTCACCCATAAAATGGGTATATTATCAGTATCCTATCTCATAGTGGATGTTCACTGGGCATAGGATTTTTTTAAGTATTTATCTGTCAACACTTAAAACAGTGCCTTACATATACATAGGCATTTGCTGAAATTTTTTAAATATAAAAATTTTTTTTAAGTATTTAGGGCATAATTTTTGGTGAGAGGACATCATTAGTATTACTAGTAGCAACTCTGACACCTTCCATTTTGCCAATTTCCATTGCAGTGAATAGAATATTTTACCTACCCTTTGACCTGGCCTAGTGTATCTGACCCTAGTCCTATCAGCAGACTGACGGCTGTGGGATAGGATGATCATCATTGAGCCCTCAGTGGTACAACCTAAGTGCTAGAGGTGGTTGCCCTGCCACTGCACCTATAGCATCTCTTTTCTTTTCCTTTTTTCCCCCCCTGGAAAATAATGTGATTCCAGTCACCCTTATCGGCTGTAGGTGGTGGAATCTGTATTCTCCCATTGAGATGGAAGTCAACTGGTGTGGTAATGAGAAGTATTTTAATTGCTTTTTGCCAGGCCTTTCTCGTACCTCACATACCTCACTTCTCTGGTGCCTGCTTTTCTCCCTGGGGTGACTTCTGTGAACCATGGGTGGGCAAAACCATAATGAAGCTATTTCCTGGCCCACAAATTGTAACTGGCCTCATTCTGTTTTCTCTTTCCTTTAAAGTGCCTCTATTTCTGTTTTGTTTTGTTTCTCTCTGATCCAGGGGATCAGTTCTGGAGCCAGAAGGGACAGTAGAAATCAAATTCCGCAAAAAGGATCTGGTGAAAACCATGCGTAGGGTGGACCCAGTCTACATCCGCTTGGCTGAGCGATTGGGTATGTCTGCTTGTCGTCCTGGCAAATCAATGAGCCATTCAGCTGATTTGTAATGAGTGCATTCATAGGCCAGAGGAGGACGCATTGAAGCATTTGATCAAATTCATGATAATCTTTATTTACTGTCCTCTGTATGGTAAGAACCCTGGTAGAATGAAATAGTGTGTGTAATAGGGAAAGTGAACCCTAAAAAAAGCAAAAGTCATTTGAATTTTCTTCTGATATTTCCTTATAGTACAGATAGCCCACTTTTCTAGGATATTCCTGTAAACAATGATTAGCTAGAAGTTGCTGTTGGGGGCAGGCTATTGAGGCAAAGAATATTCGAGACTTAAATATGTCCTGTTTCTATTTGTCCCTTTGAAGAGTCTATCTCCATTTCTGAGGAATGTGAAAGTCAGTGTCTTGTTATAGAAAAGCTGGAGTCTCTATCCAGGCAGTGTTCTGGGGTCATCCTGAGCTAGAGAAATGGAAGTAAAGATTGTGCGCTGTGTGCTTCCAAATAGTGGCTGCAACAGCAATAGCCCTAGGACCATTCACACTTGATGCTGCCAGCCATTGCTCCATTGCTCATTTATTTTCAGAGCTTTTGGAAGGCACTTGCAGTTTGAACATAGGAATAAACTGTGGGAGCCCTATGTTGAGTACAGTGTCTGAATGAGTTTTAGATTCTTTTAAAACACTGTTTTTCTGCCTCTGTCTCCCATTGAGCCCCTTCCTGTGTCAGTAAAGATAATTGGTTGAGGTTCTTTTGTTGGTTGGTTTGGTTTGGTTTTTCTAAAGGAACAGAGAGGTTGTCTTTAAAAGGTAGTGAAATTCAATGAATGAAAGGAGTAAAAAAGACTCTAGCTCATTTATGTTCCAAAGAGTGATTTCATTAATAAAGTACCATTTGTGGGCTCTATATCTTCACCATCGGGGGACAGAAAAAAACTGCCAAGTGTTTGCCTACAGTGTGAAGACTGCACCACCAGGCAGTTGGAATCCTGGGCTACGTTGCTTGCGAAACACAGTGACTGGAGGTACAATAAACCCTGTTGTGTCCCATTGTTTGCCATTAAGTAACAGCCACCAGTAACTCTAACTGGCTGCAGCCTGATTCTTTTATGGGAAATGCACACTTACAACAAGAAATTGGCAAAGTTGTTTCTAAAATCTATTGCCATCCGGAATTGTAGAGGTGGTTTTTTTCTCTTTCTTTTCCAAACAGGATAATTACTTCTGACCAACCCCATACACTTTAATTAAAGTAACTGCAGCTCAAGAGCAAGTTACTTACAACTGTACATAGAGAGAGCTCTAAAAGCTTCAGCCACTGATAAGCATCTCACTTAGATGGCTCATAATTGCTCCCAGCATCCAGCCATTGTTGCTGCTGTTTTTACCACTAATTCTGTACAAAGACAGCAATGCCACAATTGCAGAACATAGCAAATTGCATAATTTCCCTTCTTTTTTCTTTCTCTTTCTTTTTTCATTCTTTCTTTTTCTTTTTCCTTTTTTTTTTTTTTTTTTCTGGTTTTCTTTCTGGCCAATTTAAAATTTGTCAAAGTCGGTCTTCTTCTGGATCACTGCCCTTTGATATTTCGCGCACTCCATTTGCCACAAACAAGCCGCAGGGCCACAGTTCATGCTGACTCTAGCAGAAGCAGAGAGAGCTCCATTTATCTTACACTGCCTGCTGAATTCCTGCTCATTAACTGGGGGTTCACTGCCTCTTTTTAACCCCCCAATGGCTGTTATCATCCCTTCAGAGAAACAGGATGGTAAGGAGACGGATCTTCTCTACATCTGTTTGCAGAATGACTGGATGGTGAGGGGTGTGGGGCTGAAGCTTCCTTGTCTTCAAGTAAAGTGATATTGTTCCCACCTTCACCCAGCACCTTTTAACTTTTGAAACACATGAAGAGGAGAGGGAGGAGATTCTCAAGTGATGGCCGTTTAATCATTTGTTACAAATCATCTCATTATCAATTTCCTATCCACACTGAAGAAAATCATATTTATTTAACCTTGACCAAAATGGTACTTAAGAATCTGTAGTCTGCTAACTCTGAGGTAGGCTCTGGCCCAGGGAAACTTGGGAACATGTGCAGTGGATTTAGAATAGAATAACTATGTATGAATCTTGGATATGTTGCTTGCAGGTAAATTGTTTAACTTCTCTGAACATCAGTTCCTTCATCAGTAAAATGGGAACAACACTGCCACTTTGCTAATGTGAAGATCAGATTAATGTACATTTGCTCTGAATCTGCAAAGCATTTCTCAGATATGGAGTCTAGCATCATTTCTTTTCAATATTCATCATTAGAAGAAGCAGATGGCAAGTTAGATATCAAAAATTCTCTGTGGCTGTGGCCCACATCTGGAAATAGAAGTAGGCCCATCTCTCAGGTATTTGCAGTGTTTCAGGGACATCTCTCTCTCTCTCTCTCTCTCTCTCTCTCTCTCTCTCTCTCTCTCTCTCTCTCTCTCTCACTCTCTCTCTCTCTCTCTCTCTCTCTCTCTCTCTGTCACACACACACACGCACAGGTATATCTGTGTCACAGCAGACCAGCCCAGATATGAAACCAATTCTTTGGGGGTTCACAGTGACTTTTGGCTCCTTGCACAGTGCCTACAACCACAGACTACCAAAATGCTTTTTCACAAAGTGGGTGAAAATGACATCATTTTCCAAACTAAGAAATTTAGGCAAAAAGCAGTGTTAAACTAATCATCTAAGACACAAAATAAATGTACATAAAAGCCCAGAATAGAATTTTCATTTCCTATGTTCTACTTTTTAAAAAAGAATTCCTCAGATTTTACCTCAGCTGAATACCTAGCCTGATCTAAATTAAACAGAGATTCTTTCCTTTGTGATCTAAAGCCAATTGCACTGAGAAAATCTGATTTAGGAGAAAGCCTGTAGGAAAGGATGTTTTCTTTATTCCTGATCTCTTCCTAAATCGGCCTCTGTACTTGGGAGCACTCACAGAACACTTGGACAAACCAGTATACAGCTGATCGACTGTGTTCAAAAATATAATCATTAGGGGCCGGTGAGACGGCTCAGCGGCTTAAGCACCTGCCTTACAAGCGCGAAGGCCCGAGTTCGACTCCCGGAACCCACATACGAAAAAGGGGCCGGTGATATCGCTCAGCGGCACGGGTGCCTGTTGGTGCGCGAGGTCCTGAGGTCGTCCCCCCGGTACCCACAAAAAAATATATATATATATAATCATTATTTATTCTCTTAGAATAGTGAATAATATTTAATTTCTGTACAGCTAACTTCATCTGTCCAGATTTTGTGTGTGTGCGGGGCTCTCTCACATTTTAAAAACTGATCTTAAGATCTTTTGTCATTTTATGTGCCTAGTTTAGGTAGAAAGGTGGAGAGTTGCTAGTCTGCAAATCTGTGATTATAATAGAATATAAAAAATACTGCATGCATTGATTTCTGATTGAAATAAAGAAAATTACATCAGGAAGAAAAGTGAACTAAGTCCAGATACCAGAGCCTGTACTGCTGAACAAGTTCTGACTCTGGATTCTCAGAACCAAGGCTTAATAGAGTCATTTTGGGGAAGATTACATTCCAGCATTTTGCTAGCCTTAAGGAATTTAAATTCCTTTTCTAGAAATAGAGCCCCAGCCCTCCAGGGCCTTTTTGTGTCCCACTGTCATCCCTCTACTGCCTTACAAAGCCAGGAACAGGGAGAGTGGCTGTAGAGCAGGACTGCCACTCTAGCCTGGCCTCTCAAGTGCTGTGACCTGAGGTCCTCTCCTGGATCTTTACCCTCCTCTTTTGTTCAGAGAGAAATGACAAATTAATTTAGATGGAGGGAGAACTGTCCAGCCCGAGTGTGAAGCAATTATAAGTTCCCCACTGCCCTTCTCCCATAGTGCAAAGAGCACGTGGGCAAAGGAGTCACTGAGGGGGACCTTGTTCTCCACTGTGGCAATGTTCCCAGACACCTGGGCAGGCTGCCATGCAGCTTCTCTGTGTGCCCACATAGATTGTGCCCTGACGGGACTCAAGCCACAGAGCACTGTTGCCGGCCCTCACCTGCTCCTTCCAGGCCTATTTAGCACTCAGCATTCCTTCTGGCCTAAAGTGCCTGGGTGCAGATGGGGTATTGTGGTGGCAGATGAGGATACACATGTCTGTAAAAAATCTTCAGGAATGCTACCTTACAGGTCTTTTCCTTAGCAGTCAGTATGACAAGAAAGGGGCTTGGGACTTACTATCTGAGCTGGGTAAGCTTTTTCAGTCTCTTGTGTCCACCTTCAAGAACTAGTGCAGTTGTTTGAGGCAAAAAGTGGTGTCCTTACCTGGAAAGGTAAGATAGGAGAGAAAGAAATTCTCTCCTACATGACTTGGAAGTAGCTTCTATCTGTTGTTCATGGGTATCCTCACTGGCACTGTGGCCACTGTGTCCTCTGTGGCTAGGAGGCTGGTGAAAACAATGTAAGGTTTTCTATCACAAAGGTAGGTGGGAATCTTGCCTTGAATCTTGTTGGCAACAGCTGAAAACCCACCTCCTCGCTCTAATGCAGAAACTACTTGGCTTGATACAATTTAGTGTGAGAGTGACAACGTTTTCTGGGAAAGAGAGGGGTCATCCCTAGTCTGATCCCTTAATCTGATTGTATTTATAAAAACACCCCCTCCCAGGAAGCAGTGATTCACAATTCTGTCAGGCCAGGGGACTTGGCAGGCCTTTCGTTAGAGGGAAACTAAGTTTCCCCCTGCTTGAAGGCTGTCACCAGAATGTGTCTGAGACTCTCTTCCCAACTTGGTCTTAGTTGACCTACATCCCTGAATCCTGCCCCGTCAGACTGAGAGAGAGCAAATTGGGAAGGAAAATAATAAAAGGCTGCACAAGCATCTCTCTACTAGAATTTAGGGAATTCTGTGCTGTTTCCTGACTTCTGTGGATATTTGGATGAGGACACAGGAACAGGACTGAAGGAGAAATAATATGTTTTTTATTCCTATTTAGGAATCTCCAGGTTTACTGTAATGATTTTTTAGATATGAACAACACAACACTAACACTGTTGCAAGGAACTTTAGGGTTGAACTCTTCTTGGGAAGATTGGTGTTAAAATCAATATGCAAATACAGTTGTGTTTAGATAGGTATGGCCCCCTCTGAAGAAAAGCAGATATATGAAAATGGGATTTTAAAAAAAACTAGGTACATTGGGAGAAATTATTTCCATTACAAAAGGATTATTTGCTTTACCAAAGGATTCACTGCAGGGTTCCTTCTAAATAGCTCCCTTAAGGCATTTAAAACAGGATCTGATTTACACAGTTTTTCAAGAATGCTTTTGTATAAAGAAAGGCACACCTGTTATGGATATAGAAATAGTTTTGCGGGATTTTTTCCCCATCCTATCTTATTATCTTTATAGAGAAATTTCTTTCAACATAGAAAATGTGATTACACAGATCTTTTAAACAGCTACTTATGTTTGTACTTTTGAATCTTAACAAGATTCCAGTCTCTTTTATGCTGATTTTTCAATCTCAAAGTTGAAGTATGGGTGTATGTTTTAATATCTGATATTCAGGAGCTTTGTGAGGAGGATGGTATAGCTCTTATTGCTAGCATCATGACCAATTGCTAGCATTGTAACCAATTAAAGCAAATTCCTTTTTTAAGGGAAGGAAAAAGGACCCATAAAAGCTAAAATTGGGTTTAAATATACATAGGCTTCTTAATGTAACTTAAAGAAAAGTTAAGAATATTTCAAAAAACACTTTAATATTGTATTTTTTAACAAAACCTTTTCCCTATTTGCCAGATGAGAATTGTTACATTAAATGAGAAACTGAGCTCAAAAAGGAAGATTTCTGCAAGGTCACCTGGTGCCGAGAATTCTTAGTCTACCAGTCTGGTTTTTATTCTTAGGTTTCAGGCCTCACATGCCCCAAATCCTACTCCCTAGGATGTGATCTGCTTCTACACAGGGTAGGGCTGGCCTCCACTTGGCTTCCTTCAGTGTCACAACTGGTAAAAAAACACTTCCTGTTAGGGAAATCAGCTGCTCTTCCAGGTGTTTCTCTCCAGCTTTGACCCCACAGAGAAGAGATGTGGCATTGCATTGTGTCCTGGCTCCTGGGCACACTTGCTGAGCTGTGGGTTACTTTAAGGTATCTTAAGGACTTTTGCCTCTTAAACCAGACTACCCAGGCCCAAGTCCTGGCTTCACATTTCCTGGCTTTGTGCCCTTGAGCAAGTTACTTAACTTTCGTGCCTGTTCCTCATCTGTAAGGTAGTGTTCTTTTAGGATCGATGGGATGATTAAATGAGATGAAAAGTACTTAAACAGTGCCAGCACATAGTAACATCTCAATAATGTTCTTCATATTTGATCAGAGTAGAGCTACTTCTGTGTTTAACTCTAACATTTTTTTATAATGTGTTTTTTAGGATTTCATGGAGACTTTTTATTTGGGGGAGGAAGGGTAGGAGCAACCACATTTCTTTTCCCCTTTCAGTCTTGCCTAAAGTCTGGTTCTAGACAAGAATGACTTTCTTCTCTGTAGCATATTCTTAAACACACTCACACACGAATACACACTGAGTTGCTTTCCTAAAAACCCTGAGGCCCTGCAATCTGGCTAGAAAAGAAAGAAAACCATTCCAAGATATTTAATTGTACAGGGAGCTTACAGGATTGATCGAGAGCTTAGCTTTTTACAATAGTCCAGTGAATAAGAAATGCTTCTGACAAACAATCAATGATAGGATAATCACTCTTTATTCCCCTCCTCATTCTTACCTTCTTTCTTTCAGGAGAACAGGGTTCAGAAGTCAAAAATCTTTATAGACGCCGCTTTTAAATTAAGCAGAAAATAGACATTGACATATTTGTTAATCTCCCCTAAATCATTACTGGGGCTGGCTGCTTTGCTGTACAAGGAGAGAAGGGCCCTCCACGTGCAACACACGGGTAAACTAGCTTAAAAGCAGCCTTTTATTTTTAGAAAATAAAACTTTTAAAGCCAGTTTTTCCCTAAAATAAAGCACACAAATCCTTGGCCTTTTTATATGCATTTTAAAACACATTTTTGGCTTCTGTCTTTCTTGTGCTCTGCTGCCTTTTTTGAGGTGGGTCTTTAACTGTGATCAGAGGCATTACTGAAGAAATCAAACACAGCGGCCTTTGGGGTCTTCCTAGCCTCAGGAGGGCCAGAGCATTATAGGTGTTTATTTTGTTACTCTTTCAAAGCTCTAGAATAGCTTGATTGAGTAGGTGAGACCTTTGTTAGTTCAGGAACCAGCCTCCTCTGTCCCTCCACCATGGTCAGGCCAAAGACTCATTTCAGAAGGCTCTCCCTCAGCCTATATCTCCTCCCTTTTCTATGCTAAGCCTTGCTCTTAACCCTTTGCTAACAAAACCGACTCTCCAGCAGGTCTCCCTTCTGTGGTTACTTCAAGGATAACTGCTTGACCACCTATCAGACCATTTAATGCAGAAGAACACAGGCTTTGGAGACAGCTAGATTCAAGTATAAATCCTGACTTTGCTACTTAACAGCTGGATGCCATTGGGAAAGTCACTTGACATTTCAGAGTCTCTGCTTTCTTGTTTATAAAATAGATACCCTGTCTGTAAGGTTAGTTCTTACCAGGATCAGAGATAGCGTCAGTGAAACAACTTGGAAAGCACTCAGCAACTTAGAGGTATTTGGCCTGGCAGCAGTGTTAACAGCTGGCCAGACCTAGCTCTGAATTGTGCATGATGACTTATGAGCTATGTGATCCTGAAAGATTTGAGTGCAGTGCCTGACACACAGTAAATGCTAATAAATGGTGTGTTATATATGGTCCACATATATGTATATGTGCATTCAAGTGTGATGTTGGTGGTTTACCCAGGGGAGACTGTTGAAAGGGCTGTCATATTAGTTCTTGATCTCTCAGTAAGGAGAAGCTACCCTTAAATCTTAGCTACCAGAATCACATGTCACCTACAGAAAGGGTAGCAATCATTGAAGACATTGTCCTGGTCTTACTTATGGAATGGGACTTCAGCTCTATCAGCCAGGAATCTACCATCATCACTTGGCCTTTTCAGAAAAGAAAGGGATACTACTACTGAAAAATTGGTCTTCTGCCCCCACTAAGCAAGAAGAAACACATAACAGTGTTCAAAAGCTTCAGGGACCAAACTGCTGTATTTGAGTCTTGGCTTTGTTACTGTCTTGCTTTGTGATCTTGACAGTTATGTAAATTCTCAGTGCCTCAGATTCTTCAGCTGTAAGATGGGAATAAGAAGAATACCAACTGCATGAGGTTGTTTTGAAGATTAAATGAGTTAAGAGATTTAAAGCACACAGAATGGCATCCAGTGCTTTCTAAATACTAGCTTTGATTATTGATTATATGTATTGGATAACCAGGAAAAGCTTTCAGCTTGGCTAATTTTTCTAACTTTTTATTTGATAATGATTTCACAGAGAAGTTACTATAGAGAACTTCTGATACTTTTTTTTTCAAATTCTATTAACATTCTGTTCATTTGCTTCACTATTTGTGTGTGCTCACTCATTCTTGCTCACTTCATACACATACATTTTCTTTGAACTATTAGAGTAATGTGTAGATAGGATGCTCCTTTATACATAAATATTCCATGTGTTTTAAGAACATAGATATTTCTCTTCTATAACCACCATACATTTATCAAAATCAGGAACTATAAACATTGATGCAATACCATTGTCTAATGCATGATTCATACTACAATTTTACCATAGTCCCAATAATGGCCTTCATAGCTTTTTCTTTTTCCTCTTTGGACCGAAGATCTAATCCCAAACCATACATTGCAGCTCATTGTCATGTATTTTTAGTCTCCTTAAATCTGGAATAATTCTTCAGCGTTTCTTTGTCTTTCATGATCTTGACATTTTTTAAGAGAACAGGCTGCTTTTGTATCATATTCCTGTTTGGGTTTGTCTTACGTTTCTCCATGGTTAGATTCAGATCCTGCATGCTTGGCAAGGATATTGCAGGAGTGCTGTTCTGTCCTTGGCACATCATGTCAGGAGGCACATAATACCAGTTTGTCCTATTCCTGGGGATGGTAACTTTAATAACTTGTTTAAGCTTTTGTTTACTAGATTAATCCACTGTAAAGTTGCAGTGTTCCCCTTTGTAATTAATTGATTTGTAAACAGATAGTTTGAGACTTTGTAAATATTCTGTTCCTCATCAGACTCATCCACTAGTTTTAATATCCATTGATGATTCTTGGAAGAATCAATTAATATGATGTGAGGGAAGAGCTTTCCTCTTCCCTTCTCCCCTATTTAATTATTCATATCAAAATAGATTCTTATTTTATTCCATAAATATTCTAATAAGTAATTTGTTTTGGTGCTCAGGTTGTCTCAGATTTGGCCAGTAGGAACACATTTAGACTGACTCCTGAAATCTAGCATGTCCCAACAGTTTCCTTGGTTTCTGTTCCAGGACTCATCTTGTATTCCTCCTCTCTCAATGTTGGAATCAAGTATTTTCTCCAGGTTCTTGGTTCCTTTCAGTGGTGAAGGAAGGGTTTTAGTTTCCCTACCAAGGGCATGCTAAGAAAGTCTCATGTCAGAAGATACCTGACAGCTCTTCTCCCATTAGCTCTCAGGCAGGGCCATAGTAGAATGCAAGGGCCATGGTGTCACCCCTGATGTGGGGCCCAGTGTGATCATGCTGTTCACCTGTTTTGGAAGGCTGCCGAGGCATCAGGAGCCTAAGGCAGCAGGTCAGTGATTGCCCTCTGTGTAACAGCCCAAGAAAAGATGTTCATTAGCACCCTTCACCACACTTGTAAAATACAGATAAGTTTAAAGAAAAAAAAAGGTGGAGGTGGGTATCCAAAAAACTCATAAAAATGGAACTAGCTATAATAGTTATGTCCCTGTTCTGTTAACATGTGTTTATGTAATACTTTCGGCTCACTCAACAGCCCAAGGCTATTTATGGCATATGATTCATAGTGGCATAAAAAACAAGGCCTGTTCCCAGACAGACATGCTTGAAATAGACTTTTCTTTTCTCTATCCCATCACTTGTGCTCATGTATTTGTCAGGTTTGGTGACAAAGCACATCAGGTTGTCCCCAACACCAGGGGCTGTCACCTATTGCTCTTTCAGCTAGACTTACTCCTCCTTACTAGGCAGGCAGCTAAATTTTCAGTATTGATTTCAGATCCCATTCTGAAAGTAATTAGGAAGAAAAGCACAACATAGCAACACCTCTACTAGGACACTACTGTTTGGGAGAGGGGGCCCTCCTTGCTATAGGAATTCTAAAATGTCCTTTCTGTTAAGTGAGAGTACTATGTGCTTATATGCTTAGTGATCCAAATGGGGCTTGTGGACTATTTTTTCCTCTTCCTTTTCTTTTAGCCCAAGAACTAGAATGTCTTTGTTACTTTGGTCAGGGTTGGCTGTCAGTAGCAAGCCAGGTGGGAAACCAGGGGCTAATCAACCAAGCTAACTCAAGACACATAGATCTGGCTCTAGTTAGATTGGATTCTACTAATTTGTGGTTAAGAGTATCCAAACCTGAGATCGGAAGCTGTGAAATACTGTAGCTTGCAACTTTAGGAGTTATTCAGGTGCTTACCAGTTTGGCAGGTAACTCCTATAGACATGGGAAAACCAGAGCTGCTGGTTTATTCTCAGAGCGCAGAATAAATTTGACACTTGGAATGGTCTGGCGCCTCTAAAGCTGGTCAGCAGGGATGAGCATGGTGTCAGTGTACCAGCCCTGGTCTCTTGTGGGGAAGGAGGGACCTGGATGTTAGTCAACAATCTGATGAAATGTGCAGGCCTGTAGGTGATTGTTTGCAACTGCTCAGGGAGTGGCCTGGGGAGCAGGACTTCCATTGTGGTTTCCTCAGGGAAAAAAGGACACGTGGGTTCCCTGTGGCAAACAAAGTAAGGTCAGGCCTGGCATCTTATAGAATCCCATGACGCACCAAAGAGGTAGTGAAGACCATGGAGAATCTGGCTCCAGAGGGAAGGAGGTGGGGTGGTGTTGAGCTTCCCAGGACTGTGGCTGCTCTGTGTAGAGATTCTTGGTCACCACAGACTGTGACAGGCAGGTTTATCTAACTGCAGGCACCCCAGAACTAAGCCCAGTGGAGCGGAAGGAGCTGGAGAACAAGCTGAAGGAGCGGGAGGAATTCCTGATTCCCATTTACCATCAGGTAGCCGTGCAGTTTGCTGACTTGCATGACACACCAGGCCGGATGCAAGAGAAGGGTGTTATTAATGTAAGTACAATGGTTGTTACTTCTCTTGACTTGTCAGAGACTCACAAGTGAGTGTGTCGTACACATAAGCGCACAGGCAGGGAGCTGTTGGAGCCAGATTAAAATAGCTTGTGCAGATCAATCCATTTCCAACTTTTTTGAGACTTCCTTTTTCTATATCCATTATTATTCTAAAACAGTGTATGATTTAGGTCTCCTTGGACTTCAGGTTGCAAGCTTCACTTCATCGGTGGTAAAATGAGTCATGTAAGCCTTCATTGGTAACAGCTGCTCACGTGGGCCTCAGACCGTGGATTACTACAGTGTCAGGGTTCCAGCAGCAGCTGCTTCACCTTTGATCTGCATGCAAGTTGTTTCAGCCATCTGCTCAAAACCAGTTCCTTCCCGTGTGGCTACCTGGGAATTCAGTCTCTTCCTCAGAATGTCTTTTCATGGGCAGGGTTAGCATTCACCAGGCCTGTGGCTACACACACAGTCAGCAGAGTATATGGGCTACAGTTTTGTGCTGGTGAACTCCTGTAAATTTGTTTGTTTTGGGTTTTTTTGTTTTGTTTTTGTTGTTGTTTTGTTTTTGAGACAAGGTCTCACTATGTAGCCCAGGCTGGCCTTAAACTCATAGCGATCCTCTTGCCTCAGTCTCCTGAGTGCTGGGATTATAGGCCTGCGCCACCACACCCGGCCTCCTGTAGATGCTGGGAGCTCACCACCAGCTCCTAACTCCCTTACCTAGGGAGTAAGTTTTTATGCCTGTGGGGTTCCTCCAGACTGAATGCTGAGCAGGGGTTGGGGCTTGGATGACTAAGCTTATTGTTAATCTGGTGTAGGACATCCTGGACTGGAAAACATCCCGTACCTTCTTCTACTGGCGGCTGAGGCGTCTCCTGCTGGAGGACCTGGTCAAGAAGAAAATCCACAATGCTAACCCCGAACTGACAGACGGCCAGATCCAGGCCATGTTAAGACGCTGGTTTGTGGAAGTGGAAGGAACAGTGAAGGTAGGTGGGACACCTTCATGTTGTGCTCTTCATCCCCACCTGAGGGTTGTATTGAATGTCACCTAAGAATCCTCAGGCCTTAAAGGCCGGAGTGGAAAGGGAACCTAGAAACCTAGGCTCACTTTCCCATACACACACCCCAGTAACATGACATCTTGTCAGAAGAGGTGGGCTGGAATATTTTCAGCTTGTGAGTCATTCCGTAAACTTTTTGAATGCTTATACCAGTTGCCGTTCTAAGCCATGGAGACATGGTAGTGAAAGAGGCAGATATTGTTCTGTCTGTTCATCTCAGTGGGGAAACAGAGAAGTCAGAGGTCCTACATTAAAGACAGCACAGAGCATAGTCTGAGAGCCAACACTCGACCTTAGAGAAGTGGGAGGGAGAGTGGGAAGACCTCAGGAGGAAGTGCTGTCTCAGTAGAGACTTAAAAACAAAGTGGGAGTGAACCAGAAGAAAGGTTGGACCAAAAGAGAGAGATTAGGCAGAATGTTCCAGGCAAAAGCAATAGTGTGGAGGCCGAGCATGGTGGCACACACCTGTAATCCCAGCACTTGGGAGGCTGAGGCAGGATTGCCATGAGTTCGAGTCCAGCCTGGGCTACATAGCGAGACCTTGTCTCAAAAACAAAACAAAACAGCAATAGTGTGATCACACACGATAGCAAAAGCAGCATGCTTCCAAGGAACTGCATGTTTCAGTGCGACTCAGAGACTGGGTGCCAAATAAGAAGACAAGGGTAGGGACTGATCACACAGGCCCTATAAGCTGTTAGGGAGTCTGGGCTTTGTCCTGAGGTCTACAGGAAGCCACTGAGGTATTCTGAGCAGCAGAATAACACGCTCTGATATCTATTTTAAAAATACCACGTGGGGAGCTGTGGAAGACAGAATTGAAGGAGGTAGAAACAGGACGCTAAGGACATGGGAGTAATATAGGCGGGAGATGCTACAACAACTACTCATGTCCAGCCTGGAAGGAAATGGCCAGCTTGTTTACAGGAAGCTATCTCAGGGTGATCTCATGGAACATGTTCATGCCTTGCAAGAGTGACTTCACCAAGATGGTGTTCCTGGTGCTCCTGCCCCACAGGCGGATGTAGCAAGGGCATGTACATTTGACCTGGAATAGTGGACTGCACAAGAGAGTACACAGGAGGATTGGAAGAAAAAGCTGGAACCTTTAGTTCTGCATATTTTTAAGGAAAAGAAGTTTGTGGCTAGGGAGGTGGTTCAGTGCCAGGGCGTTTGCCCAGCACCATGGCAAAAGAAAAGAAAGAAATTAACCTTATTACTAGCTAATATATGGATTAAATCATATATGTCATGTACATTTTGTCAGAATATTAGTGATATGTGTTGAAAATATATTTGTCATTCCAATCAAATCCTTTGGTGACTACCAGGTTAGAATACTGCTGAGGGCTGGCTGGCAGTGGCTTTAAGAGTCCTGGCCTATGAAGAGGGGCATATCAGCCTCTTCCTGGAAAGTGTTGCCTGCCTTCTGTAATAGTTCTCAGCAAGAAACCCCAAGATTCACCATCAGTTTTAAAGCCACTGAAGTGGGTGCTTCTAAGATTCACCTTTGTGTTAAGTCTGCTCGTTTCTTTACAATTGAGAAGCTTCTTTGGATAAATATTTCAGATGTGCAGCAGGGGTGTGCAACCTTTTCTGACATTTGGTTCAGGTTAGGATCAGTCTGTGGCATCATAATTGAGTGAGACAATTTTGTCAGTGGCTACTGGCAGCTTCTAGTGGAAGTTGGCATTGAAAGTCACGCAAGTGTAAAATAAGAGGTTGTTCTTCAGTTAACAGTGGCCGGCTAGGTAAATGGAGTGTGCGTGTGTGGCCAAGAGAGGCCTGCACCACTTCCTACCACATTAGTCACTAATGGACATGTCCAGCCTCGGTAGGCACAAGGGCGAGAAGAAGGAATAGCTTCCCTCCAAGCATGAAGTGATGTCCCTCACTTGCTCCTTAGCAGCCTGCTCCCAAGGGATGGTGTATCTGAAGAAATAGGTCGTTGCTATCTCTTGTCATTGGAGAGAACAGTTGACTGCATGTGCCCAGGCTTCTGGCTAGAACTCAAGTACAGAAGACACCCCTACCTCCATAGTTCAGGAAGAGGCTGTCCAAGCACTGGGGACCAGCTATGCACAAGAATTGAAACTATTTTCCTTGCTTCTGCATCCTGAAGACAGCATTCTCTTCAGCTCTTCATCCCAGGGCACACAGAGGAAAGGGTGTAAGGATGGGAGAGCCTATGAAGTCAGGGCATGTGGCTTTGAAACCTCCTTCCAGATTCTGCAGGCTCAGCAGGACCTAGTTTAGTGGGGTGGGGGTGGGGAGATAAAATCTGTAGTGTCCTTGAGAGAATAGTGTTACAGTATTCAGAAGCTATATGTGCTGCCTGTGAAGGGCTGACGTAGAGCTGCTTGTTGTTAGAAAATGGCTTTAAACCACCTTTTTTGTTGTTGTTCTTCAAAAAGTGACAGATGATGTGTACTGTGAAACTCAAGAACAAAGATTGGCAGAGTCTAGACCCTGCCTTCCCACCAAGAAATGACCCTCTAATTCTTATTGTGGTTACTGGTAGGAAAAGCCATGTAGTGATAGCCATGCTTCATGTTTGTTTTGTTTTGTTTTTGTTTTTTTTGGAGAATTTTTTTAATCTTACTCCTGAAAAAAGAGATTCTAGGACAGAAAATTGACACTTCAATGTTATATAACTGAGGAATGTAATTCTTTTGTTTCCCTCAGAGGTATCTGTTAACATGAGTTATGGGATTTCTGTTTGCGTCCACTGGGATAGTCCTGTTGTAGGAAATAGTAGGGTTTATGGATCACAGTTTCACTGTAGGCAGAAGCAAAGCATCACTACAGCTGCCTGAAAAATGTAACAAGAACTGTGGTTCAAATTGGGTCATAAGAACGTGGCATACATTTGTTTCATGGGCATGTTTTCTGTCTTAATTCTTAGCTTCACAATTTGAAATATGGTTTTTCAAAGAGGCTTATTGATCTCCACCCCCACCGCCCAACCCCAGTAGTAGAAATTGAGATTAGGACTCTGCATGGAACAATGAGAAGAATGTGGATTAACTTTTGGGACCATAGCTTTGCCATTTACTGAAATTTGGGCATGTTATTTGAGCCTCCATTTCTCCATGTATAAAATGGGGATATTTATGATTTACAGGGTCCAGTGAATTTCAATAACACACTATGTACCTCAGTATGGAGCAGTTCCCTCAGCACAGTATGTCAGAAGTTAAAAAATAACATAGACCAAGAGTTAAAGGTGTGTGATTTCATGATGGGCGGGGGGTGGCTCCTGAACACTGGAGATGTTCAGTGAACATTCAATTTGTCTTGTTCTAATGTTCACACAGCCTGATGTCATAATGCATTCTTACTGTCCAGATAGCTAACCACTCACTTTTTTTTTTTTTTTGTGGGTACTGGGGGTCGAACTCAGGATCTCGCACGCCAGCAGGCACCCGTGCTGCTGAGCAATGTCACCCGCCCTTTTTTCGTATGTGGGTACCTTCAGTCGAACTCAGGACTTCGCACTTGCCAGGCAGGCACTTTTGCCGCTGAGCTATCTCGCTGGCCCACCACTCACTCTTATTCTGGACTTCCAAATGGAATGAATGTTCAGGGGAGGTCCCTGTGAGAATAATAGAAGAAAAAGCACCACTGATGGGGTCACTCGATTTCCACTGGCCTCAAGCTACCTGCTGCTAAGTCTCATGCACCAAACTTCTTACATGAAGCCAGGGAAGGAGGAGGGAAGACAGACTTGAAAAGCATTGCTCCACCTTACTGTGGGCCTGGGACTGAGGTGGAGTGGCTTCCAGGAAATGGAAGCCACTGAGGTTTATGTAGCCTCTGAAAAAAATCACACTGCTTCTAAAGCTTCTGTTCAGGAAGACTTAGCCTTGTAAGTGTAGAACAGTATATTGAAAATACCTTCCCGAAATACTGTATGCATTTACTACCAGATGTGTGTTTCATCCCACCCCTACCCCACTGGGCTAGGCAGCTCTTGAACTCAAGGTCAGCACTGACAGGAACCTCCCCCAGACAGGTTACAGGTGTGTTATTTGTAGGGAATGGTAGTCAGGGCTCACAGCAGGGTTGAGTTGTACCTTGGTCACTCCCTGGCCCTACCTAAAGAGAGCTTAACAGCGTTCTGGTATGTTAGTAATGAAACTTTTTTTTTTTTTTTTTTTGGTGGCAGTGCTGGTACTGAGGATTGAACCCAGGGGCTTCACACTGAACTATATCTCCAGCCACTTTTTATTTTTTATTTTGAGACAGGGTCTCGCTAAGTTGCTCAGTTGCCCAGGCTGGGCTTGAATTTGCTTTCCTCCTGCCTCAGCCTCTCACAGTGCTGAGATTACAGGCATGTACCACTACACCTGGCAAGTAATGAAACTTTTCTAACAGGTCATTTAGATTTTGTAAGATAGACTAAATTACTGCATACAGTTAGTGAGGCCAAGTGGTGCCTAAGATATTTATCCGCTGATAAGAGAGAAAGTATCTGTTGAACACATTTTGTAGGGCAGGCTGTGTTTTGACGTTTAATTATTGGTATTTTATTGGTATTAAGTGTTCTGTTGGAGGCCAGGTGCTGTGGTGCACACTTATAATCCCAGCTACTTAGGAGGCTGAGGCACGAGGATTGCTAGTTCAAGGCCTGCCTGAGGAATTGTCTCAAAATAAAAAATAAAAAGGGCTGGGGGTATGCTCAGTGGTAGAGTGCCAGTACCGGGGGTTCTGCTTGGGATGAGTGTTGTGCAGATGACATGGGCCCAGGCCTGTCACAAGGTTAGCACCCCAACATTTCACATTTGTTTAAAAATCCACATTGGATGCCGGGCATGGTGGCTCATGCCTGTAATTCCAGCACTCGGGAGGCTGAAGCAGGAGAATCACGATGAGTTCAAGGCTAGCCTGGGCTGCAGTGAGTTCAAGGCCAGCCTGGGCTACATAGTGAGTCCCTGTCTCAAAAAACAAAAACAAAAAATAAATAAATAAAATCCACATTGGAATACTGGCAATGATCACCACATTTTCATAAATCTAAGGAAATGATAATGGCTTTTTTCCTGGGAACAGAGTTGGCCAGTCTTTGTGGATGGCTGGAATGATGATTCTTTCAGCTGATCTAAAGAGGGCAGCAGGCAACTTGCTTTTCCCTGCTAGAACAAATAGCTCACAACAGTATATTAATCACTCCTAGGTCTTTTGAGAAGAACCAGGGACACTGTGGGTGCATATGTTTGTTTACTCTTGCTAAAAATGCAGTTGATTAGGACTTGATCCCTGCCTTCACATACTCTGGGCTGTGATCTACACTTGATTGGTGGCTGCCATCGAGTTTTGCTTTGAGTAAATGGCAGCTCTTTTTATATAGAGAGTCCATATTTTCAAGCAGCTATAAAACTTGGAATGTGTTGCTCTAATCCTGTCTGGGAACTTTTTTAAATGTTTAATTTAAACACCTGACATACTTTGTGGCTGCAGGAGGGGAAGGAAGAAGAGTTTTCTCTAGAGGGTAGCTGGCTTTCCAGTGTAGTGTCTGAGCGTCGTTAGAAGCAGGCATCTCGTTAGCTAATACATTACACCAATCAAGGAGAGTTATCTTAAGCCACAATTAATCTGCTCCCTGGCATATGTTGATAGGAAAGCATCATGCTGTTTCTTAATTAAAAGCAAACGGATTAAAAATGATTAATAAGAGTATTAAATATTCTCCTAAACTAAAGGCTTTGGGATTCTTGGGTAAATATAGTTGGGTTTTTTTTGTTTTGTTTTTTTTCCTTTTGCATTCTGAAACACAAGAAGCATTCATTGTTTTATTTTTTCCCTCTCCCAAAAGCTTCCTAAATTGGGGAAGGTGTAAGTTCTCAAATCATGGAGAGGTCTAAATTACCAGTGATGGAGATAGAAATGAAAATGTCTTGAGTCCAGGTGCATCCATAAACTGGACCGAATGAGTGAGTAAGGGCTGCCACACACTGAGTAGGAAACACAGTGCTGTTCCCCTCCCACTTGTCAACAGGGATTGATGTGGCACATCTTAGGAGGGAAGCATCTTCCTGCCCTTGAGCCATGAGGAAGTTAGTCATGGGCAAAGTATGGAGAGGTGGAAAGGCTCCCTCAGGTTTGCACCGTCTTGGCCGCAGCACCACTCACATGTAAAGGACTCCATAAGGGTTTTAGAAATGTTGAAGTCAGTGAAATTACACATAGTAAATAACCAGTCACAGCTTCCCACCAGACAGGGATGGGAAGTGAGAGTTTGAAAAGAAACGATGTTTTCTAAAGAATGAACTAGGTTGGAAAACAGCCACGTGCCCAGTTCCTTGCTTTTGGAAGACTCTTAAGAGGATGTGTTGAGAACATTTCTTCTGTGCCTTTGCAGGCCCTGTAGCTACAGCTGTGGCTTTTATGCCGTTGCTTGTATCTCGGTTTCCTGTAACCACATTGCAAGCCTGAGTCCCCAGAGAACCCACCTATTACATTACAGCGCCAAACTCATTGTCATTCTGACTTTGACTTCGTTAGTGATAACAGAGAAGGATAGCACACCTTTAAATGACAAGCTTGGTGTTTAATTACCCAAACAAAATGACATAAATATGAATGAGCCCTAATGGTGGTACTTGGTTTTCCGGAAACCATTAACAAAATGATTCCTAAATGATTTGTAAAGAAAATGAGAGGAGAAGAGAGCAAGGATGAAGGCTATTAGGCTTCTAACACACTCCTAAATTATTATGTAGTCAGCTACCTCAGAAATACGCAGCTAAATGATCTTGAAAAACGGGAGGTAAGAGGTAGTTTGTTGAGGCCTCCAGGGTTGTAGACTCCTTGGCCCTTTTGCATATTCCCATAGCTAATAATATGAGGTAGGTTTCTGCCCTGGTGCTCTATGGTAGCAGCGAGACTTGGCTCACATCAGTCCACCTGTGTATCTCATTAAAAGTCTGTAGCTTGACCACAGGAGGCTGCCACAGCTGGGCCTGTGGCACAGTTCAAGGCCATCTTGGGCCTGGAGACTCACACTTTGGAAACAGTGTCTCAGTTCCTCTAAAAGCAAAATGCAGGTAAACAGCCCTTCCTTTTGAGGCACACTTTACTAAGTAACATGGGCTCTTAAGTGTGTTTGTCTCAAACTTGTCAGGTTACTGAACTCTTTTAGCATTTATGAAATGGGTAGACCCCCAGGTCTGGCAGGACAGAGTCCAGTATGAGAACTGATATCCTGGAAAAGCCCAGATGGAAACTTTGAATACACATCTGTGCAGCACAAAAGGCAGGGAGGGAGGGAAGGGGAGGGGAGGGCCAGTCTCTTCCTCCTCCTACAATGCCAACAGGAGAGAACTTTGGTACCGATGTCTTTAAACTAAGTAAGCTTTAGTGGTGAATGTTCCAGATACAAAGTAGTCAGGTGTCCAGGCCTGGCCTGACCCCTGGTGTCTGACCAAGAGTCATCTGTTTGCAGGCCTATGTTTGGGACAATAATAAAGATCTGGTGGAGTGGCTGGAGAAGCAGCTGACAGAGGAAGATGGTGTTCGCTCAGTAATAGAGGAGAACATCAAATATATCAGCAGAGACTACGTCCTCAAGCAGATCCGCAGGTGAGACCAGCAGTAGGGGCCTCCTCTAGGCTAGTGGAGCTCATTTCTTTGGAATAAAAAGTTCAGAAGAAATCATGAGGTGATGCCTATTTCTATAGTCTCTTGTTGTCTGAGACTGCTGTAGTTGATACATACATGTAAGTGTAGCCCTGAGGCACAATTATTTCTTGGCTACTGGGCACTTAGTCATCTCAGCTTGATGAAGACTTAGCTCACGGTGCCTACTTATTAGTTCTGAATACAGATGCTCAAACTGGATGAACAGTTCTGAGAGGAAAGAAAGCTGATTGTGTAGTAGCTTTCCAGAAGCACTGTGGGGGTGTTTTTAATAAAACTATTTGAAAATATTTCACTTATGAAGAAGTTACCAACCTAAAAACTGTACACTAATCACCACTGTATATCTGTACCTAGATTTACCTATTATTTACATTTTACCCTGTTTGCTTTATCATTTCTGTACTAAGAACAGGCATATTCGCATATATAGCCATAGAAGGATAATCAACTTCAGTAAATTGAACATTGACTAAAAGCTTTTATCTAAAATCTACCACTGAGCTGAGGGTATAGCTCAGTGGTAGAGCACTTATCTAGCATAAAGGCAGCCCTGGGGTTCAGTACCCAGCACCACTAAAAAACAATTTATAGAACATTGCTCATTTTAAAGTCGTCTGATATTTCCTTGTGATTCAATTTGGGTTATGCATTATGGCCAAAATACTGCATATGTGATGATGTGGCTTTCACAGAGCACCTCATCTGGAGGTATATGATGTTCATCTGCCCATCAAGATGTTACCCGATTTCTCCACCATATAATCACTGATTTTTTTTCCCCCTTGCACTTGATGAGTAAGTAGTCTGTAGGAAGATACTGTAAGGCCATGCAAATGCAGTGGAGCCTTGGTTCACAATTAAATTAATACTTTCCACAATTCTGGTCACAAACCAAACTGGACAAGAGCCCAGTTGAATTAAATGGTTAGGTTCAATGTGGGGAAATCTGATTTGCTTCTTTTCCAATTCAGTTTGGAACCAGAATTGTGGAAAGAATTAAGTTCATGAACTGAGGTACCACTGTACCTTGATCTCCATCAAAATTTTCTCTTAGATTTAGCATCCAGTGATGATTCTTGCCTGAACCTGTTTTTACAGTGAGGTTGCAAAATGATAACTTTGCAACTCTACCTCGCCTCTCCAGTTGTGAATCACCACTCAAATTCTATAAGCAAAAGTCTTTATCTCCCTGATTCATTCATATATATATATATATATATATATATATATATACACACACACACACACACACATATGTGCATACATTATTGGTGGGAACTGGTGCATTTCTATTTTTTTTTCACTAATTTATAATTACTTATTTTGATGCCAAATTACCCCACATTTAGCTAGTGGGCACCCTTTTCATGCAGGCTCCATTGTCAGTGGCCCTGTTTTTGTGATGTTTTGTTATGTTTTGTTTTACTTTCTTTCTGACAGCAAAATGTTCTGTGGTTCCTTTTATACTGCCTTGGCTGCTGGGGACATTTTTAGTGCAAGAAAATAAGGGAGGTGAGGCGGTAACAACAGTGTCTGCAGTGGGCTGTGTTAGCATGTTTACTGGGTAGTTCTTAAGCTGCCCCAAATGAGATGCTTCTGCTTCTTCTCTTCACTGTTCCCAATCTTCCTCTCCAGCCTGGTACAAGCCAATCCAGAAGTTGCCATGGATTCCATCGTCCATATGACCCAGCACATCTCACCCACTCAGCGAGCGGAAATTGTACAGATCCTCTCCACAATGGATTCCCCTTCCACGTAGGAAGAGCTTCCTGCCCTGTCTCTGGAGTAAAGGGCTAGAGCTGCCTCTTATGACTTGAAACCACTGTAATGAGAAGGCACAGGAGAGCCAGCACTGGAGTCAAAGTGGCATTTTGCTGCTTCTCAGTGTTTCAGGTTATGCATGACATCCTGGGATATAGGATCACAAAGCCCCAGTCATACTACCCCTTCAGTATTTATTACCCCCACTATGTTGACAGTCCTCCCTCCTTGCACAGGACTGAGAAGGCAATGAAGGGTACAGGCAAGTACCATGAGGTCTTACTTACTGCACAAAAGCAGGGCTGCCCCTCCTATCCTGACCCCTGGCCCCATGAGCCGCAGCCACAGGCAGCAGAGGAGGGCTGGAGCTGAGGCACGGAGGAAACCTCAAGTCCTTTATTCTTTAGCTCACATTCATCCTGGCATACTGTAAGTGAAGAGGAATCAGTCCCTGTTTAACTACACTAAGGTATGTGTTCATAAAGAAAGATACAAGCATGAAATCTATTGCAGGTTCCATGAAAATCCAGAGATGGGGGAAAACATTGATTCAGGAAGCAGAAAGAAAATAGGTCAAGTTATTTTTGATTTAGGGGCCTTAACCTTGGTTTAACCTCTTTCAATGCACATAAACAGTGGTTGACCTACCACCACCACGTTGCCACTGCTTGACTGACACACCCAGGAGCCACAAGGCCAGTGCATGGGTCCCTGGCAGTGCCACACGCTGAGGTGGCAGAGAAGCAGCCAGACAGAACTTCTCTTTCTGCCACTAATGGAAACTCATACCACGGGAGGAGCAAGCCAAGGAGAAGTGTCTTTCTTAGGATCTGGAAGGCTGTGGTCACTTAGAAGCCTGGCACATTGAGAGCTATAAGAGGGAGAGGCTCACAGTGCCTAGAGTTGCTGCCGTCCCTGATCTCTGGACCCTGCCTCTCCCCTGAGTGTGTACAGGTGGCCTCTCCCCGTAGTCACTGAAAGGAGCCTGGTGACAGCTGTGTTCTCAGCACCAGGTATAGGCCTTCCTGGTGTGCCAAGGTTTCCAGGGAACACAGAATCCACATGACCTTAAAACCCCTAAACCCAGTTATGGTGCTGCTGTCTTCCAGGCTTTCTGGTCCCTATGCAGCCAGCACCAGGGGCCTCCTTAGGAGTGGTGGAGAGAGCTTATTTTCAACAACAAATTGATCCAGGAAAAGAGCCTACTGATTCCCCCCATTGGTATTCCTAAAGCAAGAATGGCAGGTGATGAGGGATGGTGTGGCATCCCATTCCTACCTTGCAGCTAATTGTATTTGTCACTGATGCCCAAGGAGGAAATCAGGAGATGCTATAGAAGCAGAATATGAGTACTTTCATACAAACTACAGTTTTGAGCCTTAACTCTGTAGTTCACACACAGGAGAGAGCTTCACCTCCGCTTCTTCGAAGCACCTATCCAGATGGAGTGGTGGGACTTCTCAGCAGTTCTGGATCACAAGTGGATGCTACGGGGCTGGATGCACATTGATCACCCCCAGGAGTCAGGGCCTCTGGCTTCCCTGGCACAAAGTGCAGGCACTTGGCACCTTCAAAGAAGGGCAGAGAAAGGCAGAGAAATCTCAGTCAAGGAAGAAACTTCCCTGCTGCTAGTTATCTACTAGGTAAGAGTTGGACTATCTCTGGCCAGATTATTCCTCCACACTTTCCTGCAATAAATCAAATTTTACCACCACCACCACCCCACCAGATGATGCAAAAATCATTTCCTTCCTAGGGGACCTGGCCCTTCTTCAGGGTTGGGTAGGTTAAGCTCATTTAGCTCTCCCTTCCTTACCAAATTATGGCACATTACACCAGTTTCCTCTCTAGAACCCTATAATGCCTGTGCCCCCATCCACAGGACGGGGAAAAGTTGAAGAGCCACACGACGTGAGTAGTCTGATCGCCCCACAGCCCATTACACTTGCGAGGTTACTGAGGCAGGAGGAGAGTAAATGATGTATTGACCAAGACTTGCTTGAACTGAGATTGCCAATGTTATCTGTCCACTTTGTTCACAAAGCAGCCTTCACATGCGTCCAAGTGAGAATTTGATGGCCACATACTCCAGTGAGCACGGAGCTTCAGTCAAATGTACTCTTTTCACATTTTGTTGAAATAAAACGCCACATTTGTAGAAGAGCTACAGTTTGTCATTTTAACCCATGGCCACCCGCCTTCTCTTGATCCCTTGTTCCACTTTCAGCAGGGGCTCCATCCCTTGAACTCAAATAAAGGACAGGGAGGCTATAGAAAGCTGGCCTTGGTTGCCCTGTCCTATTGACTGAATCAAGGTAAAATCTGCAAGGCCACCAGTACTCTGCAACCCCCACAGGTGACCAAGCCTCAGTTACTTAAGTTTTTGTTGTGTTTCCACAGAAAAATGTATCTGCTGGGTAGGCACCATGTTAGTGTGTCCCCTCAGAATAGGTTTGGAGCAGGAACAAGAAAGGTCACAGGTAAGGAGGAGCTCTTTAGTGAAGATAACTGGGCCAGAGTACCCCCTCATCCCTGAGAGAAGCCACCCAGTCTTTGAAGCTCTGAGCTTGCTGTCTTTCTGAGAAGTTTCCTTGACCACACGCAGGAAGTTGAGAGCCTTCTGATAAACTCCAGGTTGTAAACTCTGGGGCTACCTGACCCTTGTTAGAGATTTTAGGGAGAAAGCTCAGATTTTCTTTTGTTTTTTGAGACAGGGTCTCTGTGTCCTTCAGGCTGGCCTTGAACTCACTATGTAGCACAGGCTGGCCTGGAACTTGCAGCAATCCTCCTGCCTCAGCCTCCCAAGTGCTGGGATTACAGGCGTGCACCACCATGCCCAGCTCAGATTTTCTTAATACTTTAGCTGTTTAATGGATTTTAAAGTCTGACTCGGTTCCTGAGAAAGTTCTATGAGTTCATGTAGTTGAGGCAGGGATAAGGATAAGGAACAGTCCATGACCACCTGCAAAGAAAGGTAGGGGCTACAAGAAGACAGAGGGGAACCACTGGCTTTGGCTGATGACTACATTGATATAGGTCCCATGTCTGTCTCTTTGGCAAAGCAGAGGGTAGCTTTCTATAAAATGTTAAGTTACAAAAAACCAGGTTGAGTAACTATAAACCAGACGTTCTAGACAGGACCAAGAAGGGAGATGTCGGATCTAGTGAAGACATTGCTGCTTGATGCTTCCACTCTCCTCCCTGAACAGGCAGGGGAGAGCCAGGCCCCATCATGGAGAAGCCAGCATCTATTGATGGCTCTGGGGAAAAGTCCTCAAGATCAGTGGGGAAAGATTCTGCTTCCACCTCTGGGAACCTGCCTAACTAGTTCAGGGCTTTCTTCTGTTGGGGAGTGACACTTCCTTCACCAGTCTTTTTGGGGTTTTTGTTTTTGAGACAGAGTCTTGCTATGTAGTTCAGACTGGCCTTGAACTCACTATGTAGCCCAGGCTCACCTCAGACTTGAGGCAGTCCTCCTGCTTCATTCTCCTGAGTGCAAGGATTACAGGCATGTGCCACCATGCCCAGCCACCAAGCATTTTATTTTATTTTTTGGGGGGGGTACCAGGGGTCGACCTCATGACCTTGTGCGCCAGCAGGCGCCCGTGCCGCTGAGCGATATCAGCCGCCCTTTTTTCATATGTGGGTACCGGGAGTCGAACTCAGGACCTCGCGCTTGCCAGGCAGGTGCTTATGCTGCTGAGCCATCTCACCGGCCCCACCAAGCATTTTAATAAGTAAAAATTTAAAACCCCCATTGGTAATATGGAGCAATAAGGAAAAGACTGAACATCAAGGGTTCTGTGATCTAGTCCTAGGTCACCTCTCATTCCCTACCTAAAACACAGTCACACTGGTGAATGCAAATAACTAGTGACCACTTAAGGGAATCATCCTTGTCCTCCTTTCTGTGTGCAAGGCTGTTGCCAAGCCCCAGTGAGAGGCCTAGAGAGGTGCTGAGCTGGGAGGTAAACCATTCCAACTTGGGACCTGGACACAAAATGGCAATTGACTTAGCCAGACCTTATCTCATTAAGTGGGGCATGGGGGGGGGCTGTAGCTCAGTGCAAAGGCCCTGGGTTTGATTTCCAGTACAGTGAAAAATGATAGACAGACATGAAAGTCCAGGTCCAGTGGTATTGTCAGTAACAACAGTAACTTGGTGGCAAGCATACAGGGCAAATCAGTGCTCGGCTAGCCTGCTGCTGTGGTCCTGGTTGGCTTAAGCAGTTGACCAGCAGCCTACCCAGAAAGCTAACAAAAATGGGAAATGAGACAGCCATAGGAGATCTTGCTAAACTCTCCACACATCCACAGAGACTAATTGTAAACCTGTGAGCACATGAAGAAAAATACAAGAGAACCCATCAAAACAAAAGCCAGAATTGCCTAAGTTTTGAGTATCACACACACAAATAGACATCAACAAAAAGTGGAAGCCTTACTGGCTCAAAGCTCCTCTGTCTGAATCACTAGCCTCTGGGTATAAAGTAACCCCTATGAAGCTCAACTTAAAAATAAGATTTTAAAAGAAAAATTGATTGAAACATCATTGCCTGTACACCATGTGGGAAACAGAATCCACAGATTTAGTCCACTCAAATTAAGAAAAAATAAAAATAACCAACTTTAGTTGGGCATGGTGGCCCACACCTATAATCCCAGCACTCAGGAGGCTGAGGCAGGTGGATCACCACAAGTTCAAGGCCAGCCTGGGCTACATAGTGAGTTCAAGTTCAGCCTGAACTACACAATGAGACCCTGTCTCAAAATTAAAAGAAAAAACTTTAGGGAGAAAAAAACCCAGAACCTATAATTGCTACGTTATCAAAATGCCCAGTTTTCAACAACAACAACAAAATTGAGACATTCAAAGAGACAAGTATAAGCCGGGGATATAGCTCAGCACCACAGCGCCTTCCTGGCAAGTGTGAGGCCCTGAGCTCGATTCCCTGTTCCAAAAAAAAAAAAAAAAAAGATCAAAATGCAAAACTAAGAATAACATCCTCAGGGAGAAAAAAGGGTCAACAGAAACTGTGTGGGTCCAGATGTTGACTTACCACCAAACAGATACTTCACATCAACTGTTCCACATCTAACCAGGAGCTGCAGTGTATGCAGCTCATGGTTAACATGCGTGAGGCCTTAGGTTCAATCTCCAGCACCCCCCAAATGTGCGTGTGCATATATATGGTCAAGAACTAAAGAAAACCACATTTAAAGAATTAAAGGAAATTGACAACTTGACCAATGGTCTCAATAAAGAAATAGAAGTTTTGTTTTTTGTTTTTTTTTTTTGTGTGTGTGGGTTCTGGGGGTCGACCTCAGGACCTCACGCACCAGCAGGTGCCCATGCCGCTGAGCGATATCACCGGCCCTTTTTTCATATGTGGGTTCCAGGAGTCAAACTCGGGCCCTCGCGCGTGCCAGGCAGGCACTTACGCCACTGAGCCATCTCACCGGCCACAAGTTATTTTAAAAAGCAATTCTGAATGAAATTCTGATACACGCTACAACATGAATGGACCTCAAACGCATGCTAAGCAAAATAAGGCAGACACAAAAGGACAAGTATTGTACGATTCTACTTCTGTCAGATAACTGGAATTGTGACATTTACAGATGCAGAAAGTAAAACAGTGATTACTAGGGACAGGAAAAAGAGGAGATGGGAAACACTGTTTAACACCAGAGTCCCCAACCCCTAGTTACCACCCAAGGTCCACCCTCTGCCTGAATAGCGGCTTTCTAGGAGCGGGAACCCTACTGCACATGCGAGACATCTAGGCTGTGTGCTCTTTATGAGACTCCCAAAACCACCCCACTCTGGTCTGTGGAAAATTAGTTTTCCATGACCAGTTCCTGGTGCCAAAAAGGTTGGAGACCACTGGTTTAATGCATATAAAGTTTCGGCATGGAGTGATGAGGAAGTTCTGGAGATGGACCGTGGGGACGACTGTACAACACTGAAAGTACTTAATGTCATTGAATGATACATTTAAAAACTTAAAATGGTAAAGTTTATGTTATGTATATTTTGCCAAAATTTCAAAAAAGAAAATTCTGAAAAATTGAACTGAGGAACTAAACAAGGCAGAAGAAAGTCTGAAAACTTGTAGAATTATGAAGAACAGAAAAAAAGAATGAAAGGTGGACAGAGCCTCAGAACCCTGTGCACCGTTGGTGCACCAATGTGGGCATTTAGTGAGAGTACCAGAAGAGAGAGAGAGAAGTGGGCAGAAAGGCTGTCAGAAGAAATAATGGCTGAGAACTTCCCAAATGTGATGCAAAATATTAATCTACAGATCCAAAAAGCTCCACAACCTCGGATAGGATAAACACGGACCTATACCTAGATCTATCAGAGCCGAGCAGCTGAAAGAGATCTTGAAGCTAGAAAAACTTGTCACATACAGAGGAACAACAACAAAATAACAGCTTTCTTCTCATCAGAAACAACGTACACCAAGAGGCAGCGGGCTGACATAAAGTACAAGATAAAAAAAATGTCAATCCTAAACTCTCCTTTGAGGATAACAAAACTATCCCAAAACAAGTGAAGGTGAAAAGTCTGAGCAAATTCATTGTTAGCAGACCAGCCCTTATGAGAAGAAGAAATTATACCAGATAGTAATTCAAATCTACGTACGAACAATGAAGCGGCACTGGAAAAGGTAAATATATGGATAAATATTAAGAACTATATATGTAGTCGGGTGTGGTGATGCATGCCTGTAATCCCAGCTACTCAGGAGGCTGAGGCAGGAGGATCACAATTTCAAGCCTATCCTGGACAGCTTAGTGACTTAGAACCTATCTCAAAAATAAAGAATGGCTGGAAATGTAGCTCAGTGCAAAGGCACTGGGTTCAATCCCCAGTACTGCCAAAAAAATAAAAAGACCCATCTGTGTGTTCTCTCTGATGTCATTAAAAGGCAGAAGAGTGCATAAGATTAATAATTATACCACTGTATGTTTGGATTCCTAGCATATAATGTAATATATATGATAATCACACAAAAGAGGAAGAAGAAAAGTGGAGCTACATTAGAATAAAGTTTCTAGGTTTTCCCAGAATTAATATTAATTTCAAGTAGGTGGATATAATCCCTAGAACAACCACTAATACAACTTCAAAATATATATTGTAGATGGAAATCATAGATCTGATAAGGGGATTAATATTCAAAATATATAAAGAACTCCTGTAACTCCACAACAACAAAACCAAAAAAACTATTTAAAAATGGGCAAAAGTCAGGCATGGTAGCGCAGAGGAGGTGGAGGCAGGAAGATCGCCACGAGTTCAAGGCCAGCCTAGGCTGCATAGTGAGTTCAAGACCAACCTGAACTACATACCAAGACCCTGTCTCAAAAAAATAAAAAGTAAGTAAAAATGGGCAAGGACTTAAATAGATAGTTCTGCAAGATGATACACAAATGGCCAACAAGCCAAAGATGACCAGCATCACTAAACATTAGGAAATTACAAATCAAAACCACGATGAGATATCACTTCACACACATTAGAATAACTATTTTAAATAACATGCTGTGATGATGTGGAGAAACAAATCTTATGCACTGGTGGGAATGCAAAATGGGATAGGCACTATAGAAACATTTCTCAAAAAATTAAGAATAGTATTACCATATGAACCAGCAGTCCCACTCCTGGGTATATATTTAAAAGAATGAGCTGGGCATGGTGGCGCATGCCTATAATCCCAGCACTTGGGAGGCTGAGGCAGGACAGCCTGAACTATATAGTGAGATCTTGTCTCAAAAAGCAAAAACACGATAGCCGGGTGTGGTGGCACACACCTGTATTCGTAGCACTTGGGAGGCTGAGACAGGAGGATTGCCTTGAGTTTGAGGCCAGCCTCAACTACATAGCAAGACCTTGTCTCAAAAAAAAAAAAAAAAAAAAAGTCAAAAACAAAAGAATTAAAAGCAGGATCTCAAAAAGATATCTGTATACTCACATTCACAGCAGCAGCATTCACAGTAGCCAAGAGGTGGAAGGAACCCAGATGCCGCCTGGCAGATAAAGGCTAGATGAGGCATTGTGTATCCATATAGTGGGTATTACTGGGGCTCAAAAAGGAAGGAAATCTACTCACGTGCTAAAACATGGATGAATCTTGAGGACATTACGCTAAGTGAAATAAAGCAGTTAACAAAAAGACAAATACTATATGGTCCTTATATTAAGTATTTAGTCAAATTCATAGAAGCAGACTGAAGAAGGATGGTTGCCTGGGCCTGGAGACAGGGAGTAACGGGATTGTTTAATGTGTACAGTTTCCGTATTAAGATGCAAACATCCTGGAGATCTGTTGTACAACAATATAAATATACTTTACTGACTGAATTATACACTTAAAATAATTACATGCTAAATTATATATATATTATGCAACAGTATTAAAATGGCATACTATTTATAAAAAAGGCATTCAAGGAGAAACGGATGACCAAAACTTATAAGAAATTGTATTAGCTTTGTGTGGTGGCACATGCCTGTAATCCCAGCACTTTCGGAGGCTGAGGCAGGAGGATTGCAAATTCAAGCCCAGCCTGGGCAACTTAGTGATTTAGTGAAGCCTTCCTCAAAATAAAAATTAAAAATGGGCTGGGTATGGAGCTCAGTGAGAAGGCCCTGGGTTCAATCCCAATACAGACATTTCTTTTTAATGACCAAGCTTTGGTCCTACAGCTAGGTCGTTAAATGAATTGCTTGCTAAATGAGGTACTGCATATAGCATATACATTACAATAGTCACAACAAAGAAATGGTCAAAGGAAATGCCAACTTTGTATTAAAAAAAAAATCTTTATCCATTCACCAGTTGATGGGCATTTGGGCTGTTTCCAAGATTTGGGAAATGCCAACTTGATGACTTTGCTTTTATTTGCATAACTTACAGGCAGTACTGTAACATATAACAGTATAAAACAAGTGTACTTTACAGTACAATCAGCAAGAATAAGAGTATTGTAGTATAAACAAGGTGCACTGTACGAAAAAATACATTGAGGCTCTATATACAAGATGTACAGAACTGCATGCACGCACACACAAAAATGATGGGTCATAAGTCCAAGCCGTGGATCATAACTCCAAACGGCACATCTCAGTCATAAGTCTGAACCGTCATTAAACAGGTAGGTCATTACTCCACACACACACACACAAGTTACATTAAGTTTGGCCAGGTGTAATGGCACATGCCTGTAATTCCAACTACTCAGGAGGCTGAGGCAGGAGGATCACAAGTTTAAGGGCAGCCTGGGAAATTTAGCAAGACCCTGTCTCAAAAAGAGTTGGGTTTGTAGCTTAGTGTGAAACCTTGGGTTCAATCCAGTACCACCAAAACAAAAACATTAAATTTGAAAGGAGTAAACATTCCAATCAAAACAGACTATCAGACTGGGTAAAAAAGCAAAATTCTATATGTTGTCTGTAAGAAGCACATTTTAAATTCAGAGATGCAAAAAGGTTAAAAGTAAAAGCATAGAAAACCATATATTATGCAAATCATAATTAAATAGTCTCCTATGTATCCCTAAGAGAGTTGGGGTGGCCATGTTAATCTTAGGAAAAAATATTCACTAACATAAGAACTGTCTGCCAGGTGTGGTGGTGCACACCTGTAATCCCAGCACTTGGCAGACTGAGGCAGGAGGACCACCATGAGTTCAATGCCACCCTGAGCTACTATAGTGAGACCCTTTTTTTTTTTTTTGTCTTTTTGAGACAGGGTTTCACTATGCAATTCAGGTTGGTCTAGAACTCACTTTGTAACCCAGGCTGGCCTCGAACTCACAACGATCCTCCTGCCTCAGCCTCCCAAGTGCTGGGATTACAGGCATGCCCCACCATGCCTGGCTCTCCCTGTCAAAAAAAACAAAAAACAAAATGTAAGAGCTAGCACTAGAGACAGAATTTTTAGTGATAAAAGGTGTCACAGAGCTATAACAATTATAAATGTATACATATCTAGCAACAGATCCCCAAAAATACAGCAGAAATTGACAATAAAAGAAATAGTTCAACAATAAAAGGTCTGGATATAAATCAATAATTTAAACTTTCAACACCAACACTACCACCAAAAAAAAAGAGAAGAAACAAACCCAAAGCAAATGGAACGAAGGAAAAAAGAGTAGGGTGGAAAATAATCCCGAACAGTAAATGATAGAGAAAAGTCAAAGCCAAAAGTTAGCTCTTTAGAAGATCAAAAAAGTAGCTGGGCGTGGTGGCGCATACCTGTAATCCCAGCACTCGGGAAGCTGAGGCAAGAGGATCACTAAGAGTTTGAGGTCAGCCTCAGCTACACAGTGAGTTCAAGACCAGCCTGAACATAGTGAGACCCTGTCTCAAAAAAAAAAGATAACAAAGTTAACAAGAAGAAAAGAGAGCTAGGCATGGGAATGCATGCCTGTTAACCCAGTTACTCAGGAGGCTGAGGCAAGAAAATTATAAGTTCAAGCCCACCCTGGGCAATTTAGCAAGACCTGGGTTCAAACCCTAGCACTGGAGGGAAAAAAAAGGGTGAAGGGAGGGGGTTCAATCCCCCGTACTGCAAAAACAAACAAATCAATATACAAAAACCTCATTGTATTTACGTACACTAGGAAGAAATCCAAAATGAAACTAAGAAAATGATTTCATTGACAATAGCACCAAAAACAATAAGATATTTAGGAATAATTTCACAAATAAATGCAAAGATATACACTGACAATCATAAAACACTGCTTAGAGAAATTAAATAAAGGAAGAGACAAACCATGTTCATGGATTGGAAGAGTCAATGTTGTTAAGATGGTAATTCTCCCCAAATTAATCTGTAGATTTAATATAATCCCTATCAGAATATCAGCAGACTTTTTTTTTTTTTAAAGAGATGAGTAACTCCATGCATTCCCCAGTCTGTACTCAAACTTATGGGCTCAAGCAATTCTCCTGCCTCAGCCTTCTGACAAGCAAGCTGGAACAGGCACCACACCTGGCTCAGCAGACACTTCTATAGAAGTAATAAATCCTAAATCCAGAACAGGCAAAACAATTTTGATAAAAATCTGGAAGACTTTAATGACCTAACTTCAAAACATTCATAGGTAAAAAAACAAGAAAATAGAATGGAACATAATTGAAAGTCTAGAAATAAGTCCTTACATTTATAATTTTTGACAAGAGTCAAGGCAATTTGGGGCCGGTGAGATGGGTCAGCGGCATAAGCGCCTGCCTGGCAAGCGCGAGGGCCTGAGTTCGACTCCCGGAACCCACATACGAAAAAGGGGCCGGTGATATCGCTCAGCAGCACGGGCCCCTGCTGGCGCGTGAGGTCCTGAGGTCGACCCCCGGTACCCACAAAAAAAAAAAAAAAAAAAAAAAAAGAGTCAAGGCAATTTAATACCAGGTAGTCGTTTTAGGAAATGGTGCTGAGAAAGTTGGGTGTACCTACACAAAATTATATTCTTAGTCTTTCATACCACACACAAAAATTAACTCAAGAGCTGAAGTTGTAACACATCTGGAAGAAACCAATTTTTGTAACTTCGAATTGGACAAAGATTTCTTAAATATGACATCAAAGACAAAAAGGAATCAGACTTTATCAAAATTAATCTTTTTCTGCTTCAAAAGACACACTTCATTAAAAAATTAAAACAAACCATAGACCAGGAGGCAATATTTGCAAATCATGTATTTGATAAAGGATTTGTATCTAGAATCAAGAATTCTTACAATAAGACAACTCAATTAAAAATGAGCCAAAGAAGTGAATAGATATTTCACCAAGGAAGATAGCAATATGGATGGCTAATAAATCCATGAACGGATGTTCAGCATCATTAGTCATTAGGGAAATGTACGTGGAAGCCACACTGAGAGCCTTACCAGAATGGCTGTCATCAGAACCCACATACATTGCTGGTGGCAAAATAAAGTGACATAGGGAGTTTGGAAGACCGCTGGCAATTTCTTAAAAAGCTTAACTTACAAATTCAGCAATTTCATACTGAGGTATCTATCCAAGAGAAATGAAACGTATTTCACAAAAACCTGTGAGTATTCTTATCAGCTTTCACAATAGCCAAAACTGGGAAACAATCAAATGTTTATCAATAGGTGAGTGATCAATAGGGTAAGCAAAATGTGATACTATCCATGCATTAATAATCCACAATAAGAAATAATTACCAATAAACGACATAATATAGGTGAACTTTATATTCTGAAAGCAGCCAGACAAGACAGGCTACATACTTTATGGTTGGGAGCTGGGAGGCTTTGCGCTGAGCTACATCCCCAGTCCTTTCTTTTTTAATTTCAAGACAGGGTCTTGCTAAACTGCCCAGGCTAGACTTGAATTTGTGGTCCTCTTCCCTCAGCCTCCCAAAATGCTGTGCACCGTTGGACCAGTTTTATTTGATTCTTTTTATATGGAACTTTTAGAAAAGGCAAATCCACAGCTACAGAAAGCACGTAAATTATTACCTGAGTCCGGAAGCAGAGATTTACTGCAAACTGAGGTGGAGGAACTCACTGGGGTGATGAAAACGTTCCAAGAGTGGAATGTGTTGATGGTAGTACAACTCTACAAATTTACTAAAAATCACTAAATATACAGTTACAGTGGATGAATTTTGTACTACATAAAATATACATGTAACCAGCAAAGGATAGGGGGCCGCACTAGCAGCCAGCCCCTACCCCACCTGCACGCCAGCTCTCCTGGCCCTTCGTTTCTTGTTAGCTTCTCTGCACCCCTCAGCTATCCTCCCTGCTTTCTGCAGACCCTGGTGAGCTCTCACATGGGAATAATGGAGCTTAAACTTCTATTCAGCAGCTAAGCATGGAAACTGACCCCAGCACCTTTGTAAGCTAATAGAGTTACAAAATGAATCCTTTTAGGATCAAATTCATTACAGCTGCTGCTCCTATGACCCATTTTTATTATTAACTTTTCTTCAGAATCTGCTCTGGTCTGCCACCCTCTGATCTGGCCCAGCCAAGCCCTCCCTTCCTGAAGAAGCTGTGGGCCTCGCAGGCTGCCCTGAGGGTGAGGGGCTCCTGGCATCCACAAACAGCCTTGGCTATAACAGCACCTGGCACTCGCATATCTCATAATAACCAGCACACTTTCTGTGGCCTTAAGTCCCTTGCTCTTTCCTGCAAACTGCAGCCCTGCCCTAGTCACTGATTGAGTTCATTACTGAAGACCCAACTGAAACGTCACCAGGATCGCTGCAGATCCTCCCTCTGTTCGGAAGATGGAAACTCCAGCTCGGTCCTCAGGGAGCTGCAGCCACAGTCACCTGGCAGGGAGGGCACCTGAGACCTCACCCTTCTCCGGACTACACAGGCTCAACCCAGTCAGGAGCAGGGCTCCCATGGAAGAGCTTTCTGCACAAGCTGCCTGGAGTGGGGCCCTGGCCACCAGCCCCTGTGCAAGGAGCCACCAGGAGGGAAGGTTCCTGCCTTTCATCCAGGGTCCTGGGCTCTGCCATGAACTGCTGCCCAGAAAGAGTTGTCCCCTCGGGGTTGTGATGACTGTGCTTTTTTTTTTTAATGTGGGTATTGGGAGTCGAACTCAGGACCTCGCGCTTGTCAGCAGGCGCTTATGCCACTGAGCCATATCACTGGCCCAACTGTGCATTCTTTGCTGCAGACACAACCGCTGTCTGCTACTTCATCCACCATTCCCAAGTCTAACTGTCCAGGTCACTTAGGCACACACATAAATGCAGTTTTGGGAGGAAACTATTCAACCCCAGCAGTGCATCTTAACTCTACCCTAAAATATCTGCATATTAAACTACCAAGGACAGTTAAGCTTTCAAAGAGAGAAGATCAAAATGCTGTCATCTTTTAATTTAATCCTTTTGTTGCATCAGTAGTCTTAAGAGGGATGAGATCAAAATAAAAATGGAAACAAACTATATCTTTGTGGCTGTTGTGTTTTAGTCTTTTTTCTCAATTTGGGCCATAAAATAGGTCAGCTCCATTACTGATCAGCCTTCCCACAAATATTTAAAACAAATTGAATTGCACACCCAATACCCATCACAATTACACCAGGCACAATAACTAAATTAGCAATTCAACAAAATAATTGGAAATGCGATTCTCTCTATTCTGCCAGTCTCCCTCGAGGGTTTAGCCGATCTATGGGGGAAAACTCAGCTTTCCTAATTCTGCAGCTAATTAGAGACACACTTGTAAATGAAGTTGTTTGTCTTAAAGTTGAAATTCTCTTCTGGGGGTGGGGAGAGTCGAGGAGAGATGAGAAAGTCCTTTGCTCCTGAGCCAGTGCATACGCAGGTAGAAAGAACACACGCCTGGGCTCTAATTAGCAGCCATATCTGCAATTAATAAAGCATCACTATTTCACAATCACTTATCTGTAATGAACGACTTCAGAAAAGCAAGCCTCATTCACGTCTTTGTAAAAGGATGCGCACACTTTTAATGACACATGAGATCAGCAGTGTGGGCTGTAGGTGCTGCCGTTTTCAGGGAGGGGACAGAATGTGAGGACCTTGGAGCCATCAGTGACAGGTACAAGGCATTGTCAGATGCTGCCAACTCCACTTAGACCCCCTGTGTGGGCCAAGAACCAACGATTCACCCAAAAGGAAGTAAAGCCCTTGTCTCCTGTGGGCTGGGCAGAGACTAAACAGGGCCCTGCTCTCTGGGGCTCCCACCAGCCGCAGCTGGAAACCTCCCTTGGCCCAATTGCTCAGGTCACTTGGAGAAGCAATCCTGAGGCTTCAATTAGGCTGTCCTTGGCCTCTTTTTGTTCCTTCAGGAAGAAAAATCTCAGTTTAATTATATAACCCAGAACTAGGGCTTACATTTGTCCCCTCTCACCCTCCTCCTTGAAGACTGGCACATGACCTTAAAATGCAAACTCCCCACAGGGCTCCCAAGGCTGGGACTGAACTCCACAGGCCAGCCTTGCCCTGCCTGGGCACTCTGGCACACACCTGAGGCTGAGCTTCCTGCTGGGAACAAAGCCCTGACACCACCAGCAAGGTGAGTAGATGAAAGGGTGGCCCTGCCGCTGGACAGCCTCCAGTTCCAAGATCCTACAAGAACATCACAGCTCCTAGGTGGGGGTGCGGAAGGCGGAGGAGCCTGCTAACACGCTGATAAGTGAATTCAAAAGCACCTGCCCCTTTCTGCTTATCTCCTCGAACAATATGAACCTGGAGTTATCACATTTATAGTGTTCCCTATTAGCCCTACATTTAGCTCTTAAAGCCAAGTGCATTGCACTACAACTTTAAAGGACACAAGAGTCAAACTGGAAAATAATTTTATGGCATCAGAGGGTTCCTGGCCCAGTCCCAGGGGCGTGGAGCTGGGGTCTCTGAACCACTCTGGGCACGGAAGCAGCAAACGACCCCTGCCACACCGCCTTCACTTACCCCTGGTCTCCGGGCCGAGAAGTCACACTGCCGGCCACCTGAAGTTCTGAGACAGGGCCTGCTACCAGCCTGCTGGGGCGGGCACAGGTGTGGGAGGCCTCCGGGCAGCTGGAGCTCCTGCTTCCCCATTGGTTGACTGTTCACTCCATTTTCAATTTTGCCATTTGCTCTGACTTGCAAAAGATTGGGAGTGGGTAGCCATATGGACCTCCCCATCCAGGATAGTAGCTACAAGTGTCCCGAAGCCACACCTTGTTCACAACTGCCATATGCGGCAGCACAGAACAACAGGGTCATACTCTTGTCATCCTAGAATGCTCTACTGGACAGCTCTGATCCAGATGCTCCAGGCCACTCCTGGGTTTAAAAGAAGCACTGCCTGGACTCCCCAGGCCTCCCCAAGGGACAGAGACAAGTGCTGGCCAAACCAGCAAAGGAACCGAGGCTTGGTGCTGCACCCTCCGTGAGAGGCAGCAATGGCAGTGCGGTGGGCTGATTGCTTTGTGCTCACTCAGTCTCAGCAACACCTACGTACTAATGCACCTGGTACTCCTGGAGCGGCTCTCTTGAGCAGACCTGAAGCCCCTGGGCTGCTGCTCACCTGCCAGGCTGAGCTCTCAGCTGGGGGGAGAACCATGGAAAAGTGATGCTGGGGCTGTAAGTTGGGCTTCCAGAGGCACCAGCCAGGATCAACTGTGGCAATATCACTGGAGGCAATGGGTTTGGGCCAGAGCCAAGTTAGAGAAGGCAGAACTCTAAGGAAGAGGAGGGCAGCAGAAAACATCCTAGAGACTGGGTCTCCTGCCAATGGAGCCCCTTGCTAGGCCTCAGCCAGGGCCTGGTTCCTAGTTGGAGATGGACAACTGGATATGAATGACATTCTTGCATCTGTGCTAAATTCAAGTCCAAGCTAGGTGTGGTGGCGCATGCCTGTAGTCCCAGCACTTGGGAGGCTGAGGCAGGAGGATTACCTCCAGTTTGAAGCCAGCCTGAATTATATAATGAAACCTTACCTCAAAAAACTAAACCAAACAACAAAAACCCCAAGTCTAGAGTCTTCCTTTACCTAGAAAAAGCCTGCAGAACAGAAGGTCCTTAGCTTCTGGGTTTTCTGACCCTGAAATTATAACAAAGACCCTGAGGTTGACCAACTTCCTCTAGGTAACACCATAGCTGCTAGGGCCTAGCAGGTTTGACTTTCAGTCTGAGATTGTGCATGTGTGTGCGTGTGGTACTGGGGCTCAAATCCAAGGGTACTCTACCCGTGAGCTTTCTCCAGCCCTTTTTACTTTTACTTTTTGAGACAGGGTCTCACTAAGGCTGCCCTCGAACTATCCTGCCTCAGCTTCCTGAGTAGCAGCCTGGGATTCTTTCCATTTCTCCACTTTTTGTTCCTAGCTTTCCTTTACCCAGAACATCACAGAAGCCCATCCAGGACCAACTATGCGCCCACATTTCTAACAGCTTGTCTAACAGCCCTGAGATAAACAGCACCTGCCTAACTCAGGAAGGACAAATGGCAGAAAAGAGGTAGCAGCCAGCACCACGGGACCATGAGCCTGCGGGGACTGAGTCATTTCCAGTCTGGTCATAAAAAGGGAGGAAGACGGGGCTGGCGGGGGAGGGCCAGCATTTCCATGCAGCTGTCAGTGTCTGTCAGGGACCTTGTATTTTTCTACTTTCTCAGTGATGTGGGAGACTGGCTCTCCCGACACACATTCTTTTAAATTTTCTTTCCTGAGAATCCAGCATCCTTGACCTCAACAAATGAACTCTGAGAACTCTGAACCAGAGGAAATAAACCAAGCCAACTTCTCAGGAATATAAATGCTGCTAAAGCACCAGCCCTACGGGGAGACCCCACGACGGGCAGGAGAGGCCGGGTAAAGGAAATCTACAGGCACACAAGGAAAATGAAAGCTAGCTCAGGTCTTCGCTGGGCACTCACCACGTCCCTGTCCCCCACCAGGAGCAAGTAATGAGGCCTCCATCAATAGAGCTGTCGGACAAATTGAATATGTACAAATCAGCAGGGTGATATGGATCCCCAGACCGAAGAGAGAATTAGTTAATGAACTTACCAAATTACTGGCAATTATTTTTGAAATGTTATGAAGAGAAAGAAAAGAGAGAAAGTGAAGTAGATAGGCTTAAAAACAAAAGGTCTAAGGCAAACTTGATTTAATTCCTTGCGCAACTCCTACAATGCATGAGCTTATACATCAGCTTACAAAGTAAAAGCACAAACGATGACGCAGGAGAGAGGCTTCGTTGGGTTTAGAGAGGGCCCCATTGGCGCTGGTCTGCATTAAGTGCAGCAGAAGAGCAGCACCAGAGCAGCGGCACCACGGTGCCAGAGACCGTGCACCCCTGGCATAAATGCACTCGCTCTGTGCCCGCAGCCTCGGGCTCCTTTCGGGCACCCTGCACCTCAAGTTTGGCTGAGGCATGGGCCACCTCATCTGTGAGTCTCCTGGCATTAACACATCCCACACGCAGAGTGACTGCTCCGTCCTGGGGCGTGGGGCTGATGCTTAGAACGAACTTCATGTTCAGATTAATCTGAGCCTCCACTCGGCTCTCTTTGCCGCAAAGGTAAGAGGTAAAGAGGCCGTCATCTTGGAGAGGTGGTAGCAATGCGTGCACAGACAGGAAAAGCAGCCTGGAGGAAGAAACTGGGTTTCCCCTCACCTTTCAGAGATACCGATTTCATTGGTCTTTTCAAAACTGATACATAAAAATTGTACATATTTATGGATTATCATGTGATCTTTCCATACATGTATATACTGGGCAATGTTCACATCAGGGTAAGTATATTTGTCTTCTCATTTATCGTTTCTTTGATGAAATATTCAAAGTCCTTTCTTCTGGCTTTATTGAAATATATAGTACATTATCGCTATGGAACACCTAACTCTGCACTAGCACACCAAACGCCTACTCCCAACTAACTGTAACTTGGCACCTGTGGGCCATCCTTCCCTGCCCCCACCGCTGTAACCATTCCAACTTTGATGAGATCAGCTTTTTTAGTGTGATTATGCGGGACTTGTCTTTCTGCATCTGGCTTAATTACACTTATTATGCCTATAATCCCAGCACTTGAGGCTGAGGCAGGAGGATTGCCAGTCTGGACTACATAGTGAGTTCAAGGCCAGCCTGAGCTACATAGCAAGACCCTGTCTCAAAAAAACAAACCAAACCATAATGACCTCCAGCTCCATCCATGTTTTCACAAAGGATTTTGTCCTTTTTTAAGGGCTCAGTAGTATTCCATGGTGCATATGGACCACATCTCTTTACCCATTTACCAGCTGATTCCCTATCTTGGTTGTCATGAATGATGCTACAATAAACACAGGAGTGCTGATGTCGTGACGTGCTGACCCTTTGGACATGTACACTCAGAAGTGAGATTGCTGGAGCATATGCTCATTCTATTTAATTTTTTTTTTTATAGTACTAGGGACTCAAAAGCAGGGCCTTACACACAGTAGGCAAGTGTTGTATCACTGAGCTACACCCCTAGTGCTTTCTTCAGGATTCTCCGAACTGTTTTCACAGTAGCTCTACTAATTTATGTTCCCACTGACAATATAAGCAGGAGTTCCCTTTCTCCACTCCTCACCAGAACTTGGCATCTCTTGCTTTTTTTTTTTTGTGGGTACCAGGGGTCAAACTTAGGACCTCGTGCGCCAGCAGGCGCCCGTGCCGCTGAGCGATATCACCGGCCCTTTTTTCGTATGTGGGTTCCAGGAGTCGAACTCGGGCCCTCGCGCTTGCCAGGCAGGCGCTTATGCCGCTGAGCCATCTCACTGGCCCTTTAATGGGCCTTCTAACCGGCGATGTTTCATTTTCGTTTTGATTTGCATTTCCCTGATGATAGTGATACTGAGCATTGTGTGTCTTCTCAGGAGAAATGTCTAAGTCTTAACCTCCCACCCCTTGGTGGTGGGGACTGAATCAGGGCCTTGAGCATAGCCCCTGCCTACTAACCATTTTTAAATCTATTGCTGTTGAGTTCCTTATATATGATAGATACCAACCCTTGTCAGATGCACCATTAGCAAATGTTTTCTCCCATTCTGTAGGTTGTTTCTTTGCTGTTTTCTTTTGCTGTGCAGGTGCTTTTTAATTGAATAGAATCCATTTGTCCATTTTCACTTTTGTTTCCTGCACTTTTGGGGCCTTATCCAAAAGTCCCTTACCCATTCCAATGTTCTATGGTGTTCCCCTATGTTTTCTTCTAGTAGGAAAACTGCTTTCCTAAACTGGAGAGCCACAGCCTGCTGGGCTGGTTGCAGCTGGCTTTCCCCAGTAGCTGCCCTGAGCACTCAGGGCTTCCAGACGACGCTGTTACGGGGCCTGGGTAGTGTTCCTGGACGGCAGTGTCAACACACCAAAAACAAAGTCAGAGCAGTCCTGCGAAGTGAGGGAGACTGGCCCGGAGAGCCCCAGGATGAACGCATCGAAAGCAGCACAAGTGGAAACCAGAGAGGACAAGGGAAAGCAAATTATAGGCAAAATCTAACAGCCAGAAGGGAAGTATGGGGCCGAGAAGGGAAATGACAGTGTCACTATTTATCCACCATCTTTCAGTGGAGTATCTCAAAGCACATTATAGGCAGCTCTTTAATCCCCCCACAGGAGGATGCTGATTTGAAGTGTTCCCTGGGGAGCAAGAAATAAACCCGAGGACCAAACCCCAGGCCAATCTCTCTGCTTCCCATTTCCCTTTGTTGCAGATGGCTCAGTTTAGGCAAGTGTGGAGATGTGGACAAGGGCCCAAAAATCAACTCGATGATGTGCACCAAGAGCCCTAAAATTATTACACTCTTTGCATGGTTCATTTTACTCCTAAGAATATGTGCCAAGAAAAAAGTTTCACAACACACAATAAGCAAATTTTATGCACAAATGTTTCCCTGTAGCATTATTCATAACAGCAAAATCTAGAAACAATTTAAATGTCCAACAAGAGGATTTAAATACTGATGATATATGAAATTATTAGTTAACAATTAAAATATATCTTTGAGGAGGCTGAGGTAGGAAGACTGTGAGTTTGGGGCCAGCCTGGACTTCACAGCAAGACCCTGTAACAAAAACAAGACAAGAAATAACCTAGCAACGCAAAGATATCTATACAAACACAGAAATAATCTTTTGTCATACACTGCTATGAAAATGCAGAATGGGGCCGGTGAGATGGCTCAGCAGTGTAAGCGCCTGCCTGGCAAGCACGAGGGCCTGAGTTCGACACCCAGAACCCACATACGAAAAAAGGGCTGGTGATATTGCTCAGTGGCATGGGTGCCTGCTGGTGCACGAGGTCCTGAGGTCGACCCCCGGTACCCACAAAAATAAATAAGTAAATAAATAAATAAATAAAATGCAAAATGCCACGTACCCCTGGTTCTTATCTGGGGGTACACATGTGTGGTGCATGAGAAGGGAGTACGGATGGTAGACATAGCTGTGTAAGTATTCTGTTTTTATGATTTTTAATTTTTTTCAGTGCTGGGAATTAAGCCCAGGGCCTCATGCATGCTAAGCATACAACGTACTGCAAAGCTACATCCCCAGCTGTAGACATTTTGCTTTTATTGTTTCTAAGAGGGTAAGTAAAAAATTTCAAACAATCCAAAAGTAAAAACCAAGTCTTGGGAGATGGTGTGTAGCTCAGTGATAGTAAGGATCTAGGTTCACCCCCAGCACCAAAAACAAAATTGTGTCTTTAAAGCCAGGTGTAATGGTGCACACCTGTAATCACAGCACTCTGGGAAGCTAAAGCAGGAGGTGGGCTCACGAGTTTGAGCCCAGCCTGGGCAATTTAGCAATTTAGTGAGAACTCTCAAAAAACAAGAAGACAAAAAACAAACAAACAAACCTACACAACAACAACCCCCCAGTGTTCCACCCTAACTGCTCTCTGGCTTCTCTCCCCTAGAGAATCGCTGGGGCTATTTGGTGTATGATGGTACCTGCACATGGAGAGAGAAGCACTAAAATGAGAATAAGAACAGTTAATCTGGGGTGATGGGATTACATCTGAGTCTTGGTTTTGCTTATTCTTTTTTTTTTTTTTGTGGGTACCGGGGGTCGACCTCAGGACCTCGTGCGCCACCAGGCGCCCGTGCCACTGAGCGATATCACCGGCCCTTTTCTCGTATGTGGGTTCCGGGAGTCGAACTCGGGCCCTCGCGCTTGCCAGGCAGGCGCTTACGCCGCTGAGCCATCTCACCGGCCCCTTCTTCTTACTTTTCTATAAGTAATTTTTTTTTTTTTTTTTTTTTTTTTTTTTTGGTGGGTACCGGGGGGACGACCTCAGGACCTCGCGCGCCAGGAGGCGCCCGTGCCACTGAGCGATATCACCGGCCCCTTTTTCGTATGTGGGATCCGGGAGTCGAACTCGGGCCCTCGCGCTTGCAAGGCAGGCGCTTACGCCGCTGAGCCATCTCACCGGCCCAAGTAATTTTTAAGGTAAAAAATAAGGCAAGAAACCAGCCTTACCGTCTTGTCTGTCCTGCAGAGCAGCCCAATGCCTCCTCTAGGCTCCATGGGTTGGCGGACCCGGGCTCGGCAAGGCAGGAGGCCGCCCTCTGACCGGCTCACTGCTTCCCTGTCCCGGAAGATCTTTAAGGTCTACAGTTTGAGTGTGGCGAGTGAAGCAGTCAATGGCCAAAAATAAAACCAGCAAACTCCACACAAAAGAGAGGACTGCCTTGGTCAACAGTGAAAAAGGGCTTGGGATTGAAACTCTTGATAACTGCTCTCAACTCATTTAAAAATCAGCATTAGCTACCAAAATGTAAAGTATTCGTTTTATTAAAATGCAAATCAATCAAGTAATCTTTCTTTCTAGTAACAGTTGAATTGCAGTATCCATGTCAATTAAAATAGTTTCCAATTTATTCTTGGCTGGAAGGAGGGTGGTCTTCTGCATTTTAAAATGCAAGCCTCCCTTTAGTGAAAATTCTGCCGGTTCCTTCTTTTCCATCTCTCCTGTTTTTAACTCATTTTAATTAAATCTGCTGGACTCCAAATATTTTTGAAGCACTTGTTTAAACCCTTCATCAGATAGTGGCTTCTCTTTCGGAATGTGGGTGAGCTCAGGCTCATAGAAAGTTCTACAGGAAAGTCTGGAACTTGCAGGCTAGGTGGACAGGATCGGATGTTCTGTATTTTCAAACGTGAATTTTGAAAGGGGTGAATGTGGGGGACTCTGATTTCTGTTGACTGATCTTCTGGGTAACTGGGGACAAACTGGACATTAAGCACTTCCGTGACAGTCAAGCCCAAGAGGTAACTGCTGAGACGAGAATAACAATCACCGCGCACCAGGTCCAATTAACTGGCGCTCAGAAGCGCTCGGAAGGCCCCCGCCCTGCTCTGTGCCATCCTGAGCTCGCAGACACATTTAACGTAAAAACTCAACCATGCCGCAGACTCCATTCAGGACTCACTTCCCTTAGGGCCCAGCATTTAGGCGCTGTGTGGCAGTTCCCAAACACTGAGTCAAAGACACGTAGGATTTCTGTGCATGAAAATCCAAGTTTTTACTTTTTTTATTTTCCTTTTTGTGGTGCTGGGGATCGAACCCACCAGGGCCTTGTGCATGCAAGGCAAGAGCTCTACCACCAAGCCACATCCCCAGCTGGAGTTTTTACATTTTAAAAAATATCAAAACCTGACTCTACAAATGCACTTAGTTGCCTGGATTCAACATTTTTTCTCTGCTTCTACAGCTCTAAATGGAACATTTAGGCAGAGGCGCTGTAAGATGGTCAGTGGTGGGACACCGGTCACCCATACACGCACCACTCATGCAAGGTAATCTTCCCTGCATACTGACCACAGCAGGCCTATAAATCCCCCTTATGGGGATTTAATTTCCAGCTTTTGACCTCTGGATGGAAAACAAGTGAATCATCTGCTAGATTTACACCAGAGCTGATCTCAATAAAGTGATTTAGGAATGGAGAGAACAGAAAAGGACCCTGGAAGAATCTTTGTAAGTAAAAAGAGGAAACAAAAGAGGAGTCAGAGATCTGTACTTAGTGGACAAATAGGTAAGTATCACCGAGTTATAGGTTCTTGCAGACGCCCTATTCTCAGAGCCATGATGAATCAGTGAACACCCACTGAAAGCAGCATCCTGCCCAGAATTACTTCTTTTGTGAAGTTAATTAAAAACACTGGCTAAGTGTGGTGGTACATGTCTATAATCCAAGCTACTTAGGAGGCTGATGCAGGAGGATTCTAAGTTTAAGGATACCCTAGGCAATTTAGCAGGACCTTGTCTTGAAATAAAATAAGAAAGGCTGGGGATGTAGCTTAGTGGTAGAGCGGTTCCCTACCATGTGTGAAGTCCTGGGTTCAATCCCCTGCACTGGCAAAAAAGAATCAAAATTAGGACTGCGGAGGTAGCTCAGATCATGTGCTTAGCATGTGTGAGGGCCTAAATTTGATCCCCAGCTACACATACGATGCAGCAATCCTACTTCTGGCTGTATATCTGATCGAATGGAAGCCCGTATGCAGGAGGAATAGCTGCATTCCCACGTGCACCGCAGCACTGTTCACAACCGCCCAAATGTGGAAACAAGCTAAGCATCCATTAATGGATGAACGGATAAATAAAACATGCAGTGTTATATAGCACGAGGCCATTCATTTAACTAGAAAACAACTCTCCCAACAAATGGGCCACACCACTGAGCTCTGAATGAGACTTACTCTTGGCTGCTTAACAAACCACACGTTGGGGCGGCAGTGACAATACTGTTTATTTGTGATGGGGAAAGGACACAGGGAGGTGTTGGTGCACATCTGAGGCACGTGTGCTGAGCGAGCACCTCCCCAGCACTGATGTCCCCGTCCAGTCACGGCTGCCTCTGTCGGAGGGTGCTGGGAGGTCCCGACAGGCGGCGTCAGTCCCCATGGATTGTTGCAGGAGGGTTGAGCTGCCCAAAAAGAGATCGATACAACTCTGTCCTAGAAGACAAACGAAGCAAATTGATTAACACACTGGTTAACTTTTCAAGGTTAAAAAGAAGCTGGGAAATACCCTCATCTGTTTCTTCAATTGAAAACACAGCCATGTAATTAAAAAAGGCATCTCACAGCTCTTATTCATAAATAGAACACTACAAAGAGACCCAGAAGCAGCCAATCAAATAGTAAAATATGTAAATAGTCCAGTGTGGCTGGATACCCTGTCTCTAGGGAATAAGTCTTCGTAAGTTTGCCCTTTACAGACAGGCTCTTCAAGTAAGAAAACAAGATTGAATATTTTAATAGAATGTATGAGACTGCCATGCGATGAGGAGGATTCAATCAGACATGGGTTGCAGGGGGATATAATTTAGTTTTCATACATTTTCTTGGACTTGGCAGTACTTGAAAAACAATGAAAATGACCCAGCAACAAGATTCCAATTACCATCATCTGTACGGTAGTCCAGGCGTAGAACCAAGGTTCTTCTCTCCCCACCCTCCTCCCTAGTCTCAGTCTAACACATAATTTGATTGGCTAATTTCTAAAGTTGGATTTTGACATTTAAAAAAATTCTAACATGCCAGTATCTTCTTGGGTTTCTGAAAATTGAGTAAATTATCACTTCCAACTCTGTCCCTGTTATTAAGTGTAACATACAACACAGATGTGGCCAAAGCCATCTGCCAGAACTGGAAAATCTCGAAGGTGCCTGGGGTCCTTCCTGCCACCATGCCAGCCCCTCTAGGACACTTTCCCTGTGGGCATCAAGTGGGCGCACAGTGGGCTAAGGCGATGGGTGGGGAGCTGGCAACTCCCGAAGAAAGCTGTACTAGCCCTGATATTTCCACATCTAACCAAGAACATTGTCTGCCATCTTGTTTTAAAAAAGTCTTCGAAAACTGTTCTCCAGCTGAGGGCCACCATCTGCAATGCTGGCTTTACAAACAAAACAAAAAACCCCATCTTTGAAACACATATCTTAGTTCAGCAAGATTTCGACACAAAAAACTTGCTAGTCTCTTTCGGAGGTCACTCTGCTTTGGTTTGGGGAGGAATGGAAGTACTATAACGAGAAAACTCAGCAACAGGAATAGCATGTCAAAGCTTTTAGAGAAGCAAAAAGTGAAAATCTTTAAAGCCACGGAAGTCATGATGTGAACTAGCTCTGTCACGCTGGGGACCACAGGACAGGCACGCAAAGTATGGGCCAGAAAACACCAGGTCTCCAATTTAACTACAGAAATTTTATTGCAAGTATTTGGTGGCACCTCACCCTGATCTGCCAACCAGCCTGGAGGCCTCCAGACAAAAAACTGGATTGTCTGAGATCCCTGGGTCTCTTTTGTTCCCCTATGGTCCCATCTGGGACCATCCTCCACAGCCCAGAGGCCCAGGTGGGAGCCTCAGCCCAAATGAAAATGAGCGCGGCCTCCCTTCCAAATCCCGGACACCAGCTCCGGACACCAGCTCTGGACAGCATGGTGGCAAGGCCCTGCCCAGTCCTCACATTGCCACACAGAGCCTATTTGCCAAGAAACACAAGTTTCTCTGGCCATTTCACCACCAACAACAACAAAATTAAATGGCATGACAGAGAGAGTGGCCATGACTAAAAGGACAGTGTGACTTTAAGAGGACACTGCTGGTGTGCGGGGAGGCTCAGCGCTGTTTAGCCTTCCCAGCCTCGCCTTGCTTGCCTGCACCAGACCCCATCATTATCCTGAGTGAGTGCCTCGCTCTGCAGTGCGATAGCAGTGCGGCACCCGGGCCAAAGGCAGCAGTTACTGTCCGCAGCGGGGTTCACAAGTCAGGAGCAGACAGTGAAATGCAGGAGCCATGTTTTGATAGAACATCATTTCACACTCAGGTGCGCAAAGCTGACAAACATATGCAGCTGCTCGTGGCAAAGCAACTGGGAAGCTGAGTGGTCTGGGTTCTTCAGATATTCAGGGGGAGGGGAGATTGAGGATATGAATAAAAGATCATTTCAATCTGAACATCCCCAAACCACTCCATTTAGACGTCTTCCTCACCCACCACCACTCGTCAGCGGCCATCTGCACCCACACAGCACCCCGAGCCTCTTGCGACTCCAGGCCTCCACTATTTCACACTGTGCCATCCCTTAGCAAGACCTGGTGACGGCCTCGCGGCTGCCTCCTCTGCTCCCTTCACCTCCTCTCCTACTGCCCTCGGCTCCAGGACAGCCGGAGCGGACCCTCCTTGGGGGCCAGCCGTCCAGGGCTCCCATACTGCTTGCTGGGTTTTGCATTCACGAGGGACCGGCACCGCTGGAGCGGACGCAGCCCCAACCTGGAAACAGGCTCACAAAAGCATTCACCCCCTCACACATACTAGGCTGCCATACTGTTTTTCTGAGTAAATTTAAATTGTCACGAAGGATATAATTATCAGAATGTTGTGAATATTAACTTTTAAAATAAAACCCTTACATCCTGTTTGTAATGCACCCAATGGAATTGCTATGCCATACTGATTTGCCACCCACCATCGTTCACTCAAACAATACATAAACAAACACTTTAACTTGGAAATTTTATAGCATCATTTTCTTTCTAAACTTGTATTTCCATTTGACTTTTCCCTACAGATTTTTGTTTTAATATAATTGTTTTATGCTTGAAAGTCTTTTATTGATCACCCTATTATACTTCTTGGCCACAAAAGTAGGTATGTAGGTAGAATATTCCAGAAATTTTTGCAACTTAAAAAATGGGAATGCAAATATTTTAATTTCTTGACACAGTAAGTCTCTTAAGTGATTAAAATTTTTCTTCTGGATTGGGTTATCATTATAATTATTTTAGGATACAAATATAGAACAATGTTTTATAACTTTAGTGTAAATGTATTATAAATTTGTAAAACGTTGGAAATGCATCTAATTATACAGATAAAGCTTTCCTTCCATTGTTCATGGGTCTGTAGATGCATATTATTTACTGTCAGAACAAAAAGGGTTTGGCAACAATTCTAATTTTTTTTGTTGTTTTTTGTATTTTTTGGGTAGCTGTATGTACTGGAAAGTCCTGTCACAAGAAAAAGGAGATAGGAATAGGAGTTTTGTCATAAGAATATCACTTGATTCTTCTCATTCTTTCTGAATTATTATACACAGCAACCCTCTGCTCCCAAAAACCCACATGGTGATCTTCCACCAAAAATTGTTTTTAATGATCTACCAGCGAACAACCAACATTCTCCTGCAACTTGGTTGAAAATAAAGAGCTGGAGCCCACCTGAGCTTTGAGGGGGATCTCTCACGCAGTCCTTGGGTGTTTCTCTCAGTCCCTCACCTGCATACCTGACCTGTGCTTGGGCCCCCAGCGCACCCTCCTCAGGGCCAGGTCCACAGCGCACGGGGCACCCGTTCCTCACTGCACACGACTCCTTCAAACTCTGGCTTTCTCCTGGGGGGGGTCTCTGTGCACCCAGGATGAAGACTGAGTCCTGTTGGGCGCATGGAACTTTCTCTAAACTCAGGTGCTATACCTGGTGTCAGTGCCGAGGGAAAGGCAGAAACATCTGAAAATGAACTGTGTCCTGAGCCCTTACGCCATCCCAAGGAAAACAAAATGGAAACCAGACAACCAAAAGGAGCGCTGGGCTGGCCGACTGCTTCTACCGCTGGAGCACTTTCCCCGCGGCACCTTCCTGACGGGGCTTAGCTGTGCAGAGGGGCTGCAGGTTAACCTCGTCTCCATCTGATTCTCCAGGGAAAGAGCAGAGTTTAATACTTTGGGTCCCCTTGAGGCTATGCGTAATGAACCTGGGCTTCTTAACAAAAAAATACATAATTCCTGCTTCCCACCACATAAAGAATCCAGCTTTCAACCACTGGTCTGAAATGCGTCCCTGCTTTGTTCCCCTTCCCCTCGCACCTGTGGTCTCTGTGGCCAGTGGGAACACCAGGTGTGGAAAGTGTATTAACGCTGGCATCAGGCAGGAGAATAAGCGACAGAGTAATTAACAGGACGTGCACCTAAGGTAGAAGGTTGATAGAGGGGCTCTTCCTTGAATTAAAATTTAACTCACCCTTTATTGCAACCTACAAAAGCAAGTAATGAGCACTAACATTTTTATTTCTTTTAAACTGTCATTTAGGCTGTAGAGGGGATAATTACCTATCTCTAGTGTAGTAAGGTTTTATAACCCTTAGTGAGGCATTTTCTAATTTAATATTTTTACTGTATTATCATAAAACCTGTTTCTGGAAAAAAATGATCATGGATTAGCAGCCATTTTCCATAAAGACAGTGTGTGAGTGTGTGTGTGTGTGTGTGTGTGCAAGCGTGTGTTTATCGTGTGATTCTTCCAGAGACTCAGGGTAGGCACCGTGTAGCCAGCTGTGAGCTGCAATCACTTCAGTGTTGAGTGAGGTTTTACACGGCCCTAAATAAAACGGGGCTGCGCGTGTATAATGATACAGTACCAGTCAGAGGCACGGACCCAGACATGTTCCCTTCAGCTCCACACGTGCGTGCCTCACAGGACTGCAACACAGATCATTGTCTTTCACGATGTTATTTGGGCAAACAGCACAAAGGAGCATATTAAACCTGCAAATGATCTGTGTGGGACTTTCAATTTGCTAGGTCAGTAGCTTGCGGCACTGGGGACTCCGAAGGAATTCTACCGTCTACTCTGGAAGAGCTCTCTCCTCCTGCTCGGACCTGGGAGCTCCGAGTTCCACAACATCCCCTAAGCTGCTACACCGTGGTGCCTAAGGCCCAGGCAGGTGGGTAGCGCAAAGCAAGCAGCCCCACGCTGCTCCCTAGGAAGCACCCTACGGTCCCTGAGCAAGTGTGACACACCAGTCCTCTGAACGTGCCAGTGGAGACAATAACGTTGCTCTTCTGGTTGAGATTATACATGTAATTTGCCCTTAGGAAGTTTGAAATTGTTCATTTGTTGCTGTAGGGGAGGAAGGTGTCCCTAAATACACAAGACTCAGCCAGCCCGCAGCTGGCTCCTTCCCTCCCTAACCTTCCCCCTCCCGCACGCTGCACTCCGAGACAATGCAGCGTTTGTTTCTGCCTTGACTCAGTCGCCTCCACACACAGAAAACGACAGATCATAGGAAGGGGAAGTCAGAGTAAGGGCTCCAATTCGACCAGTGCTTGTGTCTAGCAGAGTCTGGGTTGAACCCGATGTGAGGGTGTCAGCGTAGACAAGGGTGGTGAGCAGTCGCTGAGGGCAGATGGGGGCTGCCGAAAATTACCAGTGGCGTTACGCCATTCTCTTCATGTTTGTGTTTTGAAAACTTAAGACCTATGGAAGCTTAAAAATATGTACTAGATGTTTGTGGTCCCCAGCCTCAAAGGACAACAGACGGGTGTGATAAATTGGTACAGATATGTAAATACTTGAACTTTGTTAGCTGTCGTGGAGGATTACGGACACCAAAGGCGCAGCGGAGGGGTGCCGGGGAGGGGAATGTCCCCAGTGAACCTGTCTGGGACAACACTCCCCACTGGGAAAGCCACACGAGACCCAGCCTGCTGTTCCATGACTCACCTTGATGGGCCCTTATCCCTCAGAACCAGGACAGCAGCAAGGCTGACTGCCACTGGATGTCGTCTTCTAACTGAACCTGTCCCTTCTAGGCTAACTGGCCTTGGCCCCCCCACTCCCAGGACAGTTTTCCTGCCAGCCTGGCAGAAGCTCTCAGAGTCCTCCAGTTTGCTGAAGTCCAGTAAGGCCCTCAGAACCTCTGCCAGCCTCAGCAACACTGGCCTCCCAGACAGCTCAGAGCTGCCAGGGGCCCCACTGCTTCTTATGTTGTTTTCTTTTCCTCCCCCCCCCCTTTTTTCCTTTCTTTTTTTGTGCTACTAGGTATCCAACCCAGGCCTCATGCATGCTAGGCAAGGACTCTAACACTGCACCACCTCCCAGTCCTGCCTCCCACGTTCTGCACATGTACTTCTGTCTGCCTTCACACAGCTCCACTCTCTGCTGGCTCCCAATACGTCCAAGCACCCCAAATATCCACCGAAAAGGTGTCATGCCAATTCTCACAAGGCACGTGCTAGTGGCACCAGCCAAAGGGACCCTCTTCCAGGAAAACAAGTGCCTCTAACTGCCTGAAACCAAAGTGGGCCAAAGGCCTTAAAGACCAGGGGACAACAACTTTCTTTTGTTATATACAGTAACCTAACGCAAACAAATCATTCTTATGCAGCATAACAGCATGGCATGTAATAAACGTGCAGGGGCTGCAATCTCTAGTCTGAGCTGGCTCTGGTTCTGGCCCAGATCCTGACCGGATCCATGGCCTGAGGTAAAATGCCCTCGAACCTTAGCTCCCTCCTCAGTAAGAGGTGACTGGACCCTCCTGACACATACTGTGTTTAGGGTGCTAAGCAAAAGCCCCCACTGCATAAGGAGCACAATCATCGATGATGACGAAAAGGGACAGGCACAGCAGCCAAATGCTGGAACCCGGGGTCCTCGTGGTCGGCTCCCAACTGATACAAGAGATGAACCAGCAGCTTCCTTACCTTTCATTCCTTCCACTTCTCCGACCCATATCCTCTGCCCTGTATCAGTGACTTTGTAAGTGAGAGAGAGGTGGTGAGACCGTCTCCATGACCTACGAGTGGAAGATACTGATCCAAACAGAAGCCAGGGTCCTGTGCTGTCACAAGAACGAGATCACAGGCGGTGGCACATCAGCTCAGATTCTCAAGAAGACTGGATGTTGTTGGGAAGGCGATCCAAGTGCACGGATTTAGCTTTTTTTTTTTTTTTCTGTCTTGCAGTATTGTGAATTGGACCGAGAGCCTTTGCACTGAGCTACATCCCCAATCCTTTTTTATTTTGAGACAGAGTCTCGCTAAGTTGCTAAATTCCCCAAGCTGGGCTTGAATTTTCAATCCTCCTGCCTCAGCCTCCCAGACTACTGGACTTAGAGGTGTGCACCATCACTCCCGGCCCAGATGCAGCTGTTATAAAGAGCGACTACTGTCTAGAATGATACCAAAGTCACAACAACAGAAAGCCTAAGATTCTTGAATTCAGCCAGGCAGGTCAGTACAGATCTCTCTTATTCTCCTCCCAACGCCCTCCAGCAAGTGTAATGCAGGCTTCTCTCCTGCAGTCTCACCACATCCCATGCCGAAAACACCCAAACCAAACAATAACCACACACACGATAAAACACAAGAGGTAAAAGGAAGCGAAAGCCAATTTCTTCTCTCATCTAAGACCTCTTTCTTAACCAGATCAAGTTAGCAAAGCAGCAATTACTCAAAGAATGCCCTCCTATGTCCCCAATTCCCTAAATCTGGATCTAAGGAAATTATCTCCACTCAGCAGATCAACTCTTAAAATGCTCTAAAACAGAAAACCGCAGCCGCCCACATCCACCACAAGGTGGCAGTACACGACTCATTTCTAAGGGGACCAGGCGTGGATGCTCAGAACAGTGGAGCCCCTAAATTACCCCATGTGTCTGCTCTCATCGCCACCCTGCCAGGGCCTGAAGGAGACTCGAGGAGGGCTGCTCTGACGCACTCTTCTGGTCAGGTCAGAACCAGGCCCTTCAAACCTCTGCAAATGCTTTTAGCCCTACAGCTTTAAATTACAGCTGGTGATGTGTGGCCTCTGGCCTGTCCCTTAAAGATCAGACAGATTTATAAATGTTGGAAGAAGCAGGTTCAGACACCAAACAAAAGAAATGAAAGGATGGGGAGAAGGAAGGAGAGGGAAGAGGGACAAAGGAGTGGGACGGAAACTAGGGTTAAATTTTAACAGTACTCCCAGGCATCAGCAACAAATCCTCTCCTTTAACAAAGGAAGAACACTTGAAACTTCCACAGTTCCTACAACTAACTTCTTTCACATTCTTTTAAAGAAAAATAATTTTACCTTAGTGCACTTGTGAGGGAGGGCAGGAGCCACTTTTCAGACAAAAGGGACACTGCTCCTTCCCTGGGCATTAATATTCCATATTCCTGGGATGATTTCCACTTTCACACTTTGACTGTTTTATAACAGATTTGATGCAAGAGAAGACAAATGGCCTTACAAAGGAAAGACGACAAATCACCTCACTGTTTTTAGCAGGGTTTTCTCTTTATTTTTATTTATTTTTGTTCTGGAGCCAGGCTGCCAAGCTCTCTGCCTTGCTGGAGATGTTGAATATTAACGTCAAGCCACTGCGATCCTGCAAAAGAGTCGGCTGGTGCTGTGTTTACAGTTTTGTGACTGCTGGCTTCAGGAAGATGAAGCTCCTTGTTCAAACAGCAGCCCCTCTCACAGCTCCTGTTAAAAGCCAGGGGATGCTTCACTGCCTAGATGTGAATCACTCCCTCCAACTCCAGGGAAGTGAGACTGACACCCCAGTTACATTTGTATCCGTACCAGGACTGCTGCCTGGGCGCAGGATGCATCTCTCAGCTCCACTTTAACCTTGAGTTGTGCGGGATCAACTTACAGAAACAGTGAGGCTGTTCGTCCTCAGCCAGAGTGTCAGTAAGGCCCTCTGCTGCCACCTTTGGTAATGAGTTCCTCAGAAATTCAGGGCTACACCAAATGTGAAAGCAGTACTGTAACTACTGAGTAAACAGACGCAAGGCAGCAACGGGCAATACCAAGCGACAGGGAGCAGGGCCGCTGGACCCCAGGAGCGAGCTGTCCACCTGCTGCCCAGCTGCTCCGCCCTATGCGCTCTAGGTCAGTATCCACTGGGCTCTCCTCCTCCCTGTCTTTCCATCTCCCTTCGCCCACTCCGGCTTTCAGCCCTCTTCCTTTCCTCAGTGCCCCGCCTGGCAATCCTGGGCCTGCTCCGGGCTCTAACAGGTGCCTCTGTGGGAAGGAGGCCCGCAGCTGCCCGACAGCCCCAGAGCTGCTCCCACCACGCAAATAGCTGAACCCACCTGCAAGGCTGTTCGTCACCTAAACTACCACTGCTGTTAATAATGGCAGCAAATTCTTTGTTATTCCACACTTAACTGTTCAATGGCAGTAAGCTCTAACACAAAATTACAGATATCAGTACCATATTTTATAATTAAAAAATAAAACCCAACATGGGATAAGGCTCTTGTTTGGATACTTATGCTTATATTAAATTTTTTTTTTTAAATGCAAGCTGCTGCTTCCATCTTTTTTTGGTTTCTAACAGATCCTACAAAGAACTTCCCTCCTCCGCAAGTAAGAGACCAATCTGGAAAAAGGAAGGTTTGGGTCAGACACCTGCCAGGTAAACACTCTCCAGCGATACAGCCCAGGACCCCTCGGCCTGTGAACATGGGCAAGAGGACCATCACTCCTCTCAGTTCCACCAACCAGCCCTGAAGTCAGCAGTCTGATGGCCTCAGCCAGTTATATGCCTGGCTTTAAAAAGCTTGATTGCCAAGTGCAAAATGAGCAGTGTGCACTGCTTCCCTTGGAAGCAGTGGGTCTGTTTTGGTCCACAGTTGTGCCTTCCCCTGCAGGACCGAGCTGCAGAAGAGGAGGCAGAGTGCTGCCAAGTGTGTGTATGAGAAAATGTGTATTGATTTCTTCTTTCTTATAAAGGAGCACAAAGCACTGAAGAACAATTGCTCGTCTTTGCAGCATTTCACATTCCACACAAGAGACAAAAGGCCCAGCCCCCACCATCCTCAGAGAACTGGAAAGAGAACCGTACAGGGCTGTGGCTGCTGGTGTCAGTGGCCACCACCGCTGTGCAGGCCCACACTCTGGGGCCACCATGCCTCGCCTGCCTCTGACCAAGTCATTTCTCTCTCTGGCCAATGTTTCCTCGGCTATATTGGAGAGGAAAGAGCCTTCAGTCTTATTTACCTTTTAAGTGGAGGTGCCCCAGGGTAAAAGAGTTCCTGTTTATAAAGTGCTCTGCTCCCCAGAGGGAGAAAATGGATGGAAGACAAGGTGTGGTCCTGGCTCACTCCAGGCTCATTTCCCAGGGTATTAGTAGTAGCTCTCATGACAGGAGGGAGGGGCTCCCCAGCAGCTGGAACTCAGCACACCAAGTAATGTCCTTTATCTACATAGCCTTTTTTTGATTTGATACTTAATACCAACACTAAAAAAACAGAAGGTAGGGCCGGTGAGATGGCTCAGCGGCGTAAGCGCCTGCCTGGCAAGCGCGAGGGCCCAAGTTTGACTCCCGGAACCCACATACGAAAAAAGGGCCGGTGATATCGCTCAGTGGCACGGGCGCCCGCTGGCGCACGAGGTCCTGAGGCCAACCCCCTGTACCCACAAAAAAATAAATAAATAAATAAAAATAAAACAGAAGGTAACCAGGTTCTATTATGCCTTGTTAATACACAGAGAATCCATTTCAGAATTATTTTCTTATGAAAACAAATCCTAAAAGCAGTCCAAAAAAGTGACCTAACGCCGTAACTGGTCATCACACAGGCCTATTGTCCCCCTGTTTCCATAGTAACCAATACTTTGCAGGAAGGCCACCAGAAACCAAACCTGGTATAAATAACACAGCTAAGACGGCCAGGAGAAAACCTACGGTAGAACACAAAGTTAAAGGTTATACTCTTAGAAGTGATGAAAAAATAAGAGTTCTCAACAGACCTTTTCTCACAGTTGATCCTAAGTAGAAATGACCTTCAAAACCCTCTAATCAAAGGGCTGGGAATGAGAAGTTCCAGAGCTGGATCTGTTATGTCTGGGGCTTTTCCAATATGGCCATGAGCCATGAACAAAATAAGAAGCTGGCCCTCCAGCAGTGCAATGTTCTAGAATGGAGACGTTTACCACAAATAATTAGGAGGCAACCTGACAGGGAACACTATATATAACATGGACACATACAGAGTGCCACGGGAGCAGAGGACAGTGTATTAGAGGAGCTACATGACTTGGAGAGATTTCAGTAAGCGGCAAGGAACTCCTCTTCATTCATTTTACAGAACTGTTTGCAAAAATAATCTTACCAGCAATCCTACAAAGACTTGTAACCTGAAGGCCTTCAAAGGTATCTCAGACAAGAAGCCTGTAATCAACTATTTTTAGGTTTGCAATGAATGAGTGTCTGCCCATGTTGCAGGCAAAGGGACAGTGGCAGAATCTACAGATACTGTACATGAAAGCACAAATTTAAATAAAATATTTATCTGTAATAATTACATTTAAAACAGCTCTAAGAAACAAGAAATTAAAAGGAGCATTTCATCCTCAAGAATCTAATGAGCAAGAGGACTGTTTTTACTTTATAAGAAAAAAAATAAGGCACACGCAGAAGACGTCTCCACATCACACTGCACATCAGCACTGGGGCGCACGGTATGCTCAAGAGTCCTGGCCATTCTCCCGCTTAGAGAGGCTGACAGCACCTGGAGAAAGCCTTTAAATAAGCAATACCTGTGCTGCAAAATGCTATATAAGGCAAGATACTGTTGGAATTAAAATACATTATCCCAAATGTGTGAGTATAAAACCTCAGTGACACCAAACTCAAGATTACAGAAAACGTAACCACTTCCTTCACTTAGAGGTTTAACATTACCAAACCAAACCAAACCAAACCAAACCAAACCTGCATAAGTATGTTTGTGACCTTTTTAACAAATACTGTTAAAGAGGAACAAATAAAACAGGGGCTCAAAGGAGAAAAAGCTACCCGCTCAGTGGGGGCTGGGGGACACCTGGGTCACCTCGAGGACTGGGACGTTTCCACAGCAAAGGACAGAGCAGGCTGGGCTGGACAGGCTCCAGGTTAAGTGAGCAGAAGGAAGACACAAGGGAGGGACAGGGAGTATGCTGCCGGGACAGCAGGGGCCCACCCCGGATGGCACAAGGATATGCAGCTGATGCAGGTAACAAGGACAGAAAGGTCGCAGCAACGTGCCAAATAACTGAAGGCCTCCAGTGCAGGCTTGAGAGTGTGGTTTTTACACTGGGCTGAGGAGATCTGAGACCCATGCTTCAGAAGCTGTTAATGTGACGGTCTGGTCGAAGTGCTGACTTAAAAAGACAAAGACCTGGGGCCGGGGTTGCGGCTCAGTGTACAGCACCTGCCTAGCATGTGAGCGTGTGCAAGGCCCGGGGCTCCATCCCCAGCCACAGAGTGAGATGCAGGGGCAGGGGGCAAAAGTGGGGGAGGGGAAGGGGAAGGGAGGGAGAGAGGAAGAGGGAGAGCGAGAGGGGGAGAGAGAGAGAGATCTGGATTCAAACTGGGCAGCAGAAATGGAAGGTGGAGACCACTGAGCAATATACTATATTAAAATAGAGCTCTAAGCAGATTAAAAGAAATCAGATGAAACTAAGCGAAAATATAGGAGAAAAACTAACCCTGGGATACAGGAAGCACTGCCTAAACATAAAAGCAATGGGGAAAAAAGATTTTTATATTTTGATTAAAAATCAAATTTATATGTGACCAGTAAAAATCATTAACAGGCAAGCAAAATAGCAAAAATTCACAATAAATATGTATAGTATATAATCATAATATACAGAATTAATACAAACTACAAAGAAGAAATGAAGCTCAAAGAGAAAAATGCGCAAAGGATAAAAACACAGACACTAAGGTCAGGCATGGTGGTGCACACCTGTAATCCAGCACTTGGGAGGCCGAGGCAGGAGGATCACCTGAAGTTTGAAGCTAGGCTGAGCCTGAACTACTGAACTAGTTCAGTAGCCTGAACTACACAGCAAGACCCTGTCTCAAAAACAAACAAACCAAAAAACCACAGATATTAATGACATAAAAATATAAAGTATAAATATATTTTAGTCTAGCACACTGTAAGTCCTCAATAAGGTGTCATCTGCTATGAGTTTATAAGAGTAAGTGAGAACACAGCATATCAAAATTGAAAATACTTCTAGAAGATAACTTCCTATTAGCAAAGGTACAATGACATAGCCTCAGCTGGCAGGAAAGGAGACATGCGAATTAGAACGACCCATCAAGATTCATTACAAGGCACACTCAGGAATCACCCTTTCAAGAACCTATTCTAAGACATAAGTAAAACCTACAACATAAGTTTCTGCATAAATATGCTCATTGCAGCATTACCACAAGTGAAAGAAAAACAGAAGCAACCTAAATGTTTCACAACATAAATATTCCATAATATAATCTTAAAATTTATTTATTTAGGTACTGGAGATTGAACCCAGGGGCTTCACACTGAGCTATAGTCCCATTCCTTTTTATATTTTATTTTCAGAAAGGGTCTCACCAAGTCACTCAGTTGCCCAGACTCAAACTTGTGATCCTCCTGCCTCAGCCCCCCAGAGTGCTGGGATTATAGGCAGGTGGGTGCCACCAGGCCAAAAGCATGTTAACACTTTACACTTTCTAAAGTTTTTTGTTTTGTTTTGTTTTTTTAATATGCGGGTACCGGGAGTCAAATGCAGGACCTCGCGCTTGCCAGGCAGGTGCTTACGCCGCTGAGCTATAGCACCGGCCCCATTTTCTAAAGTTTTAAAAAATTTTTTCTAAAGAAGTTTTTAGTTAATTGAGATAGCCTGGCATAGTGGTATATGCCTATAATCTCAGCTGAGGCATGAGGGTAAATTCAAGCCCAGCCTGGACAACTCAGCGAGACCCTATCTCAAAACAAAAAATAAAAACAAGGGCTGGGGATGCAGCTCAGTGCTGTAGCTCAGTGTGAAGGCCTGGGGCTCATCTCCCAGTACCACACACACATGCATGCACGCACGCACGCACGCACGCACACACACCCACCCACCCACCCAGGCTGGTGGTGGCAGGGCACTTGCCTTTGGCATACTATTCCCATATATTTCTAAAATTTGGTTATTTCCTAGAAAAAGCGATAGGGGGCAGAAGCTACACTCCTAGATACATATACTGGTTCTGCTACTTGATGTCTAACTTGGGCAAGTTACTCACTATCTTTATGCCTTTCAGTAGTAGTATAACACGCAGATGTCAACCACTTTACTAGTTTCTTACACAAACTGAAGGAAAATCTAATCAAGGGGTTTAGTGCAAGGTCTAAGATACAGAAAATGCTCATAAGTGGATGTGATTTTCACCTATGGCATTTCACCGTCAATCAGAAACAGGTGGCAGACTTAGGATGGATAAATCTCGGCAACCTAACATTGGCTCTGTGACCATGCGAGAAACAACACATATGAATAACTAATCTAGATTAAGACAAAAACTTAGCTGTTGTCTACCCACTTGCAAGTAACTTAGTTGTGATTAATATAAAATTTGTAAGGCAGTATTTTTAGAAAGCCAATAATAATAAAGTAAAAGAACTTTAAAACAAATCCTTAAGAGAAGTATTTAGGCCGGGCACAGTGGCACATGCCTGCAATCCCAGTACTCGGGAGGCTGAGGCAGGAGGAGTGTGAAGCCAGCCTGGGCTACATAAGCGAGTTCAAGGCCAGCCTGCACTATATAGTGAGACCCTGCCTCAAAAAAAAAAGAAAGAAACATTTATATTCATTTTAAAGAATAAGAAATATCCCTTTGGGAAAAAAAGAATTTACAATTCTTTGAAGAAATGCTGAGAATGAGAACGAGGGTCAAGAAACCCCCTTTTGAAGAAGGGTTTATCTGTTCGGCATCTGCAATCTCTTTCTAGATGTGCTCTCATCACTCTACCTCCTGCTTGGAATCAAGGCTTCAATTTGACAATGCAAATTCTCTAGAATAAAAGGCTGAGCAAGTTGGGTGTGGTGGCACATACTTGTAATCCTGCAGTTTGGGAGGCAGAGGATTCCAAGTTTGAGCCCAGTCTGGCCAACAAAATGAGACACTATCTCAAAACAAACAATAAGGGCCGGTGAGATGGCTCAGCGGCTTAAGCGCCTGCCTGGCAAGCGCGAGGTCCTGAGTCCGACCCCTGGCACCCACCCTCCCACCCACCACAATAAAAGGGCTGGGGCAGTAGTTCATGGGAAGGCCGTGTGTGTGTGTGTGTGTTCATGGGAAGGCCGTGTGTGTGTGTTCATGGGAAGGCCGTGTGTGTGTGTGTATGTGTGTGTGTGTGTGTAGGGGGTGCCTGAATAGCAGCAAATCACAAAAAAGAGAAGAAACAACAGCAGTGTTTTCTTTTCAATCTTGTTTTAAGACTTTGGCCCAAGTCTCAGACTTGAACTTGGGAGTGTTTTCTTTGTCCTTTCTGACTTTACTAGTGGGACGCTCTTGGGTCTGTAGTGGGCGCCATCTTTAATGATGATACATGGGTCCTTTCCCCTCGGCGCTGCTCTCCTGGAGGGGTTAAACATGTGACACCACCCGCCTGAGTAGCAACAAGCGAATTATAAACTGTGTCAATCCGAGTTAATGCAAAGCTGTAATCCTCTTTAACAAGAGATCAAATCACTGCTATGAGTTATATTCGTTCTGTAATCTGATAAGGAAGAGAGGGAACCACTAATAAAAGAGTAATGGGAGCCTTTAATGATGCTGGTAAAAGGTAGCACCAGTTAAAACCCTGCTCTTGTTCCTGCTGATTAGATCAATGTTGCATATTTGCTTGGACTTGTTTCACCTGTCAGAATAACCTGTGTCCTTTTAGGAGATAAGAAGCCTCCTCAGAGAAAACAACTGTATTTTAAAGATTCTCGCCTGTGGGTTTTTAACCAAGAGAAAATGATCTATGGAGGGTATTTCTGGGGGTTATTAGCAGATGTGCTCTCAGTGCTGAGCAAGCTACACCAGAATATTTCACCATGATCAGTGCATATTTCTACCAAAGACAGAGGCAAAGCAGGCAAGGGGGAGTAAGCGATGGTTAAGGTAATCTCTGAGTTACAGCTGGGGGAAGAAACAGTGTCAGGAGGGTGGTAGGATGTGCAGTCCCAAACACAAAAAAGGCAAGCTGAGGACAAACTGCCTGCACGGATTCTATTCTACCACGGCACTCCTGGAACAATGGGGTAGGGATGGTGACAAAGACTTACAAGACGGGATTACATTTGTGCATTTCTTTTCTAAAACCCCAGATGTAAAACAGTAACGTGCTTAGTACTTTTCACCAAAGGATCCTCTCCTTGTTCTTTTTTAAAGCCAAAAGCTTTATAAAAGGAGTGGGAAGGGTGGTTTTTATTTTTTTTTTGTGGGTACCAGGAGTCGACCTCAGGACCTCACACACCAGCAGGCATCCGTGCCGCTGAGCGATATCACCGACTCTTTTTTCGTATGTGGGTTCCGGGAGTCGAACTCGGGCCCTCGCGCTTACCAGGCAAACACTTACACCGCTGAGCCATCTCACCGGCCTGGAAGGGTGGTTTTTAATTTGGGGAGAGAATGGGCACTGAAAATTAAATCCTTCCTTTCCTATTGAGAATTTAAGTTTCTTGCAAATGAATGGAGTATCTCTATAATGTCAATGCTGCTACCATTGTTGGAATAAGAAAAAAAAAGCTACGCAGAAAAATACAACAACCTACATGTTTAATGAACAGTACTGGAATAAAGTTTATCCGGTATGATAACCCCTCCTTAAAGCAGCAGTCTGTGCAAGGCGAACCCTGATTTTCTCTGGCACATACGCAGCTCTCACTTGGACCTCTCCGTGCCGGCAGCACAAACCACACCAGCCACCGGGTAGGCAGCTGCCACGGATGCCCTTCCCCAGCCCGCCTCAGCGGCCAGCGTCACAGCACCTCTCCACCCGCCTCATCGCCTCACTTCTCCCAAAGGTCACACTAGCATTTGCCCCGATTTCCATCCAGACAACCAATGACGAAGATTCATGAAAGTTTGCATAAAACACGCAAAAAGCAGTTGAGTATTTCTGTAATGCCTGCCCGAATTCCTCACTCTGTCTGAACCACGGTAAGAGATCATGTGCTTTTTCACAGCAAACGCCCTCTGGTCTAACAGAACCCTGGGGTTTTATGCCATGTAAAGTAAGCTCTGTTTCTAAAATGTCCTCCAGGAGCTTAGGTAACATCAACATGGAACTGAATAGCAGCCCTGCAAATCGTGCAAGTACCTAGTGACCTGCTGCTCTTCAGTGTGACAGTGTGCTCAGCGGGATGCCTCCTCGGCTCACCAGCACACCAAGATGACTCTGAAGGGCAGACAGCGGCTGCTCTAGGAGCTGCCCGTGAAGAGTATTAAGGGTTCAGCAAAGCCAGCGTCACATTTAAGCTCGCGGTGACCTCCCTTCCATGCAAATGTGTCATGTAAGACTGATGAGGAATTTCATTGCCGGGAAAGTTCCTCTGGTACACAACAGAAACCACGCTTCCTAAAGCAGAAGCGCACAGATCCGCTGGGCCACTGCTCATAAAGTATCGGGGCTTCCATTAGACTTTCCAGTTTCAATTCAGTCCAACCAAGTGCGCATTTACTGGGCTCAACATGGACAAAGAGTATGGGAGATTCAAGGACAAAGGGAATCTCAAGGGAGATTCAGACCTCCCTCCCAAAACTACATACCATTGTGAATTAATCCAATTTAGGTGTGTCTGTGGACAACACACTGGAGCCAAGAACAACTGAGGACCAGAGAGGCTCCTTCCAGACCCGGGTGAGTGGCAGCCACAAGAGGAGCCGCCCAGGCAACATGGGATCCAATGGGCAGGACGCTTCGGGTTACCCGTGTTTTGCCATAATTAAAGGTGGGGGTGTGCGCCTAAAAAGGAGCATTTAAAAGCCAGTTTCTGCAGAAACTAGGGGTGACAGAAGACGTTTCATTTCTATACTTCAACAGAGAAATAATCAGAACTTTAAAGCTGCCTCTCTACATTTTACCTACATCATTTTCAAAATGAAAATATTTTTTCTCTGTTCATATAAATACAAACTTATTGTAAAAAATTCAAACATTACAGAAACACATACAACAGTAAGTAAAACATCTTTTACTTTATTCCACCCAACAATAAACACAGTTTAATGTTACTGCTTCAGAGTTAACTTTTTAACAGCAACTAATATGAATACATCCCCATGGCAAAGATTAGAGACAGCTGAACAGAAATACAAAAATAAAATATTCAAAGCCTCTGTTCACCCCCTTCATTTTATAAGCAGACACATCTGGGGGCGGGGGGAGTACGGGAGATCAAACCTAGGGCCTTTGCACTGAGCTACATCCAAAGCCCGTTTTTATTTTGAGACAGGGTCTTGTGAAGTTGCCCAGGCTGGGCTTGCACTGAGATCTTCCTCCCTCAGCCTGAGCGCTGCATTAGAGGTGTGCACCACCAAGCCTGGTTAATAAACACTCTGCTACTATGACAGGCTCTCCAGACGCTTTCCTGAACGCTGTGATGCACACATACACCTGCTTAACAGTTTTTAAAATACAGTTGATCATACGACAAGTACTGTTTATCCAGGTAACAAAATAACCCCTCATGACAGCACAGTAGTTGTTCTAAAGGCATTTCCCCCCTATTATACGCAGGCTGATTCATATCCTTAATCTGAAAACTGAAATCTGAGACTTTTTGCCAGTAAAGTCTATGGAAATATTTCAAACTCTGAAAAACTTCACAATCTGAAACACTTCTGGTCCCAAGCCTTTTGGATAAGGGGTATTTTCTTTTCCTTAAAAAACAATTTATTGCCGGTGATATAGCTCAGTGGCATAAGCGCCTGCCTGGCAAGCACAAGGTCCTGAGTTCAACTCCCAGTACCGGCATTAAAAACAAACAAACAAACAAAAAATTTATTTCTCAAAGTTTTGGAGACTGGAAGTCTAAATCAAGCACACCAACACAGTCAGGTACTGGGCAGGGCCCTCTCCTAGGCTTGCAGATGGCTGTCTTCTGTGTCCTCTCAGGGCGGAGAGCAAGCTCTGGAGACTTCCACTTCATCTTATTTTTACTTTTTAAAAATTTTATTCATACATGTTTGCAATTCGTGCAGTTTATAATCATCTTGTGGAGTGGCTACATGTATATATGCAGCTTGTTTCTTTTCTTAAAATCCCCTTCCCCTTCCCTCCCCTTATCCCCTTCTCTTCCGGTTCCCCTATCCCTTTTTTCATACTTATTATCATTTGCCCTAGCTTGGATAAGGGATATTTTACCTGCTTATCTGTTTATTCAAAAACAGAATTATAAGCCAGGCATGGTGGCGCATGCCTGTAATCCCAGCACTCGGGAGGCTGAGGCAGGAGGACTGCCATGAGTTTGAGGCCAGCATGGGCTACATAGTGAGTTCAAGGCCAGCCTGAACTACCTAGGCAAGACTCTATCTCAAAAACAAAAACAAAAACAAAAACAAAAAACCCAAAAAACAGTATAACCCCACAGTATTTTGTGGCCTACTTCTTCCACTTAATATTAAGTTACACAGCTCTACTTCATCATTTAACAGTTGCTTATGATTTTACTAAGATCTATTTAACTAATTTCCTATTGATTGTCATTTGTATTACAGACATTCCTCATTCAACGACCTACTTGTTTAACGACTGTTGGGGCTTAAGACCAAGCATGCTGTTTGGACTTATGAGCTGTCTTTTTTTTGGTATGGTTCTATACACTTTGTTGATAGAGCCTTGATTTTTTTTTTTTTTTTGGTACAGTACACCTTGGTTATACGCTACTCAGTTTTGCTGATTGTACTATACTGTAATTTCATGCTGTTATACATTACACTACTGCATGTAAGAGTTGTGCAAATAAAAGCAAAGTCATCGAGTTGGCATTTCCTGTGACCATTTCTTTGTTCTGAATATTGTAATGTTCATACTATGTACAATTCCTCATTTAGCGACCAATTCATTTAATAGCCTAGTCGCAGGACCACAACTCAGTCTTTAAATGAGGAACCTCTGTGTTTCTTATTTTTCACCATTATTGCAATGTTGCAATAAAGATCATTGATACCATAGCTAGTTCTTTAGGTCAAAGTCTAGAAATAGGGTCGGTGAGATGGCTCAGAGGCGTAAACGCCTGCCTGGCAAGCGCGAGGGCCCAAGTTCGACTCCCAGAACCCACATAACGAGAAAAGGGCCGGTGATATCGCTCAGCGGCACGGGCGCCTGCTGGCGCACGAGGTCCTGAGGTCAACCCCCGGTACCCACCAAAAAAAAAAAAAAAAAAGTCTAGAAATAGATTTTGGGGGGGCTAACGGATACATATATACATTTAAAAAGTGGAAAAACAATGCCAAATAACCCTCTAAAAGGATTTTGCCCATCACATTTTCTATAGTCAAGCCTTAATGATATTTTCTCGCTATGGTTTCTAGCCCTAGTATCATGCTTTATTAAAGTCCTTCTCTACCTCAAAATTGTGTTTTACAAATTTCTATAAACATGCATACACACATATGTGCATGTGTGCACATACACACGCCAAGAGTGTTACATCTGTAACTCAGCAAAACCAAAACTCGAGGAAAAGTAGTGTACAGTGATACTGATATTCAAACAGTTGAAGGCTTCCCACTTACAGCATACAGACACACACTATGATGGCACAAGTTTATCTCCATAGTACGGCTGTCCCTGTATCTCTGGAGGATTAATTCTAGGACCCCCCTCCTCACCCCACAGCTGCCATCCAACAATACCCCAGTCCATGAAGCAGCACAGTATTTGTATGTAACCTATGTACATCCTCTAAGTCAGTGATGGCAAACCTTTCAGAGCTCTCAATGACAACAAAGAGTCAGATGCGACACACGTGCCATAGGTTCGCCACCACTGCCTAGGTTAAGTCATCTTTAGATTACTCATAATGCCTAATACAATGTAATCCTACATAAAAACAGCAATACACTGTACTGTTCAGGGAACGGCAAGGGGAAAAACCTGTGCATGTTCACAACACATGCACTTTTTCCCAAGTATTTTCTTTCTCTTTTCTTTTTTTTTTTTTTTTTTTTTTTGAGACAGGGTCTCTCTATGTAGTTCAGACTGGCCTGGACTCACCGTGTAGTCTAGGCTGGCCTCGAACTCACGGCAATCTTCCTGCCTCAGTCTCCCAAGTGCTGGGATTACAGGCGTGCGCCACCACGCCTGGCCTTCCCGATTATTTTCTATTTGCAGCTGGATAATTCCATGGATGCAGAACCCATGGACAGAGGGCTGCCTATTCTAGATTATTTCCACTTTAGTTTTTGCACTAAAGAAAAACATAGCAAGGCAAGTACTGCCTACTTCTTATTTGAGATAAAGGACCAATACAACTGACCCTGGAAGTCTCATACTAGAAAAAAGAGCAAATACCCACTTACCATACTCAGTTAACCTGGCCTACTCAAACTACAAAGCAGGAGCAGTGATACGGACGCATGCCTCACCATCCTCAGGAGACACATGGAATGGGAAATGCTCAGTTCTCCAGCCACAAGACTATTACTGAATTCCTTGTTAAGCGGTTAAACCAGCTGGAGAACAATAATAATCATTCCAAAAAGGACAGCCCTTTTCCCTATACACACAGAATGCCACAGACTGTTATGCAACACACACACTCCCACCGACCCCTTCTCCTTTGCCTGCTTTACCACAGATGTGGCCTATGAAGTACAAGGAAAAGTTGTCTGGGGCTGGAAGTACATCTCAGTCCTACATCATTTACCTACCATGCACCAGACCCTGAGTTCCATACCCAGCATTGCAAAAAAAAAAGAAAAGAAAAAAAGAGGAAAGAAAAAACCCACAGATATGGCTGGCACCATTCTTTTCTCTTCTTCCTGCCTTGGAAGGAAGGCACATCACATCACCACATATGTTTGGTGGCTGAAGCTGCAGCAGCCATCTTGGGGCTACAAGGAAAGACCAAGAGATGCTGATCCTAACATCAACAAGAAGGGTGAGCCATTGCTAACAACTGTCGAACTCTGCTAACATGATCCTATCAGAAAAATTAATCAGCATTTATGTATGCTACTATGGTGAGATTGTTTCTTGTAGATCAAAATAATCCTACATGGTACAGTCATTTTCAAGTAAATGTTTTGTTTTGTTTTGTTTTGTTTTGTTTGAGACAGGGTCCCGCTATATACGTACTTCAGGCTGGCCTCGAACTCACAGCAATCCTGCTTCAGCCTCCAAATGCTGAGATTACGGGCATGTACCACCATTCCCATCTAAATGAACCCTCAAAATGATGAATAAATATATAAAATTCTGAATAAGTATCTCTTGGGTATCAGGTAATGTAAAAAAAAGCTCAACTAAGAATGACAGAATCTTGATTTCTAAATGATTTAGACGTACTATATTCAAAAGATGCCACTAGTATTTAAGCCAGGTTTCACTTTAACCTGAAGGGCTTTGATTTAGTTTTAAACATCTAGCTTTCTTCTCTTTTTGATGTAAATTTTTCATGCCATTCTGACAGGAAATCTTTATTGTACAGACCACCCAGCATGGTGGCACATGCCTGCAATGCCAGCTACTTGGGGGTGTGAGGCAGGAGGATCACAATTTCAAGGATAGCCTGGGTAATCTAGCAGAACTGTATCTCAAAATGAAAAATAAAAAGGGATGGAGATTAAAAAAAAAAAAAAGCTGTACATATGCATTCACTTTTAAAGCACAGAAGAACATACAGGATCACAAAAACGGATGTAAATGTGCTCAGAACAACCCATAAGATGCTTCCTACTCAAAGCACTGAACTCATCAAAAGAAAAATAACAATTATGTTTCCCTAAACCTGAAGACCTACCACTTTTCAGGCAAGTGGAATAAAAATATGATAAGGAATGTTAGTGAACTATTTTCAAGTAAAAAAGTGAAGGATGAGTTGGCAAAACTCCCATGTGTCTACATTATAACCAATAATTCACTCAGTTAATATGTTTAAAATTTAAAATACTTTAAATATCCCAACAGTGAGTACCTAAGTAAGTACGGTATTATAAAAACATTGCACAATCATTTTAAAATTTTTGAATTCTTAATCTTTATTTATTTATTTTTGTGGTGCTGGGGATCAAACCCAGGGCCTTGTACATGATAGGCAAGTGCTCTACCACTGAGCCACATCCCACTGACCAACACATTTTTGAGTATTTTTAATGGCATGAAAATGCCCATGGCATATGAAATACAGTAGGCTATAATTACAATTATTTAAAACAAGGAAAACAAGCACATACTAAAAGAAAATTCACAGAGCTTGAGAGGAAGCACTCTGAGATGCTAACTGCAGTCATCCTCTGTTTGTGTCCATGCATATTCACACCTTGCCAGGTTTACATGCTGAGGGGGCCTGAGAACGATGACCGCCACTTACAGTGAGTACCGCAAGAGCCCAGACCTTGGTTCCTAAAGATCATCACCCACCTCAAAGAACAAGGGCTCCTTCAAGAAAGGCTGACTTCAGAGCTCACACTGGGAAGGTGTAAGATAAGATTGGAACACCCTGTTGTGCCAGAGAGTAAAGAAATACTCAAAGATCAGCTGGGGATGCTTCAAAAGACACAGCCAGCTTGAAGGGGCTTCCATTAATCTGGTACAATTTTAACATTGAAACAAAAATAACTCATTAAATAAAATAAGAACACATGAGTCCATATCACTGAAAATAAAAATGAACATTAAATAAATGTGTGAGAAGAGGAAAACAATAGTAGGATGCCAATTACTAAACACAGAAGAACCCACTCCCACACTGGGGATTCAACCAAGGGCCTCACATATGCCAGGCAAGTACTCCACCACTGAGCTACATGCCTAGTCCTAGAAGGTATTCTTTTTTTTTTTTTTTTTTTTTTTTGTGGGTACCGACCTCAGGACTTCGCGCGCCAGCAGGCGCCCGTGCCACTGAGCGATATCACCGGCCCCTTTTTTCGTATGTGGGTTCTGGGAGTCGAACTCGGGCCCTCGCGCTTGCCAGGCAGGCACTTACGCTGCTGAGCCATCTCACCGGCCCCTAGAGTATTCTTTAAAAATCAGTTACTCATTGCAATATGAATGTCCATTTCTTTTCTGTGTATATTTCTACCATTTCAACTTTATAAAATGAGCATACACTTTACTTTTGTAAAAACACTCAAAATCCTCAATGGCAGCCCCAACAAATACAGTGTATGCACAGCTCTGCCTCGATCTCTAGAGCCACCCTACAGAAAGCACATGCACAAAACTGAACGCACACAGGATGTGCATGTGCCATCCCGACCCTCTCAGAGACGACCTCAGACATCCCGGAGTCCTAGACTAAAGCTGAAAACGAAACAAAACAGCAAAAACAAACCAACTACCAGAGGCAGCATTGAGATTTATGGAAATTTTTCATTTGGCTTTACAGTAATTATGGGAGTAAAGAGTTGTGACAAGGACCCTTGCTATGATGCCAATGACAAATGGTTAACTGAGAAGAAGAAACGAGGGGGCGACAGGGTGTACAACACGTCAATATCAGGCTGTCACGAAGCCATTTGAGACATATAATTAATCTGTTACTCACCTGGCATCATCATTCATTGTAGTATGGTCAATAGGTGCCATGAAGCTCAGGAGCTTGCTAAGGACATGAAACCTAAACAAAGCCAGAAACAATCAGACAGTGACATTAGTAACTATTAACCTAGCAAAGGAAATGCATTCTATGAGTTAACCACTCCACAGCTGATCACAGGGTCATCTGGCTCCAGAGTAGAGCGGAAAAAAATTCATAGGCACTTACCACACACAACTGTATTATTCCTTATTGCTACAGGAAAAAAAATCTGGTAAAAGTACATTGTAAATGACAGTAGTTCAATACAGATCCATTTATATCACCACTCAAAAAATGAGTAGAGGGCCGGTGAGATGGTTCAGCGGTGTAAACACCTGCCTGTCAAGCACAAGGGCCCGAGTTCGACTCCCGAAACCCACATACGAAAAAAGGGCCAGTGATATCGCTCAGCGGCACAGGTGCCTGCTGGCGCGCGAGGTCCTGAGGTCGACCCCCGGTACCCACAAAAAAAAAAAAAGAGTAGATACTCTTGTGCCTCTGAGCAATATACAAACCCTTGAACATTATTCCAGACAAAACTCAATGAGGACCTGACTACACTTCTGCGTACGTCTTAATTATTTTTTGGTGTCATTAAAGCTACCTGCTGGCAATAGCACAGGTAGTGATGTAACACCTGAATGCAATACCTCACCAACACGGTCACTCACTGATACTGGCTCGAGTGAGAAAAGGCTCCTTTGAATCCACATCACCTCCGTGCAGCCGCCCCAGTGGGGCTTTCATTTCCCCGTCTTTTTTTTTTTTTTTTTTGTGGGTACTGGGGGTTGACCTCAGGACCTCGCGCGCCAGCAGGTGCCTGTGCCGCTGAGCGATATCACCGGTCCTTTTTTCGTATGTGGGTTCCAGGAGTCGAACTCGGGCCCTCGCGCTTGCCAGGCAGGCTCTTACACCACTGAGCCATCTCACCGGCCCTCATTTCCTCTTTAAATGAAGGAACCAACTGAATTTAGGCCAAGTTTGAGTCCAAGATCTTTAGCTGAGGTGTTATAGAGAGGTGTCACAGAAATTCAAGTTAAGTGTACCTGTATTTCCAATCAATAGAAAAAGAGTACTTTTCTATGAAGTGTATTGAGATTCCCTGGTAAAGGGGGCTGAACAAATATATGACCTTACTTAGACCAAATTATACCATAAAGAACTCAATGAGGTATCCCTTTCTACTCATGACAATGGAAGAGGCTACTTGAGCAAAACACTATCAAAATTATTTTTCATGTACAGAATGTTTTACGGTTTTAGAAACATTTTTACATATATAAAATAATTGTTTCCCAAATTTCATTCTTTTCTCAACAATGAATTTTGCAATAATACTGCTAACATTTTATTCAATTCAATAGAAAAAGTATAAATTCATTGCAGAAAATTTGGAAAATAAATCTGACACAAAATTGCACTTTCTCTACATATAGACAATTTGTTTTACACAGTGACTTTTACATATACACAGGCATACACAACTTCCGTATCTTCTGTTATTCACTTAGTACTGTCCCCTGAGCAGTATCTCAATGGGCACATACAAGTTCAGGAGTGGAAATACCATATTTTCCTATTTTTAATCGTGTATATCGCTTCCAATTTTTCACTCTTTATAAGACAGGAAAAAAATCAAAAAACTATCATATCTAAAATATCTGCTTGCTGGGCCGGTGAGATGGCTCAGCGGTGTAAGCGCCTGCCTAGCAAGCACAAGGGCCCGAGTTCGACTTCCGGAACCCACATACGAAAAAAAGGGCCGGTGATATCACTCAGCAGCACGGGCGCCTGCTGGCGCGCGAGGTCCTGAGGTCAACTCCCGGTACCCACAAAAAAATAAATAAATAAATAAATAAAATAAATAAAATATCTGCTTGCTACCCACTAGTTATAAAGTTAATATGTAATTCTTATAGAAAGAATCCAAGTACAGTAATGTATAGAGAACTGAGACGTTCCCAGTATTCTTATTCTCCAGAAATAATCACTGTTAATTAAAAATGTTAATTTGGTTATAGCATTTTCCATGTAGAAACAATGTATGTTAACATAAAAACAAGACTGTAAAATATATATATATATATAGTCATATCCTGCATAACATCATTCTGGTCAACAATGGTCACGTGTACAACGACACACCACTAGCCTAGTGTGTAGTGTGCTGTAACATCTAGGTTTGTGTAAGTACACTCTCTGACGGTGGTGGCAAACTTCTGGCACATGTGCCGCAGCGGGCTGTTCGTTGTCACTGAAAGCTCTAAAAGGTTTGCCATCACTGCTCTATGATGTTCACACAATGACGAGCTCGCCTAACAACCCATTTCTCAACATACATCCCCTCGCTAAGCTACGAATGACTACTTCCTACCTGGCGTTATGCTCCCCTCCCACTGACCTGTATGTGCTACTCGTTTCTCATAGTTCAGATTATTCCCTGTGTTAATGTAATTTATTTAATCTCTTATTGATGGGCTTCTCTCTTAAAAGTGTATTAAACAATGCCAAAATGAAGATGCTCATACATAAATTAGTGTGTGTTTGTTCACATTTTTCTACGGGATAAATTTTGAACTGTGAAATGGCTGAATTAAAATGTATACACAGATAAAATTGAAAGACTGAAGCAAAATGCCCTCCCAAAGGTTGTCAAGGTAAAGACCACAAATATTTACACCATCTTTTTATTTAAATATAAAAGATAAACACTGTAATCAAATAAAATGTGAAGTCAGCTGGCTGTGGTGACACACGCCTGTAGTCCCAGCTACTTGGGTGGCTGAGGTGGGAGGATCACTGGAGCCCAGGGGATCAAGCCCAGCCAGGGCACCACAGCGAGACTGTCTCAAGAAAATACATTAAAAACAAAGCAAAACAAAACCCACGAAAATATTCATATTAAGGGACTAAGGGTGTAGCTCACTGGTAAAATACTTGCCTAGCATGTACAAGGCACTGGACACCATATTCCCAACACTGCAAAAAATTTAAAAAATACTTTTTAAATGTCTTTAGGCTTTACCACACCGTGATGCCCATCTGAAAAAATGAATACTGTTTTTGGCTCTGTCCAGAGACAGTCTGATTCATTTTCTGGACAAAGATCACGGACTTACACTCTGTGGTGGTACTGTCTAGCACTGTCACCGCAAACCACGTTTAGCTCCTGAACTGCGGCAAGTCTGAACTGAGACGTACTGTAATTGTAAGACAAATACCAGACTTTAAAGACTCGAGACAGAAAATAATGTGGCACATATCATTAATGCTTAAAATCATAAACTGATGTCATATTTTTGATATTTAAATGAAATATAGTTTTAAAATTAAGTTCATCTTTTTCCTTTTTAAATGTGGCTACTAGAACATTTGAAATTACAGAGTAATACATATTTTTATTGGATGGCACTAATCTACAGAATACCTTTACACTTAACACAACACATACAAGAACAATTAACTATATGATGGTAGACTTTAAGAGGTAATCATAAAGATGAGGTAATCAGATTAAAGATGATTGAGTAATTTGTACTTAATGCACTGTATTTCACCTGCTCCTAGTGCTACCAAGGATGCGTGCACACGTTAATACTGGAAGACCTTTCGCCAACCATGTAAGAAAACATAAACGTAACTTTATTGTGAAAGAAGAGATCTATATGGTAAAACATCTCTTTCTTCCTCTTTCTTGGGGGTGGTGCTGGGGATGGAACCCTGGAGCTGCTCTACTTGTGAGCTATACCCCCTGCGCCTCCACATCTCACTATCAAAGGCCTGAAAGTTTAAATCATTTGCATTACTACTTACAGTTAATTCCACTTATGTATAATGTTCAGTAAATTACTGACAATAATTGTTATTCCCAAAACCCCAAATATTTCACTTTTTTTTTTTGAGACAAGGTCTCACCGCGTAGTTTAAGCTAGCCTTGAACGCATGACAATCCTCTAGCTTCAGTCTCCTGAGTGCTGGGATTACCAGTGTGCGCTACCACACCCAGCTTCGTTTTGTAAATAAACTATTTTCTAGCATCCAGCTAGCAAGCACCATGCCCAGTCTGACTAGGCTATCATTTATAATAGCCTGCTTAAACTGTTTTTTAAACTGTTTCTACAAGGTAACATTAACTTGGAAATTTTATCTTTCCAACCTCATCACAAAGAGCAAAAGCTGTTCAATGGTGGGACCTGCTATCAGTGAGAACAGCTGGCACATGCTACCATTCTTGAAATCTAATTGAAGAAAATGACTTATAATACAGTGATACCTTGGTACTGGTCATTAATTGGTTTTGGGAGACATGACAGGTACCAAAAACACTGAGTACCTAACAAATTGTTTTTGCTGGAAAGGGTTGTGAGTCATAAGGCAATTAACATCTGTAAGTTCTACTTTTGAGTGTCCAGTACCACACAAATGAGTACCAGGACAAAATTTTCTGAACAAAATGCTTCAAGAACTAACTGAATGAGTTTCAAAGCAGTCAAGCACCTGGTCTGACTGTATTCTCCTCTAGCTTGGCCCACTTAATCTAATCCTTTAGGACAGGATGCTAATGTAACCACAATGTCATTTTGGTGCCTACACAGGCCAGTTGGTCCTCCTGCCTGTGTAACAACTCAATAACCAGAGGTTAGAAGCATAGGCTCTGGGATCAGACCAATTAGTTCAAATCCCAGTTTGCTACTTACCAGCTCTGTAACGCTGGGTAAGTTACTTATCTTCTCTAAGCACTTTACATGAATTAGCTCATTTAATCTGCATAACAACCCTATGAGATGTGACTTCAATTATTATACTCATTTCATAGATGAGGAAATTGAAGCACAGAGATGTAAAGTAACTTGCTCAAGGTCTCAAGGCCAATAAATGGAAGAGTCAGATTTCAAATCTGGACAGATTGGCTCTGGAGCCTGTGCTCTTTCGCCTCTGCCTATAAATTGCGCAGGAGTGCCTGCCTGTGAGAGTTCCAAACACGTTAGTTCTCACGATTAGTGAAGCTTCCTCTCTGATTCTGACTATATCCCTCACCTTTATGGTGAAAAGGAAAGCAAAGTGAGCACCTGTGACAAAAAAAAAATCCAATACATGTGACATTATTACTTTTCTTTTTGCTTTATAATAATTTCAGACCTATAGCAAAGTTGTAAAAATAGTATAAAAAGCTATATATACTCCCACCCAGTTCCCCGTAACTGAGGTTAACAACTTACGTACATACAGCATAATTACCAAAATCAGGAAATTAATGTTAGTTTAGTACTAATAACTACACTACACACATTATTCAAATTTCACCCATTTTTTACAGCACTACCCTTTTTCAAGATTCCATATTGCACCTGTCTGCTCAGTCACTGCCAATCTGTGCCAGTTCATTCTTTCCTGTATTTTCGTTACTGTGACATTTTGGAAGTGTACAGGTTCAGTTACTTCATAGAATGTCTCACAATTAGAGTTTGTATGATGTTTTATTATGATGCAGCTGAGACTGGGAATTTCTGGCAAGCGTACCACTAAAACGTAGCCTTCTACTGAAGACAGCAGGAGGAAGATACTTCTCATTACTGGTGGTGCTGATCTTGAACGCTTGGTTTAGGTGGTATCTGCTGAATTTTTCCATTGCAAAGTTATTATTTATTCCTCTGTAACTGGTAATATCTTGGGAGAGCTATTAAGAACATGGAAAATATATCATTTCTCCTTAAATTTCTGCCCAGTGATTTGAGCGTGTGTGGCAGACCTGGCCTGCAGAAATGGTTACAGCAGTGTCTGCCTGGTGGTGGCTCTGCTTCTCTCATTCCTTCTGTATTTACTAAGTGGTACTGGGCATGACCTTTTGATGGTGCATCAAGGAGTATCCAAAAGGCTTTCATGAAATAAATCCATCGAAACAGTGAACATTAATGCAATAGTTCCACACGTCTTTCAAGTCTGGAAAGTCCTTTGGTTTGAGGTTCCATAACAGCTAAGAGAACCTGCGCTGAGAACTGTGTTCACAAAGCAAACTTCCCTACCCTACCCGACTTCCTCTGAGGCACCAGGCATTCCCGTCCCTTATTCAACACGCTCCTGCTTTCACTGCTTCATCGTACTCTCTCCTGGCCTCCTACCTCAGTGACCACTCTGCTTCAGCATTCTTTATGGGTTCTTTCTATCTGCTTTTATCTTCTGGATGCTGACATTCCTTAAGGCTTTATTACTGTCATGCTAGATTGTATCATACTACACATTCCTTGGAAAGCAGCAATCAAACTGTTTCCAAACCATAGATATGTATGTCATTTTTCCCCTCGTACTAGGGATTGAATCCAGGACCCTCCTGCTGAGCTACATACTCAGCTCTTTTTTATTTTGAGACAGGGTCTTGCTAAGTTGAGAAGCTGCCCAGGCTGGGTTCAAATTTGCAATCCTTCTGCCTCAGCCTCCCAGAGTACTAGATTTCAGGGGTGCACCACTTTCTTGTCACTGAGATTCAATACCTGACACCCACAACTTAAAGGAGGAAAGGCTTTTTTTGGCTCAGTTTTTGAGACAGGGTCTCATATGCAATGCGGACTGGCCTTGAACGCACTTATGTAGCCCAGGCTGGCCTTGAGCTCACAGCGATCCTCCTGCCTCAGCCTCCCACGTGCTGGGATTACAGATGTGCATTACCATGCCCAGCTTTTTGGCTCAATTTGTAGTTTTCATTCCATAGTCAGCTGGCTCCAGGGCAAGAAGGCATGGCAGAGGGGCGTGATGGACAGGAACCAGAGAGTGAAGAAGGGAGCCAGGAAGGGAGAGAAACTTTTCCAGGCCACACCCTCAGTGACTGCCTCTTCCAACCAGTCCCCACCTCCTAACCACAAGCCAGCTAGAAGCCCCCATCCATAATTCAATAACCTTCCAAAGGCTCCACCTATGAGGCTTTTGGGGGGCATCTAGCTTTAAACCATAACAGCCACCATGCCTGGCAATCCTCCTTTCAACTCAAAAATTTACATCTAGGGCTGGGGATGTAGTTCAGTGGTACAGCACTTGCCTAGCATGTGCAAGGCCCCTGTGTTCAATCTTCATCACCACATGGAAACAAACAAAAAGCCTCAAGACTTGGGCTTCTCAGGATTGTATCAAATTCAACATATCCCAAAACTGAATCTACTCCCTCCCTCAAACAACAAAACAGTGATTCCCTCCTTGCAGCATATACATATCAATAATACCATAACCTATCCAGACCCCTCTGAAACTCTAGGAGTCATTCTCACCTTCTCACTTTCTTTTACCCCTTCACATGTACTCACCTGTGTTAATGGCTCTCAAGCCATCATCTCTTACTCCTCCCAGCTCTTGCCCTCATGAATTTCTAGTCCACTTCAACACCCTAGACCTGTCTTTCTAAAATGCAAATGTGACAACAACATTCCTCTGGTCAAAATCTTTCTCGTGGGCCGGTGAGAGGGCTCAGCAGCTTAAGCGCCTACCTGGTAAGCGCGAGGTCCTGAGGTCGACCCCCGGTACCCACACACACAAAAAAAATCTTTCTCACTGGAGTCTCACTGTGTAGCACAGGTGGCCTCAAATTTGCAGCGATCCTCCTGTCTCAGCCTCCTGAGAGCTGGGATTATAGGTGTGTGCCATCATACCAGCTAAAAATAAAAATGTTTAAAATTGTATATCTAACCTCACTTATGTACACTGTTAACATTCTCTGGAGTCCTTCATTTACATCTTTTAAAACCAAAGTAATTTCAACTTTCTTGCCTTTGTTTTTATTTCTCTTACAGGGAAATATCACATCATTCACAACAAAAGAAGAAAAAATTACTGAAACTATATTTCCATTCTAGAGTAAAAAATACTGAGTCATCAAAAACTTAAATATCATTTATTATTTTTCTGATCCTTAAAAACAGAATCACCAGAAGAAAGAGAAAAATGATGTAATTGCCAAAATACAAATTAAGCGACAATTTATGTTTAAATTTTTCCAAAAATCAACTTACCGAAGTTTCCTTCCTTTGCTGGCTTTCCTATCTACCTTCTTGTGGATTTTGCTTCGTAGCTTCTGGATTGCAAGCCACTGCCTGGGAAATTCACAAGCAGTGTTATGCATCATCACTAACAGAAATAGTTATATATATTGACAAATTGGAATTTTTCTCACTAACAACCCTGCAGGAAGAAATCATCAAACTCTTCGACATAGTCTGGGGCCAAAGTGACTAATCAATTGAAGAGGATTTGTGCAAAGGTAAAACACGAATGGCAGCTGGGAAATTCTACAGCAAATTTGGTTAACAATGCTTCTTAGTATTTGGAGTTGCTGTGACAAGCACTAAATCTACCAGTCTGCAGGAAAACCCATCAGATCGAGTATAGCTGCTTGGATTTCTTCTAACGGTTCAGCTGTGTAGCACATTCTCTAACGGCAATTGCTGGTTGGAAGGAACGTGAGAGTTCTTTAAATCTAATTTTTCCTTTGCTAATATTCAATTGTTTTTCCTTGTGCTAGTTTCTGCTCATTTTTAATAATTAGCCATTGCTAATTCTAGTCTTATGGTCATTTATTTTTCATTTCATCTACAAATATTTCAGTGTATGTTGATAAAAGAACTCCTCTCCTCAATATAAGCTCAATATCATCCACGCCTAAAAAAATAATTCTTTACTATCAAATACTCAGTTGGTTTTCAAATTTCTCAGATTGTCTCAATTTTACAGTTGGTTTGTTTGGATAAGGATCCACACAAGATTCATATATTCTGTAGTCATTTTAGATAAGAAGAAATTAATTTTTCAAATAAGGGATACTGGGCTAAGAAAATCTTCACAAATTGCTCCTGTGAACGAACGTGAAAAGAGGAGGAAAAATAGCAGCCACAGCAGCAGCCAGTCATCATACCCGATTTATACGACGAAAACGCAACATCAGAAGAAAAAAATCTAAGGAAATCCAATTACTGTAATCTTAATATAATCTTAATTACCATAATCTATTTTATTGTAAAGTCAGATAAATGTACAATATAATCATCACTTAAATGCAATTTGGTCTATCACATTAAATTTATGGTGAACAGCCCTCTACGATATTCCAGAGACACAAGAAGTATCAACAACATCCTACCCTAAAATTCAAATAATATTCTTCTCAAATAAAATTATTTCGTCAACAAAAATTTCTCATTGCTTTCTCAAAATGCTGCTCAGCCCAGAATCCCATTCTGGCACTTGCAGCTTTTGTTTCCTTTCATGCTCTTGCAAATTATGGCTCAGGGCTATTTAAATGTACACTATTCATTAGGTAGCACTCTAAATGCCCTTTTTATTTTCCAACCCCAGGATGAAGCACACACACAAGAGCCTTCCTTCACTACTTTACATTCTACCCTGACATCTGGGTAATGCTGCCATGTTCCATTTCTAATTGTGCTGAACCTTTTACTGCAGGGGGGAGGTCTAAATTAGGGCAGACTAACAAAGCAGATTTGACTTCAGCGAGGAACCTGTTGTACACAGTGCCCCATTCTGACAGCAGACAGCACATGTTGGGGTGGCTTTTTATCCACTGGTCAGCAGACTGATACGGATACAATCACAATCCAAACATGAGAGCGAAGAACATAAGGAAGACTTTGAAAAACAAACCCTAATACGAGGGCCGGTGAGATAGCTCAGCAGCATAAGCGCCTGGCCGGCAAGTATGAGGTCCTGAGTTTGACTCCCGGAACCCACATAAAGGAAAAAAAGGGCCAGTGATATCACTCAGCGGCACAAGCGCAAGGTCCTGAGGTCGACTCCCGGTACCCACATAAAAAAAAAAAACAAAAAAACAAAAAAAAAACCCTAATACGAACACAAGGTTTTTCATAATCTCTTTTTATCTCATACTTAAGGCTATGAAGGATAAACAATTAGTCACTTTGTCTTTCTAGTTCTTATTATCTTGCTTAACTTTGATAATTACAGGACCAATCACTGCCTTGGAGGCAGAATTAAGGAGACTCAAAGGGAGAAACTTATATGGTCAGCTTGCATGAACAGAAAACTGTACTGAAATTACCTTCCCATGGCCACCTGATCATTGGGATCCAAGGAGCTGGTTTTCCGTTCTATGAGTTCTCGAAGGAGCTGGGGGGAGAGGGAGAGAAAAATAACTTGATTTATTTATCATCTCCCAGCACTAACTGACTCTAAAAGGGCACAGAAGGAATTCTGAATGGCATACTGACAGCTCTAAAACTACAATCAATAAGGGACAACCCAGTGGCAGGAACATGACTGAATTCCCATTAACCCTTTCATATTTATATGTCTTTAAAAGGCGGCTACAGCAATAGCTGAGAACAGAAGTCCATTTGGAAGACTTATTGTACTGCAGTTCATTTCAAATGGATCAATGAGTGTGCAACATTTCCTTCATTGTTTTTATGATTAGTTCTGTCCACGCCGTCGATATCAATGGAGAATCTTTAAAAGGTCAGGCGGGAAGGGCTGTGTAGCAAAAAGGAAAACACATCAGCTTCCCACCAATAGGACAACTGTATGGTTAACTTCTGGTCTACAACCTCCCACACTCGGGCAGATACTCCTCACAAGGCACTGACAGTAGATAATTAAAGAGGGTAGACTTCATACTCTTGCTTTCCACAGAGGCTACTCTACCATGAGGCATCAAGTGACTTAACCAGACAAGACACTAACACATTCATAGTCACAAAAATTTTAAGAAGGATCCAAAAGAAAGTAATTTGTATACACTGCAAGTACAACACAGGGGCCAGTTTCTCATCCTGAACAACTAATTCGAGGGGAACACAGACTTAAGAATGTGAAGAGAAGCAATGGATTTTGAAGTTAAATTTTAAAGGAGGACACTTTCAAGTTACAACATCTCTCCTATATAACTGCTATATACAGAAAAACAGCAACAGAGACTAAACAATCTGAGAGAAACCTAACGGACAATACCATAACAAACTAGTTCCTGCTCATCATTCATCAGGAATACAGCTTTGACTTTAACACTTGGTTCTTCACAAAAATAAGCAATTATTTTGTAGGTAAGGCATGGCAGCAACAGCTATTTCACTAAGCCAAACAGCTGAAGTCTGTGGGTGGATGGAAAGAAGAAATAAATTCCTATGAAAGTAGTTCACTTTCTAGTTTTATGAAGTAGGCTCTAGAAGAAGTAAAACAAATTTATAAAAATACTCACTTCTGTAAGGTGAATCTTTATTGCAAAAGGGAAAAGGCTATCTCAGTCACAATTAAAAAGCCTCCTGTGATGTTTTTTCATTTGCTTATTTTCGACATTATTACTACAGCAATTACATTTAAAAATGCAAGGACCAGAGGCCACTGGTTTATTATCACTGGAAAACAGCAAGCTATTTCTCTACCCTGTTTATCAGATTGATTCTCAACATCTTTCTGGCAGCCAATCTATCAGTTTATCTCCCCTACTTCATCACAGTCACTTCTGGCAGCTAAATACAAGATCCGAATCCAGTGTTACACAGACACACGCCACAGCAAACCTGTGTAACACTGCTGCGGTACAAACAGCTGCCCCGAAGGCTGAGGAAACATGGGCTTTTGGTTCCTAGTCAATACACTGTCAAAAGCGAGGGAGGGGAACAGGCGGCCAGGGTGGGGTTAATAATAATAAAAAGGAGGAAAATAATGGAATGACTGCATTTTATTGCCTAACTTACCTGTTTCAGCCTCATAAGATTATAACCACTATTCCTAGCTTTCCTAATCATCCCGAGACAGGGCAGTTACAGATACGAGGGGCCCAGGATTCATGGGAGACTGCCCCAGCACCAGGGCGATCTCATCTGGAAGAGAGCCCCACATGTCCTTGACAAAGGCTGGAATCTGCAGCTGAACAACTGCAGATCTGTGGCACTTGCACTGGCCTCCGTAATTCACATGCCAAGTTGGTGCAGCATTTACTTCCAAGCACTCTATCACCCACAGCCTGGGCTGCATTTTCACTACCCAAGTACGTCATTTGTGATTAAGAAGATGTTCTTGGTCTATCTAGCTAAGTCTAACTTTATTCAGTCTAAAATTTCAAAGGAGTCTCTTGTGTCCAAAGAAGAAATGAGAAAACGGGGGGAAAAAAAATAAAAAACTATTCCAACAGTCATTACTATTTCCCACAGCTATCATTATCACTGGAGTTAAATTTAATTAGGAAAGCTGCTTTCAAAAAGGCTGCTGAAAAATGAAGCTTTAGGGCTACAGGCTGAAGAATTTTATTTTGCTTCTGAGATGGGTTTGGTTTGGTTTTGCAGTGCTGGGGATCAAACCCAGGGCCTCCCGCTTGCTAGGCAAATGCTCTATAACTGAGCTATGCCCTTGGTCCGAGGATTTTTTTTGTTTGTTTTTCTGGTACTGGGGATTACATCCAGAGCCTTCACCCTGAGCTACACCCTCAGCACTTTTTATTTTGCAAAAGGGTCTCACAGAATGGCCCAGGCTGGGCTCAAACTTGTAATCCTCCTGCCTCAGTCTCCCAGTATGCTGGGGTTACAGGCATGTGCCACCCGTGTCCAGCCTTGCTTCAATTTTTAGTTTTACTGTATGAACAAACTTTTCCACTAAAATTCAAGTTCCTGGTACAATTACTAATTTTATTATTCTAATCAAGATGACACAGTATTTATAGTAATTTTCTGTGAGACTTGGAAAATGGAGAAGTGTATGAAATTTTTTTGTTCTCGTCTGATCTCTCTGGAGTCAACTCAAAAAGGCTTGATTGTATCTCCAGGGGAAAATCATAGATGAAGTTAGGTTTCCAGGTCAGCCCACAAAACCTAATTAACCCCTAATAGCATACATGAGAAATGGCTCTGACAGTACTACCTGAACATCTAATCAACATTTGTGATACTTTTTACTTATTATTTATTTTGCAGTGCTGGGACTGAACCCAAGGAGCACTGAGCTGTATTCCCAGCCCTTTTTTAAAAACTTATTTTGAGACAGGATGTTACTGAATTTTCCAGGCTGGCCTCCAACTTGTGATCCTCTTGCCTCAGCCTCCAAGAAGCTAGGGTTACGGGTACACCACTGCACTGCACTCGGCACCATTTATGATTCTTGGACTAAAAAACATGATGCCATGGTCAGTTAAAAACAGAAGCTTAAACACATTGGACTACCTCTTCTCTCTTCTCAACCCTTTTGAAAGACAGCACAGAAATAAAATAAATGTATTAACCCATAAGAAATGAGACCAAGGGAGAGATAATGAGAGCTTATTTCCATAAAATTTCCCAAGACAGTAAAAGATGGAGGAGTAAAAG